>JAUMIR010000005.1:6282500-7532500 GCA_030847615.1 Gambelia wislizenii
CCTGCCCAGCGCAGCTGTGTTCTCAATATCATGGCCTCAATGCTGGTGATCCCTGCTTGCTCAAGGACAGCAACATTTGTCACATGGTCAGTCCATTGTATATTTAGAATTGGGCACATATAGTGCTGATGAAAGCGTTCGAGGAGTCATAGGTGGTGGTGATAGGTGACCCTTGTTTCAGACCCATAAAGGAGAATAGACAGTACAATGGCTCTATACACACTGATTTTTGTGCTTCGCCTCAGGTGTTTAATACTCCAGACTCTTTTGTGAAGTCTTCCAAATGCGCTATATGCCTTTGGTAATCTGTGATCAATCTCTTTGTCAATCTTGGCATCTGAGGAGGTGATGCTTCCCAGGTAGGTGAACTGCTGAACGGACTTAAGCATGCTTCACTCCATTAGTTATTAGAAAGGGCTCTGAAAGAGCATCGCCATATCTGACTTGACCACCCCTCGTGTAGCAAGATAATCATTTTAAGGAATTTGAGGGGGACATCCTAGTCTTTCCAGGATCTGCCACAGACCTTTTCTACTCACAGTGTCAAAGGCTTTGGTGAGGTTGACAAATGTTACATAGACACCCTTGTTCTGCCCCCAACATTTTTCTTGCAGTTGTCTAAGGGCAAATACCGTATCTGTAGTACTCCTATTGGAATCTATAAAAACAGCATAAAAGATTACATTTTGAACCATAGGACAAATCCTAGTACAGTGGGCCCTCGGTATCTGCTTAGGTTTGGTTCCAGGACCCTCCATGGATACCAAAATCCATGGATGTTTATGTCCCATTATATACAATGGCATCATAAGGTTTGTTTCTTGAATATTTTCAAGCAGTGGATGGTGGAAACCATGGGTGCCAAATCTGTTGCTATAGAGGGCTGACTGTATTATTGATATAAATGTAGCATACTTTTAGCCCCATTTGTTTGTCTTTTGGGCAGTGCATGATATCTATAGGACTCTTCTCCAGCACCCCATTTCGGATGAGTTGCCTGTCTTCTTGTCAGCTCTCTTCATTGTCCAGCTTTCACATCGACATGTAGAAATCAGAAATATTATGGCATGGATAATCCTGAGATAGTTATTTAATGATATACGTTTACACTTGAGGATCTTTACACTTTACACTACAGATTTCTAGTTCCTTTAGAGCTGCCCTTCCAAGTCCAAGTCTTCTTCTAATTTCTTGACTGCAGTCTCTATATTGATTTATCACTGAGCCAAAGTACAGAAAATAACTGTTTCAGTGTCTTCATTGTCTGCATTAAAGTAGATGATATGTCATCATTATTTCTGTTTTCTTAATATGCAACGGTGTGCATATGTACCTTCCAAGTTGCCTTTCGACTTATTGCAACCCCATGAATTTCATAGGGTTTCCTTAGGCAAGAAATACTCAGAGGTGGTTTACCATTGCCTTCTTCCAAAATATAGCCTACAGAACCTGAGATTTGTTGGTGGTCTCCCATCCAAGTATTAACCAGGGCAAACTCTGCTTAGCTTCCAAGAACAGGTGGGATCTGGTGCTTTTCGGGTACTGGAGGCCAATAGGCAACTACTGTATTATCCTGCTTTTGCACTTTCTCCCTTAACTTTCCTCAACAGTCGTTCCAAATCACTGCAATTTTCTGCTAGCAATACTGTGTATGTGCATATCAGGATTCACCCTGCAGCCCCAAACAATAACTTGGATTCAGGAAACAGCAGGGCCATTGTGTTTTTCTGTGCCACATCTTCCCTGGCTTTTAAAGATAGAAACAGAGGCCAAACTCACTTTGGAATATGCAGTACATATAGCACACTGCTGTACCTTTTTTGTTTATTTTTTTCTTTTTATTAGCAAAAACAAAGACATAAACACAAACTTATTTTAAATGCCTAAAATACATATAAGGCACAAATGAACACTAATAAACAATTTAAAAAACTAAAACTAATAAACAAACACAAACAAAACTGTTAATGACTTCCCCTCCAACTGATTGTTATGTTCTCACTAATAAAATACTTCAATTTCATGATAGTAATTCCCAACTTCTACTTTTCCAGAAGCTCTACTGTTTTTTTTAAAAAAAACCAAAGTTGATAAATATCCCTTACTTGGTAGAAAAAAAGTAATAAACAAATCCCAAACTTTTTAAACGTTTACCAAAGATTTCCCCTTAATCAACAAATTGTACCTTTAAAAAAAAAAGCTTTTCTTTTTAAAAAGTGAAGTCTCTAGTCCTCAGGTTTTCAGTGTTCTTTTTTTTTTTTTTTAAATGTCTGGGAAGTCCCTGGTGTAATCTCACATATCTAAACGTTTCACTAAAGAAGTCACAATGCTAGTTTTAAGATTATTTTTATCCCTCCTGTAAGACTTACAGAGGAGAATCTTGGCACCAACAAATATAGTTGGACATCCGGAACAACGGTTTCTGCATCCAACAGATTCCACCATCCACAGCTTGAAAATATTCCACACACAAAAAATTCAAAAAATAAGCCTTAATGTTGCCATTATATATGTCTTGGGTATGTACAATAGGCCAGGGTATGTTTCCTCTCCCAATGTGCTGATTGGCTGCTCAGGAAACACACCCAACCAATCACCACCCACATGCAAATTCCCTCTCCACCTCACAATCCACTCCTGCCCCTTAATCTGTATCTACACCCCCAGCACTACTCACCAGTCGCAGGCTGCAACGGGACACAGGCAGGCAACTGGCAGTGGTGGTGGCAGCGGTGGCAGCAGCCGCAGGGCAACAGAGCAAGTCACCCTCAACAATTCTAGGAGAACAGTGCATGGAACGCCGGGTCTAGCTACTTTTACATAAGGGACACCATTTTACTTCACCATTGTATATCATGGGACTTGAGCATCCATGGATTTTGGTATCCATGGGGAGTCCTGGAACCAAACCTCAGAGGATACTGAGGGTGCACTCTATTGTTATTGTTGTTGTTAGCTGCCTTCAAGTTGGCTTTACTCATGAGGACCTGTCACGATGGAGTGACCAGCCATAGCAACAGGTAAGGGGGTGGGAGCCTCATTTCCTAAACACAACATCACATAATCTGACTGAAGAGCCAGTCCAAACCTGGAAAGGCAGAACCAATCAAATCTGACCAAAAGACTTTTAAGTTTCTGAGTCCTTTGTTCTGTGCCACATGGTGAGAGCCATGTGCTTGAGCCACATAGCTTGACCAGCAAGAGAGGGGACATGAGGCCTGTCTGAGGTCTGGAGAGCAGACCCCCCCTCGTGGGTTTTATACCATCAAAGAGCCCCAAATGTTATCTGAAGTCTGGGGAAGAGACTCTGAATTTCCATCTCCAGAGCCAGTTAGACCGGCTATGATGAGCCTGGCCTAGCCCATCCCAACTGGGACATGGACTGATGATTATGGACTTCATAAAATGTGAGTTATTATTTTCTTAGCTTAGGGAACGTCTAGTTAGCATGTGTTAGGTTTATGATTTATTTGCATACTATGACTGAATGTATTTCCTGTAAATCTAAGTTGAGAACCTGGAGAGACTAGATGTCCCTCCATGCTAAGGCTTAAGCATTTGGAACTAAAATAAAGTCTACTTTCTTTTTCTCTAACAACTTGCCTCACGCGCCTGTTGGTCAACTATCTTGTCTCTTCTCTGGAGGAGTAGAGAAGGGAGGTTGGGAATTCCCAAGAGAGTGAGTTATTCACTGGCGAGCCAGAGAATTGTTCCAGTTTCCCACTGAACTGGAGTTCAAGAACTTTCTAACAGTGGGTGGTGGCAAACTACCATTTGATCTCCAGGGACTTCTAGGCTACAGGAGCCCTAAGAGAGTGTGTTTCCAGATTGTACAGAAAGGCTGGGAGCCTTCCTTTCCTTTCTCTGTGAAATTGGATTGCACATAGAGGAAGGGAAGGGCCCACCTTAACAGGACCCCATGAATGAGACATCTTCAGGACCCTCAACATCTACCGCCCTGCTTAGGTCTTGCAGGTTCAGGCCCATGGCCTCTCTGATTGAGTCTATCCATCTAGTGTGTGGTCTTTCTTTCTTTTCCCCTCCACCTTTCCTAGCATTATTGGCTTTTTGAGGGAGCCATTCCTTCTCATGATGTGGCCAAAGTACAACAGCCTCAGTTTGGTCATCTTGGCTTCTAATGAGAGCTCAGGCTTGATCTGTTGTAAGACCCATTTGCTTGTCTTTTTGGCTGTCCACAGTATCCTCAACACTCTTCTCCAACACCATATCTCAAATGAGTGGATTTTTTTTCCCATCAGCATTCTTCACTGTCCAGCTCTCACACCAATACATGGCGATACATGAATATGATGGTCTGAATGATCCTGACTTTAGTGCTCAGTTTTATATCTTATATCTTTTTATCTTTGCATTTTATGATCTTGGCCACATGACGTATGGCCTTTCCTCCCAAATCTGGGGTGATCAGGCCCGGTTTGGAGAATCCAGGGTAATTTACCTAAATGTGGACTTTTGACCATTTGGGGCTTTTTTTCCGCATTTTCGGCTGCTGCCACCACATCCATAATTTAAAGCTCAGGAGGCAGTTCCAGGCTGAAGGGAGAGGTTTTCTCCCTTCCCCTGGCTCAGCAGTGCTGCTCGCCTGTTGCTTCCTTCAAGCACATCTGTTGCATTCTTTAAGCAGCTCTTCCTGTGATAGGCAAACAAGACAGAGAGCAGCGACGACATGGCATATGAAATTCTGCAGCAACAGTGAAGACAAGGTACCCCACATCCCTGTGGAGAATAATAATGTGCATGCCTTCATGGCATATGTGGGAGTATGTGGGCAGAACTCCATTTGGAGTTTTTGCCTCATGTGTAGCCAGGACCTGCTTTGAAGTCCTTTAGATAGAGAGGCTGGGAACTGAACCTGGTCCCCCATGATATTCTTGCAAAAAAAGTTAGTAACACATGGCCTTAACAATGCAACTGTTAGGTGGATTTGTAATTGGTTGACTGACTGAAACCAAAGGGTGCTCACCAATGGCTCCTCTTCATCATGGAGAGAAGTGACTAGTGGGGTGCCAGAGGGTTCTGTCCTGGGCCCAGTGCTATTCCACATCTTTATTAATTACTTGGATGAGGAAAAAGAGGGCATGCTTATCAAGTTTGCAGATGGCACCAAATTAGGAGGGGTAGCTAATACCCCAGAGGACAGCATCAGAATCCAAAATAACCCCCTTAACAGGTTAGAAAGCTGGGCCCAAACTAACAAAATGAATTTCAACACAGAGAAATGAAGAGTGCTACACTTGGGCAGTAAAAATGAAATGCACAGATATAGCATAGGGGATACCTGGCTTGATGGCAGTACATGCAAAAGAGATCTAGGCGTTTTAGTGGGCCACAAACTGAACATGAGTCAGCAGTGTGATGCGGCAGCTAAAAAAGCCAATGCAATTCTAGGCTGCATTAATAGGAGTATAGTGTCTAGATCAAGGGAAGTACCGGTAATAGTGCCACTGTATTCTGCTTTGGTCAGACCTCACCTGGAATATTGTGTCCAGTTCTGGGCACCACAATTCAAGAAAGATATCGACAAGCTGGAACATGTCCAGAGAAGGGCAACAAAAATGGTGGGAGGTCTGGAAGCCATGGCCTATGAGGAGTGGCTTAGGGAGCTGGGTATGTTTAGCTTGGAGGAGAGAAGGTGAAGGAGTGACATGATAGCCATGTTTAAATATTTGAAGGGATGTCACAGTGAGGAAGAAACAAGCTTATTTTTTGCTACTCCAAAGGCTGGGAAACAGAGCAATGGGCTCAAACTACAGAAAAAGAGATTCCACCTATAGATTAGGGGAAATGTCCTGACCGTAAGAGTTGTTCAGCAGTGAAACGTGCTGCCTCAGAGTGTGATGGAGTCTCCTTCTTTGGAGGTTTTTGTTGGGCGTGCTTTGATTGTGTAGTCTTGCATGGGAGGGGGTTGGACTAGATGGCCCTTGGGGTTTCTTCCAACTGTGTGAATCTATGATTCTAGGACTTTATGCACACAGAACCTCTGTTCTCTCACTGAGCTGATGCCCTTCCCAAAAGACAGTGAGGCGAATGTGTACCTCTCCTCCAGACTGCTAATCAGGGACAGATGTATTGTAGCATTCATCTTACCATATTTAACAGATGTGGTAAGCAACCAGGGGTCTCCCCAAGTCAGTTATCTGCTCACGGGGGGACATGATAAACTCTCGGTGGAAATGGCATCTGTATGCCCCCCAAATCCCAGCAATCCAATGTGCCCCTTCCCTCTGCGCTTTGGCTGCTGGAAATAACCCCCACTCAATTCTGGAAGCACAGATACCTTCCATTCACACACACACACACACACACACACACACGCACACACACAATCCCCACCGCTTGTCACAATGATGGACATTTTACAAGTCACAAATGACAAGAGCACAGCACAATCAAAACACTTTCTCGCATCCGTCTCTTGCTGAATGCCTTGAAATTTTCCAAGAGGTCTTTCAGCGTTGTTCTAATTTTTCCCAGCTGCCTCTTCTTCTCTTTGCTTTTTTTGACACTCAACACGGGCAAAGGATCTTCGTTACTTAAACACAGGGTCTACAGGGACAAGGGGAAGGGGCTAACAATCAGATGCAGATTTTTCATCTCCTAGAGCTGGGGCTTCAGGCACCATCGCAGAGGAGACAATCTGCTGTTCATCTCAGAGAGCAATGGTGAAACTTTAGCCAGTCTTCCAGCTGAGATGTGTTGTTGCAGGTCACCCAAAGCACATATCCAAGGTTCGGGAGGCATTCAACAGAGAAGGGGGGGGGCTTTCTTTTTTCTCTGGCTAGGAGGGAAGCACATCATTAAACACCAAAGATAGAATCATCCAGGCCATCGCATTTCTGATTTCTATGTCTGGCTGTGAAAGCTGGACAGTGAAGAAAAGTGACAGGAAGAGAAGCAACTCATTTAAAAAATGTGGTACTTGAGGAGAGCTCTGGGGACCCCATAGACTGCTAAAAAGACAAATGAATAGGTCTCTGAGCAAATCAAGCCTGAATTCTCCCTAGAAGCCAGAATGTCTAAGCTGAAGCTACAGGAAGCCCCCACTTATTTGACAGAACTGTCAGAAACCAGAACTGGATGAAAAGCAGAACCCATCTAGGCGACATGAAGGAATTATGGTGGCTTGCTTGGGACTGCCCACTTGTCCTGAACTCACAACAGCAAGTGCCTGAGGAGCAACAGGGTAGGGATGTAGGATCAACAGAATAAGAGGTTCAGTCCTAGTCTGTCACCAATTGTTCATACCAGATGCCAAGGAAATCAATAGCCAGTCCAGAGATCAACAGAGTCAGGTCCGAGGTCCAGGTACTTGGTCAACATGCAACACTCCAGGGAATGAACTCAGTCCAAAGCCAAGGCAAAGCAGGAACACAGGAAGCATGCAAACATCTACGATAAGCAGTTGTCAGCACTGAACCTGGGAGAAAAAGAACTTGAATATTTATAGCCAGATCCTTCAAGGCTAGCTGAGCCTCATCAATGAGTAATCACATGAGCATTTAGCATTTAAATGATGCTGGGCATGGCGTTTCTCCCTCCTGTGTTCAGAGAAGTAAGGTGGCATGTCATCTGGACCATTCATCACTGGCTGGTAGACTGTTTGTTCTTCAGGCTGAGATATGCTTTATTTAACCGTTTCAGCTGCCCTCTCAGAGGGAGACAGGGGAGTCTCTTGAGGGTGAACCAGGCTTTCTCTATCTGCTTTGTCTGCATTCTCTGCTTCCTCATCTTCATCCTCTGAATCCTTAGCACGGGGATTCATGACACGGTTTCCACCTGTGTGCCTGCTGCTTCCAAAAATTCTCTCAGGGGCTTACCGCACTCTGAAGTAAAGCAGCAGTACAGCAGGAAGGTTTTGTCTTCCATACTGGCTTACTGCACAACATTGTCATTCTTCTGGTGCTCTGCCAGTCCTGTGGGAGACCAAGGTAAAACTGCATCTTTTTGCTAGCAGGTTTTTCTGGTTAGCAAAAAGACACAGTTTTACCATGGTCTCCCCTGGGACCAGAACAAGAGAATGACAACATTGTGCAGTAAGGCAACACAGAAGAAGGAACCTTCCTGCTGCACTGCCGCTTTACTCCGGCATGTGGTAAGCCCCTCAATCAGCTTAGTACTTTCCCCCCTCCCTCAGCTTGCTTTGTAAGCAGCACACACATATACAGCTGGTCCCAAACAAGCCTCCATACCCAAGAAGAACTGAAGAAACAGCAGACCCCTCATAGAATTAATGGAACTTTGCTTAGGGGTTGTCTAAACAGCAAAAATACTCCTCACAGAATGTGAGGAGAAGACAACCTGTCCCAATGGCAATCCATGTTGTTTCACTGTATTGTGAAGTGGGGGGGGGAGCAAAAACTGCAAAAACTCTGCAGGAAAAGCCTTGGTGGCTTTTCCCAGAGTTTTTAAAAAAAACAGTGAGTGGAATGTGCATTCCCACTGGTTGGGTCCTGTCCTGTGAGAAAGCTAGGATATTTATTAAAGAAAGAAAGAAATGCTTTGAAGCTAGGAACTACCCAGGGGGATCTGAACTTGTAAAGATGCTTTGGCAAAAGGAAACTAGTGGAGTATGCAACGAAATGTTGCAGTGTGAAGCACTCCTGTGGCTTAGTCACCCACCAGCTCTTACGCTCACACAGACACATGGTCACACTGCCAAAACAAGGCACAGCAATAAGATCAGGAAGAGAGAGAAAACATTAAAACCAGCTAGATGACATGCAGAAAGGTCAGAGAAAATATGAAAATTCTATACCTGGCACTGAGTATAAATCAGATTGGGTGCCAGTCTGAGGCTCACGCATTGGTGTCCCTGAAGTCACGAGGCTTCAGACATTTGAAAGATAATAATCTGATACATAAGCAGGATTCAGCAGGATTCAGCCACATGGCCAGCTGTAAATGGCCAGAGAAAGTGAACCTCTGTGAATGTAAGGATCCAGCCAAAACTTCATTTCACTCAGACAACAGACACTAGTCAAAGTGTTTTATTGCAGAGGTAAAGAAGTGAACAGGTCCAGAATTATTGGCAGAACGGGTTCACAGGAAGAAAGTGTAGGGTTTAAAATCAGAGGCTTGACTCACGCACACCCCTTACCATCATCCCCCTCCCCTTCATTCCCAAGCCTTCAGCAGATGTGTGACCTTGGAGATAAGCTGTGAGCTCTCCAGGCCTGGGAGCTGTAAGGTATTCACATTCCAGTCCCCCTCCCAACATCTAGATACCCAGACCCCTACTGTGCATGACAGGAACCTGGCTGGACTTAGGCTAAGTGAGGCCTGGTTCAGACAGGATTTCTGATAGTGAGTAGAAAACAAAAGAACAAAAATGAATATGAGGACTTTATCGGACTAGTGTAGCAATAGCATTAGCATTTATATTATATACTGCTTATCAGTGCCGAAGCACTTATCAGTTCTGAAATGACAACGCAGAAAGAATCACAGCCCAGAAACATCACCCAAGGAGACCTTCTGCTGTGCTTTCTGCAACCGGACTTGCTTATTCAGATTGGCCTTTTTAGTCATCAGTGCACTTGCAGAAAGCGCGGGATGAGTCCTTCCTGGATCTTTGTTTGCGAAGAAAAGCCAAGAGAGAGATCAGCGCCGAAGCACCCCCTAAGCAGTTTACATTTTTTTTAGCTAATTACCCCCCAACAAGCTGGGTGCTCATTTTACTGGCCTACAGAAGGATGAAAGGCTGAGTCTACCTTGGAGCCCTCTGGGATCGAACTCATAACCTTCCGGCTTGCAGTACTGGCATTTCGCCACTGTGCCATCAAGTTACCAGTGTCTAAAAATACTGTAATTTCGCAAATAAGGAATGCAGAAACATGGTGGCATTATTACATTTATTATCACACATTGCTATAATCGCATGAAAGAACCACCATGGAATTATCTCACGACCACCACTAACATTTCAAGAATGGCACTTTACTTCCATGATTTAGCATGGGTTAGATTTTGGCAGTTCTTGCGAGAAGACGTGAACATGCTTAAGAATACCAAAAAAAACAAAACAAACCCACACCTTAATTTACAAAGTAAACAAACACACAAACACTTAAAGAAACCTAAAAATGTGCAAACAAAACGGGGCAGTTCATTAAAACAGCATCCAGTAGATCGTTTTCACGTTCTCACTCAGATGTTTTCTCGCTGGGAACAAGGACGGGAAAAAGAGGGCCACCCATGCACAATGTAATCTTGTGATTACAGTGGGATGTGATTTCGCGTGCTCTTCAATAACGCAAAAACAGCAATATTGAGAGCTATTGATGGTTGGTCTCGTCAATTAAAAGGCATGCATTGTTGGCAGCTAGAGCACACAGTGACCACGGGAGGACAACGACATCATGCGATAGCAGGAATCCATTTGTGCTACCATGACATTGTAACTGTGCAATTTTAGTCTCATCTGATAAAGTCCTTAGTTGTTGTCTTCCCAGATGCATTTCAGCTGGAACAAGAGTCAAGGAAGCACTTTGCAACTCCATGATTCTTTCAAATTGACAGTATTCCCATTCTAGCCTTTGTTCCAGATATATTTAGTCTTCATCCATCAGGATGGGCCCTTTTGTAAGTCTCTGTGTCTCCCCTCTGCTACAAAACAATTTGGCTCTGATCTCAAGAAACAAGCTTGGGTTGTTTCACTGAAGCGTGTGGAAGCAAACTGGGAACTGGTGGAATCAGCAGGTTTGCAGAGAAAATTAGGTTCGCCTTTTCTTTTTTTACCCCCTCTGGCTACCTTCCAATAACAGCAGCACTTGAAGATGCATCTCAATTAACTGAGTCAGTTTTTATTTGAGATGGTTGCTGGCCAGCAATATCCTTTCAGAGTTGTCTCTCTCACATCACCCTGCCCTCTCCTTGGATTCTGTGCCTCTCTTACACAGAATGGAAATTTGCTTAAATGGAGAGAATGTTTTCTTTTGGTACTTGAAACCAATCTTGCCATTAGATATCAGAAACAAAGCAACAGCTTTCAGGAGTGAGGAGGAAATTGAGAAAGGGGCTTGCAAAATCCACCCAAACCACATTATTTATTACTCATGAGGAGAGGCTTAAGGAGCTGGGTCTGTTTAGCCTGGGGAAGAGAAGGTGAAAAGGTGACATGATAGCCATGTTTAAATATTTGAAGGGATGTCATGAGGAATATGAAACAAGCTTGTTTTCTGCTGCTCCAGAGACTAGGGACTTTATCAGACTAACCATGCAAAAACATTTCTGTTCCACCAAAAGCGTACTGGTCCCTGCAACATAACCCTTTCTTTGAAACCTATATTCAATAGCATCAATAAGCACCCCCAGCATTAAGAGAGCACAAACAGAGCTCCGTTCACTTCCACGCTCATGATCTAACCAATTCTCGCAAGAAGTCGCGAGTGTGGTAAATTTTAAAAATACAGCAAAACAAACACAGAAACCGTACACACAACCACAGAAACACACTTTAAAACTTAAAAGTGAACTGGGGAGGTTCATTAAAAGAGTGTCCGCCACCTGGCTTTCACATTCTCACCTGGAAGTGTTCTGGCATTGATGCGGAAATCACGAGAGGACAATGGCGCAAGGTTTCAAACGCCAGCAATACAGGCAAAATAGTGCCACGGGAGATCTATTGATGGCTTGGCACATCAGTAAAAAAGAACATCTTTTTGACTATACAAAATCGTGAAATGAGGCTGATGACATCGCCTGATATGTGCATCCTTTCGCGTTCATTAGGAGTTGTTATGACGTGATATTTGCCACATCTGATTAAGTCCTAGGACACAGAACAACGGACTCAAACTATAGGAAAAGAGATTCCACCTGAACATTAGGAAAAATTTCCTGACGGTAGGAGATGTTCAGCAGTGGCACACGCTGCCTGGGAGTATGGTGGAGTGCCCTCCTTTGGAGGTTTTTAAACAGAGGCTGGATGGCCATTTGTCAAGTGTGCTTTGATTGTGTGTTCATGCATGGCAGAATGGGGTTGTGCTGGATGGCCCTTGTGGTCTCTTCCAACTCTATGATTCTATTATTCTTTTACTTATTTATTTAAATATTCCTATCCCATCCCATGAGATCTCAGGAGGGCATACAATTAAAACAATAGAAATGATTAAAAAAAAATACCAGATAAAACAACAAAATAATTTAAACAGGATAAAAGTTTCCACTGTCTCCAAGTTTGTTTCCAGTGTTTCCAGGCACAATTCAAAGTGCTGGCTGTGATCTTTAAAGCCCTACATAGCTGGGGTCCAGATTATTTGAAACACCTGATTTCTCTCCACAAGCCAGCTCAAGTTTTCAGATCTGCAGAGGAAGGCTTTCTCTCCGTCTTACCACTTTCACAGGCACACTTTGGGGAAGGCATGGCTGACAGCTTTCTCTGTGGCTGCTCCCAAATTGTAGAATTCACTCCCATGGGAAACTTGGTTGGCCCCCTCCCCACTCTCTTTCCACCAGCAGGTGAGGAGCTTTTTATTCAGGCAGGCCTTTGAGATTTAAGTTATGTAACAGTAGTGCCTTAAAGGCACCAGAAGATCATGTCTGATCTTGGAAGCTAAATAGGGTCAGCCCTGGTTAGTCCCTAGATGGGAGACCCCAATGAATACCAGATGCTGTAGGTGAAATTTCAGAGGAAGGAACTGTCCAAAAAAAAAAAAAACCCTCTGTGGATTCCTTGCCTAAGAAAACCCTACAAAACCCATGGGGTCATCATTGTAAGGATGGGAAAAGATGCCTTTTGGACTGTCACTCCCAGAATCCCCCAGCCAGCTAGATAGTTTTGCACTTTGAACTCAGTTTGCAGCAATTGAAGTAAGCTGAGAACAAAGGTGAAATGTGGGAGGAGCAGAGAGAAGCTGGTACGTTTCAAAAGCAACTGAATAAAGTGGGATGACAGAGGATTAATTGGGTCTGTCTCTGCCAAATCAGGGAAGCTGGGAGAGTGTGAAAATGTGGCACTGCACCTCTGAAGCCACTCTGCACTCTGGGAGCTACTGTCCAGCTGGTGCTAAAATTGCAGAAGGAGTTACGATATACTTCCTTCTGCAATGCCCCCAAATGTACGTACGCTGGCGTAATTTTTCTGCTATATGACCCCTGTGTTGAACAGCAATATTAGGAAACTAAATGCACAACCAAAGGAGTACCAGGGCCAATTTCAGCAGGGGTTGGCAAATAGGCATTGTTTGAGAATGAGCACCTGCATGCACAATGGAACCTCATGCGCAACTCCACTTCTGCATCCTTGAACCAAATGCAGGCGTTGTGCTTTGGACAAAAATGTGCAACCATTTTTGTAGTGGAATTTACATATGCATAAGACAGTTACAGGATTCTGGCTCCAGTTTCCCCAGCCAACAGAGCATACTAAAAGGGGAATTGGGGGAGTGGATTCCCCAGGCAGTGACTTTTTCCAAATTGGGTTCCCACATACCCCAAATAGCAGCCATCTGTGGTCTGCTTGCAGAGTTTATTCCACACTGAAGAGAAACCCCTTTCTCTTCAGGTTGTCACACTTTACCTCAGTTTCAACCAGCCCATGAGGTAAGGAACAGCCAACTGAGGGCTGTATTTTAAATGAAAATTTCCCTACAAGAGCTGGAGGATATAACTCTCTATGGAGATTATTAGATGTGCCAAAAATGGTGTTACAGCAATGCCAAGAGATTGCCAAAGGGCTCCCTTATCAGACGATGTCATTCCCCCCTTGTTACGCACCTGTTCTGCTGCTGTTCCACCGGTGCTTCTTTTTATTGATGCGAGGAGCCATCAATAGATCCCCCCTTCTGTTTGTGTTCTGGATTTGCCTGCGTGCGACAAGGTGCCCCATTATCCTGGTGAGATCCCAGCATCAATGGGAGGTCCCTGACAGAGCACTTCTTTTGCACCCTCCCCGGGGTTACTTGTAAATTTCTTCATGTGTGTATGTGTTTTTCAAAACTTTTTGGTGTGTATTTTTGTTTTTACTTTTTAATTTCCTGCGCTCACGTCTTCTCGTGAGAATCACGAGATTTTGATCCAGGAAGTGAATGGAGCTCTGTTAGTGAATGCTGCCTTGTCAACAGGAGAGGAGGTAAGTGTGGTGGGGAGGGTGATTGCGGCATGACAGGAATGGGATAGGGGCAGGAGTGGAGATTGTGGGACAGGAATGCTTTTTTCCCCTTGTCTAATAAGCTCCTTTCTCTCCGTGGTTGCCTAGCAACAGCACCATGTTTTATTCAGGGTGACCAGATGGACAAGACTACCGGACCTTCAGTGGCCATATAGCAGAGGGAATTTTCACAGGTACTGCCCATAATATATTGTGAGGAAAAACAGCACCTGCCAAAATGTCCTCTTCTTCATTATCACTATTCTTATTCAAGGAGCTTCAGAATCTATGGAAACTGGACACCCTTAGCCTTGGCTGGTTTTATTCAGGTTGCCAGTTGAGGATTACCCCATGCCCTGTGGTTGCCTAGGCAAAAGCTGAGACCTAAGGACAGCTCTTAGCAATGTCATTGAAAGCAATGACATAAGTACCAATCACAATTGTTCACAGCTTGTCATTCAAGCAAATTCACAGAGAGAACACGTTTTACTGTTTTGAGACTACGGGCTTATCTATACTACCCACTTAATCTGGGCCCTAAACTAAACAGCAAAAATACTCCTCACAGAATGCAAGGAGAATACGGTCTGTCTTAATGGGATTCCACATCATTTCAATGTATTGGGAAGGAGGGGGGCCAAAACCGTCATATACTGTGCGGGAAAAGCCTTCGCAGTTTTTCACGAAGTTTTTTTAAAAAAACAGCGGGAGGAATGGACAGTCCTGCTCATTGGGACAAGCGATTCAATTTGATTAGCTTTTCCTATATGAATGGACGTTGAAAGCTGAACGGTCAGATGTGCGCAAGGGCGGAGCTTTCTAATAAGGCAAGCGCTCGGAGCCACCATGTTGGATTTTCCAACATAAAATGGCTTTTTTTCTTTGCTCTTTTGTTAAAGCAACAGGTCCCTCTTTCACACCTTGGATACTGCAGCAGCAAACTGAGGTCAGTAAAAACATGAGTAATTCACTCATGGCTACCATCTTGATTCGCAGGCATGCACAGCAAACGCAGATAGCTTGGCATGCCTGCTATGTGCAAAAAAAAAAAAAGTTAAAATAAATAGCAGCTGCTGCAAATTGACATTATTGTGGAGCAATTCACTTTTTTTTTTTTTGCCTTGTATAGATAACACCATAGATAACATGTTTTGCTGTTTTGAGACTAAGGGTTTGTCTATACTACCTGCTTAATCCAAGCCCGGTCCAGAGCATTATGCTCCGGTCTGGCCCTGGATCAACTACAATGGTGGCCACGTGCTTTGAGCCAAATCTGGTGCAATGGCACGTTGGCGTCCACATGGGCCAGCCAGGCTGCCATCGCCTTGGCCCCATTGACCTATCCCCTGTTGTCAGAGCCACTGCCTCGCCAGCTACGCAGCTCCCCATGAGAGCCTGGCTGGCAGCTTCATTTCTACTGAGGGCAGAATGGGGCACCCCTGCGATCAATGAGAAGGGGGTAGAGCAACACGTCCTTGTCAATCACATGTCCAGGTGCCTGTTTCTGCCCTGAGCAGAAACAACAGTGCACTGGGAGAAATCACTGGCTGTGTTGTCTCCAGGAGGCATCCAGCCATGCAATCAAGGAAGGAGAGGGGGCAATTGCCATCTGAGGACAGCACAACTAGCAATGTTGTTGCCAGTTGGCCTTGGAGTTTATCAGACGAGTGTCTAAAAACGCTATAATTCCACGATTGAGGAGTTGTTGTTGACTAGATGGCCCTTGTGGTCTCTTCC
This sequence comes from Gambelia wislizenii, assembly GCA_030847615.1. Lineage (NCBI taxonomy): Eukaryota > Metazoa > Chordata > Lepidosauria > Squamata > Crotaphytidae > Gambelia > Gambelia wislizenii. Next base: position 6,298,348 of record JAUMIR010000005.1, read on the forward strand.
AACTCTACGATTCTGTGATGAGTAGAGCCCAGGCTCATCATGTGGGTGTCTTATGCATATGTTACATATCTTCACAATTTACTTAACAGGGTTTCTTAGTGTCTCTGCTATGTAGCTAAGTATATGTAAAGTTACATAACATAGAACATGATAGAAGATTGTGAATAATAATAATAATAATAAGATGATGATGATGATGATGATGATGATGGTTTTTCCCTGTGCCATGCACTGAAGCATTGAATCCTATGTCAACAAAGGCAGTGAGATGCCTTTTTCCGCTCCATCTGAAGGCAAGCTGTTTGGTTCACACAGCTTGGTCCTCCATCACCTTTGTGACGGGGCCCACCCTGCTGCCTTCATAAATTTCATTCTCAACAGACAACAATGAATCACTTTGCTATTTCTCTCCCTGCTGCAAGAAACTGCATAGTTTTCAAGGACTATTCACAGTTCAGGACTTATTTTTCTCAGAAGAAGAGGAAGAAGAAGAGGAGGAAGGGGAGGAAAGAAAGAAAGAAAGAAAGAAAGAAAGAAAGAAAGAAAGAAAGAAAGAAAGAAAGAAAAGCACATTTCTCACACCAGAGGATGGCATTTTCTGTGCTGAATTCTGTGCAAAATAACATGTTTTCCACACAGGAAGCTTCCACCCAGTTCCCACCCCTGTTCCACACCTAGTGACTGGTGGTTCAATGGCCCAGCCAATTCCACATAATCTTGGTGGTGGTTTCAGAGTTTTCAGTGTGCTGTTAGAGCACTGGCTCTCAGCCTTTGGTCCTCGAGATGTTTGGGACTTCAGTTCCCAGAATTCCTGGGGACTAGCCATATTGGCTAGAACTTGGAGAAGCTGAAGTCTGGAAGACCAAATTTTGAGAACCCTGTGGTATTGGGTCTATTAAAAACCATAGTAGTAACAAACTCCTTGATAACTTGTTACTTGCAATTAGTTCTCTCCCCCAGTAACAAATATCAAACTACAATTACATTATGATTCTAACATAACTGAGGATAACATCACTCTTTCCTCAGCCTAACTGTGAACTTTCAAGATACCTTCTATTACCTTATGCATTTTTCGTGGAGGTGTACCTTAAAGGGCAGAGGAGGAGTATCACATGGTTCAGGTGCTGGCTCATGCTTTGTTATGGTGAGGCAACAAAGGGGGACAGGAGGAGAGTATATTTTGTTCTATAGGCCAGTCATTTTGCAGCATTTAGGGATTGGGGTTTTATATATATATATGGTAGCTTAAAAGGTTTAAAAGTAGTTGCTTTTGAATAACTAAAACTGAGCACTTAAGGACTTTGGGACTTCGCACTCCAAAGAAAAGCGGCAAAGAAACAGGAACGTTCTGTCTTTCCTGCTGCCTTACCGCATGGCGTCAGCATTCTTCCAGCGTTCTTTTGTTTTGGTCCCATGGGGGACCAAGGTAAAACCACATCTTTTTGTAAACAGATTTTTCTGGTTAGAAAAAAGATGTGATTTTATCTTGGTTCCCCCGTAGGACCAGAATGAAAGAATGCCAACATCATGCGGTAAGGCAGCAGGAAAGATGGGACGTTTCTGCTTCTTTGCCTCTTTTCTTTGGAGTGTGGTAAGCTTTATTGCACTACTGGACTTTATCAGACGATCTCCTGTAAACACTCTTTTGCCGACATAAAAAAGTCCATTTTTATGCCAGCCAAAACCACCCCCCACCACACTTCCCTTTGCTCCCGGCAGAAGGCTTCCCCAGCAATGAAGAGGAAGTGAACAAAGCTCTGTTCACTTCCTCGTTTGAAATCCCGCAAGACTTCACTGCTCAGGAAATCCAGATATAAAACAAAAAATAAAACATTAAAAGTGACAAAAAGCACATGCACACACTTTAAAACTTCCAAGTAAACCAGGGAAGCTTTTAAAAAGTGTGTCACTTACCTGGATATTGCGATCTCACCCAGAAGGGTTTGTACCAGACCGGCCATTGACGCTGCATTCATGTGAGCTAAATGGCCCAAAGTTTCACATGCCAGCAATGCCAGCACCAAAACAGGACAGGTAATCTATTCACAGCTTGGCCCATCAATAAAAAGAAACACCACAATAACAACAGCAGAATGCAAAAAGATGACGTCATGTGATATTGGCTTCCTTTTGTGTTATGCTGTCGTTATTCTGGCACCACATTAGCCGTGTCTGATAATCTCCACTGTTATAGCTCTATTATTCCACTTTAACTGCTATGGCTGCCTCCTGTAGAATTCTGGGGTTTATAGTTTAGTAAAGCCTAAGAGATCTCTGGCTGAGAGTCCTACATATCCCTCCCTAAACTGTAAATCCCAGGATTCCACAGGAGGCAGCCATAGCAGTTAGTGGACTAATAGCGCTATAATAGTGTGGTGTGATAATCTCCAAAGTCAGGATCGTTCAAACTATCATTTTTCCCATCACTGTGTATGGATGTGAGAGCTAGACAGTGAAGAAAGCTGATAGGAAGAGAATCAGTTCATTTGAAATATGGTGTTGGAGAAGAGTGTTGAGGATCCCATGGATGTCCCCAAAAACAAACAAAAGGGTCTTCGAACAGATTGAGACTGAACTCTCGTTAGAAGCCAAGATGACCAAACTAAGGCTGTTGTACTTCGGCCACATCATGAGAAGACATGACTCACTAGAAAAGACAGTAATGCTAGGAAAGGAAGAGGGAAAAAGAAAGGAAGGAAGATTACACACAAGATGGATAGACTCAATCAAGGAAGACACAGGCCTGAACCTGCAGGACCTGATGGTAGAAGACAGCAGGGTCTCAGAGATGTCTCATCCATGGGGTCGCCATGAGTTGAAGCCGACTCAAAGGCAGTTAACAATAACTAGGTGGAGAAGTAAGATTAAGTCCCGCACCGTAGAGGTTCTCATCCATCTAGTATTTTCCTTTTCTGTCATCTGAATATTTTTTAAATATACTTTCCATCCTCTGCTCCCCAACCTATAATCTGCCACCTGAGGTGGCTGTCTCACTCCAGTCTTACAGTTGTAAGGTAGGCACTGCCATTGTATATTCCTCCATACAAAAGTTTCTTTCCCCAGATAGAAGAGGCACATCACAGAGAAGGATACTATCTATTGTTCTCCCTGATCAGAGCTCGCACAAGTTACTGTTTTGGACTACAGCTCCCACAATCGTCCAGCCAGCAAGACCCCGGGAGCTGTAGTCCAGAAAAGGAATAGCCCCCCCCCACAAGCTATGTCCCTGACATATTAGCTTTCTATGAGCAAGGAAGAGTAGTTTCTTGCTATTTTGGATATGCAGGGAGATTTAATTATGTGGGTGTTCAAAATGTTCAGACAGAAGTTGCCAACTGAGTTCGAAGAACAAGAACATTTCTCTTTCAAGAAATGGAGTTTAGGCTGGGTTAATAATGCAGTAAGAAGAAAATGGAAGTAATGTATAAATAGAAGGGAGGGATGCACTGTAGAAATACCATAAGGGGAGAGACATGAGCATCTCTTAGGCACCCACATAGCATCAACTGACTCCATTGGCAACAAGGAATGCTGTGGTGGCTGATGGCTTCCATGTCACTGGGGCAGCGAATCTACTCCAGACTTTAACCCAAACGTTAAATGAACTATCCAAGGTGCTGAATCCTATCCCCTCCTTTAAAGTTTGCACTAAAAACCAGAGCAGATTCACCACCCCACTGACATGGGAGGCACCCAGGTCACTTACTGCTAAACAAAGGCACAGTAAATAATAACCATGTGCAACCAGTCTAAAGTGTTAATTTTAAATTAACTTTGAGACCTAAAAGTGCAATGTGATCTGTCACCTCTTTCACCTCCAGATTATGAGTTCAAATCCAAACCAGACTAACCCAGGCTTTGTGCAATCTCATTTTCTTGGCTCACAGCACCGGAATCTATTAAAAGCAATATTGCTCCTTGACCGCTTGAGCCAAAGGTTGAGGTCAGTGACCTTGGAATAGATCTCAATTGGAAGAAAACACCTCCCAGTCCCATCCATGGGGACAGCTCTATTAAAGCTCCTCGCTTAAAATAATTACTTCTCAGCCTTTTCTCTGGGAACGGCATTAATCTTGCCCCAAATGGTGGCCCCCCAAAGCTATACCTACTCAGTAGATTAAGGGAATTGTTCATTCTTCTGAGTTATGAGCTTGGCACTTTTCACCACCATGAAATTAATTTAAGATGGGGATGTGGGGAGTGGGCTGGGTGGGGGGAGTGGGGAGGAACAGAAGAAAAAGCATTAATAAGAAATACAGCCGCTTTTCCGGGTCTTTTCATTAACTATATCATTCATGCATAACATCCGAGGGCCCCAACAATTCCTGCTGTTGACACAGGAATGCTGCTGAAAAATTAGTGGTACAAATTTAACTGTTTTCTTCTTTTTTAGGGAATGGGTGGGGGGAGCATGAAAATACATAACCAAGGGAGGGAGATAAATCTGATCTAACTGTACACCCAGGGCTTTCGAGCAGTTAGGTAAACAGGAAAGGAGGTCAGGGAGCCATCCATTGGTTAATTTTGAATTAAAGTGGGCATTATTCAATTATTCTACTATTAGGTAAAATCAGACAGCCACCATAGGTGACAGATTACAACAGCAGGGAGTAGGTATGAAAAAAAACATGGGGAAATATTCAAATGACAGACAAAAATGTGTCGGAAAATGCTGATGAGAAGAATGTTGGGTGGATGAGAATCTTTGCAGTGTGGGACTTATTCTAACATGGAAAACATACATTTTGGGAGTTACCTGTGCAGAAAACATTATCTTCTGCAGAGAAAAGAACATTTGAACATAGAAAAGGCCATTCTCTGCACAAATCCAACCTCCTTTACAGAGAACAGTCCTTTCCGAATTATTCTTTCCAGTTTTCTATCTGTTCATTTAATATGCTATTATTGTGCAACTCTGGCCAAGATCCAGCATCAGGGTTATGTACCATAAATCTCCACGTACAAAGCCATGCATTACTTGTGTTGTATAACCCTTGTGTCAAAGGGCAATGTTGTACAATTTAATCAAGACACCTAATGTGCAACCCAGTGCACAACCAAGATTGAGTGTGCATCCATGGGCAAATGCACCACATGCTCACAGTGCCCCTATTGCAAGCTAGAACTGAATACAGACAATCTATTTTGGATAACAATGTCCAACCACTCCTGTAGGGTACAATGTCAACTGCATTCCATCCTTTGTGTACTATGCTCATTTCCTCTTCTTTTTTTAAAAAAAAGAAATGCATTCCCTCTTTTTCAGTGATGTATGAGTGGCCACCCAGTTTTGAAACCCAAACCAACAATAACAGGAGGAAGAGGAGAAGGTCTGAGTCTCCCTTAAATCCCTTAACAGCTAACCTTGAACACCTGGCCCTTAGTTGAGAGGTGGGCAATTACAGCAGGTCCAGGAGTTGATTTTCTGCCCCTAGAAACCTTAAAAAACCATAGTTGTTGTTGTTGTTGTTGTTGTTGTGTGTCTTCAAGTCATTTCCGACTTATGGCTACCCTAAGGTGAACCTATCCTGAGGTTTTCTGAGGCTGAGAGTTTGTGACTTGCCAAGGTGATCCAGTACATTGTCATGGCTGAGCAGGGATTTGAACCTTGGTCTCCAGAGCCATAGTCCAAGACAGTGAAAAATGACAAAAAGCCCCCCCCCCAAAAGCAAAAAGAGAATTACAGATTCTCACCTACTGAGGGAAACAAAATAAGGAACATTTAATCTAGCCCACTTCTATCGAACCAGAAGATAGATGCTGAGCAGAGGGCAAGACCTGGCACCATGATATTACCCTAAGAAGTGGGGAGGGGTGCTTTGGAGCCCCAGCTGTGATGCCAGCATCCAGTTCAAGGAAATATTAGCTCGAATGGTTGGCTTGCGAGAGGAGGGTAACTTCAGGACCTTTTCACCTATGTGTACCAGTATTAACTGTAGAGAGCACTCCAGTTAAAGTAAACTAAAGTAATTTTATTGGAATGATACAGACACACACATGAGAATATGCACTCTACAAACCATACAAGGCTATTAGAAAGACAGCGAGGAAAGCTGGAGAGAGAGAGAAATCTGGGATATTTATGATTTATATTTACCAGTCTCGAAGAGAAGAAAGTTCCGTGTTATGAAGAGACTCAGACTAGTGTTGAGGGTGGCACAGAGTGTCGGTGTCCATCTGTGGCAGACTTAGCTGAGGTCTAGGCTGGGATATTTATAACCCGTTTTGTGTCTTGAAGGCACATTCTGGCTACAACAATGGCTAAATGGCTCTCCCAAGGGAAGAAGGAGAGCAAAACTCAACAGATTGTTTTACTTGTGGAATGTTAAGGAATTGATGGTTTGATGACAACCTCATGGGGTTGGACAGGAGGGGGATGTAAGGAGAGATATGCCAGGGGAAACAGTCACTCATTTGCATGATTGACTTATAGTGTGAAAGAGTCCTGGTTGAGAAACAGATAACATATGGCCCTTAATGGGTTGTTTAGTCCATTAACTCTAGGGGCTTTCCACATAATCCCAATTTAAACATTCATACCATATGGATGACACATCTCAGGTGACCTTTGACTGCCCTGTAATATACCTGGTTTTATAAGCCAACATGACTCCAAAAAAGGGTCCAATATTTCTAGTTATGAAACCTCGTGAGGAGGGGTTTGGTAACAATGACAACTGGGAAAGAAGAAGAAAGTTAACTGTGTAAATACATAGACCCCCTTGGAGAATATTTGCAAGTTGCATCAGCAAATCTTTTAAGCCTTGCAAATTGTAGCAAGCTGCTGTTCTAGTAACTGAGCTGAAGATTTGCATACGTGGTGTTAAAGCAATCTCTGGCCAAATCAACTTCTTGCCTGTTGAATGCTAAGAGACTGAGGTAAGGCCTGCTTTGGAACCAATTGTTGTGAATTTACCCCCATACCAGATCATTCTCTCTGCATTGAAACGTACTGAGAGAATGATCTGGTATGGGGGTAAATCCACAACAATTGGTTCCAAAGCAGGCCTTACCTCAGTCTCTTAGCATTCAACAGGCAAGAAGTTGATTTGGCCAGAGATTGCTTTAACACCAGGTATGATAGACCTGCGTGAAGCAGGACTAGAAGAGGCCATTTGTAGTGGCCTATTTTTGCTACTTGAGGAACAGCTCCCAAAGCATGCTCCCAAAGAAGCATCTTAAGTCTCGCCTCTTGATTCCATTGGGCCTGGGACGTGGAGGCCTGACAGTGTCTGCATGTTCCAACATTATGTCTCTCACCCAAACAAACCTTTTGGGGGATCTTACCGGCACACACAAAGCATCTCTTAAACAAGCTTGAGGAGGCCATAGCCAAAGCAAATAACCAAACTGATGTTTGTGAAGCAAGGAGGGTAACAAGTTGAGGTAAGTCCAAAGTCAAGCCAAAAAATAGAGAAGGTCCACCAAGCCAAAACACAAAGAAAGCCATAAACTGCAAGCCACACCGGAGAATCAAGCCAAAATCAGTCCAAAATCAAATGTGCAAGAAAAAAACATTCCAGAAGGTTGTTACAATGCTGTTGCTGCACTGAATGGAAACAAACTGAGTGCTTACCATGCTGGTTAGGTGTGCAGGGAGTGTTCACCAAAATGCATCTAATATAGCTCTAGAAGGTTCCAATGCACTATGCAGGTGCAGATGACCTATTTGTGTGAGTTACAGAGACCACAAAGAAGTCCCTTTTCAGGGAGGCCAGAATAGCCCTCTCCTTACCATCCTTCTGTCAGCTGGTTAAAATCTTCTAATTCTGACAGGCTTTTAAAACAGAAAGTTTTATATTGGTGTTATATTGTTTTAACTGAACTGTTTGTAATATCTTTTTAGCTTTTTAATTTGTATTTTATTCTTTTAACTTGAGGTTTGAATTGTTATGAATAACTTACTTCTATTTCAATGTTCACTTTTTGTATGAGCTACTTTTGAATCAGGTTTTTTTTGGGGGGGCGGGGGGAAGCAAGATACAAATGAATAGCAACAACAACAAATCATTCTTTTATTACTCAAGTTCCCAGGAGTGTCATGAGTGACAACACAGTACAGCGGGTTCTTGGTATCCGCTGGGGTTTGGTTCCAGGACCCCTGTGGATACCAAAATCCATGGATGCTCAAGTACCATTGGATAAAATGGTGTACCTTATATAAAATGGCACAATCGAGGTTTGCTTTTTGGATTTTTTTGGGTGGAACATTTTCAAGCCGTGGATGCTTGAATCCGTGAATATGGAATCCATGGATACAGAGAGCTGACTGTAATGTCCATTTACAGCAGGGGTGAGAATCATAAAGTTCTCCAGATGTTGGGCAGCAACTCTCAGCATTCTATACCGTTGGCTATGCTGTTTAGGACTGCTGGGAGATGCTGTTCAACAAGACCTGAAGGTTGCACAATCTCCATCCCTGGTGCAGGGGTTTGGAATTTCTGGAACAATAGGTGAGGAGTGATAGTTAGCTTTCGTGTACACGTGTGTTTTATATGCATTAGGGATGTGTAACATGGTAACTGGGCATCTGCCGGTTAATCAAGGTCTGTTGTTGCTGCTGATGGTGCAGCTTTTCAGTAGTTGCATGCTCTCTATTGAGCTCAGCAAAGGCAGCTCACACTTGAAGAAGTAACTATGTTTCCATCATAAAATACCTCGGAAACTGTTAGGATGGAGTGATCCCCTACACCTAGGAAAGGGCCGGCACCTTCTAGAATAGGGTCAGTGCCCTTCTAGAGTAGGGTAAGTAGAATAGGCAAAGTGCAGCTCATGGGGTGTATGTGGCACCCAAGGACTAAAAAAAATATGTTGGCAAAAAAAAAAAAAAAATCCCCCCTCCCAAATGTCCCAAAATGACCTCTAAGGGACACAGAGGGCATTTTCACTACATTTGGAGAACCCCTCCTCTGACCCCTGAGAGGTTAAAAACTTTTTTTGCAATTTAAAAAATGCCTCAAAATGCCCTCTAGGGTGCCAGGAAGCCCCAAAACACAGTGAGAATGCAGCAGTCTTGTTTTCTGCTGCTCCAGAGACTGGAACACGGAGCAATGGATGCAAGCTCCAGGAACAGAGATTCCACCTCAACACGAGGAGGAACTTTTTGACAGTAAGAGCTGTTCGGCAGTGGAACACACTCCCTCGGAGCGCGGTGGGGTCTCCTTCCTTGGAAGTCTTTAAACAGAGGCTGGATGGCCATCTGTCTGGGATGCTTTGATCAAGATTTCCTGCGTGGCAGGGGGGTTGGACTGGATGGCCCTCGTGGTCTCTTCCAAATCTACAATTCTATGATACATTCCTTCTCTGTTGCCTGAAGCTGAGCCCATGGAACCTGGAGAATTTGCCTCATGTCTCCCATCTGGTGATGACCCCCAATACTGGAGACTCAGGGCTTGGCCTTGCAACCCAAGAGCCAATGATGAAGTTTTGAGAAGGTCCTCAGGAAAGTGATTTTGGTTGGTCTACTACTAGATGCAGGGCTGAGGAGAGTGGAGCAAGGGGGTAAAATCCCAGGGGTCCAGACAGTGGAAAAAACAAACAATATATTATAAAATAAGTGGTTTCTCAAAAGCTCAGCAAGTGGCTATAATTTCTGTTGCTAAATTGACGGGTTGTCTAAATGGCGAAAATACTCCTCATAGACTTTGAGGAGAAAATGGTTTGTCTAAATGCCATCCCACATCATTCCACATAATGAAGTGGGTCAAATCCACCCAAAACTCCAAACGAAAAGCCTTTGCAGCTTTTCCTGAAGTTTATAAAAAGCTCTGCAGGGAATGTGCATTCCCACTCATTGGCACAATCTGATTCGCATTCATTTGCATTTCCAATAAGAGCGGAAGTGGAAAGCTGATTGGTCAGATGTGTGCAGGGGGCAGAGCTTGCTAACAAGACAAGTGCCCGGAACTGCCATTTTGGATTTTTACCTTAGTGATTGTGTGCTGAGGCAACAAAGCAGCCTCCCCTCCCCCGTTTTATTAATTTATTATTTATTTATCACATGTTTGCACTTTAGATGTGCTTTTTAAAAAAATACTGTTGGGCGGTAGCAACTGGTAAAAATAAAAATGCGAGTAATTCACTCAGGCCTGCCATCTTGATTCACAGGCATGCTCGTTGGGACAGCAAAAGTGGGTCTCTTTGCATGCCTGTGATTTTGCCCCAAAAAATGTTAAAACAAATTGAAGTTGCTTCAAATTGGCATTAGTGTGCATCAATCCACATCCCCCCCCCTCGTATAGACAACACTGTAGTCTTATTCCCAGCCCTCTCTCAGCAGCCCCAACTAGAAAGGTCTTGGCCAAAGCAGGGATGCAGTAAGCACACAACTCCCTTATTGCAACAGTTCCGCTAGCTGCCAGGCCATCTCTGGGCGCAATGCTAAAAGCAGGTTTTGACCTGTAAAGCCCTACAGAGCTCAGCCCCACATTATTTGAAGGACCATTTTCTCCTATACAGACCTGCCCATGTTTTGAAATGTGCTCTGTCTTACTACCTTTACAGGTGAATCTGGTGGATGCACAGAGGAAGGTCTTCTTAGTGGCTAAGAAGGCCCTGGAACTCCCTTCTTAGAGAAGTTAAACTAGCACACTCCCTGCTTCTGTTCTATAGGCAGGTGAAGATGTTTCTGTTTCAACAGGCCTTTGAGGACTAAGTGTGCAAGGTGTGCCCCACCTAATCAACATGCTGGGCTCTCGTATCTGTTATTTTTGTTGTGCTGTTTTTGTAATGGTTTATGTTGTAACCCATATCCTGAACTGGGGAATCCTGAACTGGGGAAAAGAAAGCAGAGTAGTAGTAATAACAATAACAATAACAACAACACTAAGGTTACTGGTGGAAGCTATTAGTGGCTGGTGGGTCCCATGTCTATAGCGCAATGAATCTTCCCCAGGTTTTAACCCAAGCTCTAAAGGAGTCACCCAAGGTGCTGAACTGAAATTATGGGCAAGGGGGCTTTGACTCATGGTGACCACATGAACTTTCCAACACAGTGCTATTCGGGTCTTGCTAGCTTAGAGCCATGGCTTCCTTGATGGAATCAATTCTCCCGTAATGTGGTCTTCTTCTTTTCCTACTGCCTTCCACTGTACCAAACATTATCTTTTCCAATGCATCATGTTATCTCATACAATAGCCTCCATTTAATTGTCTTAGCTTCTGCGGAGAGTTCAGGCTTGATTTGGTCTTGGACCCATTTATTGATCTTTTGGGCAGTCTGGAGAATCTGTCCAACTTCTCAGTGCCTAGAGACATCCATGGGATTTTGGTCATAATACAAGCATGCCCCTAAGGACATGGGGTATGTTTTTGCACCACTGCTGGGTAACCTCAACCAATACAAATACATTTGGGATTAGGAGGATGGGATTTCAGACAACTGGTGCCTCTCATTTTTAGAAATTCATCTCTACTTACTCCATCAAGCAGTCTTTATAAAGAACTGCTTATCCAGTTGGGGTTTTTTTTAGCTGTGGGTGCTGTGGGAAGGCAGTTTATAAAATTATAAAGACCACTGAGGGGATGCAGAAAAATCAAATTATTCATTCTCCTAAAAGTGGGGAGACCTTGATATCAACTAATGAAATGTATCAGAAGTAGGTTCAAGGTAGACAAAACAGGGAGTTTTTCTACACACAGATATGCAATTAGCTTATGAACCTTAAAGATGTTATGAGGGCTGCTTGCATAAGTGGCTTTTAAACTGGGACATATTTTTTGTTTTAAACAAATTTGAATGCATTCTTTATTTATTTACAAAGTGTATATCCCACTCCTGATATTTCAGTCATGGAAAGACTTGCAATAATCAAATGAAAATGGATTGAGAACTTTATCAGACAAGCATCTGAAAATGCTGTAATTCCACTATTTAGGAAAGCAGAGACCTGGTGGCATGATCACAGTACAGTAATTATCACATGTTGCTGTAATTGCGCAATACTACCGCCATGGAATTATAGCACAACCACCAGTAGCGGTTTAAAAACAGGATTTCAGCTCATGCTATAGTAACACTTCTCTTTACATTGCCTTCTAATGACAGAGTATTAATGTTTCATGCTGGACCGTGCATGATTCTTTAAAAAAAAATAATTCTCTTACTTCCATGATTTTGCATGGGCAAGATTTCAGCTATTCTGGTGAGAAGTTGCATCTTCAGTTAAAAACACCAAAAACAAATACATAATGAAAAAAACTTCACAAATAAACACTTAGGACTTTTTCAAACGGGGGGGGGGGGAGGAACCCCAAGGAAGCCGGAAGAAGAATGGCGCTGTCCCGCTTACAGCGCTCTGTTTCAGACGATGCTGTCCTCCTCCTGACCTTCTCCCGTGCTTCCTCCGTGCTGCAGGCACTTCTTTTAATTGGCAAGGGTTTCCATCAATAAAAGTGGTGTGTTTCTCGCGCCCACAGCACGTAGGAACCACGGGGGAAGATCAGGAGGGGGACAGCGCTGTCCGAAATGGAGTGCTGTAAGCGCAGCAGTGCTGTTCTTCTCCCAACCTCCTCGGGTTTTTTCCCCCCTGTTTGAAAAAGTCCTTAAACAAACATAGAAATGTACCAAGCAAAGGTTACAGTTCATTCAGACAGTGTCCTGTTGGTCCTCTTCACATTCTCCCCTGGAAGTTTAATTATGTGTTCTTGTCGGGAAAGGGGAGGGGGAAAAGAGGACCACCCATTCACGCTGTAATTGTGAGATTACAGCAGGACATGAGTTTGCACATTAGTCAATACTGCGAAAAGAGAGATATTGAGGGCTATTCACAGGTTTCGCCTGTCAATGAAAAGTTACACATAATGACCAGGTGGAACGTACATGGACCATGGGATGAAGATGACGTTGTGCAATAGTGGAAACCCATTCGTGCTACTATCCCATCATAATCACACAATTTCAACCTCATGTGATAAAGTCCTGTTTACAAATAAAGACATGAAGATCCAAAGCCTTGCTGAGAAAGAAAAGCCTTCAGTTCAAGGAGGGGGAGTTATGGGGGGGTTAGAATTCCACAACCACGGTGCTACTGCCCGGAAGGCCCTGTGATGTGATGTGGATTTTTATACCTCTGCCAGTGACTGCATCCTCAAGAGAGCCTTCCCCAGATAGCCCGGACTACATGAGAAGAGATGTTCCTCCAGATAGCCAATCCCCAGGCCATTTAGGGCTATGTATATTGGTGCTGTTGCCTTGATTTTTACCTAATGGCTAATATACAGCCAGTTGAGACCTTTAAGGACTACTCTAATATGGTCCCATCTTCAAGGGAAGCCTCACACAGAGCAAGTAATTTTATTCTTTGATAACTGTCATCCAGGGCTTATCTATATCAGCCAGGATACGCCAGCTCCCCGTCAGCATATTCTGGCTGCAGAGGTGGCCTATTCTTCCCTCATTACCTCCATGGAACAGGCTGGATTCCACACAGGAATGGTGGCCCATCCCTGAAGCTGCCACCATTTTCTCTGGTGTCATAGAAGCCAGGAAGGGACCCCACATCATTTATTTATTTATTTATTTATTTATTTATTTATACCCCACTCTTCAACCACAAAGGCTCTCAGAGCAGCTTACAAATTGTTAAGCAATGGCACGTTACACCTCTGCACCACATTAAGTGGTTTCCAATGTGTGTTAGCAGACATGTGACTGCATGTGACCAGCCTTGGTCACATGCTGAGGGACCCCTGCCTGTCTTATGGGAGAGCCAGGGATCTGGCGGTGGCAGCAAGGACCGGTGTGCCAGATGGGCTCCTGTGGACATGTGGGGCCCTATACAGGTTTTGGCCACTTGTACTGGATTAAACTGTGTATTTTGCTGTAACAATGTATCGGGTCCTATCCTGGCTTGCCACCGTCTCAACCCCATATCTGCCCAGGGGGTGGTGAGGATTGCCTGGGGGCAGAATGGGGCAAAAGCCCTGTTTCATTTGGACTACAAGGCTCTGTGACGGGGGAAGCTGGAGTATTTGGCCCATGTAGATAAATGCCCCAGTGTCATAAAGAAAGGGAAGGCTATGCTAAACAAGAACTCAACTTCAGCATTCATGGCACTATATATCTGATTATTGGGCATTGGAGAGGGAGAGAAACAGGAATAGGAGTCTTCAAAATGCCCTGCTTGTGAAGATCCTTTGGACAACCTGCCCAGTATTGGCAAGCGGTTGTTGAATGAAACAATGTGTCTCAGCACAACCATAATTAAAACCTAACTGAAGTAGAAACAGGTGAGCATATCACCATGTAATAATGATGATCTATGGCTGCTATCATCCAATTCATATTCTTTGAAAGTTACTTCTACTGTTTGGAAGGCAGCTTTTTCACATTTTAATAACCCTTCTTTTTACATGGTTTTGTATGGCACAATTTAATTCACAAGAATTAAGATTTTTCAAAATTAAATGCGCAACGCCCTCTCTGTGATATCTAGTTTATGAGAAAGCTATTGTCTCATCTGACAGCTGAGCTATATATCCCAGGATGTCATGTAGTAGAGGGTACCTGGGACTGTATTGTTTCTAACTGCAAACCCAAGTTCCTACTTTGAGGAGACAGATCATAACTACACTCAGGCTGCATCTGCACTGCAGAAATAATGCAGCTTGGCACCATTTTAACTGCCATGGCTCAATGCTATGGAATTCTGGGATTTGTAGTTTTGTGAGATATTTAGCCTCCTCTGTCAGAGAGCTCTGGTGCCCACAACAAACTACAAATCCCAGGATTCCATAGGATGGAGCCATGATAGTTGAAATGGTGTCAAACTGCATTATTTCTGTAGTTCAGATGCTGCTTCACTCCCAGAGTTATCTCTCTCTGGCTTCTCTTCGCAAACGAAGATTCAGGAAGGACTCATCCTGCGCTTTCTGCAAGCGCGCTGATGACTAAAAAAGCCAATCCGAGATAGACAAGTCCGGTTGCAGAAAGCACAGCAGAAGGTCTCCTTGGGTGATGTTTCTGGGTTGTGATTCTTTCTGCGTTGTCGTTTCTCTTCAAGACTTGTTGGGCGTGAGTTCTCAAATAAGGCTGCAGCATTGTGAATAGTGCATGCCTCCATGCCTCCCGATGTGAGGCCAGGGCAGACAACTGTTGGTGATCAATTTGGCCAAGCCTGAGGTGTTGTTTCAGGGAGTCCTTGTATCGCTTTTTTGGAGTGCCCCTCTTACACTGACCCGTGGCAAGTTCACCGTAGAATACTATTTTGGGGAGGCGATGGTCCTCCATCCTAGAAACATGCCCTGCCCAGCACAGCTGTGTTCTCAACATCATGGCCTCAATGCTGGTGATCCCTGCTTGCTCAAGGACAGAAACATTCATCAGCGCTGATGAAAGCGCTCAAGGAGTCATAGGTGGTGGTGATAGGTGACCCATGTTTCAGATCCATAAAGGAGGATAGCAGTACGATGGCTCTATACACCCTGATTTTTGTGCTTTGCCTCAGGTGTTTATTGCTCCAGACTCTTTTGTGAAGTCTTCCAAATGCGCTATATGCCTTTGCTAATCTGTGATCGATCTCTTTGTCAATCTTGGCATCTGAGGAGATGATGCTTCCCAGGTAGGTGAACTGCTGAACGGACTTGAGCACAGATTTGCAATGTGGGGATGGTGGTGTTCATCCTGTGGTGCAGGCTGGTAAAGAACTTCCATTTTCTTCAGGTTGACTTCCAGCCCAAACAGCTCTGCAGCTGTTGCGAAGCAGGATGTTAGGCGCTGCAGAGCTACTTCTATGTGGGCAACAAGGGCAGCACCATCAGCGATGAGCAGCTCACGGACTAGATAGTTTAGAGTCTTAGTGCGAACCCTCAGACGGCTTAAGTTCAACAAGCTACCAACAGTACAGTAACGTATATAGATGCCGTCATCTTCTTCGAGCTCTGCCATAGCCCTTTGGAGCATCATGCTAAAGAAGATTGTAAATAAAGTTGGTGCAAGAGCACAATCTTGCTTCACTCCATTAGTTATTGGAAAGGGCTCTGAAAGAGCATTGCCATATCTGACTTGACTGTGCTGGCCCTCGTGTAGCAAGATAATAACTTTAAGGAATTTGGGGGGACAGCCTAGTCTTTCAAGGATCTGCCACAGACCTTTCCTACTCACAGTGTCGAAGGCTTTGGTGAGGTCAACAAATGTTACATAGAGACCCTTGTTCTGCTCTCTACATTTCTCTTGCAGTTGTCTAACGGCAAATACCATATCTGTAGTACTCCTATTGGCTCTGAAGCCATATTGGCTTTCAGGAAGAAGTTCTTCTTCAGTAGCGGAACTAATCTGTTCAGGAGTATCCTTGCAAGGATTTTTCCAGCAATAGAGTGCAGTGTTATGCCTCAATAGTTTGAGCAATCGGATTTTGCTCCTTATTTCTTGTACAGGGTGATGATGACTACATCTCGGATATCTGATGGCAGTTCCCCCTTTTCCCAGCGATTTACAAGGAGTTGTGGAATTTATCATGGAGTACATGACCTCCGTGTTTCCAAACTTCAGGTGGGATTCCATCAATCCCAGATGCCTTGCCATTTTTCAACTGCTGTATGGCCTTAAGGGTCTCTTCCAAAGTGGGAGCTATGTCCAATTCATTTTTCATTGGTTTTTTTTATCATATGTTGGGTAGCTGAGCCTTGGACTACTCAGTTGGCACTAAAGAGACTTTGAAAGTGTTCAGCCCATAGATTCAGGATGGAGGCTTTATCAGTAATTAATGTTTGACCATCTGTACTGTATAAGGAGCTTTGGACCTGATAAGTAGGTCCAAACACTGCCTTAAGAGCTTCATAAAATCCTCTAGAATCCCCCAGATCTGCACAGCATTGTGTCTTTTCTGCTATATTGATCCACCACTTGTTCTGCATGTCTCAGAGTTTTTGTTGAAGTTTACTACATGTGAGAAGGAAAGCTGCTTTTCTTACATGGCAAGTTGGCTGGGCAAGGTATGCCTGGTGAGCAGTTTTCTTTGCCAACAGCTCCTGGATCTCTTGGTTGTTTTCATCAAACCAGTCTTGATTTTTCTTATGGGAGAACCCAGCGGATTCTTCCGCAGACTGGAGGATACTGTTTTTGATATGTTGCCAAAGCACTGTAGGAGAAGGATCTATAGGATGGTCTTCAAGATTTGTTTGCAGGTTTGCCTGGAAGTTGTCTCTCATGGCAGCTTGTTGAAGATTGTTGACTTGGAGTCTCTTCTTTAACATGCCACCCCTCTTAGGTTTGAACTTAAGATGAAGATTTAGTTTACATCTGACGAGGCGATGATCTGTCTGGCATTCTGCACTGGGCATCACTCGAGTATGGCGGTCATTGCGAATGTTTCTCTGGCAGACTAGAACATAGTCAATGAGGTGCCAATGTTTGGATCGGGGATGCATCCAGGTTGTCTTCCTGCTGAAATATAGTGTTTGTAATAGTCAGCTGTTGTTCTGCACAGAACTCTAGCAGGAGGCGTCCGTTATCATTGCAATTTCCAACACCATGCTTGCCTAAGACACCTTTCCAGGCTTCAGAGTTCTTTCCTACTCTGGCATTGAAGTCACCAAGGATAATAATTTTATCTTCTACAGGGACTTTTTGTATGAGGTGGTGTAGGTCTGTGTAGACTTTTTCTTTCTCTACAGGGTCGGCTTACATAGTTGGGGCATATATACTAAAGAGAACAACATGTGGGAGGCATAAGGAAATAATGTGATCAGAGTGTCCTGTTGGCAAGGTTTCGAGTTTGGAGGCAATGGAGTTTTTAATCATGAAGCCTACTCCTGAAAGATGTTTTTCGGTTTGAGATTTGCCTGACCAGTAAAGTGTGTAGCTGGCACCATGTTCTTTAAGGCTGCCTTCCTCATGGAGACGAACTTCACTAAGAGCAGCAATGTCAATATTAAGTCGTGATAGTTTATGGGCTATTAGAGCAGAATGACACTCAGACCGTCCACTATCTTTAGAGTCTCGCATGGTTCTGATGTTCCAGCATGCAAGTGTCAGTTTATTTACACCTTTGGAGGCCAGTGTGCGCCTTTGTTTCTTTGCCTTGGTTTGACCGCATCAGAAGATTCCCGTTGGCCATGGCTAGCCAACCAGGTAGTTGGGGATGAGCTTTCGTTAGACCACCTTTTCTAGGCCCCTCTCTATATGGAGCAAGCAGTGCTCTCCTTAAAAAAGGCTGCTTGGTCATTCAGGATGCTGCCGAACAAAACTGTCATCTCCCAGGTCAGCCTCGAGCGACCAAAGTCCTGAACCGCCTGCATGCAGGGTTGGGTTTGCGGCTTCCAGTGCATCTTTACACCTGCCGTTTCGTCCCTCGCCAGTCGCTACAGGGCTTTTTTGGAAGTGGATTTGTCCTTCGAGCCTGTGCAATGGATTTGTCTGGTGGAGCACAGCATGCACAGAACTGGCCTTACCCTTTAAACCAAAGGTTCATCTGCTGGCCTTGCATGCATGGACGGTAGCAGCGAGGTCCTTGGGTCGTAGGTTTGATTAGAGTTTCCTTCACTTAGATGGTTGACCTTACAGGGTTGGACAAG
Organism: Gambelia wislizenii; assembly: GCA_030847615.1. Taxonomy (NCBI): domain Eukaryota; kingdom Metazoa; phylum Chordata; class Lepidosauria; order Squamata; family Crotaphytidae; genus Gambelia; species Gambelia wislizenii. The sequence continues at coordinate 6,316,864 of JAUMIR010000005.1, forward strand.
CACCATCTGCCCGGGTTTGGGATTAGAGTTGTCCTTCTCCTAGGACGGTTGCCATAAGGCTAGAGAGCCCATCCTGCCCTTTGACGCTCTTTGTCAGACCCTTCGGTTTTGACCTGCCACCGCCCGCATAGCTCAAAACATCATTAGGGTACGCAAGCCTCTCTCCCACGACAAGGGGGTGTCAATGGAGAGGCCCAGAGTTATACAGTGTTTGTATATCATCTCATTAGTGAGCTGTAGTGATGCACAACTGAAAATTCAACCAAATGTACATGTACATCTGCATGCAAATCCATACATAATGAGCATCTGAATCTGCATGTGAAGTCATGCACTATGTACATCCATGTGCAATCTGCATGCACATTCATGTGTGTGATATGTATTCACATGCAAGGCGCAACTCCACTTCCACAGCCTTGAAATGAATATGGCCACTCCACATCAGACAACAATATCCAACCACTTCTCTCTAGGAGCTTACACATGTGTAAGAGACCAACAGGATTTCAGCCCATGTTTGAATGCTCCCATTTTAAAAATGCTCCTACAAAACTAGCATTCCTGAAAGAGGATTATGCTAGAACATTCCTCATTGCTCTTACTGTCAGGAAGTTCTTCCTAATGTTTAGGTGGGATCCCTTTTCCTGTAGTTTGAACCCACTGCTCCGTGCCCTAGTCTCTGGAGGAGCGGAAAACAACCTTGCTCCATCCTCAGTATGTCATCCCTTCAAATATTTAAACATGGCAATCATTAAAAATAAATTCAGTGCACAGCAGAAATGAGTAGCTACAATGGGTAATCAGCTCACCTGACCTTCATACCTCTGTTTCTGAATTTTCAAAAGTTTTTTTTAATTAAAGTCCCAGAGTCCCCAAGTTCTCAAAATTACCATCCAAACAAGTAATTTTTCCAATGTTTTCCTCCCCCGCTGACTTTCTCTCTCCCACACACACTCACATATGCACACAGCATACCTTTCATCTCTCCCAATTTTGCAGGAACACTCCCAATTAATCCTCTATTGTCTCACTTTTTCAGCTGCTTTTGTCCCAGTTTCTCTTCCTTCCTTCCATTTTCCCCTTTTGTCCTAGCTTACTTCAGTTGCTGCAAACTGAGGTCAAAGTGTCAAAGTAGTTTTTACTCAATTAACTTGGCAGAGAGGAGAGGAGATATGGAATCATGCCTTTCCCAGAAAACTCAGGCAAAAGCAAACTGCTGCAGCCCTCTCCTAGATCGTGCGTTCTTTCTCATTAATAACTTTTCTCTTCTTGAATACAGCCACTTGTTTATTAGGACATTATCAGACCCAGCAAAAATTATGGGATTATGATATCAGAGTAGCGCGAATGGGCCCTGCTACTGCATGACGACATTGTCTTTGAGTTCTTACTCCGCGCTCCAGCTGTGGAAAAGGTGTTATTTGCAATTCACAGGACAAGCCATTAATAGATCGTAAATATTGCTTTTTTGTGGTATTGCCTGCATGCAAAAATACATCCCATTGTAATGGCAAGATTATAGCGTGAATGGACAGTTCTCAGCAAGAAAACTTCCAGGTGAGAATGTGAAAGCACAGAATGCTCTTTTTATGAACTGTCCCCTTTAGTTTACACACTTTTAGGTTCTTTCAATGCTTGTGTGCTCATTTACTTTGTTAATTAAGGAGGGTTTAGAATTTTAAGCATGCTTGCGTCTTCTTGTGAGAACTGCCAAAATCTTGCCCATTCCACAAATTGTGGAAGTAAATTCCCATTCTTGAAGTGCTAGTGGTCTTTGTGCAATAATTCCATGATGGTTCTTTCACGTGATTACAGCTACGTGTGATAATAAGTTTTATAATGCCAAGATGTTCCCGCTATTTTCATTCGCGGAATTACAGTGTTTTTAGATGCTAGTATGATAATGTCCTTGGTCACACACATTCTGGCTTTAACTTTTGAAATGTTGGAGGATATGACACACACATGACTTTTTCTCTGGATAAAAAGCCTTGTAGTATTTTCCCGCCTATGTTAACAGCTAAGAATTTCTCTCTTTAAATGCAACCAACAGACTGACCCCAATTTTGAAGAGATGTTCCTGTGTCTGTAAGACATGAGATGGAGCTGAGTAGGGAAAATTTCTTAAGAAGGCGCCTTTGTAGGCAATGAGGTCAAAAGGCGTTCAGATGCTTTGATCAAGAGCTGGCTGATTTTTCCCCTCATGTGTTGGAAAGATGCATAAATCAACCAAGCTCAGCAGTACATCTTACTCCATGATTCCAGAGAGACTCCTGCTTTTGCAAAAGAAAAAGAAAAAAAGAAAGAAAAATATCAGGCATTAAATGCTTTTAAAATACCAATATTTATTGCACATGTCCACATCCCAGTCTCCCTCTACCAAATGATCTCAAGAAGCAGGATATAAAGATGTAGCACATATTACAAGGGAGAGCCAGCATGGCAGAGTGGTTTGAGCATTGGACTATGACTCTGGAGACCCTACTTGGCCATGGAAGCTCATGGACGTGGGTGACCTTGGCAAAACCTTTCTGAACAAATCTTGACAAGAAAACCTTGTGTTAGGGTTGCTGTAGAATTGCCATAAAGTCAGAATTGACTTGAAGGCACACAACAACAACAAACATGTTATAAGAACCATACGAAGTATCCAGGCAAGTTCTAAGTGATAATTCATGAAGGAGAAAATTCTGTTAATTGGAAAGAGTTGGGAGGTGAGAACTATATTTCCTATGGCTCCCATGTCCTGAGACATTTCCTGTGTTCTCTATATGATGGAATATTGACCAGGGCCACCGTGTACTGGGACATTGATTTGCATGACTGCTGTAGCATCCTGGAAAGCTAAGGACCATGGCATTTCTTTTGGTGGATGGCATACCTGGGGTGGTAAGAGGTGACAGGATAGGCATGTTTAAATATTTGAAGGGATGTCATATTGAGGATGGAGAAAACTTGTGTTCTGCTGCTCCAGAGACGAGGACATGGAGCAATGGACTCAAACCACAGGAAAAGAGATTCCACCTAAACATTAGGAAGAACTTCCTGATGGTAAGAGCTGTTCAAGAGTGGAATGCGCTGGCTCAGAGTGTGGTGGAGTCTCCTCCTTTGGAGGTTTTAAAACAGAGGCTGGATGGCCATCTGTCAGGAGTGCTTTGATGGTGTGTTCCTGAAGGGCAAGGGGTTGGACTAGATGGCCCTTGTGGTCCCTTCCAACTTTATGATTCTATGATTCTAAGTTTATGTTGCACATCCAAGTCCTGGTGTCCTGCCACAGTGCTCTTCCACTGCTTCCACTATTTCAATAATGGTAGCTTTAAGAAAGAAGGCATAGTATGGCCAGGAAAGTTTATTGGCGGGGAGAGACAGACTTCTTATTGGGGATCAATGCCCCCATCCCCCCCCCCCGACAAAGTGAGGTGGGCTGCTTTTAAAGCAGGAGTAGGAATCATCTGGTCCTCCATACATCATTCGGTTGCAGCCACCAACAATCCTCATCACTGGCTATGCTGCTCAGGGCTACTGGGTATTGTAGTCAACAACATCTGGAGGGTGACGTGATTCCCACCCCTGTTTTGAAAGGAGGGGGGTAATTGTATGAGAGAAAGGATCTGCTACACAGCATTTGGAACAGGTACTTTTTTGTATTGCAATTCCTAGCATGAGAAGAAAGATCGAGAATCAAATCAGAGTACCTTGGGCACTGTAGTTCAGGACTAAAGCAAGGCCTCTAGCAGAAAATTCGAAATTCTAAAATCCAAATCCCAAAATTCCTCAAGACGGAGCTGTCAGTTAAAGTAGTATCAAACTAATATAACAGTGTAGTGCAGATACATCATAGGTCTGAACTGAAGGAGACCAGGTTCCTAGATTCTAGAGCAGATCTTGGGAAACTTGTATTTAAGAGTGCATCTACACTGTAGAAATAATGCAGTTTGACAGCACTTTAACTGCCATGGCTCCATCCTACAGAATCCTGGTTCCATCTTCCATGCTGCCTTACCACATGATGTCATTCTTCCAGCATTCTGCCGTTCCAGTCCCATGAGAGACCGAGGTAAAACTGCATCTTTTTGCTAACAGATTTTTCTAGTTAGCAAAAAGATGCGGTTTTACCTTGGTCTCCTACAGGGACCAGAACAAAAGAATGTCAACATCATGAGGTAAGGCAGCACTGAAGATGGACTCTTCCTGCTGAACTGCCGCTTTACTTTAGAATGTGGTAAGCCCCTTAGAAGATGGCATTTCAGCAGGTCTTGCTTTCACCTGTCATTCCATGTTTGGAATAAGAACAGGATTTCGGCCCCTGTGAAATGATTACACACATGGACCTCCACTTACACCAGCGTAAACTGAGTATGCCCATTGCACAGAAATACAACTTACACAGACCATGGCATCATATCCTACCAGGGGGCAGCTACAGGGGAGGATAAATGAGAATTCTTCCCCTCAATGAAGGTTTCCTTCAGTCCCTAATTTCTGGTATCACACTAACTTAAAACTTCACTTGAGCATTTAGAAATAAGAGTTCAGACATCCAAAGAAAAGGGGCAAGCAAAGTCCCCAAGGGAATGCAAATGCAGCTCACAGAAGAGTTCCGGATGTGAACGTTTTCCAATGGTTGCTGATGCATTGCAGAAATAATCTAGTTTGACACTGCTTTAATTATCATGTCTCCTTTCTGTGGAACCCTGGGATTTGTAGCTTGTTTTGGCACCAGAGCTCTCTGCCAGAGAAGACTAGATATCCCACAAAACTACAAATCCCAGAATGCTATAGCAGTGAGCCATGGCAAGTTAAGTGGTGTCAAACTGCATTATTTCTGCAGTCTGGCAGCAGCCAATGTCTCCCTCTCTGCAATGCTAGAAATTTGGGTATTGAAGGAAAATTTCATTTTTTGTCACAGCTACAGTCCTGTATCCTACTGGTACAATGGGCCTTTGGTATCCACTGGGATTTGGTTCCAGGACTACACACACACGCACACACACACCATGGATACCAAAATTCGTGGATGCTCAAGTCCCATTCTATACAATGGCAGAGTAAAATGGAGTCCCTTATATAAAATGGTAACATCAAAATTTGCCTTTTGTGGAGAAATGGTTGAATATTCCAAGCTGTGCATAGTTGAATCTGTGGATAAAGAATCTGTGAATATAGAGGGATGACTGTAACAGTATGATCCTGCCAGACACTATTATTGACGTCACAGAGTTTGGCTAATACCAGGTCAATTGCTGTATTCACAGATTTGATAACCACAGTTGCACTTATCCACATCTAATAAAATTCTCTCTAGGCATTTCTAGGGCCTCCAATGGAATTCTATGGTCACCTTCTGGTGTTCATCTCATTGAAAATAATAGGGTTCCCTGTTATCCATGGTTTCAGGTATGGGGGGGGGGTGTCTTGGAACATATCCCCTGTGGATACGGGGCTTGAGCTGTATTTTCCTGTATCCAACCCTCCCTCTGTTTGGCTGTCCTCTTTTTAAACACATCCACAACTCCAAAGAAAGTTTCTCTCCCTCTTCTCTTTACCTGCCCCCGCCCCCACCTGCTCCCCCCCCCCACTGGGATAAAAGATTCTCCTACATAATAATTTACTGAAAATGGAAATTGTGCACATTTCCCCCTTAGGGTGCTCATGGATGAGCATCTGTGAGCTCAGCTGGCGACTTTGATTTTATTAGCCATTCAGTCTTGACGCTCAATGGAAAATGCAGGAGGGACAAGAAATCAAAAGCCCCCTAGGCAGAGTGCTGTGAGGAGGAGGAGGACGAGGAGGAGGAGGAAGAGGAGGAGGAAGAGGAGAAGAGAGAAAAATGGAAGAGAGAGATAGAGAGGGGGGGGAAACCCTAATATCGCTGGCAGCAAAAGATCTTTTTTAATCAGAACTCCATCCACCTGCTTTAGAAAAAAGAAACAGGATCCTTATGAAAGGCAGATGAGGGAGATGGAACATTGGTGGAAGGCAACCAGGAATGGTCCAGAGAGATAAGTCTCAAGCGCTCAGCACTAGGAGTTGGGGGTTTTGTCAATAGAAGAAAGGAGGACGTGGCGAGGAGAGGAGGAAATTAAACTTTCCAGGGCATTGACAACAAGTAGAGGGGAGAAAAGCCATTGACAATTCCACAGGCAGATGGAGGCTCTGAATAGCAAAAGAGCTCCTAATTGGCTCTCGCAGGCCTTCATTTCCTTGAAACTTCTCTTTTCCTTTATGTATTTCTTAAGTGCGCAGACCCCAAATCTCTCCCCCCCCTCCCCTCACCCTATTTTTCAGGCACTTTCTAACAAGAGCTGGACAGCTAATGCCATTTCTCATTGGGCTCAATAAAGCTGCAGGGAGGGGCACGAGCAGGGGTGTAGCTGTGGGGAGAGAGGGTTCAAAATGGGGGGGGGTGCCTGCCCTTCCAGAGGAAGCATTTTACCCCACCACCACTAGTGAGGCTTTCCTTTTGTCCCCAAACTTCTATCATTGCAGTCATTTGAAATGTCACTTAAGCATTTAGAAATGTAGCTATTGCTGACTGCAATGCCCCGCAGCTCTTGGCAACATATCAAGTGGTGAGGAAGCTTGGGAGCTGCAATCCAACATGTGGAAGACCTCGTGATCTTAACTCCTCACTTACTTGTGCTCCTCACTTACTTACTTACTTCTCATGTACTTGTGCTCCTCACTTTCACTGCCAGGGGTGTAGTACAGGCAGGGAGGGTGGGGGAAATGATGGCATGCCCCCCACAATGAAATTTTCCTACAGTCCCCAAATTTCTGGCATGGTAGAGAGGGACTCATTGAAAACCATTCATAGAATCATGGGACCATAGAGTTGGAAGAGACCACAAGGGCCATCCAGTCCAACCCACTGCCATGCAGGAATACACAATCAAAGCATTCCTGACAGATGGCCATCCAGCCTCTGTTTAAAAACTTCCAAAGAAGGAGACGCCATCACACTCCCAGGCAGCAGCAGATTCCACTTCTGAAGAGCTCTTACTGTCAGGAAGTTCTTCCTAATGTTTGGAGAAATCTCTTTTCCTGCAGTTTGAATCCATTGCTCCATGTCCTAGTCTCTGGAGCTGCAGAAAACAAGCTTGGTCCATCCTCAGTATGACATCTCTTCAAGTGTTTAAACATGGTTAGCATATCCCCTCTCAACATTCTCTTCTCCAGGCTAAACATACCCAGCTCCTTAAGCTGCTCCTCATAGGGGACAGTTTCCAGACCATTTACCATTTGGGTTGCCCTCCTCTGGACACACTCCAGCTTTTCAACGTCCTTCTTGAATTGTGGTTTCCAGAACTGGACATAGTATTACAGGTGAGGTCTGACCAAAGCAGAATAGAGGGGCACTCTTACAGTACTTCTCTTGATCTAGGCACTCTACTCCTATTTGATGCAGCCCAGAATCACATTGGTTTTTTAGCCACTGCGTCCACACCTATTCTATTTGCTTTGTTCTAATTCCCTTGGCCACTTTGCCTGCCCCTTTTCTATGGGTGGCTAAACTGTATTTCTAAATGCTTGGCTGTTTTAGGTGACTGCAATGCTAGATATTTGGGAACTGAAGGGCCATTTCATTGAAGGGCAGAAGACTTGTGGGAGACAATGCCCTTATTCTCTCCCCATAACTACACCCTTGTACTACTGACAGAATTAAACTTGCTAGGAATCAAAGCTTCCACTGAGGAAACCATATGCTTCTATCCCTTTACTTTGAAGAAATTAAGCTTGAGCCATGTGTGGTTAAGCTCTCAAAGTAGTAGGATCGAGAACTATCTTATATAAAGCCCAAACTATCTGAAAGACCATATTGTCCCATATGACCTTGCCTGGGTTTTGAGATTTTCAGAGGGGGCCCCTCCTAGAACTGTGGAGTTGGAAGGGACAATAAGCATTATCTAATCCAACCTGCTGCAAGTAGAAGAATCCACAGCTCTGGCATACCTGAGAGGTGGCCATCCAGTTTCTGCTGAAAGACCTTCATGGAAGGAAACTTCTACTACCCTCTGGGGTGAATTTTAGAGGGTGGTAGATCATTGAATCATAGAATCTTAGGCCTTGTCTAGATGACCCTGTCTTGGAGTCCTTGTCACGGCCAGCCAGGCTGAGGACTCTGAGGAATCAGGAGATGAGGAGGCTGAGCCAGTCGTAGCAGAGCTGGCTGAGTCTGAATCTAGTCCTGTTTTGCCAGCTACCAAAGAGCACATGTCTCAGCAGCCTAGCCTCCCCCCAGCACAGGGTCCAAGACTGGGAGACATAGTTGAGCAACAGCAAGAGGAGGAGCAGGTACCTACCTTTAGCCAAAGAAGAGCAGAAAGGGAGGGGATACAACGCTCTTGGAGGCTAAAAGAAAGATGCTCATTAATCACCAAGCAGCTGTGATTGGGTGCTGGGGCCAACATAAGCAGCTGAGAGACGCTGGATTCCTCATCAAAGGCTATCTGTGATCCCTGGAGAAAGCATCTGCCTCTGACTCTCCTGGCTCTTGGAACCTAGCTGCTTGAAACCTCGGATTATCTTGACCCTGGACTGTATTTGTTGACCCACCTGCCAGAATGCTTTGACCTCGGACTGCCTCATCATTCTTCGCTCTCTCTGGACTCCTGACTCTATGGACTGCTATTGACATCACAAGGTACTGTGTTTTGAAGCTGCTGTTGTTGCTGAAGCCGGGCTGCCTTATCAACTGCTGACTTGGTGGCTTTCCAGACAGTCCTGCAGTCCAAACAATGCAGGGCTCTCGCCCAGTTTTTCCTATCCTAATGACACCCAGGGCAAAGACAGGGGGGAAGATGAAGCCCATTAAAATGTTTCAGCAAAATATCCCAGGAAAACTGCTTCATTGAGAAAGAAATGAATCGGGCCCTGTGGGACTGCAGGTGGCCATACTGCCACACCAGCCTGACCCTGCATCTGCTGCTGCTTCCATCCACATCACACTCTGAAGCCAGAAAGCAGGCCCGCAGCATGTGACCAAGGCTGGTCATAGAATCATACAGTTGGAAAAGACCACAAGGGCCATCCAGTCTAACCCCATTCTGTCCTGCAGAAATACACAATCAAAGCATTCCCAACAGGTGTCCATCCAGCCTCTGTTTAAAAACTTCCAAAGAAGGAAACTCCACCACACTACAAGGCAGTACATCCCACTGCTCAACAGCTCTTCCTGTCAGGAAGTTCTTCCTAATGTTTAGGTGGAATCTCTTTTCCTGTAATTTGAACCCATTGTTCCATGTCCTAGTCTCTAGAGCCGCAGAAAACAAGCTGCTCCTTTCTCAGTATGACATCCCTTCAGATATTTAAATATGGATACCATGTCCCCTCTTAACCTTCTCTTCTCCAGACTAAACATGCCCAGTTCCCTAAGCTGCTCCTCATAGGGCATGACTTCCAGACCTCCCGCCATCCTGGTCGCCCTCTTCTGGACACTTCCAGCTTGTCTATATCCTTCTGGAATTGTGGTTCCCAGAACTGGACACAGTATTCCAGGTGAGATCTGACTAAAGCAGAATAGAGTAGCACTATTGCTTCCCTCGATCTGGACACTATACTCCTGTTGATGCAGCCTAGAATATATGGCTTTTTTAGCTGCTGCGTCACACTGCTGACTATTGTTCAGCTTGTGGTCCACTAAGACTGCTAGATCCCTTTTGCATGTACTGCCATCAAGCCAGGTGTCACCCATCCTATATTTGTGCTTTTCACCTTTTCTGCCCAATGGTCATGTGCAGGGGGCCTTGTTTCCGTACTGCAGGCCTCCTGCTTGGCTTTGGAGATTGCAACGCAGATGGAAGCAGCAGTGGCTGCAGGGACAGGAAGGTGTGTCCCTGCGGACGCCTGCCTATTTTGTGCAGGTAACAGGGAAGCAACAGGCCTGATCCGGGGCCAGAATACAACATCAGGAAGCTGGCATATTCTGGCCCATGTAGATGAGCCCTTAGAATTGGAAAGGACCACGAGGACCATCTACTTCAGCCCCTGCCATGAAAACAATTACAATACTCCTGAAAGATGCCCATCCATCCTCTGTTTAAAGACTTCCAAAGGAGAGTCCACCCCACTCCGATGTGGTCTATCTCATTGTCAAACTGTTCTTGCATTAAAGAAAATCTTCCTAAAGTCTAGGTGGAATCTCTTCCCTTGTAATTTGAGTCCACTGGTCCATGTTTTAGTCTCTGGAACAGCAGAAAACACGCTTGCTTCATTTTCTACATGGCATCCCTTCAGATATTTAAAGATGGCTACAATGTCACCTCTCATTCTTTTCTTGGTGGGAGGTCTGGAAGCCATGATGCCTTATGAGGAGTGGCTTAGGGAGCTGGGTATGTTCAGTCTGGAGAAGAGAAGGTGAAGAGGGGACATGATAGCCATGTTTAAATATTTGAAGGGATGTCATACTGAGGATGGGGCAACCTTGTTTTCTGCTGCTCCAGGGACTAGGACACGGAGCAGTGGACTCAAATTACAGAAAAAGAGATTCCACTTAACATTAGGAAGAAATTCCTGACAGTAAGAGCTGTTCGAAAATGGAATGCACTGCCTGGGAGTGTGGTGGAGTCTCCTTCTGTGGAGGTCTTTAAACAGAGGCTGGATGGCCATCTGTTGGGAATTGCTTTGATTGAGTATTCCTGCATGGCAGGGGGTTGGAATGGATGGACCCTTGTGGTCTCATCCAAATCTATGATTTTATGATTAAACATGCCTAACTCTCTAAGCCATTCCTCATTAGTCCTGGGGCTTGTCTGTATGAGGTTATAAAATTGGACTGGTGCACACTAATGCCAATTCGCAGCAGCTTTTCAATTGGCTCAACAATTGTTTGGTAAGATCACAGGCGTGGCCATGAGTGAATTACTTGTGTTTTTATTGTCACCAGTTTCTACTGCTGAACAGTTAAAAAAAAAAGCAAATCCAAGGTGTGGAAGTGTGATCTTCCACTGAAATAAACAGAAAAAAGGTGGAAAGGTTGTTTCATCACCTCAGTGCACGATTGCTACGGGAGAAATCCAACATGGCGGATCTGGGAACTGCCTTGCCAGCAAGCTCTGCCCCCTGCACACATCCGGCCAATCAGCTTTCCACTTCTGCTCTTATCAGAAAAGCGAAGCAAAGTGAATCGGTTGTCCTAATGAGCAGGAATGCGCATTTCCTTCACTCTTTAAAAAAAATGAGGAAAGCCATAAGGCTTTTTGCGCAGAGTATTTGGAGTCCCCCTGCCCTTCTGAATATGGCAAAATGATGAGGGATCCCATCGGGACAAAAGGTATTCTCCTCGAATTTTATGAGGGGTATTTTTGCCGTATAGACAAGCCCAATATCTTGCTTAATTCTCTCAGGTTTATGGGTGAAAACATCACCTAAACTGACCTCCCTGTTGAAGCAGAAGACTATAAGCTCAACATTAACACTCAAGAAGTGTACAGTAAAGAAAACTGATGTTTGAAAGAGTTCAGCCTGGAAGTGAACCTGAGAAGAAGATAGAAATTGTTCTGATAGATGCAGCAATTAATACTGTTTCACCTGAAGCTCAGTCTACACTCATTAAACTCCCCATAATTGTTTCTAATCACTACCAGTTTGCACAGCCTGACTCCATGACCTGATGCAATCTCGACTGCCAGAAAACCTCCATCACAGAACAGATGCCAGCTTTCCTGGACTACCGTAACATATTCTGTACCAAAATACCCTAGCTTTCTATCTTTTTAAAATTGCATTTACTTCTTTTAACTTGAGATTTGAATCGTTGCAATACAGTGAATGATTTCATTCTGTTTTAATGCTCACTTTTTGTATGTTTTTCATTTGTAATTGTTCTTTTAAATTCTGAACCACTTTGAGTCCCAATTGGGGTTTTTTTGTGGGGGAGGGGACAGAATAAAAATAAAAATAAAAATAATAGATTCTACAGTCAGGAAGGCTTATTCCAAGAAATCTCATTTTTCTAATTCCATTACTTATTGTACTGTCAATTATATGCTAATATCAGAGCACACTATTTTGACCCATTCCTAGATAGTGGGAATTAATGGGGCAATGAGTCTAAGGACTTTTTCAGATACCCCTTACCGCACAAGAAGCCTCCGTAACAGTAACGAAGCTGGTGCGTGGCAGGGGGTCCGTTTCGGATGACACCATCCCTCTCTTGCCATTGTCCGTGACTGTTCCGGGTAGGATTGAAGGCAGCCACGCCATTTTTTACCCATGGACAACTTCCATGAGTAAAAAATGGCACGGCTGCCTTCAATCCTACCCAGAACAGTCATGGACAACCCTGAGAGAGTGATGGCGGCGTCCAAAACAGACCCCCTGCCACGCAGCAGCTTCGTTACTGTTACGGAGGCTTCTTGCATGGTAAGGGGTGTCTGAAAAAGTCCTAAACTGACTTTCTGTTGGAAGGGGTCAATCCCTTTAGGAAGGGGTCAATCCCTTTGTAATTTTGAAGGTTGCTCTTTTTGCAGTTAAAGCAGCTAAACAGAGGAAGCAAGAAGCAGAAAAAGGGGTCTGCCTAGATGTCTTTTGTGATATTTCCATTTTTAGGGGTTTTTAAATTGCTTTCTTAGGAGATGTATCAGATACACTAAATACAGTGTTATCATGACACCAGGAGATCGCTAAAGGGCTTTCTTTTCAGATGAGGTTGTTCCCCTCTCGTAATGCATCCGTTCCGCTGCCATTCTGGCCCAGTCCGCTGGCGAGATCCCAGCATCAATGGGAGGTCCCTGCCAGAACATGTCCTAGTGAGATCGGGACATCAAGGTAAGTGATACACTTTTTAAAAACTTTCCTGGTTTACTTGGAAGTTTTAAAGTGTGTTTTTGTGCTTGCTATCACATTTTTCTTGTTATTTTGCTTTTTATTTTTTAATTTCCCGCACTCTCATCTTCTCATGAGAACGGACAGGATTTCACTCCAGGAAGTGAACGGAGCTCCGTTAGAACTCCATTCACTCCTGGGCTGCCCTGAAGATGATACCAAAGGTAGGTCTGAAAAGTTTTGTTCTCGTGCCAGGACTGGGACGGGAGAGGGGCAGGAGAGGAGATTATAGGATGGGTCTGACAATCTCCTTAGAGAAGCTGCACTTTCCTAAATTGGAAAATTGTTAGTTTAAATGTATATATTATTTTGTATTTTATAATATTAGTAGTTATTGATGTGCTTGTTTGTTGACGATTTATTTTTCTTGCTTTTATATTTCTCCCTGCTTGAAATAGTCTGAAGACTTATTCAATAAAGTATCCAATTCCAAAATGAAACACAGCCACAATTTTATTGTATATTTTGTTTTTTTAAAAAAGCAAAAAGTGAGAATGGGGCCTACTCAGTGGCTGCTGCCAGATTTTGGATCCCCCTCCTTGCAGTTCTTCCGCTGACAAGTGAAAGCTTTTTTGTTCCCACAGGCTTTCAATGAATAGATTGCAACAACCCTTTAATGGTATGGTGTTTTGCAGAGATCTATCTTCTGTTTTTTTTTTAATGGATTTAAAAAATTATTTAGGTAGATTTTTCATGGTACAAGAGAGCCACTATGCTGTAGTGGTTTGAGTGTTGGGCTAGGACTCTTGTGAGGCCAAGTTTTGAATCCCTGCTCAGCTGGGTGACCTCACTCGCTGGGTGACCTTAGATTAGACACAGGATATTATCAGACACAGCAAAAATTGCAGGATTACGACGTCAGGATAGTGCTAATTGGCCATGCTATAGCACAAGGTCGTCCTCCTTGTGTTATTACCCTGTGCTGCGGCCATGAAAAAGGCATTCTTTCAATCTTAGGATCTATGTCACTTGAGAAGGTAAAACATTCCCAGGTTCAGCTTAAGGATTATACAAATATATTCATTCAGAGCACTTAGAAATAAAACCATAAAATCTAACGCAATCTAACTACACATTCCCTAACTACTACATGCAGACTAACTTACAGTCTCTGTAGATGGAATTCAGAGTCTTTTTGGATCCTTTTTTGAGGCCTCTGGATAAAGTTGGCTCCTCCCAACCCTTTGGGATCACAGATTGTCTTTTGGGGCATTTCATGGCTGTGTAGGCCATCGGGCCCAGAGCTAGGCCATGGGGTCAGAGTCCATCTTAGCTAGCTCCATCTAGCTGGCCATGTCCTCAGCCAGTCTGACTCAGAACAAAGGAAAAGGATAAAGAGCTTTTAAAAGTCCTTCTTGTTGATTCCTGATTGGCTCTGCCAGTGCCCAATCAGAGTGGCTATCTAGCCAGGTGATGTGACATCATGTTTATTTAATGAGGGTCTCCCACCCACTCCCCATTTCCAAATAAGGAGTGGAATTTTCCAATACTGATCCTATGAGTTGTGAAGGCGAGCTCCCATGCTGGCATAGCAAGCCAGCATGACACAAGCCATCAGTAGATCGTCAATATTGCTCTTTTCACGCTATTGACTGCATACAAAACCATGTCCCATTGTAATCACGAGATTACAGTGTGAATGGGTGGTCCTTAGCAAGAAAACGTCCAGGTGAGAATAATAATAATAATAATAATAATAACTTTATTTTTGTACCCCGCCTTTTGCCTGTTCGGCAATCAAGGCGGCTCACAACAATTGGATATAAAAACAAATCCATAACAATAGTAATAACTTAAAACAATTTACCCCCCTTAAAATTAAATATAATGTTGCATATATTTAAAATAACTGGCAGATTCACCAGTGACATAAAATAACTACCCTAAAACTTTAAAACTATAGAATCAAAACATAAAAACATAAACATAAAAACATAAAAAGAGGGAGAAGCATCCATTAAAATGGTCTGTTCTATTCAGGGAAGGCCTGCTGGAAGAGATCCGTTTTGAATGCGGAAACGAAGCACAGGATGCTCTTTTTATGAACTGTCCCCTTTAGTTTGCACATTTTTAGGTTTGTCTTAGTGTTTGTGTGTTCATTTACTTGGTTAATTAAGGGTTTTTTGGAGTTTCAAGCACACTTGTGTCTTCTTGCAAGAACCACCGAAATTTCACCCATGCCTAATCGTGGAAGTAAACTCCCATTCTTGAAGCACTAGTGGTCTTTGTGTGATAATTCTATGGTGTTTCTTTTGCATAATTACAGCTACGTGTGATAATAAGTGTTATAATGCCACAATTTTCCCACTATCTTCATTCGTGGAATTACAACATTTTCAGAAAGAAATTTCATGGGGTTTTCTTAGGCAAAGAATCCTCAGAGATGGTTTTGCTAGTTACTTTCTCTGAAATAGAGCATATGGCACCTGGTATTCCTTGGCAGTCCTTCAGGTCTTGAGGAAAGTTCTTTTTGGACTGTCACTCCCAGAATCCTGGCTGTCTGGGGATTCTGGGAGTGACAATCCAAAAAGGCATCTTTTCCCTACCATTCTGTTGGGATCTGGTGCCTTTAGGCTATTTAGACTCTATGTATATGGGTCACCTATCACCAATACTTACAACTCCTCGAATGCTTTCATCAGCGCTGTCTACGCACAATCCTAAATATACACTGGACTGACTATGTGACGAATGTTGCTGTCCTTGAGCAAGCAGGGATCACCAGCATTGAGGCCATGATATTGAGAACACAGCTGTGCTGGGCAGGGCACATTTCTAGGAAGGAGGACCATCACCTCCCCAAAATAGTACTCTACGGTGAACTCGCCACGGGTCAGCATAAGAGGGGCGCTCCAAAAAAGCAATACAAGGACTCCCTGAAACAACATCTCAGGCTTGGCCAAATTGATCACCAACAATGGTCCGCCTTGGCCTCACATCAGGAGACATGGAGACGCACTATCCACAATGCTGCAGCCTTATTTGAGAACTCACGACGAACAAGTCTTGAAGAGAAACGACACCGCAGAAAGAATCACAACCCAAGGAGACCTTCTGCTGTGCTTTCTGCAACCAGACCTGTTTATCCCAGATTGGCCTTTTCAGTCATCAGCGCGCTTGCAGAAAGCACGGGTTGAGTCCTTCCTGAATCTTTGTTTGCGAAGAAAAGCCAGAGAGAGAGATGCATGTGCCTTCAAGCTGCCTGCTGACTTATGTTGACCCCATGAATTTCATAGGGTTTTCTTAGGCGAGGAATACTCAGAAGTGGTTTTGCCAGTTCCTTCCTCTGAAATATAGGAGATTTTCAGATGGGGTATTTATTCTGTGGGAGACATGGAACAGGGTCAGGAAAAAGCCTTCTTCTCAGAAGACGTTGACCCTTTTCCTTGTTTCCCCCATCCTCATTCTGCATTTCCCCATGATATTTTATGGCCGGCCAGCTTGGGGAGAGGGAGGATGTTCCTGCTGCAGAATAAAGGTAAGTGTTTGAACATGTCCCTGCTGGGTATGTTTAACCTGGGGAAGAGAAGGTTAAGAGGTGATATAATAACCATGTTCAATTATTTGAAGGGATGTCATTCTGAAGATGGGGCAAGCTTGTTTTCTGCTGCTCCAGAGATTAGGACATGGAGCAATGGACTCAACTTACAGGAAAAGAGAATCCACCTAAACATTAGGAAGAACTTCCTGATGGTAAGAGTTGTTTGGAAGTGGAATTAGCTGCCTCAGAGTGTGGTAGAGTCTCCTTCTTTTGAGGTTTTCAAACAGAGGCTGGATGGGCATCTGTCAGGAATGCTTTGATTGGGTATTCCTGCAGGGCGGGGGGTTGGACTAGATGGACCTCATGGTCTCTTCCAACCTTATGATTCTATAATTCTTTGTGAATTACACAATGTCTGTTCTGAACTCACAGTAGCAAGTGCCTGAGGAGCATTGGGAGGAATGCAGGAACAATAGGGTAAGGGGTGCAGTTCTAGCCTGTTGCCAATTGTCCACAAAAGAAGCAAGAGAAGTCAAGAGCCATTTCAGAAGTCAGTCACCAATAGTCCATACATGATGCCAGAGTAGTCACCAGCCAGTCCAGAATTCAGTTACCATGTGTCCGTATGAGATGCCAGGAAAAGCAGTAGCCAGTCCAGAGTTCTGTAGAGTCAGGTCCGAGGTCCAATTCCAGGGTCAGCAAGGGGTGACTGCAACGGTCCAGAAGTCCATCCGAAGTCAAGACAAGCAAGAATCCAGAAGGAGTGCAACAGTTCAAGATAAGTATTGTCTGCAGTGGGGTTCGAAGGGAAACTGTTGCCAGATTTATAGCTAGAGTTCCAAGGTCAGGTGGAGCTAATTAGCAAGGAAGCAGGTCAGCATTTGGTATTTGAATGATGCTGGGCATGGCATTTCTCCCTCCTGCATTCAGAGAAGGAAGATGGCCTGTCTTCATGATCATCGATCACTGGTTGACCGACTGTTTGCTCTGCAGAGTGATGTATGTTTTATTTCCCTGATTCAGCTGCCCTCTCAGAGGGAGCCAAACCAGTCTCTTCTTCTTCAGACTCAGCTATACTTTCCCTCTCTGCTCGTCTGTATTCTCTGCTTCCTCCTCCTCCTCCTCCTCCTCCTCCTCCTCCTCCTCTGAGTCCTCAGCCTGGGGGCTCATGACAATGGCCATATTCAGCTCATGGCTGCATAAGTGGAATATTATTATTATTATTATTATTATTATTTATATCCCGCCCCTCTGTGAACAATCGGGGCGGCTTACAACAGTAAAATAATACATAATATAAAACAACTCAAAATCCCTTCCCCCCCTTAAAACATTATTAAATCAATACAAATTAAAATCAACATATAATACAATTGTTATTAAAAACCCTTCCTAGCGAGCAGCAACAGTTAGGAACTCCAGAATCAACTTCCAGAGGGGGTTCCTGAGGCCGGGATTAGCTATTCCGGACTATCAATATAACCATAGTGCCTGAAGCTGCATATCCTTGGATGGTGCATAACTATTCCTCATTGCCATCAATGTACCATTTGCTTCACTGGGATGTCCAAGAGACCCACACTGTCTTTCCCATTGCACAAGGGGACAATAAGCAGGCTCATTGGCAGATATACCATTGGTTCCACAAAGTCAATATTAAACCCTGGAGTGGGCAGCGATGTGGGGGATCAGGGGACAATTGTCCTCCAGACCCCCCACAGCTACACACATACAACACCACAAGCCTGAACAACTTTTCTTTCCTCTGCAGTCTCTCTGAAAATGGAGACAGGAAGTGACATTGTCTCCATTTTGAGAAGAAATAAAAGGGAAATCCTGCCATTTAAAAAAATGGGTTTGGGGGATAATGTGGTCTTCAGCGGCCACAAAGGTGAGATCCAGGGGGCACAGGGGGCACACTATGCCCACCACTGACTTAGAAGAAGGGCAGCAAAGTACAACCACTGTGTGACTACTTGAAGTGCAGATTTACTCT
This sequence comes from Gambelia wislizenii, assembly GCA_030847615.1. NCBI lineage: Eukaryota > Metazoa > Chordata > Lepidosauria > Squamata > Crotaphytidae > Gambelia > Gambelia wislizenii. Next base: position 6,335,169 of record JAUMIR010000005.1, read on the forward strand.
ACACAAGCCTTGACATACAGGCACATAGGTCTAAATCCTGTTGTTAGTCCTGAATAGAGTAGACCCCTTCAATCAATGATAGTGACCTATGTGTTGATTCACCATTCAACAATGGGTTGAAAGAGTCCACTCTAGTTCGGACTAACCAACAGGATGTCAGCCGTAAACAGCAGAAGCAATTATAGTCCTTTAGGGTACAAGGCACTAAAGAGATGGACGATATTAATAGAAATCAATGGAATTAATGGGTTAATTCTCCCCTAATAAAATGTGAAACCCTCGCCGTTGAAGTTAGCCTAATGAAAATGTTTCTCTTCCATTTGCATCCAATGATTCATCTACCGCTCCCTGCAAACAGACATTAATGAGAATGGAAGCGTAATTTTCAGTATTTACACAGTGGAGGGGAGTGCAAGAGAATGGGCCAGAATTAGCTCTTGATAATACTCAGATCACCAATTTCTCAAGCTGGTTGGCTCCTGTTCTCTTTCTCTCTGTGTGGCTGCTGGTTTCTCTGCTCTTCTATGCATTGCTTGGAATGAATTTCTTTGGAAACCATAGAGGAAGAAGGATCTCACGAAGTCTGCCGACACTGTGACATTGCGTGACTCTTTAGTTCAGGGTTATGTGAAGGAAAAGGCTTTATGTGGAGGGTATTTTTTCAATGAAGTAGTGGGGGGGAAGATTGTCCACCTAAGGTCCACCAAAGGGGATCCAGACTGACAGAGGAGAATTCGAGGAGCAATTAGAGAGAGAGAGAGAGAAAGTTGAAGAAAGGATAAAAAGTCATTCTTCTGGTAGGTCATAAAGAGCCTTTAGGGGATTCAGTCAATCACAAATTCTTGTTATCTGAAAGATGCTTTATTCTTAGCATGTGGCCCACAGCAGCTCAGCCAGGGAGCCCTGGCGCCTATTAGAGTGACATTCATTTTGAGAGCATGCTGGGCACATCGGAGAACAAAGAACCGGGCAGGGGGGAGCAACAGAACAATACACCATTGATCATAAACGCTAGGTCTGGAATCCAGCCCCCCACCCCACAACGCAAGGTCATCCAAACTGAAATATAAAACTCATGGCTATAGAAGAGAAGGTGGCTGTCATCATAATCCAAAGACTCTTCGAAGAGCAAATGCCTCTTCATATAAACTGGACGTGAGCAATGTGTGGCTCAGGGAACCACATGCACCCAGCAAAGCTGTACTTGTGGCCCTTGAATATCAAAGCTGGACCACCTTCTTCCTGCCTCCTCAAACGAGTAAACTGCTCTGCTAGAGGCTTCAAGAGTGTCACATCATCTTTTTTGTGGCTCATGCTGCTTCCCTGCACTACATTTGCCAGGTCAGGATTATACCAGGCCCTGAGGTATCTGGGCCAAGCCCTGAGGCCTAGAGATGGTCTCTGCTGATGCCAGTAAACAGTATGCACCCTAAAGGCACCAGATCCTGTTAGATATTAGAAGCTAAGCAGGGTCAGTCCTGGATTAATACTTGGATGGGGGACCACTAATGAATATCAGCTGCTGTTGACTAGATTTCAGGGGGAAAAACTGGCGAAATCACCTCGGAGTATCTGTTGCCTAAGAAAACCCTGTTAAATTCATGAGGAGTGGCTTAGGGAGCTGGATATGTTTAGCCTGAAGAAGAGAAGGTAAAAGGTGACATGATAGCTGTGTCGAAATATTTGAAGGGATGTCATATCGAGGATGGAACATAGAATCATAGAATTGTAGAGTTGGAAGAGGCCACAAGGGCCATCCAGTCCAACCCCATTCTGCCATGCAGGAAATCACGATCAAAGCATCCCCGACAGATGGCCATCCAGCCTCTGTTTAAAGACCTCCAAGGAAGGAGACCCCACCACACTCTGAGGGAGTGTGTTCCACTGCCGAACAGCTCTTACTGTCAGAAGGTTCCTCCTAATGCTGAGGTGGAATCTCTGTTCCTGGAGCTTGCATTCATTGCTCCACGTTCTAGTTTCTGGAGTAGTAGAAAACAAGCTTGCTCCATCCTCAATGTGACACCCCTTCAAATACTTAAACAGGGCTATCATATCACCTCTTAACCATCTTTTTTCCAGGCTAAACATACCCAGCTCCCTAAGTCTCTCCTCATAAGGCATGGTTTCCAGACCTTTCACCATTTTAGTTGCCCTCCTCTGGACACGCTCCAATTTGTCCATATCCTTTTTGAATTCTGGTGCCCAGAACTGGACACAGTATTCTGGTGCCCAGAACTGGACACTATTACTTCCCTTGATCTAGACACTATACTTCTATTGATGCAGCCCAAAATCGCATTGGCCTTTTTAGCTGCCACATCACACTGTTGACTCATGTTCAACTTGTGGTCTACTAGGACTCCTAGATCCCTTTCACACGTAGTCTCGTTCAGCCAGGTCTCCCCCATCCTATATCTATGCATTTTCTTTTTTCCACCCAAAGTACAGTACCTTACATTCTCCATATTAAATTTCATTCTGTTAGCTTTGGCCCACCTCTCCAGTCTATCCAGGTCATTTTGAATGTTGATCCTGTCCTCTAGGGTACTACCTACTCCTCCTAATTTGGTGTCATCTGCAAATTTGATAAGTATGCCCCTAATTCCATCATCCAAGTCATTGATAAAGATGTTGAATAGCACTGGGCCCAGGACAGAACCCTGTGGCACCCCACTGGTCACATCTTTCCAAGACAAAGAGGAGCCACTGCTGAGCACCCTTTGGGTTCGGCCGGTCAACCAATTTCAAATCCATTGAACAGTTAACTTGTCTAGCCCACATTTTACAAGCTTGTTTGCAAGAATGTCATGGGGAACCTTGTCAAAGGCCTTACTGAAATCAAGGTATGCGATATCCCCAGTGTCTCTTCCAACTCTGCAATTCTATGATTCTATGATTCTATGATTCCCTTCATCTACCAAGCTGGTAATTTTATCAAAAAAAGAGATCAGATTAGTTTGGCATGACTTGTTTCTCTGAAACCCATGTTGACTTTTTGTGATTATGGCATTGCCTTCTAAATGTTCACAGAGTCTCTGTTTAATGATCTGCTCTAGAATCTTCACTGGTATTGATGTCAGACTAACTGGACGATAATTGTTGGGATCCTCCTTTTTCCCCTTTTTGAAGATGGGGACGTTTGCCCTCCTCCAGTCTGCTGGGACTTCTCCTGTTCTCCAGGAGTTCTCAAAGATTATTGCCAATGGCTCTGAGATTATATTTGCCAGCTCTTTTAATACCCTTGGATGTAATTCATCTGGTCCTGGAGATTTAATTCATTTAGATTAAGAAGGTATTCCTGTACTATCTCTTTGCTTATTCTGTGCTGGATTTCCCCTGTTGTGTCCTTTGTTCCATTATCCTCAGGTTGGTCCCCCTTTTCCTTTTCTGAAAACACTGAGGCAAAGAAGGTGTTGAGTAATTCTGCCTTTTCTCTGTTAGCATTTTGCCATCTTCTCCACGTAGTGGCCATTTCCTTCTTCTTCCGTTTGCTGTGGACATACCCCCCCAAAAAACCCTTTTTATTGTTCTTAACCTCTTTAGCGAGCCTGAGCTCATTCTGTGCTTTAGCTTTTCTAACTTTACTCCTACACATGTTCACTATCTGTTTGAATTCTTCTTTGGAGCAAACTTGGGTTTTTTTTGCTGCTACAGAGACTAGGACCCAGAGCAATGGACTCAAATGACAGGAAAAGATACTCCATCTAAACATTAGGAAAAACATCAGTAAGAGCCGTTCGGCAGTGGAATGTGCTGCCTCCAAGTATGGTGGAGTCTCCTTCTTTGGAGGTTTTTAAAGAGAGGCTGGATGGCCATCTGTTGGGAATGCTTTGATTGTTTATTCCTGCATGGCAGAATGGGGCTGGACTGGATGGCCCTTGTGGTCTCTTCCAACTCTATGATTCTATGATTCATGCATCGTCATAAGTTGACAGGTGACTTGAGGCAGATAAGCACACATTAAGTACCAACCACAGTTGCTCACAGCTTGTCATTCAAGCACGTGGAGAGAAAGAGAGGGAGATAATGCACTTCACTGTTTGTAAATTAAGACAGAAACCTTAGCTAAAGTGGCTGTTCCCAGAGGAAGGTGAAATGAGTGGATCCCCCCCCCCATATCCTTGGGCAATACATTTCTGGACTTATTGTTTATAAATGAAACTATGGATAATAGCGTACCCTATGTAAAAAAGGACTTCCACTATAAACATACCATAGAAGTGCACTGAAGGACCTAACAATTCCTAGAGAGGATGCCTCTCTAGGTATTTTCCAGTGCAACTCTGTGTTATGTGTCCCTACTTTTTCAGCTGCAGATATCTTAAACCATGGATAAGGGTTCCATGGATATGGGGAGGGCAACCTGTATTCCTTCTCACTTACATAGGGACATGGGACAGAGAACACTTAACCTAGCCTCCTTGCTTCTTGACAGAACTTGGATGCAGAGCAGAAGGTGAGGCCTAGCTCCATCATGACTGCAAGGAAAGGAGAAAGCTAGCTAAGTAAACACATAGACCTCCCAAAGAGTATTTGCAAGTTGCAGTAACAAATCAATTAAGCCTTGGAATCTGTAGTGAACTACTAATCTACTAGCTGAGCTGGCGATTTGCACACAGCCCTTTCCTCTTGCTGGGAACCAATCCCATCAAAACTGAAGAATTTGCACCCTCATTTCCCACCTGAAGCTGACCCATGAAAACTAAATATTCAGGGCTAGGCCCTGAGAAGTAGAAACCTTGCTCTGCACTCTACCAGTTTGTAAAAACTACTGGCCAAGATCCTGCTAGCACCCACTTGTAGGGGATCGAGCACCTGGGATTAGTGTTCACACCATCCTGAGAAGGGCAGCCTGCTTCTATATGGTTTTTAAATGTCCATAGAATCATAGAATTGGAAGAGACCACAAGGGTCATCTAGTCCAACCACATGCTGCTGTGCAGTAATGCACAGTCAAAATATTCCCGAACGATGGCCATCCAGCCTCTGTTTAAAAACCTCCAAAGTTAGGAAGAACTTCCTGACAGTAAGAGCTGTTCAGAAGTGGAATACACTGTCTCGTAGTGTGGTGGAGTCTCCTTCTTTGGAGGTTTTTAAACAGAGGCTGGATGGCCATCTGTCGCAAATGATTTGATTGTGTATTCCTGCATGGCAGGGGGTTGGACTGGATGGCCCTTGAGGTGTCTTCCAAATCTATGATTCTAAGGAGACTCCACCACACAGGGCTTTTCTATATGGCAAAAATACTCCTCATGGAATTCGAGAATTCCGTTTGTACTAATGAGTTCCTGCATTGAATCAAGGTATTTGGAAGGAGTGGCGGGGGGGACCTCAAAAACTAAGCTACAAAAGACTTCCTGAATTTAAAAAAAAAAAAAAAAAACTGTGGGGGAAATGCACTCTTCCACTTGCTAGGACAACTGAATCACATTGCCTTCGGGTTCCCAAAGTGGATAGTTGATTAGTCAGAATGTGCAGGAGGAGGGGCAGAGCTTGCTGGCAAGGCAGTGCCTGGAATTGCCATGTTGGACTTTCACCATAGGGATCATGCACTGAAGCAACAAAACTTTCTTTTGGGGGGGTTGTTTATTTAAGAGGAAGAACACACTTCTGCACCTTAGATTTAGTTGTTGTTTTTTTAATGCCCCATGGCCTTTAAGAAATCCCCTGGATCTAAGCCTCTGTTCATCCGTTCTGAGAAGCATCAGGAGCACCTTAAGAAACTCAGGCCAGAACTTCAGTTCCTTGCAGAAGTATTCACTCCCCACTCCCTTTGACTTTTCCACATTGTGTTATGCTATAACCTAGAAATGAAATGGATTCAATTAAACATGTTTGGCATCTTCACAGTATTTAGTATCTTCTGTACATTAAGTATTAACCATGCCAATTAAATCTATTTCAGTGCCAGGTTGTTGCACAACAAAACATGGGAAAGTCGAAGGGAGGTGAACACTTCTAAAACATACAGCACTTTGCAAAGTTTCTTCTTGAATGGCCCCTTATGGCCTAGTGCTGTGGTGGAATTTCATACCAAATTTGGGGATTAGGATCCCAAGGGGGGTCGCTATAGGGTGGGGGCAAAATAAGGGTGTCGACCTCAAAATATTTTTTTTTTCTCCATGAAATTTCAGTCCCAAAATTTCTAACTTCACATTCACTTAAGACTTCCATTGAGCATTAGAAGCTAAGCTGGGTCAGCCTCATTAGAACTTGGATGGGAGACTGCCAAGGAATACCAGGTGTTATAGGCTATATTTCAGAGGAGGGAAATAGCCAAACCACCTCTGAGTATTTCCTGCCTAAGAAAACCCTATGAAATTCATGGGGTCACCATAAGTCAACAGGTGACTTGAAGACACACATGCACAGAGATAGAGAGAGAGGATCTGACCTTGGTCCCTTTCCCCAGAATGCTTCAGGCATTTCGAGAGCATGGAGAAAGGTGCCTTTTTGGACTGTCGGCTATGCTGGCTAGGGGATTCTGGGAGTGGCATTCCAAAAAGAAGCACCTTCCCCAAGCCCAGAAGGACTGCCCAGGAATCCCAGGTGCTGTAGGCTCTATTTTGGAGGAAGGAAATGGCAAAACCACTTCTGAGGATTCCTTGCCTAAGAAAACCCTATGAAATTAATGTCAACAGGAGACTTGAACACACACACACGAGGATTGTCTAGATGGTGAAAAAATTCATACAATTTGAGAAGAATACCTTTCATCCCAATGAGATTCCATGGTGATTCGCCACATTCGGAAAGAGGGGGAGGACCAAAAACATGTGGGGAAAGCCTTTACGGCTTCTCCCAAGGTTTTCTGTAAAATGCGCATTACCACTCGATAGGACAACTGTATCACATTGCTGCGCATTCCTGGATAAGAGCAGTGGTGGAAACCGATTGGTTGGACTTGTGCAGGGGGGGCAGGCTTGCCAGCGACGAAGTGGCCAGAAGCACCATTGCAGAGTTTTGCGCTATCGATTATGCACTTTTTCACTGCGCTGAGGCAATCAAATGGTTTTTTTTCAATGAAAGGTTGCACTTGCACACCTTAGATTTACAGTTTTTGTAAAAAAAAAAAAAAAATACTGTGCAGTGGCAGCAACTTGTGGAGAATAATAACATGTGTAATTCACTCCCAGCCACCATCTTGATTTGTAGGCATGGCTGCATGTGAACTTCAAACACAGATAGCTTCGTGTATCAGCGGTTTTGCAAAAAAAAAATATCCATGGAGACAAATGAACACTGCTGCAAATTTGCATTAATGTGCAGCAATCGGCATTATATCTTCTTAGCTAGACAAGCCCAACATGTTCTGTGTAGGCTGCCCTTGAAAAGTGTTCAGAAATTTCAGCTAGGGTAAAGTGTGGCAGTTTAGGTATGTGCTTTAGAGCTCTTGGCCTAAACCCTATTGTTGGTCCCAACAAGAGTAGACCAATTGAATCCATGGAATTTACTTACATGTCAGTTTACCATTCAATGATTGTTTCAACAGGTCTACCCTAGTGGAGACCAACCAACAGAATTTAGGAGCTTATATCTTATAAGAACTACACTAGTTTCCAATTTGCTTCCAAGCCCAATTCAAGTAGGTAGTTTTGAGCTACGAAGCTTGGGGCCAGGATATCTGAAGGGCGGCTCCCTCTGGTATGACCCTGTCCCAAATTTGAGAACCCCAGCAGTAACTCGACTCCATGTCCCACCACACGGGTGGGTATGCACAACAGGGCTTTCTCCATAGTGGCACCCAAAATCTGGAACTCCCTCCAACAGGAAGTCACCCAGTCTCTGGGCTCCATCCCGTCTTCTGAGTTTCCAATGGACATCTAAGACTGTTATTTTACTTGGCCCTCAACCCTTAAACTCAGGGGTGGATGCTCTGGCTGGTTGAACCATCTCTGGATTGTAAACTGATTTGTTGTATGCGGTTATTTTAAAAATGTTTGTGTGGTTTTCATGTTTTAAATGTTTTTTATATGCTCTACAACACCTCAAGGGCCCTGGAGCATAGAGAAGGAATAGATATATGCTTTACATAAATAACTAAAAATAAATGAAAGCAGTATGCAACCACAGGGAGTGGAGGCTGCAGTCAGGTAGTGATGATGTTTTGTTATGCAAAGTTTTACACCTTTTATTCAGCCCTGAGAAAAAATAACAAAATGGAGGGGTGCATTTCTTAAGGGGAGAAATGTCATGCACATAAACACATACATACTCACAAAGAGACACACACCATCTAAAACAGGTGGGCAAAGTGCAAACCTGAAGTTGCATGTGGCCCCAAAAAGTTGTTTTGTGGCTTTCAGCTATTCCAAAATCCCTGTTATTGCTGCTGTTGCTGTTGTTTGTCATCAAGTTGACTCTGACTTATGGCAACCATATGAATAAGAGATCTCCAAGAGCACCAATCATCAACTGCCCTGCTTGGGTTATTCATCTATAGCATGGCCTCCCTCTTTTCCTTCTGCCTTCCATTTCACCTAGCATGATTGCCTTTTCTAACAAGTCATGTTGTTTCATGATATGTCCAAAGTACAACAGTCTACATTTAGTCATCTTGGATTCTAGGGAGAGTTCAGGCTTGATTTGCTCTAGGACCCATTCATTTGTTACCTGAATTGTGTGGGGTCCGTGGGGACCCACTAGTGTCTGAATTAAAATGGGAAATATTAGTTAGTTCAATCTGGCGTGCTAGAGGCTGGACTACTGCTGGGCTCTTTTAACCTGTGTATACCAGTACTAACTTTGACAGACTCACAGCCATGGAGTTAAAATAATAATGGTTTTTTATTGAGCAATAATCTTAACAGCATTCATGCTAATGCTCAAGCTTCAAGCAATCACACAAGGCTATTGAAGAAAGTAGGAAGTATTGGGATAGAGGAATAGAGTGAGGGGATTGTGGGTTATACTGTATCAATCAGAAGAACAGAGATTTTGAGGGTCATGAAGCAAACCAGCAGAGGAGTCCAGGAAGGAGAAGTAGCTACACAGATTGTCATGGAGATGAGAGGAAACGAAATGCCACTTTGGTGGCATTTTAGGGTAATATTTATATTTGATATTTCCCCTGAAGGGGTGAGATTTGGGGTGGAATACAATGTCTATTGGAGGTTCCCAGGATTAAACAATAGATTATCTGGATGTGATAATGACTGTTAATGCGAGGTACATTTAGGACTGAATGGTCACAGGAAACCTTCCATTGCTGGGAAGGGAGAATGGGAAAAACCTGTTTTGCAGGTAATTTTATTTATTTATTTATTTATACCCCGCTCTTCAGCCAGAAGGCTATCAGAGCGGCTTACAAATTATTTTAAGCAACAGCAATTTACACATCTACCCTGCATTAAGCAGTTTCCAATGTGTGTTCACTAATTACCCCCACAAGTCGGGTACTCATTTTACCGACCTACAAAAGGATGGAAGGCTGAGTGAACCTTGGAGCCCGCTAGAATTGAACTTGTGACGTGGTGACTTGCAGTACTGGAATTTAACCACTGCGCCACCAGGGCTCCTTATGATTGGATAAGGATCCTTATGAGCTACTTATGATTGGATTAGTGATTGATAAGTCCCCAGGAGAATTAGCTCATTAACTCCCTAACTCTACAGTCTCACAGGAATTCGTGTAACTCTGACCTGGGTGTGTCTTTGACACCTTTGAGCTGGCTACTACCCTAGGTTTTCTGAGCAAGCTTTAGCTCCTAGTTTTGGGAGGTCCCTGGTCTACTTTCAACCACACACAGTGCCACTAGTAAGCCAATATATGAAATTTAGCCAATTGATGAGATATTAAAAAGTGGGGGCAGTCAGGACAACATTTGTCTTTTTAGCAGTCCATGGTATCTGTACAACTCTCCTCCAGCTCCACATTTCAAAGGAGTTGATCTTGTTCCTCTTAGCTTACTTCACTGTCCAGTTGTCACAACCGTACATAGAAATCAGAAATGCTACGGCCTGGATGGTTCTGTCTTTGGTCTGTATATCTTTACAGGTGGATTGGTTGAATCAAGGAAGCCATGGCTGCCCTGAGTTTTCAAGACCTGAGCAGAGCAGTTGATAACTGGGGATCTTGGAGGTCTCTCCTTCAGAGGATCGCCATAAGTCAAAGTTGACTTGATGGCAAATAAAACCAACTCCAACTTTACACTTGAAGATCTTATCTAGTTCATTCATGGCTGCCATTTCAAGTCTTAGTCTTCCGATCTTTGACAATGACTTCTGCTTCCATTAAGGACTGAGCCAAAGCATAGGAAATCTTTAACAATTTCAATTTCTTAGACTTCCATCCATCTTTTCTGGCAAATAAAGAAGGCAAATTGCCTCTCTTGGAAGCCTCCAGGAGTAGCAATTCACCTTTTGAATAGGTTTTGATAGCCTCCTGTGCAGCTTAACATTTTGAAAAAACTACTTTAAAGCCAGAAATGTATCTGTGCATCTTATGCTCAGTCCATGTGGCCTGCAGAAGATGCTAGGGCCAAAAAGTGGCCTCACAGACCTGCTGTAGCTGCCCACCCTTTCTGCAAAAGCTTCTTGTTCCTTCCAGCAATCTCTTTGTATTTTTGTGTTGTTGTCGTCGTCGTCATTGTCATCATTTATTTATTTATTTATTTATTTATTTATTTATATAGCACCATAATTAAGACATGACACAAAAGGGAAAAAGGAATAGCAGTGTGGGAAGAGATTAAGTCCAGCAGATACTGCCTCTTCTTTCAAGTCCAAGGCAGTGGCATTTGGGATGGAGGAAGGTTTTTTTTTATCTGTTTCTGGGTTGAGACATGATGGAGCTCTGCCTGCCTCTTCTTCTCTCCCTCTGAGGCCAGGGTAGGGGCAGTTGAGATGGAGGGAGGGCCTTTCATCTCCTTCTGAGCCTAGGCAATGTCCTTTGGAAATGATTACAGTAGCAGGTGTAGGGTATTTTTAAATCTGTTTTTCTCACCAGATACTCACACAGATATAATATTTTCAATTAGGTATTTGATCCTGCTGATTTAAATTTTTTTAAACGGTTATAACTCACCCTGGGCAACAAGGATAGGGCTGGGCTGGGATGAATATTGTACTAAAATAGATGAACGAAACAAATTTACAAGTCATATTTTCCCATGAGACGCTCAAGGAAAGACGTTACCTGTTTTGCAAGAGAAAGAAATTAGGTGGTGTGTCTGATTTCAGCACTGGTTTCTCATCTAAAACTACAGCATTATTGCAAGGATCAGAGGTTGCTTTCTTCATATTGTCCAGGTACCATTTGGGCTGGACTCTTTTTGGAGTCAAGAAGGGACATCCAGGGGTGGGGAGGCACTTAAAGTTACCAAGAGCTTAGAAGCCTGTAGTGTATGGTGACTTCCATGTCAACGGGGAAGTAAATACACTCTGGATTTTAGTCTGAATGGTAAAGGAGATGCTCAATGGGACCAATGCACATTGAAACCAGCTAGGGAGTGCTGGTGTGTATTGGTAGAGCCTAATGTGTATAATTGTTACCCAAATTTCTGGGTGTCTGTGGAGGACCCACTCATGACATAACAATTGTGATTTTAGTTGGGGGGAATTATAATTAGCTCAAAGGTATGGCTGCAAGAGGTCAGGTCACTTGCAAGACCTTTGGCACTTGTGTATACCAGTACTAACTGCAGAGACTCCTGGTTAAAGTGAAATAAAATAGTTTTTATTGGAAGGAAGCATTAAGCAAAAAGGTTGGATAGGGGAATAGATTCAAGGCAGTACGAGGTACAATTCCCAGTCCTGCAGAGCAGAGTTTTGGGTAGCAAAGAAGACTCAGACTTGGATCTGAGCGTGACACAGGAATCCAGCAGAGTGATGGTGTCAGAAGAACTGAGCACACTCGGCTATTATTTGGGACTATAATTTAAACCCGGTTTTGTATCCTGAAGGGGTGTTTGTGTACAAAACAATGCTTAGATGAGTTTCTCACAGTTAAACAAAGGAAACCACAACTTGGTTAATTGTTGCTAATGACTGAGATATTAGAGTTGATTGGTTTATGACAACCTTCTTATTGTGGGATAGGAAAAGGTGTGAGGAGAGACATTCTGGGGATAATAGGGCTTCCAGTCACTGTTCATTTTGGAGTATGACTCATGGCTAGGAGCGTCCAGGAGGGGATTAGCACACTCCATCTTGATGACTCTAATACTAAAGGGCTTCGCATAATCCTATTTTGGGCATGTCTGTTGGGAATTCCCATGACATCTTTGTTAGGTCCTGGATGACCTTCACTTGACCCCACTTTTGGTCTGATTCAGAACATCCATGTTCAGTTCAAGGTTGCCGAAACAGAGTTGTGCATCTGAGGAGTTTTACAGGAATGCACAACACACAAGGAAGTGTGTGTGCATGGCCGATGGTTGCACATAAGTGCACAAATGCACATTGGGTTTGTGCATTTGTTTGGCTCACATCACAATTCGTCAACAAGACTGCTTTGCATAACTGTCATGTAACTGAACGAGCATAAAATTATGCTCCAGCTCAGTAGAGAATTGATGTAGAATCTCAGCCGCATTTCATAGTGCAAATGTGTGTGTATATCTCTCTGTGTATATCCTTGTGTTTCAGTGTGTGTGTGAGAGAGAGAGAGAGAGAGAAAGAGACAGGTGCTCAGCAATCAATTAACTTGCGTTTACATTCATTTGCCAAAAATCTGGAACCCAGGAGTGGGCTTACTTCCCACTAAGCAATTGGTTAGAAATACAACCTACACATCTTTTTTTGTTATATCATTTCATTTCATTTATTACTGATATCTACACCCCACTTCCAGGATGAAAAAGAAAGGGAGGAAAGCCCTCCAAAGAGGTTTCTAATAAAATAGGATGAAATACATACAAAATAGTAAAACAGAATAATGAAACAAGGACAAATAAAACGATGTGACAGCAAAAAGCAAGAAAACAGTCCATTTCGGTAAAGCAGTTAGCTCATAAAACCCTCATTAAAACGGGAAGATCTTCCTCTGCACCTTGAATACAGAGGACTTGTTGATTTGAGCCTTTTAGTAAGGTGTTGCAAAGAGCAAAGGTCAAAAAGAAAAAGGTTTTGCATCCATTGCCCTCCATTGAATTATAGATGCAGGGGTGCTACTGTAAACATAAGCCCTAATGCAACTGAACTAGACAGTTCCCTAATCTACTTACAAGGGTGCAGTCCAAAAGTGCTGGATGTTCATGGAGATTGGGAGTTTGGGCCTTTTGGCTCAGCCGTGACTGCTTCATCATGCTGACCCCCAATAAACTCTCAATACCTAGTTAACCCTTTGTTTACCTGGTTAGCTGTGCTGCCCAGATAATGGGAAAGCCCTTTATCACACAACCACATGTGCAAGAGAATTAATAAGCGATTTTGGGCTGCATCAATAGAAGTATAGTGTCTAGATCAAGGGAAGTAATACTGCCACTCTCTTCTGCCTTGGTCAAGCCTCACCTAGAATACTGTGTCCAGTTCTGGGCACCACAATTCAAAAAGGATATTGACAACTTGGAGTGTGTCCAGAGCAGGGCAACTAAAATGGTGAAAGGTCTGGAAACCATTCCTTATGACGAAAGACTTAGGGAGCTGGGTATGTTTAGCCTGGAAAAAAGACGGTTAAGGGGCGATGTGATAGCCCTGTTTAAGTATTTGAAGGGGTGTCACATTCAGGATGGAGCAAGCTTGTTTTCTGCTGCTCCAGAGACTAGGACACAGAGCAATGGACTCAAACCACAGGAACAGAGATTCCATCTCAACATCAGGAAGAACTTTCTGACAGTAGGAGCTGTTCTGCAGTGGAACACACTCCCTTGGAGCGTGGTGGGGTCTCCTTCCTTGGAGGTCTTTAAACAGAGGCTGGATGGCCATCTGTCGGGGATGCTTTGATCGTGATTTCCTGCGTGGCAGGGGGTTGGACTGGATGGCTCTTGTGGTCTCTTCCAACTCAACAATTCTATGATTCTATGATTCTGTGATTCTAATTTTGTAAAACACCAATAGAATGCCTACCATTGGGTCGTAAGCTGTCAGAGTATAAAGTTCCAGCTAAGAGGTCAAAGGCAAAGGGATGTCAATCAGGAGAATGGGGGAAGGACGGAGAGGCAGAGCTACATCCTGGCCCCCATCCAGCAGCTATTGCAAGTTTTCAGCTCCCCATAATAAAATAATCAGATACAGAGGAAGTGGATACCCCTTTTTACAATGTCAGAAAAAATAAATTACATGGGTGTGCCCCCATCATGCCTATGGAAGCCATCAAGATCATTCCAGCCAATGTCCCCACGTTTCAGCCTCCAACTGTATACATGTGTTGTTGTATCTATGGTGTTTCCCTCTTGGGATACTCATTTTTGTCTCAGGCAATGTCATGATATGGGCTTTGAAAAAAATACTGTGTTGTGCCATTTTGAGGTATGGTGGTCAGTAAGGGACTGGAATTCTCAGTAAGCTCAGGAAATGCAGAAGACTCCCAGTAAATTTTAATGCTAATCCTGTTCCTAACAGTTATTACACTGGAAGTACTCCACAACACTCTCAGTGCAAGAACGTTTTTGAAAATCCTGGTACCTTTGGTTTAAACTTGCTTTTGAACAATTCTAAAGGGCTTATGTCTTTTGCTCAGCAGCAGCTGGTGTCTTTGTATTCCTACAGGGCAGGGGGTTGGACTAGATGGCCCTTGTGGTCTCTTCCAACTCTGTGATTCTATGATTCCTTGTCCATGGGGCACTGAATCCGCTCCAGGTTTTAATCTAGGCTTTGAAGGAGTTATTCAAGGTATGGAGCCCTATCTCTAAAAAGCTATCCATAACCTGAAGTGGATTCACTGCCCCATTGACATCAGAGCCTCCGGCTAGCACTAGTCTTGCTGAAATAGCATAGAGACAGGACAAGGTCTTGTACAACAACTTTGTTTGTTTGTTTTAGGTATTTATACTCCACTCTTTAGCCATGAAGGTTCTCAGAGTGGCTTACAAATTGTTTAGCAATAGTACCTTACACATCTACACCACTTTTATAGTGTGCTAGGCACCCTCCACGCAGTTTCCAATGAGTGTTAGCTAATTGCCCCCACAAGCCAGGTACTCATTTTACTGACCTACAAAAGAATGGAAGTGAACCTGGGAGCTCATGGGATGAAACTTACAATGTTGTGGCTGCACTACTGGCATTTAACCACTGAACCACCAGGGTTCCCTTGTTGTTGTTGTTGTTGTTGTTAAACTCAAAGAAACAAAAGATGTGTACAGAAAGAAAAATCATGAAAAATCACCTTGAGTCCTTGTAAAACAAACCACAACATGGTCAGTATGTTAAAAGCGTAGAAGGAAGAGCTGAGAAGGGGAACATCTAGAAATGGTTATAGAATGGGACACTGAAAAAAGAAACAGAAGGATTTATATTTGCAGTTCACGAACAGGCGCTTCAGACAAACAGCTTCAAGGCAAATATTGGTGGTGGTGGGGATTACTATGGATAGAAAATGGTGTCCATGTAAAGAAAAGAAAAAAGAAAACTATTGACCACCTTATGAATTTGTGCATTCAAGATCACACAGACTAAATATAAGAAATGCCATGATAAAGTGGCTGCAATGGTACATTGGAATCAGTGCAAAAAAATAAGATTTGTCACCTGCATAGAAGTGCTGAGCACTTAAACCTGAAAAGACTGTCAAAATGAGGACATAAATAGTCTATAGTACTTTAAGATTCAAGCTGACAAAGAATGAGAACACAATATGCCACATATAACTGTGGTTGAGAAAAAGCAAGCTTGGATTATAGATGTGGCAATCCCAGGGGACTGCAGAATTGAAAATAAAGAGGAGAAGATGAGGAAATAGCAAGACCTAGAAATGGAGATTCAGCACCTCTGGGAAAAGAAAGCATGGTTCCAGTCATGATAGGTGGGTGTTCTGCAAGCAATTCCAAATGGACTGACAAAACATCTCTATGAAATTGCCATAGATAGGATCACAATAGCACAATTACAGAAAGTGAACCTGCTTAGAAGATGCCACATTCTCTGACTGTAGCACACTGATTTATAGCGTCTTGGATAAAATCCAAATCATTGATGGTCCAAAACTCCAGTCAGTAATAACTGGTAAACTGTAACACCAAAATAATAGCAGGACTAGTAATATACAAAATTCATCTTCATTTTTAAAAAATATTTTATTTTATTTATATGCCCCCTCTCTATCAAAATGGGTCCCCAAATATATAGAACATACAGAATATATATTCTGTATATTTTATCATGTTCTAGTTCATATTGTTTCATTCTGTTTCCATCCATACCCATCCTTACAGCCCTTCTAATGAATCCTAATGACTAGAGTTTTTTCTTCACCTTGGTCGATAATTTAATTGGTTTATTGGGTAAAGAGCACTACATGGTTTTAAAGGTTAAATATCGATTGTTTTATTCTTATTATTGTTTTATCATTGATTTGTGGTGTTTCATGGCTTTGATTTCTTCTACTACTTTGAGCCTCACCGCCCCTCCCCGAACAGGAGCCTATAAATCTTTTAGATAGATAGATAGATAGATAGATTATATTGTAGCTTTGATGTAATGAATATGAAAATCATTCAGAAAGTTAAAATAAGAACAATTGTATAGGTCATTATTTGATTTAAATTAATTTACTGATTTTGCCTTAAGAGAGAAACAAATACAATAGGACCCCCGTATCCGCTGGGGGTTAGTTCTGGGAGGATCGTGGAAACCGGAAACCATGGATAATAGTGAACACCACTGAAAATAATGGGACTTCCAGTTTAAAATACCATAGAGTTGCCTTGGTGGATGTAGAAAATGTCTAGAGAGGACACATTTTCTAGGAAGACTCTATGATAGGTGTGCTGTTTTGTGTCCCATGGATAATTGAACCAGTGGATAATGAATCAATGGATACGGGGGTCCTATTGTAAAGCTTTGCAAAGACATCGCAGTTCTTTTCTCCTGCGTAATCCCTGTATTACAGTGCAGTGCTTCTGAGTTGCAGAACTGCTTAAGGAGGGAGAACTTTATGTTAGAGGAAGAAGCAAGGGAAAGGCAATACTGCAGGTAACTTGCATGTCAAAGAGGCAGTGAATCCACTCTGGGCTTTACTCTGAACTTTAAAGCTGGTATCCAAGCTGCTGGACCCCATTCCCAAAATGTCAGCAGCCCCCCACTAGCTGTTGGGAAGGGAGGCCTTGATCCTTGTCCTTCTGGCCACTTTGCCTCCTCCCTCTCTGTTTCTGGCACAGGAACAGGAGCCTGAAAGGTCTGGAACATTGGGAGAGAGACAAGTAAAGAGAGAGGTTTCTGGATGAAAGAGACAGGCTTAAGTGCCTCCTCTTCCTCCTCCTCCTCCTCCTCCTCTCTGACACCAATTATCCCCTCCAGAGTATACCTTATGAAGACAAAAAGGGTGCCAGGGCTGAATGGTGTGCATCGGAATGTGCGGGTTGCACCGCAGCATCCCTGTTTAATATGAGCCCCATGCACAAACTCTTTGCATCCCCAGCTGTGTGCTTTTGATAGGATCTGAACACCGACAGAGAAGAAGATGATTGAGAAGAAAGCTCAGCATAAGGCCAGGTGTAAGGTTGCCATCTGCCCTAAGGGATAGAGAACACTCCTCTCTTTGAAGCACTGGTGATAGATGATCCTCTGTTTCAGAGGTAGGCAACTTCTCAATGTCTGGGGGCCACACACACACCCTGCTGGACCTGAAAGCCCCCACCACAATTTTAAAAAATACTCAAAAAGCTATTTAATGGAATCATGGAGTTGTCAGGTTCCACAAGGACCATCCAGCCCAACCTCCTGCTGTGCAGGAATACACAACTAAAGAAAGGTACCCACACAACCTCTGTTTAAAGACCTCCAAAGAAGGAGACACCACCACCTTCTGAAGCACTACATTCCACTATTGAACAATATTTACCACCAGGAAGTTGTTCCTAATGTTTAGGTGCTAATTTTTTTCCTTGTAATTTGGATCCTTTTCTGGAGCAGCAGAAAACAAGCTCACCTCATCTTCTATATCACATCCCTTCAGATATTTAAAGTGTCCTATTGTTACCTGCCTTGGCAGCCCCCACCTTTCCATAACACATAGTTGCCAATATTTAATCATTTTGGCTAGCTATGGCCCGTCACGTGGTTGGCAAGTAAATCTGGGACTCCCCAGATACCAAGGCTGGAGACACACACAACCTAGGGAGGGGTCTTCCAAATTCCTTAGACAGGTCATACCCAGGTCAGAATCCTTCATGGGAACATCTGGAGGTGAGTCATCCACTAATCCCATCAAAGATAGCTGAGTACTCCATGATTGCAAAATAGGTTTTTCCTCTCCCCACCCTGCCACATCCACAATAGAAGGTTGCCTGTGCCCATTCAGTCCCAAATGTCTCACCCATCAACGATTGTTAACACATGCAGAGAATCCTTTGTCCAATCATTGGAATCCCTGGTAGACATTGTATTCCACTCTAAATCCCATCCCTTCAACGGAAATAAAATAAACACCCTAAAATACCACCCAAGTGCCCGCTGTTTCCTCCCATCATCTTGCCAGTCTATAGTACCAGTCCACAGTTCCTCTTCCTACCTCCATGTTGTTGGTTTGCTGCGTGACGCTCAGAACGATATTCTGAGCTCCTTCTACGGTACGAATCTCTGCTCCTCTGATAGGTATAGTATAACCCACAATCCCCTCACTCTATTCCTCTGTCCAAATATTTCCTACATTCTTCAATAGCCTTGTGTGGTTGCTTGCAGTGTGAGCGTTAGCATGAATGCTATTAAGAATAAATTCCAATAAAGATAATTAATTGTACGTTCTGGCTTGAGTCCATTCAGTGAGTACTGGTATAACTGATCAAAAGAGCCCCCATTTACCCGACCTCTTGCATGCCAATTTGAGCTAACTAAGTTCCCCAAACTAAGATTCAGACCCGTGTGGAATTTCCACAGACCTCAGCAATTCAGGTAACACTATCACCCTTCAATCCTCTCTTCTCCAAGCTAAACATACCCACTTCCCTAAGCTATTCCTCAAAGGACTTGGTTTTTTTAGAATTTTCCCATCTTGGTCCCCCTCCTCAGGACACATTCCATTTGTCGATGTATGGTGCCTCCTTCCCCACACAGCTGTTTTATGACACATCCAGTTCTGGAAAAAAAAACCTCAGTCCCAAAACAGGTTTGGTAAATTTAAGCCTGACACAATTGTTTCATGGCAGTCAATGCAAGGGTGTGTTGGCACAGGGTGGTGGGGCCCTACCATGCCCACCCTTGCTTTATTGGAAGTCATCCCTGTGTTAGAAGGGATGCTCAGTTTAAGGCCAGTTTAATGATTTCAAAAATCCTAAGAAGGGAGAGACCAGAGGCTATCCATCAGCACTTAGCCCCTGCACAGGCAGATGGAGCAGAAAGACACAGAGTTTGTCTGGTCATGAGGAATATGAGTGCATGGATAGACTTAATTCCTTTATGGAAAGAAAATTGGGGATATTTAATAACTATCTCTGTGGAATAAACTATGGTAAGGAAAAGAAAGCAAAGAGTCCATCTGGTCATGGTGAGATACGCTGTCATTTCTATTTAAATAATATTTAAATTGTAGTCATTCTTAAAGGTTCATCGGGGTAGCCAAGTCTGTACGGGTTGGGGTGATCCTCCCCACCAGAGCTTCCCCCTGGGCCACATGCTCACAATGAACCCATTTCTCTCTGAAGTCCCTCTCAAAATGGTGAAAGGAGACAGGAAGTAATGTTGTGTCACTTCCTGTTGCCATTTTGAGAGAGACTGCAGAGGACAATGGAGGCATTAGGGGATAGTAGAGGGTTCTGGTTGCTTATGGGAATAGGGTGGGGGTATTTTATGTGTTTGAGGGGGTATGTGTGATTTCAGGACAATTTTGACAAACCATCTTGGGGAGTTGTGGTGCTTTGCAGACTTATGTGGGGCTTCAGAGGCCACAAAAGACCTCCAGACATCACAAATCCATTTTTTGCCCCCAAATCATGAATAACGCCCCCATGGCCATCAGCGGGTAGAAGGATGCCCAGGCAGTGTCCAGCTGCATTTTTTGCAGCTGGAAGCACAGAGAAGTATGCGCAAATCTCACGTCAGATTTATATAGCAAAAATCTCTTCATACAGAATTACGTATTAGTTGTGCCATACAACTTTCTGTTGAATTGCAACATTATGCAACTGAGCCAAGACATGAAATGTGCAAGTGAACACACAACCAAATGTGCATATACTTCTCTGTGCAATGACACCACATGTGCTCCACTCCACTTCTGCTAGCAAACTGAATACACATGTCCCACATCAGACAAAAATGTTTATGCACTTCAGCAGGAGAACTTACACATGAAGAAAACAACAACAGGATTCTAGTCTATGATATCTTCTAAGATTTCCAGTGAGAAACTGGACATGTGGAGGGGGGACAGATGACAGTATTCTCAGCTGCAGAACTACAGCAGCCTTGAGCCCTAGTTGTGGGGAAAAGAAGGGGTATAAATAAAGATATTTAATAATAACAATAATGATGATGATGCAATATCCTCTCTCCTTTCCCAGTCAGTAATTGGCCATGGGGAGCACACTCTGGCAACAAACAGGTCAGTTGCATGCATGGGGGGTTTAATTGTGCAAGGTATAAGAAACCTCCTTCTGCAACAATCTCAAAAAAACACATGCTGGCAAAACAGGAGTTTGCTCTGGAAATCCTTGAATCAATTAGAGTTGGAAGAGACCATGAGGGCCATCAAGAACAACCCCCTGCCATGCAGGAATACAGAATCAAAGCACTCCCAACAGATGGCCATGCAGCCTCTGCTTAAAAACCTCCAAAGATGGAGACTCCACCACACTCCCAATCAGTGTATTCCACTGTTGAACAGCTCTTACTGTCAGTAAGTTCTTCCTAATGTTTAGATGGAATCTTTTTTTCCTGCAGTTTAAACCCACTGTTCCACGTCCTAGTCTCTAGAGCAGCAGAAAACAAGCTTGCTCCATCCTCAATATGACTTCAAATATTTAAACATTGCTATCATGTCATCTCTTCACCTTCTCTTCCCTAGGCTAAACACACCCAACTCCCTAAGCTGCTCCTCATAGGGTATGGCTTCCAGCCCTTTTACCATTTTGGTTGCCCTCCTCTGGACATGTTCCAGCTTCTCAATATCCTCCTGGAATTGTGGTGCCAAACACTGGACACTGTATACAAGGTGAGGTCTGACCAAATCAGAAGAGAGTGGTACTATCACTTCCCTCAATCTAGACACTATACTCCTATTGATGCAGCCTAGAATCGCACTGGCTTTTTAAGCTGCCCCATGATCCTTTTACTCATGTCCAGCTTGTGGTCTACTTAGACTCCTAGATCCTTTTCCTGCATATTGTTGTCAAGCCAGGTGTCACCCATCCTATATCTGTGCATTTCATTTTTTCTGCCTAAATATCATCCCTTACATTTCTCCCTGTTGAAATTCATTTTGTTAGTTTTGGCCCAGCTCTCTAATCTGTTAAGGTCATTTAAAATTCTGATCCTGTCCTCTGGGGTATTAGCCACCCCTCCTGATTTGGTGCCATGTGCAAATTAGATACGCATGCCCTCTATTCCATCATCCAAGTCATTGATAAAGATGTTGAATAGCACTGGGCCCAGGACAGAACCCTGTGGCACCCCACTAGTGACTTCTCTCTAGGATGAAGAGGACCCAATATGTCACCAACAGAACTTCAGCCATATTAGCGTATGAAATTTTCATGTAAACTACCGTAGTGTTCTTTTTCCCCCACTCCTCTTTATGAATGATTTATTTCCTCTGCTTTTTTCATAATACATAAGTGACCTCTCTAGACCAGAGAGTTACAAGCCCCTCTGAGCAGGCTGGATTTGATATACAAAGCATGTTTACAGCATCTGAAGCAGAACACAACATGTCCAAGCCAAAGGCTGTAATTCTATACCCACTTACGTGAGAGAAGGCCCCATGGAACTCGCCATCAGGACTTCCTTCTGTCTAGAAATGTGTAAAGCTTACTGTGATATGATGAGTCAGAATGCCTATGTGAAGCTAACTGAAAGAAACTGAGGGATACTTTGTCACAATGGCTTCTTCCTTGCATACGCAGGTAACGGTAAAATGAGGCAGATGGAGATATGGCGTGATCATTAGTAGATTGGCCTTCTCAGCAGAGCTGGGTGCATTATGTTCAACAAGCAATTTCTTACTCAATGGAGAGCAATGCATTTGTAATTATCTACTATGTGTTACTTCTGGTTAATTAAGAATATACTTTGAAATACAATAGTGTCCAATAGTCTTTCACAAAAACCACACACACACAACTTTTAGGAGTAAAAGACTGAATATTACTCACATTGATTTTATTTTTTAAAGAAAGAAAGAAAGAAAGAAAGAAAGAAAGAAAGAAAGAAAGAAAGAAAGCATTAGCAGACATTGCATTGTTTTAGAGAAAATAGCACTTGTTGCCCTCTTGTTACTCTAAAAGTTACAGTGACATATAACAATACAGGGGATTTGATTCCCAGACTTAACATGGGTAAAAGAAACCAGGGATAACAGCAAACCCTATTAAAATAAAGGACTTCTGGTAGAAACATGCCATAGAGTTGTGCTGGAGAACCTAAAAGATGCCTAGAGAAGATGCCTCTCTAGGCATTTTCCAGCACGACTCTATGGTATGTGTCTCCTATTTTGTGTCCTGCAGATAGCTGAAACTGTGGATATTGGTTCCATGGATACGGGAGTCTGACCGTATGGCAGGGTGTCGGACTGGATGGCCCTCATGGTGTCTTCCAGATCTATGATTCTGTGACTGTATACTACTTGAAACACATTACTGTATTTCTAAACTTTGCTCCCCAAGGTGTTCTTGTGGCCATTAGTTTGTCATCTTTTCAACACCACATGGAAATCATTTCATTTGAATGACTTTTTTGATTGAGTTTGAATTAGTTTATATTTGATTTCTTTCCCTTTTTAAAAGAAAAATCACTGAATATACTCTGCTTTTAATTATTTCATTGAATTGTTCCTTATTTGCATTGATTGCATAAAAACTTCCCTGTTGGCTGAAGAATGGGGTCAAAGCATCTAAAACAAGCAAACGTAAGTGAAAGGGAAATGGCCAGAATCCTGTTGGTAACACATACCAGTGTAAGTTCTCTTACACATGCGGTTGTACTTTTGGGGCCATTGTATAATATGTGTATTCAGTTCAGCATTGCTCAAGGTAAAAAAGAGGTTCAACATTATTCTGTTTTGCAAGAGAAAGAAATTAGGTGGTGTCTGATTTCTGCATTGGTTTCTCATCTAAATTTATAGTATTATTGCAAGTATCAGGAAGCTCTGTCGGTATTGATGGGATATCACTTGGGCTGGAATCCTATTGGCGTCGTACACATGTATAAATTCCCATACATATGTAGTTGTAATTTTTTGGTCATTCCAACAGATGTACTCAGTTCATGGTTGTATAAGCAGAGTTCCACAAGTAAACATTTCACATGGGCCTAAATCCTATTGTTAGTCCCAATTAGAATAGCACCATTCAACCAACTGGATTTATTTATGTGTTGGCAGTTGATTCCATGGGGTCAGTCTGGCATAAAAATTGTACTAATTGAATGCAACAAATTTACAAGTCATGTTTTCTTGCAAGATGATTAAGTTAAGACAGAGGGAATAAAACCTTTGGGTTTGCAAATCTGGGGAAGTCAAGATGGTGGAGGGAAAGGCTAAAGAAGGGCTTAGGATTGAAAAGAGAAGATATTACTTGTGTAATATCGACGGATGATATATCATATGTTATTTGCTTTAAGTATAAGGTATGAAGACTGTGGATTTGTAAAAATTTATGATTTTGTATGATGTAACAACGATTAATGGATAAATAAATATTTTTTTTAAAAAAAAGTTAAGACAGAGGTTGTCATGCCCTCCACTTTCAGAGTAAGTCTGCCTTGGAAGATGAAACAGGGATGCCGGTGGGGGAGTTGGAGCCCAAGTTCTCCTTCAGGTCAGCAGCTTGAGTCGGCTTCAGAGTAGGATGAGGAGCTGAAAGAGAGCCTCCCCAATTCCTTTAGACTGCCCAGCACAGGTGGCATGAAAGGCTGCATTCAAGGCATCAGGGAGAGCACAGCTGTGAAATGTGCTCCCTAAATACCTAAATAGGGGCATTGGCTGAGCTTGCTGCCTTTATTAGTAGGCTGCTTCCCCCAGCCAAACTGCTGAATGCAACTTCAGTTCTCCTCCTGATGATATGACTCTTGTAAGTGTGTGTACTGGATTTATGACATTTGGGCTGTTTAAAGATTCTTCTACTGGACCCTGGACTCTGTTTCTGATTTACTGCTTTCTTCACCCTGGACTGTTTGACACCAGAAACCTCCTGCTTCTACAGCGTCTGACTTTGGAACTCTGAATTGTTGCTCAGCATTGGCAGCAAGACAGTGGTTCACTTCATCCATTTTGCAAGAGAAAGCAATAAGGGGGCATTGGCTGTTTTGGCACTGGCTGATTTCAGCATTGCTTTCCCATTGAAAACTAAAATAATTCTGCAGGGCAAGAATCCTGTTGGTGTCCTACACTGGTGTAAGTTCCTTTACATATGTGATTGTACTTTATTGGCCATTGTACAATGGAACTATTTAGTTCATAGTTGTGTAAGCAGAGTTCCACAAGTGTAGTCATTTCACATGGGCCTAAATCATATGACTGGAGTCATGACTAGAGTAGAGCCATTGAATTACTTGGATTTACCTACCTGTTGATTCACCATCCAACAATTGATTGAATGAGTGTACTCTCATTGAGACTAACCAACAAGATTCTAGCTGTGTAATTGCACATTCTTGACTGCTGCATAACTTCTCATCCGTGCCCTCAATATACCACTTTATGCACTGAGATTGTAGAAACAGGCACTTAACAATCCCCCCTGCATAAGGAGACAATAAGCAAGCACATTGGCAAGTACACCATCAGTTGCACAATGTCAGTATTCAGCAGAAGAGTGTAGTGTTGCGAGTGTAAATTTGTGCTATGCAACGCAATGTAGGATTTCAGCCAGTTTTTGGAAACTTTGGGGCAGCACCAGGAGAGAGGAAAAGTGAAGCATCTCAGAAGGGGAAAATGCATTTTGAGGAAGGGGTGTCCATTTTGCTAGCTTTGTTAAAGAGAAACAAGTCCCTGAATCCAGTACCACACAAGCAGATCTACATCTTCTCTCTCTTGTAGCTACTCTAAAATGTTGTTCCAAAACCTAGGCCCCTAGAGCTGATTTGGGAGGATATTAAACTGGTTTGGGAGATGGCCCCTCCCATTTCTACTAGATTCTATTGTTCAGAAGTCCAATACTGGGTACTGTCCAATAACATTAATGCTCATCTCAAGCTCACCTTATATTAGGCTTAATAGATCCCCCCACGTGCAAAAAAAACCAAAAAAAAACAGTTTGCTTTTTAATTTGCTACTATTTTTTAAACTTGCGATGATAATTGTAATACAGTACACAACTTATCTTTGAGAACTTACAATGAGTTACATAATAAATTACTCTTAACAAGTTGTGTTGATAGTTCCAACAACCATGGTATCCCCAGGAACTTTATCAGTCAATGCAATTAAGGTTACCAGGTTAATTCCATCCCAGAACCTGAGATTTCAACCCCGAAATCTAGTGTCTAGATCAAGGGAAGTAATAGTGCCACTCTATTCTGCCTTGGTCAGGCCTCACCTGGAATACTGTGTCCAGTTCTGGGCACCACAATTCAAAAAGGATATGGACAAATTGGAGCATGTCCAGAGCAGGGCAACTAAAATGGTGAAAGGTCTGGAAACCATTCCTTATGACGAAAGACTTAGGGAGCTGGGTATGTTTAGCCTGGGAAAAAGATGGTTAAGAGGTGATATGATAGCCATGTTTAAGTATTTGAAGGGGTGTCATGTTGAGGATGGAGCAAGCTTGTTTTCTGCTGCTCCAGAGACTGGAACACGGAGCAATGGATGCAAGCTCCAGGAACAGAGATTCCACCTCAACATTAGGAGGAACTTTTTGACAGTGGTGGGGTCTCCTTCCTTGGAGGTCTTTAAACAGAGGCTGGATGGCCATCTGTCAGGGATGCTTTGATTGTGATTTCCTGCGTGGCAGGGGGTTGGACTGGATGGCCCTTGTGGTCTCTTCCAACTCTGCAATTCTATGATTCTATGATTCTATATCCCATCATTCCCCCCAATCATAAAAACAACAAAGAACAATAAAATAGAAATTAAACAACAGAATATATTAACGTTACAAATACAAATTCAATAAAATTGCGGGTAGATTTGTTTTTTGTTTTTTGATCTGGAAAGCTAATCTGGAAAGGCCTGCTGGAAGAGATCCGTCTTAGCGGCCTGTTTAAAGGCTTCTAGGGAGGTAGCATGATGGATCTCATCTGGCAGGTTGTTCCATCGCCTGGGAGAGGCAGATGAAAAGGTCCTCTGGGTCACTGCAGCCAATCTGGTCTTCTTTGGCTGCAACAGGTTCCTCCCAGAAGACCTAAGTGTGTGGGGTGGATTATATGGAGGAAGGCACTCCTGCAAGTAGCCTGGACCCAGGCCATGTAGGGCTTTAAAGGGTTATAACTAACACCTTGTACCTTGCCCAGAAACTAATTGGCAGCCAATGAAGGGATTTTAGGACAGGTGTTATGTGGTTGGCTTTAGATGTACCCACAACCAACCTGGCTGCCATGTTTTGTACCAACTGAAGTTTCCGAACTTGGCACAAGGGTAGCCCCATGTAGAGTGCATTGCAGAAGTCAAGCCGAGAGATTACTACCACGTGTACCACTATTTCTAGGTCACCCTGCTCCAGAAAAGTTGCAGCTGATGGATCAGCCGAAGCAGATAACAGGCACTCCTGACCATCATATCTATCTGGGTTGTCAGCTGGAGAGACGAGTCAAGGAGCATCCCCAAGCTGCTAACACAGTCCTTCAGGGGAAGTGTGACCCCATCCAGGACTGGTGGACATATTTCCATTCCCGGGTTAGGGGTTCCAATAGCAAGTACTTCCATCTTATCTGGATTCATCTGTTTTCCCTCATCCAATCCATTACTGCCTTAAGACAGTCATTTAGAGGAGAGATGCCATCCTTAGTCACTGAAGCAGTCTGAGACATAGGACTTTTTCGGACATCTCAAATACAACGCAAGCAGCCTCGTCGCGTTGTGAGGCTGCTGCGCTGCAGGGCGTCCTTTTCGGACGACGCTCTCCCTTGCCGGTACTGTTGCGGTACCGCGGGGACATTTGAGCATTATATTTCGCCAATTTTTACTCACAAAAGTTGATAGTGATTAAAAACTGGTGAAATATAACGCTCAAATGTCCCCGCGGTACCACAACAGTACCGGCAGGGGAGAGCGTCATCCGAAAGTGACGCCCTGCAGCGCAGCAGCCTCGCAACGCGACAAGGCTGCTTGCGTTGTATTTGAGACATCTGAAAAAGTCCATAGAGGAACATATTTGGGTGTCATCAGTATGCTGATAACACCCTGCCCCATGTCTCCGGATGATCTCTCCCAGCGGCTTCATGTAAATGTTGAAAAGCATAGGAAACAGAATGGCACCCTGAGGAACACCAGATCTTTTAGAAGAGAAACTCTCTTTTAGAAGAGAAGACTCTCTTTTAGAAGAGAAACGGTCTCCCAGCATCACCATCTGGAATCTGCCTGAGAGATAGGAATGGAACCACTGCAAAGCAGTGCCCCCAATTCCCATTTCTCCCAGGCGTTCCAGAAGGATGCCATGGTCAATGGTATTGAAAGCCGCTGAGAGGTCCAAGAGCACCAGTAGGGTCACACTTCTCCTGTCGATGCCCAGATGGAGATCATCTGCTAAGGCGACTATGGGAGCTGGGTATGTTTAGCCTGGAAAAAAGACGGTTTAGAGGCGATATGATAGCCCTGGTTAAGTATTTGAAGGGATGTCACGCTGAGGATGGAGCAGGCTTGTTTTCTGCTGCTCCAGAGACTGGAACACGGAGCAATGGGTGCAAGCTCCAGGAACAGAGATTCCACCTCAACATGAGGAGGAACTTTTTGACAGTAAGAGCTGTTCGGCAGTGGAACACACTCCCTCGGAGCGTGGTGGGGTCTCCTTCCTTGGGGGTCTTTAAACAGAGGCTGGATGGCCATCTGTCGGGGATGCTTTGATTGTGATTTCCTGCGTGGCAGGGGGGTTGGACTGGATGGCCCTCGTGGTCTCTTCCAACTCTGCAATTCTATGATTCTATGATTCTATGATTCTATGGCAGTCTCGACTCCGTATCCTGCCCTAAATGCAGTTTGAAATGGATCTAGAAAATCAGTTTCTTCCAAGACTGCTTGGAGTTGAATGGCAACCACTCTCTCAATCACCTTGCTTAAGAATGGTAAAAGCAAGACTGGCCTATAATTGTTTTTTGTCCAGGGAGTCAAGGGAGGGCTTTTTAAGGAGTGGTTTAACCATTGTCCCTTTTAGGCAAGATGGAAGTCGGCCTTCCTTGAAAGAAGCGTTGATTATGTACATCAACAGCACCTTGATCGTATTTCCCCCTTGGATGGACAGCCAAGATGGGCAGGGATCAAGAGAGCAGGTCGTCTTTTTCATACTCCCAAGGAGCTTGTCCACATCCTCAGTACTCACCAACTCAAATTGATCCAGTATAACGGTATTCATGGAGATGCTAGATACCTCTCCTGTTGCTTCTGCCACAAGGCTAGCATCCAAATCGGCTCTTATCCAAGAGATTTTGTCTGCAAAGTGATTATTTAAAGCATCACAGCAGGCTCTAGTTGGCTCTAATAAAGGGTTCTGGGTGGAAGGCATTTGTGTTAAATCCCTTACCACCCTGAAGAGCTCCACCGGATGGGACTTCGCAGATGCAATACATGAAGAATAAAAGGACTTCTTAGCTGCATCCATTGCCACTCGATAGGATTTTAAAAATTTCCTATGATGTGTCTTGTCAGATATGAGACGAGTTTTTTTGCCAGCTGCACTCTAATCATTGTCCAGCCCGCTTCATTCTCCTGAGATCTTCAGTATACCAGGGGTTATGGTTAGAAGCAGGTTGGAAAGGACGCTTGGAAGCGATAGTGTCTATAGCCCTGGTAAGGTCATTGTTCCAAGTATTAACCAAGGCTTTGACAGTATCGCCAGCATCACCAACCATTAAACCCTCTACGACTTCTTGAAACCTAATGGGTTCCATCATCCTTTGAGGGCGGACCATTTTAATAGGTCCTACACCCCTGATGGGGGGAATAGTGGCCCTCAGTCCAAGCTTGACCAGGAAATGATCCGTCCATGACAATGCGGTGATATCAACTATCTCCACCCACGGATATGCCTATTCTGTACAAAAGACCACATCGAGGATATGACCTGCACAATGCATGGGCTCAGACACTATCTGGGAAAGGCCCATGTTTGTCATGGAAACCACGAAGTCCCGAGCTGCACCTGTTAAATTTGTTAAACCGGCCTCGAGGGGGATGTTGAGGTCACCCAGGATTAAAAGCCTAGGCGACTCTAACACCAACTCTGAGACCAGATGGGTCAGCTCATCTAGGCAGTCTGTTAGGCAACGGGGTGGACGGTATACCAACAGAATCCCCAAACTTTCCCTTGTCTTTAAGCAAAGGTAAATACACTCGATGTGGTCCATTCCACGGATAGGTGTCCTGGTCAGAGTAAGATTGTTTTTATGGACGACAGCCACTCCCCACTCCTTCCCCCAATACAGGAAGGAGGCCCCCAGCACATAGTCAAGGGCCCCTGGCTGTGACCAGCCTTGATCACATGCTGAGGGCTTCCTTCCTGGATTCAGAAGGCATCGTGTCAATCTGGGGCAGCTCTGGAGCATAATGCTCTGGACTGGCTCCGGATTACAGCACCAGTATAGATGTGCCATGTGGCTTGTATAACTTCCATGTCATTTGCAAATCTTGGAAAGGTACGTGTTAAAAGGAATGCATTATGTAACTAGTTTCAAGCTCCCCAAAATTAAAAGCTTGTCAAGATGGGCAGTTTACCCTGTCTTGCTCCTGTCTTGGAGCCCTGCAGCCCAAACCACTCAGGGTTTTTACTGTATTTCACCTCCAGGCAGTCCTGACTACCCACGAGGCAAAAATGGGGAAGGCCTGGGTAAAGCCATTTACAACATTTAAATATGCACTTTATGTGGGAAAACTCAGATCAGGCTGCCATGGGAACGTAGGCTCCATACCTGCATGCCATCCCATATAGCCAGACTGATGCCGCCGCTCTGGATCCAGGAAGGAGCCCCCAGCACATGGTCAAGGGCCCCTGGCTGTGGCCAGCCTTGATCACATGCTGAGGGCTTCCTTCCTGGATTCAGAAGGAGCTACACAGGACAGCAGGCCAGTGTGTGCAGGTGGACTTCCAGCTCAGTAACAGGGGGCGAGGGCAGATCCAGAGTCAGTATAGGCTGGCCTGAAGCCCTTAGTCAGTGGCATTTAACCTTTTCTTTACCAGGAACCCCCTTTAAATACCTTTTCTTGCTATGGACCCTTAAGACTTAACTCAAGATTTAAAACCAATGATGATGGTGATGATGATGATATTACAGCATCCATTAAACCTTCCCTCAGAAGCTCTGGAGGGGGAGGAAAGACTTTTCTCCTGCTTCTTCCTGCAAGTTTTTGGCTGGAGCAGACTGAATGGCAATGTGCAGGCCAAGCCAGCCAGCCTTTGCCTTGGCTCCTGTCATGGGGCCACTCCACTGCAGGGAAGAGTTGGACCAAGCAGCCTTCAAGCCTTCATAGACACCCTGTGAAGACATCACAGACACCGGGGGTCTCCAGACAACAAGTTAAGAACCACTATCCTAAGTCATTCATTACAGTTAGCATTGTCATTTCCACTTTATGCATCAGTACTTGTTTACAGAGCATGGGAAATTATTTGTTAAGTCTAATTCGTTATGTCACTAGTTGCAAACTACCCCCTCCACACAAAAAAAGTAAGTTACTCTTTATGCTTAGCATTGCAAATTTTAAAACAGTAATGCTTTACGTAGCTCATTGCTTTTGGAGAGGGTTGAATCTATTAAACTTAGTACAAAGTGAGAAGTACAAGGTGACATCCTCCCCATACAATAGCCAAACTCCAAAAAGAACAAGCAATCCCAAAGCCCCCTCCCCTGAAAAACGAGGGAGAGTGATGGGAGGGAAATAGTTCTAACTTAGGAAGTCACTCCTAAGATCTACTGAGGCATCAAATTAAAATGCATTATCGAAGACCCCCTCATAAATCAGTCTGGTGGAGTTTTTAAAATTAATGAGGCCCTTTCCTTCCATTACTAATTTTAAAAGAACACACACAAGACACTCCAATAATTCTAGTCCTTTAATATCTAGATAACTTCTTCTTATCTTTAGGGATAATGGAAATCTTTCAGGGTCTCAACAAGGTTGGATAAGTCTATAGTTGTCCCGGCATAGTGGTTATGACAAAACCTCCAATTAGCTCAATTTAGCAGGGATGGTCCCAATTAATCCTCTGCTTTCCCACTTTTTCAGCTGTTTTTTAAATGTCCCAGTCTCTCTCTTCTCCACCCATCTCCCCCTTTGTCCTAAGCATACTTCCATTGGTGCACACTGAATTCAGATTGCAAAAGTCGTTTGCACACCGTTAACTCAGCAGAGGGGAGAGGATAGCAATAGCCTTGATATTTATATATCACTTATCAGTGCTGAAACACTCCCTAATCAGTGCCAAAGCACAGTTTACAATGCTTGCCCCCAACAAGCTGGGTACTCATTTTACCGACCTACATAAGGATGGAAGGCTGAGTCAATGTTGGAGCCCTCTGGGATCGAACTCATTACCTTGTGGTTGCAGTACCTGCATTTAACTACTGTGCCACCAGCTGGAGGAGTTCATTGAGGAGGGGAGGAATCTGGCCCTTCCCAGTAGAGACAGGCAAAAGTAAACTGCTGCAGCTGCTCCTAGTTTATATGATCTTCCTTATTAATAATGTTTGCCATCTTGATCACCCTCTGATGTTGCTCAGCCACATGTTTCCCAGTTTTCATCTGTGAAATTTTGAAAAGTATATTATGAACCACAATGCTGCAACCTTACTTGAGAACTCACGCCGAACAAGTCTTGAAGAGAAATGACAACGCAGAAAGAATCACAACCCAGAAACATCCCCCAAGGAGACCTTCTGCTGTGCTTTCTGCAACCAGACTTGTTTATCTCGGATTGGCCTTTTTAGTCATCAGCAGAAAGCGCGGGATGAGTCCTTCCTGAATCTTCATTTGCAAAGAAAAGCCAGAGAGAGATACATTCCCACTTAGGAAATGGGGGGGGCGGTGTTGTTGAAGGCAAATTCTTCTGCCTCTTTTCCCTACCCCCCATCTCCCCCCCTACATACACAGCATTTGGGAGATGACACAGCAAACCTTCAACTAGGCATGGACTAATATACTAATCCAAATTTTTCTACTCCTTCTCCTTTCCTTTCTGCATTGATCTGTGACTTACTGGCTAGTTCCCCTTGGTGATACAGGTGACTAAGTTCCCTCCACTAGCCCTGCATGTTGCTATTCACTAGTGCACTGCCAGCTTCCATCCCACAGTACTACTCAAGCTCCATTCAATGCAATAGCTGACCAGGCTGCAAACCAGACCTCAGCTCCCTGCAAATGTTCCCCAGGGAGCAAACCAGAGCTCAGTTTCATGCAAACATTTCCTAGGCTGCAAACTATAACTCAGTTCTATGCAACAGCATCCTGGACATTCTGTACCCTCTGATCAGAGCTAAGAGAGACTTGAAAGTTCAGGAAACTGTTCCATGGAGTAATGTGTGCATGAGAGATAAGAGCAAAGATATTTGTGGGTCAGATGTGGCACCCCGGTGATGGAACCACTGCCGGCTTACATCTCTGAGTACTATTTAAGCTCTGGCCCCATCTACACGATTTTTAAAAAATCCGTTTGGGGGGTAAAAAATCTGAAAAGGCAACCATTCGAATACGTACATCTGCCTACACGATTTTTACACACACACACACCCAAACTCCATATGACCTCCCCTTGCCCAGCTGGCTGGAGTGAGCGATCCAAGCTGCGGTTTTAAATCTCCCACTGCTTTTTTAAAATTTATTTTAAAAGGTGCTTGTTATGTGGACAGTCGGTTTTCCATGTTTCCAAAATAAAATAAAAAGGAATAAATGTAAAATTCATGGACTTACCGGACTCTCGCTTAGCCAGGAATCCAGCATGGTCCCAATTCCCTTCTTTGCTAGCCCCGCCCCCTGTGCTCAGCCAGCCGATCAGATTACACTGCCTGTTCGTATGTGTGCAAATGGGGTGTACAGACCATCGACAATATGAACGGCTGTACAGATTTTAGGTCGAGATTCGCTAATCCTCCTGAATGCCGAATCCACATAGTTTACAGAGCATTCGCTAGCCCCCCTTCCGAATGACACATATGCGTCCGAACGGACGTGTGTACAGATGATCGATCTTCCAAATACCGTACGTATTTTTTTTTTACTATGTAGACGCCCCCCCCCCCTGTTTCATACAACAGCATCCCACAGGCTGTAGCTCCATCCTATGGAACCTTGAGAGTTGAAGTTTTACAAGGTCTTTAGCCTTTTCTGCCAGAGTGCTGGTGCCTCACCAAACTGTAGGATGGAGCCATGATGGTTAAAGTGGTGTCAAGCTACATTATTCCTACAGTGGAATAATACAGAGAATGGAGCAAGCTTGTTTTCTGCTGCTCCAGAGACTGGGACATGGAGCAATGGGTGCAAGCTCCAGGAACAGAGACTCCACCTCAACATTAGGAGGAACTTTCTGACACTAAGAGCTATTTGGCAGTGGAACGCACTCCCTTGGAGCGTGGTGGGGTCTCCTTCCTCGGAGGTCTTTAAACAGAGTATGGATGGCCATCTGTCAAGGATGCTTTGATCGTGATTTCCTGCATGGCAGGGGGTTGGACTGGATGGCCCTTGTGGTCTCTTCCAACTCTACAATTCTATGAGTCTATGATAGTGTAGATGCACCCCCAGACTGCAAACCAGTGTTCAGTTCCATGCACCAGCTTTCTGGCTACAAACCTGGGTTGTTTCATGAATCTGCTTGGAGATGTAAATAGCCTCTTATAGCCTGTCTTCTCTCTGGTGGGACATAACAGCAAGCAAAAACTTCTATGATTCTGTGATTCTATGAGATAGGGAACTCCCTGCATATGGTTCAGGAGCCAGAGGTTTCCCCATCGCTGGGATAGGGAGCGGAAACCCAGCCTTGGTAGAGGAGGCTGACCCAAGGTGATAGCAGAATCAATAGGGCAGAGATTCCAACACTGTGCAAACATGTGGCTGCTGAGTGGCTAGCAGCACAAAATGTCAGACAAAGTTGCCCACGCCTCAGAAGCAGGCAAGCCCAGTCTAACATGAGTCATGAACATGACTCAGCAGTGTGATGCGGCAGCTAAAAAGGCCAATGTGATTTTGGGCTGCGTCAATGGAAGTTTAGTGTCTAGATCAAGGGAAGCAATAGTGCCACTCTATTCTGCTTTAGTCAGACCTCACCTGGAATACTGTGTCCAGTTCTGGGCACCACAATTCAAGAAGGATATTGAGAAGCTGGAAGGTGTCCAGAGGAGGGTGACCAGGATAGTGGGAGGTCTGGAAGTCATGCCCTATGAGGAGCAGCTTAGGGAGCTGGGTATGTTTAGTCTGGAGAAGAGAAGATTAAGAGGTGACACGATAGCCATGCTTAAATATTTGAAGGATACTGAAGATGGAGGATCAAGCCGCCATACTGAGGATGGAGCAAGCTTCTTTTCTGCTGCTCCAGAGACTAGGACATGGAGGAATAGACTCAAACTACAGGAAAAGAGATTCCGCCTAAACATTAGGAAGAACTTCCTGACAGTAAGCACCGTTCAACATATGTTTGCACATCTTCAGACAGAATACCTTGCCTCGGAGTGTGGTGGGGTCTCCTTCTTTGGAGGCTTTTAAACAGAGGCTGGATGGCCATCTGTTGGGAATGCTTCAATTGGGTATTCCTGCATGGCAGGGGGTTTGGACTAGATGGCCCTTGTGGTCTCTTCCAACTCTATGGTTCTATGATTCTATCAGCAGACATGCCATGACTGGGTATGCTCATTCCCCCAATCCCATGTTGGCTGGAGGAGTTCATCGAATCACAGAATCATACACCTGGAAGAGACCACAAGGGCCATCCAGCCCAACCCCCTGCCATGCAGGAGTACAGAATCAAAGCACTCCCAACAGATGAGAGAGCTCTAGTCCAAACCAGTCAATTTTCCAAGCTGAGCAGGGCGCTACCTGTGATGACCTTGGCCTATTACTTCAGAGCTGGGCAGAGGCAAATCTGTTTAATCTCCTCTGCACTAATCAAAGTCAACCTCCTAGAGGGAGACTACCATTTACAATTAGCAGGAAGGGAATGTACTGTGACTTATTAAGGGAACCCTGCAGCCTGTGATTGAACTTGCCAGACCCTCCGTCTCTCCACCCGCCACACTTTCACCCTAGTCTTTTCAGCATTTAAGAGTCTGATTAAACACTAAACTTTCATGGAAATGGTCAATTGGAGTAACAAGAAAAAGAGCGCACGAGCCCTCGGAGAGGCTCCATTAACCCCAATTGATTATGTGATAGAAAATGCAATTTTCCTTTAAGGCTCAGTCGATCCAAAGAGCAAGAAACATGCTGATGTGTGTTGGGGGTTTTAAATAGTACACATGTTCCCAGTAAAAACTCCATAATCAATTTCATTTTCTCTTCTAGTGTCTCTTGCAGATCATGTACACACCCTCTTTACTCATTTTATTTTACTTAAAAATAAATACACATCCACTTCTCATCCCCAACCCCTGTGACCACTTGGGATATTAGCCCTATGAATTATCATGAAGTGCGGCTTATTAATAACTATGCATGCTCCCAATCAAAGCTGAAGACGGTAATTAAATATGAGGATTTTCCTCAAGCGCCTCCGTGTTTTGTTGACATAACAGGCCCGCGCTGATTGAACAACAGGCCTGTGAATGGATCAGATTAACCTACATTCTGGGGTTTTTTTTTATGAGGTTGTTCCCCCAAGGCATTTCTATATTACACACTTAAACTGGTTGAGTAGTTATTGCCTGGGAACTGTCTCTCCCCAAGGTATAGGGCTAGGAATTTGTTTAGTGGAGGAGGTTTAGCAACTCAGACTATCTATCTATCTATCTATCTATCATCTATCTATTAAAATGTTTATATCCCACCCTATGCTGCATCTACACTGCAATAATAATGTGGTTTGCTACCATTTTACATGTTGTAGCCCCATCCTATAGAATCCTGGGATTTGTAGTTTTACAAGGTATTTAGCTCCGTTCAGTTCCTCACTGAAAATCCCACAGATTATCGTGAGAAAACAGTTGCACAGGAAATTTAAAAAGCAAACAAAAAGAACACAGGAAAAGTTTCACAAAGCACAGGAACACACTTTAAAAGTCCCTAGTAACCCAGGGAGGGTCATAAAAAATGTGTCACTTACCTGGATATTGCGATCTCAACCAGAAGTGTTTGCGCCGGACCAGCCATTCATGCTGCATTCACATGAGTACAATGGCATGAGGTTTCACATGCCGGCAATGCCAACACTAAAGCTCCACGGGGATCAATTAATGGCTTCAGCCATCAATTTAAAAGTACAGGTTTTGGCCAGGACATAAATGTGAAAGGGCAATGTCATTTGATACGCATACCCTTTCGCGTTTATGTGGCATCGTTATGATGCCGTATTTAGTGTGTCTGATAAAGTCCTATCTGTTATGTTATGTTTTGTCTTTAGTTTGTACTTGGTTGGTTGTTTTTTGTTATGTGGAGAGTCTTGTACTGTGTAGAGATTTTTCCTATGTATGTTGTTTTATATTATAAACATTTCATAGAGTTGCATTGGCAGACCTAGCAATTCCTGGAAAGGATACCTCTCTAGACATTTTCCAGCATGACTCTATGGTATCTCTCTCTGTTTTTTCAGCCATGGATAACTGAAACCGCAGATATTGATTCCATGGATAAGGGGGGGCATGTTCTGGAAAAGTTTCTTTCTGACGTTTCGCCTGCATCTGTGGCTGGCATCTTCAGAGAATGGTTGTGTAGATGTGTGTGTAGAGTTTATATGCTGTGAACCCCTGTTGGGGAGTATATATAAATTGGTGTAATTGAATGGATAGTTTCTGGGTATAGAAATGCAAGGCTTGTTAGTGTCTGTTCGGCTAATGGTTGGTTGATGGTCAACCTCCTCAGAGGCACCTCCTCTGCTGTCATGGATTGCATTCTCTGAAGCCAGGAAGAAGGTCCTCAGCATGTGATCAATGCTGGTCACATGCAGGAGGCCTTGATCATGTGCTGGGAGTCTCATTCCTGGTTACAGTGCAATTCCGCCAGCACAGACCCTGCGTTTCCACACTGGACCCATCTGGGCTTTTCCATATGTTTTATTAAAACTTTTTAAAAGGCTTTACCCCAGCTTCCCACACCACCACCCCGGCGTTGCTCTGCCATCATCAGAACTGCCAAAGGCAAAAAGGAGCAAGATCTTTGCATTGTTTGGACTGCCGGGCTCCAAGATGGGGGAAGCCGGGGCAAATTGTCTGTCTAGATAAATTCTTCATCTTCTTCTGATATCTTGAGTACAGTCTCCATTTTGATTAATGACTGAGCAACGGTATAGGAAATATTTAGTACCGTAGTTTCAGTGTCTTCATTACCCACATTAAAGTTATGTAAATCATCTGTGGTCATCATTGTTGCCTTCTTAATATTCAATGCTTTTGCATTTTCTTCCTTAACTTTCCTCAGTAGTCATTCCAAGCCTTTGCTATTTCCAGCAAGCAATATGGTGTCATCGGCATATCTTAAATAGTTGATGTTCCTTCTGCTAATTGTCAGGCCTGCTTCCTCTGAATCTAATCCTGCTTTCTGTATGAGACATTCTAAAAAAAGAGCAAAAGGGGGAAGTGGGAGGAAGAACCTGGGACATTTTTATAAACAGCTGAAAATATGGAATGGAAAGGGATTAATCAGGATTCTCCCAGCTAAATTGAGAGAGTTGGAGGCTATGCCTGCCATGGCTGGGGGAGAGTGAGGGTGATCAGAAATGCATCTGGCTGTGTCCCCATAGCTAGATCCAAACTGATGACATCATCCACTGAGATCTGCTTCCGGAGGTCTCAGCTGATGGCATAATCATTCTGCGACTGGCTACAGGGCCATAGCCAGATGCTTTACTCATTTTCTACCAGCTATGGAACTGGTATGTCTGAGGGGGTTGCAGCAGCTCAATTGTAACTTCGGTGGGGGGATTTGGTCATTGCAGAGAATGGAAGGGAAAAACAACTTCTGCAATGACCCCCCCTCCCCAAAAAAAGACATACGGAGGTGTAAGGTGGACTTGCAACAGGATGTTGGCTTGCTTCTGTACCCTTCATGAAAAAAACTATGAAGGTGAAAATGGTGTGAGTTGATAAATAACAGGACCCCATTAGGCAGAACTGAGCTACATGTGGGCCATTGGCAGGACTCTGTTTTAAAGCAGTTCTTCCTTTCAGTCCTTTCACCATTCAGTGTGTGTGTGTGTGTGTGTGTAGAATGTGGGGTCAGGTACTGCCAGAGGAACAAGTCATGAACTCAGCAAGCCGGAGCTAAAGTGTTTAGGACCCTGTTCTGAATGAGTCCCTGGGGGCTTGCTGCCAGGAGCTCTTAATGAGGGACTTTCACACTGGAGTGGGCACAGAAAGACAGCGCTGATGCCAAAAGCAAATGTACTCAGCATGTCTTCGCCTTAATGTTCTTGGCTCCCCTTTT
Source organism: Gambelia wislizenii (assembly GCA_030847615.1). NCBI lineage: Eukaryota > Metazoa > Chordata > Lepidosauria > Squamata > Crotaphytidae > Gambelia > Gambelia wislizenii. The sequence continues at coordinate 6,374,122 of JAUMIR010000005.1, forward strand.
TGAGGAAATGAGCTCTCTCTGAGTCAGGGACATGGGCTTCCTGCAAGTTTTAAAGAACAACTCACACAGCTTCAAGATCAAAATGGTGGGAGGTCTGGAAGCCATGCCCTAGGAGGAGCAGCTTAGGGAGCTGGGTATGTTTAGCCTGGAGAAGAAGCGGTGAATATTTGCCTTGTTTAAATATTTGAAGGGATGTCATATTGAGGATGGAGCAAGCTTGTTTTCTGCTGCTCCAGAGACGAGGACACAGAGCAAAGGGTTCAAACTACAGGAAAAGAGATTCCACCTAAACATTAGGAAGAACTTCCTGACAGTATGAGATGTTTGGAAGTGGAATGCGCTGCCTCGGAGTGTGGTGGAGTCTCCTTCTTTGGAGGTTTTTAAACAGAGGCTGGATGGCCATCTGTCAGGAATGATTTGATTGTGTATTCCAGCATGGCAGAGGGTTGGACTGGATGGCCCTTGTGGTCTCTTCCAACTCTATGATTTTATGATTCTACTTCCTCCTAGAAAAAAGGACTCTCCTGGGTCTAAAGTGTCCCAGAGAGGGCCAAAAACATGGAAAAATTGCTTCCCTGAGGTGCATTGTGGGGGACTGAGGGGGAATAAAGTGATTTTTTTCAGAGGATTTAGTCCTCTAAGTTCTCCTGAGGGGCAATGCCACCCCCTAACCACTGACAATAACCCACTCTTGCACTAGGAAGATAGGTTTTCCAGGACCAACACCAGCCCTGCAACAGTACATCTTCTATTCAACTCACTCTGATTCATGGGGCCCCTAAATCACATTGAACATTCTTCAGAGTCAGAAAAGACAAGACACAACTGCACTCATTGTTCCCTACATCTCAACCAAATATATATATATATATATATATATTCAGTAGCAGTGCCCAAACAGCAAAGGGGCTGGCTTTCCTACCAAGGCTACAAGGAATAACCAGTTGCCACAATGGGCTTGTCAAGATGGACCAAATGAAACATTGGCAACCCCAGTTCCAGCACCAAGCAGTCCGGACAACAGAGAGGTTTTGCCCCATTTCTAGTCCAACCTTCCAGATAACATCTGGGGAGTTCTGATGAGAATCCATGGCAACTACTCCTTAAAATGGAGCAGGCATGGTTAAAAAAAAAAAAAAACCCTCACCACTTGCTGAGGTTTTCTGGAGAAAATGGTGAGCACCATTACTACAAAAGGGGGTGTCCGCAATAGAGGCCCATGCGGTGTTCAGTGCAACCATTTACCAGCTAGGACGCACATCTCACGTCTGCTGAGGTCGCCATGAGGAGCCTGGCTGTGTGACCATGGCCGGAGGCCTCATTCCTAGCCTCCGAAAATGCAACCAGCACAGGGAAGAGAAGCATCAGTTTGCACACAAATGTGAGGACACCCCTCTGTTGCCACAATGGAAAGGCAGGTAATGGCGGTGGGGGGGCGGGCGGTGGAAACACTGCAGTCCTGGGCTGGGAATACTCCAGCCAGAACATGGAGTATTCTGACCAATGTAGACAAATCCAGTATTTCTAAAACAGTAGATTTGTTCAGTGTGCAAAGAAAGAGGAGCACTTTGCAGAAGACAAAATCAACCGGGTGCCTGTTTCGTGTATAGGGAAGCATGGGTCTCAAAACTGAACAGGACCAAAGTAAAACAGACCCATAAGGCATCCAAATAGAGAGATAATAAAAGAGAACCCGAGGCAGCAGGTAGGCTCCACGGCCTGATCTTTCCTACCCCTAGAAGACCTCAGGATCCAAAGCAGATTTAATTAGCCAATTATAGCTCTGCTTTCTGACACTCAGCAGCTACATGAGAAACCACATCGAGTCCCTTGTGAACTGTACAGAAATCAGTCCACTCATTAGCTGAGCTTCTCTCCTCGGCCTTGAGAGTCTTAACCCAAAGTGGGCATCGTGGGGCCCTCTAGATGTGGCAAGAGTGCAACTCCTAGCAACCCTAGCCAGCCGTGCCCACGAAGAGTCTAGCTAATGCCTACCCTCCAATATTTCACAGATGAAAATGGGGATGTGTATGGCCAAGCAGCATCAGACAGCTTGTTTAAATGGTGAAAATAATTCTAACGGGATGCAATCTGTACAAACATACATTTGCATAAGTATATGTCATTCAGAAGGGGGGCAACCAAATCCACCACAAACACCATGTGGGAAGCCTCCAGGGCATCTCCTGGGTTTTTTTAAATGCTCCTACAGCATGTGAATGTGCAATCATTTGGACACTCACATTTGCATTGGTGGGACCAGGGAACATAATCTGATTGAGTGGGTGAGCGGGAGGGGAGGTGCTAGCAAACAGGGAAAGCGCCTGCTGCCGCCATGTTGGATTTTTGGCTAAGCAAGGGTCTGGTAAGTCGATAAAATTGTGATCTTATACTCTCTTTTTTTCTTTTTGTAAATACGAAATATTGCATGTGTGCACCACAGCAAACTGCTTTTTTTAAAAAAAAATTGGCAGTGGCAGATTTAAAAGCACAAGTAAATCATTCACAGCTGCCATCTTGGTTAGGGGTCATGTGATGTTTAGTTGGGCTCTTTTGTCTGTTTAGACAGGTCACAGCGCTGCGAATGGATGCTTTTTCAGGTGTGTTCATATTTTTCCCTCTCGTATAGACAGGACCAGATTGTGCTCAACATGACAAAAGTTGTTAACGAGGAAGAACACACAAGTCAGGAGAGGCTGCCGCAGTTTGCTTTTGGCTGAGCCTGCAGGGAAGGGGAAGATTCAGCCCTTTCCTCTCCCCCTTGATGTGTTAATGGAGTGCAAATGACATTTGTATTTTGGACTCAGTTTGCAGAAATTAAGCTGAGGGTGAAATTGTGGGGAAGAGGAAGGAAGTGGGACATTTTAAAAGCATTTGGAAAAAGTGGGGCGATGGAGAATTAATCAGAACTGTCCTGACCAAATTGGGACAGTTGGAAGATATGTAGGCCTTCAGCCTCATCTGACCAGGGTAGAGGGACATATAATTAGGTGCCTCTGTGAAAATGGGAGACCTGGAAGTTACACAGTGTGTGTGTGAGACAGACAGAGAGAGAGAATATATGACAAGGATTGGAATTAACCAGAAGTAGCTTAGTAAATTAGGCAATGTTCTATCAAGCATGCCCACCAGGGCTGGCCCAAGCCATTTGCTGCCTGAAGCAGAATAGCTAATGCTCATCCAGACTTGTAGCTAAGAGGGGACAAAATAAGGGAATTGCCACCCAAAATAATAACAGTTCTGTCTCTCCGAATGAAATTTCCCTTCAGCACACCCGCCCCCCATGAAATGAATGACTTCCAGCCCAAGCATGCCATCGAATCATACTGGAAGACTTAGAAATGCCTGGAAATAACACTTCTCTAGGCATTTCTAGGTTCTCCAGCACAATTCTGTGGTTTCCTTGACCATAGAATCACACTGGAGGACTTAGAAATGCCCAGAGAGAACTTTTTTTTCCAAACATGGGTAAGGGAAACCACGTATATCTGTTCTGTGTATATGGGGGTCATGCCGTACTGCAATTTTGGCCTTGCTGCCTGGGGCTGATGGGATTTGGAGTCAAGAACATCTAGAGGCCCAGGATGTCTCCATTCCTGTACTAGATGTTTTTGTTGTTGTTATATACCTTCAAGCTGACTTTGACTTAGGGCAGCCCAATTATAGAGTTTACTCAGCAAGATATATTCAGAGGAGATTTGCCATTGGCTTCCTCTAAGACCGAGAAAGTGTGACTTGCCCAAGACCACCTGGTAGGTCTCTAGGTCTGACTGGGAATTCAAACCCTGGTCTCCTGGACGTCTAGTCCAGCATTCAAAGCACTACACTACACAAGCTCTTGGATTTATTCACAGTAAATTTGCCATTCTTTTTCTCTAAGGCTAGAAGATGTGACTTGCCCAAGGTCACCCAGTGGGTTTCCATGGCTGCGCAAGGATTCAAAAAATTGTCTAGCAGGCATTCAAAAGGTATCAAGCTACACCTGACTCTTTCTTTCTCAGTGAATACCAGTAAAGCCACTTTCACCAATGCCTCCTGTTTGTCGTTCCCCCGTCTTCCTCTTCCATGGCAAGAAATGGGGCCTGGCAGGTAGCATCCAACATCCAACTTGGGAAGCAGGCCAGGCATCTCACCCTGCCCCAATAACAGCCTAGGAACATCCCTGGGTATAACTCAATCTTACCAGATGCAAAAGGTGCAACCATTATCAGAGAATGCTTTCAACAAATTCCAAATCTCACCCCCTGCTTTCTTTTCTTCTTTCTTTTCCTTTTTCATGATGTAACTAATAAGAGGGCAGGTTGGCAAGACAGCATTTCACGCTGCCCAGAGAGCCCTCTGTTCCAACATAAAGATAATGCATGAGTATTTCTGGGTGGTAAATATCAGCCCTGCTGCTCTCGCTGCAGAAGCAAAGAGCTTGGCTGGAGGGCACTGTTCAGTTATTGCCTTTGTCAATAAATTCCCAACCCCTGAGTCTTTCTTCCTTTATATATCTACTACCTGGTTCAACCAATGTATCCAGCGAGCTCTCTTTTCAAAGATCAGACACCAGTGCTTAGTAAGTCTGATTTCTTTCACACTGTGTGAGCAGAGGGGTGCTTTCGCTCCTGCTGGCCTGCTGCTCTTCCACATGGCTGGCAGGGACCAGGGTAGAAATCCAAGATGTGTAACAGCTGTTTCCAAACATATGTTGCATCGAGGCAACACCTTTGGATATGGACGCCAAGATCAATCTGAAACTGGTGGGGCACAAAGTTCTTAGTTACCATCAAGCCCACCTTATGGCAACCCAATGAAAGAGAGACCTCCATGATCGCCCACCCCCCAGTCATCAACAGCCCTCCTCAGGTCCTTGATTGAGTCTACCGAGGGGTCTTCTTCATGTGAAAGGGATCTAGGAGTCTTAATAGACCACAAGCTGAGCATGAGTCAGCAGTGTGATGCAGCAGCTAAAAAAAGCCAATGTGATTCTAGGCTGTATCAATAGGAGTACAGTATAGTGTCTAGATCAAGGGAAGTAACAGTGCCAGTGCTGTTCTGCTTTGGTCAGACCTGGCCTGGAATACTGTGTCTAGTTCTGGGCACCACAATTCAAGAAGGATATTGACAAGCTGGAATGTGTTCAGAGCAGGGCGACCAAAACAGTGAAAGGTCTAGAAACCATGTCCTATGAGCACTGGCCTAGGGAGCTGGGTATGTTTAGCCTGGAGAAGAGAAGGTTAAGAGGGGACATGATAGCCATGTTTCAATATTCGAAGGGATGTCATACTGAGGATGGAGCAAGCTTCTTTTCTGATGCTCCAGAGACTAGGACACGGAGCAATGGACTCAAACTACAAGAAAAGAGATTCCACCTAAACATTAAGAAGAACTTCCTGACAGTAAGACTGTTTGGCAGTGGAATACACTACCTTAGAGTGTGGTGGAGTCTCCTTCTGTGTAGGTTTTTAAACCGAGACTGGATGGCCATCTGTTGGGAGTACTTTGATTGTGTGTTCCTGCATGGCAGAATGGGGTTGGACTAGATGGCCCTTGTGGTCTCTTCCAACTCTATGATTCTCTGGTTTTTCACTTCACAGCTACTGTAGGAGTGCCAAGCAGCTGCTGGCCCCACTCCTGTATGCCCCTCTCCCTCTCACACAAGCACACTCGAAGTACCACTTTGAAGGGAAATGGAGAGTAGAGCCAAAACCCAACAGCCCAGGGCAGGGAATCCAGTACCTACAACACTGGAGACACACATGCCTCTTTCATCAGCTGTCCTACAAAGTCCTCATTGATGAAGGTGGCCGGCCTAACATCCTCAGGGCAACTTAGTTAACACTGAATGTCTACTTGTTCTTATGCTTGGAAGAACATTTTCTCCCCTAGTATTCATACCCATGAGCAGGGACAGTTGCTTTACATTTTCTTTCCAAATGTCTTTGAGAAATTTTTCACATCTCCTGCTGCTGCCGTCTCTGCTTGAAATATCCTGCTTTGGACAGGTATAAATAATGTGACTTCCAAACTCTTGAGGAGCTGCAGTTGAATGTTTCGATTGTTGCCATTTAAAAGTAGCAGAAACCAGAAAGAGAAGATAGTGGTGGGTATTCCACTGGCAGGTCCAGTACACAGCCAGTGTGGTGTCATGGTTTGAGTGTTGGACTAGGGGCCAGTCTAAATGCAATGGTATACTCCAAGTGGAGTGCACATTTTCGCCCATTTGCGGCAACAGTGTTTTGTCTCCACCATTTTTCACCAATTGACATGCATGCACCTCTATTTGAATGGAGTGTTCACATGCTCCAATAAAAGGGAATAGAGTGTGCATTTTGATGTCCACACATGCAAAAATGTGCATCTATGCACATTCTCTGGAAAAATTCAGGGAAAACCACGGACCCTTTTACTATGCAATTTCGTGGGCGGGGTTGGGGGGGCTTCCAAACACCAGGAATCTCGTTCACAGCATGTTGGGATAGATCATATTCTACTCACATTCTATGAGGAGCATTTTCACTGTCTAGACCAAAGCTTTTTAAACTGTAGGTCTGAATGTGGAGGTCACACAAAAATTGGCAACAGTAAAAGGTTTCTTTATGATTTATTATCAGTGAATGTTTGATTTGTATACCTATTTAATATAGCTATATACCTGGGGATATGTAAACATTTCTTGGGCAAAAAGGGGTCACGAGTGGAAAAAGTTTAAGAAGCCCTGGTCTAGACAACCCCAGAGACTCTGAGAGACCAAGGCTGCTGACACACTGGAGAAATAATCCAGTTTGACACCACTGTAACTGCCATGGCTCAATTCTATGGGATTCTGGGATTTGTAGTTTTGTGAGCTATTTAGCCTTCTCTGTCGGAGAGTTCTGGTGCCACAACAAACTACAAATCCCAGGATTCCATAGGGTGGAATCATGATAGTTAAAGCAGTGTCAAACTGCATTATTTCTGCAGTGTAGCCACAGCAGCCAAAGGTTCACATTCCCCCCTTGGCCACGGAAACTCCCTGGAGCAGGTCACACTGGTCTGGTCCGCCAGGGGGTTCTGGGGCCCCTACTCCTTCCGTAGACGCCCACTCTTGGTTGAAAGGTGGTCCTGATATTCACTTAGACATTTTTTATTATTATTATTCAAGCAGGTTTTTAACTAAGCAGGGGGGCTTTTTATGGAGATGCTTTATCTATCTTTTAAAATTTGTATGTTTTTAAAATGTTTTTATACTGTTTGATCTGGTTTCATCTATTTTTATTATTGTCTTGGGGAGCCACCTTGGGTCTCATTCTGAGAGAAAGACAGTATACAAATGTGATAAATAAATAAATAAATACATGCAGTGCATGTATCCACTAGGGTTTGGTTCCAGGACCCTCGTGGATACCAAAATCTGTGGATGCTTAAGTCCCATTATATACAATGGCATGGTAAAATGCTGCCCCCTTATAAAAAATGGCAAAAGCAAGGTTTGCTTCTTGGGATTTTTTTTTAAATTTTCAAGCCATGGATGGTGGAATCTGTGGATGCCAATCTGTAGATACAACTATAAATAAAAATTAGCCTTAGGTCGAGCCTGTGTCTTGATCTGTGGAGGACAAGTCTCCATTTGAAGGACTGGGGAAGGTACAGTCCTTCAAGTATCAATGGACTATAGACCCCAGAATTGTTCACCATCAACTATGCTGGATAGGGATGCTGGGCATTGCAGATCAATGCCATCTGGAGATGACATTCACCCAGATTTGAAGAAACCCAAGTTGGGGATGTTCTCATGTTTCTCTCTTCCTTTCTCTTGTTCTTCTACAGAAGGCGTGACGGACGTGGTGAGGTCAGCCCGGGACTGCCTCCAAGCAGGGGAATCCTGCACCAACGACCCCAGCTGCAGCTCGAAATTCCGGACTCTCCGGCAATGTATCGCTGGCAACGGGGCCAACAAGCTGGGGCCGGATGCCAAGAGCCAGTGCCGGAACACTGTCACGGCCCTTCTTTCCAGTCAGCTGTACGGTTGCAAGTGTAAACGGGGCATGAAGAAGGAGAAACACTGCCTCAGCGTCTACTGGAGCATTCACCACACCTTGATGGAAGGTCAGTCCAATGGCTTGCACAAGACGGAGGGAAGGGAAAGATGATAAATTCATTTCTGTTTATGGATTTGGGGAAGACAATAAGAATTTACCCCCCAATTTTTTTTTCAAATGTCTTCATATTCTAAATTGAAACAACTTTAGATTAGAATATATTGGCCTCAGTCCTCTTGGTTAGTTATAAATAGGGTTTAGACCCATTAGATTGTTTGTTGACTGGTGAGTTGTCACGTGGGTTAATCCTATTATGTGTTTGTCTTTACATTTTATAGTTTTTTATATTTTTCTTAAGTATACAAAGTATACACACAAACATAGATAACCAACAATACCCAAAGCCATAAAAAACACACCCCACAGAGACAAGTGACTTTATCAGACCCATAAGGGCACCCATTTCGCACAACATTGTGCTTTTGCATTCTTGTGCTGTGAAAAAGGTGTACTTTTTTATTGATGGGCCAAGCCATCAATTGATCTGCCATGTCATTTTTTTCACATAATTGCGAGCATCTGAAACTGTGCCCCATTCTGCTGGCGTGATTTCAGCATCAATGGGAGGTCCCCACCAAAACACTTCCAGGTGAGAATGTGAAAATTAGGTATGGGATGCTCTTTTTATAAACCTCCCCATTTTGCAGGCAAGTTTTTAAGTGTGTTTCAGTGTTTGTGTGTTTTCTTTTTAATTTAGCTGTTTTTTTGTTTGTTTGTTTTTTACTTTTAACCACACTCACGTCTTCTCATGAGAACTACCAAGATCACATGCACCCACCAACGTGGAAGTACGGGGCTGCTTTTTCACGCTATTACAGAAACATTTGATATAAAGGATTATTTTGCACACTTGCAGTTTAAAATATGGTGGGAAACAAATGTTTTTACAGGCTTGTCTGATAAAGTCCAAGCTTTACAAAATATACAAACATTCCACAATACAAATATATTTTATTTATTTATTTATTTATTGTATTTATACCCCGCTCTTCAGCCACAAAGGCTATCAGAGCAGCTTACAAATGCTCAATACATTGAATCTCTCTGGTTTTTCTTCGCAAATGAAGATTCAGGAAGGACTCATCCTGCGCTTTCTGCAAGCGAGCTGATGACTAAAAAGGCCAACCCGAGATAAACAAGTCTGGCTGCAGAAAGCACAACAGAAGGTCTCCTTGGGTGATGTTTCCGGGTTGTGATTCTTTCTGCGTTGTCGTTTCTCTTCAACACTTGTTCGGCCTGAGTTCTCAAATAAGGCTGCAGCATTGTGGATAGTGCGTCTCCATGCCTCCTGATGTGAGGCCAGGGCGGACCATTGTTGGTGATCAGTTTGGCGGAGCCTGAGATGTTGGTTCAGGGAGTCCCTGTATCGCTTTTTTGGAGTGCCCCTCTTATGCTGACCCATGGCGAGTTCACCGTAGAGTACTATTATATATTCATATGATGACTTCCTGCTTTCTTACTAGAAGCATAGCTGCATATTTAAACTAAATTCCCACCACTGCATATTGAGTTTCTAACCCACCAACTTGCTATCATGGATTTAACTATTTTTCAAAGCCTGCATGAGTTACCTTTTCTCCACTGTCCCTTAAAAATTGTATGAAAGGTTTCTAGTCTTTAAAAAAAAATATCCATTCATTTACCCCTTAGCAGCATTGGGCTCATCTACATGGGCCAGGATACACCGGCTCTCTGCCATCATATTCTGCCTGCAGATCTGGCCCTCTCCTCCCCTGTTACCTGTACAAAATGGGCCAGAGTCCAAGTGGGCACGCTGGCCCGGCCTTGCAGCTGCAAGCACCACTGCCTGCATCCCACTCTCTGGATGCAGGCAGGAGGCCTGTGGCGTGTGAGCAAGGCCTCATGAATGTGACTAGCCAGGTCAAATGATGCAGGCCCCCTTCCTGGATCCAGAAGAGCAAGGCAACTGGCAGCTACAGCGATGGGCTGGCATGCTGGAACGGACTCCTACAGTCACACAGGGCCCAATCCATTTTATTGTGTCTGGAATGGATTTAAGCAGGTATTTTCTAAAGCATTTTATCTGGCCCTATGCAATCTCCCCCCACCATCCAAGCCCTGCCTTTGCCCCGGGGGTCGTCAGGACTGCCTGGGGGCAAAGACAGGGCAAAAGTCCCACATCGTCAGAACCGTAGTGTTCCAAGATGGTGGCAAGATGGGGCAAATTGCCCACGTAGATAAGCCCATAGTTATCCATTTCTACCATCTCATAGAAACATAGAGTTGGAAGAGACCACAAGGGCCATCTAGTCCGAGCCCCTGCCCTGTATGAATACACAGTCAAAGCTTTCCTGACAGATGGACATCCAGACTGTTTAAAAACCTCCAGAGAAGGAGACTCCACTAAACTCCAAGGCAGCACATTTCACTGCCAAACAAACAGCTCTTACAGTCAGGAACTGCTTCCTAATGTTTAGGTGAAATCTCTTTTCCTGTAGTTAGAACCCATTGCTCCGTGTCCTAATCTCTGGAGCAGCAGAAAAACAAGCTTGCTTCATCCTCCAGTATAACATCCCTTCAAATATTTAAACATGGCAATCATGTCCCCTCCTCACCTTCTCTTCTCTAGGCTAAACATACCCAGCTCCCTAAGCTGCTCCTCATAGGGCATGGCTTCCAGATCTTTTACCAATTTGGAGAAGGCTTTGATTGGGTATTCCTACATGGCAGCGGGTTGGACTAGATGGCCCTTGTGGTCTCTTCCAATTCTATGATTCTGTGAGTCTATTTGGGTCTGACGAGAGGATTGTCTAGTTTGTATATATACTTGGTTTAAACTGCATTATCTTGTTTTAATTCATTTGATCATTTAATATGTTTTAGACTGTACCTTATTTTTTACTACTTCGTATCTGAAATTGTTTAAATTGGTTTTATCATATTCGTACCCTCCAACTGTCCCGATTTGGCAGGGACAGTTCCAATTAATCCAACAATGTCCCACTTTTTCAGCTGCTTTTAAAATGTCCCAATTTCTCTCTCCTCCTCTCACCTTTGTCCTCAGCTTCCTTCAATTGCTGTAAACTGAGTTCAAAGTGCAAAAGTACTCAGTCCACTCGAGGAGGAAAGGAGAGGACTGGGCAGAAACTTGCCATTCCCAGTAGGCTCAGGCAAAAGCAAACTGCTACAGCCTCTTCTAGTTTGTGTGTTCTTCCCCATTAATAACTTTTGCCTTCTTGACCACACTCTCATGTTGCTTAGCTGCACATGTCTCAATTTTCATCTGTGAAATGTTGGTGGGTATGTGTATGCCAATATATGTGTATGCCACTCTGGGATCCTTTTCTATAGGGTAGGATATCAGTATTTTAATAAATACATTAAAATAAACATTAAATTAAATTAAATTTTGAATGTGCTGGGAGGGGCACCCAAACTGGCAGATTCATCTATCCAAGCTTTGAGACATCAAAGTCTCGGTTTGACTTTCGGTGAATTCAACTGTGTAGTCTGTGTTCGTGGTGCTGAATAAGGGTGGTTGCTAAAGATGTTTAAAAAAAACGTCCTTTAGTGAGAGTGAAAAGACTAGCACTTCTTTTGTTTTCTTTTTTCTACTTGCAGTAATTTTGCTGTAATTAATTGACTTAATTAACACTCTGTTAATTAAAACAATTGAAATAATGGCTGAGCTCTGGCATCATCAAATGACAGGGCTCTGTTGTCATAGTTACATCCAGCAATACCACCTAGGAAGGAGAGGGGCTAAATACCCCATATACTCCACAGGAAAAGCCATTGCAGCTATTCCTGGAGTTTTTAAAAAACAGCGGAGGAATGCACGTTCCTGCTTGTTGGGACAAACAACAGGAATCAACTTGCTTTCCCCCTACGAGCAGAAGCTGAAAGCTGATTGGCTGGATGAGTGTAGGGAGCAGGGCTTGCTAACAAGGCAAGCTCCCAGAACCGCCATGGGGTTTTTAGCGAGTGAGTGCGAGTGAGTGCTAATGCGATAAAACGGGAGGTTGTGTGTTTTTGCTTTTCTGTTAAGGCGAAATATTACACTTTTGCAACTGGTGAGAATAAAAACACAAGTAATTCACTCACAACCGCCATCTTGATTTGCAGGCATGCCTGTTTACACAGCAAATGCGGATAGCTTCACATGCTTGTGATCTACCTAAAAAACTCCAAAAACCATTACGATGAATCGCAGTTGCTGCAAGTTGCCTTTATTGCGGAGCAATCCACTTCTTTTTGCCTCGTATAGACAACCCCAATGTCTGTAACATACTCCCAGTTGTGGGACATATTGGAAACAGGCAGCTGAAGAGACCTTCCAGGGTATTGCCACAACTGTTTGTTTCAAGGCATCCCAGGACCAAAAGTGTGCTGCAAATGTCATTCCCATGTGCCGAAATGAAGCACCTCGGAAACCCTTTGGTTGGGGTACTGCCCGGCCAAAAAGGTTTTGGAGGTTATATTCGGTCATTAATGACAGTAAATGTGAATCCCCAGATGTTACAAGACCCTAAGTCCAGCTTACAAATCATGCACAGGATGGCCCCTATGTTTTTTGCAAAATAAATAATCAGCCAGACTCCTGTAAATTCGGGCATGCCTACACGAGAAGATATAATCCTGGTTTTGACTATATATGTCTGATGTTCTGCCCTTTGGTGAAAAGGGTGTTATAAATAAACATTATTATTATAATGTGGATTGTTGCATATTAACGCAAATTCATAGCAGCGTTCATTTGTCTCCGTGGTCCTTTGGCAAAATCGCTAGTACGCAAAGCTATCCGTGTTTGAAGTGAACATGCAGCCATGCCTGCAAGTCAAGATGGTGGCTGAGAATGAATTACTTGAGTTATTATTCTCAACAAGTTGTGGCTGTTGCTGCACTGTATTTTTTAAAATTGTAAATCAAAGGTGTGCAAGTGCAACCTTCTGCTTAAAAAAGCTGTTTGGTCACCTAAGCTCAGCAAAAAAAAAGTGCACGATTGATAACATGAAACCCCAAAATGGTGCTATTATTCAAGCAGGCTTTTAACAACTAAGCATGGGGGCTTTTTATGGAGATGCTTTATCTAGCTTTTAAAATTTGTTTGTTTTTAAAATGTTTTTATACTGTTTGATCTGGTTTCATCTATTTTTATTATTGTCTTGGGGAGCCACCTTGGGTCTCATTCTGAGAGAAAGACAGTATACAAATGTGATAAATAAATAAATAAATAAATGCAGTGGCCCCTTGGTATCCACTGGGGTTTGGTTCCAGGACCCTCGTGGATACCAAAATCTGTGGATGCTTAAGTCCCATTATATACAATGGCATTGTAAAATGCTGCCCCCTTATAAAAAATGGCAAAATCAAGGTTTGCTTCTTGGGATTTTTTTTTAAATTTTCAAGCCATGGATGGTGGAATCTGTGGATGCGAATCTGTGGATGCGAATAGTTCTTCCTAATGTTTAGGTGGAATCTCTTTTCCTATAGTTTGAGGCCATTGCTCAGTCCTAGTCTCTAGAACAGCAGAAAACAAGCTTGCACATTCTGCAATATGACATCCTTTCAAATATTTAAACATGGCTATCACATCACCTATTAACCTTCTCTTCTCCAGGCTAAACATACCCAGCTCCCTAAGCCATTCCTCATAGGGCATGGCTTCCAGAACTCCCACCATTTTGGTCGCCCTCCTACTGCTATGGTTTCACTTTAATTGCCATGGTAACATCCTGTGGAATCCTGGGACATGCAGTTTAGGAAGGAGCATTTAGAATTCTCAGCCAGAGAGCTCAAGTGGCTCAACAGACTACAACTCCCAGGCTTCCTTAGGACAAAACCATGGCAGTTAAAGTGCAATATATCACTATGGTTGTATAGTGTGAAACATACAAACTGCTATGCTCGCTCTCAGTGTGCACTCCAATTTTTCTTATTCATATAGAGTGGGGTGTCACCTCATGTTAAAGAAGTTGACATGTTGCGTTGAAACATTTTTATTTTTAAAAATTCGCTGTCATTTTATGGAGAGAAGCAGGCTCCAGATGTTCATTAATTTGTCAAAGACACTCATTTTCTTTTTCTTTTTGCTGTGGGTAGGAAAGGGAATCTGAGTATCGGACTATGGTTCTGGGAGCCCAAGGTTCAAATCCCTACTCAGCTATGGAAACCCACTGGAAGATCTTGAACTAGTCACACTCTCACAGCCTCAGAATAAGTCAGTGGCTAACCTCCTCTGAGTAAATCTGGCCCAAAAAATCCCTATAAAAAGGTGTCTGTACATCACAGTCAACATGAAGTCATGTAGAGATATAGAACCATAGAATCCTAGAGTTGGAAGAGACCCTGGGGGCCATCCAGTCCAATCCCATTCTGCCCTGCAGGAACACACAATCAAAGCATTCCCGACGATGGCCATCCAGCCTCTGCTTAAAAACCTCCAAAGAAGGAGACTCCACCACACTCCCAGGCAGCATGTCCCATTGCCAAACAGCTCTTACCGTAGCAACAAGAAACAACAAATCTCACTCATCACCTCCAAATATGGTGAAATAAATCCAGCCATTTATGCAAGGCACAATAAAAAAACAGACAGAAAGTGGATTTTGTCGATACCAATGTATTTCTACTCTCGGTCTTCTTTTTTCTTACATTGCAATGTAAGAGGGTCACCCTACACAGCCGTGGTATAGGAAATGACTAAACCCCCAACATTGGTGGGATACATGATCAGCATTTAGTGCATTACCAATCCAATATGAATCCTGACCCAAGAAAAGCCATCCCCCCTTGCCCCAATCAATAACCATCCCACATGGGTCAGCTATCCATTGTCCCAAACGTGGCTGCTTTTAACAAAGAGATTTTTCTCCCATTGATCTTCACTGTGTTTGAAGTGTCAGATAACAAATTAAGCAAGTGCGTGCTCTAATTAAGCACACACTATTAAACAAAGGGCTGATGTTGACAGTTACCAGAGTTTTTATTTCCCTTGACTCCTTTCCACTCCTGTGATGCCTGTTTTTCCTGTCACATCAAAACAGAGCCAAGAAATTCTCTGTGGCTGTTCCCTCCTCTCTCTTCTCTATGTGTGGAAGAGAGAAGGAGATCATTATCAGGGCTCCAGCTGGAAAAGTTACCTTTTGTACTACAATTCCCAGAATCCCCCAGCCAGCATGGCCATGCTGGCTGGGAGATTCTGGACTTTGTAGTCTTACAATCCTGGAATATTAGAGTTGGAAGGGGGTTCAAGGACCATCTAGTCCAACCTCCTGTAATGCATAGAATACACAACAACAGTCCTGAGAGATGCTCACCTAAACTCTCTTTAAAGTCCTCCAAAAATGGAGAGTCCACCACCTTCCGGGCAGTCTATTCCACCTTGAAAAAGTTCTTACAGTCAAGTTATTCCTTATGTTTAGGTAGAATCCTGTAATTTTAATTTCCTGTAATTTTAATCCATTAGTTCGTGTTCTATAGTCTCTGGAGCAGCAGAAAACAAGCTTGCTCTATCTTCTATGTGGCATCCCTTCAGATATTTAAGGATGGCTATCATGTGACCTCTCAGTCTTCCCTTCTCCTAGCTAAACATTCCTGATTCCCTCATAAGGTTTGATCCCCAGTTCTTTGGTCATCTTGGTCACTCTCCTCTGGACCCAGTCCAGCTTGTCAATATCATTCTTGAATTGTGATGCCCAGAACTGGACACAATATTCTAAGTAAGGTCTGATCAAAATACAATAGAGTAATATAACTCTATTACTTCCCTTTATCTGGGTGCTATGTTCCTATTGGTTTGGCCCAGAATTGCATGGGCAAGTCTAGTCCAAAAATGTAACATTGCCAAGCAAAGTTCACATACAGAGAAGAGAGGATGCACACAGGAGAGACAATAGGAGCTTCCAACGATCTGAGCACAGGTGTATCTATGGTGCATGAGTCCATTGCACCTGGGCCATACCTGCCGCAGGAAGACAGAACATAAGTTGCACAGAGGACCAAATTATGGTTGGGATACTATTGGTGTCATACCCATACATAAGTTCCCTTATGCACACAGTTGTATTTTAGGGGCATTATGCCATTTTTCAGCCATATTCAATTTACAGTTGGTAAATGGAGTTGGATGTAGAACGACTGCTTGGAAAAACTACTGCAACTTGGAATGACTCATGAAGAAAGTGCAAAGGCAGGTTTACATATGAACATTAAGAAAACAAAAATAATGAGCAGAGATAATTTACATGACTTTACATTCATATAATCAGAGATTTCCTATACCTTAACTCAGTCATTAATCAAAATGGAGACTGCAGTCATGAAATCAGAAGAAGACCAGGACTTGGAAGGTCAGCTATGTCTATGATTCTATGATCCTATGAAGGAACTAGATAAGATTCTCAAATGTAAAGATATATCATTGGATACCAAAGATAGGATTTTCCACGCCATTGTACTTCCAATTTCTATGCATGGTTGTGAAAGCTGGACAATTAAGGAGGCTGATAGGAAGAGAATCAACTCATTTGAGATGTGGTGCTGGAGAGAGTTCTGTGGATACCATGGACTGCCAAAAGGACAAATAAATGGGTCCTAGAGCAAATCAGGCCTGAGCATTCCCTGAAAACCAAGATGACTAAACTCTTGGAGGGTATGGATGGGTGCCTTCAAGTCACTTGTTGACTTATGGCAACCCCATGAATTCGATAGGGTTTTCTTAGGCAAGGAATCCTCAGAGGTGGTTTTGCCAGTTCCTTCCTCTGAACTATAACCTGCAGTACCTGGAATTCATTGATGGTCCCCCATCCAAGTACTAACCAGAGCTGAACCTGCTTAGCTTCCAAGATCAGAAAGATCTGGTGCCAACTGAGATTATACTTTGGAGATATCACGAGATGACATGATGACAGGGTGACTTGGAGGTGTTTCATTCATAGAGTTGCCATAAGTCAAAGTTGACTTGATGGCAGTTAACAACAACAACCAACTAGAGCCAAGTACAGCTATTGCACATGCAGTTGTGCATTCTTCAAAGGTGCATAACTATTTGTTAGTGCCTTCCATGTACCACCTGATTCACTAGGATTGTGGAGACAGCCACTGTGTTTTCCCTGTTTCACAGTGGAACAATAAGCAGACACATGGGTGTATGCACATCATTTGTGCATCATTGGTATCCTGTAGAAGGGTGGAGTAACAGAACCACCACTGAATGATGCTTGTGGAAATTTATGCTACACAAGCATGATGTATAAGTTATGAGTACTGCTAGAAATTCAAGACTCATGTTGTTTGTGGCAGCTTATACACAGATGCTCTTATATTAGCCTTGGCCAGGATCTGTAGGTGTCTGAACACATGCATAAATTCCCCTACAGAAGTGGTTGGACATTATTCTCCAGCATGGACCATCCGTATTCAGTTCAAGGCCATAGAAGTGCAGTTGTACATGAAGTACCATTGCATAGGCATGTCCACATTAATGGCACATCCAGTTGCACATTTCACTGCACAGCATTGTCATTCAGCACAAGGGTTGTGTTGCCCAATCAGTGCCTAACTTCACTGCAGAGATTTTTGCTTCACAACCCTGATTTTTTCCACCCTGGTGTTATCATCTGTATTCAGTTCATGATTACATAAGCAGAGTTCCACAAGTGTCACTCTTGCACGTACAGTTGTGCATTCTTGCATGTGCATAGCTACTCATCAGTGCATTCAGTGTACCATCTTTTCACTGGGAGTGCAGAAATTACAAGCAAGCTCACTGATGTGCAGTGGGTTGCACAATATCAGCATTCAGCAGAAGGGTGGGATGACACACCCATCATGTAACAACATAAGTATAGATTTACACTACACAAGCACAATGTATGATCTCACTTAGGATCTCAACCCTTAGTATGGCCATCAAGTACACAGAGCTTATTTATTGGATTTATATCCCACTTTTCTCCCAAGATGGGGTTCAAGGTGGGTTACAATAGTTTAAAAAGAAAACTAAAACCTCACAAGTAAGTTTGTTTGTTTAGAGTGGCTACAAGAGCGGCTTACAAATTGTTTAGCAATAGCACTTACACATCTACACCACGTTTATAGTGCTAGGCACTATCTACGCAGCTTCTAATGTGTGCTAGCTAATTGCCCCAACAAGCTGGGTAGTCATTTTACAACCTACAAAGGATGGAAGGCTGAGACAACCTTGGAGCCCTGTAGGGTTGAACTCACAACATTGTGGGTGCAGTACCGGCATTTAACCAATGCACCACCACGGCTCCTTAAGTTACAAAAGTTTTGAAAGAATTAAATTACATTTTGATTATTAAAATATAGTTAAAAACACATCATTAAAAACATAAAATCAATAAAAATACAACATTAAAAAACTGCACACTAAGTAAAATTTACATTTCAAATGCCTGCCTAAATAAAAATGTCTTCAACTGCCAACAGAAAGAGAGCAGGGAGGAGGCTGACTGGACCACAGTTTGGGAGCAGCAATGGAGAAGGCTCTCTCCTGAGTCCCACCAGCCATGCCTGCGAAGGTGGTGGGACTGAGAGAAAGCCCTCCTCTGCCAGTCTTAACACTTGGGCCAGCTTGTATAGGGAGATACGGTCTTTCAGTTACTCTGGACCCAAACCATTTAGGGCTTTTAAGGTCAAAACCAGCAATTGGATTCTGCCTGGAAACGGACTGGTAGCCAATGTAGCTGTTTCCACGGGGGGTGGGGGGGTGGGTCACATGATCCCTGTAGCCAGCCCCAGTCAACAGCCTGGCCATATCATTTTGGACCCACTGAAGTTTCTGAACAGTTTCCAAAGCCACATAGAACGTGTTGTTGAGACTTCCCATTATGGCTGCATCATGATTCTTCGCCAAAGGCTGACAGCATTTCCGCATGATCCTCGCATGTGCAACGGATGTGCAGGAAACAGAGTAGAATCAGAGGCTTCTCAGACATTTAAATTCCTCCTCTGGGATTTGTCCAAATGATTGCTGATTAGAGGGTGAATGGGATGGGAAACTGGCAATGCAAGCTTACATCTACAATCCAGAGAGGATGGGTCTAGCTCTTACAAATAGCACATGTTGTGGCAAACTTGTTTCTGAACCGTACCACCATGGTCAGACATGTGGCTGGTTATTGAATGTCAGTACACAACAAGAGGGTGGAGTAGCACCCTTAGCAAATAATAACAAATGGCCCATTAGTGAGGCAGTAAATTCACTCTGTGTTTCAGTCTGAACTCCCAAGTAGCTCCTCAAAGTGCCAAGTAGCTCCTCAAGGTGCCAAACACTATAGGAGTATAGTGTCTGGATCAAGGGAAGTAATTGTGCTATTCTATTCTGCTTTGGTCAGACCTCAGCTGGAATACTGTGTCCAGTTATGGACACCACAGTTCCAGAAGGATATGGACAAGCTGGAACATGTCCAGAGGAAGGTGACCAAAATGGTTAAAGGTCTGGAAGCCATGCCCTATGAGGAGCGGCTTAGGGAGCTGGGTATGTTTAGTCTGGAGAAGAGAAGGTTGAGAGGTGACATGACAGCCATGTTTAAATATTTGAAGGGATGTCATATGAGGCTGGAGCAAGCTTGTTTTCTGCTGCTTCAGAGACTAGGATACGGGCAATGGGTTCAAACTACAGGAAAGGAGGTTCCACCTAAACGTTAGGAAGAACTTCCTGACAGTAAGAGCTGTTTGGAAGGGGAATACACTGCCCCGGAGTGTGGTGGAGTCTCCTTCTTTGGAGGTTTTTAAATAAAGGCTGGATGGCCATCTGTTGGGAATTATTTGGTTGTGTATTCCTGCATGGCAGGGGGTTGGACTGGATGGCCCTTGTGGTCTCTTCCAACTCTATGATTCTATAATTCTAAACTCTATGTTCCAAATAGATTTGGAAATTTGGATAATACCTTTAAAGTTCAGATTAAAACTCAAGAGTGGATTCATTGCCCCATTGACATGGGAGCCCCAAGCCAGCACTGGCTTTAAAAGTCTTTGGTTGTGCAAGAAATAAGCTAGTTGCAAGTGCAGTACTTGCAGAATAAGTCTGATGTGGTCCCATAGACAAGCACCCACCAACATCCTCACTGCTACAGTTGAGTGCTGGACAAATTAGAATTTCTGAAGGCTCTTCAGTGGTAGCCCCTGTTGGGCTACATGCAACTTGCAAACCAGCCTAGTAAACCCATAGTAAACTTGTAGTAAAGCTGTAGTAACACAGTTAAGTTTGTGGAAAATTTTCAATACTGCACTGCCACCACTTCCACTGGATGAAAAGACCTATTTGTTGTGTCCTTCCCTATTATGGCAGATGTTGAAACACATTTTTACAAATGTTTGCAGGGTGGGGCATGAATGTTGCTATAGGAGGGCAAAATGAAGACACTGCCCCACTCCCCAAAATAAGAATTCTGTCCCCCAAATGAAATTTTCCTTCTGTCCCTTAATTTCTAGCATTGCAGTCACTGAAAATTTCAGTTGAGCATTTAGAAATAAAGTTTAGGCATGCAAACAAAATTTGAAGGAAAATATTTAAAAAAATTGGCAGGGGGGTCAGAATTCTTATTTAGAGGGCAGTGACCTCATTTGATTGTGTATTCCTGCATGGCAGTGGGTTGGACTAGATGGCCTTTGTGGTCTCTTCTAACTCTGATTCTATTATTTTTCTCCCCCCACCCCCTTAACTGAATCACTGGGGTGGGACCTGTGTACAGCAGGGGCTGATGAAAAATAAAGTTTCTGTCTAAGTTTGGCTCTGTGCTCAGCGCATTCAACCCAACCATATTATTTGCAGCATTCGGCTGCCATTATATTATGGGTTGCTGTTCATGTTTTTAAAAAGAAAAAGAAAAGTGGGAGGGGAACAAGGCCCATTAAAGAAATTAACACACATTGTTAGTGTGGGCTTACTTGTCATAACAGTGATGGTTGTGAAGCGACTGTTATGAAAATGAAAATGTAACCGGATAGGCGTTGAAGTTATCCACGTTTCACTATAATGCCACTTTGCTCTTCCCTCCCCAACTGTGGGGCTATGGAGAAAACCCTCAGCAAAGCCCCACACAGATACTGGTACAACCCCACAGCCTCCTTTATTCCAGCACACTGTGGCTCTATGGGGTAAAGTGTGGCTTCTTTTGGGGTGTGGGTTGTTTTTGTTCTAAGGATGAGAGGAAAAGAAACCACCGCTGCCTGTCTTTCAAACGCAGCGTCCCTCATGGTGTTCAAATATTGTCTGATGTTGTTCGGAGTGACCTTCATTGCCGAGTTCTGGGCCGCGCATCTTCTTGTGGTAGCCTGGTTGGCATGACAACCCCTCAAAGCCCTTTTGAGCTCAGTGTGGGCCATTCAAAAGAGGTGGGGGAGAAAAAATGGGATGCAGTGGCAGAAAATAGATGGGGAGGAAAAGGAGGTGGGGAAGGTGGCGAGTGGCTTCTGACTGGGTGATCCTAGGGCCACAGGCCGAGCTGAATCCCCATCAGGTGAAGAGCTGGGGGCTGAATCGGCCCCTCTTCTCCCCCTCTCAACACATTTGCCGTGCAAGATTTATCTGTCTGTTGTGGAAGGGATGATGCCCTCATCCATGACGATAGGGACCGGGATCTTGTTTGTGTTTCGCACAGGCATTCACTGACCCAAATGTTTTTGTCCCATGAAAAACATCTGCATCCAGCTGAGCAATTGGGCTCCAAGATACTCAGGGTACATGGATTTATCATTGTTGTTGTTGTGGCTGCTGTGTGCTTTCAAATCATTTCTGATTTATTCACTCTGGATTTTAGTCTGAATGTTAAAGGAGCTATCCAACATGCTGCTCCCACTTGGGGGTTAAGATTCAGCACTTCATTTAAAGATCAGGGCTGGAACCCTATTCGGGATATCCACTATAAAGGTCTGGAAGCCATGTCCTATGAGGAGCGGCTTAGGGTGTTGGGTGTGTTTTGCCTGGAGAAAAGAAGGTGAAGGGGTGACATTATAGCCATGTTTAAATATTTGAAGGGATGTGAGACTGAGGATGGAGCAAGCTTGTTTTCTGCAGTTCCAGAGAGTAGGACATGGAGCAATGGGTTCAAACTATAGGAAAAGAGATTCCACCTAAACATTAGGAAGAACTTCCTGACAGTAAGAGCTGTTTGGAAGTGGAATGCACTGCCTGGGATTGTGGTGAAGTCTCCAGAGATTATCAGACAGGAACGCAAAACTCTCTGTCCCGTCCCATCCCTGTCACACCACAATCACCCTCCCCTTACTTCCTCTCCCATCTTAATTCATCTCCCATTTTTCTGGCTGTCCAGGGGTAAATGGAGCTGTAATGGAGCCCCATTCACTTCCTAGATCGAAATCCCACAGATTCTTGCGAGAAGATGCAAGCGTGGGAAATTCAAAAAGAAAAAGAACACCAAATAAGTGACACCAAGCACAAAAACACACTTTATAAAGTACAAGTAACCCAGGGAGGGTCGTAAAAAGTGTGCCACTAACCTTGATGTCCTGATCTCACCTGGAAGTGTTCTGGCAGGGACCTGCCATTGACGCTGGGATCTCGCCAGCATAACAGGGCACCTTTTCGCTCGCAGGAACATCTGTGACGGAAACGGAATGGGGGGATCTATTGACGGCTTCTCCTGTCAATAAAAAGCAGTGCCAGCAGAACAGCAGCAGAACTGGTGCGTAACAACAGGGGACGACGTCATCTGATAAAAGAGCCCTTTTGCGATCTCCTGCCATTGCTGTCCTGCTGCTTTTAATGCGTTTGATAATCTTCTCCATCTGTGGAGGTTTTTAAAGAGAGTCTGGATGGCCAACTGTCAGGAGTGTTTGACTGTGTGCTCCTGCAAGGCAGGGGGTTGGACTGGATGGCCCTTGTGGTCCCTTCCAACTCTATGATTCTATGACTGCCTTGAAAGGTGGTGGAGTCTCCTTCTTTGGGGCACAGTCATCTCTCTCGAGAGTGCTTTAGCTGTGTATTCCTGCATGCCAGGTGACTGGATGAGATGACCATAGAGTACCTTCCAACTCTATGATTCTGTGACTCTATTGTCCTGTAAGTCTTTCCCCTTCCCCTTCCAAAGAAGCCCTAACTGAGCTAAGTTTTGCTATTCTATTATTCTTCCCAGTGGGGTTTCCCAGCTGGCAAGAAGCCATCTCTATCTCTCTCTCTCTTTTTCTTTTTTTTTTTTAAACAGGGAAATGAATCATGGAGAATATTCTTTCCATCCCTACTCTGAACTTTTAAGGCAGCTATACGAGGTACTGAAGCCTGTTGCCTAATAAGTTCAGCCACTTGGATGGCTCCTTAAAAATTCAGACTAAAATCCAAAGTGGACTAGGCAACCCCACTGGCATGAAGAGCTGGGCTCAAACCAAGATGACAGGCCTAGCTCAGTTAACAAAGCTTCTGACAAAAATGTTCCTTTTCACAAAGTCTTTTTATGCACACCTAGCCCCCTATCTTTTCCCCCTTATCCTCTGTCTAGCTAAGATATATATTTTTTTTTTGGAGGTTTTACGTGACTATAGTAACAGATGTTGCAATTTTTATTTTTATTTTTTTAAATAAGACTCTATATATAAGTACGTGTCTTTACATTTTACATATAAAGTAAAAATATTAATTTATAATCAAACAAGTGAATTCAATATATACTTTTTTCCTTTTATAAATGTTCTTGCATTGTGTATTCTTTATCAAGTACATCTTTAACTTCCTTATTCTCCTAACTAATCTTTCTACACTCTCATCATTATGTACATCATTCTTGTATCAATTCCCTTGTACTTTCCTTTATTTCAATTTTGATTAATTCTCCTACCAAATGTGTAGTTCTTAGATATTCTGGTTCTCAACCCTACCACCAGTTTCATTTTTGTATATACCATTAATTGCCTCCATTAAAATATATATATCTATATCTTGATTTAATAGCTACTGATTGCTGCAATTTTCCCCACCTTTTCACCAGATATTCAGAAACACTATTCCAGTCCTTTATGTAGTTTTCTATAGTTTGTCCTTTGATAAGCATAGTTAATTTGTCTAGTTGAATTGTCTCAAACAATTTCTCGAGCCATTGATCAGCTGTAGGGTGGTCTTTCATTTTCCACATTCTAGCGAAGGTTATTCTCGCCGTCGCTAACATATAAAAGATTATTTTCCCATGTTCCTTTTCCATATTATCTTCTATCATACCTAACAAATATGTTTCTGGTTTGCGTTGTAATTTAATATTTAAGATTTCTTCAATCACTTTCTGGATCTGCCTCCAATATCTAGACACCACCTTACAATCCTACCACATATGGAAGAAAGTTCCGTTTCTATCACCACATTTCCAACAATTACTTTGAGTGCCTTTATACATTAAAGATAACTTATGGGGGGACAAGTACCATCTGTAAAACATCTTATAGACATTTTCTCTAATACTTTGAGATAGTGTTAACCTTGTTTGTTTGGTCCATATTCTTTCCCATTTTGATATTTCTATTGCATGTCCAATATTTTGCGCCCATACTATCATATTGTTTTTGACTGTCTCTTCTTCAGTATGCCACTTTAGGAGAAGTTTATAAAATCTTGATATCATATTTTTATTTCCTAGTTTGATAATGCTTTCCCAATCTGTTTTATTTGCTGTTACGCCTTCCAGTTTAACATCCATCTTGTATCTTTCTCTCATTTGTTTATACAGATACCCATGACAATCTATCTTATCTTCTTTCATTTCTTCTTGGCTTTTTATTATGTAATTTCCTCCATCAATTTTCAATATGTCACCATATCTCAACCATTGCTGTGTAGGGATTCCTTCTCTACTAAAGAAAGCCTCAGGAGGAGAGGCCCATATTGGAATTTTAGGAAACAATCTATTCTTATATTTTTTCCAAACTTTAATTAGCGGGCCTCTGAGACAATGATTATTAAAGTCCTTATTTATTGTTTCTTTATTATAGAAGAGATAGGCATGCCATCCATACCGGTTTTCATCACCTTCTAATCGCAGTAGACTCTCCTCCTTTAACAACACCCATTCTTTTATCCATGTTAGGCTACAAGCATCATGATATAACTCCAAATTTGGAACATTCAAGCCTCCTCTTCCTTTATCATCTTGTAAGATTTTAATTTTTACTCTTGGCTTTTTCCCATCCCATATAAATTTACTGATATCTGCTTGCCATTCTTTAAAAATCTCTTTAGTTTGTATTATGGGGATTGATTGAAATAGGAACATCATTTTTGGCAATATATTCATTTTTACTGCATTTATTCTTCCCAGAAATGATAAATTGAGATATTTCCAATTAATCATGTCTTTCTTAATTTGAGTCCACATTTTTTTGTAATTATTTTGAATTAAGTCTTTGTTCTTATTTGTTATGTTGATGCCTAAATATTTTACAGAATTTACAACTCTGAAACTTGTTTGTTCTTCTATCTCTTGTTTTTCTTTTCCTGTAAGGTTTTTAGTGATTATCATTGTCTTCCCATTGTTTACTTTTAATCCTGATATCCTTCTGAATTCCTCCAGTATGTTTATTAATGGGTATATCTCTTCCTGCGGGTCACTCAAAGAAATCACCAGGTCATCTGCATACATTTTTAATTTAAAATTATATTTCCCAATCTTAATTCCTTTTATTTTCCATGATCAACAAGAATAATAGCGGGGATAGAGGACATCCTTGTCAAGTCCCCTTCTGTATTTGAAAACTGTCCGTACTTTCTCCATTTATTAATAGTCTTGCAGTTTGCTTATTATATATACCTTTAATCCAATTGGTGAATCTTTCTCCTGCATTTATTTGAATTAAAATTTTAGTCATTGTTTCCCAATCCACATTATCAAAGGCCTTTTCTATGTCTAGAAATATTAGCACCAGCTTTTTATCTTTATGTTTTTCATGATGTTCTATTAGATTCACAACATGCCTAATATTATCTTTCAAATACCTTTCAGGAAGATTTTTTAAAGTGGCATTGGTACTGGGAGGATGGGGGTGGAGGTCTGGACAAACACAGGCAGTGGTGCTGGGCTGTAGTAGCTTGTCTGCAGCAAGCCATACAGTAGTGATGCATGTGTGCCTGCCTGCAGTAGGCAAGATAAACAGAAGCTGCCTCAAGTATCCCTTACTGAGCCTAGAACATAGAATCATAGAATCAAAGATTTGGAAGAAACCACAAGGGCCATCCGGTCCAACCCCCTGACATGCAGGAATATACAATCAAATCATTCCCAACAGATGGCCATCCTCTGCTTAAAAATCTCCAAAGAAGGAGATTCCACCACACTCCCAGGCAGTGCATTCCACTGCCAAACAGCTCTTACCATCAGGAAGTTCTTCCTAATATTTAGGTGAAATCTCTTTTCCTGCAGTCTGAGTCCCTTGCTCTGTGTCCTAGTCTCTGGAGCAGCAGAAAACAAGCTTGCTCCATCCTCAGTATGACACCCCTTCAAATATTTAAAGGTATGAAGAGCAGGTATGAACAGCAAAATGGGGGAGAAAGGTGAAAGCAGATGGACCTGCCTCAGCAACTACCCTCAATAGGTTTGTGTTGCAGTGCTTTTCTTTTCTGGTGCAGGAATAATAATGCTAGGAAAGGTAGAAGGCAACAGGAAAAGAAGAAGACGGCATTCTAGATGGATAGACACAATCAAGGAAGCCACGGCTGCCCTGATTCTGGAAGACCTCAGCAGGGCTGTTGATGATGGGGTGACTTGGAGATCTCTCATTCATGGGGTCGCCATCAGTCAAAGTCAACTTGAAGGCAGCTCACACACACCACAGGCACCTTTCCCTATTCTTCCCATGTTATTTCTGCCACTGGTACCAAATTTTCTGTTAAATAAGTCTGTATTTTGGACACAGGGCTCAGCCTCACCATGACTACCTCATCATGAAGGTCAGGTTGAGGCTGAGGGTTTAAAATATTTATTAATCACTTTGTCATTTGGATCCCACTTTTCATCCAGTGAGCAGGGTCTGTGGTTCCACTTCTCCCCACTTTATCCTCACAACAACCCTGCAAGGTAGGCCAGACTGAGAGAAAGGTCTCAATAGTCATGGAGTCTTCTTCTTTAGAGGTTTTTAAAGAGAGGCTGGATGGCTATCTATTGGGAGTGCTTTGATTGTATATTCCTGCACGGCAGAATGGGAGTGAACTAGATGGCCCTTGTGGTCTCTTCCAACTCTGTGATTCTATTCTATGATTCTATGACCCTGGATCTTCTATGTCCCATTAGATTGGTCGAAGCACTACACCACACTGGCTTGCCAAAATTCCATCGCTACCCAGCAGTGTCAACACTGGTCACCGGGCCCCCCAAAACGATGCAAAATTGCCTACTCCTGACAAAGTCACTGGCCACCACAATTTTGGAATAAGCAATGAGCAAGCAAGAGTTCTCAAGGGAATCCACAAATCCCTAGAGCAGAGGAGCACCACTTTTTTCCCATGGCAGTCTTGTGTGCACCTCCATGCCACTGAACTACCTGCCCCTAGCACTGGTTAGCATCCATGTGACAGCACATACTGATCAGGGAAAGGGAAGAAGGCTGAAGGATCTTCTCTACTCCCCAATGTTTGTTCCTTTGTTTGTTTCATTTACACACCGATCTTCTCCCACAGTGGGACCCAAGGCAGCTCACAAAAAGAATCTGCTTAAATGCCTAGCAATAGCATGTAAAACATAATTAAATAATCATCACCGAGAAGTGGTGAGGATAAAGCTTTTCCCAAGTTGACATTCTGTTAGTAAGATACATAGGCATAAGTCATGTTATGCACATGGGGCAAATTATTTGCCATAGCACAACAGATATATCCTGCTGGCAGTGGCGGAAGTGGAGTTGCACATAAAGGAATGTTGCACCTTGTGATTATGCACCATCATTGAGCATTGCAAATGTTCATTCCACGTTGCACAATGGTATCCAAAGTGCTGGATCTATTCAGGGGAAGGGTCATTGACATGTGTTGTGAAATGATGCTGTTCTGCATGGGGTGCTACATAGTGTGGATGCAATGTATCGCCACATGTGGATATTTATTATATTGAGGGGAAGTTGGATTCCAGCCCCTGCACACACGTGTGTGTGTGTGTATGTTTGTGTGTGTGGTTCTCAACTGACTGAGGATTAGCCCTCAGGTCCCCAAATACTGTGCACCCCATCTTAGGTTTGCCCAGAGTGGCTGTAAATGCAGTTGATGGCTCCCATGTCCATGGGGCAGTGACTCGATTCTGGGTCTTGGATAGCTTTGAAAGCTGCTATCCAAGGTGCTGAAGCTATGTGGACCATACAGTTCATCACCTGTGTGACTCCCCTAAAGTCTGAAATAAAATTTGGAGTGGATTTACTGCCCCACAGACAGAGGAGCCACCAGCCACTACTGTTAACTGTGTGGTGGGGAAGGTGGGTTGAGGGGAGAGAAGAACTAAACCCAGATCTTCTCTCTGCTGCCCTTCACACATGACTGGCAGAATTGGCGAATGTCAACAGAGGAAAGTCAGCCCACATGGCATCCATTAGCAGATGTGGCTCAGACGGGAGCACGACTACCTCTGGTGTTATCATTTCCATTGCTGGTGTAACAAGCGAGGGCACACCCTTGTGCAAAAAGTTGTAATAATTGCCACTTAAGTGTGATAATTAGAGCATTACAGCCCTAGACAGTATTTTACTCCTTCAAGCCACTAATTTTTTTGGCAAGTAGCGAGTTTTTAAAGGGACCTCGTAAAAGCAACTCTGGGAGTCATAACTCTTGCCTTGTCACTGCCGTGAGTGTTTTATGCGCAGTGGAAATTAAACCGGGAGTAAAACAAGAGCACCCAAGCGTGTGCTGGAAAATAGATGGATTAATAAAATGCCACTGGGGACTGACAGCAAAGGTAGGAAAGCTGGGAAGAAGAAAAAAGTGGGGATGAATTATGATGGGAGGAAGGAAGGAAGGAAGGAAGTTGGTTTAGATCAGGGGCACTTCATCTGTGGTCCATGGACTCCAGGTAACCCATTGATGGGCTTCAGAGGATTCATGATCAGGACACAAAAGTTGATTTACTTAACAAAGTAGATGAGTTCTTGTGCAGTACAGTTTTTAATGGAAATTTTGGTACTGGAGGCAGAAATAACATGGAAAAGATAAAGATAGGTGCCTACACCACACACAAAAAGAAGAGCAGATAAACAGTTTCAGCAAACTTTTTATTCAAAACTAACAAAGGGTGTGTGTGTACCTTCAAGTCACCTGTCGACTTATGGTGTCCCCATGAATTTCATAAGTTTTTCTTAGGCAAGGAATCCTCAGAGGTAGTTTTGCCAGTTCCTTCCTCTAAAATACAGCCTATCACAGCACCAGGTATTTGTTGGGGGTCCCCCATCCAAGTACTAACAAGGGCTGACTCAGCTTAGCTACCAAGATCAGACAGGATCTGGTGCCTTTAGGGCAGTGTTGTCCAACTTGTGGCCCTCCAGGTGTTTTGGACTATAGTTCCCAGAATTCTTGACCATTGGACCAGCTGGCTCAGGCTTCTGGGAGTTGGAGTCCAAAACACCTGGAGGGCCACAGGTTGGACACCACTGCTTTAGAGTATTTAGGCCCCAGAACTAACAATATGCATGTGAAATTGAACAACCAGATGAGGTAAGCCTTGCCTAAGTAGACAAAAATATTTTGAACATTCTAGAGACCACTTAGGTCACTAAGTATCCTAAAGAGCAAAACAGAGAAAAAAGAGAAGGGAAGGGAAGCCTGCCTCACTACCTACCTCCCAGCAGCTAAAAAAAATTAGTAGTACTAGATCTATAAGTTTGGCCACCAAAATGGAAATCAGAAGAAACTGGAGGCTGGTGAAAGAAGAAGGTCATTCCTGGAATCATGTTGGAAGAAGACTTCATGTGGTATCTCAAAGGTTCAAAATGTTTTTGTTTACTTAACGCAAGGCATCCCTGACATGGGCATAGTGTTCATTTTTAATCTTTAAAAAATTGCTGAAACATGCTGAAATGTTCTTTGTTGCGGTGGTGTGGAACCTATTCCCACGCCCCCCACACACATTATGTGTGCCTCTTGTGTCATATTGAAGAGGGAGCAAGCTTGTTTTCTGTTACTCGGGAGACTAGGACACAGAGCAATGGGTTCAAATGACAGGAAAAGAGATTCCACCTAAACATTAGGAAGAACTTCCTGACAGTAAGAGCTGTTTGGATGTGGAATGCACTGCCTTGGAGTGTGGTGGAGTCTCCTTTGGAGGTTTTTAAAGAGGGTCTGAATGGTCAGCTGTCAGGAGTGCTTTGATTGTATGGCAGAATAGGGTTGGACTGGATGGCCCTTGTGGTCTCTTTGAACTCTATGACCTCACTGGAATACTGTGTCCAGTTCTGGGCACCACAGTTCAGGAAGGAAATGGAGAAGCTGGAACGTGTCCAGAGGAGGGCGACCAGGATGGTGGGTGGTCTGGAAGCCATGCCCTATGAGGAGCAGCTTAGGGAGCTGGGCATGTTTAGTCTGGAAAAGAGAAGGTTGAGAGGGGACATGATAGCCATGTTTAAATATTTGAAGGGATGCCATACTGAGGATGGAGGAAGCTTGTTTTCTGTGGCTCCAGAGACTAGGACACGGAGCAATGGGTCCAAATTACAGGAAAAGAGATTCCACCTAAACATTAGGAAGAACTTCCTGACAGTAAGAGCTATTTGGAAGTGGAATACACTGCCTCGTAGTGTAGTGGAGTCTTCTTCTTTGGAGGTTTTTAAACAGAGGCTGGATGGCCCTCTGTCGGGAATGCTTTGATTGTTTATTCTTGCATGGCAGGGGGTGGGACTGGATGGCCCTTGTGGTCTCTTCCAACTCTGTGATTCTATGAGCTATCCATGGTGCTGAAATTCTTTAGGACTAGAGGCTGGATGGCCATCTGTTGGGAGTGCTTTGTGTGTTCCTGCAGGGCAGGGGGTTAGAGTGGATGGCCCTTGTGGTCTCTTCCAACTCTATGGTTTTATGATTCTATGATTCTGGGACTACATTTTCTGGTAAAGAAGTGATGCCCAGGAACAGATGTACTTTGTGAACTCTTAGCAGGTGTAAATGGAAAGGAATGGCTGCAAATAACAGGAAGAAATTCCTTTTGAGAAGCCTCTTTCCAGGCTCTGAGATGAGATGACTCCACCACCAACGCAAGCCATCTTTCAAGCCTGGACCAGCCAACTTGTGGCCTAGTTTCCTGTATCACTACTAAGATGCCCTTCGTTCACATTCTAGCATACACTTTCAATTGCTCCCTTTGTCAAAAGCAATTCCTCCCGCAGCCACACTTGGCCTCTCGTGATCCCTCCCAATCTTTCTTCCCAATGTTAGAACGGGCCTCCATGAGTAGTTTCTCTTAGAAACTGCTGGTTCTCCAGCACCCCCCTTGTCCCCAATGTACAAATGATGGATGAGTCTCAGAGAAAGAGAGCTGAAACAATGCAGACTTGTTTGCAGAGCCTCGTCTTTCATGCGCACGCACCCTAGAGAGCCTATAAAAGCTTCCAAGAAGCCATTTATACAATCAATTATCAAAGCCTGTGCCCTGGGAATTTGTGGAGCGTATTATTTACTCAACAAGGAATAAAGCTAAAATTGCATTCCAGGCACCTGAATATTTGCAAGCGCCAGTGAAATTGTCTGAGGATAGAAAGGAGCCACATGGCTGATTGTCCTGAGCCAAGGAGGAGGAGGATTGTCTTGCTCAGAGGAGGAGGAGGAGGAGGAACACTATATATACAAAGGAATTGGCGTCTATGAGTAGATCTTGCTAGAATCCTGTTTGGGTCTTCCACATGCAAAAGTTTCCCAACAAAAGTTGTCTAATATTGTCTAATGCAAAATGCCTGCATTCAATTCAAGGTTGCAGAAGTTGAATTGTGCACAGCGTGGCATTGTGCATGGTTTTACACTGAATATAGAATTACAAAACATAAGAGTTGGAAAGGACAGCAGGGGCCATCTAGTCCAATCCCTGCCATGCAGGAATACACAGCTAATTCTCATCTTTGTATATTTGCATAAATGTCAACTGTTAGACAAATTATCTTTCTATTACTAAACCTCGCCACCTCACTAGGCAATTGGTTCCATTGCAACCTGACACCCGCCCATGGCAGGTTTTGACCAGCATGGTGTAGTGGTTTGAGTGTGGGGCTAGGATACTGGGAGACCAAGGTTCAAATCCCCAGTCGGCCATAGAAACCTACTGGATCACCTGGGCATGTGACATTCTCTCATCCTCAGAGGAAAGCCACAGCAACCCTTCTCTGACCAAATTCTGCCAAGAAAACCCCATGATAAGGTTGCGGCCTTAAAGTCACCATAAGTCAGAAAGAGTTGAAGGCACACAACAACAACAATAATATTGATCTCAAGCAGAAAGAGTCCCTTCTCTGCCCTGCTGTAAGCCATTTACATGCATTAAGACATGGTAGTAGAATTCTGTGGGGCCCATACACCTGTGTAAGTTCCCTTACAAATTCATTTATAGTTTTGTTGTTGCTACTGTGCAATTGGCATATTCATGGTTGCATATGCAGAGTTCCACAAGGTTAACCATTTCACGTGGGCCTAAATCTTATTGTTAGTCACAAATAAAGCAGGCCGATTGAATCCACTGGATTTTCTTATATTTTGACTCCCCATTTAACAATGGGTTTGGGGGGTGGTGGTGCATAACTCTTCTTCAGTGCCTACAATGCGCCAATGTGAAGAAACAGCCACTCTGCATTCACTATGGCACAAGGGGACACTAAGGGCACATTGGCAAGCCCACCACTGGTTGCGAAAGAGTGGTGTAGCACAACCACCCTGTAACTATATGGCTAGCATCCTGTTAGTGTCATATGCATACATAAGTTGTGCTTCACCTGTGAGGTGAATTAGTCACAGTGCAATGGACATATTCCACTGACAGTAGTGGAAGCAGAGGTGCGCATACATCAATGTCACGCATTGCAGTTGCATGTTGCATGTTGCAGTTCTGCATCGCTCACTGTGATTGTGCACTGCAGTGGTTGTGCACATATTGTGGTTGTGCATTGCACATTGCAGTTGCTCATTGTGCATGGCACAATATCACTTGTTTGTTTGTTTATCTGTTTGTTTGTTTGTTTTATATCCTGCCTTTCTCCCTATGGCGGGACCCAAGACAACACACAACATTTAAAAACAGCACTAACTGAAAACAGTTTAAGAATTAAAAGAGATTAAACCATTATATAATTAAAATTCCACATAAATAAAGCATTTTTAAAACTCCATATAATTAATATAGATCTTAAAAATAGGAGCACCAGCAGCCCAATGTTCATTTGCCAGCAAAAGTCTGATGGCATAAAAATGTTTTAACCTGGAGCCTGAAAGAGAGCAAAGATGTGGCCATCCTAACCACTCTGGGGAGGAAGTTCCAAAGTCTGGGAGCAGTCACCGAAAAGGCTCTCTCTCTTGTTCCCTCTAAACAAGCCTGAGAATGAGGTGGAACAGAGAAAAAGGCCTCACCAGATGATCTTACTGTTCTGCTGGGTTCATATGGAGAGATACGGTTCTTCAAGAAATCTGGACCCACCCAGTCATTGCCATGTGTTGTCCGGTGTTGCCATTCTGCTTCGGGGTGCCGAAGTGTTGGCATAGCATTTTCCCATGTGTATATTTACTTTGGAGGGATGTTGGCTTGCAGCCAAAGAATGCACATTTATGCTCTCCGAGCATGGTGCAGGATCTCTGTTGTCCTGTTTTGTCTGTCTTGCCACTGCTGCTGAACAGTTTCATTTGGTGGCTAGCAATAGTAAAATGTTATTCAAGGCTGACAAATGCAGGCTTTTCAGTTGTCTTGCCACAGAGGAGACCTACACACACACACCGACTCATCAGGCTGGGCTTCTGAAAGAACTGATTATATAAATCACTTTTTCGTAGCCCTGTGGAACACTGTCCTTATCCATCTGAAAAGTCTCAGCCTCCCAGGGGAAGGCGGCTGTTTTGTTTTGGTTTCTTTTCTTTTGTTCCCCCTCCTTCTGATATTTTTTAAAACTTCCTAAACTATTTGCCTCAATAATACTCAGTGAGACGAGTCAGTACACTGGAGCATTTTATGGTTCTTGGAGCAGATGAAAGGGGGAAGAAGTGATTGAATATAATTACCTTGATGTCTTCTGCAGGGAGTGTTGTGCCAGGGCTGTGTGTCATTATCACAAGCTCTCCGCTACAAAGGGCAGCTGACAATTGAGAGGAGAGGAGGAGCTGGGGGAGGTCAGTGAGGGATGTACAAAGGTGTACAGGCTCAAATGGATGCAGAGTGTCATACGGCAAGATGGGGGCAGGCTGGAGGGAAGTGAAGGAGATCATTGAGCATCCAACACAGAGAGCTAATCCACAACAAGGTCGACAAAAAGCCCTGCCAACATAGGTCACCATCTCTGTGCCAGCTCTCCGTGGCTGTTGCCTATTAGGACAGGGACTCTGCACATGCCCAGAGGTACATTCCCCTTCATTACTGCTCCACACATACCAGGGCTTTAGAGGTTTCCATTCACTCCAGGTTTTAGTCTGAAATGTACAGGAGCTTTCCAATGTGCTGTACCTATTGGGAGGATCAGATTTAGCACCTTGGACAGCAACAGCAATACCAATAGCACTTATATTTCTATACTGTTTATCAGTGCAAAGCAGTCCCTAAGCAGTTTACAGTGTGTTAGCTAACTGCCCCCAACAAGTTGGGTATTCATTTTTCTGACCTACAGAAGGATGGAAGGCTGAGTCAACCTTGGAGCTCCGTGGGATCGAATTCACAACGTTGTGGCTGCAGTACCAGCATTTAACCATTTGAAAGTTCAGACTAAAACCCAGAGTCGGTTTGCCACCTTTATCAACATGACAGTCACCATCCATCAGGGCCAGGCTCACACATCAATTAATCTGGAAAAGAATCATAGAACCATAGAGTTGGAAGGGACCCATTGCCCATTGAGCCCAATCACAACCACCCCCTACTCAATGCAGGATCTCCAGCTAGAGCATCCCAACATCAGGTAGCTGTCCAGACTTTTTTTAAAAAGATGTCCAGAGAAGAAGACCCCATCACTTCTCTATGGAATCAGTTCCATTACTAAACCACTCTCACTGTCAAGATGTTCCTTCTAATGTTCAGTCAAAATCTACCCCCATAACATAAAACCATTAGACCTGGTCCTCCCCTCTGGGGTGGCAGAGAACAAACCTGCCCCCTCCTCTCTGTGGCAGCCCTTGAGGTATTTAAAGGAAGCAGTCATGTCACCCCTGAGTCTTCTCTTCACCAGGCTGAACATGCTCAGCTCCCTCAATCTTTCCTCATAGGCTTTGTTCTCCATACTTCTTATCATCCTGATTGCCTCCTGGAAGCCCGGCTCAGTCTCAGTACCCTTACATGATGAGGGTCATTGTGACTTAAGATGGTGAAGGTGATAATGACAACAATGACAATGATGATTGAAAAAAATATATTAATCACCCTATCTGTTGGTTCCATTTAAGATAGATCCCTCTATCCATGGGACCGATATCCATGGATTTGCTTACCCGCATCCAAAAAACATATGGTCTCTCTCTCTAGGCATCTTCTAGTTCCTCCAGCATGACTCTATGGTATGCTTTCAAGCTGGCCATAGAGTCACACTGGAAGACCTAGAAGATGCCTAGAGAGGTGTTCTCTCTAGGCATCTTCTAGGTCCTCCAGTGTGACTCTATGGTATGCTTGGGCCGGATGTCATTCATTTTTATAGGGTTCACTATTATTCATAGTTTCCAATATCCATGGTAAGTCTGGGAACATATCCCCTGCAGATACAGGGGTATCTATTTGTATATCCCACTTTTCATGCAATGAGTTCAAGACAGGTTATGTAGTTCCCTCCTCCCGACTTTGTCCTCCCAACAACTCTGCAAGGTAGGCCAGTCTGAGAGCACAAGTGACTCACCCAAACTTACCCAGTGAGTTTCGTGCCTCAGTAGGGTTTGAGCTATATCTCCCATGTCCTGTTATAATGCTGTAACCACTGCACCCCCTTGGCTCTTCAAAACTCCATCACTGCCCAGGAGGACCGACGCTGCTCATCAGAGCCCCCAAAATAATATAAATAAACACAAGGTGAAAACATTTTTTAAATACAGAATTTCCCCCTCCCATGCATGCCCTTTTCCTCGTTCCAAAGCAGGGATGGGGACAAGGCTTCTGGGAGTCCCGATTGACTGGTTGGGGCCCATTCACACTACTGTACACAATTATAACACTATGATTCCTATTTTTTTAATAATAATTTTTATTGGTTTTTATATATATATATATATATATATATATGGCTTTTCTTCACAAATGAAGATTCAGGAAGGACTCATCCCTCACTTTCTGCAAGTGGACTGATGACTGATCAATTTGGCTGAGCCTGAGATGTTGTTTCAGGGAGTCCTTGTATCGCTTTTTTGGAGCACCCCTCTTACGCTGACCCGTGGCGAGTTCACCGTAGAGTACTATTTTGGGGAGGCGATGGTCCTCCATCCTAAAAACTTGCCCTGCCCAGCGTAGCTGTGTTCTCAATATCACGGCCTCAATGCTCGTGATCCCTACTTGCTCAAGGACAGCAACATTCATCACATAGTCAGATATATAATATATAACATATATATAATATAAACATATATAACAACAAGGCATCAAAAAAAAAACCCAGAAAGAATTATCACAATTTTCCAATTGAAATGAACATTTGAAAAAAAGAAAAAAAGAAAAACAAAAGATAACAACAACAACAAAAATACAACCATTTGACAATAAAACTACTTATTTATAATCCCCCAAACTCCAAAATTTCTGTATGTACAAATAGTTATATACATCTGCCTAACACTTATTTATACTCTATAGCACTATGATTCCTCTTTAACTGCCATGGATCCAACCTGTGGAATCCCAAGACTTGTAGTTGGGGGGGAGGTGATAATGGGCTTTGCTCATTATCTGGCCAGCACAGTCAACCAGGTAAACAAAGGGTTAACTAGTTGTTGAGTGTAAAGTTACATTGTATTGGGGGTCTGCAAAATGAAGGAGTCACAGGTCAGGAGAGACAGCTGACCAATGAAGATGTCCAGAGAAGCAACTTTCTAGATGCTTCAGAGAAGAGGTGATAAATACTGCCTTGGGGCCACAAGGCAAGAAGTAGAACAAAGAACACAAGAGAGGCCTGAACCTATGGGTCTCTCTGCCAGCTATGGGGGGGTGTGCTTGGTAGAGACTAAGCCAAAAGGCATAGACTCCCAGCTTCCCTGAGTTCCAGCACATCTGGACTACGTACTTGTAAATGGACTAGTGACTGTTTAGTTACGACATTATCAGACTTGCGTCTAAAAACGCTATAATTCCGTGAATGAATATACTGGGAACATCATGTCATTGTAACACTTATTATCACACAGAGCTGTAATCACGTGAAAGAAACACCACAGGAGTATCACATGAAGACCACTAGCATTTCAAGAACAAGTGTTTACTTCTGCAATTCGGTATGGGAGAGATTTCAGCTATTCTTGCAAGAAGATGCGAGCATGCTTAAAACTAAAAAAAAAAAAAAACTTAATTATGAAAATAAATAAAAACACAAGCACTGAAACAAACCTGAAAATGTGCAAACTAAAGGGGACAGATCATAAAAAGAGCATCCTGTGCTTCATTTTTGTGTTCTCACCCAGACGTTTTCTCCCTGAAGACCACCCATTCACGCTGTACTTTCACGATTACAACAGGACATGGTTTCACATGCAGTCAATAGCACAAAAAGAGTGCTATTGCTGATCTATTCATGGTTTGTCCCATGAATGAGAAAGAATGCCTTTTTCGTAATTCTCTCTCTCTGGCTTTTCTTCGCAAACGAAGATTCAGGAAGGACACATCCTGTGCTTTCTGCAAGCGCGCTGATGACTAAAAAGGCCAATCCGAGATAAGCAAGTCCGGTTGCAAAAAGCACAGCAGAAGGTCTCCTTGGGTGATGTTTTTGGGTTGTGATTCTTTCTGTGTTGTCGTAATTGGAACATGGGATAATAATGCAAGGAGGATGACGTCGTGTGATAGCGGGGCCCATTCACACTACTCTGATGTTGGAATCCCCCAATTTTTGCCCTGTCTGATAATGCCCTAAGTTGCATTATGGACTTGATTTCTTTTTATGACTTGGCTGGAATGACTAAACTTATCTGTAACCTGTAAAACAAGTGTACCTGGAAGAAGGAGTCTTCTATGAAAAATATACCTTTCTTGCTGTGTACTTGTGCTTAGAATAAAATTTCTTTTTAATCTTTCCTCCTGCACATGCTTCCATATGCCTTGCTTGGTTTTCCTTCCCCAAAGGGTGGGGGATCTGCAGAGTCAGAGTGAGAATCATAGAATCATAGAATTGCAGAGTTGGAAGAGACCACGAGGGCCATCCAGTCCAACTCCATTCTGCCATGCAGGAATACACAATCAAAGCATCCCCGACAGATGGCCATCCAGCCTCTGTTTAAAGACCTCCAAGGAAGGAGACCCCATCACACTCCGAGGGAGTGTGTTCCACTGCCAAACAGCTCTGACTGTCAAAAAGTTCCTCCTAATGTTGAGGTGGAATCTCTGTTCCTGGAGCTTGCATCCATTGCATTGAGAAGTAAGCTGAATGCTGTCATTTCCCCTTGGGTTACAAGGAAAGGGTTAAAAAATCAAGGGGTGGTGGAGCTAGAGATGTAGGGGGGGGGAACCAGAGAAAACCTGAAAAAAAATCAGAAAAATCTTTTTTTCTCTCTTTTTTTTTCCTGATGCCCTTTTTGCTTTTTTTTTCTGAAAAATTGAAAAAAAGGAAGAGGTTCCATACAGTTCAGGAGACAGTTGCTCCATCTGTTACAAATAAAAATAATTAAAAAAATAAAAGTACATTCTGTTTGCAATACTGTAATTGTAAAAATTGTTTGAATACACTGTATTTTTAATATACCAATTGTGATAATTGTATGCCAGATCAAATTGTACATAGTCATATTTTATGTTCCTAAAATAACAGTTCCTTTCAATCTGTAAAAAGTGCTAATGTTGCTTTTTTCCCCCAATTTTTCTGAAAACTTTCATTTTTTTCTGAAAAAAACAGGGGAAACTGTTTTTTCCCCCATGGCTCCAAAATTTCAGGAAATTTTACATCCCTAGGTGGAGCATCACAGAAGGCCACAGAATGCCCTGGCTGAGAATTCTCAATACCCCTCGCTAAAGTGCCATGGCCCAGGAGAGAATATGACAGTTAAAGTCAAATCACAGTGCTACAAATTGTGCCGTGTACATCAATCCCTGGGCCTCTCCAGATTAGGCAGTCAATGGACCCAGACTGGAGCAAAACTGGCCTGCGACCTCATTGATGCGGATGGAGCCCAGTCAGGGTGGATCATCTCCTTCCCAGCTCCTGAAGTTACCTTATTACACTACAAAGCCCTTTGAGTAGAAGAGGCCGATTTGGTCTAGATAGAATAATCAGCCCAATTTGCACACACACACACACACACACACCCTTCCCACAAGTCCAGCTCATTCTATACAGCTCATTCAGGGGTAGCCATGTTGGCCATACAGCAAAACAAAATACAAAATCCACCAAAAAGTGATACCTTTCATAGCCAACCAAATGCAAAAGACATGATGCAAGCTTTCGGAGCTCCACTGGCTCCTTCATCAAGCAAAAGATGTTTAAAAAGAAAAAAAGGTGATGATGTAGGAGGGGTGTCTAAATGGCGAAAATACTTATCGCAGAATGTGAGGAGAATATGATCTGTCTCAATGGGATCCCAACCCACATCATTTTGCCATATTTAGAAAGAGGGTGGGGCAAAAATTCCAAATACTCTGAAGGAAAAGCCTCCTCAGCTTTTCCCATTAAAAAAAAAAAATCTGAGAGAAATGTGCATTCCTGCTCATTGAGATGCCCAATTCGCTTTGCTGTGCTTTCCCAATAAGAGCAGAAATAGAAAGCTGATTGGTTGGACATGCGTGGGGGCGGGACTTGCTGGCAAGGCAAGCACCTGGAACCGCCATGTTGGATTTTCGCCATAGTGATTGTGTGCTTAGGTAACAAAACAACTTGTTTTTTTGTTTGTTTGTTTATTTAAGCAGAAGATTACACTTCTGCACCTTGGATTTGCTTTTTTAAAAAAAGTACCGTTTGGCACCAGCAACTGGTGACAATAAAAATTTGAGTAATTCACTCGTGCCCACCATCTTGATTTGCAGGGATATGAACAACAAATTTGAACGACGAATGTGTTTGGCATTGCATGCCTGTGATCTTGGAAAAAAAACAACACATGGAGACAAATGAAAGCTACTGCAAATTGGCATTGGTGTGCATCAATCCATATTTTATTGCCTCATATAGACAAGTCCCTAGTTTGAGTCAGGCTGAATCAAATCAATGCAGGCATAGCTCGGTTAACAGAGCTTCTTCTTGCAAGGTCTTTTTATGCCCACCCACCCCTTTTTTCTTCCTCATCGTCTGTTTAGCTGGGAGTTTTTAAGCAGCGGTGGCATTGAGAGGATGCTGAACAAAGCATTGAGAAATATTTGGTGTCAGGTTGCGGAAGCATATCTGTAGTACAAAAATGCAATATATCTTGGGTTGGGAAAGAATTGGATTCTACTCTAGCTGTGGTATGCCTGCCTACGACAGGCAAGGTAAGCAGCATCTGCCTCCAGAATCACTGAGCATATGTGAACAAGTGTAGTGGTTTCAGCATTGGGCTATGACTCTTGAGACCAGGGTTCAAACCCCACTCGGCCATGGAAACCCACTAGGGGGCCTTGGTCAAGTCACACTCTCTCAGGTGCATCTACACTCCACAAATAATCCAGTTTGAAACTGGATTATTTGCCATGGTTCGTTCCTTCCTATGGAAACCTGGGCTTTGTAGTTTGGAGATGCACCAGCACGCTTTGGCAGAGAAGGCTAAAGACCTTGTAAGACTATGAATCCTTAGATTCAATAGGAAGGGGCCATGGCAAATAATCCCATTTCAAACTGGATCATTTGTGTAGTGTGGATGAGGCCTCGGCCTCAGAGGAAGGCAAATGCAAACCCCCTTTCTTGCCAAGAAAATCCAGTGATAGGTTCACATTCGGGTTGCCATAAGGTGGAATCAATCTGAAGGCACACAACAACAACACAGAGAGGAAAGGGGGGGGGGAGCAGATAAGTGTGCCTCTCCAGTTACAACACACATGCACACACACTGCCCCAGCATGTCAAAAAGCATAGATCTACTATGGACAACAGAATGTAAATCAAAAGAAAAGTGGGGGCTGATAAAAGATGGGGGATTGTCTCTAGCTTCATTTTGGAAGAAGCTTTCAGGTGATATGTAGACAGTACAAAATGTTTTTGTTTGCTCACACAAGGCTTCCCTGACCTGGTTGTTTCATTCCACATGTGCACACTGTTAGCTTTAGATAACACATTTGCTGAAATATTTTCAACTGCTCTTTGTTTTTTTGTGGCGTAGGAACCCATCCCTATTCTTTCCATATTATTTCTGCCTCTGGTACTAATTTTTCTGTTGAAGAAGTAATGCCCCAAAACACATTCACTTCATTAACTGAGCTATACCTGTACAGCAAAAACATCATGTAGGTTAATTAAAACATAAAAACAGATTAAAACATAATGAAAAGACATCAGCCAGGATAAGAAAGCAAGTCAGCTTAACTGCCAATAGCAGGGCTGACAAGAGGAGGGGGAAATGGTTTGAGAATATAGAACCTGGCTGGATTGCACATGTTTTTGTCTTTCTTGGTCGTATCATTATTTGCCAATGGCATTTGGTGGCAATTGTAAGATCAGTGAATTTCAAAGAAGATAAATCGTTCTGAGAACCCCATCTCATAAAATACATTCTCAAGATGTTGAGCATGTCCACCCTTGCTGCAGGAGAGAGCAGGATTGGGTCTCAACCAAGGGAAAGGAAGCCATGGGTGGGCAA
The DNA here is from genome assembly GCA_030847615.1 of Gambelia wislizenii. Taxonomy (NCBI): domain Eukaryota; kingdom Metazoa; phylum Chordata; class Lepidosauria; order Squamata; family Crotaphytidae; genus Gambelia; species Gambelia wislizenii. The sequence continues at coordinate 6,416,191 of JAUMIR010000005.1, forward strand.
AGCAATGCAGTTGCACAAGTGAGTAAGAGGATGGGAATGAGATGAGCATCCTTGAGAAGGCCACAAGTAAAATGCAAGATGGCAGAGACCACGAGGGCCATCCTGTTCAACCCCCTGCCTTGCAGGAATAATCAAAGCACTCCCGACAACCTTTGTTTAAAAACCTCCAAAGAAGGAGACTTCACCACACTTCCAGGCAGCGCATTCCACTGCCAAACTGCTCTTACTGTCAGGAAGTTCTTCCTAATGTTGAGGTGGAATCTCTTTTCTTGTAGTTTGAGTCCATTGCTCCATTCCTAGTCTCTGGAACAGCAGAAAACAAGCTTGCTCTATCCTCAATATGACATCCCTTCAAATATTTAAACAAGGCTGTCATGTCCCCTCTTCACCTTCTCTTCTCCAGGCTAAACATACCCAGCTCCCTAAGCCGCTCCTCATACGGCATAATGGCTTCCAGACCTTTTACCATTTTGGTCGCCTTCCTCTGGACACATTCCAGCTTCTCAATATCCATTCTGAATTGCATTGCCCAGAACTGGACACAATATTCTAGGTGAACAGACCTCCATCTCTTAGTGTGGCTGCCACCTGGTAAAGTAGCTTGGAAGGGCATTTATGATTGTGGCAACCATGGCACACTCATGACTGCATAGTGTTAGCGAATACAGAGCAATTGCAGATCCATAACTTTAGGTTATGAATCTGCAGCTGCATTACAGAACCAAAGCTTCCAAGTTCCCATGCTTGGGGTCTGCTGTTGATGAGAATATCAAAGAAATTTACGAAGAAGTGGGTGGCATTTGGTGACTTCCAAGTCAATAGAGCAATGAATCCGCTTCTGGCTATAGAGAGCTTCAAAGGTGCTATCCAAGGTGCTGAAGCTATTTTAGTGATAGGGTCCAGAACTCTGGATAACTCTTTTAAAGAATTAAACCTGGACTAGATTCACTGCCCCAATGACATGGCAGCCACCCTCCACCACTGCATGGAAGTCAAGCAGAGGTAAGGAGGCAACAGAACAACCATGGAAGAGCTTTTCGATGTCAGTCCCCGAGCCAGTGGAATTGATTGAAGCCAACACCAGAAGTCATTATTTAGTTCACCAAGCAGAAAGCCTTCATTTACAAGCATTGATTTTAATCCTTTTTTCCTTGGGTGCATCACTTATATCCCAAAGAAAGGCAAATAGTGATTTGTTGATATAACCATTAAAAACATGTTGATTTACAACCATGCAGAGCTTCTCTGTGGTTTTAGTATACCTTTTCTTCTATCTATGACAGTATACTGTAGCAATATGCATTTATTTGAGCAATTATAGATTTTTTTCCTCCCTTTCCTTCCACGTATGTGTGTGTGTGTGTGTGTGTGTGCGTGCGTATGTGTAAACGACTCATTTTTTACTGCTTTAGAAAACTGAGGATGGTAAATTGCTTATTGTTCAAAATAGCTCTGCCCCTGGTTTTGTGCAGGAGAAGAGATAAAATAGAAGTCAGAGAAAGCACTCTCACCAGAAAGGGGGGGGGGCTATAAAAGAGAAGACTGAGAAATCAATCTTGCAACAAGCTTTTTAAAAAATATATCCAGGTTCGTCCATACTTCATCGTCTCCACTCCCTTGCTAACACTGATGTGCCAACTATGCTCTGATGGATGGAGATAACATGGCAAAAATTGCCAATGCTCCCATAACCTCCAAGCTGGACTACTACAGCACGTTGTGCATGGTGCTTCCTTTGAAGACTGTGTGAAATCTTCATTTGGGCTGTAATACACTTTGGGCTGGTCAGCAGGCACATATTTAGCCAGATCTAAGTCACTATTCCTTGGCTAAGAAAGCCCTCTGAAATTCATGGGGTTGCCATAAGACCACAGGCAACTTGAAGGCATGTAAAGACACAGCTCCACTGGTTTCAGATCTCTTTCTGAGCACAGAGCAAACTGCTAGAACCCAATAAGTTCTTGGCGTCTTAGGAGGTTTTCAGACAGGAACGAAAAAAGTGTCCTGTCCCAGAATCTCCACTCCCACCCCTGTCCCATCCCTGTCACACCACAATCACCCTCCCCACCGCACGTACCTCCTCTCCCTTCATTCCAGCAGCCCAGGAGTGAACAGAGCTCTAATGGAGCTCCATTCACTTCCTCGATCGAAATCCCGCGGATTCTTGTGAGAAGACGTGAGTATGGGAAATTCAAAAAGAAAAAGAACATGGGAAAAATGACAGCAAGCACAAAAACACCCTATAAAAGGTAGAAGTAACCTGGGGGGTCATAAAATTGTGCCACTTACCTGGATGTCCCAATCTCACCTGGCAGTGTTCTGGCAGGGACCTCCCATTGACGCTGAGATCTCACCAGCATAATGGGGCACCTTTTTGCTCGCAGGAACATCCGTGACAGAAATAGAATGTAGGATCTATTGATGGCTTCTCCCATCAATAAAAAGCAGAGCCAGCAGAACGAGTGCATAATGAGGGGGGAATGATGTTGTCTGAAAAGGGAGCCCTTTTGTGATCTGGCATTTGTGTAACGCCACTTTTAACACGTCTGATAATCTCCTTAGTATCAGAAAGGCTACTTGCTCCTCCATGAACTTGCTCAAGTGTTAGAATCATATTCTGAAATTCCACCTGAGATCAGACAGGTGGTAAGGAGGGACCACTGTCCAGAGAGCAGACAGACTTCCTTTGGATATGGAGACAATGAACACACCAGTGGTAAAAGGTGCTTTATTGACTTAGCAAACAAAAATCTCTAGATGCTATAAAAGTGGTTCCTATATTCCACATCAGCCTTTCTCAACCTTTTTACCCTGGAGGAACCCTTGAACTAATTGTCAGGTTTCAGGTAACCGCTTCATAAAAATTATTGTATCTATAGCTCATAAAGATTTTGCTTGTTTTTCAGGCATTACCTCTTGCAGAACTCTTAGCAATCTCTTGTGGAACCCTAGAGTTCCAGGGAACTCTGGTTGAGAAATCCTTTTTCTAGATGTTATAAAGACAATTCTCACATGTAAAGTAAATAAAACCCACAGAGCAAACTCACATCATCATCATCATTATCCTAATTTTTCCCAATTTGGGAATCAAAGCAGTGCACAATAAAAAGACATTGTTAAAATCAGGAAAATAATACCCCAGCACTGCCATTAGCAGAGACTGGTAAATGCCTGCCAAAATAAGGAAGTTTTTACTTGGCTCCAGAAAGAAGGCAGGGAGGGTGCCAATTTGACTTCTCTGGGTTCCAGAGCCTGGGGCAGCCACTGAGAAGGCCCTGTCTCCTTTGTTCCCACCAGATGTACCTGGGAGGATGGTGGGACAGAGAGAAGGGCCTCCCCAGCAGATCAAAGAGCCCAGGCTGGTTCATAAGGGAGAATACGCTTCTTCCAATAACCTGGACCTGTGTCGTGTAGGTCTTTAAAGGTCATAGCTAGCACATCTCCAGCCAGCTGTTGGGAGCCCTGGAGAAGCGGAGACACCCTTCTCCGGCCAAAGGGCAGCGGCTGGTTGGCCCTTCTGCTGGTTGCTGAGCTCCCCTGGCACCAGTCCATAGGGCTTTATATAGGACAAAGCTGGAACTCACTTCCCAGAGATGTTAAAATGGCACCCTCCTTCCTTACCATCTTTCTGCGAGCAAGTAAAAACATTTTCATTCTGGCAAGCCTTGAGAGAATTGATTTTTTGTTTGTTTTTTAGGGGAAACAGGCCTGTATAACATGCTGAGCTTTTCCTTGCTGTTGTTGTTTAATGGTGTTGGGTAGTTACAAATACAGAGCATACGGTTACATAGCATAATGGCCAGAATCGTGTTGGGTGGTTCCAAATACATAGCATACAGTTGCACATTTGTAACTGTTGTGTATTCATGGTTCCTATGTAGTTTGGGGGCTATGTAGGGACTGTGAAAGTCCCCCAAACCCCACATACTGGTAAGCAGCCACTGGGATTGACAGGATTCCATTCCCCTGTCAATCACGAAATGGCTGCCTGATGCTCCTACCCCTACCCGGCACAAGCAAGCTCCGGAGCAAGGGAGATTGGCAACAGGAATCCTTTTTTTTTTCTTCCTGTTTGTTGCTCTGGAGGTTGCTCATGGGAGGGGGTGGGAATGTTAGGCGGCCAGCTTGCAATCGACAAGATGCTACATCATTATGGTGCTATGTAGTACATAATGGTCATATAGGATTCCACCATATTTTTTTAACTGGTTGTAAATTTATGATGGTTTAATTGCTTTTTAACTTTTGCATGCTGTGAATTTTTAACCAGGGCTAGCGTTCTGTTGGTACAAGAGTGACTGATGCATAGCTACTATTTTTAAAATACGTTCAGACCCCCATATCTGCAGAGGTTCAGTTCCCAGACTTACCACAGATACCAGAAATCATGGAAAACATTGAATGGCATTGAAACAATGGAACTTCCAGTTACAAATAACACAGAGTTGCTTTGGAGGACCTAGAAAATATCTAGAGAGGGTGCCTCTCTAGGCATTTTCTAGGAAGACTCTATGGTAAGTATGCTGTTTTGTGTCCAGTGGATAACTGAAACTGTGGATATTGGTTCTGCAGAGGTCTGACTGTATTTTTGGTTTATGGTTGTAAACTGCCCTGGACATTTCTCATAGGTATTTTAAAAAAATATATTTTTATTGTAAATAAATACAAAACTTTACAGGTAAAATTTTACAGCTCTAACAATGCATAGTGACAAAAACACCATACAAATGGAATTAAATAAAATAAACAACTATCTGATAAGATATTGTTGTGTCAGCCTTACTCTAAAATTCATTTGTGTTGCAATGTTGTGTTTTCTTCATCTTCCACTTAATTCTATGACAGAAGGGGCTGGACTTGTATCTGGTTCATTTCCTTGCATCCATGGTTTAAAAAACAGATTTCCAAAAGTATATTAATGACAAGAGGAGGCAGGAGAAGGAAGAGCAGGAAGAAGAGGGGGGAGGAAGAAAAGGAGGGAGGAGGAGAACCAAGAAGAAGAGGAGGGAGAGGGGGAAGGAGGAGGAGGAAGAGAGAAGATGAGAAGTCAGGGAGAAGAAGAGGAGGAAGAAGAAGAGGAGGAGGGAGGAGGAAGTGGAGGAGGAGGGGAAGGGAGGGAGGAGGGAGGGGGAGGAGGAGGAGGAAGAGATGGATATGGAAAAGAGAAGGAGGAGGAAGAAGAGGAGAGAGGGGAAAGGGAGGGAGGAGAGAAGGAGAGGAGAAGAGAGGGAGAAGGAGGAAGAAGAGATGAAGATGGAAAAGAGAGCAGGAGGTGGTGGTGGAGGAGGAGGAGGAAGGGAGAAGAAGGGGAGGAAGAAAAAGAGGTGGAGGAACAGGGAGAGGAGGAGGAGAGAAGATGAGAAGGAGAAGAAGAGGAGGAGGAAGGTGGAGGAGGAGGACCAAGAAGAAGAGGAGGGAGAGGGGGAAGGAGGAGGAGGAAGAGAGAAGATGAGAAGTCAGGGAGAAGAAGAGGCGGAAGAAGAAGAGGAGGGAGGAGGAAGTGGAGGAGGAGGGGAAGGGAGGGGGAGATAGGGAGAAGAGGAGGAGGAAGAGATGGATATGGAAAAGAGAAGAAGGAGGAAGAAGAGGAGAGAGGGGAAAGGGAGGGAGGAGAGAAGGAGAGGAGAAGAGGGGGAGAAGAGGGGGAGAAGGAGGAAGAAGAGATGAAGATGGAAAAGAGAGCAGGAGGTGGTGGTGGAGGAGGAGGAAGAAGGGAGAAGCAGGGGAGGAAGAAAAAGAGGTGGAGGAACAGGGAGAGGAGGAGGAGAGAAGATGAGAAGGAGAAGAAGAGGAGGAGGAAGGTGGAGGAGGAGGACCAAGAAGAAGAGGAGGGAGGGGGAGGGGAGGGGAGGAGAGAAGAAGAGGAGGAGATGAAGATGGAAAAGAGGGGGAGGGGGAGAGGGAGGAGTGGTGGAGAAGAAGAGGAGGAGGAAGAAGAGGAGGTGGTGGTGAAGGAGAACGAAGGGAGAAGAAAAGGAGGGAGAGGGGCAAGGGAGGGATAGAGGAAGAGAAGAGAGGGAGAAGAAGAGGAGGTGGAAGAGAAGAGGGAGAAGAAAGGGAGAAGAGGAGGAGAGGGGGGAGGAGGAAGAGATGAAGATGGAAAAGAGGAGGAAGAAGAGGGGGAGAGGGGGGAGGGAGGGAGGGAGGAGAGAGGAGGAGGGGTGCTGTACATTCCTGCAGTTACACCTGTTTCTCTTTTTCCATTAGGCATGAACGTCATGGAGAGTTCCCCTTATGAACCCTTTGTGAGGGGCTTTGACTATGTCCGATTAGCTTCCATCACTGCAGGTGAGTGTGAATGATATTCTGTCACTGTCTTGGGTCAACATGTTTTTTTCCACTGAGAACAGGGGAGGGGGGAAATGTGCCCCCTAGGGGCTGGGGGTGGCCCCAAAGGTGTTTCATCAGACCCTTCAGATTCCCTAGACCATGGGGTTTTTTTCTGACCAAAATAAGGAGGGGTGCCATTGATTTTCCTGGAATTCTCCTTTTCAATAGGCTTCAGCTCTCAGCTCCCCCTTGTAGAGTTCAGCATCAAAAATACTCACATTGACATCCTGTTAATGACTTATGCATCCGTAAGCTCTCCTATAGAAAAGTTTGGACTTTTTTTTCCTCCATGTTAAAGTCCATATTCTTTTGAGCATTGTGGAATTAGAGTTTTGCATGCGGTGCTGTTCATTGTACATGAAGATGTACACTGTGGGTTACATATTGCATGTGCAGGTATGCATTGCCCATTGCAATTGTGCATTTAACCTCAGTTGTGCAGTATTGCAATTCAGGAAGGCACAATCATCACATAACTCCATGAGTGTAAAGTTACACTGTCTCACTAATGTAGGATTTTGGCTTCAGCTCTCAAAACCAGAAGCTGACCTCAAGCCACTTCGGGGGGGGGGCTTTAGGAGGAGATTGCATTTTTTGAAGTCCATGTTGCTCCCCTTCCAAGGGTCCAAGAAGCAGAAATAGGGCCCTAGGACCCACCAGAGTTGTCCACCCCTGCCTCTGATAAATTTTAGAAAACAGACGTCAGCTTCCTTGAATGAAGTGTGCAGTAGGTGATTCAAGGGTTGGAAAGAATATTCATTATTCTTCATTTCTCAGCCAAGAAAAGGGTTTCCCAACACTCAGGAAAACCCATTAGAAGAACAGAGGCAGCCATGCAGTTGATACAAAATTCTTTGCACTTTGGTATTCATCTGTGCTTTTTTCTATGCAGAAAACATGTTTTGGCAGAGAAAATGGCTGAGATTCTGGATCAACCAGGCAGAACATAATGCTTTGTTTCATCCACTCCACACTGTTGAACCCTGGAGGGTTGCCGCTACAGCTATTTACTGGCTCAACTAGAGAAGACAGGCAGGAGGTCTGGGCTACAAGGGGAAGGGAAACAAAGAGTACTCTCCTAAATGGAGATGGCCCTTGTTTCGCTTTCCTTCACAGCTGAGACCAGCCATGTCTTCCTCCTCTGAATCTTCTTTCCCTCCATCCCAAAGGGTTTTAACAACTGCCTGGAAGGGAGGTTTTAGTTGTGGTACAAAGGGTTACCACAACTAGCCCCTTGAGCATGATTTTTAAAAAAAGTAAATTATAATATAAATAAACATGTATAATATAAATAAACACACATATAGAGTTATGTGTGCTTAGGTGACTAACAGGATTCTGACCGATGTGTTTCCTGTGCAGAGAACTTTTTTTTTTTTTTGCATAGCAAACGTGAATCCTTGTGCAGAAAATGTGTTTTTGTCCACAACAGTAAGTGTTTATGTACAGACAATAAAATGTACCGAAGCAGAAAGAACAATTGGGGACTGCACAGAAATCTTTGTGTTCTCACAGAGTGGGGAGAACACAATGGGAATTCTTCATTACTTGCTGTACCCGGCGTAACATACACTGTTAAAAAAACTCCCCAAAAATGCCCAGTAGACCTCATGACAACCCTGTAAGGTAGGCCGGTGGATTTTTAAATTCCTCCCCCCCCCTTCTCAGCATTCCACACTTCTCCTGGAATTGCTGGGGTGACTTACTATATTGTCCTGCCTTTGCCACAGCCACCACCAGTTGACTGCCTGGGTCCTGTTGCAGCGGCAACAGCAGCATCCCTCCACCACCACCAGTTAACTTTCTGGGTCCCCATCTGGGCCACAGATTGAGTGGCAGGAGTGGATTGTGAGGTGGAGAGGGAATTTACATGTGGGTGGTGATTGGCTGGGTGTATTTCCTGAGCAGCCAATCAGCACACTGGGAAAGGCAACATACCCAAGAGTTTTATATAGAGAGGTTGCCTACTAGGATGAATAACACAGAGCTTTACATCGCCAGCAAGAACCCAGGGAAGGTCTCTTCAAGATACCAAGCAAAACCCATTTCAACTTCCCAAGCTGTTTTATTTCTGGGCATGCTAACAACAGAATAAAAATATTTCTGTTAACCCTTTTTAAACACTAGCTAGTTTTCCCATTGGTGAAAATGTCTCCTTTCTATGAGCCAACATGTATCTGACAGAAGGCATGGGAGCCATTTCCTTTGAGATGAAACAGCCCGTTGTGGGTGTTGGTTTCCATGTCAGTGGGGTGGCAAATCTATTCCAGGTTTTAGTCTCAACTTTAAAGCAGCTTTTCAAGCTGTTGAATCTGTTTGGGTAAGAGGGTATATTGCTTGAATAGCTCCTTTGGAGTTCAGGTTGAAACCTAAAACAGATTTGCCCCTGTACTGACATGGGGGTTTCTAGCCACCGCTAGGAACAACTTACAATTATTGGCATTTGCCTCAACCTTTGAAATCCTGCTCTCCTTCCAAATCATGGCACCCAGTTACTGCTTGCAGAATAGGATTCAGAATTCCAAAGTGGTATGAAAGTGAATCCCCTACACAGTCCATTCGTGTCATCATCAGTTGTCAAGCAAAGTCTGGACATGGGATCAGCCCTACCATCAGGTTGGCAGGGAGGCCTGGTGGCGCAGTGGTTAAATCCCAGTACTGCAAGTCACCACGTTGCACGTTCAGTTCCAGCGGGCTCCAAGGTTCACTCAGCCTTCCATCCTTTCGTAGGTCGGTAAATTGAGTACCCAGCTTGTGGGGGCAATTAGCTAACACACATTGGAAACTGTTTATTGCAGTTTTAAGCAAACTTGCTATTGCTTAAAACAATTTGTAAACTGCTCTGATAGCCTTGTGGCTGAAGAGTGGGGTATAAATAACTAAATTAAAAAAAATGACAGATGAGAACCTACATCCTATTGGGTATTGTGTACAAGTCCTACAGGAAGAATTACATTATGGCTCCCCTCTCACACACACCCAAGGACTCACTGGCTGGCATTCTGTTTGTAACATATACATAGCATAAATTGTGCTACGCACATTGAGCAAATGATTTGCCATAGTCCCAACAGATACATTCTACTCACAGTGGCAGAAATCGAGTTGCACATGCAGCCGTGTGGTGCATTGAGTTTGCACACTGCACATTGTCGATATGCATTGTGCATTGCGGTTTCACATTTGGCATCATGGTTGCATGTCGCACAACAGCACTTAGTCATTGACATGTGTTGCACCATGTTAGTACTCTGCATGGGGGTTCCATAGTTCTGGTGCAGCATTTGGGGATTTATACTATGCTGAGGGGATGTTACATTGACACCACTGTTTCACTGCAACAGTACTCACACACACACCATAGCCACTCAGTGGCTGGTGGAGAGAAGGGGATATAAAAGAAGCATCGGGGTCCTTCAGAGGTCTCATCTAATGTGGTGATCCTTCTCTGCTCCCATCCTTACTCACCCCCAGTCGTCAAATGGCCATAGAAGGGACACTAGTGCAACAAAATGGAGAGTCTTAGAGGGACTTTGATCATTGCAGAGGGAGGAAGAGAATATCAACCTTTGCAATGACCAACCCACCCAGCCCCATGCACAGGTATATGTTGGACACAGTCACTAGCCAGTGAATGATGTGCAGGAGGAAATAGGGGCTGTCCCATGGCCAGTCACCTCTATTGAAGCACAGAGGTGTGTCTTCCACACCACTTGCCCTTCATCACTTGAGTTAGGCTGATGGGGAGGAGAATGCTGCCTCCCTTACCAGTCTTAATAAGTTTCATCCGCCAGTCCAGTGGGTTCCTGTACATGGAATGGACAGGGGGAGATGCCATCTTGTCTTTATTCTCAGGCAACTAAATGCATTGGGCCAGACATGGTCATGTTCTAGCTCTGGATCTCCTGCACTGAGCAAGAGGTTAGATTAGAGAGCACTTGGGGAAATTATTATTTTTTTAAAATTGTACTACAGCTCCTAGAGTCCCCCAGTACTATGTTTAGTGGCCATGGTGGGTGTGGGATTCTGGGAGTTGCAATCAAAAAATAATGTTTCTTCTCTCTGAGAATATACGATCTGCAAAGCCCCCTCTCACTCAGGCTGCTCAGGCTGCAAGCCAGCACCACACAACCACCATGCAGAATAGCAACATTGTGCAATGCATGCCAAAGACTGGGCGATGCGCGATGTGCAACTGCAACATACGACTGCAATGCACAACATTGCTGTAAGCACAACTCCATTTTTGCCACTTCCAGCAGAATACATCTGTTCCTCTTCCTGTATGGCAAATAATTTGTTCCACACCCATATGATGATTCACAGGTGCATATATTACAAGCAGGATGCCAGCCTGCATCTGCACTACAGAGCCATATTTGATACCACTTTAACAATTGTGGCACCATCCTACAGAATCCTGGGATTTGTAGTTTGGGGAAAGACTGGGAATTCTTTGCTAGAGAGCTCTCATGTAGTCCCCCAAAGTGTTGTGTGAGAGCACTCTAGCAGAAAATTCTAAGGGCTTCACCAAACTACAGATCTCAGGGTCATTTTGTAGAATGGAGCCATGGCAGTTAAAGAGGTATCAAGCTGCTGAAGGTATGTAGTGCAGATAGGCACAAAAATTATCTTGTTGGTTCCCTTACAATCAGTCATTTGCTGTTATCCTTGGATCTAGGCGCCACGTTCCCCTTTTCTGGGTTAAGTTCCTTCTACCAACTCTTTCTGACTGTAGCTCCTCCCATTTCTAGTCAATGAATTAGATCCAGGATTAGTCTCACACAGCAACCAAGAAAGTGCAGTGCCTAGTATATGGGTACTTAAGCTGGTGCCTGTCACCAACAGGATTCTAGCCGATAATAGAATCATAGAGTTGGAAGAGACAACAAGGGCCATCTAGTCCAACCCCATGCCATGCAGGAATACACAATCAAAGCATTCCCAACAGATGGCCATCCAGTCTCTCTTTAAAAACCTCCAAAGGAGACTCCACCACACTCCAAGGCAGCAACGTATTCCACTGCCAAACAGCTCTTACTGTCAGGAAGTTCTTTCTAATGTTTAGGTGGAATCTCTTTTCCTGTAGTTTGAGCCCATTGCTCCGTGTCCTAGTCTCTGGAGCAACAGAAAACAAGCTTGCTCCATCCTCAATATGACATCCCTTCAAATATTTAAACATGGCTATCATGTCAACTCTTAACCTTCTCTTCTCCAGGCTAAACATACCCAGATCCCTAAACTGCTTCTCATAGGGCATGGCTTCCAGATCCCCAACCATTTTGGTCACCCTCCTCTGGACATGTTCCAGCTTGTCAATATCCTCCTTGAATTGTGGTGCCCAGAACTGGACCCAGGATTCCAGCTGAGGTCTGACCAAAGTAGAATCAGTTGTTTTCAATACATTGCAACAAGTAACAACAGTGAATTACAGTACTTTTTGAACAGAAAGGCTAGAATTGTATTAGTAACGTATATTCACATTACCTAGGCTTTGACAAGCATGGGGAGGTTTTTTGGACATTTTGGAAAGAGGTATTCAGCACCTCCTAATATTCCCTCCTGCCCTGTGGGAGCAGGTTTGAAGCACCTTCCTGCAGCGTTTTACTACCTAGAGGAGGGTGAAAGGTGTCCAGGCACCATCCAACTTCATTTTTGCAGCCAGGAGATGAAAGTTGCCTTCTCCAGCAAACTCTGGCATATATCTTTCTTGGATGTTGTAGAAGCAGGTATTCAATACCTCCTTCGGCAATGCCCCCACTGCCATGGAAGCCTTCCTTCCATAGTGAGGGGGACAAGAAACTGCACCAGCAGAGCATTATGCTCTTCCAAGTAATGTAGCCTACCAGTCTACAATCACCAATGGAAAGGAATTACCTTTAAGAAGTAACTTTCCATGCTCCGAGTTAGAATGGTATCTCTTTTTTTCCCCTCCTCTGCAGGCTCTGAAAATGAGGTGACCCAGGTGAACCGTTGCTTGGATGCTGCCAAGGCATGCAATGTGGACGAAATGTGCCAGCGTCTCCGGACAGAGTATGTCTCCTCCTGCATCCGGAGGGTGGCCCGGGCGGACACCTGTAACCGCTCCAAGTGCCACAAGGCCTTGCGGAAATTCTTTGACCGGGTGCCTCCTGAATACACCCATGAGCTGCTCTTCTGCCCCTGTGAGGACACGGCCTGTGCAGAGCGACGCAGGCAGACTATCGTCCCAGCCTGCTCTTACGAAGCCAAGGAGAAACCCAACTGCTTGGCCCCACTGGATTCCTGTAAAGGGAACTATGTCTGCAGGTACCATATGTTTCTCTGCTTTGGTGCTATAGAAAAGAGAAAGCCTGGGAGTTGGGTTGCCAGAGTGAAAACTGGAGAGGGCTCCTGTATCTTTAATGGTTGTGTAGAAGAAGGCATTTCAGCAGGCATGGATTGTTACCTATGTGAGAATCAACCAAGCCTTATGAGGAATGGTTGAAGGAGCTGGGTATGTTTAGCTGCAAAAAGACTGAGAAGTGATATGATGGCTATCTTTAAATATCTGAAGGGATGTTGAGTAGAAGGTGGAGCGAGCTTGTTTTCTGCTGCTCTGGAGTCTAGAACATGAGCCAATGGATTCACATTACAAGAAAAGAGATTCCACTTAAATATTGGGAAGAATTTCTTTACAGTAAGAGTTATTTGACAGAAGGTGGTGGACTCTCCTTCTTTGGTGGTCTTCAAACAGAGGCTCAATGGACATCTGGAAGGTGTCCAGAGGAGGGCAACCAAAATGGTGGGAGGTCTGGAAGCCACGCCCTATGAGGAGTGGCTTAGGGAGCTAGGTATGTTTAGTTTGGAGAAGAGAAGGTTAAGAGCTGACATGATAGCCACGTTTGAACATTTGAAGAATCCAGGTCAAGCAAACAGAGTCCAAAGTCAAGAAACACAATCCACATCAAACACAGCGAACAGGAACATGATGGGTACTCAGGTGGGTCAGATAATCTCCAACAATCCCTGGAGGGCAGTGCTGTGTATTTGTAGAGCTAATGCAGCAGCTGCTTAACTAATTGCTGCTTCCTATAAATATGCTGAGACCGCCTCAAGCCCTCCTTTTGTTGTTTCCATGCTGTGAATGTAGGTATAGGTAAGTTGTCCTCTGTAACCGAAGGAGCAGGTTCAGAGCTGGCACTGTACTATTGTCTGAAGCCTGTAGCTCTGGAACATTCTCCTGCTCTGGTTCAGCAGATCCTAGCATGTCCACTGCTTCAGTCTTTGAGTCAGAGTCCATTTCCAAGTTCTGGAAGCAGGACATGACAACATCATAAGGTGCCTTCCAAACTTGCAGCTGGAGAGAGCTCTCGGGTTTCAGCCATAACTGCTTGTCCTACGGCACCCCACAATCAGCAGCACATTGAAGACATCCTTTCCTAGTTTCCTAATCTCCAGCACTTTGGAAGTGCTTTAGTTGGAGCACTGCCAGGCTGTGAAGGTAGGTTTAGGGGTCACATTCATGACCATAAACGTGAATCCTGATGAGTTAAAATATCGTAAGTCCAGCTTACAATCTTGTAACTGCTGAACAAGATGCTAGCCTCCTTGTTTTTCTGACCAGAAAAAAAGGTGGTCTGGGGAGTTTCCAGGGGTCAAGGATGAAAAACACCCTAACCTTTTGGAGTGCATTTTGGCCCTCCTATGCAGAAAATGTGGATGTCTTTGTACAATCTACAGCTTGCGGGGAGGTTCTGAATGTTGTAGTCCAAAGCTAGCTGTTCCAAGCTCTGATGTAAACATGCTTGCTTCCTGACATGCTTGGGCAAAGATCCTACACTGAGGAGATGGAGTGTAACTATAAATTCACAGAATTATGTGGCGGTTGCACAACACTCACACATTAGTGAACTGCAACATTGCACAACTGAATGCACAATCAAATGTGCATGTTAATCTTCATGTGCAATGCACACCAGGTCTATAATGCACAATGCAAAACCATGTGCAATGCAAGTATGTATTCATGCACATCCATGTGCCATGCAAAGCCATGCACAGTGGTGCCACATGTACAACTTCACTTCCTCAATGTTGAACTCAATACAGCCATTCAGCACTGGACAAAACTATCCAACGGCTTTCCTATAGGAACTTACACGTGTGTAACGCACCAATGGGATTCTAGACTTGGATTTCTCTGCCAGTCTGTTCTTCATTGAAGTTTCTTGTGAAGTTCCATTAGGAAGGAAGGCTGATATGGATAGCTACATGGATCATCCATGTTCAGAGGCAGTATACCTCTGAATATCAAATGCAAGAGACATACAGCCAGATATGGCCAGCCCTCCCTGTGGGTTTTCTTAGAAGCATTTGGCTGGCGGCGGCTGCCTAGGAAAGATAACAAGATGCTAAATTAAAAAGATGGACCTTTGGTTTGACTCAAGATGACCGTTCTTCTGTGGCTTAAATCACTTTTGAGTGATATTTATTTAAGTGCACTCCCGTGGCTTAGGAAAGCTGGAGAGGGGCTTTTGTGCCAATGTTCACTTTAGAAAAGTAAATTACAAAATCAATTTAGGAACATACACATACACAGCTTTGAAGCCTCCTGTATCAATGCACCCAGGTGGCTGTGCATACTGAAACAAAGCAGCCACATACCTCAAGTCTGAGGTCCTGTAAGTAGACCTCATGGCCTCTGAATGTGCAGATTTGTACAGATGACTTAAAAGCCTCCTGTGCAGCTTTTTACAAATGGCAGCAGGATGTACCTTTCCCCATGAACTATATATAAAGAGAACCTTACTGGGTGGGAATGTGCATCCCATTTCCTTGGTTTGCTTGCTCTTACTTTCATCACTGTTCTGAGAATGGGGAAGTGATTGTCAGCATTAGTGAGCAGAGCCTAGATAAGCCTGTATTGCATTGGCAAAAGTTCTTGGTTTTATTTTATTGCATTTAACTCACCACTGCAGAAGCGCTAATTTGTCTCCATGATACATTTGCAAGATTGCTGGCGTAGAAAGCTATCCATGTTTGAAGTTCACAGGGCGCATTCCCACAAGTAAAGATGGTGGCCCCAAGTGAATTACGTGTGTTTTTATTCCCCAAAAGCTCCCTCCATTTCCCCTTTTTTCCCTTGTTAAATCAGATATGCAGATGAGTGATCTTCTCCTTTAAAAATTATTATTATTATTATTATTATTATTATTATTATTTTGCTCTGCTGCTCATAAATAGTGCACAGACCAACAATGGCAGCTCCATCCACTACGTCACCAGCAAGCCCACCCCCTGCACATGTCTAACCAATCACATTTTGACTTCTAGGATGTGCCCCAATTCGAATTGGTTGTTCAAATGGGCTGGAAAGCACACTTTTGTGTATTTTTAAAAAACCTTCGCAAGAAACAGCGAAGACTGTCATCGTGAAGTATTTGGAGCTTTTGACCCCCTCCTTTTGAATATGGCAAATCCCTGTGGGAGCTCACCTGGACAAAAGGTGTTCCCCTTGCATTCCGAGAGGATTTTTTTCACTGTCTAGATAACACCCACATGTAGAGTTATGCATTGACTGTGCTGCTTGTTTGTGTGTGGCAGCATTGCACAACTGAATGCACAACCAAATGCAAATGCACATAATATGGGCATCTGCATGTCCATGTACACCCAAGCATGTGCATATCTCATGAGCACTTGCATGCACAGTGGCAGAGCTATTACTATAACCTCATGTGTCAGTTGCACATTGCTGTGGCATCGGTGAATTACATTATGCAACTGAATGAGGAAACAAAGGTACAGGTGCATCCTCACATCCAAAACACAATCTACATTGGGCACAATGTACAATAATGCAGAGTGAAAGTTTGTATCCATTCAAATCCATGTGCAATGCACAACCATGCACAATGGTGTCACATGTACAACTCTGTTTCCACAACCTTGAATTGAATATGGCCATTCTGCATCAGACAAAATTGTCCAGCCACTATCATAGGACGTGTATAAAACACCCCCAGGATTCTGGCCTGGGTCTGCAGTACTGGAGGAAGGGAAATCTCACTTCTCCCTCACATGCCATTTCCCCAGTCTAACCTCACCAGCTGTTTTTCCGTAAATAAAATATTGGGAGAAAGTTAGCACAGGCAAACAGCATCATAACAGCAGTACACACACACACAAACACACAGAGAGAGAGAGAGAGAGAGAGATCACCCTGTGATGCTGCTTTGAGAGAGGTGGGAAGTGCAGCCATAGGACTTTATCAGATGAACCTCCAAAAACGTTTCTGTCCCATCATATTTTACAGCGTACTTAGCACAATAACCCTTTTCATCAATCTTACCTTTAATGGCATGAAAAAGCAGCCCCAGTGTTACTGCAGCACGAACGCTAGCTCTGTTTATTTCCGTGTTCATGATCTCAGCAATTCTCACGAGAAGACGTGAGTGCGGTTTAAATTTAAAATACAGCAAAATAAACACACAGAACATACACAAAAGCACAGAAACACACTTAAAAACTTCCAAGTAAACCAGGGAGGTTCATGAAAAGAGCGTCCCCTACCTGGCTTTTGCGTTCTCACCAGGAAGTATTCTGGCAGGACCGCCCATTGACAATGTAATCACAAGAGGACAACGGCGCATGTTTTCAAATGCTTGCAATACCGGCAAAAAAATACTATGGGAGATCTATTGACGGCTTGGCCTGTCAATAAAAAAGAACGTCTTTTTGACCAGATGGAAATGCGTAATCACGACATCATCTGGTATGCGCACCCTTTCCAGTTAATTTGGCATTCTTATGATGCCATTTTTGTCACGTCTGATAAAGTCCATAGGTATACGGTATCCCAATATGGTCTTCAATCAAGGGTGGGAATTTCATGATGTTGTTGGACTGCAATGCTCAGCATTCCTCAGCCTTGAGTATGCTGGCTAGAGCTGCCAGGAGATGCAATCCAGCAGTTCCCAACCCTGCCTGAAATGAATTATTTGCTCCTCGGGGAACTGGACAAGAGAAAAGCACAAATGCCATTTATACTAGCATTTCCCCAACCCAGCACCTCCAAATGGGTAGAACCACAACTCCCATAATCTTCCCTGTAATAGGTATTGTAGTTCTCCAACCCAGCACCTCTGGGGAGCACCAGGTTGCAGAAGGCTTAGCAGGGCCTTAGGACCAAACTGGATGTGGCACCCAATGCACCTTTGCACTTAATGTGCAGTGTTATTTATTAAAAAGGCATCAGCAGGGGAGAGCTGATCCTTATCAGCGATACAAACAACTCTAGGGGAACAATTTATTCCTTTCATTCCTTGCAGATGTCCTGAGGGAAATCCTTCTTATGAAGCCGGTTTTGTTTCTGTTTTTTCCTTCAGAGAGGAGGAAAGACTCCTCCGCCGCCTCTTAATTAGGTCCAGCAAGGGCATAGGTATCATCTCTGAATGTCAACACAGCATGGCAGAGTAATATTTTATTAAACAACAGTTCAGGCCAAGACAGGAGAATCAACCAAGAGCGGCATCTAATATGCATAGTTTTTGTTTCTCTCTGCAAGGATTAGAATGCAGAGGAGCAGACACTGTGGTGCATCAGAGCCTGCAAAGGAGACAAAAATCACCATCTGAGGGGTCCTTTCTTTTGGAAACTTCCTTGATTCATGACTTCTGGGGCACGGAAATTCACAAAATCTGGGGGGTCATGCACCCTTCCCAGGATCTTGGGGGATACTTTAACACACAGCCCATTCCCCACCACCACTGTATTTTCAA
Organism: Gambelia wislizenii; assembly: GCA_030847615.1. Taxonomy (NCBI): domain Eukaryota; kingdom Metazoa; phylum Chordata; class Lepidosauria; order Squamata; family Crotaphytidae; genus Gambelia; species Gambelia wislizenii. Next base: position 6,434,262 of record JAUMIR010000005.1, read on the forward strand.
TTTTCTTTTTAAAAATACTGAAATGCAGACTGTACCCTTTTGGAGGCAATTTTGCTTTGTTCCCTCCTGCTCCCCAATGGCTATTTATATTTATTTGTTCTATTTGTGCAATGTCTATGCTGCCTTTCCCCCAAAGTGGGACCCAAGACAGCTCACAGAACAATTAAAATCACAATTAAAAGCAATTAAAACCACGTAAATATATATAAGTAAAAAACAAATAAAAAGCACACCCCTATAATAGCCGCAATTATACATCAAAGGCCTGCTTAAATAAAAATGCTTTTGCCTGCCAGCAAAAGGAGAACAAGGAGGGGGCCAGCCTAGCCTCCAAAGGGTGGGAGCAGCCGCAGAGCATGCCTGTGATGGTGGCCGGACCAAGAGAAAGCCTTCCCCTGCAGATCTTAGAATCCTTGCAGGTTCATAAAGAGAAATACGGTCTTTCAGATCGGCTGGACCCAAGCCATGTAGGGCTTTATAGGTCAAGACCAATACTTTCAATTGTGCCTGGAAACAAACCAGTAGTTAGTGGAGCTGTTTTAACAGGGGAGTTACCATATATGCTCCCTATAACTAGCTTCAGTCAACATTCTGGCCGCAGCATTCTGAACCTGCTGAAATTTCCGAACAGTTTCCAAAGGCAGCTCCACATAGAGTGCATTACAGTAGTCCAAATGGGATGTAATCAAGGCATGTGTCACCGTAGCCAGATCTGATGTCTCAAGGAATGGGCACAGATGACCCACCAGTTTTAGCTGTGCAAATGCACTCCTGTCTAGTGCTGAAACCTGGGCATCCAGGCTCAGAGTTGAGTCCATGAGAACACCCAAGCTGCAAGCCTGAGAGTTCAGGAGTGTAGCCCCATCCAGCACAGGCAGGGTCCCTATTTCCTGATCTGCCTTTCAACTGACTAGAAGCACCTCTGTCTTGTCTGGAGTAAGCTTCAATTTCTTTGCCCTCATCCAGCCCATTGCAGAGACCTCTAGTGCTTGTCTAGATGGGCAATTTACCCCGGCTGCCCACTCCACCCCTTGTTGGAGCCCTGCAGTCCAAACGACACAGGTCTCTTGCCCCGACTAGCCTCTGGACAGTCCTGACAGTGTCTGAGGCAAAGCCAGGAGTGGAGCCAGGGGAAAGCCTTTTAAAACTTTTCAAAATAACCCTCTGGCAAACCCATGTCATGGAGGAAAACCCAAATGGGTCCGGCGCAGGCACGCAGGAGTCCATACCTGTACGCCATGCTACATCAATGGGTGCTTCTGCTGCCACTGCTGGTGTTGCTCTGAAGCCAGGAAAGAGGCCCCCAGCCCATGGGGTCTGGATGTATATTTTAACTGTTGTAAGCCGCCATGATATGATGATGGTGATCAAGGCCCCCTGCCTTGATCACATGCTAAGGGCCTCCTTCCTCGCTTCAGACAGTGCGGCGCATAACAGCAGCAGAGGCGCCCACTGACACAGCCCAGCTGGTGTGTGTGGACTTCTGCCTTTTTCATCACCATAACGATGGGGATCCAGGCCAGTTCCAGGGCTAGAATACGCCGGCCAGAAGGCAGAGTATTCTGGCCAGAGTAGATGAGCCCCTAGAATAATAGAACCATAGAGCTGGAAGAGACCATGAGGACCAGCCAGTCCAACCCCCAACCATGCAGGAATGCACAATCAAATTATTATTATTATTATTATTATCATTATTATCATTATTATCATTATTATTATCATCATTATTATTTTATATCCTGCCTTTCTCCTAATAATGGGACTCAAGGTAGCTAACAACATATTTAAAACAATACCAGTTAAAAGAGGTACAAAAGTAAAAACAACCATCTAAATTTAAAATTTAAAAAAGTAAACATTGTATCAGTGAAAACATTAAAAAATTAAAAATACTAAAATGCATTTTAAAACTCTATAAAAACTCTTTAAAATGTTTTTTTTTTAAAAAAACCCACAGCCTTAGAAGCCCAGCCCTTGTCTGTTTTTTCACCTGCCGCTGGAAGGAGAGCAAGGATGGGGCCATCCTGGCCTCTCTGGGGAGGGAGTTCTAAAGTCTAGGAGCAGCCACTGAGAAGGCCCTCTCTCTTGTTCCCACCAAACGAGCCTGAGAAGGTGGTGGGACAGAGAGAAGGTCCTCTCCAGATGATCTTAGAGCTCTACCGTGCTCACACAGGGAGCTCATACAATCCAAGCTTTCTCCAAAGCAAGAAGAGACCAGAAGCCATATTTTTGTTTGGGAGGAACCCTTGATAGTTGTTGTTGCATGCCTTCATGTCGTTTCCAACTTATGGCAACCTTCAGACAAACCTCTCATGGCTTTTCATGGCAAGATTTGTTCAGAGGTGGTTTGCCTTTGTCTTCCTCTAATGCTGAGAGAGGGTCACCCATTGGGTTTCCATGGCCAAGCAGAATTTGAACCCTGGTCTCCAGAGTCATAGTCCAATGCTCAAACCACTACACCACACTGGCTCTGAACCCTTGAGTACCAGCACCAAACTGATCACCTGCATCACTAGACAAGGTTCTACAGCAAACAGGCAGAGCGTAACACTCCCCACACAGTTTTGTATCCTCTCCTAGCCCTGCCAGCTGCTTAGCCTTAGGAGAGACGGCTGCTGCTCCGGCTGCTTTACTGATGGCAAGGGAGATGATGAAGAAGCATCTGCTCTCAGCTTAGAGTGGAGAAGATCTTTATTTCTTTATTCACTGCATTAATGTATCACCTCTCAGCCACTAGGGACCCTAAGGCAACTCATACAGCAGATTTGAAAATATTAAAGCATGAGAGTGTGCTCACAAATGGAGGGCAAACTACTTTTCCTTCCCTTTGAAGCCAAGACCAACCACATTGTCATTGACTGAGTTGCCTCCCCGCTGCCTCCCTTCCCCACCAGGCTTGACAGCTGCTGGAGAATTTGGATAGAGCTTGAAGGGCTAGAGCAGTAGTTCTTACCTCTACAAAATAGGCTGGAGTCCCAACAGAATACTGGCCGGTGCTGCAACCGCCACCATTTTCCTTGCCCTACTGGTCCAGGAAACCAGCCTGCACCATATGACAGGGCTCCCTGCATGTGAGCAGCCTTGATCACATACTGCAGGCCTGTTTCCTGGACCTGGAAGAGTCAGGGCGACTGCCCGGGGATAAAATGGGGCAAATGTCCTGTGTTGTTTGGACTGCAGGGCTCTCAGATGGGGGCAGAATGGGGTAAATGGCCCATGTAGATAAGGCCCAAGATCAGGACTTCAGCTTTATAAGCGGCTGCATGCACATGCATCTATGCATCATCACAGGAGCTGTGAGAAGAAAGAAGTCTACTGGGTCCCAGGCAGATAGTATTTGGTTTCATGCCAAGGCTGTGGCTGAGAGACCTGTTCCCACTGGATCCTGAATGATATGGGAGAGTTTGGCCTGTTCCAAGGTTGTACAGAACTTTTTGATTTGCAGCTGATCAATCCACATGAGAGGAAGCAGACCAAGTTCAGTATTAATCCTAGGCATCAGCAGAGAGAGTAAAAACATATTGTTCTTTTGTCCTTCATTTTGCCAGGAGAAAAAGAGTAGAGGAAAAGACTTTGACTTAAGTACCTCTTGGTCCTGAGATGACTTGATTTATCAGTGAATTGCAATTACCCAGCGGGAACTACTATCCTTGGTGGTGCCGAATCAGGGAATAAGAAACGTACATCATGATCACAATCCTGCTGGTGTCTTGCACCTGAATAAGTTTGTTGTTAATTGCCATCAAGTTGACTTTAACCTATGGAAACCCTACGAATGAGACACCTCCAAGTCACCCTGTTATTCACAGTCCTGTTCAGGTTTTTGCAAACTCATGGCCATGGCTTCCTTGATGGAGTCCATTGATCTGAAATGGGGTCTTCCTCTTTTCCTACTGCCTTCTACCTTCCCAAAGATTATTGTCTTTTCTAGTGAGCCCTGTCATCTCATGATACAGCCAAAGTACAACAGTCTCAGTTTAGTCATCTTGGCTTCTAGGGAGAGTTCAAACATGATTTTCTCTAGGACCCATTCATGTGTCTTTTTGGCAGTCTGTGGTATCCATAGAACTCTTCTCCAGCACCACATTTCACATGAGTTAGAATCGTAGAGTTGGAAGAGACCACAAGGGCCATCCAGTCCACCCCTTTGCCGTGCAGGAATACACCATCAAAGCACTCCTGACAGATGGCCATCCAGCTTCTGTTTAAAAGAAGGAGATGCCACCACACTCCCAGGCAGCAGTGGATTCTACTTCTGAACATCTCTTACTTTCAGGAAGTTCTTCCTAATGGTTAGGTGGAATTTCTTTTCCTGTAGTTTTCTTCCTCTCATTTTTCTCATTGTCCATCTCACAACCATACATAGGACTTTATCAAACCAAGCCCTTAAACCCGTTCTTTTGCCAGCATAACTTCTGCCATTTTTATGCCGGCAAAAGAACTCCCCATGCCACACTTACCTCCTACCCTTGCAAAAAGGCTTCCCCGGCAATGAATGAGGAGTGAACAGAGCTCTGATCACTTCCTCTATTGAAATCCCATGGATTCTTGCGAGAATAGATAGCATGAGAAATTCACAAATAAAAACAAAAATAACAAAGTAAACGTTCACAAAAGCACATAAACACACTATAAGAGTCCCAAATAATCTGGGGAGGGTCATAAAAAGTGCATCACCTACTTGGATGTCATGATCTAACCCAGAAGTGTTCTGGCCGGACCGGCCATTGATGCCGCATTCATGTGAGTACAATGGCGCATGGATTCAAATGCTGACAATGCCAGCACAAAAACGCCATGGGGGATCAATTGATGGCTTGGGCCATCAATAAGACAGGATGGGTTTTGACTGGACATGATCATGAAAGGGTGACGTCATCTGGTACGCATGTCCTTTCACAATCATTTAGGCATCCTTATGATGCTGTATTTGCATGGTCTGATAAAGCCCATAGAAATTGGAAATACTGTACTATGGCCCAGATGATTCTGATTTTGGTATTTAATTATATATCTTTATACTATGCTTTATACTTTATACTATAGAGTTCCTTCATAGCTGCACCTCCAAGTCTTGGGAGATTTTCATAAGGGAATGAAAAAAGTATTCCCGTCCTGCAATCTCCTCTCCTGCCCCTCTCCCGTCCCCATTCCGGCACGGTAACAAAAAGTTTCAAATCTATCTTTGCCACGCTTGCCCAGCAGCCCCGGAGTGAATGGAGACCGAACGGAGCTCCATTCACTTCCTGGTTTGAAATCCCGGCCATTCTCATGAGAAGACAAGCACACAGGAAATTCAAAAATAAAAAGGAAAATAAAGTTTAAAAAAAGTGACAGAAAGCACAAAAACACACTGAAAACATAACAAGTAACCCGGAGAGGGTCATAAAAAGTGTGTCACTTACCTTGATGTTCCGATCTCACCGGGAGGTGTTCTGACACGGACCTCCCATTGACACCAGCATCGTGCCATTGGAAACAGGCACCTTTTCACTTGCAGGACATTCCGTTACAGAAACGGAACAGGATCAATTCACAGCTTAGCCATGAATAAAAAGCAGCGCTGGTGTAATGACAGCTGAACGGGAGCATGATGACACAGGAATGATGTTCTCTGAAAGGGAAGCCGTTTAGTGATCTCCTGGCATCGGTGTCATGCCATATTTAGCCCATCTGAAAATCTTCCTAGTCTTCTTCTGATTTCTGGACTACCTACAGAACTTCCTACCTACAAAAATGGTTGGACACTTTTTTCCAATGCAGAACCTCCACATTCAGTTCAAAGTTGCTGGACTGGATTTGTGCACACAGTGCAGTTGTGCATGGATATGCATTGCACATCCTACATGTTTGTTCAGTAGGGACGGAAAGAATATTTGAAGATTCGTTGCGGGGGGACAAGAAATGGGCTTCTCAAGCATCCAAAAACCCTGATGAGAAAAATTCTCCTCGAGCCCCTTTCCCATTTTACCCTAGTCCTCACAAACTCAAGGACTACTCCTGGCCCCCCCAAGCCCAGACTCACCTACTTCCTTCCCCCACCCATCATGGCCATGTAGCGAGCAACGGGGGGGGGGAGGGGTGGCCAAACAAGGAGGATCATTGCAGGCTATGTTCTGATAGCTGGAACATGATGACAATACCTACATCATCTGAAGAGCTAGAACACAGGCAGCAAGGATAACCCTCCATGTTTGACTGTGTACACACACACCCTGCAACACACCCTGCAAGTTTGGGAAGAGGAGCTGATCCACAACCCTGTTTTCACCCTGCCTTCTCCTGATGTTACATGGGAGCCAGACAGAGGGAAGTTAAGCCCAGAATATCAAGGACTATAGCCTCCATGATCCTCACTTGGCTTCCCTTCCCCTTCCCACCGTGCTAGTGGGCACTATATGGTCAAGGGTACAGGAAAAAATGAGTAGAGGGGAGACTTCTTTCCTCCTGTTGGTTCGTCTTCAAAAACTGTGCAGTTTTATAAGTGTTCTTGCAAAGAGGATAAACTTGGTGAAATTATTGGTGTCTTGGAACACAGTTTTGCCATTCAATACAAGGGCAGCATAGAACAAATCATGCATAATGGCATGTGGAGATGTACACTATGTAGCTCTCATGTCAGACTTCAACCTCTGTGTGATTATGTGGTGTGTGAGCATGAACATGCACATGCACAAAAGATGTTTTTCATGACTTTACTCATAATGACTGCGCAGGGCTTGGGAGTAACTCATAGAATCATAGAATTGCAGAGTTGGAAGAGACCACGAGGGCCATCCAGTCCAACCCCCTGCCATGCAGGAAATCACGATCAAAGCATCCCCGACAGATGGCCATCCAGCCTCCGTTTAAAGACCTCCAAGGAAGGAGACCCCACCACACTCCGAGGGAGTGTGTTCCACTGCCGAACAGCTCTTACTGTCAAAATGTTCCTCCTAATGTTGAGGTGGAATCTCTGTTCCTGGAGCTTGCATCCATTGCTCTGTGTTCCAGTCTCTGGAGCAGCAGAAAACAAGCTTGCTCCATCCTCAACGTGACACCCCTTCAAATACTTAAACAGGGCTATCATATCACCTCTTAACCGTCTTTTTTCCAGGCTAAACATACCCAGCTCCCTAAGTCTCTCCTCATCAGGCATGGTTTCCAGACCTTTCACCATTTTACTTGCCCTTCTCTGGACACGCTCCAATTTGTCCATATCCTTTTTGAATTGTGGTGCCCAGAACTGGACACAGTGTTCTAGGTGAGATCTGACCAAGGCAGAATAGAGCGGCACTATTCGTTACAAGTATGTTACTTGCATCACTACTTTTTCCCATTAATGAAAGCACTACTTAAAATTTATTTACAGTACACCAAGGGGTAGGGATCTTGTGGCTCTCCATATGCTGGTGGGTTATGAGTCCCACCATAGCTTATGGTAAAGAACTCTAGGAGGTGTAGTCCAGCCATCTCCAGTGGCCACATGATTCCCATGTCTGTGATTTACAGTTATTCCAGTTTGATACCACTTTGACTGCCATGAATCTTTGGATGTGTAGTTGAGGGGTGAGGGATACTTTGAATGTTCTGCCAAAGTGCCCTAATGCTGCAGTTCTGGTTAGAGCTTGGGCAATCATGTTTTAAAAGTAATTTATTCCATTACTACTTACTTTGCTTAAAAAGTAGCCTGTTTCTATAACTCATTGCAACATACACTAGATCTCTCTAGCAGAGCATTCTATGTACCTCACCAAACAACAAATCCCAGGATTCTGTCGGATAGAGCTGCAACAGCTAAAGTGGGGTGTGCAATGTGGATGCAGCCTCTGTGCCTTCATGTTAATGGCAGTACATGCAAAAGGGATCTAGGAGTCTTAGTGGACCACAAGCTGAACATGAGTCAGCAGTGTGATGCGGCAGCTAAAAAAGCCAATATGATCCTAGACTGCATCAATAGGAGTATAGTGTGTAGATCAGAGGAAGTAATAGTGCCACTCTATTCTGCTTTGCTCAGATCTCACCTGGAATACTGTGTCCAGTTCTGGGCACCACAATTCAGGAAGGATATTAAGAGGCTGGAATGTGTCCAGAGAAGGGAGACCAAAATGGTGGGAGGTCGGGAAGCCATACCATATGAAGAGCAGTTTAGGGAACTGGATATGTTTAGCCTGGAGAAGAGAAGGTTAAGAGTTGATATGATAGCCATGTTTAAATATTTGAAGAGATGTCATACTGAGGACAGAGCAAGCTTGTTTTCTGCTGCTCCAGAGACTAGGACATGGAGCAATGGGTTCAAAATATGGGAAAAGAAATTCCACTTAAACATTAGGAAGAACTTCCTGATGATCAGAGCTGTTCAGCAGTGGAATGCACTGCCTCAGAATGCAGTGCAATCTCTTTCTTTGGAGGTTTTTAAACAGAGGCTGGATGGCCATCTGTCAGGGGTGCTTTGATTATGTATTCCTGCAGGGCAGTGGGTTGGACTAGATGATGTTTGTGGTCTCTTCCAACTCTATGATTCTGTGATCCTTCAGCACTGCTGCAAGCACTACATCCTTTGGTTTCTTAGCTCTTGCATACAGGGTGCAACAAAATGAACAGAGTTGTTAACTGAACACAATTCCCCATTGCATTTTCCCTCTTTTTTCTCTCAGATCCCGGTATGCTGAATTCCAGTTTAACTGCCAGCCATCCACACAGTCAGCCACAGGATGCCAGAGAGAAAACTATGCAGCGTGTCTACTGGCCTATACTGGAATCATAGGTATGGAAATGAGATTCATTTTAAGGGGGGGCTGGTTTGCAGTTTCCCAGAAAAATCAGCTCCACATTAATACAAGTAGTGGGGCCCAGTACAATGTATGAACTATGCTGTAAGTCCCACCTTCTCTTCTTGTGTACTTGTTGGTTACTTTGAGTTTGGTACTGAGGTTTTTCATCCATCTTTGGAGTCTATGGTGTTATATGCCACTTTAACTGCCATGGATATGGAATTCTGGGGTTTGTAGTTTAGTGAGGCTCAAGAGCAATCTGGCTGAGAATTCTAAACATCCCTCCCTAAACTGCAGATCCCAGGATTCCATAGGATGTTGTCAATGGTAGTTAAAGTGGAATATAACACTATAACAGTTTAGTGTGAGAAGTCTCACATTCACAGCACAATGCCATGTCTGGCTATAAATACACATCCTGAGATTGTATCAATGGGGCAGGGGTCTTGGTATGCAGCATAGAGACCCCACACTAAAAGTTAGTTCTGTCTCCCCCAATGATGCAACCAGGGAGAAACCCAGGAGCCTTTGCAGTTTTCCAAAGCATGATGGGCCACAACTATAATACCGCACATAGCAGGCTGCCTGCTTTTCAAAAATACAAATGGTTGCTGTTATTTGGTGTTTTAAGACTCACTGTTGACCTGCTGGACTAGAACATACACCCAGAATTCAATTCCACATCCCAAGCGGATTTCAGAGTCGAGTGCAGAAGCAATTACACAGAATCAGATCAAAGATCTAATTCAAAGTGCAACGTTTGCAAGAAGACATGGATCTTCGTAATGCCGACAGGAGCAGGTTTTTCCCAAAGCGCTTGAATCTCACATTTGCTGCTGACCTCTCCAACATTGCAATGAAACACATCTTCCAGCATGATTGGGTTGTCATGCTGCAGTCCTGCTTTAGAGATGGGTGATCAGCCTCTTTTTCATCCTCAGAGGGGTTCAAGACTTGCACAGAGCGCAGGCAAGTTACTTTGAGGGATTTAAAAAACCCCAGTCCCTGGATTGCATTGGCTCTGCTGGCTGTGGGTTCTAGGAGTTTTAGCCCAAAAATATACCTTTGCTAATTTCTGGGCATGTAGAATATCCAGCTGAAGATTTTAAAAAAAATCCTGTGTATCTCCCATCAGCTCCTTGGTCACCCATGTTCCAAGGGCCCCATGCCCTATTTTGGGATAGCTGGATTCAGAGTTCTTTCCTACCAAGAATCAGGACTCAGCCTACAAATCCCAGAATCCTCTGCAGCAAACAGTCTCTGCATGTAATTTCCACTGGAGAGAAGTCAGACATGAAATGCAATTTTGTATTGAGTGGAAGAACCTAAAGGTACCAGATCCCATCTCATCTTGGAAGCTAAACAGGATAAGGCCTGGTCAGTATTTGGAACTCATCCCATGAAAACTGTTCAGACAGTACACTGGACTAGGCTCTGTAACAAGTGCCATGCCAAGCAACTGTGAGCAACTTTTTCCTTAACGTACCTAGCAAAAATTTTCACAGCAGATAGTTGTGGGTTGCATACCTGAGCTCTCTGAACCTGTACCTTAAAGGCTCCTCAGCACTGCAAATAATCCTACTGGATGGGAGGTTGAGGATGCGATCCTTGTGGTGTAATCTGATTTTTTGCTCCGTCTCACTGATGCATAGTGGGCACAACGAAGAGTTTTTACTGATTTCCTGACCGCATTTGCTCCGAGACCTATGCCACCTGCATTCTAGCCATTGTCCAACCTGTTCCATTGCCTTCAGGTCTTCTGTAAACCCAGGTGAATTGCAAGATCCACAGCACTGGACTGGGCACTTAGGAGCAATTGTATCGATAGCCCTTTCCATCTCTCCATTCCATACAGAAACCAAAACCTCACCAGCCCTGTCGGCTGGAAAATCCCCCAGAGCATTTAGGAATCCTTCAGATTCCATGAGACTCTGGGGGTGGGTCATCTTAATAAGTCCCCCACCCCTGATCTGCTACCACCAAACCAAATTTCATGAAGAAATGATCTGACCATGACAACGGGGCTGTTGAAATGCCCCCCCCCAAACCAGGTCATCTTCCATCTCCCCAACAGCAGTGTGCCCCGCCTCATGTGTTGGACCAATAACTTATGGAGACAGCCCCATGGTTGTGATGGTAGCCAAGAAATTCTGATGTCAGGACAGCCTCAGCATGAATGTTGAAGCTCCCCAGAAACACAGTCCTAGCTAGGGTTCTCCAACACAACCTCCAAGACCACCTCGGCTAGCTCAGGCTAGGAGAATGCTGGGCAGCAGGGTAGGCGGTACACCAGCAGGATCCCTGTTCTGTATCTCTGGCAGAAAACACATATCAAAACTGTTGCCAGGGCATATGGATTTCCTTGTGAGGAAGATGGAGTTCTTATGGGTGATGGCAACTCCTCCCCACCCCTAGCCCACCAACCTAAGTTGGTGTTGCCCTGAGTATCCAGATGGAGAGATCAACTCCTCCACACTCATCCACCCAGGTTCTGTGATACACACCAGGTCAGCCCCTTCATACACAACCAAGTCAAGGATAGCAGCTTTTTGTTGTTGTTGTTATGGATCAACCTGGCAGCCAGTAGCAGCATGAATAGATCAGCTCAAATCATTTTTATCAGTTGGCAAGGAGATGGTCCGTTTTTAGAAGGGAGTCTCTCTCCTTCCTATTTGTGAGGCACAAATGAGGGAGAAGAGGGAATGAACTGCCTGGTTCAGGTTACTGACACCCACCCTCTTACACATACCTGTATGTCAGTGGGGTAGTGAATATGCTTTGGGTTTTAATCTGGACTTGAAAGGAGTTACCCAGGGTGCCAAAGCTGTTTGGGGGATAGGGTTGAGCATTTTGGATGGTTCCTTGAAAGTTCAAACTAAAGCCTGCACCAGATTATAGAATCATAGAGTTGGAAGAGACCACAAGGACCATCTAGTCCAACCCCGTGCCCTGCAGGTACACACAATCAAAGCACTCCCAGCAGATGGCCATTCATCAACCCACTGACCCAGATGTCAACTGATGTATGGTTATTGAAACACCCTAGAATCCATTGTCCATGTTTCCACTGGAATGGACCTAAAATGTTTGAACTTTCAGTTTGGTTATAACTTAGAAGGACAGGTTGCCCCTGTTTACATGGGGGATGCATTCCCAAACTTAGTGCAGATACGCGAAACCATGCGTAATATTGAACAGCTATATAATCATGCTGGAAGACCTAAAAAATTCTTAGAGAGGACAGCTCACTGGCACCTGGCACAACTCTATGGTCATCTCCTGGTGGAAGCTGACCATAGAGTCGTGCTGGAGGACTTTCCGATGCCTAGAGAGACCACCTCCAGTGAGACTCTATGGTCTTCCAGATGCCTAGAGAAACCTCCCCCCCAACTGCGGGTAAGTGAAACCACAGGTACTGATCCCACATAAACAGAAAGTGACCTGTGATGCATTTGCAAATAACATTCTTTCCATGGTGATAGCAAGGGAGGCAGTGCATTAGTTTGGAGAATAACATAACGATGACTAACATCATTAACGTTTTTTGAGAAAGAAGAAGAATTGACTGATTTCTTCAAAACACTCTTAGGGGGATTGTTTAGGAGAATTTGGAGTTAGGTTTGGCCATTTTTTAAATTTTAAAATGATTTTTTAATAGTTAAAATATGCTAGTAATGCATTGTCACTGCATAACGCATTGCTGTCATCATCATCACGTGCCTTCAAGTCATGGTGACCCTCTCTCTCTCTCTCTCTGGCTTTTCTTCGCAAACGAAGATTCAGGAAGGACTCATCCCGCGCTTTCTGCAAGCGCGCTGATGACTAAAAAGGCCAATCCGAGATAAACAAGTCCGGTTGCAAAAAGCACAGCAGAAGGTCTCCTTGGGTGATGTTTTTGGGTTGTGATTCTTTCTGCGTTGTCGTTTCTCTTCAAGACTTGTTCGTCGTGAGTTCTCAAATAAGGCTGCAGCATTGTGGATAGTGCGTCTCCATGCCTCCCGATGTGAGGCCAGGGCGGACCACTGTTGGTGATCAATTTGGCCAAGCCTGAGATGTTGTTTCAGGGAGTCTTTGTATCGCTTTTTTGGAGCGCCCCTCTTACGCTGACCCGTGGCGAGTTCACCGTAGAGTAGTATTTTTGAGAGGCGATGGTCCTCCATCCTAAAGTGAACCTATCATCAGGTTTTCTTAGCAAGAATTCTTCAGAGGTTTGCCATTGCCTTCCTCTGAGGCTGAGAGAGTGTGACTTGCCCAAGGTCACCCAGTGGGTTTCTGTGGCTGAGTGAGGATTCAAACCCTGGTCTCTCAGACTCCTAGTCCCACACTCAAACTACTATACTATGCTGGCTCACATTCCGTGTTACTAACAAAAAAGGTGCAGCATTTATTTTAAAAAGCAGTGCTGATGTGTTAATTTTTTTGCAATTGTGACTTTCTTCCAATGGGTTAATCCCAACTAGAGAAGATCCATGGAATCAACTGCTGAATGGTGAGCCAGCACATTAAAACATCCCACTGATTGAATAGGTCTACTCTAGTCAGGTGTAACAATGGATTCAGGCCACATATCCCAAGCTCAGAGTTTGGAGCAGCAGTTTCTCAATCCAAGATCCTACATCAGTAACTTAGTTAAGTATACTTATACGAAAGTCATTTCTTAACTAATTTAAACATACTTAACTAAGCAGCATCTCTTGGCCTCAACTCCCACCACCACCCAAATCCTGCTTTACCCAGCAGCAGCTGCTGTGAGCAACAGGGGTCTATTCTCCTATTGATCGGGGCACAGCAGACTGGTGTTTCCACCACCTAGTAGGCCAGGATTTGGGGATTCTTATGATTGTGTCAATAGCACCACTATTGTGTATACATAGGGTCTATGCACACGAATCAGTAAGTCTAGATTACGCATCCGTAACTGCAATAGTGAATTCAAGCCATGATGTTTGCTATCCACCGATCATTTCCCACCCTTCTGTCTACTAAAAGGTATTTTTATTCTCTTCTCTTCCCCTCCTCAACCCCTTTGGCAGGTAGTCCCATCACCCCAAATTACATCGACAACTCGACCTCTAACATCGCACCCTGGTGCACATGCAATGCCAGTGGCAACAGGCAGGAGGAATGCGAGAATTTTCTGCACCTCTTCACCATGAACGTCTGTCTCCGTGAGTACCCCACGGCTGACCCACACGGGGGCGGGGGGCAGGGGAGCAGTTTGGAATGGAATGGTGTGCAACTGGATGTCCCCCCCCCTTTCTTGCCTGCCTCACTCGAACCCATATGCCTACCCTGGTCCCACAGGGTAAGAAAGGGCCCATTCACAACACATTCCATATCTAGCCAATGCGGTGGCTGATGGTTTCAACAGATTTTTCCCTGCTGTCATGAAGTCCTTTGTATAATGCTGTGGCAAGTGGAGCTATCCAGAGTGCTTACCTCTTTCACCAATATAGCTTCAGCACCTTGGATAGCTTCTTTTTAAAAAAAATAGTTAAGATTAAAATCTAGCATGGATTCACCAGTTCACTCACAGGACAGCTATATGTTGCCACATTGTACCAGATGGCAATTACCTAACATTAGCTGGAACCTGTTGGTGTTATATATCTGTGCAAGTTCCCTTAAGCTCCTATTGATGCAGCCTAGAATGCGGCAGCTAAAAAAGCTAATAGCCTGCATCAATATGACTATATTATTATACAATAGTATAGTGTATAGATCATGGGAAGTAATAGTGCCACTCTGTTCTGCTTTAGTCAGACCTCGCCTGGAATACTGTGTCCAGTTCTGGGCACCACAGTTCACGAAGGATACTGAAAAGCTGGAAAATGTCCAGAGGAGGGCAACCAAAATGGTAAACAGTTTGGAAGCCATTATGCCCTATGAGGAGCGGCTTAGGGATCTGGGCATGTTTAGTCTGGAGAAGAGAAGGTTGAGAGGGGACATGATAGTCACGTTTAAATATTTGAAGGAATGTCACACTAAGTATGGAGCAAGTTTGTTTTCTGCTGCTCCAGAGACTAGGATGCAGAGCAATGGACTCAAACTACAGGAAAAGAGATTCTACCTAAACATTAGGAGGAACTTCTTGACAGTAAGAGCTGTTCGGGAATGGAATGCACTGCTGCCTGGGAGTGTGGTGGAGTCTCCTTCATTGGAGGTTTTTAAACAGAGGCTGGATGGCCATCTGTTGGGAATGCTTTGATGGTGTATTCCTGCATGGCAGGGGGTTGGACTAGATGGCTCTTGTGGTCTCTTCCATCTTTATGATTCTATGATTCTATAAGCATGCAGTTGTACTTTTTCAGCCACTGTGTAACAGACATATTCAATTCCTGGTTGCAATAAGCCGAGTTCCACAAGTGTATGCATTTCACATGTCATTGCACATTCTTGGATGCTGTGTTAGAATTCATCAGTGCCTTCTGTGCGCCACTTGACTCCTTGGGATTGCAGAAAGAGATGCTCTGCATTATTCCCCATTGCCCAAGGGGACAAGAAATATTAGCAGGTAATGCCATCCATTGCACTATGGTGGTATGCAGCAGTATGGCCCCCACATCCTGAAGGGGGGCCCCAGGCCAGGATATATGGCAGCCCCCCTACCTACTGCTAAGGTTAAGGGCAGGGAGATGCTCTACAGGATTTAAGATAAAAAATAATATAAGTAAGTTTAAAGGAAGACACCAAAGTAATATTTATATTTATTTTTTTAAAAAAAGCTAAATGGATTTATATAATAAAAACTTAAAATAATATCAGGCCGGGGGAGGGCTCCTAATCGTGGAACCCAAGGCCCTCAAGCTAGAGTCTTGTCAGCCCCCCCACCTTGTGGGAGACATGTCTAGCAGAAGGGTGGGTACCAACTACAAAAGTGTAGATTAACACCAAAGAAGCACATGATTGAATCACCATCATTCTCTTTTGTCTGCCCTAAGCCAGTTTCATTGTTGGCTAACAAGAGCAATATATTATGTAAGATGGGCAAATGCAGGCATTTTAGATACCTTGCCTTAGAGGAGACCTCCCTACTGGCTCATAGGGCTGACTAGAAGAACTGCATATGTAAACCACTTCTTCATGGCCCTGTAGAATGATGGTGATTCAATCACGTGCTTCTTTAGTGTTAATCTATACTTTTGTAGTTGGTACCCACCCATCTGCTGGACATGTCTCCCACAAGGTGTGGGGGCTGACAGGACTCTAGCCTGAGGGCCTTGGGGTCCATGTTAGGAGCCCTCCCCCGGCCTGATATTATTTTAAGTTTTTATTATATAAATCCATTTAGGTTTTTTTAAAAAAAAAAATAAGTATAAATATTACTTTGGTGTCTTCCTTTAAACTTACTTATATGAAACTGGCTTAGGGCAGACAAAAGAGAATGCTGTTTTTATCCATCTAAGTGGCTCACCCTCCTGGCTGTTTTAATTTTTTTTGATATTTTTAAAATTTTCCTAAACTATTTGTCCTATTAATACTCAGCAATAATACCATGTAAGTATACACATGTAGATTTACACTGCACAAGGATGATATAGGATCTCAACAATTGTATGTACCTGTCTGGATTACCAACTATCTTGTTTTTAAACAAAATAATAGTTTCTCTTCCTTACTTATTAATCCCATTTCTATCCCAACTTTACTCCAAGGAGCTTAAGGCAATTCATGTAGCTTTCCTTCTCCCCATTTTATCCTCCTTACTACATTCCAGATGAATAGAATGAATCAAGGAAGCCACAACTGTCCTGAGTCTGCAAGACTTGAGCAGGGCTGTTGGTAACAGGGTGACCTGGAGATGTCTCGGTCATGGGGTCACCATAAGTCGAAGTCAACTTGACAGAAGTTAACAACGACCCTGTGAGGTAGATCAGGATAAGAGAAGGAGTGACTTGGCCAATGTTATACGGGCAGCGTCATAACTCCATGGGAACTAGAACTCATATCTCCAAGTCCCAAACCAACACTCTAGCTACCACACTTATGTTGCCCATCCTCACAACTGCCCTGCCCTGTGGGGCTTGTATCCTCGTATTTTACATGTAGCAAGACTGAGGCAGTCTCAGAACAACCTCCCAGGAAGTGTGGAAAGGGCAAGACAGAGACCGCACCATGGTAGTGCAGTATAAGGAACAGTCAGTAAATATGCCAGATCCAGAAACTCTTATGAGGGAAACACCAGTATGCATTCCCTGACCGCATTAGCCTACTGCTGCTTGAAGGCTTCCAAAGATGCTTCCCAGGCTCCTCCTCTGATCAGAGTAAAATCAAAGTGCACAGGCTGAATCCCAACGTGCCACCTTTCTCTCAACCCCTGGCTTCAGGACCCACTGTGGGCTGGAATCTTTACAGGAAAAGAGATTCCACCTAAACATTAAGAACTTCCTGTCAGTAAAAGCTGTTCAGCAGTGGAATGCAGTTCCTCAGAGTGTGGTGGAGCCTCCTTCTTTGGAGGTTTTTAAACAGAGGCTGGATGGCCATCTGTTGGGATTGCTTTGATTGTGTATTCCCACAAGGAAGGGGGTTGGACTAGATGGCCTTTGTGGTCTCTTCCAACTCTATGATTCTATGATTTAATGATCCATAAAACTGAAACCAGTTAAAAACATGGGTATTAAAAACAGCAAGGATAGTGCTTTTTAAGGTTCTGACTAAAACCTAGAGCAGAGTTCCTCTTCCCCCCTCCCTCCTCTAATCTGGAAGCCACCAACTGCCACTAGGAAAGACCCCTTCTTCTGCGCTGAGCATGGACACAAACCCAGGCTTCTTGTGTCCAAGCACAGGATCACAATAGCTCTGTGTCCCCTCTGTGTCAGGGGGAATCTTCCTGCTCCAGAATGGATGTCTCAGGCCTTGAGAGGGAGTATGTTTTGGGGGGAGGCGGGATGAAGTGAACAGTCAAGGCTTTGCAGATGACAGCAGCTAGTGTGGAAAAAAAAACTCTGCCGGCCCAAAAGCAATGAGGCTATCGGCCTCCCAAGAAAGATGGACGTGAGGTTGTCAGGGCTCAAGGAAAGCGGACAAGAAGGATCCTTGCAACAGGCAGGAGGTGAGGCAACTGTGAGGACAGAACATCCCCTCATTACGAGAACTCACTGACAAGGGCCAACCTTCAGGCCTCGGGGTGGGGGGTTAGTTTGCCAGCATGAAGGCAGAGAGCCATTATGATGTTGTTGGCTCCTGTTAGCCTCTTGCACACAAACCACACCTCAAGCCTTGCCTTTTCCAGTGGATGGAGGGGGAAAGAGCTCTGGCAAAGTTCCTTTTTTAGGACTACAACTCCCAGAATCCCCAAGCCAAGAATGAGGCAGCAACGGCAGTCAACATGCATAAATGAATGGAAAGGAGTCAGGCTTCCCCAAAAATTTCAAGTTGCTTTTTCATACCATCTTTAAGAGGTTGTCTTAACGGCGAAAATGAGTGCAAGGAGAACCCGACCTGTCTAAATGGCAAGCCATGTGTCGTTTTACCATTTTGTGAAGGAGCAGGCCCCAAAATGTCAAAACCTACGTGGGAAAAGCTTTCGTGGCTTTTCCTGGAGTTTTAAAAAACTACAGGGGGGATGCACATTCCCCTTTATTGGGACAAGCAATTTGATATGAATCAGTTTCCCATAGGAGAGAAAGCACAAAGCTGATTGGCTGTTTGAGCGTGGGGACGTGGCTTGCTAAGAGGGCAAGTGCCTATTGCCGGCGTGTTGATTTTTTGCCTTAGCAACTCAGCACTAAGGCGAGAAAAGGGCGTATTATTTTCCCCCTTTTTTTTTGAAAAGCAAAATATCGCTCCAGCGCACAGTTGAAATAGTTATTTTTTTAAAAAAAAGTTTGGCAGTGGCAGATTACAGTAGGCAAAAACATACTCGCAGCTGCCATCTTGACTGGCAGGCATGCAAAGCTTGCGGGGGGGGGCAAAAAAACATTAGGACAAGTTGCAGCTGCTGCAAAATGCCATTACTGTGGGGCACTGTTTGGGGGGGGGCTCATATAGATGGGCCCTCATTCTCTGAAACATTGGCTGTTCTCCTGTTGGTGTTTTTATCAGCTCGTGGGTTCCCTTACACGTGTGGTTGTACTTGTTTTGGCCATGATATAATGCCCACATTCAGTTTGCAGCCATGTAAGTGGTGTTTTCCACATGCGGTTGTGCATTCTTGGATAGTGCATAACTACTCACAAGTGCCTTTGGGGTACCATTTGAATCAGTGGTACCCCAAACAGTAGTCACATTTGCAAACACACAATTAGTGTTTGAAAAGAAAGGTGGGTTTGCCCAGCTACCCCTTAACCATTTACAGTATACTATGCAAGCACAGTGTCGAATCTTGGCTCTTCTCCATCCCTTGGGGGCATAGCTACCCCCATTGCAATAGGGACTCTTGGACTACCCACCAGCTGGAGTCACTGGCCTCCTGTCACCTGCCCCATCCCCACTTCCTGTTCTGACAGATAAGATGGGGGTGCCATCCTCTATTTGCACTTGGTGGAGGGGCGTTTGTACCGTGGGCCCTCAGTATCCATGGGTTTGGTATCTGCAGATTCAAGCATCTGCAGATCATTGTACCGCATCCCTAAAATGGCAATGCCCATACCTAAAATGGCAGCCGTGCATACCTAAAATGGTGGCGCCCATTGACTAATATGGGGCTTAACCATCCATGGTTTTTGTTATCTAAAGGGGTTTCCAGAACTGACCCCCCCCCACAAATATGGAAGGCCCACAATAATTCTCACCCATAGACCTCTAGGCACTAGGTTATGCCATGCCCCAGAACAGATTTGCTCCCCCATAGTGGCCAATCTGTTGAATGTTGCCAGTATATGATCATCTCAGAGCTAGGGAGGGCACCTGGTAATGTCATTATGAGTTATGAATTAAGTACCAACCAACGTTGCTTATAGCTTGTGATTCGCAAACACACGCTTAAACACATGTTATTTTCCAGTTTGGAAATTAATTGAAATCTTACTCAAAGAGGCTGTTCCTAGATCAAGGTGAAATGAAGGGATTATTCCTTCTCATTTATTTAGAGAGATGAGCTAAGGAACATTTAATCTCACCTACTTGCTTTTTCGAACAAGATCCAGCATCATGTAGTGGTTTGAATGTTGCACTACGACTCTGGAGACCAGGGTTTGAAACCTCGTTCAGCCACGGAAACTTATTGGGTGACCCTGGGCAAGTCACAATGTCTCATCCTCAGAGGAAGGCAAAAGCAAACCTCCTCTTGCCAAGAAAACCCTGTGGTTATGTTCACCTTAGGGTTGCCAAAAGTCAGAAATTACTTGAAGGCACACAACAACAGCAACAACACTTCCCCTTGGCACCACAACAACTGCAGGGGAAAGAGGAAACTAAGTAAATACATAGAATCATAGAATTGTAGAGTTGGAAGAGACCACGAGGGCCATTCAGTCCAACCCCCTGCCACGCAGGAAATCACGATCAAAGCATCCCCGACAGATGGCCATCCAGCCTCTGTTTAAAGACCTCCAAGGAAGGAGACCCCACCACACTCCGAGGGAGTGTGTTCCACTGCCGAACAGCTATTACTGTCAAAAAGTTCCTCCTAATGTTGAGGTGGAATCTCTGTTCCTGGAGCTTGCATCCATTGCTCCGTGTTCCAGTCTCTGGAGCAGCAGAAAACAAGCCTTCTCCATCCTCAGCGTGACATCCCTTCAAATACTTAAACAGGCCTATCATATCGCCTCTTAACCGTCTTTTTTCCAGGCTAAACATACCCAGCTCCCTACGTCTCTCCTCATAAGGCATGGTTTCCAGACCTTTCACCATTTTAGTTGCCCTTCTCTGGACATGCTCCAATTTGTCAATATCCTTTTTGAATTGTGGTGCCCAGAACTGGACACAGTATTCTAGGTGAGGTCTGACCAAGGCAGAATAGAGTGGCACTATTACTTCCTTGATCTAGACACTATACTTCTATTGATACAGCCCAAAACCGCATTGGCCTTTTTAGCTGCCGCATCACACTGTTGACTCATGTTCAACTTGTGGTCTACTAGGACTGTTAGATCCCTTTCGCACGTAGTCTTGTTCAGCCAGGTCTCTCCCATCCTATATCTATGCATTTCATTTTTCCACCCTAAGTGCAGTATTTTACATTTCTCCATATTGAATTTCATTTTGTTAGCTTTGGCCCAGTTCTCCAGTCTATCCAGGTCATTCTGAATTTTGATCCTGTCCTCTAGGGTATTAGCTACTCCTCCTAATTTGGTGTCATCTGCAAATTTGATAAGTATGCCCCTAATTCCCTCATCTAAGTCATTGATAAAGATGTGGAATAGCACTGGGCCCAGGACAGAACCCTGTGGCACCCCACTGGTCACATCTTTCCAAGACGAAGAGGAGCCACTGCTGAGCACCCTTTGGGTTCGGCCGGTCAACCAATTACAAATCCATTGAACAGTTAACTTGTCTAGCCCACATTTTACAAGCTTGTTTGCAAGAATGTCCCTGGAGAGTCTTTGCAAGTCGCAGCAACAAATCAATTACACCTTGCATATTGTAGCAAACTGCTGCTCTCCTAGCTAAGCTGAAGATTGGAACACAGCCCTTTCCTCTTGCGTGGAGCTGATGCCACCAAAAGTGGAGAATTTGCTCCCTCATCTCCCACCTGGAGAGGACCCACAAAAACTGGAGACTCAGGTCGGGCCCTGAGATCTGACCACCCTAGATCTGCCATGAGTGAGGAGAGAGAGGCAGCCTGAAAACACCACCAGGGTTGGGAATTCGTATGCCACTAGTCCATCCCTTTTTAGCCTGAGAAGTGTTGGCGTGTCTCCAGTAGGAAACTGGAGCTGAGTCATACGTCAAGATGTGCATCTCTGACCCTGGAGCAGGAGAGTGAATTATTTTTCCCCAAATAAGTGTCAAAGTCCATAAATTCTCTCCCTCTTTCTCCTCAAGGTTGGTAAATTATTCACATCTCTCCACTGCTGTCCAAGAAAAGAGCTTGTCAAGACAGTAGGGGGGCTACATTAAAGAGGACAGCCCTATGTTTGATTGGCTGTCAAAGGCGAGGATGGAAAGAATATTCACAAATATTCTTGTCCTCGATGGGAAAAGTGTCTTGACCAAAAAAACCCAAAACAAATGCAGTATGTTTTTGGTCTCCCAGGTCAGTTGGATAGTGAAACTGGTCTGAGTTTTAGTCCAGAATTTAAAAGAGCCCTTCAGTGTGCTAAGTTCAGCACATTGGACAGTTCCTTTCAAGTTCAGACTAAAACACAGAGCAGATATATAAACCCGTGGCCACAGGAGCCAGCTGCAACCACTGGCAAAAATGTTGGATTTTCTACACAAAAAACGGTTGGAGCCCCCTCCCTCCAAAAAAAAAAAAAGCCTTTGGGGAAAAAAAGTGCCAAAATGTGAAACATCATTGAAAAATTCACAGAATCTCCCATGATCCCAGCAGCAGGGTGAAAACTTTTGAAATGTTTGCTTTGTTTTATTTTATTCATAGCCTGCCTTTCTCCTGACATGGCACGCAAGCTGGCTTAGAACAAGGTTAAAACAAGACAAAGAGCTAAACAACACAATGATAAAAAAGATAAAACAATTCAACAAGCTGCCATATTAAAACCTCATTGTCTGGCATCCTACATTGGAGTTACAGATTTCTAACCTAGAGCTGCAGGTCTCTAACAGCTCTGTATTCAGCCATGCTCTGTATTCATGATTGTGGAACTATTGCCATGATTGCAAATGCTCCCCACGGACCTACCTAAACAGCCAGCACCCTCATTGAGCAATAGAGGTCTGCTCTGCTGTGGAGCGGGGCACTGAAGGATGACATTTCCAGTCCTCTCCTGCCAACAAGCTGCAGTGTGAGAATAGAAGCAGGAGCCCTGCCACAACCGCTTGTCACACCAGAAATTGCTGGTGGGAGGGGACTGGAAATGTCGTCCTGCTGCACCCTGGTTGTCAACAAAACAGACCTCCATAACTCAGTGTGTCTGCGGGCTGTTAACGGTGGATTTGGGGGGTCGGGTTGGGAAACAAGATGTAGTTATGCATTTGTAACTATGGCTGCATCTGCACTACAGAAATAATCCAATTTGACATCGCTTTAACTGCCATGGTTCAATGCTATGAAATCCTGGGATTTGCAGTTTCTTGTGGCACTTGACAGAGAAGGCTAACTATCTCACAAAACTACAAATCCCAGAAATCCATAGCATTGAGCCATGGTAGTTAAAGCTGTGTCAAACTGGATTATTTCTGCAGCACAGATGCAGCCTATGTCTCTAATGTAGGATCTCAGCATGCAATTTTTAAAAGTATAAAATCATTTTTTTTATTTCAACCAAGATAAAAAATACAGCATGCACATTCTTCCATAACAAAAAAGACTCCCCTGCAACCAATGAATCATCAAATGTCTGTTAAAATAAAACCTACTGGCAAAAGGAGGTCAGAGATGGGGCCAGCCAAGCCTCCCATGGGTGAGAATTCCACAGCCTAGAGTGTAAGAATGAAATAAACAAAGATTTATTACCCTAGTCAATCAATTTATTTCTCTAGGACAATTCTTTATTTGAAAATGACCTCTGTTTACTGCACTGTCAACCTGAGTCTGGCTGAAAAGCAAAAAAAAAAAAACCCTCTAAGATGGAAGAACAACAGGTGTCCTGACCTTGTCCATTTTGGGCACCTGAGGATCAGGCAAGTCACCTGGGGGCCTTTCACATGACACAGTTACAGCACTAGGATTCCACTTTAATCATGGTTCCACCCAATAGATTCTTGGGATTTCACCCTCCAGTTTTTTTAAAAACTCGGGAAAAGTCCCAAAGTCTTTTGTAGCATAGCTTGTGCAGTTTTTGGCCTCTGCTCCTTCCGAATAGCCTGAACCAACACAGGATCTCATTAGGACAAATGGAATTCTCCTCGAATTCCATAAGGAGTATTTTCACCGTATAGAAAAGCCCGAAGTTTAGGGATACTTCAGGGAGTTCTCAAAGAGCTCTAGTGATTCATCAAACTAACAACCTCAGAATCCCATTGGATGCAGCCATGGCAGTTACAGTGGAATCATAGCCCTATCTTTGTCCATTATAAAAGGGGCTGTAGTCATAGTCATCTTCCATTCTGCTCATACATATTTTTATTTATTATATTCTGGCTTCCATAGGTCAGAGTATAGCTAGGGGTGAAATAAATGATGGCACAGTCCCCCTCCAAATAAGAATTCTGCCCATGAATTTTTCCTTCAGTATAAAATTTCTAGCATTGCAGTCATTTAATTCTTCTATTCAGCATTTAGAAATACAGTTCAGGGATCTAAAGGAAAAGAGCAGGCAGAGCAAGCAAAGGAATATGCAACCAATTGCATATCTGTGAACTTGCTCACTGTTTTTGCAGTCTCAGTTAATCAAGACGTACCACAAAATCACTCAAAGGAATAGCTACCAGGGGGCAAAATGAGGACATACAAACACACACACACACACACAAGAATTCTGCCACCTCAAATGAATGTTTCCCTTCAGTCCCTAAATTTCTACTGTTGCTGTAACTTAAAACTTCAGTTGAGCACGTAGAAATAGAGGTTGGGTATCTAAAGAAAAGGGAATGGCCAAGTGACTAAGCGAACTCTAACACAGAAAATAAAGAACAATTTTTGGTGTTTCAGTCTTTGAAATGCTAGAAATTTGGGGACTGTAGGAAAATATCATGGGGGGAGAATTCTTATTGGGGGGACTATGTCTCATCCCCACCACCACCTAGTGTAAATCTCTGTATGCAGAGTTATGCATTGCATGTGCTATGCAGCCCTTGACTTGAATGGCAATGTTGCATGACTGCATTAAGACCCCAAATGCCCATGTGCATCCTTGCACAGTACACACCTATGCACAATTGTGCTACATGTGCAACTCGGTTTGTGCAACCTTGAACCAATTGTGGACATTCCATCTTAGTCATTTTCATAAAGGAACTTACCCATGTGTAAGACACCAACGGGATTGTACCCATTGCCTTTTCATTTAAATTCTGTTATTCCTACATTTGTACCCAGAAAAAACAAACACAGCACAAGGTGCAACAGTAACATGATGAAAACTCTACCCTGTGTGAAAAAATACACAAGTTTAAGGAAGACACAGCATAAGGTACAACAGTATCAAGACAAGGAATAATAGTACTCTATCCAGTCTACATAAAAGGAAAATACAAGTCCCCCCCCTCCGCCCTGTATCCATGGGGGGTAAATTCTGGACTTACCGTAGATACACAAAATTGTGTATAATAGCAAACTGCCATAGAATCTATATATATAAAACTCTTGGGTATGTTGCCTTTTTCAATGTGATGATTGGCTGCTCAGGAAGCACACCCAACCAGTCACCACCCAAATGTCAATTCCCTCTCCACCTCACAATCCACTCCTGCCAACTCAATCTGTGGCCCAGATTGGGACCCAGGCAGTCAACTGGCAGTGGCTGTGAACATGGCAGGGCAACAGAGCGAGTCACCTCAGCAATTCCAGGAAAACTGGAATGCAGAGAAGGGGGCGGACTTTACAGGGTTGTCATGAGGTCTACCGGGCATTTTGGGGGAGTTTTTTAACAGTGTATGTTATGCCAGGTACAGCTAGTACCATAGAATCACACTGGAGGACCTAGAAAATGCCTAGTGAGGATGCCTCTCTAGGCATCTGGTATGACTCTATGGTCAACTTCTGGCAGATGTTGACCATAGAGTTGTGTTGGAGGACCTCCCAGTGCCCAGAGATACCACTTCCAGCGTAACTCTATGTTCCTGCCCAAGCGTAGGTAGACCTTTTCCCCCCAAATGTGGGTAAGTGAAACTGCAGGTACCGATCTCATGTAAACAGGGGATGGCCTGTATCAAACCCAATCCCATCTTACACAGGGTCTTGAGCTTCATAACGGAGACAAGGAAGTATGCTTTTCAAACTCTTCTTCTTTTTCTCCTTCAGAAAATGCCATCCAGGCCTTTGGCAATGGGACGTACCTGAGCTCAGCCCTGGGTCCTTCCACCCCTCCGACCACACAGATGCGCAAACAGGAGCGGAACGCCAACAAAGCCGCAGCCACCCTCAGAGAGAATATCTTTGAGCAGCTACAGCCCACCAAGGTAGGCGAGGAGTCCAAGTGCAGCTTTCTGCTGAAATCAGCAGCTGGCCCATCAGCCATCGACTTGGCATTTGGATGCTAGTTGCTCTCATGTCAATGAGGCGGTGAACCCACTCCAGATTTTATTTTAAAATAATGTTTCTTGGGGCTTAATTGCTACATAAAATGTGATAAGATTGGCAACAAAAAAATGAAAAAACAAACAGCTGATAAAATATAACACATAAAAAGACAATTCCATAGTAACAAAGACAGCTAACATATCAAATACCCCCCTTTCCCATCCTCCCTACCCACCCACCCAACTTCCTGCACATCACTCACTACAGATTATTAATTTTATCATAGAATTACTCCTCTCTAACTTTCACCTTTTACATATACATGTTCTTTTCTACAACAGAGAAAATAATTTATTCTTAAATGTCAAATCCTATTATTGCATCGTCTCCTTTTCTTATCTTAATATACTCTATAAAAGGCGGACAGGTATATAAGTAAGATTTAATCAAATTTCCTTTTAGCCAGTTTATTAGCTTATCTGAAATAGCAAAATCCGATAATTTTTGTAGCCATTCTTTAACACTTGGGGATTCCTTCCTCTTCCAATATTTGGCATAATTCATCCTTGCTGCTATAATCATATAACATAGTAAAACACTATTCTCTTTTTTGGCTTTTTCTTCCAAATCTAACATGTTTAAAAAGAACAGTTCTGGTCTGAATATTTCTATTTTCAAAAATCTTTTATCTTTTAGTAATTTTACTAATTATTAACCAATCTTTATTTTATTTTATTATTTCCCTTTTTCCATGTCCACCATTGATGGTAGAATCCACTCTATGTTTTAACCTGCGCTGTACAGAAGGTACCAAAGGTGCTGAAACTCCTTGTGGGAGAGAGTTCCATATCTTGGATAGCACCCTTAAAGTTCAGACTAAAACCTGGAGCGGATTTACTGCATTGACATGGATGCCACCAGCTTCCATTGATGCAATCCACACACAGACACACAAACACACAGTTTAACCATTAAAATGAAGTCTTTACTAAAATGAAGGGGTGGTTGTTGACTCCCATGCCAAGGAGGCAGTGAATCCAATCTAGGTTTCTGCTTGAACTTTGAAGAATTATCCAAAGTGTTTTCCAAATCTGTTCAGCACCACAGTTATATCACTATTATTCCACTTTAACTGCTCTGGCTGCCTCCTGTGAAATCCTGGGACTTGTAGTTTAGGGAGAGCTTTTAGCATTCTCAGTCAGAGAGCCCTTAGGCCTCACTAAACTTCAAATCCCAGCATTCCACAGGAGGCAGCCAATGCAGTTAAAATGGAATAATAGTGGTATAACTGTGTAGTGTGATAAGGCTCTTAGACTCATAGAATCATAAAGTTGGAAGAGACCACAAGGGCCATCTAGTCCAACCTCATGCCATGCAGGAACACACAATCAAAGCACGCTTGACAGATGGCTATCCAGCCTCTGTTTAAAAACCTCGAAAGAAGGAGACTCCACCACAATCCCAGGCAGCACATTCCAGTGCCAAAGAGCTCTTACTGTCAGGAAGGTCTTCCTAATGTTTAGGTGAAATCTCTTTTCCTGTAGTTTGAGCCCATTGCTCTGTGTCCTAGTCTCTGAAGCAGCAGAAAACCAGCTTCCTCCATCCTCAATATGACATCCTTTCAAGTATTTAAACATGGTTATCATGTCCCCTCTTCACCTTCTCTTCTCCAGGCTAAACATACCCAGATCCCTAAGCTGTTCCTGGTAAAGCATGGCTTCCAGACCTCCCACCATTTTGGTCACCCTCCTCTGGACATGTTCCAGCTCAGGGACTGGATAGGATGCAAACAAGATGCACGTCCCCCCCCCCGCCATTGCTGGGAGCCACCAGCTGCTGCTGCATTTAGGATGAATCATCCGGGTTCCTGGACTTACCGTGGATACCAGAAACCATGGATAATAGCGAATGCCATTGAAATCCAGTTTGGAGGACTTAGAAAATTGTCTAGAGAGTTTTCTGGGAAGACTCTATGGTATGTGTCTTGTTTTGTGTCCCACGGATAACTGAAACCGTGGATATTGGTTCAGCAGATACAGGGGTCCTACTGTATATGGAGGAGGGGGGTTTCATCTTGCTTCCATCCTACCCAGTCTCTGAGTCGCAGGCCCATTTGGCTTGGCTCCTCAACTTCAATGTATTCAGTGGGAGTCTGAATATGCATGCAGCCAGCTCTTCCCTGAGATCTAGAGCCCTGGCATGGGGAAGAATAAATACAGCTGAATCGGATCTTCAGCAAGCACATTGAGGTCATGGGGAGAACTTGAAACATGCAATGCTGGGGAAAGGGCAGAGCTGGGAACTGTTTCCTTTTTGGATGACCACTCCCAGAATCTCCCAGCAGCCATAAAACTTTCCCCAACTCTGGAGAGAGCCCAATAGTTTCAAGAAGTAGATAATACTTCTTATCTAGTCATCAGCCCATCATGTGGTTCTCATTCCCACCAGAAAAAGGGTTTCCTTGTGTCTCTGTCTGGAGACACATGGTTCTCTTTATGATTTGCATACATGGACAGCTTGTGGTGTCCATGTTAGTGAGGCAGTGAACTCATTCCAGGTTTTAGACAGTACAGTTGGACCTCCATATCCACAGGGGTTTAGTTCCCAGACTTACTGTGGATACCTGAAACTGTGAATAACAGTAAACGCTATTAAAATAAAGGGCTTCTAGGAAAAATATACCATTGAGTTGCATTGGAGGACCCAGAAGATGCCTAGAGAGGATGCCTTTCTAGGCATTTTCCAGCACAACTCTATGGTAGGTGTCCCCTATTTTGTGTCCTGCAGATAACTGCAACTACAGATTCACAGGGATCCAATGGTACAGTGGGCCCTCAGTATCCACTGGGGTTTATTCCAGGACCCACCATGGATACCAAAATCTGTGGATGCTCATGTACCATTATATACAATGGTGTAGTAAAATGGCATCCCTTATGTAAAATGGCAAAATCAAGATTTGCTTCTTGGAATTTATTTTGGGAGGGGGGTATTTTTCAAGCCATGGATGCCAAATATATGGATACAGAGGGCTAACTGTATTTTAAAGATGCTGAACGCTATCTCCCCAAATAGCTTTGGCACTCGAGATAGCTCCTTTAAAGTTCAGACTTAAACCCACAGTGGATTCATTGCCTCATGGATCTGGGGGCCAGGGCTAGGATACTATCCTTACTACCAGAAGTTACCCAGCATAGTTGAGGTGCTGCAATGAAGCAGTGAATCTGCTGCCACAATGGAAATGTACACACAAGCCTTGTAAGTGGGAAATGGTAATGTACCCTAATTTCCACCAGTGCTATTTGATAATAATAATAATAATAATAATAATAATAATAATTTATTTATACCCTGCCCCTCTGCTAAAAACAATCGGGGTGGCTTCCAACAATTAAAACATTATAATAATGACTAAAAACACCACCCCCATAAAAAGACATTAAACACTATAAAATTAAAACCTTCTAACTAAAAACACATTAAAAACAAATATATACATAATTTTAAAAAGCCAGGAGATACAGGTCCTGAGGCTGGGATCTAATTAGGAAAGGCCTGGCGAAAGAGATCCATCTTTAGTGCTTTTTTAAAGCTACTCAAGCTCGTCAGCTGACGGATCTCATTTGGCAGACCATTCCATAAATTGGGGGCGATTACTGAAAAGGCCCTCTGGGAGGTTGCAGACAGCCTAGATTTTTGTGGCTGAAGCAAATTCCTCCCAGAGGACCGGAATGTGCAGGGAGGATTGTATGGGAGGAGGCGGTTCTGGAGATAAGTTGGACCCAAGCCATTTAGAGCTTTAAAGGTAATAACAAACACCTTATACTGGGCCTGGAAACTAATAGGCAGCCAGTGGAGAGATAATACTGGAGTTATATGGTCTCTCCGAGATGTTCCCGAGACCACTCTGGCTGCCATATTTTGTACCAACTGAAGTTTCCGGACCAAACACGAGGGTAGCCCCATGTACAGCGCATTGCAGAAATCTAGACGAGAGGTTACCAGCGCGTGCACCACAGTCTCGAGCTCCCTTAATTCCAGGAAAGGGCGCAGCTGGTGTATCAGCCGAAGCTGATAACAAGCGCTCCTGACCGTCGCATTCACTTGACTTGTCATCTGAAGCGATGAATCAAGGAGCACCTCCAGACTGCGAACACAGTCCTTAATGGAGAGTGTGACCCTGTTCAGGACTGGCGGTTGCAACCCAACTCCTGGTTTCGGGGCCGCTACCTTGAGCACCTCCGTTTTGTCCAGATTTAATCTCAGTCTGGTTTTCCTCATCCAGCCCATTACGGCTTTAAGACAGTCATTAAGAGGAGAGATGCCATTGGAATTCGAGGCCGATGATTGGGACAAGGAGAAATAGATCTGGGTGTCATCAGCTTACTGATAACACCCAGCCCCATAACTCTGAATAATCTCACCCAGCGGCTTCATATAGATGTTAAACAGCATCGGGGACAGGATGGAGCTCTGTGGAACACCACAAGTAAGCTCCTTTCTGCTGGAGCAGCTGTCCCCAAGCCGCACCATCTGGGACCTGCCCAAGAGGAAGGACCGGAACCACTGGAGCGCAGTGCCTCCGATTCCTAACCCACTCAGGCGATCTAGGAGAATGCCATGATCTATCATATCGAAAGCCGCTGAGAGGTCCAGAAGCACCAACAGGGACACATTACCCCGTAGATGCTTAGACGCAGATCATCGATCAAGGCAACCATGGCAGTCTCAACTCCAAATCCTGTCCTGAAGCCAGTTTGAAATGGGTCTAGATAATCAGTTTCATCCAAGACCACTTGGAGTTGAAGAGCAACTGTCCTCTCAATCACTTTGCTCAAGAATGGTAACATAGAAACCACCCTATAGTTGTTCATGTCCAAGGGGTCTAGGGAAGATTTTTTCAGGAGCGGCGTAACCGCTGCTTCATTTAAACAGGATGGAACACACCCTTCCCTGAGGGATGCATTGATGATGTCCTTAAGGAACACCATCAAGGCACACCCCCCCCGATGGCCAGCCATGAAGGGCAAGGATCAAGAGGGCAGGTCGTCTTCTTCACTCTACCAAGTAGCTTGTCCACGTCCTCGGTACTCACAGATTGAAATTGATCCAGTAAACTTACATCAACGGAGTTGTTGGACACCTCGTCAATTGTTTCTGTCAAAATGCTAGTATCTAAGTCAGCTCTTATCCGAGAGATTTTATCTGCAAAGTAGTTGTTAAATGCGTCACAGCAGGCCGTTGTTGGGTTAAGCAATGGGTTCTGCGCAGGTATAACCTGCATCATTTGGTCTTATAAACGGTCTCTTGGGGCAGAACTATGTGTTCTGGTATATATTGTTGGGGATGGAAGTGGTAGCTTGTGATGCCCATGTCAGTGGGATGGTGAATCCACTTTAAGTTTTAATGCAAGCTTTAAAGGAGTCATCCAAAGTGGTGGTGGTTGTATGCCTTCAAGTCATTTCTGACTTATGGAAACCCTAAACCAGCCCTATCATAGGTTTTCTTGGCAAGATTTGTTCAAAGGGGGGTTGCCTGTGCCTTCCTCTGAGGCTGAGAGAGTGTGACTTGCCCAAGGCCACCCTATGGGTTTTCATGGCTGAGAAGGGATTCGAACCCTGATCTCCAGAGTCATAGTCCAATGCTCAGTCCACCACCCTACACTGGCTCTCATAATCCAAGGTGCTGAACCCTATTCCACAAACAGGTTTAAAACCTTGGCGAGCTCTTTTCAAGCTATCCCAAACTCAGAATGTATGCACCACTCCACTCATGTGGATGTCATGGGGGTAGAATTCAAAGATATAGCCATGTTAGTCTGGAATATCAATAAACAAGGGGATCTTGTAGCACTTTTGAGATCAACTGTTAGTCTCAGCTAGTCTCAAAGGTGCCACAAGACTCCCTTGCTTAGTGATGTCACTGGACACAGTGGATGGATGGGTGAAATGCTTAACTTATATACACTAATCACACATCCTCTGCAACCTGTTCCCTCTTGCCATTCTCCCTCCACCCCGAACCTGGCTTTGAAATTATGGCCAAAATCCTACAGCCAAAAGATGGAAAGTAACTTTACACTCACGGAGTTATGTGGTGATTGTGCATAAGTAAACTGCGACACTGTGCAACTCAAGGTGCAAGTGTGAAGTTCATGCCATGCACAATGAACATCTGCATGTGCAATGCACAATGACACCACGTACTGTATTGAACTCCACCTCTGAAACCTTCTTCAACTGAATACAGGCTGCTGCACTGGACAAAAATGCTAACTTCTGTAAGGGAACATATACAAAAGTTGCCAACAGGATGCCCTAATTTCCCAGATATGTCAGGAAAAGCAAGTATGGGAGAGATTACAGGAGACAAGAACAATGTCCAAACAATATTTGGGCAACCAGTCCAAGGCTGATTACTAAACAGCTGATAGCAGAGACACAGCACAGTAAAGCTAATTACATGCAAAGCGACCAAGGCAGCACGAAGTCAGACACTTACTTTACTAGCAAGCAAAACACAAGTCCACAAGCAAAGTCCAATATACAAGGTCCGGTCTGGCAAACAGAGTTCAGGGTAGTCCAGCAGAATCCAGGTCAGGCAAACAGAGTCCAAAGTAAACAAACACTGTCCAGGTCAAACATAGCAAGCAGGAACATGACGGGTACTCAGGTAGGTCACATAATCTCCGACAACCCCTGAAGGGCAGTGCTGAAAATTTATAGAGGAGCAGCTAATGCAGCTGCTGATTAACTAATTGCTGCTTCCTATAAATACACAGGGACCACCTCAAGCCCTCCTTTTGTTGTCTCTGTGCTGTGAAGGTAGGTATAGGTAGGTTGTCCTCTGTATCTGAAGGGGCAGGACCCTCTGCCAGCAATGGTGCTGTTTTATTCCGTGTGTCTGAGGCCTGTGGCTCTGGGACCTCCTCCTGCTCTGGTTCAGCAGGTCCTGGCATGCCCACTGCTTCAGTCTCTGCATCAGAGTCCATTTCCAAGTTCTGGATGCAGAACATGACAACCCCATTGTGGAATCTCAGCCAATTATGCCTTGGAGTGTGTCGGAGTCTCCTTCTTTCGAGGTTTTTAAACAGGCTGGATGGCCATCTGTCAGGAGTGCTTTCCTTGTGTATTTCTGCATGGCAGGAGGTTGGACTGGATGGCCCTTGTGGTATCTTCCAACTCTATGATTCTTTGATTCTATATGCCATATAGGATGAGGAAATGACTAAGCTGCTGGTCCTACTATGTAAATCCTGCCTCTGCCTCCATCTCGTGTGAAGGATTTGGGCTGTAAGAATATGCCGAGCTTGATTCCACCTAGGTTCTCATTTTTCTAAAACCAAGTTCACCCTGAGCCCAAGCCATGATTGAATTGCACTTGGTCTTTTCTTTTTCTGCACAGAAAGTTGGACAGAAATTCAGGACTTTTTCTGCATGGATTCCCCCGCCCCCCCAAATGGACTCACTTTTTAATACCTATTTCCCAGAATGTTTGGAGACTGTTCCCCCGTCTCTCTGTTTTTCCTTGCACATTTTTTCAAAATGTGTGCACTTCTGAAAGGTATCCTTTCTTCGCCAGACATATGACAAACTTGAAAACTTACATCTTTCCAGCCACACGTTGCAATTGCTCACCCATCCCAAACTTTGGTGTTTGCTTGTTTGCTTGTTTGTTTTCCCTTTCGGAAAGTTATTTCTCTGTTGCAAAGGCAGATCTGATAAGGCTGCCTGGCTGGAATGCTTCCTTGAGCTGCTGTGGCTGCTTCCATGCTTGGAGCTGAACTTTACTAGCTGTATTTAACTCCTCCTGGGGCCCAGCAGCTGTGGGATAAGAGAAGAGCTAAGCCGATTAGACAGCAGCGGCAGAAGGTTTCAAAGAAACGGCATCTGACAAACCCACTCCCAGCTCACAGGCAGGGGCTTGTGATGCTACAGCCCTGTTGGAAGAAGAATCTCTCTCTTTCTCTCAATCTCTCCTGAAACCAGGGAACATGGAGATTTTGCATTAAATCAAACTCTGAGCTGGATTACCGCCTTGCTCCCAACTTTCAAAAAGCCGAGCCCCTCAACCAATCAAGTCAGCTGCCATGGCTGTGTCGGGGACAGGGCCATGTACATTCCAGATATCACAGCCTTCCCTGACCTAATGCTGGCTGTGGAATGATGGGAGCTGTAGTCCCCCACACAGGGAGGACAGAGCCACATCTGAAGGGGAAGGCTGGGCAATGCCAAGCATCTTTGTTGATACCAGCAAAGCTCTTCCAAGCACAGAATTTTAGACTGGTCAATTTGGAAGGAACTCCAATGGTCATCTCGTCCAACCCCCAGGCAGTGCTGGAAATCCACCTGAGATGTGGCCATCTAACCTCTGTTTGAAAACCTTTAATGAAGGAGAGTCTATTGCCTTTTTTGTTGGTTACTTCCTTTCCCTAAACAGGGAATGTTGAAAGCTCTCTCTCTCTCTCTGTGTGTGTGACTTAAAGGTCTCTCACAGAGGCAAGCCTGAAGAGTATTAATTTACACATATTACACAGACCAGCATTTTCTGCCTCAAAGATCACTGCTGATTTTGTGAAGTGAAGGCTGGGCTTCAAGGTCAGGATCCACATGGCACAGCTCCACTTCTGTCATTGCTTGTTATGGGAGTGGTTGTCCTTTTCCCAAAGTCAAGCAGCAGCGTGGAAACATCGTGGCATGATGACACTTATTATCACACATCGCTGTAATCACGTGAAGGAAATGCCACAGAATTATTGGACAAAGACCACTAGTGCTTCAAGAACGGGAGTTTACTTCTGTGATTTGGCATGGGCAAGATTTCAACTGTTCTCACGAGAAGACGTAAGCATGCTTAAAACTCAAAAAAAAAACTTAATTAAGAAAGTAAATGAACACACACGCACTGAAACAATCCTAAAAACATGCGAACTAAAGAGGACAGTTCATAAAATGAGCATCTTGTGCTTCGTTTTCATGTTCTCACCTGGAAGTTTTCTCACTGAGGACTACCCATTCATGCTGTAATCTCGCAATTACAACGGGACGTGGTTTCGCACACAGTCAGGGTGGAAAGAGCGCTATTGACAATCTATTGATGGCTTGTCCCATGAATGAGAAAGAACACCTTTTTCATGGCTACAGCATGGTGTGATAACTCGAGGAGGACAATGTCATGCAATAGCAGGGCCCATTCGCGTTACCCTGACATTATAACCCTGCAATTTCTGCCATATCTGATAAGGTCCAAAGTCTTCCCAAGCAGAAGAGGGTAGTTGATGTCTCTTAGCAGCCTATTTCACTTATGGAGTCGAAGTCCTCAGATCCGGACTGCCAGTCGGCAACGGAGTTGTTAGCGGCTGTGTGAAGCTTAGTGGGAGCTCTCACGGTCACCAGAAGGTGCTCTGGGAAGGCTGGCTTGGGCCATTGCCTATTCTGAGGCTGTTTCCAGTCCCCCAAAGTGCACAGTGAGTAACCCTGGCTGAATCACCGTCTTTCAGCCTAGCCTACCTCATAGGGCTGTTGCAAGGATGAAAGATGTTGTCGCCCCATTTTCTGAGCTGCTTAGAGGAAGGAACAGAGCCATAGGAGTTGTCTAGATGGTGAAAAAACGCTTCATAGAATTCAAGGAGAATACCTTTTGTCCCAATGAGATCCCACAGTGATTTGCCGTATTCAGAAGGAAGGGGACCAAAAACTATGTGGGAAAAGCCTTCATGGCTTCTCCTGAGGTTTGTTTGTTTGTTTTTAAATGCATGGGAAATAAGCACTCCCTCTCATTAGGTCAACCAAATCACATTACTGCGCATTCCCGGAGACTAGTGGAAGTGGAAACTGATTGGTCGGATGTGTATAGTGGGTAGGATGGGTAGGATATATATATATATATATATATATATATATATATATATATATACTGTGCAGTGGCGGCAACTTGTGGCGAATAATAACGTGAGCGATTCACTCCTGGCCACCATCTTGATATGCAGACACAGCTCTTTGTGCATCTCAAACATGGTTAGCTTCACATACCAGCGTGCCAAAAAACCATGGGGACAAATGAACGCTGCTGTGAATTTGCATTAATGCACAACAATCAGCATGATACCTTCTCGTCTAGACAAGCCCACAGACTCATGGAGCTAGAAGGGACCCCAAGGGCCTTTCTAATGCAACACCCTGCCAGACCAGGAGACTACAGCTAACACATTCTTGAGAGGTGTCCGTCCCACCTCTGTTTATAACCCTCCAAAGAGAATAAATCCCATTCACTTTTAACAGGAATTGCCAAGTGTCCACGTGGAATTACACTCTGTGTGTGTGTGTGTGTGTGTGTGTGTGTGTGTGTTACAAAGTATCTCCAATATGACGCTTGCACAAGTGAGATAACAAGATTGGTTTCTCCTACAGTTTTTCTTCTTCCTAACAGGTACTTTTTTGGTAACCAGAATGAAGGTGTAAACGTGATCCCTGGAAGCAAAACAACAGCAACAACAACAACTTTGTTCTTTTCCCAAGATGACATGTTTGCTTAACTAAAATTCAATACTCTTGCTAACTGCAAAGCATTGTGAGCTGAACAGATGCCACTCAGAGTTGTGAATGCCCTCTTCGTAACAGCCTTGGCATTGAACCAGCCCTTAATTTAGCAGATTGAGGTCTGATCACTTTTCCTCAGATGGATGTTTGACTTTTACTTTTTAAGGGCAGCAGTGGCTGGTGGCTCCTATGTGAGTGGCTCAGTGAATCTGCTCTAGGTTTTAGTCTGAACTTTAGAGGAGCAATCCAAGATGTTGACCTTATGGGGGGAGCAGAGGTCAAGACCTTGGTAGCTCCTTTACAGTTCAGACTAAAACCCAGAGAGGATTTGCTGTTCACACAGACATGGAAACCACCAGCTTCCACTCCATTAGCAGGACCCACCATGGAGAGCTTCAGGGACAAGAAAGTTGCATGCTTCCTTTCTATGCAGAAGGTCTGAAGGGGAAAGTCTCTCCCCAAGTTCAATTCCCTGAATCTTCCTTACAGAGCCTTCTAGTTTTCAGACTGGAACAGAGCTTGGAATGTTACTGTTTTAAAATACATTAATTTTTTCCTATTACGTAGATTCATAGACTCAGAGACTTTGAAAGCATCCCAAGGGACATCTAATCCAACCTCCTACATGTTCAATTGTTGCAATGTTTGACAAAGTAACTGCGATGCTCAAAAAGTAACTCATGAAGTTGCTAGTTACACAACTTTTCATTGCTTCCCATTACACGGTTGGATCAATAAGAGAATGGCATGAACTTTTAAAATTCCACTCCACACCTCTAAAAATGCCTTTAAAAGATAACTTTTGAAAGGAGCTAGGAAATATTACCCATTGTACCAATAAAGTAACTTCTTTTCTACTTGTAACATCACATTTGAAGTATAACATTACTGCTTTATAACTTTGTCCCAGCTCTCAAAAGTAACTAGTTACAGATAACTAAATAAATTACACAATTGTAACTCATTACTCTCAAGCTTTGGATGAGGGGGAGATAACTCTTACCATCTGAAAATTTGAAAATTGCCATTGGTTTTGTTGTGTTAATTTTTTATTTGTTTTTTGTATTTTCCCGATTTTCTTAAGTGGCTTTGATTTATTAAAAAAAAACAACAACAACCATAGATGAGATTCTAGATCAGTTATTTAGTTAACTAAGTACAGGTCACCCCATATCTGTGGAACCAATATCCATAGTTTCAGTTACCCAAGGGACACAAAATAGGGGACACATACCATACAGTTGTGCTGGGCAATGCCTAGAAAAACATCCTCTGTAGGCATTTTCTAGGCCCTCCAATGCAACTCTATGGTATGTTTGTATAGGAAGTTCTTTATTTTAATATGGTTTGTTATTATCCACAGTTTCGCTTATACACAGCAAGTCCAGGAATGTATCCACCATGGATAAGGGGGGCAACCTATAGTGTCTCAATCAGGATGCAGCAGACCGACTTTCCTACCCTGCTCTGGTGAGCGATCTCTGGTGCGATGCGGAATCCTGTTTCTGATTGTCACACTGGAGATTTCTGGCAGGAGGGGGATGGAAACGTGAGCCTTTTGCATCCCAATTGACAAGAGAAAAGACTTCCATCACTCACAGTGGCCGCTGCCTGGTAAATTGGGATTGGGGAGCTTTTATGATCCCTGCGTATTCCCTACACTATTGCCACGATCATGAATATATAGGGATTGTCAGTAGGAGTATACTGTCTAGATCGAGGGAAGTAATAGTGCCATTCTATTCTGCTTTGGTCAGACCTCATCTGGAATACTGTGTCCAGTTCTGGGCACCACAATTCAAAAAGAATATTGACAAGCTGGAACGTGTCCAGAGGAGGGTGAGCAGGATGATGGGAGGTCTGGAAGCCATGCCCTGTGAGGAGCAGCTTAGGGAGCTGGGTATGTTTAGCCTGGAGAAGAGAAGGTGAAGAGGGGACATGATAGCCATGTTTAAATATTTGAAGGGGTGTCATACTGAGGATGGAGCAAGCTTGTTTTCTGCTGCTCCAGAGACTAGGACATGGAGCAATGGACTCAAACTACAGGAAAAGAGATTCCACCTAAACATTAGGAAGAACTTCCTGATAGTAAGAGCTGTTCAGCAGTGAAATGCACTACCTCGTAGTGTGGTGGAGTCTCCTTCTTTGGATGTTTTTAAACAGAGGCTGGATAACCACCTGTTGGGAATGCTTTGATTGTTTCTTCCTGCATGGCAGGGTTGGCCTAGATGCCCCTTGTGGTCTCTTCCAACTCTATGATTCTATGATTCTATGATCATGACAGATCCCAGTTACAGACACATATCTCTAGGTTACACATCTGTAACAGTGATTGTGAATTCCAGCCCACTTGTGTTTTTACCCACCTTTTCACCCCCATGGCTCCCTACAAGGGTTAAAATATCAGAGAATCACTTAGGGCTTTGAATGTCATAGAATCATAGAATTGCAGAGTTGGAAGAGACCACGAGGGCCATCCAGTCCAACCCCCCTGCCACACAGGAAATCTTGATCAAAGCATCCCCGACAGATGGCCATCCAGCCTCTGTTTAAAGACCTCCAAGGAAGGAGACCCCACCACGCTCCGAGGGAGTGTGTTCCACTGCCGAACAGCTCTTACTGTCAAAAAGTTCCTCCTCATGTTGAGGTGGAATCTCTGTTCCTGGAGCTTGCACCCATTGCTCCGTGTTCCAGTCTCTGGAGCAGCAGAAAACAAGCTTGCTCCATCCTCAGCGTGACATCCCTTCAAATACTTAAACAGGGCTATCATATCGCCTCTTAACCGTCTTTTTTCCAGGCTAAACATACCCAGCTCCCTAAGTCTGTCCTCATAAGGCATCATTTCCAGACCTTTCACCATTTTAGTTGCCCTTCTCTGGACACGCTCCAATTTGTCAATATCCTTTTTGAATTGTGGTGCCCAGAACTGGACACAGTATTCTAAGTGAGGTCTGACCAAGGCAGAATAGAGTGGCACTATTACTTCCCTTGATCTAGACACTATACTTCTATTGATACAGCCCAAAATCGCATTGGCCTTTTTAGCTGCCGCATCACACTGTTGGCTCATGTTCAACTTGTGGTCTACTAGGACTCCTAGATCCCTTTCGCACTGTCATCCCCAGTGTCTTGAATTCAGAGGAGAAGTGAGCTGGGCAGCAAAGTGGCAACAGCTTAACTGTAGATCCATACTATGCAAGCATGATGTAGGTTCAGCCGTCGTGTTAACTCCTTCCTTTTCCTTTTTGCCCCTACCAGATATCTACTGAGGAGAAGGTGTTACGAGATGCCACTCTTTTAGCCTCCGACGCCTCCAACACAGCCCTGGCACTGACCATTCATGGCTGCTGGATCCTGTGGGGCTTTGCCTCTGCCGGTATATACCTCCTGGTGTCCATGTGAACTGGAGTGAGCCCGCTCTCAAGAGCTGAGACTGAACTGCTCTTCATTGTTATCACTTTTCAATGTGGAGTGCTGGGAGGGAGGGAACGGTTGCCCCAGCCTCCATCTTCCTCCTCATCAACTTAAGAAGGAAAGGAATTTGGAAAGAAATTCATCTCATCCAGTTGTTTGTTAATGCCTTTTCTGGTGAGCAAATGCTGTCTTCATCCGGGGAGGTGCTGGAAATCAGACCCTTCACAAGAAACCTTGTGATCCATCATAGACCTGTGCAAAGGTCACAGTTAGGACTAATTCGCGTTACCTTTTTTCTTTACATTGGCAGGTCAGTAAAAGTTGCCAGCTTTGGTGTGATAAAGCAGCCAATCAGCTGCCAACCAGGACATGGTCCTGTTACCATCTTGGAGTTTGTCCTTGTTTTTATGTGCCTTCAAGTCCACTCCGACTTATGGCAAACCTATCATGGGGTTTTCTTGGCAAGACTTCTGCACTGCCACTGCCTTCCTCTGAGGCTGAGAGAGTGTGATTTGCCCAAGGTCACCCAGTGGGAGCACATGGCCCAGCAGGGATTTGAATCCTGGTCTCCCAAGGTCCTAATCCAACACTCTGCCGGATCTCTGTCTCTTGGAGAACCTCCTACAAATGGGTTGAAGTAAGAACTCACTAAAGCCCAGTCTTTCCATACATTGGGTCAGTAGCTGCACTGCTTCATCATGCCAATATTGTCAACTTCTGCTAACAGTTGTTACCCAGTCACCCATTTTTTTAAAGCGTTGAAAGATTATGCTTTGAGACTGTGAATTGGACAAAAATGATTGGATGTTCCACATGGCGCAAACAACAATACCCAGACTACACCAATGACTAGGATTTTGTGAGAAATGGAAACAATGGATTATCTGTTGAGGAATGGGTCTGCTTTGATATAATATCCTTGTTTGTAGCTACATAAGAACTTCTGAGACAAGTGAGACTGAGTTTCTGGCTCTGAAGAGGCAAAAGAAATCACCCATTCTTAAGTCACTGATTTGGTTCCAACAGAGCATGTTCAAGGACAAAATCCTGTCTTATCTGGTAATACACAAGGGGGCAAACCGTACATGTACCTGAAATCATACCATGTCACTGAGGTGCATCTACAGTTTGCGTGGTCCTCCTAGAGACTTGTGTTCAAGCCCAAGTTGTCCTGATAAACCAGTCACCCTGAGTGATTTTGAGCTTTACCACAGAATGTCCCTCACCATAATGTGGTCGAGAAAAAGAGACTGCAGAATAAATCTCAAAGGCATTTTGATGTTCAGAAATTGGGGGGGGGGGGAATTCAACCGATGCAAAGATGTTACACTTGGCACATCCAAACACTAGCATCAAAGTAGAATTTCATCCCAGGTTCAAAGCTCACACATCTGATCACTACTACTTACTTCTACTTCTCAGAACCTATGAACAGTCTTCTTGGGGAAGTTTTCAGGCTGGGCTGAGATTAGATGGTAACAGGAGCTTCATCCGTGTTGATTTTTCACACACACACACACACACACAGAGTTGTGTCTGAACCGTTGGTGAATGTCATCACTTGACACTTCAACCCACAGGCAAGAAAGTGTGTGAACTGGGTGGATGAATACAAGTTCCCACTCACTCCTCATGTGCCACCTTTCAAATTAGTGGGAATTGCTGGTCCCACAAATACAAGGATGGGCAAATTGTGGCCGCTGGTCCCCTGAAGCCCCCAATAGCTCCTCAACCCCTCAAAAAAAAAATTAATGACTAAATTTTCAGGCAATGTATGCCCCAAACCCATACAGATAGCTTCCTAGATGCATGAAAAGACATGAAAATACCCCCCACACACACACATAAACAGTCCAGAACCCTGTAATACCTTCCAATAACTCTGTTTCCCTCTGCAGCCCCTCTCAAAGTGATGACAGGAAGTGGCACAACATTATTCTTATTGCCATTTTGAGAAGGACTGCAAAGAAAAGTTGAGGTGTTGGCGCTTGCTGTGGGTGAACAGAGGCCTCCAAAGGGCTTGGCAGAGGGAGGAATTGGCCACCCATGCACTCATGAATGAACTGGGCCTGTGGTTTTTCAGTTCTAATCAGAAGTTGGAAGAGTCCCCGTTTTGGACTGCAGATTCCAGAAATTCTGTTCAGGGAGTTGTGATCAAAGAATAACTTTCCCAACCTCCAATTTTAAGAGTATTTTTTAGCCACAATTCAGCCAAAGGCTAGGCGGTATTGACCCCTGGAAATCAAGGGGCTTAAGTGTACTTAATTTTGTATTGGATTATAGCCTTCCTCTTGCTCATAGGATGATAGCTGCATACCATCCAAATGTCCCGGTTTGGCAAGAACAGGCCTGATTAATCCTCTGTCGTGCCATTCTTGCAGCTGCTTGGATATGTCCCACTTCCCCCCTTTCTCTTCATCTCACTTCAGTTGCTGCAAACTGAGTTCAAAGCACAAAAGCAGTTTGCAGTCAAATAACTCAGTGGAGAGGAAAGGGCAGGATCTTGCCCTTCCCAGTAGGTGCTGGAAAAAGCAAACTGCTGCAGCCTCTCCTAGCTTGTGAGATCTTCTTCATTAATAACTTTTGCCATCCTGGCCACACTCTGCTGTTGTTTGGCCACATGTGTCCTGGTTTTAATCCATGAAATGTTGGAAGGTATGTAGCTGAAAAGGTTCTCATTTTAATACTGGGAGAATGCCTGCATTCTCACACAAGTATAGAGACCCAGGGCAGTGGGTGCCTTCAGTGGTTAAATATCATGCGAGCACCGTGTGTCCAAAAAACCTGCTGGATGAGGTACATGAGCACATACTTTGGGAACAGCTAGGGTGATGGGACTCTGTGAAGAGAAAGTTAGAGGGAACTTGTTCCAATGGGACACTTCCATGTCTCACTATCATGCTATAAATAGGAAACATTACTTCAGATTATAGATTTTCCTTGGGGTTTTTTCCGGGCTGTGAGGCCATGTTCTGGAAGAGTTTATTTCTGATGTTTCTCTGAAGATACCAGCCACAGATGCCGGCAAAACATCAGAAATAAACTCTTCCAGAGCACGGCCTCACAGCCCGGAAAAAAACCAAGGAAAATCTATGGATGCCAGCCGTGAAAGCCTTTAACTTCACATTACTTCAGATTGGCCAGTAGCTAGGCTTTAATTCACACTAGGGAGGGAAAGAATGACTGGCATCCTGTTGGTGAATTATGATGACATAAGTCAGGCTTATTCTATCACAACCTACTTCTTTAGGAGGTTGGTAGGCTCTAAGAAACCCCTCAAAAACCCACTGATTCTCAGCTGCATCCCCCAAGCCTGGCCATTTCCTTGTTGATGAAGTGTAGGAGGAACAGCAAAAAAGCATCCTCCTACTTTCCTGAGCCTGGATGCAAAACAATGATATCATGTGCAGGAAACTCCAGAGGAAATGCAGCAGTCCCTGTGGATGCCTGTTGCTGAGCATCTAGCTATGAGAAAAGCATGTCCCACAATCTGAGCTGTGTATCTGCATTTCATGGCAAGGAATTGTCAGGAGAGGAATCCCACCAGCCTTGGGAGCACTTGAAAAGCAATGTTGGGGATTACTGCTCTTTGGACGCACACTGCTCAGATTACGTACTGCCCTAAAAGTCAAAGATGGGCCTAAATCCTATTGTTAGTCCCAGCTGGAGTAGAACCATTGAAACAACTGGATTTCCTTCCGTGTTGACTTCCCATTCAACAATTAATTCAATGGGCTTTCACATCAGGATTCCAGCTGTGGTTGACTCAAGGGATTCTTCAGGTTGGTGAAGCTAGTTAATTCTGGTTCATTCAGCTTAGGTTGCAAAGCTGGGGATGTTGAAGGAATGCCTTTCCTATCAGATCAGAAGCTGAGAAATGGAGCTTGCTGACTCTGAGCTGGTGTTTTTAATCAATCCATTTCAATATGTCAAGTGTTCAAGTGATGGGTCAGACATTTCCCTGCCTGAGAGTTAAAGGAAGCCCAAGACAGTATCTTGGTGTTTTCAAAAACTCGATCAAACAAGTGTGCCAGCACCAATTTAAGCTGCAGTGGGGTAGTGAAACATCAAGAAGGCATTAATACTGTTGAGATCCTCAAATATGGATTCTGGTTTCTGGTTCTGTCCTTGGAATTTATCATGCTGCTAGAATTTTCAAAGACTATTTATGTTTTCTGAAGCGGGGGGAGACATTTTGTTTCTTGGATGGTATTATCAGTGGCATCAGGAAGTATCTTCTGAATGGATAAAGAAGGGGGGAAAGAAAGATGTGGGAGTATGTTTTAAATCAATCATAGGCCTGCCTCCAAAATGAGCAATTTTATTTGCAATGCCATAGATTGGATTTTCAAGTAATTCTTCAGGAATCCAATGGGACCAAACTACATCTTATCTAATGACATTTCCTCCCTAGTTTTCATTATAATCTCTCACACACACAAATACACACAAAATAAATCTTAGAAATAATGAAACAGACCTACTGGGGTTTGCCAGAGAGACAAAGTTACTGAATCCTGGCTTCTTTCATCTTTTCCTGTCCTTGAGCATCTCAGATATCTTTGCCAATCTGTTCCCAAATTTGGCTTTGTCATCAGGCACCAAAGAAGTTAAATCAAACCAACAGAGTCCTGTTGACATTTACAGAAGGAGATGATCCATGATCCAACCAACCCAGTTTAACTTCTGGATTACAGTTCACAAAAACTTAGGAATGGAATCCTGTTGGTGACATGCACACACATAACCTGGAGTTACACATGCATATGCTTTTCATGGGATGTTAGCACAAGGAGTTATTTTCCAGCTCCTTGTGCAATATCCACCCTGCGCTTCTCCCAAGGCAGTTTTCAAACCCTTGGGTCACTGCCACAAGGTGGGGAGATGACGAAGCAGTTCCCATCCAAGCTGCAGAGAAACAAGGTTGCTGTCCCAGATCTTCCCATTCTCCCCTCACCTCAGCCAGGAAATCATTGAATCACAGACTTG
The DNA here is from genome assembly GCA_030847615.1 of Gambelia wislizenii. NCBI lineage: Eukaryota > Metazoa > Chordata > Lepidosauria > Squamata > Crotaphytidae > Gambelia > Gambelia wislizenii. The sequence goes on from JAUMIR010000005.1 coordinate 6,479,141, forward strand.
GAAGGCATCCTGAGAGCCATCTAGTCCAATCCTCTGCCTGTGCAGGAATGCACAACTAAAGTACTCCTGAGAGATTCCTACCAAGCCTCTGTTTAAAGACATCCAAAGAAGGGGAGTATACTACCTTCTAAGGTAATCTGTTCCATTGTCAAACACCTCTTACCATCAAAAAAATTCTTTTTAATTTTTGGGTGGAATCTGTTTGTCCTTGTAATTTGAATCTGTTGGTTCATGTCCTAGGGCCTGTCTACACTGCAGGAATATAGCAGTTTAACACCACTTTTATCCATCATAGTTATATCCTATGGAATCCTAGTATTTGTAGTTTGGTGACACACAAGAGTTCTTTGATAGAAAAGGCTAAAAACTACAAATACCAGGATTAGATAGGATAGAACTATGGTGGGCGAAGTGGTGTCAAACTGCTGTATTTCTGCAGTGCAGACAGGCCCCTGGTCACTGGAGCATAAGAAAAAAAGCTGGCTCCATCTATTCCATGACATCCCTTCAAATATTTAAAGGTGGACAGCCTGTCACCAAACCATCATCTGACAGTATGAGTTGCTTGACAGTGGAATACGCTGCTTCAGAGTGTGGTGGAGTCTCCTTCTTTGGAGGTTTTTTAAACAGAGGTTGGATGGCAATCTGTTGGGAATGCTTTGATTGGGTAGTCCTGCATGGCAGGTGGTTGGACTAGGTGGCCCTTGTCCAATTCTATGATTCAATTATTCTTCTCCAAGCTAAATGGTCATGGCAGATGCCCCTAGCATTTTAAAGGTGCCTTCTCAGGGCAGGAGTACTGATGCAGGATCTTGGGCGTAATTTTAAGAATTTAAAATTTTAAAGAATTTTAAGAATTTAACATTTAAAAAACTGAGCCAAATTATTCAGGTGGGGGTGATGTTTTAAACCTTATGAAGTAAGGGAGGAAACATTGGCCTTACCGTCTATATACCCGCTATGTGTTGCCTTTGGTTGCTTCCAAATAATGGCTTCTCAGTCTTGGGGCACCTTTGAAAACCTAACAGATTTGTTACTGCATGAGCTTTAATGGAACAGAGCTCATTCATCAGATAATACAACAGAAGCACTAAACAGTTACCAGTTGTTGGTTTTCCTAAGGACTCAAAGCACTGGGATTTTTTCTAAACAGGCTCTAGATCCACTTCCTCCTCATCTGCCCTTTGGCACAGCAAAGTCAATGAGTGGGGAGCAAAGAACAGACAATCTTGTTCCATTTTTCCTTTGGGAGTAGCTCTTTTTTTTTTTTTTTTTTTTTTTGCCTGTTCCACCTCAACCATCTTTTTTTTTTTTTAAGTGACAGAAAGAAGGAAATTACAGGCAGTAGCTGGAGGTTGCTTTTGACATTTGCTGGTTGGTCTCCCGCCGTTCAGTTCCCAGCAGGTCCTTTCCTCCTGTTTATTTCACGCGCTGTTCTGTCAGGATGCACTCTCCATAGCAGTTCCAGCAGTGAAGCACCACTGTGCCAGCACATTGCAAACATCATGATCAAAGACACCTTTGCAAGAGCTGGATTGGCACTGCCAATCCCTGAACCCCTGCTGGGTCCAAGCAGAGAGGTGTCACGCTTTTGCAAGGAGCTTCAAACTCAGGGCAGCTAGGATGGGTGGCTGAAGGAAGGCCTTTCTCTCCCCGAGGTTATCAGGGGGGGGCAATGGAAGGGAAAAGCTGGGGAATCTTCGTAGCACTTACCTCCTCCATTCCACCCTGAACAACACACCTAAACTTGTCTGATTTTGGAAGCTAAGTAGAATCAGGCCCTGTTATTATCTGGATGGAAGACTGCCAGGGAATGCTAGGGATTTCTGGGAAAGAATGCTGCATGAAACCCTGGAGAGTTATCAGTCAGAGCTGACAATATTGTTTGAGATGGGCATGAGTCAACAGTGTGATGCAGCAACCAAAAAAGCCAATGCAGACCTAGGCTGCATTGATTGAAACATAGGCTGCATCTGCACTGCAGAAATAATCCAGTTTGATGCCGCTTTAATTGCCACAGCTCAATGCTATGGAATCCTGGGATTTGTAGTTTGTTGTATCAAGTTTTCCATGTCCCATTTGTGGGTTTCCAGTAGATATCCGCTTGGCCTCACTAGGAAAACAGAATTAGATGGGACTTGGGTTTGATCCAGAAGATGCCCTGAACCCTTTGGAAGTACATTAGGCTTCAGCTGTTAGAAGTATAGATAATAGCTCAACTTGCCCTTGAAAATCATTGATACAAAAGTTATCCTCACAAAAGGAACCTTGTAATCTCACCATGACACAAAATTTGCCAGGTGCTCATAGGACCAAAAAGTCCACTATGAAACCGCAAGAAATAATCCACAGAATTGCATCATAACCATAGTGTGGCTCTACAGCAGATCTCTCATGTCTGTTAATGGGCATGGAGGTCATCTTCTTTTGTTAGAACCCCCACAGGCTTCTCTCTGGCCACAACTGGCCCTGAATCAGCGTGTCATTGTCCACATGGATCCTGCTGGCCTGTCCCATTCTCAGAGTCACCACTTTTGAGGTGCACTGTTGCGTTCGCTGAGGTCAGAACGAGGCACCCATGCGATCATAGAATCATAGAATCATAGAATTGTAGAGTTGGAAGAAACCACGAGGGCCATCCAGTCCAACCCCCTGCCATGCAGGAAATCACGATCAAAGCATCCCTGACAGATGGCCATCCAGCCTCTGTTTGAAGACCTCCAAGGAAGGAGACCCCACCACGCTCCGAGGGAGTGTGTTCCACTGCCAAACAGCTCTTCCTGTCAAAATGTTCCTCCTAATGATCAACAAGGTGGGTGTGACTCCCTCCTTATTGTTATTATTATTCCCCTCCCTCCTCATTATTCTGACCTCAGCGAATGCAACAGCGTGCTGTCTGGGTGCTAGTTCCTGCCATCAGCCAGCTTCCCACCCTTGTTTTCCAACCACTTCCCCAGCAAGGCCCCTTCGCCAAGCTGCACAAGGAGGTATTCGCCTGTAACTGAACCTGTGTAATACAAGCTTGCATAATATGTGGGCCTACTGTAAAACAGGATATTTGTGTGCCAGACAAGAAAATATTAAGAAATATCGCTTTACCAGCTAGTTCTGGGCATGAAGCCAGTTAACTTAAAGAGATAAGGAGGAAAAAGGTTGACAGAGAAATGACCAGCCTATAACAAAGAAACTGAAAACTCATACTGCATTGGTGTGATAGCGTTAATCCGCTGATCCATCCACCTGCAAGGAGGCTGACGCAATCTGACAGCAGGCAGCCAGAAACAGTGGCTAACAACACTCCCAGATATTGGCCTCAGATAAATCTCATTTCTAATTGGAGGGGAAGAGAATGGTTGGTATTCATGGGGACTAGTTAGAGGTGTCTGTGGTTGGACAGATAGATGTTGGAGATAGTATAAAAGTCATCTCCCAAGGAACAGAAATCAGGCTGATACACAGCCTCCAAGGTGGACATAGTTGTCTCCAACATCCTGCCTCTTATGCTGATAATGCTTTGTTGGCTGGGAAATACCTATTTCACTAGATACCTGTTACCCATTTTCCCTGTTTCATTAGATGGACCAAGGGTTTGATTCAGAATTTAGGCAGCTTCCTATATTCTTATCCTAAGTCTACCAAAGTCAAGTAGCAACCCACAGAAGTGGTGAGCCTTACACCAACACCAATACCAGCATCAACACAACACATATCTAGGACTTGGTTTTTCAAAACTTCCTAATTTCTGGGGAACGATTCTCTGCAGAGGGTAGTAGAAGATACGGGCAGTATCCTATTATCTGCATCTACACTCGGGATTTGAGTGAAGGGCCTCTTATGTTTATATCAAGAGCATGGGCTCTGGTCCCATCCAGGAGAGAGGATGTTCTTATCTCTGCAATAAGACAAAACCCAGCAACCTTGTGAATGGGGAGGGAGATGATCTACGATTGTATGTTCAGGGGTTTATAAGGGGGTTGATTATACTTTTGGGAGCTAATCTGTACTTTCTGTATGTATCAGTATTCCAAAAAAAGAGAGAAAGAAATGTACCTGAAATAAAGCAAATGTGCATTTTTTCCTGACTGTATTGCCATCATTTGTGTTCATCATGCAACTGCTTCTACAAAATCAAGAATATGAGAAGAATGATCATATTGGATTGAGCCTAAATAAGGGTGTATTTGTATACAAGGATGAATTGCAAAAGCAGTGAAGAAAGCAGACAGGAAGAAAATGAACTCATCTGAAATGTGCTGCTGGAGGAGAGTTCTGGCATACTGAACAGGTTGTCTGCTGTATCTGCAAGGGATAGGCTCCCAGACTTACCATGAATACTTTAAACTGTGGATAATAGCAAACCCCATGGAATTACACTGGGGGGCCTAGGAAATGCCTAGAGAGGCCACCTTTCTAGGAATCTTCAGCATGAGTCTATGGTAACTTCTGGTGGTAGTTACCATAGAGTCATGCTGGAGGACATAGGAAATGTCTAGAGAGGATGCTTCTCTAGATAACTCCAGCATGGCTCTATGGTAACTTGCACTGAAAGATACCATAGAGTTGCACTGGAGGACCTAGGAAATGTCTAGAGAGACCATATTTTTTCGGACGATGGATAACTGAAACCATGGGTACCAGTCCTGCACATACAGGGTGCAACCTGTACATTCACTGCCAAAAAGGCAAAGAGGTCTAAGAGCAAATCAAAATGACTACATTGAGGGCTACCATACTTTGGACACTTCATAAGACAACATGATTCATTGAAAATATGATAAAGCTCAGTCAAGCAAAAGGCAGTAGGAAAGACCACACTGCAGTGGATTGATTCAATCAAGAACATCATAGTTACCCTGAGTTTGCAAGATCTGAGCAGATCTGTTGAGGACAGGCATTGGGAGGCCTCTCATTTCAAGGGTCACTGCTTAAGTCAAAGCTGACTTGAGGACAATTAACAAAAATGGCAAAGTAATGATGGCCAAGATAAAATGCTATTAAAACTGGGGTGCGGGGAGGGGGGCATGGACTACATTTGTGCTCCAGGCCTGGTTTTGAGCACACAGAGTATCTGATGCTTTGCCATGTTTGGTGGGAACATTTTAGGTCTAGCAGAGGCTTTTAAAAACCAGAGAGTGAACTTCAAATTGATTTTATAGAAAGTTCCCACAAGGACCTGGTTAAGATCAGAAAATCCAAACTTCAATTCAGAGCAGTATCAATAGATGTTTAAAAGAGAGCCAGGGTGAGGTAGTGGTTTGAGCATTGGACTATGACTCTGGAGACCTGGATTTGAACCCCCAGTTGGCCATAGAAACCCACTGGGTGGCCTTGGGCAAGTCCCACTCTCTCAGCCTCAACGGAACGCAAAGACAAACCCCCTCTGAAGAAATTTTGCCAAGAACTCCTGCAATAGGTTCACCTCAGGGTCACCATAAGTTGGAAGCGCCTTTAAGGCACACAGCAACAGCAGTAGCAATGGAAGTTTAGGGATTCCAAGGACCATTCCTAAAGCTGGGAGTTTCAAGTTTTATGCCAAAAACTCCTGCCCTGTCAACTAAGCAAAAGCAGAAGGTCATTACACCAAGGAGGCTTTCACACAACACCATTATAGCGCTATGGTCCTATTTCAACTGCCATGGCAATGTCCAATGGAATCCTGGGATTTGTAGTTTCAGGGAGGGGTGTTTAGAATTCTCAGCCAGAGAGCTCTTGAGCATCCCCCCAATGACGAACTCCAGGATTCCTTAGGGTGATGGTGGTTGCGCTAGACTATGGTTCTACTGAGTACTGACATTGCTCAATCAACAGCCTGCTGTTTCTGAAATCCCGGTGAATGAAGAGACACACTGACAGCACTGATGAGTAATTGTACCCCATCAAAAAATAATTAGGAGCCACCTTGGGTCAGTGGTCTGAGTGTTTGACTATTACTCTGGAGACCAGGGTTTGAATCCTTGCTAAGCCATGAAAACCCACTGGGTGACCTTCGGCCAGTCACACACTCTCAGTCCTCAGAAAACCCTGTGATAGAATCATAGAATCATTGAGTTGGAAGATACCACAAGGGCCATCTAGTCCAACCCCCTGCCTAGCAGGAATACACAATCAAAGCATTCCTGACAAATGGCTATCCAGCCTCTGTTTAAAAACCTCCAAAGGAATCTCTTTTCCTGCAGTTTGAGTCCACTGCTTTGTGTCCTATTTTCTGGAGCAACAGAAAACCAGCTTGCTCCATCCTCAGTATGACATTCCTTCAAACGTTTAAACATGGCTATCATGTCACCTCTTCGCCTTCTTTTCTCCAGGCTAAATATGCCCAGCTCCCTAAGGCACTCCTCATGGGGAATGGTTTCCAGACCTTTCACCATCCTCTGGACATGTTCCAGCTTGTCCATTTCCTTCTTGAATTGTGGTGCCCAGAAGTGGATACAGTATTCCAGGTGAGGTCTGAGCAAAGCAGAATAGAGTGGCGCTATTCCCTCAGTCTAGACACTATACTCCTATTGATGCAGCCTAGAATTGCATTGGCTTTTTAGCTGCCACATTTAAGTTCGTCTTGGGGTCACCAATAAGTTGAAAACCACTTGAAAAGGTACACAACAACAACAATTACAGCCCATGCAGGAATGTACAACTGCACGTGCAACTGTTACAACTGTGCAACTCTGCTTACACAACTCTGAATAGAATGTGGAAGTTACACCACGGCCATAAATGTACAGTTGCCTATGTAGAGGAACCTACGTGTCTGTAAAACTCCAACATGGTACCAGCCCTTATTTTTTTGGAAATTTGGTTTGGGGGTAATCACTACACTAAGTTCAAGGATCAATTTGGAATGTTTTTGTAGAAAGAGCACTAGACTTAATGAAAGCAGGAGAAAAAAGGTACAAAAGAAAATGTGGAGCCGAAGTGGTTGTGTCCCAGATATAGCAGGAGGAGCATTGGTGGATGGGAGGGGGCAGCTCCATCACCACTGGATACATGGAAGTCAAGTATTACAGGCAGTCTTTCACGGGCAGCGGGGGATGACAAGAGTACTTGTGGATGTGAGCAGCACACATGCTCATTGCTTTTTTGGCTGATGATTTATGAGGAAAAGCTGAAGGACTCTCTCAATGGCCCCAATCTTGACCCACTTTCTTTTCCGAACAGCATGTTGCCTATTTGTAACTTCTTCAGCCCACAAGCTTGGCATGCCAAAAATACAGGGAATCTATTCCCAGCATCTTTTGGTGGAAAAATATTGCAAATAGGAGAGCTTGGGGAAACAGCTACCTATCACAAATGGTCTGTCATAGAAGAAACTCCCTTGATAGATTTGTGGTGATCTGAAGCAATGCTGGGAAGATAGCTCTGTGGCGATGCCATACCTTACCTGGAGAAGGCCTCCTCAGATGAAGGAGGAGATTAGGAGAGCCCCAATGGTGCTCCCCAGTTGGAAGCAGAGGCGGCTGGCAGCCCTGTTGTGACAGGAGCAGTTTCCAGTCCATCTCTGGCAGCACCTGCAATAAATTAGCTCCGCCAATGCTATTCTGGTGCTGCAAACAACAAATCCAACACTTTCTGGTAACCTTGTTTGATACCCTTGGCTTCATATATCTCTGACCTTTAGCTTGAATTTGGATTAATCTCTCTGGTGACTCCCTTCTCAGTTTCAGACTGGACTAAGAACTGTTTGTGTCATTTGACTCTGGACTGTCCAGATTATACTTCTGCTTCTATGGACAATGGTATCACCTTGGGACTGGGCTGGCTTTTCCCTGGTTGGCCTCTGTGGACTAGAGCTGTAGTTCCTCTGTGTTTGCCTAAGTTAAAACAGGACAGGTAGAACCTGTGCTTTGCATGCAGAAGACACACGGTTTTATCCTAGGTCTCACCAGATCTTGCTCTTGCAAAGGTCTCATCAAATTCCACTCTCAAAGTTGCCATTGCAAAAGCTTGCAAGGAGATTCAGGCGGGGAGGAGAGAATGTCATTCTTCCTAAGTAGAAGCTGTCTTTGCTGACACTTGTGGTGATAGCCAGCTCTCTAGCTGTTAAGAAGAGCCAGGTAAGAGGCCCACAAATTAATGGTGCCTCGTTATTCTGCCTGCCAATACATTTAAAGACCATAACTCGCTCCAAGTGCTTTACACTGTAAAAGGAAGTGGCAGGAAGATGTCACCTGCTCATCCAAGATAATGAGAGATGGCCTGCACCATAGCATTCCCAGACAGCCCCAAGATATGAGCAAAGACTGGTCCAAGTAGAGCTGAGAAAGGTTCCTTTTGGGGACTGTAGAGGAAAAATAAAGGAAGCAGATACTGGGAAGCATCCAAGGAAACTTGCAGAAGAAACTAGAGACGCATTTCAAGGTGCTCAAAAAGTGATTGTTCTGTTAGTTTTTTTAAAAAAAAAACCCTATGCATTTCCAAGGCCTTCTTCAAGGGCAGTTTAGAGTCAAAGTTCAGTCATTTCTGGGCCAGGAACTCTCAAACCATTTACTGGACAAGTCCAGAAATGTCACACTTAAGGAATGTAATGATACACACAGGGCAAAACATGCTACACATCATCATCATCATCATCATCATTAACAACAACAACAACATTAAGGATCTTGAGATGAATCTCCAGCTTCTTTTGTGAAGTACCTTTTCAGATGGCAACACTCAGAACCTTCCTGCCAGCATAACAATTTTTGTAACTCAAAAAAATGTGATTTTTCCCCAAGCTCTGGGTCATTGGCAGGTGATGGCTTCCAAGTCAGCAGAATGGAGAAATAGGACTTTATCACATGAAGCTGAAATCACGCAGTTATCACAGGATAATAGCAAAAATGGGTTCCTGTTATTGCACAACATTGTTGTCCTCCCGTGTTCCATGTGTGCTCCACTCGTTAATTACACGTAACTTTTCATTGATGGGCAAAACCAATGATATTGCTCTTTTCTCAATATTGACGGGCATATGAAATCATGTCCTGATAAAATTGCATGATTCCAGCATGAATGGTTGATCCTCTTTTCCCTCTCCCCTTTCTCAACAATAACACATAATAAAATGTCCGGGGGAGAACATGAAGAGAACCAACAGGACATTGTTTTAATGAGCTGTCACCTTTGCTTGGTACGTTCTTACGTTTCTTTAAGTGTTTATTTGTGAAGTTCTTTCGTTATGTATTTGTTTTGGGTGTTTTTAACTGAAACCATGTCTTTTCGTGAGAATAGTCCAAATCTCACCCATGCAAAGTTACAGAAGTAAGAGAATTTTTTTCTTAAAGGGTCATGCATGGGGCAGCAGGAAGCATTAATGCTCTTTCATTAGAAGGCAATGCGAAAAGAAGTGTTACTATAGCGCAGGCTGAAATCTCATTCTTAATCATTATTGGTGGCCATGTGATAAATCCGTGGCAGTAGTATTGTGCAATTACGGCAACGTGCAATAATTACTGTAATCAAGCCACTATGTTTCTGCTTTCCTCAATCGTGGGATTATAGTGTTTTTAGACGCTAGTCTGATAAAGTCCACTGTTCTAGACTGAGAGCTGGTAGAAGCAATGAGTTTTGGACTCACAGCAATGATGGCTGGTCGATTCCATGTTAGTGGGGCAGCAAATCCACTCCAGATTTAACTTGAGAATTTAAAGTTGCTATCCAAGGTGCCCAATCTATTTCAGGGTTAGAGTTCAGCACCTTGGATAGCTCTTTAGATTCTGGAGTCAAGCTGGGAGTAAATGCATTTTGCCCCGAAGGTACGGAATACCAACAGTGTGCAAACAATTGTGTATCTGTGAATGTGCTTGCCACTTTTGTGGTTCCAGTGAATCAAGGGGTACCATGAAGTCACTCAGGAGAGTAGCTATGAGGGGGTACAAAATAAGGGTAGTGCCCTCCAAAATAAGAATTTTACTACCTCAAATGAAATTTTCCTTCAGTCCTGAAAGATCTAGCATTGCAGTAACTTAAAACTTCCATTAAGCATTTAAAATTAGAGTTTAGGCCTCCAAAGCAAAGGGGCAGGCAAAGAGACTAAGGTATGCATTATTCTCAATATCTCAATCTAAGCAATGCTAGAAATTTGGGGACTGAAGAAAAATGTCATGGGAAGCGGGGGCAAAACATCTTCATTTGGCCCACCCTGTAACCACAGTTTTATTCTACTGAAAGATGTGAAGCTGCATTTGCCAACTTGATACTTACACAACTCTGCTTACACAACTTTGAACCAAATACAGGCATTACACCATGGCCACAAAAGTACAACCACATCAATAAGGGAGCTTACATGAGTGTAAATCACCAACAGGATGCCAGGCATGGCTATGTCTTTAATCAGGGGGAGTCTGGGAATCATAGAATCATAGAGTTGGAAGAGACCACAAGGGCAACCGCTGCCATGCAGGAACGCACAATCAAAGCAATCCAGCCTCTGTTTAAAAAACTCCAAAGAAAAGATTCCACCACACTCCGAGGCAGCAGCGTAATCCACTGCCAAACAGCTCTTACTGTCAGGAAGTTTCTCCTAATGTGAAGATAAAGGCTTTCACAGCTGGCATCCATAGATTTTCCTTGTTTTTTTTTCCAGGCAAAACGTCAGAAAGAAACACAGCCTCACAGCCTGGAAAAAACCCAAGGAAAATCTATAGTTCTTCCTAATGTTTAGGTGGAATCTCTTTTCCTGTAGTTTGAGTCCATTGCTCCGTGTCCTAGTCTCTGAGGCTGAGAGTGTGTGATTTGCCCAAGGCCACCCAGTGGGTTTCTATGGCCAAGCAGAGATTTAAACTCTGGTCTTCCAAAATCCTGAATCCAACCCTCAGACCACTGGCTCTTCATTGTCCGTTCCCTCTCAATAGATGTCTTTGTTGCCTCTGTAGGCCCAAGTCTTCTCTCTGAAAGGCTGGATTTGTTCCACGTCCAATTCCCTTGCCTTCACCGAGCATCAGGAGCCTGGGGCTTGGAGATTATGCAGCTCTATCAATCTATCATCAGCAGGCACAGACTGGGCGGGAGGGAGACGGGGACAGATGTCTCCACAGCCTCCCCAAATCCTTCACGGCAAAGCCTAACCTGAAGCTTTGTGGCTGGGCTCCAGGCCGCGTGTGAGAAACCGCAGTGGCGGCGGCAGCGTCTTCAAACAAGTGGCCATGTCTCCTGTTTATGGTTATTAAAATGTTGTCCTTGCTGCCTTCGACAGACGACACTCGCCCCGAGGCAACAACAACAACAAAAAAGCACAGAATTAACTGTGGCATGAAGACAGTTCAAAGCAATTCTTGGCACAGAATAAAGGAAGTACAGTACAGCTCATTAAAATGAGAGCGATGTGGGGGGGAGCTGGGAGGCAATGTGGAAAGATTGCTCCCGCCCGAGCTTTTATTATTTCCTTTTGGGGAGCAGATGATATTGGAATCCTGTCAGGGCATCCGTGACAGTTGGAATCTCATCCCGGCTTAACAAAGCCGGGCCTGACAGGGAAACGGGACCTCATTATGGCCAATAATTGTGACGGCTTCATTTGGGGACTCCACAACACAGCCCACCTTGTACTCCGAGGGAGAGATGCCTCCGGCAAGAAGGCCACTTAGAACTGGAGAAATATTCATAAGCTCTCAAAGGAGTCTTTAGTTTGGCCTGGGGGCAGAGGAGACTACAAACCAGAGCTGTGAAAAGTTACTTCTGTGGGTGGGTGGAGAGAGAGAGAGAGACTACAGTTGTCAGGATTTAGCACTGAGGGGTTTTTCCTCCCCATTAAAAAAGGATGGATTGCATTTCCTGAGGTTTCATTTGCAACCAATAAGAGCTTTAAGCTCAAATGTGTTGGTATTTCTGGGCCCACCCCAGCCCCTAAGAATGGAATTTGGCCCTTGGGCTGAAGAAGCTTCCTCAACCTGGAATTTGTCCAGAGGAGGGCGACCAAAATGGTGGGAGGTCTGGAAGCCATTATGCCTTAGGGGAGCAGCTTAGGGAGCTGGGCATGTTTAGTCTGGAGAAGAGAAGGTCGAGAGGGGACATGATAGCCATGTTTAATTCTTTGAAAGGATGTCATATTTAAGAGGGAGCCACCTTCTTTTCTGCTGCTCCAGAGACTAGGTGCTTCTCTACATGAGAAGATATAATGTGGATTTCTGTGCATTAATACAAATTTGTAGCAGTGTTCATTTGTCTCCACATATTTTTTTTGGCAAAATTGCTGGTACGCGAAGCTATCCAAGTTTGAAGTTCACACACAGCCATGCCTGCAAATCAAGATGGTGACCAGGAGTGAATTACTCATGTTACTATCCTCCACACCTCTCCATTGACGCCCCCTTGTCGTGGGAGAGAGGCTTGCGTACCCTAATGACGTTTTGAGCTATGCTGGCGGTGGCATAATAGCCACCGGTAGGGTCTCCCATGCCAGACAGGTCAAAACCGAAGGGTCTGACAAAGAGCGTCAAAGGGCAGGATGGGCTCTCTAGCCTTATGGCAATCGTCCTAGGAGAAGGAAAACTCTAATCCCAAACCCGGGCAGATGGTGCTCGTCCAACCCTGTAAGGTCAACCATCTAAGAGAAGGAAACTCTAATCAAACCTACGGCCCGAGGACCTCGCTGCCACGTCCATGCTTGCAAGGCCACGGCAGATGAATCTCTGGTTTAAAGGGTGAGGCCAGTTCTGTGCACGCTGCGCTCCACCAGAAAAATCCATTGCACAGGCTCGAAGGACAAATCCATTTCCAAAAAAGCCCTGTAGCGACTGGCGAGGGACGAAACCGGCAGGTGTAAAGATGCACTGGAAGCCGCAGCCCCAACCCTGCATGCAGGCGGTTCAGGACATTGGTCGCTCAAGCCTGACCCGGGAGATGACAGTCTTGTTCGGCAGCATTCTGAACGACCAAGCAGCCTTTTTTAAGGAGAGCACTGCTTGCTCCATATGGAGAGGGGCCTAGAAAAGGTGGCCTAAAGAAAGCTCATCCCCAACTACCTGGTTGGCTAGCCGCGGCCAACGGGAATCTTCTGATGCGGTCAAACCAAGGCAAAGAAACATAGGCACACACCGGCCTCCAAAGGTGTAAATAAACTGACACTTGCATGCTGGAACATCAGAACCATGCAAGACTCTAAAGATAGTGGACGGCCTGAGCGTCGTTCTGCCCTAATAGCCCTTGAACTATCACGGCTTAATATTGACATCGCTGCTCTTAGTGAAGTTCGCTTCCATGAGGAAGGCAGCCTTAAAGAACATGGCGCCGGCTACACACTTTACTGGTCTGGCAAACCCAAAACCGAAAAACATCTTTCAGGAGTAGGCTTCATGATTAAAAACTCCATTGCCTCCAAACTCGAAACCTTGCCAACAGGACACTCTGATCGCATTATTTCCTTACGCCTCCCACATGTTGTTCTCTTTAGTGTATATGCCCCAACTATGCAAGCCGACCCTGTAGAGAAAGACAAATTCTACACAGACCTACGCCAACTCATACAAAAAGTCCCTGTAGAAGATAAAATTATTATACTTGGTGACTTCAATGCCAGAGTAGGAAAGAATTCCGAAGCCTGGAAAGGTGTCTTAGGCAAGCATGGTGTTGGAAATTGCAATGATAACGGACGCCTCCTGCTAGAGTTCTGTGCAGAACAACAGCTGACTATTACAAACACAATCTTTCAGCAGAAAGATAGCTTGAAGACAACCTGGATGCATCCCCGATCCAAACATTGGCACCTCATTGACTACGTTCTAGTCCGTCAGAGAGACATTCGTGATGTCCGTCATACCCGAGTGATGCCCAGTGCAGAATGCCAAACAGATCATCGCCTCGTCAGATGTAAACTAAATCTTCATCTTAAGTTCAAACCTAAGAGGGGTGGCATCTTAAAGAAGAGGCTCCAAGTCAACAATCTTCAACAAGCTACCATGAGAGACAACTTCCAGGCAAACCTACAAACGAAACTTGAAGACCATCCTACAGATCCTTCTCCTACAGTGCTTTGGCAACATATCAAAAACAGTATCCTCCAGTCTGCAGAAGAATCCCTCGGGTTCTCCCACAAGAAAAATCAAGACTGGTTTGATGAAAACAACCAAGAGATCCAGGAGCTGTTGGCAAGGAAGAGAGCTGCTCACCAGGCATACCTCGCCCAGCCAACCTGTCATGTAAGAAAAGCAGCTTTCCGCCTCACATGTAGCAAACTACAACAAAAACTCCGAGACATGCAGAACAAGTGGTGGATCAATTTAGCAGAAAAGACACAACGCTATGCAGATCTGGGTGATCATAGAGGATTTTATGAAGCTCTTAAAGCAGTGTTTGGACCTACTTATCAGGTCCAAAGCTCCTTATACAGTACAGATGGTCAAACATTAATTACTGATAAAGCCTCCATCCTAAATCGTTGGGCTGAACATTTTCAAAGTCTCTTTAGCGCCAACCGAGTAGTCCAAGCCTCAGCTATCCAATATATGATACAAAAACCAATGAAAAATGAATTGGACATAGCTCCCACTTTGGAAGAGACCCTTATGGCCATACAGCAGATGAAAAACGGCAAGGCAGCTGGGATTGATGGAATCCCACCTGAAGTTTGGAAACACGGAGGTCATGCACTCCACGAAAAATTCCACGAATTCCTTGTGAATTGCTGGGAAAAAGGGGAACTGCCATCAGACCTCCGAGATGCAGTCATCATCACCCTGTACAAGAAAAAAGGAGCAAAATCCGACTGCTCAAACTATCGAGGCATAACACTGCTCTCTATTGCTGGAAAAATCCTTGCAAGGATACTCCTGAACAGATTAGTTCCTGCTATTGCAGAAGAACTTCTCCCTGAAAGCCAATGTGGCTTCAGAGCCAATAGGAGTACTACAGACATGGTATTTGCCCTTAGGCAACTGCAAGAAAAATGTAGGGAGCAGAACAAGGGTCTCTATGTAACATTTGTCGACCTCACCAAAGCCTTTGACACTGTAAGTAGAAAAGGTCTGTGGCAGATCCTGGAAAAACTAGGATGTCCCCCCAAATTCCTTAAAATGATTATCTTGCTACACGAGGGCCAGCGTGGTCAAGTCAGATATGGCGATGCTCTTTCAGAGCCCTTTCTAATAACTAATGGAGTGAAGCAAGGTTGTGTTCTTGCACCAACTTTATTTACAATCTTCTTTAGCACGATGCTCCAAAGGGCTATGGCAGAGCTTGAAGAAGACGACGGCATCTATATACGCTACCGTACTGATGGTAGCTTGTTTAACTTAAGCCGTCTGAGGGCTCACACTAAGACTCTAAACTATCTAGTCCGTGAGCTGCTCTTCGCCGATGATGCCGCCCTTGTTGCCCACACAGAAGCAGCTCTGCAGCGCCTAACGTCCTGCTTTGCAACAGCTGCCCAGCTGTTTGGGCTAGAAGTCAACCTGAAGAAAACAGAAGTTCTTTACCAGCCTGCACCACAGGACGAACACCACCATCCCCACATTGCCGTCGGCAAATCAGTGCTCAAGTCCGTTCAGCAGTTCACCTACCTGGGAAGCATCATCTCCTCAGATGCCAAGATTGACAAAGAGATCGATCACAGATTAGCAAAGGCATATAGTGCATTTGGAAGACTTCACAAAAGAGTCTGGAGCAATAAACACCTGAGGCAAAGCACAAAAATCAGTGTGTATAGAGCCATCGTACTGTCTATCCTCCTTTATGGATCTGAAACATGGGTTACCTATCGCCACCTACGACTCCTCGAGCGCTTTCATCAGCGCTGTCTACGCACAATCCTAAATATACACTGGACTGACTATGTGACGAATGTTGCTGTCCTTGAACAAGCAGGGATCACCAGCATTGAGGCCATGATATTGAGAACACAGCTGCGCTGGGCAGGGCACGTTTCTAGGATGGAGGACCATCGCCTCCCAAAAATACTACTCTACGGTGAACTCGCCACGGGTCAGCGTGGGAGGGGCGCTCCAAAAAAGCGATACAAGGACTCCCTGAAACAACATCTCAGGCTTGGCCAGATTGATCACCAACGGTGGTCCGCCCTGGCCTCACATCGGGAGGCATGGAGACGCACTATCCACAATGCTGCAGCCTTATTTGAGAACTCATGACGAACAAGTCTTGAAGAGAAACGACAACGCAGAAAGAATCACAACCCAAAAACATCACCCAAGGAGACCTTCTGCTGCACTTTTTGCAACCGGACTTGTTTATCTCGGATTGGCCTTTTTAGTCATCAGCGCGCTTGCAGAAGGCGCGGGATGAGTCCTTCCTGAATCTTCGTTTGCGAAGAAAAGCCAGAGATCCTCCACAAGTTGCTGCTACTGCACAGCATTTTTTTTTACAGTAAATCTAAGGTGTGCAGCTGCGACCATCCATTTTAAAAAGCTGTTTGGTCACCACAGTGCAGTGAAAAAGTTCACGATCGACACTGTGAAACTCCAACGTGGTGCATCTGACCACTTTGTTGCCAGCAAGCCTGCCCCCCGTGCAGGTCCCACCAATCAAGTTTCCACTTCTGCTCTTATCCGGGAATGTGCTGTGATGTGAATCAGTTGTCCAAACGGGAGGTAATATGCATTTCCATGTATTTTTTGAAAAACCTCAGGAAAAGTTGCGAAGGCTTTTCCTGTGTAGTTTTTGGAGTTTGGGGCACCCTCCTTCAAAAAATGGTGAATCGCCGTCGGACAAATGGTATTCTCCTCGAATTCTATGAGGAGTTTTTTCACCATCTAGACAAAACTTAGGACATGGAGCAGTGGGTTCAAACTACAGGAAAAGAGATTCCACCTAAACATTAGGAAGAACTTGCTGGGAGTAAGAGCTGTTCGGGAAGTGGAATGCACTGCCTGGGAGTGTGGTGGAGTCTCCTTCTTTGGATGTTTTTAAAGAGAGGCTGGATGGCCATCTGTTAGGAGTGCTTTGACTGGGTATTCCTACAGGGCAGAATGGGGTTGGACTGGACAGCCCTCATGCTCTCTTCCAACTCTGTGATTCTATAACCTTGGAGTAGACCTTGCATCAGCTTCAGAAAGATACTTTTGGGGGACTAAAACCCCTAGAATTCCCCACACAGCATGGGCAGGAATACACATTAAGGCAAAAAGCTGCCTTGAGTCCTGTCCAAGGAGAAAGACAGGGATATTAATTAATGGATTGCACTAGTTAGTTGATTGATTAATTAAGTGTCTGGGCATCTGTCCATAGCAGCATCAAAGATAAAAACAGACAACAGCCTCAGGGGGCACAATTTTCCATTTAAATGGACTTTTACCACCACTACCAGCAGCCTGTTTTAGGGTAGAATAAAGATTAAAAAAAAAAAAACTAAAAAACAAGAAACCTTCCTAGAGCTTAGGAGTACTTTTTAGGATTAGAATCCCCCAACCAGCATGGATAGTGTTACATATTAGGACAACAAAAATGCTTAGTGCTGTTTTTAAGTGAACCAGATTGCAGCGAAGTAGAAGTGATGTGTTGTAATTTTTAGTTGGCTCTTCGTTGTTGTTAACTGCTGTCAAGTCAACTTCAACTTATGGCAACCCCATGGATGAGAAACCTCCAAGTCTCCCTGACATCAATAGCCCTGCTCAGGTCTTGCAGACTCAGGGAAGCCATGGCTTCCTTGGTTAAGTCTATCCATATGGAATGGGGTTTTCCTCTTTTCCTACTGCTTTCTACCTTCCCAAGCATTATTGTCTTTTCCAGAGAGTCATGTCTTCTCATGATATTTCCAAAGTATGACAACTTAAGTTTAGTCCTCTTGGCTTCTAGGGAGAATTCAGGCTTGGTTTGCTTTAGGACCCATTTATTGGTCTTTTTAGCAGTCCACAGTATCCGTAGAACTCTTCTGCAGCACCACATCTCAAATGAGTTGATATTCTTTCTATCAGCTTTCTTTACTGTCCAGCTTTCACAACCATACAGAGAAATAGGAAAGACAATGGCATGGACAATCCTAACTTTAGTATTCAATGTTATCTCTTGACACTTCAGGATCTTGTCTAGTTCCTTCACAGCTGCCTTTCCAAGTCCTACTCTTCTTCTGATTTCTTGACTGCACTCTTCATTCTGATTACGTACTTGCAGAAAACTGAAATGTCTTCCACAGTGAGGATGGGAAAGTGGAATTCAACGGGGTGAGAAAATACTCCACAATGCCAGAGCTGTACAGTTCATTCTATCTGGTATTATATTACTTTTATTCCACCTTGTGTTTTCTGACTGTGAGTTTTGGATGGAATAGATTTGATCCAGCAGTTATAAGCTCTTCTCTGGACATGTGGCACTTGTAGATGCAAACACAGATAAGAATTCTCATTGGCGGATCAGAAAATTTCCCACAATTCACACAATGCAGGTGATTTTTTTAAAAAAAAAAATCCTAAAAATGAGGATTAACCAAAATTTGGGCTGGATGGCTGAGGCTGTCATTTTGATTTTATTGAAAAGCCCCCACAATGTCATGGCAGACCCACTTACAAAAGAAAAAGGTACCCACAGGTCTTTGAACCTGGAGCCAGCCTTGGTAGGAAACTTTTGGGATTTTCAAGAGCAATATGAGTTGGAAGAGCACTAGCATAATCTCCAACTATCTGGGTTTGGCAGGGACAGCCTCAATTAATCCTCTGCCATCCCACTTTCACAGTCACTTTTAAAATGTCCCAGTTTCTCTCTTCTTCTCCCACATTCCCATATGATCCCTGGCTTCCTTCAATTGCTGCAAACAGAGTTCAGCATGTGAAAGTAGTTTGCACTCTGTTAACTCAGAAGGGAGCAGAGCAAAAGAGGAGGAAGGGTCTTGCCTTTCCCAGTAGACTCAGGCAAAAGCAAACTGCTGCATCTTCTCCTAGTATGTCTCTTCTTACTCATTCATAACGTCTGCCATCTTGACTACCCTCGGATGTTGCTTGTCCACATGTCCCAGTTTTCAACTGGGGAAATGTTGGAGGGTTTGTAACTTTTGCCCTGTTGTTGTTGGACCACACCATTTTGACTACACTCTGATGTTGCTGGACTACCTGTCTCCCAGGTGTCAGTTCTGGAGTGTTGGAGGGTACGAACACTGGCCACAGACTTGAGACAGGACATGGCAAAGGCAGACAGAGAGGTGGGAGGTAGGATCCCAAGAGGCTGTTGGAGGTAATGAGGAAAATCTACCATGCAGGTGAACCACAATGTCAGCGGAGAATGGCGAAATAAAGAAATCTTGGGCTAAAGTAATGTTTGAGACAATGGGCCATTATCTCTTTTCCCCAGCCGCTCATCATTTCCCTCTCTCCTCATTAAGAGGATAACTCAAATACTCATAAGTATTGGGGGGGGGTGGTAAAGAGAAAAGGAGTCTTTTACTGCTGAGCAATGAAGTGTGACCCCTCAGAAAGAGCTTCCCAAGCTGGGCAGAAAATAAATCCATCCTTCAGTTCTCCAAATCAAGGCAGCCATTTGTTAATAGGAGCCCAGATCAGTTCCGCAAAAAGGAGTTAATGTATGCCTGAATGCCATGAGGGGGAAAGATTAATGGTGAGAAACTAATCTCCTCACTGCATTTGGTAAATTATCCACAGAAATCAGCCAAGGAACTCTACAACGAAGTCAAAAGATGGAGTTAAAAGGGCAATCCTCTTCGTCGCCCCCCCCCCTGCAGGCACACACACAATGAGACTGCACTCAGTTCCCAGCCTGATTTCTATCTACTATCTCCTCGGTTGCTCTTTCATTTTCAACCTGTAAGAATCAGTTAATTAGTCCAATGGTGGTGGACTAACTATGTGACGAATGTTGCTGTCCTTGAGCAAGCAGGGATTACCAGCATCGAGGCCATGATATTGAGAACACAGCTGCGCTGGGCAGGGCACATTTCTAGGATGGAAGACCATCGCCTCCCCAAAATAGTACTTTACGGTGAATTCTCCACAGGTCAGTGTAAGAGGGGCGCTCCAAAAAAAAAAAAAAAAAAAAATTATACAAGGACTCCCGGAAACATCTCAGGCTCGGCCAAATTGATCACCAACAATGGTCCACCCTGGCTTCACATCGGGAGGCATGGAGACGCACTATCCACAATGCTGCAGCCTTATTTGAGAACTCACGACAAACAAGTCTTGAAGAGAAACGACAACGCAGAAAGAATCATAACCCGGAAACATCACCCAAGGAGACCTTCTGCTGTGCTTTCTGCAACTGGAGTTGTTTATCTCAGATTGGCCTTTTCAGTCATCAGCGTGCTTGGAGAAAGCGCGGGATGAGTCCTTCCTGAATCTTTGTTTGCAAAGAAAAGCCAGAGAGAGAGAGGGTGGTGGATAACCAGAGGCCAAGCTGCCAAGCAAGCAGCATTTCCCTCATCCTAGCCCCACAAAAGCCAAGAACTTCTTGATGGTAAGAGCTGTCTGGCAGTGGAACATGCTGCCTTGGAGTGTGGTGGAGTCTCTTTCTTTTGAGGTCTTTAAACAGAGGCTAGATGGCCATCTATCGGGAGTGCTTTGATTGGGTATTCCTGCATGGCAGGAGGGTTGGACTGGATGGCCCTTGTCATCACTTCCAATGCTATGACTCTATGGTGGCCACACATCCTTCTTGGAAAAGGACAGACCTCCATATTTCAGATGTTACTGCATCTTAACTCCCATAGAACCATAGAGACCCCATAGAACCATACAGATCACATAGAACCATGGAAGAGACCACAAGGGCCATCCAGTCCAACCCCATTCTGCCATGCAGGAATACATAACCAAAGCATTCCCAACAGATGGCCATCCAGCCTCTGCTTAAGAACCTCCAAAGAAGGAGACTCCACCACACTACGAGGCAGCATATTCTACTTCCGAACAGCTCTTACTGCCAGGAAGTTCGTCCTAATGTTTAGATGGAATCTCTTTTCCTGGTTTATCAACACACTGGCTATGTTACAAAAGTTTTTTAAAAAACCCCAAACAATTGAACAACAATACTGTTAAAAGTAGATTAAAAACAGTTTAATATACATTAAAACATAAACAAAAACTTCAAAGACAAAACGCAGCACACTGTGTTCAACCCTGTTCTGCCATGCGATTAAAAATCAATCAACGGCTTGTCTGAACAAAAAGATCTCAGCTTGGTGACGAAAGGAGTCCTCACCAAATGTGCCTGGGATGGTGGTGGGATTGGGAGAAAGCCTTCCCCTGAAGATCTTCAAATTTGAAGGCTCATATAGGAGATACGGTCTTTCAGACACTGTGGACCCAAGCCATATAGGGCTGTAAAGATCATAATAACCACCACTTTGAATTCTATTTGGAAATGGACCACTAGTCAGTAAAGCTGTTCCGACAAGAGAGTTATATGACCCTTGTAACAAACCCCAGTCAGCATTCTGGCCACAGCATTTTGGATTCACTTAAGTCTCTGAAAAGTTTCCAAAGGCAGCCTCATGTAGATTGTGTTACAGTAGTCCAAATGGGATGTAATCAAGGCATGGGTTACCGTGGCCTAATCTGACTTCTCCAGAAAT
Source organism: Gambelia wislizenii (assembly GCA_030847615.1). Classification (NCBI taxonomy): domain Eukaryota; kingdom Metazoa; phylum Chordata; class Lepidosauria; order Squamata; family Crotaphytidae; genus Gambelia; species Gambelia wislizenii. Next base: position 6,500,586 of record JAUMIR010000005.1, read on the forward strand.
GGGTGAAGCTGAGACATTAGTTTTGACTGTGCAAAAGCCCACTGCCAAAACCTGAGCATCCAGGCTCAGATCTGAGTACTGGAGTGCGTTCATTTTAAAGATAGCAAGCTTGTAGAAAAACCAGCAACTGGAGATATTTTTTGTAGTATGAATATAAAAATTTGCAGTATGAAACAGGAATGTGTGCAAATGACAACATGGGTTTAATCTGGAACAAGGTTATTTGTTACAACAAACAGATCAGAAAAGGATAAAAAGAAGATTAAAAAGACTACTGTTACTTTTTAGTCTTTATAACCTTGTATTAATAGTACAGGCCACCCCCTGTTTATGTGGGGGGTACATTCCTGGACTTACCACAGATACATGAACCAGCGTATAATACCAAACCGCCATAATATCATGCTGGAGGACCTAGAAAATGCCTAGAGAGGATGTCTCTCTAGGCATCTGGCACAACTCTATGGTGAACTTCTGCTGGAAATTGACCAGAGTCATGCTGGAGAACTTCCTGAAGCGTCTAGTGCGACTCTATGGTCCTCCAGGTGTCTAGAGAGATCTCCCCCCCCCCCGATTATAGGTAAGTGAAACCATGGGTACCGATCCTGCATTAACAGGGAGGGCTGTATATCATGAGGACTATCTGTGACCAAGAACAATATAGGCATACCTCACCTGACAAAGCCTCTGACAAAGAAGCTCCTTTTTACAGTCTTTGCAACTGCCCTGGCCTCCTTTTCCTCCTTGCCCTCTGGTTAGCTGGTAACTTTTTAGCCACATCAGTATTGTGAGGATGGTGAAGGGGGGCAGGGAAACGCAGGTTTTCAATTTCAGATTGCAGCAGGTTGTCTACAGCAAACAATGCAATAAAGTTTGATCTGGGAAAGAATGGGATTCTACTCATACCGATTCTAGTGTAGTGTGTGCCTGCCTACAACAAGCAAGGTATATAGCAGCTGCCTCCAGGAGGCCTTGGTGAGCATGTGTGAACAGCAGAATAAAGAGAAAAGGAGAGAGCAGAGAAACCTGCTTAACCAGCTACACCCAGCATGTCTAAAAATGCATAGATTTGCAAGCTTGTCCCACAAAATGAATATCATAAGGAAGAAAGTGGTGGCTGGTGAAAGGCTGGAAATTCCAAGATGTGTTTTGGATTAAGTTTTCAAGTGATTTTTAGAAGGTTCCAAATGTTTTTGATAACATATCCAAGGTTTACCCAACCTTGCATATGTGCATTTTATTTTATTTTTTAGTTTTGACCAAAATGTGGTCTACCTGTACATACATAAAGATCAGTCCAGCTGCTTTTGGCCCAACTGTGTTGCTGCAGACATATGTTGTGAATTGCATCCAGTCTTCCTTTTTACACCATGGTTGCAGGGTCCATTGGCACCTTAAAGCATACAGCTTTCCACTAGCAGGTTTTGTAATGACTTTCACCAGCTCATCAATTTTCTGTACAGGTATGAGTCCCAAAAGATGGGGCACCCAGATTCTGGGGGTAGGAAAGAAGATACTGTTGAGTCCCTAGAAAAAGGAAAAATCTGAGGCATGAGAACTCCTACAGCAGTTGCTGTATTTCCATCAAGTAGCACAAAAACAGGTGATCTAAACCTCTAGATATGTAGAAATTAAAAAGGCTGGGTCCTAAATTAACAAAACCCACAACTTTATGAACACTGTGGGAGGAGGTATTAAATGTCAAGCCAGCATCGGTTTCTTTGTAACTTTTTAAAAAAATGCATATGCCAATATTTACATAAACATCAATTAAGGTATTAAACTTTAAAATTCAGCTACCTACATAAAGCAAACTGTTCAAAAGCAGAGCCACTATTTCAAAGGCCCAGAAAGTAGATTTCCATTTTCTATTATCAGTCAATTAAAGAAACACACACACATACAAAACAAAAATACAAAAACAAACACCACCACCACCACCCCCCAAGGATGGTGGTGGATGAAAAAGACAACCCCTAAAGGTTGGGACAGTGGGCTTTCCAATGGAAAATCTATGGCAATCAATTTTGCTTCCAGCCATCAATTTTGTTGATTCTAGTTGGGCCCATAGTGCCATCAAAGGACAGCGCCAGTGCATCTTCAGTGAGGCTGTCTCTTGTCACTTTCCAGAGCGAATTGCATGGCCATCCAAATTAATACACGGTGCCAAGTGGGTCGGGGAGAAGTACCTACTTGGTACCATCTCTGTGGCTTTGTACGCATTCTTCTTTTCACTATGGTGAAATATATTATACAGTATTGCTATTTAAATTATGGTAATATGGCAACCCAGAGCTGGGGGAGGTTTCTTTCCGCTGCCAGCAAAATGCAGCCAGTAGATGTAGCAGTTTTCCCCCCTTGCTGTATGAGGACTTGCATTCTGCACATTTCTAGGATGGAGGACCATTGCCTCCCAAAAATAGTACTCTACAGTGAACTCGCCACAGGTCAGCTCCAAAAAAGCGATACAAGGACTCCCTGAAACAACATCTCAGGCTTGGCCAAATTGATCACCAACAATGGTCTGCCCTGGCCTCACATCGGGAGGCATGGAGACACACTATCCACAATGCTGCAGCTTTATTTGAGAACTCACGCGGAACAAGTCTTGAAGAGAAATGACAACGCAGAAAGAGTTACAACCTGGAAACATCACCCAAGGAGACCTGCTGTGCTTTCTGCAACCGGACTTGTTTATCTCGGATTGGCCTTTTTAGTCATCAGTGCGCTTGCAGAAAGTGTGGGATGAGTCCTTCCTGAATCTTCGTTTGTGAAGAAAAGCCAGAGAGAGAGAGAGAATATGAGGGCTTGCATTCCACATGGCTTTCACTGTAGCACATGTTGCTTCTGGTTAATTTTTCCAACTCCACTGCTGATTATGGGGCTTGTGGAAGTCTCTGACAACCTCCGTGGAGTGTCCCTTCCTCCCCCTCTGGCTTTCATCCAGTGTTCATCTAGTGCTCAGCTCGGTGTCTCTGAGCTGTGAATTTGATCCATGTTTTACATAACGTTACAAGTGCTGATACTCTAGGAGTGCCTCTTCCTACATATACTTGCCTGAGAGCTTAGTTCTACTGGGGGGGGACCTCTTTTGTGTTTCAGTAGTGGGATCGGTACATCACACAGGGAGACGGGGAGAGGGTCTTCTTCTCTGCTATGGTGCCCTCTTTATGGAATAATAATAATAACAACAACAACAACAACAACAACATTTATTTATACCCCGCCCCTCTGCTAAAAACAATTGGGGCGGCTTCCAACAATTAAAACATTATAATAAAGACTAAAAACACCACCCACCCCCACCTTCCCCCATAAAAAGACATTAAACACTATAAAATTAAAACCTTCTAACTAAAAACACATTAAAACAAATATATACATAAATTTTAAAAAGCCAGGAGACTGAGCTCCAAGGAGAATGCCCTCTCCTTGGAGGCCTGATTGGCACCATGGTTGGTTTCTGGTAGGCACCAAGTTAAAATCAAAGTTGGGGTCAAGGGCTGGGGAAAAAATAAAATTATTAATGATATGATGCAGCAAAGCTAGGGATTTGAATCCCAATGTGCTTAGCTTCAAAGGCAGGGGTGTGGGGAAGAGATACTAATTTTGCACAGGGAGTTTTATAAAAACTACCTTGTGTGAATTGAAGGTAAAATCACACATTTGGCATTTCAGTCTTGCACTGGAGGCTAGGCTTCATCACACTATAGGAAACATTGCCCAAACACAGAAAGCGTGATGTCCAGAAATGAGAAGAATTATAGTTTCCTAGTCTTCTGGACGTGCTAGATTTGGATGGGGAGAGTTTTTATACTCGGGGATGATTCCTTTCTCCTCTAATGATGGAGCATTGCACTAAAGATGGGTCTTCCTTCAGTCTCAACTGTTACATTCCAGTGTGGGTTATGTGCCTTCCAGTCGGCTCTGTATTTCAGCAATCCTCCCTAGGGTTTTCTTGGCAAAGTTTATTCAGAGGGGGATTAGCTTTGCTTTCCTGTATGGCTGAGTGCGTAATTTGCCCAGGATTACCCAGCAGCTTTCCATGAATGAGTGGGAACCCCATCCCAATTGTCACCGCCCTGCCCTTGGAGGGAGAGATGAAGAGGCAAGTGAACTTCATCATGCCTGGGCCTAGAAGAAGAAAGACCCTCCCTCCATCCCCAGCAGACACCACCCTGCCCTTGGAGGGAGAGAAGAACCAGCAGTATCTGCTGGATTTAATCCCTACCCCCACTGCCATTCCCTTTTCCTTTTGTGTCATGCCTTATTTAAGCCACTCTGAGAGTATTTATAGGGGTATAAATACTCTAAATAAATAAATAAATAAATAAATAAATAAATAAATAAATCCTTTATCTCCTGGATTCTAAACCCGAATGTGACTTGCCTAAGGTCACGCAGCTGAGTGGGGATTCAAACCCTGGTCTCTTAGAATTCCTAACTACTATATCATGCTGGCTCTCTAAAATCTTTACTTCAAGTTGACTCTGTCTTACAGTGACCCTATTGCAGGGTTTTCTTGACAAGATTTAGCAGGAGGCCATGGCCTTCCTTTGAGGTTTGGCCAAGATTTAAACCCTGATCTCTCTGAGTCCAGATTCAACACTCAAACTAGTATACCTCCCTGGTACCTCTATAGTCCATCCACAGGCTTATAACACAAATGGGATCTATACCTCTAGTTAGACTGAAGGATGGGGAACAGACTTGCTTGCACGGTGCTTAAATCCCAGAAATGTCAAACATGAACACAAAAGGAACCAGACATTTTAAACCAGATCTTCTCTACTTTTTATTCCAGAAGGAGAAAAAAAAATCATTATTTACTTTTGTTTATGTACACAGAGTTCACATTGGTGTTCTTAAAATGCATGTCTTCATCACCTTGTTCCAGCTTTTAAATTAGCGGTTATTTTTTATTTTGTTTTATTTATTTTTTTACAATACAAAAAAATACCAAAAAACCAGCAGCCCTAAAATGTGTATTTTTATACCACCCCCAGCAATGAAATACTTTACAATACTTACTCGTTATTTACATATGAATGCAATAAAAGCTAAATTATACATATGAACAAAACTAAGTTCAGGTCCAAAATACAGAAGAATAGTTTTAAAAAAGAACAGTAGGGGAAGACAGCCCCCCCCCAAAAAAAAGAAAAAAAAGTTTTCAAAAGAGAAAATTAATGCGAGAGTTCTGGAGAAAAGAATGCTTTGTGCACAAATTTCAAGAGTCCTTTATAGACCCACATTATTTAACGCACCATGACACATTTCACTTAATTCCCCCTAACCTGGTTTGAGTAGTAGAGCCGATTCGAGTGTCAAAGCATTCCAAATCTGGAAGACGCCAAACAAACAACAACAAAAGCTGGGGAGGGGAGCTTATTCAAGAAAGGACATTTCTTTTTAGATGAGTTTTCCAGGGCACAAAAAAGGAAGGAAGGAAGGAAGGATGGTAGGTAGGTAGGTAGGTCCAGGAAGGCAAAGAACCCAGAAAAAAAAAATACATCTTCCCAAATTTATTTTCAGGTGACAAGAAAGGTAAGCAGTACTTGCCTGAATCCACAAAACAACTATACCCAACAAAACAACACCCCCCCCATCTTCCTCTAGCCACCATGGCCATTGGCCAACACAACTGGAGCTTGCCAGACAGGCTACAGAAAGTGAGCACTAAAGTAATTTTAGCCTCCTATGTCAAGATGGCACAGTTGCTACACTGACCAGAGAGAGAAAATAGGATTGTACTTAAAAGACACAGTCCAGGAAAAATGAACTGTGGCCCCTGAAACCGTGAAAATGAGAATTAGTGTTAAGCTGACCAGCTTAAATTCCACTTCTTTCAACAGGAGTGGGCAGTGGGGAGAGAGCAAGCTCAGAAGCTGTAGCCAAGGTGTGGCCACATCTGCCACCTTGTTGTGGGTGGCTTTCAAGGAACCTTGTGTGTTCAGAGGCCATCGCGCTCTGAATAGTTCAATGGGGGTCAAGAGCATGGGACTGTTATTGGCTTTGTGCCTGGTTTTTGGATGCTCCCCAGAGACCACTCCCTGGACCAGACAGACCCCTAATGATCTAGCAGGCAAGGTTTTTTTTTTTCTTTTTAACCAAGGGTGATGAGCCATGAAGCTTCCCATGAAAAGAAGGTATACAAACAACATTCAACACTGGATTGTTGTTTTAAGGCCTCGATTACAGAATTATGATTTTCTTTGGGCACAGAATAGGTAGAACCCCCATAATCTCTTCTGATCCTGCTCCCCATGTAGGGTGGATACTCTCATCTTGGACACAGCTATTGAAGACACAAGCATGCTTCTGGGTGCTCGTCTGCTACCTTGACATGCCAAAGCTATTCCTCATTGTCTTTGGGAAACAAGACTCAAGATATCCACATTCCATTTTCATGGGGTGGCCTATTGGCTCCAACCCACCCACAGATCTGGGTAGGCAGGGGCTCCCCCCGCACCCAATAACAATGCATTGCACACATGACCACCCAGTTGCCATTCCTAGAAAGGGACCAAAAAGCTGCAGTGGTGGCTAAGACAGACTTGCAGGCTCACAGCAGGGTTTGGATTACAGCCGTTAAGTGGAAAGAAATCAATTTCACCCAAAGGCCTTATGTTTACCTGCGATAATAAGACAAGAGTTGAGAAAGCTGTTTTATGTGAGGGTTGAAGAGGGGGCTTCTTTCTTACTTTCAACAGCAACTTCATGTTAGTGGAAGCGAGGTGAACAGGTGGCAAAAAGCGCATACATAGGAAGCTGCCTTAGATTGAGAGACCTTTGGTCCATCCGGCACAATATTCTTAACTGACTGGCTGCAATGATAGGCTAAGGAAATCCTGCCTTTCTCCTGGAGACCATGGGATTCCTTGGCAGTCTGTCACCCAAGCCTGGCCCTGCTTAGCTTCAAAACTCAGATGAGACTGCATGCATTCAGGGGAATAGAACACTTTAAAGTGCTTGAAATATGTCACACACAATCTCAGCAATTCTTACAATGACCCTGTAAGGTAGGTCAGAATTCTTCCCAAACTATAAATGGGGGGTTGTGCTAAGAGGGTGGCTTTTGACTTGCCTGAAACCATATCTTGATATCCTAGCAAGGCCAGATTTGATTCCAGATCTGCTGGCCCAGACCCTGGGTCTTCGCCTCGGCTTCTTTCCTGAGCATGCATTTGGTCAAAGCCTGTTTCTGACAGTAATTTTAAAAGTATACTGGAAACCAAGTGAATATATTTTCACACATCAACAGTCTCTGTGGGGGAAATTTTTTTTCAATACAGTGTGCATGGTAACTAGAAGGAAACAGGTACCTGTCAAGAGGTGTTTTCACAGCATGGCATTCTTTTGAGCATTTGCAATTTGTCACTGTTAGGCACATTATTCATGGAGAAGATGCGGGAAGAGGGGAGAGAAATCTGAGAGATGAGGCAGAGAACATGAATATTCTGGCCTCCACGACACAACACATCTGGGACCTGAAGGGTCCAAGGAGCACATTAGAGGCACCACCAAAAATCCCCCCTCCCGTTTAAAAATTACTAGCTTGCACTGGCCAGTAACTGCAAGGCTAAACTCACCAAACGAAATGTGTAATTGAAGGGAGAAATGTCTGGGAATGAAAACAATTGGAATGAAGCCATCCATTCATCTCCAACCTAGTGGGCTCCAGAATCTTAGCACACACACCCTTGCGTAGACCTCAGATCCCAAAATCTCTCCTTTGAAAATGTAGCATCTTTCTGGAGGAAGACTGGCCAAAAAAAAGGGGGGGTGGTGTATTTCAATCAAATACAAGCATCTATGGTGGGACATGTTGGTTTCAATGTGTTCTCTTTTTCTCTCTTCCACCTCCACAGGCAAATGCCACTGACTTCAGGGTGGCTTGCTTGTGCCAGGGATCTTTGGCAGGGAGCGGCCCTGTAAAGTCAGACAACACAGTTCCTGGGGGTGTCCTCCCCTTCTCCACATCACAGCCTACCAGGTGTTTAAAGAGGCTGACAGCTTAAAAGCTCTGCACCATCCACGCTCAGCATTTGCGCACGTTGTTAAAGACAATGCTCTTGCATCACCTTAAAATGCACCCAAAAATACATTATATTCTCTCTCCTCAACACACACTACTTTATAGACACAATAAACTTCCTGACATTCTGCACACTGCTAAATCTTACGTATAAAGGTAGTGTTAGCTTTTTCTTCTTCTTTTATCAGCATATAATTCTGGTAAAGATAAGGGATGAGGGATTGTTTTGTTTTGTTTTGTTTTTTAAACTTTTTAGTCCTCTGAGAAACTTATCAAAATACCACTCATTGATTATGTCAGCATGCTGGCTCAGCAGCAGCAATTTGCTGGCTTGGCCAAGCTTTGCTCCTGACTGCCGGGCTGACAAACTGACCTTTGAAGATGGGGATAAAAATTATTCGGCTGGGAGGTACCGATGAGCACTTCCTCTTTCATCAACTGGGAGGCAGTTTCTGGGCTTGGCAGAGCAAACACTCAAGGCCCTCTGAACTGAAGCTCATCCAGAAACACACAACCCTTTCATGGCTTTGGCTCTTTGTGGGCTCAACGGTTGGAATAATTTTGTCTCTTGGCTTCTGGAGAGAGGGAAGTGGGGGAGGAAAGAAAGGGACACCATATACCCCTATCCATCCCCCCCCCCGTGTTCCCCTGCCCCCAAATGAAAGTGATATTGGTGGCAATGGAAAAGGTTTGGGATGAGAGTCACCGGGATGGGAACTCCACATTCCTTCCTCAAATCTGGGCTCCTGGACCAGCTGCCAGTCCAGGAAAGGGGGCAGTGGGCAGCTGGTGGTCTGGTCTCTTTCCCCATTTGGACAGTGTCCTTGCCAGAATCAATCCTTCTAGTGCAAGGAGATGGAGATTTCAAGCGCAAGGATGAGTGCTGCAGACAGCTGAAAAGATAGCTGGCTCTTTACAGGGTAATTGAGGTAACTCAGTGCCTTCCTTAGGATCTAAAAATGGGTTTCAGGACAAATACTCTGCCCACCATGTCTCCCCTCTAGGATATTTCCATTTATGTGCAGATTCAAGGAAACAATTCAAGGGGCTGGGGGTGGGAAAACGTGATGAGATGCTACTTTAATTGTACCTATACTCCAGTTTTATGGGTTTCAGCAGGTAGAAGAGTCATTCACAATTCGAGTCAGGCAATCCAAAGTGAGGAACCTCTGGTCGCTCGCAATTCATTTGTAATGAGATGAAACTGACATGGCAATTCCAGTGGCACAACACCCCCCCTCCCCCCATACCCCAAGGTTTTCCCTATTCCTCCCTTCCCACTCATAATACAACTATTACACATTACTGCATTCAGAAATGAAAGGGGCGGCGGTGGGGGAGGAGATAGCTATAATACATTACTGTATTCAGAAAGAGGGAGAAGGCTTAGCGTCAAGAAGTACACATGATATTCAATACTGTCAAGAACCCAAACTTTCCCCACCTGCATCTGCATGGCAAATTGTCCCTCCCCATCAGATGAGGAGGATTTACCCCAAGGAGCACTTGTGTACACCTCCTTGAAGCTCCAGCTCATGGGGAAAAACACTCACAGGGCATATGTGCCATGTGATGGAGCTGGGGGAGGGGAGAATGTGATGCCAAAATGGCATTTAGGGTAGTAACCTCATGCTAACTGCAATGGGCAGTTTCAGTCTCTGAGCCTACAGCCGTCCCAATCTGCCCAGAGCTTTGCATTCCTGGGCTGACCATGAACTGCCCTAGCTTGTGTAGTAACAGATCCCAGTTGGTGGGGTAGAAGCAATATTACTATGAGATGGGACTGTAGGCCCTGCTATCAATCAGAACAAACAAGTGCAATTGCAGTATAATTCTGGCTTGAACTACCCAACGAGTGAGCCTTTGGTGGAGTAGGGATGGCATACGTTGCCAGACAATCATCAACAGTTCATTTGTGAAGTGGGATACAATGACAATTTCTGCTCCTTTTTGGAAATGGCCCTACTCTCTTCCAAGCACAGATGTGGACACTTTGCAGAGGGAACTTAATAGGTGTTAAGAGCAAGTGAAACCTGAGTTATAGAAACTTCAAACACATGTTGATTCTGCAACTCCTGCTCAGTTTGGAATAACAGTAAGTGCCAAGCTGACATTTTTGCTGCTCTCAAGGTTCCTGTTTCTATTGCTGCCAGCTAATAAAAAACAGTCATTTTTGCTGATCTCGGTATACAATGTACAGCACTGTAAAGTTCCCAGGATTTACCAGGTAGTGTTTCTAGGTTCCCTGTTCCCAGTGGCTGGATCGCCAAAGGGCCACTGCGGGCCAAATGGGAAAGGCCACTTTGTAACTCAGGAGCAGTGAATGTCCTAATCAGGGCAAAAGCAGAACCACCTCCGCATCTGTCAGTCTCTCTTGGAGGAAAGTAGCACCCTGACATTGTCATGAACTTGTCTACATGGGTCTGAAGAATGGGACTACTGATTGGTATTTAACAACAAACAAACCAGTCAACAAGAGGCTGAGCCACTACTAGGAGCACATCATCTTCTATAATGCAGAAAGCATCCTGCTCCAAGTGGTTGGGACTCTTTGAGTGAAAGAATAAAACAACTGTGGGGAGGGCAGTATCCTGAAACTGGAAGTGTCAATGCAACAGCAGCCCTGAATGGAAGCAGACACACAGTATCAACTGGCAGTAAGGCAGCCCTGCTACTGGACTCCAGGCCCTTCCTGATCTCACCTGTGCTCCATCACCCTAAAACAGGTTAGTAACTTTTACATTCTACCCTGGCTGATGGATGTAGCACACACATAAAAAAAGCCATTCACTGCCCAGGGTAAAAATCGGAATGAAGTTACGTAAGGGCCTAGCTGTGCCAGCTCTCTTGCTTCCTAAATATACTCAAAACCTTGGGATACCTGTACCTATATACCTGCCACAACGAAAGGGCATTGACCCCCTTGGAAAGGATTTTTAGGTGAAGCCACATATGCAGTATCCAACTGTACTCAGCTTCATCTTGGAAGGTAATGTAGTCAGATGCAATGGTAATAAAGCTGCAATCATAACCCCAGCCTAACACAGGTTTTGTGTTTGGAAGAGAACTCTAAAAAGAGATAGAAATAAATACGTTTATAATGTCAGGTTCTTGGAGAAAATTGAGTTAGCTTCTCCTTCAATCCTGGGGTTTAAACTGCTGAGGGCAGAACATTATCTGTATGTATTGCATCTTTTCTTGTACAACTTGGGGGCAGGGGCAGTGACCTCAAGTACCACAAAGCATTTTTCACATCTAAAAGCTGAGAAGGTTTAATCTTTGCAGGACTCGTTCCCACTAATGCCAACCTTCAGTGGTGGAGACAGATGCTGATGGACTTGCAACGAATGGCCTTTAACTAGAAAAGGAAGAGCAACCTAAAAAAATAAAAATTGGAGCCATACAAGACAATGGGATCGACAAGTCTGTGATGGAGCAAGTGTATAAAAAAAAAGCCAACTAAGATGGTTCCAGTGCCAAAAGGAAGGGCAAGATGCTTCTGGGTGCTTCGAGGTCTCCTTTGCGCCATGAAGCTTGCAAGGTTTTTGTTTTGTTTTGTTTTTTGTTGTCTTGTCCTCCTCTTCCTCCTCCTCCTCCTCCTCCTCCCAGGTAATCCCTTGTGTTTAAAACCGTAAAGAGGCAGTTCTAATGTCCATGCATCAAATACAGGTCCCAGGTTGGGCTGGAGGTTGCTGTTTGCGATTTCGTACTGCTCCTGATTTCTCTTTGTAGGCAATAGGCATTTGTTGTGAAATGTCCACCAAAGCACTGGCTACGGCAAGACCTGGAGCAAGAGAAACGGGGGTCACAGAGGGAAGGAAGGAAGGACAGGAAATCCCCACCTCCAAGCATGCCACAAAATTAGACTGGCGAGAAAGCATTCTGCCAGGTCCCACTTCACATATGTTGGCCTCCTTGCTTGCACCCGTTTTAGATGCCCATGGTGTCTCCGTCCAACTGAAGCTGGACCAAACACTGTCAGTGATTAGAGAGGGACAAAACTTTTCTGGAAACACAGCATTGTCTCCATAGGCAGAAGAGCTACAATGTTTACTTCCATAAGAGGAACTGAAGCTGTGAAGCTCTGATATGGGGTAACCCCTCCTACAGGAGTGAACCTTGACAAAGGCCATTCATTTACTTTGCTCCAAAGACACAACTCAGTGCTGAGGAGGAACTGAGCTGCCTCCTCCTGCATGCCTTTGATTCTGTTCCTTGAGCAGGCCAAAATATGAAACTAGAATGAGATGCTCAGCGTGGCTTTTATAGGTCTTGGGACCGTATCCTTTGCACTGGTTGAACTGGCAGATTGACAACTCCTGGCTTGGCTTTGTCCAAAAAGTTGTGCACAGCCACATTTCAGAGGTGGGGAAAGCAACACCTCTGAACTCCAGTTTTGTGCCCCTCTAACCTCCCCTACAATTTCAGGGGCAAATTTTCTGCCCCCAAAGCACCAAAACTGTGTACGCAGATGCGGCAGTCTGCCTTCCTGCTCAAATCCTGTCCTTCTAGCTCCATTCCCACTGAAAATGGTGAATTGGAGTGGGACTGGGAGTGATGTGATGTCACTTCTGGTGCAACACAATAGTACAGCCAGTGGAAGACCCAAAAGGCAAAAATCCCTCTCTACATTGTTGCCCACCCCTCCCAACTACATTGTGTTGTTTGAGAGTAACAAGTTAATCCCTAGAATTTTTGCACTCACTTTTTTTCAAGGAAAAAAAATACTGCAGGACATAGGAACATCTCTCCATAACTTGAGGGCACTTTAATGCTCCCAGTGATATGAGAAGGGACCCCACATATACTAGACACACTGCTCGTGGAGTAATACTGGAAGTACACATCCCCCCAAAAAGCACATATCCTTATTTCCCAGAGTGATTGTATCAGTTCTATTTTGATTACTTATCATCATTCACTCAGCATTTTTGGTGCTCTTCATATCTGGGCAAGCTCCATTGGGATGGTGCACAAATGGTGCTAATCACATATTCCATTAGGTTACGTTTGTTATATTTCCATTTATCATCCATTGTTACAGTTGCATTGTGTATTGTTTATCATATTTTTGATACATTGGTTGCTGTTTGTAATCTATTTTGTCTGTAAGCTTTAGGTTTGTTACCTGCTTTGGGTTCTAGTTGGTCTATTACACATATTACAGATACTATTACATGTTGTATTTATTGTTATATCTCGTATCCATATATTAGCTGGTTCTTGATGTGATATTCCTTTTTTTCAGGACAATTTCTACAGTCTGCATGGATATAGCATGTCTCAACTGTATGCCTCTAACATAAGGGTGGATGAAATGTCGTCTGTGGGCCACATGGGGCCCCCGGGCCCCTAAAGTACAGCCTCTGAAGCCTCCCTACCCATTTTTAAAAACATTCCCAGGCATTTTTTGGCCTAATCCCCCAAACAGCTCAAACCCACTGGAAAACACAGCAGTGCTGAAAACTCACGGAACTTGAAGAAACCCCAGAAGTCCTCCAAAGAGCCACAATTGTTTTGTTAAAATGTTTTTAAATTGTTAGGTGGGGGGAGAATTAGCCGAATGGTCTCCTGGAGGGTCTTGGATGGATGGCGAAAGATGGTCCCCTGACCCTCTGAGGTTGCCACCCCCTTCCTTTAGCAGATACAGCTCATAAAAGCCGACTGTGATTCCTTTACAGGGATGCAGGCATATGCAAATCAGCACAAGGCGCTATCAAATATGGAGGTGCTGTGCATAACACAAGGGTTGGAATGGAAAGTGTATTTGAAAATATTTTTTTAATGCTCCCAAACCATGTTTCTCAAGTGTTGGGAAACCCTCACAAGGAGAATCCTGGACTGGCAAGAATTTTTGCAGTTTGGGATGTGTGTGCATGCCCATAGGCACCTTCAAGTTACCTGCCAACTTAGGGCGCCCCCATGAGTTTCACAGGGTTTTCTTAGGCAAAGAATACTCAAGTGATGGTTTTGCCAGTTCCTTTCTCTGAAATATAGCCTACAGCACCTGGAATTCATTGGTGGCCTCCCATCCAAGAACTCACAGGGGCTGACCGTGCTTAGCTTCTAAGATCAGATGGGATCTGGTGCCTTTAGGGTAATTTACTCCTTGAAAAATTCACACATGGCATTTTGAAAACATTTTCTGTGGAGAAAATAATATAACTGGACAGAAATATTATTGTTTTCTGTGCAGAAAATGCTGGTGGGGGGGTTGCACAAAAATTGTGAGAATGTTGCACAAAATAATTCTGCAACTAGAGATTTTTCTGTACACGAAACAGCATTTCTTGTGCAGGAACATTATTTTCTGTCCAGAAAGTGCTTCTTCCTGCATAGAAAATGCTGTTTTCTGCCCCCTGAAAAAAAAAATGTGAAATTTGGACAGGATAAGTTCTAAATTGCAAACAGGGCAGTTTTTGAAGACTTCTCACAGTGGCATGAAAATTGCTACAATTACTTGTTGTTTCCGTCAATAATGAAATTCTCAAAGAAGTACATCCCTATCAAAGGGAACTACAGAAAGGGGAGGCAAAAAGGGGAATGGGATCTCTCAGGCGCTGGAGGGCTGTGAAAGGCTGAGTGGTTGCTTACCTGATTGCCCTGGTGGAGGAATCCCTCCCAGGCCTCTCGGCAACCTCACAAATACTGAGAGAACGGCTGCTTTGTTGCCAAAACATGGCTCCAGCGCGATGGGTTTGGGAACCGTCTGCAGTAGACAAAAAGAAAAGATTCAAGTGAGAAGAGTTACACAGACAGCTACCGTTTTAACTCAGTATAAGGAATTCCAAGGCTCCATGTTTATAAAGCACATCAGAGCTTCAGGTGAGTTCTGTCTTTCAGCTCACAATTCTCTGGTCCTCCACTCCGTCATCCTGGCTTCTTTGTGGAGATTTCCAAGACAGGTCTACTTCGTGTGGAGTAGGACTAACTCACGGTTGAAAAGGTAAGAATATAAAGCACCAGGCCTTCTCAACTATATTTCATTTTGATAGATCAGCAGCTCATTTTAATGGGGCATGTAATTAAATCGAAAAGATACTATGGCCCTGTACTTCAACATCCATTAAAAGTAGTGGCATGCGTTCTGCAGAAAGTAGCCAAGAACAACCCTCGTAACCTAAACTTGGAGCTCTTTGCAAGGAAACCAGGTCTCCTTAGTGGCTGGTAGTTTCCTGCTTGTTATTAAGTTTCAGCTTCGAGCCAATTGTTTTTATGCTCTCCTAAATGAAATAAGGATTGCTTATTCCATTAGACATGACACTGTAATACAGTACTTACAGGCCAGACGAATGATTAAACTAGTTAGAGGAAAGATGTTAGAGGAAAGTGGGGGAAGAAAGTTGTTGTGTGCCTTCAAGCCATTTCTGACCAATGGAAACCCTAAGGCGATCCTATCACAGGAGCTTCTTGGCAAGGTTTGTTCAGAGAGGGGTCACCTTTGCTTTCCTCTGAAGCTGAGAGGGTGACTTGTCCATGATTACCCAGGGAGTTTCCATGGCCAAGCAGGGATTTGAACCCTGGTCTCCAGAGTCATAATCCAACACTCAAACCACTACACCACACTGGCTGTCAAGGAAAGTTGCCATTAAGTTAACTAACATCTAACAAATAAAACAGTGACAAAGAGCAAAACCAAAATTAGTACTTTTTACACATCTCTAGTCTTAAATGGGTAACAAAGGCACTGATGGATTAGTCTTCAGTGATTTTATTGTCTACAGTAAGAGGGCTGGTATTTACAACTGCCTGTGTCCTGGAGCTGCCATCTCCCATAGAGTTGCTAAAGTTCAAAATAATTCTTTTTTTTTACAAATAAACCAGTGGAAAACTAACTTCTACCATATATTCTGCTGGAACTCAATTACCAGAACTAATGGACTCACAGTGCTAGGCAACTCCAAGTAATACATTGCCCATGGTGGCTTCCAACTTGCCAACAGAATGAATGGGTGTGTGTGAGAGAGTGTGTTCTTTTAAGAGGAGTTAACTGAATACAGGGTATATTCTATTTTAAGGAAAGGGGATGTTTACAATTTAATGAGCCAATCATCAGCTGGTGTTGAGTTTCCCCAACATAGAAATTACATTTCCAGCTGTTTACAAAAATAACATACAGGGATGTCACCAAAGGGCCAAAGGAAACAAACAAACAAAAAAGAAAGAAAAAAAAGGAGAGGGGTGGAGAAACAGTAAGGCAGTCAAGTAGCAACTTATAGCAAATGTAGGTTTAATATCTTCTTTTCCTTATATATTTTTCTGACACTTCACCCATCAATTAAAAAAAAAATGGCAGTCAAAGAAAGCTTCTGGATGGATAGGACCTAATCCTCCCCTGCAAAAAAATGGACAGTGACTGTTACTAATGGCCAACCCAGCTACATACAGTACGACCCCAATATCTGTGGGACTGGTATCTTGAGTTCCACTTACCCATGTCCAAAAAAAAAAAAGTCCTCTCTAGGGATTTTCTAGGTCTTCCAGTGCAATTCTATGATATGCTTCTGCCAGAAGTTGGATCAAAAGTCATTCATTTCAATAGGGTTCCCTGTTATCCATGGTTTGACACTTCCACAGTAAGTCTGGGAACATGTCCCCCATGGATATGGAGCTTGTACTATATGTTCTTTGGTACTTAAGCTGTAAGCTTTACTCCTCCCTTCCTGTCCTTGAGGTAAGTTAGGAACAGAGGCCAAAGAGGCATCTAAACTGTGGCTCTAGTTGTCACGTTCCAGCACCCTTCTTGAAGGTACCCCAGCTGCTGTGGCTTTTTAACACTGTTGAACTACAACTTCAAGCATTTCTCACTATTGGCTAAATTGGCTAGGGCTGCTGAGAGCTGCAGGTTAACATCATCCAGAAAGCAACACAATTCCCACATCTGTCCTAACATTAATAGGAACATTAAAAGGAACTTCTTGATAGTAAGTACGTAGACAGCTGTTCAACAATGGAGCTGATTACCTAGAGATGTGGTGGAGTCTCTTTGTCTGGAAATCTTCTAGGCACCTACCTGCTGGGAATTTTCCAGCTGGATTTCCTGATGGCAGGGGATTGGGTCCCATGGCTCATGGGGCCTCTTCCAACTCTATGATTCTATCTCCCTTTCCTTTCCTTTCTCTCTAGAGAGCTCAGCTCCAATGCTAACAAAACCAACTCTTCTGGAGCTCTGCCTGGCCAGCCCTCCCGGTACATCATATGGTGTGTCTGGCACCTCTCTTCCTTTTTGGCTGCCATTTCACAGTTCAACGTACTTGTTGAGATACTTAAGGCAAAACTTTGGTTCCCCCCCCCCCCATGACTTCTGTTCACAAAAATTCACTATGTGATAAAGCGTAGAGATTAATAAACATTATTCATTCAAACAAAAGGAGAGAGCAAAATCCACAAAAGACAATCTGTATTTAAAGAGCCATAATCAGTATTATTTAGGTTTCAAGAAGCACTGTATTTATAAGTCAAGTGACAAGAAGGCCTAGACTCTGTTTAGAAAGACCTAACAGAACACTCGTCTACATTCATCTTCCACAACCATCTTCAATAACTGCATCCTGCAATCATGCTGAAAGGTGACTGAAAGAGGAGGACCCGGGGAAAGGTCCACTGGCACCTTGCCTTTTATGCTGATCGGACAGAGGCCTCTGGGAAACTCACAAGCAGGTCTCAGAAACAACAGTCCTCACTTCTTGTTGTTGCCAGCAACCAGCACTCAGTTGCAAAGTGCCTCTGAACTTGGAGGCATCACTGCATTCTCCTCATTAACAGCCATAAAAAAAAAAAATCACCTTCCATGAACTGACTTCCACTATGTAACCTCAGCTCTCTAACCTGGATGTGTCATGTTGCTCTTGGGCCTGCTCCCCAATTCCATATCCAGCCTGCTAGCTCCTTTTGCCATTTTCCCCCTGACCAGTGGTGGAGGTAACAGCGTTTGAAAGGCAAGGAAGTTTGTGGAATCAATTCATTCCTTGCAATCTGGGGAGATGCTGCATGGAGGCCTACTCTTCACTAGATGTTTTGAACTGAACTGTGTTTTGCATGTCTGAAATCTGTTGTACAGGGGCTTACTCCTTGGCAGGCAAGCGTTAGACTAAGCTGCTTTGCGTGGCCAAAAGATCACGTACTGGGGTTCACTCCTCGGTAGACAAGCATTAAACTGAGCTGTGCTTTGCGTGGCCAAATGATGTTGTACTGGGGATCACTTCTTGGTAGACAAACTGAGCTGAGCTTTGCAAGGCCAAAAGATGTTGTACTGGGGCTCACTCCTCAGTAGGCATCACTTGTACTGAGCTGTGCTTTGTGTAGCCCAAAACTGCTGTATTGGGTTCACTCCTCAGTAGTTGGGTGTTAAATTCAACTGTGTTTTGCATGTCTGGAAGCTGTTGTACTGGGACTCACTCTTCTGTATGTGTCGAATTAAGCTGTGCTTTGCGTGACTGAAAGCTGTTGGGCTGAGACTTACTCCTAAAACACACACTAGTGCAGTTCCCAGTCATTGAATGGTGCATCTGCTGCCAAACATCCAGCTGGATTTTTCCCTTTGCCATGAAATTATTTGAATAAATTACCTTAATTAAAACACAGTCTCCCACACTCCAAAGGAAGAAAAGAGGCTTTGGGGGAGAAGGGAGAAATGATTGCCAGCTGTACATGTTTTCTGTGGGGGCAGGGAAGAGAATAATCTTTCACCATTAGCTACCTAATAAAAAATATTGGAACAAGTTATAGGATTTTTTTAGCCAACACATTTCCAGTCTTTTCTGTAAGACTTAACCAGGCTCCTTGTTAGTCCCATCACATTTCTGAACACAAAAAGGCTATAACTGAAGGCATGGGTTGAATTCATAGAGGGAGAGAGACATCAAGAGATCAGCTCAGACACCCTTTGGCTCAACCTGCCACACAAGGTAAAAGGGGGAAAAAATTCCCTAAGAAAGCAAACACCCACTAACTCCATGCACTGCTCCCCCAACCTAGCGATAAATAATTCATTAAAAAGAAAAGGGTTTATTTCCTCCTGTCGTTCCTGCAACCAAGCAGTCTTTTAGAATAAAGTGAAATTTTGGTGTAGCTAATCCGTTTTGCATACCTTTGCTGCCTGCCTAATCTCTAGCTCCTGACGGGCAACTCCATCCTCCTGCCAGGTGTTCAAAGGGCAACACATTTCCTCTCCGCAGATTCAAAAGCAAGTGGACCCAAAGAGAAGGAGCAAAGGGAAAGAGAGAGATGGCAAGAGCAGGCCATTTAGTTTCATTCTCAGGTTCCTGAGTAGGGGAATCTAGGAGCAGGCAACTTAAGCTCTGCTCATGGGCACTGCTTGTACCTGGTGAACGGCCATTCTTAGCTGTTGCCAGCAGAATTCAAAAATACTACAGAGGGAGGGGCATTTTGTTTTTGTTAAGGAGAGCGCTATTATTTCCAACTCCCCAGTCTGAAATGTCACACACTCCATCCAATTCAAGGTCTGCCCAGGAGTCTTTGAATTTGGGCTTGGGCTCATATTGCCTTGGAACGGGATCTCACCCAGCACCAATACTGCTGCCTGCCAGTGCGTCATCCCTTCCCTTGCCTCCAAATTCACAGAGCAGTAGCCGGAAAGTCTCAAGCAGAGCCTTGAGGTGTTACCTTTGGGACAACTACCAGAATGCCCCCACAAAACTAGCATGGCCCATAGCTTTTCTGGCTGGGGGGTTCTGGGAGATGCAGTGCAAAAACTAATTTTTCTAAGTCCTCATCTCAAGCCTCTCCACTTTTTTTCCTCCCTTGACAGGAGACACAGCTGGGGCAGCAACTCAGATGCTTGAAAGAGGAAAGATGGAGAAATGACAGAGGCATCCATAGAGAAGAAAGATGGAAGCGAGAATGGGTAGAGGCCTTACTGCCATTCCTGGCCTTCATTCTATCATTAATAAAGGAAAGGAGAAGGGATCAGGGAGTCCATAGGTAATGGGGGACACTGTACATACTAAATTACTTCCAACGCTACAACTGCATGACAAACTGTACTGGAAATGTGTGTTTTTTCTTTTTAAAGATTGCTACTTATGAGTGGGTGGGGGTGCGGGGCGGAGAGAAGTAACAAACACCCTACACAAAGTACTTTAAACCCTTTGCTAATCTCAGATCAAAACCTATTCATTCAAAGCGGCTGATGATAAAAGCACTTTCAAATGCAAACCAACATGTCTTCTTGGAACAAGTGGATGAAGGAAGCCGAGCTCTAAATCTGATTCCAAGTACCTCTGCCAAAGAAGCAGCATTTCACAGGTAACTAATGACAAAACAAGCTGATAACATTTAAAGTTCATTTGCTACATGCGCCCGTGTGAAGCACAAGGCTGGCAGAAGCTTCTGCTGCAAACCAAAATGGCCGTCCACAGGACAGCTGAAAAGCGAGGGAGGCGGGATGCCATCTTTCAAAGCTCTGACTCCCCTGTTGGCTCAGAAACATGTTATTCCAACAGGGTAAACAGTTCACTCTCTCCTTATGCACCACAGGAAATGTATTAATTATGAACACAGTTTCAAAATGAGTCCAGCTGCAAGACATTAGCCTAGGATGGAATTAGCTTAATCTGACCTGCCAGTTGGCCATGTTCAAAAGGAAATGAAAGACCCTTGCTGATATTAAGCCATCTATTTTCTCCTATTTGGTAGGCCACGAATAAGTCAACTCAAGCAGTGGAGAGTGGTGGGCACAATATCTCCATGGCAAACAGCTGGGTGCTCAGTACTGGGGTCCTCGCTGGATCCAGTTCTAGAGGACAGGATGGGCAATGGGAGATCAGCAGAAGGAGAGGCAAACAAGCTGGACAAAGAAAAGTGGGCAGGCAAACCTAAGAAACACAGATGGGGGTGTCCTTGATGGCCCTTGTGGTCTCTTCCAACTCTACAATTCTATGATTCTATGATTCATATAGACAAGCTCTGGGGCAGCCAGGTCTCAGGGTCTAGACCTATTCCAGTTCTCAGGGCAAGGGAGCAAAATTCTCAGGGTGAGAGCACACTGAACAAAGAAGCTTGCACCTATATATTTTCCTCATTTATTAGACACCATACTTATTATTTGAATACTGTATTCTGTGCAGCTGCGGTTGATGCATAATGTCTTCTGGTTTATGATATCACCAAGTTGTGCCTTATGCGACATCACAAAGGGTCATATGTTGGTCCTAAATTTTGGCCCTGAAATCTCAGGGCCTGGGATAGTAGTTCAGTTTTCTGTTGCCTCAAAGGGTAGCGACAAGTCCAGTGACTTCAAGTTACAGGAGAGTAGGTTTCCATTAGAAGGAACATCTTGACAGTAAGAGCAGTTTGGCAATACAGTAGAACCAGTTGCCTAGAGAGGTGGTGAGGTCTCCTTCTTTGGATGTCTTCAAAAAGAGGCTGAACAGCTACTTGCTGAGGATGCTTTAGCTGGAGATCCTGCATTGAGCAGGGGGTTGGACTTAATGGCCCGTGAGGCCTCTTCCAACTTTATGATTCTGTGATTCTGTGACATTTTTCCTATGTCATCTGTTACTGAAGGATGGAAGAGTCGTTTAGGAGTGACTGAGAAGCATTAGCATTAATATTTAAATTTCTATACCGCTTATCAGTGCAAAGCAGTCCCTAAGTGGTTTACAATGATTTTTTTTAGCTAATTGCCCCCAACAAGCTGGGTACTCATTTTACCAACCTACGGAAGAATGAAAGGCTGAGTCTTGGAGCCCTCTAGGATGGAACTCACAACATTGTGGCTGCAGTACCACTGCACCACCAGGGTTTCTCCACCAACCTTGGCTTGCAGGGTTCCACCCAGAAGTATCATCCACTGGACTGAAGCACAGAGTGGGGAGAAGGTAATACAATCAGGCCCCTGTATCCACAGAACCAATATCTGCAGTTTCAGTTATCCACCGTACACAAAACAGGAGTGCATGCCATAGGGTCTTCCTAGAGAGGTGTCCTCTCTAGACATCTTCTAGTCCTCCAATGCAACTCTATGGTATTTTTAACTGCAAATCCCATTATTTTAAAAGGGTTTGCTGTTATCTGCGGTTTATGGCATCTTTGGTAAGTCTAGGAACCAAACCCCCATGGACACGAGGGGGCGACTGTATTGTTGGATTACAATCCCCAGAAGCATTCAACCAGCATAGCCAGTTAAGCCAGTATAGTCTCCTTCTTACCAGCAACTCTGATGGGGCTGCAAGTAAGGAACAAGTCCAGGTCTCTGTATCAGCACTGGGGTGCCCAAGAGACCAGAAACATGGACACTGCTACATAAGAAAATGGGAGTGGGCGGGAATGCAGAACGCTTATTTTAGATGTTACTACTCCTTGCCATTTCCAAGCTTGCACAACTGTGGCAGCACAATCAAGCCATCTAATTTTCACATGACAGTGTCTGTCTGCTTGTTTGATGGTCCCTTACATGAAGTTCTTTGTGAATGAAAAATATGAAGCGAGAAGCAACCTGTGGGGACAGACCAGGAGAGCCCGAATATCCAAATGATGCCCTCTTCCCATTGTGCAGTGTGTAATCAACACATCAAGCCAAACCAACTTGGCCCGTTGCACCTACTGTGCGATACTGCACTTTGGGCAAACTATCAGGGGTATATTCTGAAGTGGCTCCCCTCTCGCTTGCTTCTTCTATCTTATCAAATAAGCAAAAGGAAAGCCAAGAAAGGAGGAGGCAGGAGCTCAGAGGGAGACGCGTTCGCTCCTTTTGTTTCCCTCAGCTGAAGAGCGACTGGCATACCATCTCCCCACCCCCTGCGGTCACGTCAGTTCAGTTTAAATCACAGATTCTAGCAAAAAATAAAATAAAATAAAATAAAATAAAATAAAAACCTGAGAATAGAATTTTAATAGCTTGTACATTCATGAACTCCCTAACCCTGTTTCGTATTCAGAACAAGGGCTGTCTGTTTCCATATTAATGATGAACATATGCCCAGTTCTCATGGCTTCCCACTTCGGGAAGAAAAGGGCGCAGAGGAAAAAGTAGCAGCTTGTCAAATGATTCCCCGGAAGGAACAAGAGGAAGGAGGCAACGGCAGCAGGAGGGAGTGCAAAAAGCAAAGAGGGAAAAGGAAGAACCACCACTGGAACATGCTTCAGGCGGATGAGTCTCTAGGTGAGGGGGGCAATCCCCTCAGATGGCAACCCTTGTTTAATTGGGTGAGGCTCAAAGGACTCATGCACCTTGACCCTAAGGGCGAGGCTCTCTGCAAACAACCTGGCCTGCCATGCAGTGGAACTGGCGCTAAACCTCTGGTCTCTCTCAAGGCCAAGGAAGGGGCAACAGAGGCACAACAAAGGATAGGGATACAGGACAGTGGTTCCCAAACTTTGGTGCTCCAGATGTTTTGAACTTCAGCTTCCAGCATTCCTGACTATTGGCCAAGCTGGTTGGGGCTTCTGGGAGTTAAAGTCCAAAAAAATCATAGAATCATAGAATCATAGAATTGCAGAGTTGGAAGAGACCACGAGGGCCATCCAGTCCAACCCCCCTGCCACGCAGGAAATCACAATCAAAGCATCCCCGACAGATGGCCATCCAGCCTCTGCTTAAAGACCTCCAAGGAAGGAGACGCCACCACGCTCCGAGGGAGTGTGTTCCACTGCCGAACAGCTCTTACTGTCAAAAAGTTCCTCCTCATGTTGAGGTGGAATCTCTGTTCCTGGAGCTTGCACCCATTGCTCCGTGTTCCAGTCTCTGGAGCAGCAGAAAACAAGCCTGCTCCATCCTCAGCGTGACATCCCTTCAAATACTTAAACAGGGCTATCATATCGCCTCTAAACCGTCTTTTTTCCAGGCTAAACATACCCAGCTCCCTAAGTCTCTCCTCATAAGGCATTGTTTCCAGACCTTTCACCATTTTAGTTACCCTTCTCTGGACACGCTCCAATTTGTCAATATCCTTTCTGAATTGTGGTGCCCAGAACTGGACACAGTATTCTAAGTGAGGTCTGACCAAGGCACAATAGAGTGGCACTATTACTTCCCTTGATCTAGACACTATACTTCTATTGATGCAGCCCAAAATTGCATTGGCCTTTTTAGCTGCCGCATCACACTGTTGGCTCATGTTCAACTTGTGGTCTACTAGGACTCCTAGATCCCTTTCGCACGTAGTCTCATTCAGCCAGGTCTCTCCCATCCTATATTTATGCATTTCATTTTTCCGCCCTAAATGCAGTACTTTACATTTCTCCGTATTGAATTTCATTTTGTTAGCTTTGGCCCAGCTCTCCAGTCTATCCAGGTCATTCTGAATTTTGATCCTGTCCTCTAGGGTATTAGCTACTCCTCCCAATTTGGTGTCATCTGCAAATTTGATAAGTATGCCCCTAATTCCCTCATCTAAGTCATTGATAAAGATGTTGAAATCAAAGGGACCAGAGTTTGAGAGCCATTCATATAGGACCTAACTCCAAAAAAGCAGTAGAAAACAGAGTTAGAATATAAATATAAAATATATATGCCACGTGAGGAGCAGCTTAGGGAGCTGGGTAAGTTTAGCCTGGGGAAGAGAAGGTTAAGAGGGGACATGATAGCCATGCTTAAATATTTAAAGGGATGTCATACTGAGGATGGGGCAAGCTTGTTTTCTGCAGCTCCAGTAACTAGGACATGGAGCAAAGGACTCAAATGACAGGAAAAGAGATTCCACCTAAACATTAGGAAGAACTTCCTGACAGTAAGAGCTGTTGGGCAGTGGAATGTGCTGCCTCAGAGTGTGGTGGAGTCTCCTTCTTTGGAGGATTTTGAACAGAGGCTGGATGACCATCTGTTGGGGATGCTTTGATTGTTTATTCCTGCATGGCAGGGGGTTGGACTGGATGGCCCTTGTGGTCTCTTCCAACTCTATGATTCTATGTATAGGAAGATATTAAAAGATACAAAAAATATCAAATAATAAATTATTCGATTTTTTTTAAAAATTACACAGTTCAATCTTATAAACAGCAGTTAAGAGTGACGGTCCATAAGTCATAAATCAGTAACAGAAGGAAAGTATGTTACAGGCCAGGTGAATTTTAATGGATAACTCCTCAGTCTGTGCATATGCCATTAAAATGTATGTATAACATTAAATAAGGACACATAACCTGGTAAAACCTATGCATGGTAGAATATAGAGCTTAAGATTAATGGCACTGTCTGTCCATTTTCTATTGTGTAATAAAAGAGAGAAAAAAATATTGTTTAGATTTCAAATCTCAGAAGAATGGCAAATGTTCCTTTAAAGAATGTAAACAAAAACTGCAAAGGCAAAGAATGTCCTCAGGTCACCCTGCGAGTTAGTACATTAAAGACACCTAACAACAGGTAGTAGGGGGTAAACTAACAGCAGGGTGTGCACTAGACTCAAGTGTGCTGAACAAAAAGGTAAAATTTTGTTGGATAACTCTGACTGGATAACTGAGGCACTCCGTGTACCTCAGAAGAAAATAAAAGAGCTAAGTTAGAACCACATAATAGGCTGCTATTCTGCATTTCTCCAACACGGGGAAGAGAAGGCAAACCATGTAGCCTTCCCAAGAAAAAAATCCCAATAAGCCCCGATTTGCCACCCTAAAATGCTGATTCTGGTAAGGTTAAGAGATATATGCTTACATGTGATTTATGCAGTTAAGACTTGCCTAAGAAGGGCTTAAGGTTTAACCCTTGACTCCCTGTCTTACACAGAAGCCTGTTAGAGTTGTAAAATTCTTCAGACAGAATAAAATGGCTAAGAATATAATGGACAAGACTGTGAATATATACAAGCTGTTAGGAATCTTCTGTTTAATGACCTAGCAGACAACTATGGAAAACTATGCAATTAGAAAGAACTTAGTTAGTATGATACAAGGAGACGTTTAGAAAGTTGATAGTCTTACTTGCCAAGCCTGTTAAATTGCTGAATAGAGAGATAAAGCCCCTTTGAATGTCTTGAGGGATATGATGTGAGAGGTACAGGAAGCCACCACTTTTCAATGGCTTGTTATCTGATGTCTCACTCCTTCAACACTTGCAAATTAAGGGCAAGTTCCACTCATTTGATGAGGAATCCACTCTTTCAGCATTTCCTGCCTACAGAGGCTTGCTTGGGACTGCCTGCGCACACATACACTGCTTGCAAAGCAAACTGAAAGGGGAGAAAAGCCACCAAGCCAGCTGAGGAACTTTGCAAGCAACACGTGGGCGGGTACAGGTGCCCACAGGCATACATACGCAGACCCAAGTGAGCCACCATAATTCTCTACTGTTCCCTACATGGTTTCTACTTTTCTGACGCTGCTACAGTTCCTGACACTGCACTGTCGGATAAGCAGGGGCTTCCTGTGTATGACTTAATCTTAATATGAGATGCTTTTAATTTGTATTTGTTTAATTTTTTTTATGGGGGAGGGTGGGGGTGGGGGGTGTTTAGGGATTTTTATCTGTATTGTATTTTAATTTTTGTAAGCCACCTCGATTGTTTTAACAGGGGGGCAGGGTATAAATAAATATTATTATTATTATTATTATTATTATTATTATTATTACTTATAGGCAATATAATTAGAGTGTAAGCTTGAGGACAGGGAACTGTTTTGTTGTTCTTTTTTTGTAAAGCGCCATGTACATTGATGGTACTATAGAAATAAAAGATGATGACGACGATGATGATGCCTTACATATTATGGAATATACCTAAGCTGAAGTGCCCAAACAATGCTATATCTGTGTTTTTTCCTGAGGAGGGAGGGAGGGAGAGAGAGAGAGAGAGAAAGAGAGAGAGTCTGTCTGTCTGTCTGTCTAGCTTAAGGAATACTTAAAGTAAATAGCCTGAAAAGAGTACCAAAAGAGTCTGTTCCTTCCCATGTAAATATCCTGGAACCAAGACTTGAAAATGTTTAAGTGGAATTCTGATGTTAATTTGACTGGTTTAACCAAATGTTGGGAACTTTGGTGACCAAAAGTTGATGAAGGTGACCCCAGAAAGAACCTAGAATTAGCTAACAAGTGGCAAGGACCCTCCATCCCTTACTCTAAGAGAAAGGGGTGGGGAACCATGCCTACTTCAAGTAGGTGGCCAAAGGACAGGTCTTCATTCACATAGAGGCCAGACACATTATGACCTCAGTGGCCAATTAAGTTCTTACATTTTCTAGTTCTTTCCACCAGACCAAGGCTAACACTTCAGTGTAAATTCTTACAGAATAAACAGGCCTCTTCTCCTTGACTACCCACAGTCATGGGGTCATCAGCTCTCCTGGCCCTGCAAGTTGATTCTGTGCTGCTACTTTTCCTCTCCTTCATTCTTGGCTGATTCTTCCAACCTGTTAACCTTGGCAACTGTTCACCTTCACCCAACTGGGAAGATGGTAAATGCCTTTCCCCAGCAGCCTGGATTGGTTGTAGTGGAGTTGGGGGCTGGGGGAAGCTGTCTGAAGTCAGGACTCCACAGTTAAGTGTCAACGCATTTTTGCAGTATAGGGTGGCTTTCAGGTGAGTTGAGTATCAATCCTGTTCACATTCAGTCATGTCACCTGGATAGAAATCTACACTTCTGAGATGTGACTAGTCAACCTCTGTTTAAAAACTTCCAGTGGAGGAAAGTCTGAAGGAGTCCATTTCACAGCTGAACTCATTTACAGTCGGGAAGTTCTTCCTAACGTTGAGGTGGAATCTTTCTTGTAATTTGAATCCACTGGTTCGTGTCTTAGTCTCTAGAGTAGCAGAAAACAAGATTGCTCCATTTGTCCAGGGTCCCCTTCACCCCCTGCCACCCTAGTCCTACAGGACAGCACTGCAAGTGTTGATTTCTTCTCCCATCCAAGGCAATGCACTTTTTTGGTTGCAAATCCAAGACTTGCAGAATGCTTCGCCAGTTAAGTCTTCTCCCCTCCACACTTGAAAGACTTAGCAAAGACAGTTTTATTAGCAGCACCTACAGCTATTTCCAGCCAACTGTTCTGCTATATTAAAGTGTATCCTCCTTGATTACAAGGCATAAAAAATCTTTTTAAAAAGAGCTGCAACTTTTATTTAAACCAACATAACCTGAAAGATGCAAACGAGCAGCCTGGAGAAAGAAAATTAGATCAAAAACAAGGCCCTGCTGGGTTTTTTCAAATGTTTACGACTTCTTTGCAGCTAGACATCTCATACCATTTTGCTCCCTCCTCCCCACGCCATCCCTCAGTCACGTTAAGCAATACAGCATCCGCGAATATTAATTACAAGAACGGCCCTCCTACGGGAGGACCCCTCACCTTAACGCTCCCTCCAATGAGATCAGGTGGTTCTTCGTCCGTTTCTAAGGCAACGTTGATGGAGGCAAAGGGACGGCTGGCCATCTGCTGCATCTCCCGGAGCAGTTGCTGGTGAATAAATGCAGGGATGTTAATACAGTGGTCCGGACGTATTCAAGGGTCATGGGCATTCATGAGGTTTTTATGCAAACAAGAGGAAAATAAGAGCAGCAACCAGCCTCTGTGCCCATGAAGAAAGCAGTTCAGGACAAATAAAGGCACCAGATCCCATTGCATCTTGGAAGCTAAGCAGGCTCAGGCTTGTTTAGAGCTTGGATGGAGGACCACCAAAGAATACCAGGTGTTGTAGGTTATATTTCAGAGGAAGGCAATGGTAAACCACCTCTGAGTATTCCTTGCCTAAGAAAACCCTATGAAATTCATGGGGTCACCTCAAATTGACAGGCAACTTGAAGGCACATTCATATTCATTCACATTCTCTCTCTCTGACACACACACACACACACACACACACACACACGGAGCTCAACCCAAACCTATGCAGTCACAACTCTCAAACTTGAAAGATCTGAGAGGGTCCTCTGCAGGGTGCACTGCCCAATGGCAAATTTCATCTGTGTTATTTAGCAATTTATATACTGAATTCCTTTATAACCAAAAAGGCCTTCTCCATGTGGAACACCGTTTTTCTAAAGCAGGCCATTTGGGGATTTATAAGAAATTGAGGATTGCCTTCAGACTGCTGTATAATTGCTTCTTGTGTGTGTGCATGCCTGTCCATAGGATTGTTTTGAAATGTTTGATTTTAGCATTTTTATCCTATTAAATTTGGATTCACTTGTAAACAAGAATGCATGGGTGGATGAACAGGTGTGAACACTTTTTAAAAGAAGTAAATAAAACAAGGAAAGGTATTACAAGGAAGAACTGGACATTATAGCCCAATCAAGTTTATCAAAACCACAATCTGAATATCAGGAAGGCTGTTAATGCTATGCATAGTGGAAGCAAACATGTTTTTAACTGCTTCTGTGAATATCAATAAGGCTAAACATCTTGCAATCTGCTGAGGAGCCCCCCCCCCTTCTTTCCAGCTTCCAGCAGCTCTGGCCATGAAGGGAGGAAAATCAGCCAGGTACACCACCATCCTGCTGAGATTAAGCCTGGTGAATTTAAATTCCTCTCCCTCCCATCCCTTTTGCCATTTAACTATTTGCAGGTTGCTCTGGGAGCCTTTTTGACTAAAAGAGGAGTGGGAATTCTTCAAGTCATCAATCAGAGTGGAGGTTCCAGAGGATGGGGGCTAAGACAGAAACGCTTCTGCAGTCCCCTTTGAGCAGGAACACAGAGCTAGTCTCCCCGGCTGGTTTTGTAAAACTTGCAATTCCCCATCCCTCCACCACCCACACATCCCAGTGGGTGAGAGCTAGGCCTTAGGAAGATGGAGCCTTGATCCGGCATGGAAAAAGAAAGGCTGGGAAAGTGCTGTCTTAGCCTACCTGGTGAATGTTTTTTGTCTACTGTGAACTGTACAAGTCGAATGTACAGTTCACAATGTACACTAAGATAATGGCACCACTGCTATGTAACAGGTCTCTGCTCCTTGAGTGGACAGTGCCTTGTTTTAAGGAACTTGGTTCTGCTAACCACTGTTAGAAAAAGAAAGCTTCATCCAACTATCTTAAGGTCTCTGTGTCTTTTCCACAACATCCTCATACAAGTCCATCTCATGTAAGGTCCACAAGGCAGCCCCTTGCTGAGGGCATTACAGTGATCAAACTTGGACACTACATAAGCATGGATGGCCTTTGGCAAATGTCATGATTTCATATACAATTGCTTGATGAAGACAGTGATGTTAAAGTAACATTTTTGTGACTGTTGCAACCTATGCACTCTCAGAAGCAGCACCAGATCGAATAGCATCCCTAGCCTCCACTTCTTCAGGTAATTTACCTAAATTATCCTGATCAGTAACTTGCAAAAAAAACAAAACAAAAAAACCACAAAAACCACTTCCCAGAACATCCGACAAAAGAATCCAACCACAGCAGTTCTCAGACTCTGGCGTTCCAGCGGTTTTGGATTTCAGCTCCCAGAAGCCTCAAGACAGCTTGGCTGATGGCTAGCGATTCTAAGGGCTGAAGTAAAAACCTTTTGGAGGACCAAAGATTAAGAACCACTGTCCCATGACAATTTGTTGCAAGGCAAGATATACACAGGTCCAACCGACCACTTCAAAAGGGTAACATCTAAATCATAATAAAGGTTGGGTATCCCTTATCAGAAATGCTTGGGAGCAGAAGTGCTTTGGATTTTTTGGGGTGGGGTGGGGGGGATTTGGGAATATTTGCATATACAGGTCACACGCACCCCACAGATAGATTCCCAGACTTACCATGAATACTTGGAACCTTGGGTAATAGCAAATCCCACAGAATCATGCTGGAGGGCCCAGGAAATACCTAGAGTGGCTGCCTCTCTAGGACTCTCCAGCATGACTCTATGGTAACTTCTAGCAGAAGTTAGACTTGCACTGGAGGACCTAGGAAATGCCTAGAGAGGCCACCTCTCTAGGCATTTCCAGCACAGTCTCTGGTAACTTCCAGTGGAGGATCTAAGAAATGCCTAGAGAGACCATATTTTTTGACAACAGATAACTGAAACTGCAGGTACTGGTCCCACGCATATGGTGGGGCGACCTGTACCTAATGAGATGTCTTGGAGATGGCACCCAAGCCTAAACAGGAAATTCATTTATATTTCATATACACCACATACACATAGCCTGAATACAATTTTATACATGATATTTTTTAATAATTTTGTGCATGAAACAAAGTTTGTGCCCATTGAACCACCAGAAAGCACTATCCAACCAACTGCGGATTCAAACTTCACAACACAATACATAACACAAGTAGTGTAGTACATACACTATTTGTGACACTACACAGAGACACAAGGCTGGAGAAAGACTGAGGATCTGTGAAATAGCGGGGATCCCAGCATAGTGCTTAGCGTGAATCCACGCCCCTTGCCATTTCACAGAGCCTTGTGTCTGTCTTTAGCCTTGCACCTCTGTACAGGAGACATCTGGGGAGCCTGCTTCCACCTTGCAAACAAACAAGCAGGAATACCGCACATGTCATTTTGAACAGAGAAGCAGGTAGTTGGTAGCAAAGAGATTTGGATTTTGGAGCATTTCAGGATTTCAAAATTTCAGAATTTCAGATTAGGGATGCTCAGCCCATATAGGTGGAAAAGGCAACTGATGGCCAACTAGCTCCTCTTTTTGCCATTTTTCTCCTAGTAGGGGTTTGTTTGTTTGTGTGTTTGTTTTACAGGACACCCTTCTCCTGGCATGCTACTAAAGGTGGCTTACAAAGGCTAGAAACAAGCGTAGCTAAAAAACTGATAATAAAAAAGTTAGAAGACAATGAAAAAATCATCCACACCAAAAAAAATTTAAGATGGATAAAATCATTTTAAAGGTAGAAAAATACAGTTAACACAAACATTATAAAAGAATCCCTGCCACCAATTAACCATTAAAAGCCTTTGGAATAAAATGTCTGCCAGTGAAAGGAGAGCCAAGCAAGGAGGTTAGCCTAGCCCTCCTGTGGAAGAGAATTTTTGAGGCTGTGAGCAGCAACCAAGAGGGCTCTGTCCTGGTCCTCAACAGACAGGTCTGTGATGGTGGCAGAACCAAGAGAAAAAGCCCTCCTCCGGATCTTAAGACTTTGGCAGGTTCATATAGGGAGATATGAGCTTTCAGATTATTCTGGCTTTAGATGTATTGGGTTTATTGGTCATAACCAGCACTTTGAATTGTGCCCAGAAATGAACCAGAAAATGCAATGAAGCTGTTTCAACAAAAGAAGCTATCTGCTCCCTATCAGCATCGGCCCCGGTCAGCATTCTAGTCATATTGGGAGAAAAAATGCTAAAACCCATTTGAGCTGAGGAAATGAACTGGTTGGGTGTGTGTGTTACTCTTCCCATTCCTGCCACTCCACATACATTGTGCTTTAAATCTACACACACACACACACACACCAACGTACACATATAGTTGCTTTACAGGGATCTGGATGCAGAATTGTCTGGCTGTCCAATGAGGTGACACATTCTGGCCTGTACTTAAAGAGTCACTGCACCAAATAAGCAGACCCTTGGGAGCTGTAGTACAATTCAGGCTGTGATCTAAAAATCTGCCCTAGATCATCCATATTATATAGTTGCAAAATGCCTGAGTGATGTTGGCGGTTTACATTAATAGATACCATGGTAGGATGCCCCTTAACTTTCTTCAGACTTGGATTTATTTGAATGTGGAAAGGAAGAATTGAAGGACAGGGAGAGAGCTGAGCAACCTGTTGTGAATCCCTGCCAAGATCCAGATTCTCAAGTCATTTCGGATTCAAAATTGTGTAAGCGACAGCAAGGCTGTTGTTTCTACTCTACGGAGCTTACAGTATTGGGGGGGGGGGATGGGTGCAATTGACTACATGGGGGCAAAAATCCAGATGAGATTCAGACAACTTTGGCCTGGTGCATGAAATCTGGACTACTCTGGGCCGGATTTAAGCGCCACACCTGCCAAAGCCTGCATCTGCACTTGGATTTTTATCCCCGATGAAGCATTTGGCTTCCATTCAAAGCTGTTACTCACACTTAGGGCTTGACTCTGAGCTTCAGAAAAGCAAAGTCTCAGCAGTAGTTGCTCCCTCTGAAGTCAGAACGGGTGATCCACCCCCACCATCGCAAGACTAGCTACCCATTCTGATTTCAGAGAAAGCGATTACTGCTGGGGTTTCACTTTTCTAACATACAACTGCTTACAATGTGAGGCAGGCTGCATGTTCTGACTTCAGAGAGAGCTACTACTGCTAGGGCTTTGCTTTCCCAGAGCTCAGAGTGGGCAATTGTGTGCCAGAAAAGCAAAGCCCTAGCAGTAGTAGCTCTCTCTGAAGTCAGAACGGGTAGCTAGCCTCACGAATGCAGGACTCACTAGCCGTTCTGACCCCAGAAAGCAACTAGCAGTGGGGTTCTGTCTTCGGAATGAGGAAGCGGTGCCAAGGATGGGGGGAAATGACAGCATTTGTCCTTCCTTTCCTCCCCACCACCCGGAATCCAGTGCAGATGGATTGTTCACATGACATTTTTCTCCAGAGTTTCAAGCAAACTCCAGAGAAAACGGCTAGTTTTCTAAAACCAGGATTAAGGGGGTATTCTCTGAGTCTGGTGCAGATAGGGCTGTACATCATGGTCATTATTGCACCAGATTTGGAGGAAAGGCTGCACATTGTGTGGCATTATCGGGCCAGATTCAGGAGGGATTCAGGGTTTTCACTGGTGTGCACAAGCCCAAAAAGAACTGCAGGAGACCCACATTATACAAAGGGAGGATCTGACCAAGTCACCCTGGAATCCTTTGAAACAAAGGATCTCTAGGCCGTCCTCAGATAATGGCACACATCAGCCAGAACTGCCCAAACAGGCATCTGTTCTGAATTTAACAAGCATCATGCATTTGTGCAACATAAAACAAAATTACAGCAGTTTAGTTTTACAAAAATGATGGTGGTGGTGATATTTGCGGTTATGAAAAAGCAAGGCAGAGACAGCAATCCTGTTTCTGGAGCTGCGTTAGTGATCCATTTCCTACCACAATGAGCATGTCAGACTGACTGCCCTACATTTTTTAAAAAAAAAACCACAACAAATAAAACTGCAGAGGAAAGGAAAAGAGGCAGGCAGGTAATGCTATCGTATGTCTGCTTCTGCCCTTTGTTCATTTTTGCCCCCATTTCAGGATTTCAAAATGTTTTTTTTTAATCTGTTTTGTTCATTTGTGGCCCACCCTTGTTCTTATTCTTCCCTTGTTTTGAATTCTTTTGTGGTTTAATTTTTTTCAAAACTTAATGTATGTTGTGAATTTATCAGCCACTTAAGGAAGAAGCAGGATACAAAAATTAAAAACACATGCACCCCCTTTGGGGAAAAAAAAAAGCTTCAGTTTCACCCCATTATTCAGTGATTGGGAGGTTAATGAATCTCCCTCTTGTCCACCAGCTTCAGGTCTAATGCACCACACCAACAGGTTATAATGAAACAGCTGCAGGACAGAGCAAACCACAGCAGCAGCCATGTAAGGCCAGCAGGTTTCCCAAATCCATCAGATTCAGACACACCACAGGTACCAAAAGCTATATGTTTTCAGATTAAGGGCAACCATAAAGGAGACTGCCAACCACCTGCTTCAAGGTCCAGAAAAACAACCCAGCCAAGTGCTCTGCAGCATCATATGCCTTCTTGAATCCCATACCTTGGGAGAAAGGCAGGATATAAATCCAATAAATAAATAAGAAGTGTGTGCAGTACTGTCTGTTGCCACCATAAGGTGACGAACCATGGGGCACACTTAAGAATTTATTATACTCGGGAGTTGCCAGAAATTCAGTTTGTATTCAAAATATCCATGATAGTCTACCCAGACTATACCTTTATGAGGTGGATATTTGAGCCAAAAGAAACTGCCCAAAGTGGTTTACAAAACTTGACACTGTGACATGACACACACACCCCCACAATTCTCTCCAAATTTAAAAATATTTAAGCTTGAAATGGTTTTGCTGGATGTTAAGAGAGTTTCCTAGTGAAATAGTGAAATCCCTAAGAGTCGCGTTTGCACGGGACTTAGCCTTGTTGAAAAAATAGAAAATGATCTCCCCCCCCCTCCTTTGTTACAAAAAATTGCCCCAAATTTTTTGGGGAAGAGCATCTTTATCTGAAAAAGAAAGTTGTTTTGGCTTCAGAAAGGCAAAGCAGTTTCTTGCCCTAGTGGGATTCAAGGAAAGCAACATTGAAGACCAAAGCCAAATAGGTATGCCTGTTGTCTTCAAATGTTTTCCTTGACCTCTTGCACCCTTCATGAGTAACAACTCTCCTGTTTGTGAAGTCGAAGGCTTTCACAGCAGGCATCTATAGGTTTTCCGTGGTTTTTTTCAGGGCTGTGAGGCCGTGTTCTGGAAGAGTTTATTCCTGACGTTTCACTCACATCTGTGGCTGGCATCTTCAAGATGCCAGCCACAGATGTGGGCGAAACGTCAGGAATAAACTCTCCCAGAACACGGCCTCACAGCCCAGAAAAAAAACCCACGGAAAACTCTCCTGTTGTAAATTGTACCTCTGGTATAGGCCACAGAGCTAGTCATCAGTGTCTTCATATTTATCTTCTGGATTCAGACAGGAGGAAAAAAGGTTCTTCCTAAATTCAATGACCTACATTCTACCCATTCCACTAATCCTTAGCACCCTTCCCATCGACATTTGTTTGGTCAACCTCCCGGTTCTATTTGTCTAATGTGACAGCAGCTGGTCAACACTTCCTTGGGGTTAATCTAGCCCCTATTTTGTATCAAAGCCATATCTTCCCAGAGACTTTATAGTAGAGCTTGTATCTTTTAATGCATGTCTCAGTTTTTGCTGTATAGCTAATTATGCCTCCTGTGTAAGTCCAAAGTCTAGCAGCTTGTCTCTAGATCCAAGGCCTATGTTTTCATGTCAGTTACACATGTGCACTTCTGTGTGTCATGTTTGGTTAGAGACATGTAGAAGCAGCATGTTTAAAGTTTGGAGCTGCTCTAGGACTGCAGAGCTTCAAGGAAATATATTCTGGTCTCTTGTTATCAATCAGGGGAACAATAGTCACTGAGTGACTACATGTCAGGAGTTAGAGACTGAACTCCATTATAAAATGGCGGAACAACTGCAGAACCATGCTGCATGAACTACCAAGTCATGCCTAGTCAGGCTACTAGGAGGCAATGTCCTGTAAATATATATATATATATATATATATATGAATATGAGTTCAGAACAGAGCTCACTTCCTTCTCTTCCTGTGAATGCTGAGGCCCTGTCTATATATGTGTGTGTGGGGGGCTCAGAACAGAGCTCACTTCCTTCTCTTGTTGTGAATGCTGAGGCCTGGTGAAGCAGTTTCTCCTTCAATTGTAAATATTTGTACATATTGCAACTGTTTGACTTTGAAGATAAAAGTGTCACCTGCTTATTTGGACATCAAACACTCTGTGTGAGAGTATTCTTGGGAAAGGGTTGTTACTGAGTCTGCTGAGATAATTTTTGGCTTCTGCTGGGGATTGAGTGTCTTATCATCCCCTGACACTACCTGCTTTCCAGGAAAATCAACATGGTAAGAGGAGAAGTAATCCAATTCCATCCATCAGCCACAGAAGGAGGCAGCTGTTATGTTCATCACTAGCATTAGTATCCTCTTTATGTGTATGCCACTTTCCTGTGGTCAAACCACGTTCAAAGCAACTTACAATAACATCAGGAAAAATTATGTATTCAAAAACACATGGCCAGATAATTCAATAATTACAACTCAAGTCTTCTTTAGTCATAGAATTGACCAAGCATCTCATGGTAACAACCAGGCACTAAGATTAAGAACCCATGAACAATTCATACTAATGCCTAACCAAAAATGAAGGACAGAGAAAGAAATAGCAAAGGAGAAGAACAGGAAGGGAGGAAAAATCCAAATGGCTGGGGAGGGGGTAAATACTTTTCATTCAAAGCCAAATCTGGGCCCTATTACAACCTTACCTTTATGGTTTCTAACAGAATCTGGAGATGTTTCTTTTTTGAGTATACCTTCCAGTATCCCCCAGACAGTAAAAGCATGATGGCTGGGGGATTCTGGGATTTGTAGTCTAAAAAAGTCACTCTTCTAAGCTCCAGACACCTTCCATAGCAGCAGCCTTTATAACCAGAGCTAACTAGGGCCCTGCAGTTTCAGGCCAGGTGAAACTGGGTTAAAGAGAAGAACAGGTCTCTAGGTTTTAGATTCATACTTTGCAAATTATCTTAAGTGCTGGTGCAGAAAATGTTTTAAAGATGTTTCCTCTATAGGAACAAACGGAAAAGTATGGAAAACCAAAGCAGTCCAGGAAAGGTGCAGGACCTGTTTGCATGAATGAAGCAACTATTTAAATAACCCTCTATTAAGTTGTAAATGAATACTCTTTAGTGGTCAGACTGGTACCACTGTGTAGAAAATATGGAACAATGTAAATGGGAAACTTGATGTGAATAACTAGTATTTAAACCTGCTTTTTCAGTCTTGGTGATTTAATTAAAAAAACAAAAACAAACTAGCTTTTCTTGTTATTTGCTGTCAAGTTGTCTTTGGCTTACGGCAACTCTATGAAAGAGAGACCTCCAACTGCACAGTAATCAACTGCCCTGCTCAGGTCTTGCAAACACAAGACTGTGGTTTCAAACTACCTATAGTGTGGTCTCCTCTTTTCCTATGGCTTCACCAAGCGTTAGCTTGGTAGCTTATTAGCTAGTTTATATTTCCTTAATTTAATCAGCCCATCTCAATCTGCATACAACACAGTGCATTATCACAACCTATTGCAAACCCCCTTGAGGATGGTTCAACTGAAAGGCAGGATCTTCTAACTCAGAAAAATAGGAAGGTGGGACCCGTCAACTGATGAAACAACCATGCCTACTGGAGTGGCTTTTGCCCACAGGAACTGCTGATCTCTTTTCTACTGACAACCTGCCATTCAAGAAGTGGCAGGGGAACCCAAACCCATGTGTTAGAGCCCTTGCTTTAGATGACTTTAAAAGATGCTCAGCAGATTGCAAACTAAAGAAAGCGCAAAACAGATTGCTAGGTTGCTGCAGCAGTAATTGTGCCCTTCAGCTACCATAAAACGCTTTGTCTAATGGCTGTTAAAAAAAATAAAAAACCAGCAAGCTGTTCTGATAAATATGCCCAAAATAAGAATCACGCAGAACTCATTAACTCGGCAAGGAGTTGAATATTCACACAATCGCTATGGCCACCCATGAGGTTATTTGGGTACATTTCCATGAATCTTGCTCTTACAATGGCTTTCAAGGCCTTCAAATCGTGAAGTAATATTAGTTAGAAAAATATGTGTTGGTATTGTTATTTTAAAAAAAACTTGCTGGACTGATGCTGGCTTAGAACAAGAATGGATTGTGAGAAGGTCATTCACAGGTCCTGGACATTATGTGGGCATTTACTACAATGGGGACAGCTCTTGGGTGTTCCCTGTGTGACCCCCAAGCTGGGGGGGAGACTCCTTTTCCCCAAAGCTCAGTTGTTCCCTGGCTTTGGGGTGTGGGTCACTGTTATCCTCATACTCAAATAGGTACAGAAACAACAAACTTAGTGAAGATTGCTTGGGTTTTAATGTTATTTATATCCCACCTTTCGCTGAATATAGGAATCAAGGCAGCTAACAATGAATTTAAAACAACAAATTAAAAACAACACAAAAGCATTAAAAGCACAAATATGAAAGTTAAAAAGCAATTAAACAATTTATGCAGTTAAAAACTTTAAACATTAAAAATATTAAAATGCATTAAAAACTATATACGAACATTAAAATCCAAATTGCACAGCATTTAAAAGCCCAACCCTTGTCAGTTTTTAAATGCCTGATGTCACAATTTTTTTTCTTACCTGTCAATGAAAGGAGAGCAGAGATGGGGCAAGTTCCTAGGGAGGAAGTTCCAAAGTCTGGGAGTAGCCACTGAGAAGACCCTTTCTCTTGTTCCTACCAAACGAGCCTGAGAAGGTGATGGGACAGAGAGAAGGGCCTCTCCAGAAGATCTTAGAGCTCTAATGGGCTCATAATATGGTCCTTCAAACAACCTGGACCCAAGCCGCATAGGGACTTTATAGGCCAAAATCAAAACTCTGAATTATGCCCAGAAATGGATCGGCAGCCAACGGAGTTGTTACAACAAAGGAGTTGTGTGCTCCCCAGAGAGACCCAGTTAACAACCTGGCTGCTGCTCTTTGGGCCAACTGAAGTTTCTGAGCACTTTTCAAAGGCAGTCTCATGTAGAGCGGATTACAGTAATCTAAACGGCATGTAACCAAGGCATGTACCACCGTGGCCAGATCTGACTTCTCTAGGAACAGGCGCAGTTGGTGCACTAGCTTTAACTGTGCAAAACCACTTCTGGTTACTGCTGAAACCTGGGCCTAAGAGCTGAATCTTGGAATACCCCCAAACAGCAAACCTGCATTTTTAGGGGGAGTGTAACCCCATCGAACACAGACTGAATCCCAGGTCTGTCTTTTGACTGACCAGGAGCAACTATGTCTTGTCTGGATTAAGCTTCAGTTTGTTTGCTCTCATTCAGTCCATTACAGCTGCCAAGCACTGGTTTAGCACAGGAACAGCTCCCTTGGAATTAGGTGGAACAGAGTAACACCTGACACCAAACTCCGGACAACCTCTCCCAGTAGTTTCATGTATATGTTAAATAGCATAGGGGATTAAGACTGAACCCTGAGGGATTCCACAGGCCAACAGCCAAGGAATTGAGCAGGAATCCCCACGCACCACCCTCTGGGAAGGCTTTTCAAGAAAGAACAGAGCCACTTTAAAAGTATCTCCAAGCCCCATCCCAGAGAGGCGACTCAGAAGGATACCATGGTCTATGAGAGGTTTTCACTTGCACACACAGATCCCTATGTCCAAGACTGCAACTGTGTACAAGAGAAAGGATGCATCGGACTGCTGCCCTCCCCCAATTAACACAGGATGTGGTTATGGGTACCAGAAAGGTTGTGTGTGCGCCTATGTGCTACAAAGTGGTTGCTCATAATCACTTTGCTGCAGGGATGGGGAAAGTGCAGCCTGTGGGCCACATGAGGCCAATGAAGCCCCCGCATCCCCAAAGCAACCTGAACCCACTCAAAAACCACACACTAAGCCCGCCCAATATGTGCAAACATGCCAAAAAAAAAAAAACCACCCCCAAACCTTCTCCAACCCAACAATTCTTCTCCATTACCTTCTTTTCACTTCAGTCACCATTTTGAAGGAGACATGGAGGGAAAATGAAGTATTTTGCTTGGCTTGGGTGAGGTATGGTCCCGTGGGGTGGGGGAGATGGAAAATTGGTCCCCCTGCACCAGAACCGTCTCCCACCACCCACCCACTTTATTGAGAAGCAGAGAGGCAAGTTTTGTGTAAAATCACCATAGTTTGCGTTCACAAAATCCAGCTTCCCACTAAAACCACTGGCAATTGTTTTCTTTGAGATATTTTTCAGTGACACCTCTACTCAATGAGGGCTTGAGGAGAATTACAACCAAACTACAATACCCACATCCAGTCCCAAAAAAACTAATAAAACAGAGGCAAAGATTCTGAAATCAAAATGTGGCATTAATAACTAACCGTTTGGCAAAACAATAGAAATTTTACCAGCTAGTATTGAGGGCATCTACCTAAAACTTTTTTGGACAGAATTCCATGTCAGGAAATGACATGGATGTGACCACAAGATGGAGCTGTAAGCTTAGTAATGAAAGTAGTTAAGCTTCAGTGGCAGGTGTGTGTGTGTGAGTTAGCACTTGAGAGTACGCACATCTGAGATGCCTGCTGTAACAGGCATTGTTTAACTGCTTATAAAAAGGAGATGGGAATTATCTCCTGTGTTGGTTTTGCTGTGGATGGTGGTTGGCGAAGCAGTTTGGGAGAGATTTATGAGTATTAGAGACGGCTGTCCTATACTCTGTGTGTGTGTGTGTGTCTATTGTAAATATACTGCAAACAAAGATTAAAGCCCTCAAGTTGAGTGAAGGCTGGCCTTGTTGCTATCTTTATTTGGCAAGCCAGAGCTCAAGGCAGTGTGTTGGGGTGAAGGAATTTTTCCTTCTCAGCCTGAAGTCTTTTGCAGAAGTCTCTCCAGAAACCTTCTCCTTGGCGTCCTGTCGACGTGGAACAACTCTGCAGGTGGTTGTGGTGGACACAGCACGTCTTTTTACACCCCAACAAGGGTTATGGGCCCAGTGTTCGCGTGGACAACGCTTGAGAAGCTGTGGGAGATATAGTTCTGCAATATATAGTTCTGCAATTGGTGAGCTGTTTTGTGTTCCTGGAGGGCTGAAGAGAAAAGTCCTGGAAAGGAGTGAGTTAAGTGTGTCTACTCACGGACTCTGCTCTTATCTGTTTGCTTTGGGAAGCTAATTGTTTTTGGCAGCCTGCCTGGACTGTTATCAGTGTGTTTGTTTGCATCTGTTTAAGTTGCAGACTCAGTGCAAACATGGAAACAGCAGTCAGGTTTGAAAAGCTGTCTGAGAAGAACTATGCTTCCTGGAAATTTTACATGTAGGCTTTGCTAATAAAGCAGGACTTATGGGACTATGTAAAGAAACAACCTGACCCTACTAATGAGGATGAATTAATAGGTGATGAAAAAGCTAGAGCAACAATTGTTTTAGCTGTAGAACCGAATCAGCTGAATAATATCAGAGATAAGAGGTCAGCGTTTGAAGTCTGGAAAGCTCTTGAGAATGTCAACCAACCAGCTGGAGCCTTGTCAAAAATGCCGTGCAGCAGAAAGCTGTATTAATAATAATAATAAAAAAAATTTATATCCCGCCCCTCTGCGAACAATCAGGGCGGGATTATTTTACAACAGTAAAATAATACATAATATAAAACAACTCAAAATCCCTTTCCCCCCCTTAAAACATTATAAATCAATACAAATTAAAATCAACATACAATACAATTATTTTTAAAAACCCTTCCTGGCGAGCAGCAACAGTTAGGAGCTCCAGAATCAACTTCCAAAGGGGGTTCCAGAGGCCAGGATTAGCTATTCCGGAAAAGCCTGCCTGAAGAGATCCGTCTTGACAACAATCCTGCTGTATTGTTGTAAACAGCAGGAAGGTGAATCCGTGCTTGTGCATTTAAAAAGGATGCAGGATAATTTCGCAGAGTGCAGCGAGCGTGGCATCCAAATAGAAGAAACCCAAAAAGCTTTTATACTCCTGAGTAGCCTAAACAGTGAATGGGAGTTTCTAATGTACAATCTCCAAGGAGTAGCCGAAGCTACACAGTGGCAGGTGTGTGTGTCAGCACTTGAGAGTATGCACATCAGAGATGCC
The DNA here is from genome assembly GCA_030847615.1 of Gambelia wislizenii. Taxonomy (NCBI): domain Eukaryota; kingdom Metazoa; phylum Chordata; class Lepidosauria; order Squamata; family Crotaphytidae; genus Gambelia; species Gambelia wislizenii. The sequence goes on from JAUMIR010000005.1 coordinate 6,542,859, forward strand.
TGATGTAACAGGCATTGTTTAACTGCCTATATAAAGGAGATGGGACTTATCTCCAGTGTGGGTTTGTTGTCGATGGTGGTTGGCGAAGCAGTTTCTTGGTTTGAGAGAGATTTATGAGTATTAGAGACGGGTGTCCTATACTCTGTGTGTATGTATGTGTGTGTGTGTGTGTGTGTGTATATATATATATTGTATGTATATATATATATGTGTGTGTGTGTGTGTGTGTGTGTATATATATATTTTGTAAATATACTGCAAACAAAGATTAAAGCCCTCAAGTTGAGTGAAGGCTGGCCTTGTTGCTGTCTTTATTTGGCAAGCCAGAGCTCAAAGCAGTGTGCTGGGGTGAAGGAATTTTTTCCTTCTCAGCCTGAAGTCTTTTGCAGAAGTCTCTCCAGAAACCTTCTCCTTGGCGTCCTGTCGACGTGGAACAACTCTGCAGGTGGTCGTGGTGGACACAGCGCATCTTTCTATGCCCCAACATTCCACAATAAGGGTGCCGTTAAACAGAACTGCCTCAAGTTCCCACTAAACTCATCCTTCTAGTAAGTGCAACATGTAATTGGTCTTGGATGATGCTTCAGGCAGCATTATACAGAAGACAAAGGTCTATCCGATACTTTGGCATCAAGTTGTTCCGAGGTTTAGAGGTAAGAAATAACACCCAGAATTCGATAATAATAGGAAGCCAATGGATTGGTACTATGTGGTCTACAAAACACCATCTGACCACAACATTTTGTATTCACTTTAGTTGCCAAGCATTCCTCAAGGGCAGCCCCACAAAAGATTGCAAGAGCAATTCTGGATCAGACCAAAAGTATACCTAGTCTGGCATTATATTTCCACAAAGGAAAACCAGATGTCAATGGAAAGCCCCTAAGTAGGACACAAGGGCAACAAACACCCTCCTCCGCATGTTCCCCAGCAATTGGAGGTAATATACAGTTGCCATAGCTAGTAGCCATTGACAGGTTTATCTTTTATGAATTCTCTTAATCCCCTTTGAAGCCATCCAAGTTTGTGGCCTCCACTATATCTTGTAGTAGCAGATTCCACAGTTTAACCACATTCTGTGTGTAAAAAATACTTTTAGAAAAGGATGCCATGATTGATGGCATCAAATGCTGCTGAGAAGTCCAAAAGAATCAATAGCAGGTCACTCCCTTTGTCTAACTCATCTGCTAAAGTGAACAAGGCCGTTTCTGTCCACAAACCAGTCCTGGCCCTCACATTCCTGGAAGAGGCCCACATCATTTTCCCACATCAGGAATACCTTCCTACAAATTGAAATTATTCCATAGTGATTGCTAGATGTCAATAATAAGGCTTTGTCCAAATGAAAGATGAACACAAAGAGTTTGCTAACTTTTTCTTTCAGTATCCCACGTCAATACTGTGGGGGAGAGGAAGAAAAACCTAAAAATAAAAATAAAAATGCACTTGCTCCCTATGGAAAAAGGCAGGACATATGCCAGCACTTGCTAACGTAGCCAGATTAAACAACACACCAGGATTTGGAACCATCTCAATTTTTTATTATTATTAAGTGGTGCCAGTTACACAAAGTTCCTTAGGAACAACGACCTTTCCATTTTTGCTTACGAAACTCTCGTTGTTTCTTTAATAACAAACAATCTGAGAAACGGGACTGTGTGAAGACAAAGGCTATAAACTGCACTGTGGGGAGGCAGAGCAAACCAGCTGACTCCAAACCATCTTCTCTTGCCTTAACTGCTGGCTCTGTTTCTGTATTCCCTAGCTGCTTCCACTGAGTATAGCCCTTTGACCTCTGCTTATTGACCTGGCTCACACTCTGGACTAAGGCAACTGCATGTGAGATGAATAACATGGCCTCAGGCTTCAGATTTCACATCCACATTTCACTAAAGGGGTAAGGATGGTAAGGCATCCAAATAAACAGATATTGCCAGGTTATTTTTAGAGAGAGTACTAATTTTGGAACAGTTTAAACAATTACACATAAAAGCAAAATAAAGTAACAGGAGAAAGTATCTAGCTCTTTTCCTGCTCAAACCAATGCATAGCAATGAAGCAATTTTCAGTCATCTCACTTGAGTTTCTGGAGTCTAGATTCACCAGAGCTTTCCCCATCCTTGCTATTTTTGCTTTCAAATTGTTTATCTTCCTCGAAAAACACTTCAACTCTAATTATTATCATTTTTGCTAGTTTATGTATGTATCCTATATACCTTCCAAAATTCTGTTTCTATTCAAATGTATTATGTTTCGTCCTACCATCTCTACATTAGACTACAACTCTGGAGATCAGGGTTCAAATCCCACTCGGTCATGGAAACCCACTGGGTGTCCTTGGGCAAGTGACATTCTCTCAGCTTCAGAGGAAAGCAAACGCAAACCCCCTCGAAATAAATCTTGCCAAGAAAACTATGACAGGTTCACCTTAGGTTGAAAATGACTTGAAGGCACATAGAAACAAATCATATTTTAAATTTTAGTTTCCTGGACTGATCTTCTGAACTCCTCTGAACTTCTGAACCTTCTGGTCAGAAGAGCTTCTAAAAGAGTAAGAAACTATTTTACAACCCCAAAAGAAAACAGAAAATACTGAAACAGTTTAATTTCTCCACAGGTTTTGAGGTTATACTGGTAACTGGTCTTGTTCAGGCTACAAGTACAGGCTACAAGTACAGAAAAAAGGACCCATGCAATTCAAGGGTGCCACCACTATGTAAAATTTAATGTCTAATGTGTACCTCCCTCCCCAAATTGTAGATATGCACACCTGGTTTACCATAATGAAGTATGCAGTGTTCCACTCAGAGCTTACAAACATTAGTTGAAAACAAATTACTCACTATTGAAACATTACTCACTATTGATTTTTCAAGAGCAGCAAGTTACACATTATTTGAAACTCAGAGGTGGCCCCAAAGGATCAACCTCAGTAAAATAACATTTTCTTCAAAAGTCCCAATGTTTGCATTATTGTTAAAATGCTTAGAAACAATGTTGTTGACCATTGTAATAAGTAATGGTGTTGGGTTTACGTGTATTACTTCTGACCACTGGTTCCTTACAAGCATACTTTCTTCTGTCCTCTCCAACAGTCAGCAGCCACATCCTGTGGCTACTGGGCATGCTCAGCCCTTATTAGCTGTGAAGTCGAAGGCTTTCACGGCCAGCATCCATAGTTTTCCTTGGGTTTTTCCTGGGCTATGAGGCCATGTTCTGGAATAGTTTCTTTCTGACATCTCGCCTGCATCTGTGGCTGGCATCTTCAGAGAATGGTTCGGTAGGAGTGTGCGTGGAGTTTATATACTGTGAACCCCGGTTGGGGAGTATATGTAAATTTGTGTATTTGAATGATTAGTTTCTGGGTTTAGAAATGCAAGGATGATTAGTTTCTGTTTGGCTAATGATTGGTTGATGGCCCATTATCTGCTGGGAAGCCCCCTGTCCCTGGGTGGAATTCCTTTGTAAGTGTTGAGTTTTGATTCTATTGTTTTTCATAACTGGGAGCCAGATTTTGTTTACTTTTAAGGTTTCTTCTTTTCTGTTGAAGTTGTCCAGGTGTTTGTGGATTTCAATAGCTTCTCTGTGCATTCTGACATGATAGTTCTTGGCCTGGTCCAGAATTTCTGTGTTTTAAAATAACATTTTGTGTCCAGGTTGGTTTATAACATGTTCTGCTACTACTGATTTTTCTGGCTGGCCCAGTCTACAGAACATGCTACAAACCAACCTGAACACAAAATTTTATTTAAAAACACATACATTCTGGACCAGGCCAACAGTTATCATGTCAGAATCGGTCTCAGACATGACATAAAGTTGATTATCTCAATAACCCAAATATTAATATTTCTTCCACTACAGCCCTTCCCTCCTCCCCCCACTCCCTCCCCACAAGGGAACAAATTGGTATTTATTCAAAATCCCTTTCCTTTGATGTGGACAATCATAACTGTATCTTTTATAATTTTGTACCTCCTCTCTTCTTCAATTATTTCATAGAATCATAGAATTTTAGAGTTGGAAGAGACCACGAGGGCCATCCAGTCCAACCCCCCTGCCACGCAGGAAATCACGATCAACGCATCCCTGATAGATGGCCATCCAGCCTCTCATTAAAGACCTCCAAGGAAGGAGACCCCACCACACTCCGAGGGAGTGCGTTCCACTGCCGAACAGCTCTTATTGTCAAAAAGTTCCTCCTCATGTTGAGGTGGAATCTCTGTTCCTGGAGCTTGCATCCATCGCTCCGTGTTCCAGTCTCTGGAGCAGCAGAAAACAAGCCTGCTCCATCCTCAACGTGACACCCCTTCAAATACTTAAACAGGGCTACCATATCGCCTCTTAACCATCTTTTTTCCAGGCTAAACATACCCAGCTCCTTAAGTCTCACCTTATAAGGCATGGTATCCAGACCTTTCACCATTTTAGTTGCCCTTCTCTGGACATGCTCCAATTTGTCAATATCCTTTTTTAATTGTGGTGCCCAGAACTGGACAAAGTATTCTAGGTGAGGTCTGACCAAAGACTTTTTCGGACGCTGAAAAATAACGCAAGCAGCCTCGTCAGCTTGTGAGGCTGCTGCGCTGCAAAGCGTCAGTTTCGGATGAAGCTCACCCCTGCTGGTATTGTTGCGGTACCACGGGGAGAGCTGAGCGTCATATTTCCTTGATTTTTACTCATGAAAGTTGATCATGAGTAAAAATCAAGGAAATATGATGCTCAACTCTCCCCGTGGTACTGCAACAGTACCAGCAGGGGCGAGCGTCATCCGAACCTGACGCTTTGCAGCGCAGCAGCCTCGCAAGCTGACAAGGCTGCTTGCGTTACTTTTTAAATGTCCGAAAAAGTCCCAAGGCAGAATAGAGCGGCACTATTACTTCCCTTGATCTGGACACTATACTTCTATTGATGCAGCCCAAAATCACATTGGCCTTTTTAGCTGCCGCATCACACTGTTGACTCATGTTCAACTTGTGGTCTACTAGAACTCCTAGATCCCTTTTACACGTAGTCTCATTTAGCCAGGTCTCCCCAGTCCTATATCTATGCATTTAATTTTTCCGCCCTAAGTGCAGTACCTTACATTTCTCCGTATTGAATTTCATTTTTGTTAGCTTTGGCCCAGCTCTCCAGTCTATCCAGGTCATTCTGAATTTTGATCCTGTCCTCTAGGGTACTAGCTACTCCTCCTAATTTGGTGTCATCTGCAAATTTGATAAGTATGCCCCTAATTCTCTCATCCAAGTCATTGATAAAGATGTTGAATAGCACTGGGCCCAGGACAGACCCCTGTGACACCCCACTGGTCACATCTTTCCAAGATGAAGAGGAGCCACTGCTGAGCTCCCTTTGGGTTCGGCCGGTCAACCATTACAAATCCATTGAACAGTTAACTTGTCTAGCCCACATTTTACAAGCTTGTTTGCAAGAATGTCATGGGGAACCTTGTCAAAGGCCTTACTGAAATCAAGGTATGCGATATCCACAGCGTTCCCTTCATCTACCAAGCTAATAATTTTATCAAAAAAAGAGATCAGATTAGTCTGGCATGACTTGTTTCTCTGAAACCCATGTTGACTTTTTGTGATTATGGCATTGCCTTCTAAATGTTCACAGACTCTCTGTTTAATGATCTGCTCTAGAATCTTCCCTGGTATTGATGTCAGACTAACTGGACTATAATTGTTGGGATCCTCTTTTTTCCCCTTTTTGAAGATGGGAACAATGTTTGCCCTCCTCCAATCTGCTGGGACTTCTCCTGTTCTCCAGGAGTTCTCAAATATTATTGCCAATGGCTCTGAGATTACATTTGCCAGCTCTTTTAATACTCTTGGATGTAGCTCATCTGGTCCTGGAGATTTAAATTCATTTAGATTAAGAAGGTATTCCTGTACTACCGTATATTCCGGCGTATAAGACGACCCGGCGTATAAGACGACCCCCCCAATTTTTAAGGTAAAATGCAGAGTTTGTGATATATTCGCCCTATAAGACGACCCCCTCTTCCAACGCATAGCCCCCGCATGCCCCTCCTGCGCTCCCTTCCAGGAGGGAGCGCAGGAGGAGGATGCGGAGGCTGTGCGCCCAAAAGGGGCACGTTCGCCCCTTCTCCCCACCTTCCAGGAAGGTGGGGAGAAGGGGCGAATCGCGGTTTGGCCGCGCAGCCTCTGCATGCCCCTCCTGCGCTCCCTTCCAGGAGGGAGCGCAGGAGGGGGATCCGGAGGCTGTGCGGCCAAACGGGGCAGTTCGCCCCTTCTCCCCACCTTCCAGGAAGGTGGGGAGAAGGGGCGAATCGCGGTTTAGCCGCGCAGCCTCCGCATGCCCCTCCTGCGCTCCCTTCCAGGAGGGAGCGCAGGAGGGGGATCCGCAGGCTGTGCGGCCAAACGGGGCTTTGGGGAAGGGGGGAGGCTGGGCGGAGGGTGGGCGGGTGGCAGGGAGTAGGGGGCTTCCCAGCCCCCCTCCCTTTCGGGAGGGGGGGTGGATGCGCGGGGGGTGGGTGGGGGAAGGGAGGAGGGGGCTTCTCCGCCACCCCCCTCCCTGAAAGCGCATTTCCGCGGCTTTCAGGGAGGGGGGGTGGATGCATGGGGAGTGGGCGGGGGGAAGGGAGGAGGGGGCTTCTCCGCCACCCCCCCTCCCTGAAAGCGCGTTTCCGTGGCTTTCAGGGAGGGGGGGTGGATGCATGGGGAGTGGGCAGGGGGAAGGGAGGGGGGTGGATGCATGGGGAGTGGGCGGGGGGAAGGGAGGAGGCGGCTGCTTCGCCACCCCCCCTCCCTGAAAGCCGCGGTTCCGCTGCTTTCAGGGAGGGGGGTGGATGCGCGGGGGGTGGGTGGGGGGAAGGGAGGAGGGGAATTCTCCACCACCACCCCTCCCTGAAAGCCGCGCTTCCGCGGCTTTCAGGGAGGGGGGTGGATGCGCGGGGGGCGTGGGGGGGAAGGGAGGAGGGGGCTTCTCCGCCACCCCCCTCCCTGAAAGCCGCTTTTAGGGAGGGGGGTGGATGCACGGGGAGTGGGCGGGGGGAAGGGAGGAGGGGGCTTCTCCGCCACCCCCCCTCCCTGAAAGCCGCGGTTCCGCTGCTTTCAGGGAGGCGGGTGGATGCGCGGGGGGTGGGTGGGGGAAAGGGAGGAGGGGGCTTCTCCGCCACCCCCCTCCCTGACAGCCGCGCTTCCGCGGCTTTCAGGGAGGGGGGTGGATGCACGGGGAGTGGGCGGGTGGAAGGGAGGAGGGGGCTTCTCCGCCACCCCCCCTCCCTGAAAGCTACGGTTCCGCGGCTTTCAGGGAGGGGGGTGGATGCACGGGGAGTGGGCGGGGGGAAGGGAGGAGGGGGCTTCCTAGCCACCCCCCCAAAGCCGCGGTTCCGCGACTTTCGGGAGGGGGGGTGGAAGCGCGGGGTGTGGGCGGGTGGCAGGGAGGAGCACTTTGCTTCACCCCCTGCCCGATCTCCTGCCTCTTCGCTCCGTTTGCGAAGAGGTAGGAGATAGGCAGGCAGGTGAAGCAAAGTGTATCCGGCGTATAAGACGACTGTCGATTTTGGAGGGCACTTTTGAGTGCTCAAAAGTCGTCTTATACGCCGGAATATACGGTACCTCTTTGCTTATTCTGTGCTAGATTCCTCTATTGTGTCCTCTGTTCGATTATCCTCAGGTGGGTCACCCTCTTCATTTTTTGAAAACACTGAGGCAAAGAAGGTGTTGTGTAATTCTGCCTTTTCTCTGTCCCCTGTTAACATTTTGCCATCTTCTCTGCGTGGTGGCCCTACCATTTCCTTCTTCCTCCTTTTGTTGCGGACATACCCAAAAAAACCCTTTTTATTGTCCTTACCCCTCTAGCAAGCCTGAGCTCGTTCTGCACTTTAGCTTTTCTGACTTTACTCCTACACGTGTTCGCTATCTGTTTGAATTCTTCTTTGGTGATTTCCCCTTTTTTCCCATTTCCTATACATGTTCCATTTAAAACTTAGCTCTGTTGAATGTTCTTTAGTCATCCATCCTGGTTTCTTGAGACACCTCCCATTTTTCTTCCTCATTGGTACTGTTTGAAATTGTGCCTTCAGTATCTCCTTTCTGAGAAAGTCCCATCCGTCTTGGGGTGTCTTCTCTTTTAGTATTCCTGACCATGGGATCACCCTCAGTATTTCCCTGAGTTTATTGAAATCAGCTCTCCTAAAGTCGAGAATGAGTGTCTTACTATGCCTGGCTTCTCCTTTCCATTGTATAACAAACTCCAGGAGAACATGATCACTCTCATCTAAGGTTCCCACCACTTGCACCCCATTAACCAGGTCATCTCTGTTAGTTAGGATCAGATCTAAAGTAGCTGACCCCCTTATTGCCTCTTCCTCCTTTTGGACCATGAAATTGTCTTCCAGGCAAGTAAGGAATTTGATAGACCTTGAAGTTTTGGTTGAGTTAGATTGCCAGCAAATATCAGGATAGTTGAAGTCACCCATCACTACTACATCTCTCCTTTCTGCATCTGTGGTCATCTGTTCTAGAAAGGCATCATCCAATTCCTCCGTATGACTTGGGGGTCTGTAGTAGAGTCCCCCAATAACATCCCTGTTATTTCCCTCCCCTTTAATTTTTATCCAGATGTCTCCACCTGGCTTCCAGTATTGATGTCATGGATCTCTTCACTGGTACAAATATCCCTGAAATATAATGCTATTCCTCCTCCTTTCCTGTTTGGCCTGTTTCTCTTATAAATGTTATACCCCTCTAATCCTACATTCCAGTCATGAGACTCATCTCACCAGGTTTCAGTAATGCCTACTATATCATATTTGTTATGTAGTGCGAGGAGTTCAAGTTCATCCTGCTTATTTCCCATGCTCTGTGCATTAGTGTAGAGACATCTGAGACCATGTGTTCCCTTTACTTGCTTCCTGTGCAAGTTTTTTGCCACTCACTGTTGAATCCTTGCGCTGTTTGCCTTGTTCCCTCTATGGCAGTTTGACTATTTCTATTTGTTTATTTCATTTCTTTAGCCAATCTCCTCCTTTCAATTGTCCCATACATCTCATTCTCCTCTCTCTCTCTCTCTCTCTCTCTCTCTGGCTTTTCTTTGCAAACGAAGATTCAGGAAGGACTCATCCCACGCTTTCTGCAAGTGCGATGATGACTAAAAAGGTCAATCCAAGATAAACAAGTCCAGTTGCAGAAAGCACAGCAGAAGGTCTCCTTGGGTGATGTTTTTGGGTTGTGATTCTTTCTGCGTTGTCGTTTCTCTTCAAGACTTGTTCGTCGTGAGTTCTCAAATAAGGCTGCAGCATTGTGGATAGTGCGTCTCCATGCCTCCCGATGTGAGGCCAGGACGGACCATTGTTGGTGATCAATTTGGCCGAGCCTGAGATATTGTTTCAGGAAGTCCTTGTATCGCTTTTTTTGGAGCGCCCCTCTTACGCTGACCTGTGGCGAGTTCACCGTAGAGTAGTATTTTTGGGAGGTGATGGTCCTCCATCCTAGAAACATGCCCTGTACAGCGCAGCTGTGTTCTCAATATCATGGCCTCAATGCTGGTGATCCCTGCTTGCTCAAGGACAGCAACATTCGTCACATAGTCCAGTGTATATTTAGGATTGTGCGTATACAGTGCTGATTAAAGCGTTCAAGGAGTCGTAAGTGTTGGCAATAGGTGACCCATGTTTCAGATCCATAAAGGAGAACAGACAGTACAATGGCTCTATACACACTGATTTTTGTGCTTCGCCTCAGGTGTTTATTACTCCAGACTCTTTTGTAAAGTCTTCCAAATGCGCTATATGCCTTTGCTAACCTGTGATCGATCTCTTTGTCAATCTTGGCATTTGAGGAGATGATGCTTCCCAGGTAGGTGAACTGCTGAACGGACTTAAGCACAGATTTGCCTAATAGAAAATCAAAGATTATATTTTCCAAAACATAATACTGTCCCCACTGAACCATAAGTGTTACACAGAATTAAATTATTTTAATTTACAAATTAAAGTATTTTCAGGCTATTGGCTCTACGTGTGAAAAACACACTGAGGGAACCAAGGCTGCCAGGTGAGAAGGGGGAACAAATAGGGAAGGCGATTTACATTCTGTATAGGAAAACCTTCTTTTAAAAAATCCCTCAAGATGATCTCCTCGGCACTGTGTGCTGGTGGCGGATGGAGGCCACTCTTTTCTTCTCTCTCTCTCTCTCATTCTGCCACCCTTTCCCCCTCCCACTGAATTGGCTCAATTGGTCTTGTCAGAGGTTGAACTGCGTGCCCATTGAGGGCTTTTGAAATTAGGCCATATGCCACAGTAGGGATACGGGTTGCCTAGCCTACTATATAAAATCAAAATCAAAGTCCAGCCAATCCCTACAGTGATTTTTTTTCTAGACAGATTTCAAAACAGAAACAGACCCATTAGCACAAATACAAGTTACAGACCTACCCACTCAATGTCTATTTTTCTCCTTATCACCATCTCTCTTTCTCATGGGCTCTTACTCTTTTTGGAAAGTGTTTTGCAAGAAGATTGCTTCTGTACATTTCAACCTTGGGGTTTATTTAAAAACACTAATTCTTCCAGGAAGCGAGATCCCCAATACAACTGTGGCTCTCAATTACTACTACTGAACCTTGGGGTTTTAAAAAAAATCAGCTGGACAATACATCATCTCTAATGAAAAAAAATATAACACGGATGAAATATTATGCCATCAAGAATAAATTGATTTTTCATGTTTTATTTTTTGCAATCCTAACAGTAGTGACTGTCAAAACCCCCACCAAACTCTGGGGCAGGCAACATTTGAGTCATTAATGTCATTTTCTCTTTAAAATGCATTAACCTCACTCCTGAAACTGAAAGGGACAATCCTTATTTCAACCTCCAGGCACAACTCTGCACAACTGTGACAGAATTCTTTTGTAAATAATGACAGGAACCTTCCATGGGGTATATGACAGTAACAGGCAAGAGTGATCCAACACAGACAGGGCAGGGCAGTATCAATAAGCTCATACAAGGTTAGAAGACAGGGAATGTCAACAAAGCTGAAAGGTTGAAGAAATGAGATTTTTCAAAAAGAAAAAAGAAAGAAATAGAAAATATCACAAGTAGCACTCTTCATAGCTGTGAGAATGAATTCTAAGGATTTAAAGATAAACTAACAGAAAAATAAAAGAACAGAGACAAATACTTTGATTCAGACACCACCACACTAAAGCACAGTTAAAGACACGTATGACAACAAAGGAAAGAAAAAGGAATTGGGTTTTGAAGTGGGCTGGAGCACAGAAGGCCTTCTCAGTGGCTTCTCTCAGGGAGTGGAACTCTCTTTCCTATGGAATCATGGAGCTCAGCTAAATGGGAAAATTAATAGCGAAAAACAGTGCCTTACCTCCCTATCGCTGCAGTGTTTAGTTGTGCCCACGTCACATTTGTAAGATCACTGGCATGGAAAATTAGCTGAGTTTGCAGTTTACACAGAGCATGCCCTCGAGAAAAGAGGATGACCACAAGTGCATTGTCTGCCAAAAAACTCCCTCCAATCTCCTCCCCATTTTTTTGTCCTTAAATGACAGATATGGAAGAGCAATTTTCCACCTAAAAAAACCTCTTGTTTTTGCTCTGCCGCTTGAACGATCGTGCACATGATCATTCACCCCCGCATAAAAACTATGGCAGCTCTGGCCACTTTGTCCCTTGCAAGTCTGCCCACGCTGAGGTCCGACCAATCACGTTTGACTTCTTCGATGTGCCCCTATTTGAACTGGTTGTTCAGACGTGCAGTTATGCGCAGTTTCATGTAATTTTTTAAAAAGATCATGAAAAACAGCGAATGCTGTTATCGTGAACTATTTGGAGTTTTCAGACACCCTCCTTCCCAATATGGCGAATCCCAGCAGGAGCTCATCGGAACAGAAGGTATTCTACCCTCATTCTTTGTGGATTTTGTTGTTGTTGTTGTTGTTGTCTAAACAACCCCATAGAGTTGGAAGAAACCACAAGGGCCATCTTGTCCAACCCCATTCTGCCATACAGGAATACACAATCAAAGCACTCCCAACATACAGTTATCCAGCCTGTCTTTTAAAACCCCCAAAGAAAGAGATTCCACCACACTACGAGGCAGCAGATTCCATTCCCAAACAGCTCTTACCGTCAGAAAGCTCCTCCTAATGTTTAGGAGGAATCTCTCTTCCTGTAGTTTGAGTCCATTGCTCCGTGTCCTAGTTTCTGGAGCAGCATAAAACAAGCTTGATCCATCCTCAGTCTGACCTCCATTCAAATATTTAAACATGGCTATCATGTCCTCTCTTAAACTTCTCTTCCCAAGGCTAAACATAACCAGCTCCCTAAGCCGATCCTCATAGGCCATGGATTCCAGACCCTCCCCACTATTTTGGTCGCCCTCCTCTGGACACACTCCAACTTGTCAATAGCCTTCTTGAATTGTGGTGCCCAGAACTGGACACAGTACTCCAGGTGAGATCTGACCAAAGCAGATTAGAGTGGTACTATTACATTCCTCAATCTAGACGCTATATTCCTATTGATGCACCCTAGAATCACATTGGTTTTTCTGGCTGCCACATCACTGCCTTGAATCCCATCTTGAGAGAAAGGCAGGATAGAAATCCAATAAATAAATAAATAAATAAATAAATAAAATCACACTGTTCATTCATGTTCCACTTGTGGTCTACAAAGAGTCCTAGATTCCTTTCACATCTACTGTTGTCAAGACAGGCATCACCCATCTTGTGGAAGGCTGGACTGCCCATACACGCCTTCCACTGGCAGGCAAAGACATTTTTATTAGACTGGCTTTTGACTACTAAGTGGTTGTTGTGGAAGGGGTCATTTAATTGGGGGAAGTGTTTCGCTGTACTTTTATTCTCACTGATACATTTTAAAAGCTTTAAAACTGTTTCACGCTAGTGTTGTTTTTAACAGGATAGTTTAATTGTTTTTATAATTTTATTACAGTGATTGTTTTTAGCTGTATTATGTTTTAATCTATGTTGTGAGCAGTCTTAGGTCCCATGTTGGAAAAAGTGGGATACAGATTAAACAGATTCCCAATGGTATCCAATACAATAGTTGTTAGCAGCTAACTTGTTTGAACTGGGTTTGAAGAAGCAGTAGCGAAAAACTGCTGATTTTAACAAGGCTTCCTCTCTTCTCTTTCAGCTTGTCCAGCTTCAAGTTCACACTTTGAACATAACAACAAATCAGACAGATGGTAGCTCACAGTTTGCTATCCCAGGATACAAAGTGGACAAGTCCAGAGCGACTAAATGGAATTCAAAATTTCTCCTTTCATTATATGTCCATCCAATGACAGCTGGTGGCTCCCATGTCAGTGAGGCAATTGATCTACTCCAGGTTTTATATAGTTTTAAATTTCTCCAAGGTGCTGAATCTATTTTAGGGACATAGGTTTTAACACCCTGGACAAATCCTTTGAAGCCTAGATGAAAAGTTGGTGTGGATTCACTGATCCACTGACATGGGACCCATCAGCAACTACTGTTTATGTCCCACCTCTCTCAGGGTAGCATGCAGAAGGTCCTCAAATCATCTCCCATGCTGACAATTTGCTTTTGGCTTCACCAAAGGTGCTTCATCAAGACTATGGGCCTGTCTATACAAGGCTATAAAATGTGGATTGACGCACAATTCGCAGCAGCTTTCATTTGTCTCAATGATTTTTTTAGCACCATCACAAGAATGTAAGGCTATCTGCATTTGTTGTTCAAATGGCATGCCTGTGAATCAAGATGGCAACCGCAAATGAATTGCAGTTGTCCCTTCATATTTGCTGGGGTTTGGTTCCAGGACCCCCCGTGGGTCTGTAAAATCCATAAATACTCAAGTCATCATGCAATGACATAGCAAAATGGTGTCCATTATGTAAGATGGCACAATCAAGGTTTGCTTTTGGATTATTTTTTTAAAGAGTATTTTCAAGCCGTGAATACTTAAATCTGTGGACACCAAATCTGTGGATACAGAGGACAACTGTACTCACGTTTTCATTGTCACCAGATGCTGCCACCAGATAGTATTTTTTAAAAAAAAGCATATCCAAGGTGTGGAAGTGTGATATTCCACTTAAATAAAAAGAAAAGAAGAATAAAAAGGCTGTTTTGTAGCCTCAACACATGATCACTATGGTGAAAATCCAATATGGCAGTTCAGGTACTTGCCTTGCCAACAAGCTCCGCCCCCTGTGCACATCCAACCAATCAGTTTTCCACTTCTATTCTTATTGGGAATGCGCAGCAAAGCAACTCAGTTCTCCCAATGAGCAGCAATGTGCATTCCCTGCAGAGCTTTCAAAAAAAAAATACAGGGAAAGCCATGAAAGCTTTTCCTGTGAAGTTTTTGGCATTTTTAGCCCCCCCCCAATTCCAAGCATGGCAGGTGGATGCGGGATCTCATTAAGACAAATCATATTCTCCTTGAATTCTATGAGGATAGACAACCTCTACATGATGGGGCAATTCACACTGAATGGACTGAGAAAATCTCACCTCTTGTGTTTAAAAGATTCTGTAATCAGGCAACATGGACAGTTAAAATATTGGAAAGGGAAATGCCGTGTCCTTTCAAAAAATAATTTGGGCCAGAGCACTCTGCTACCACAGAAAGTCACTGTATTAAGACAATGAATAAATAATTCTCTGGCAGTATTTTCATCATAGCTGAAAATTAAGTTTCTGCTTCCCTGGGGCAGTGATTGCATTAATGTTAGCTAATTAGGTTTGTAACCAAGTTTGCAGGCCATGCTTGTTTTTTTTTAAAGCAGGCAGAAGAATTATAACTCAAATGCTTCTCACCAGGCATTTTCACACTTCAAATTATAGCAAACCTAGGAAGCAAAGCAACTGGGAATTGGTGTCATGTGAAAAGACGAGACAAATGTGTCTTAATCAGCCATGGATTAAACACACTATTTTATCAGAACCAGGCCCCAAACAAGGAGGATACAAAGGATGACCTTTAGTAAGTAGAATAAGCTGAGGGATTGGGAAAACTAATGCTACAGTGAGGTCTGATGCAAATGCAAATTAGGAGCAGGGAAGACTATGATAACAAGGACACCCATCCGCTCAAAAGCAGAGAAGTGTTCAGTGCAATTATAGAAAGGTTATTATAATTCTCCAAATGGGCAAACTCCACCTCATCCATTCCCAATCATTTTCTTCTGTAAGGTCCCATTCCTTAAAAGAGGAGGAAACTTGAGAGTATAGTACATCAATTGGAGTATAGTGTCTAGATCAAGGGAAGTAGCAGTACCTTTCTATCCGGCTTTAGTCAGACCTCACCAGGAACACTGTGTCCAGTTCTGGGCACCACAGTTCAAGGAGGATATTGCCAAGTTGAAAAATAGCCAGAGAAGGGTGACCAAGATGATCAAAGGCCTGGAAACCAAGCCTTAGGAAGAAAAAGAAAGCTTAGGGAGGTGGATATTGTTTAGCTTGGAGAAAAGAAGACTAACAGGCTATAACTATCTTTAAATATTTAAAGGGATGTCAAGTAGAAGATGGAGCAAGCTGGTTTCCAGCTGCTCCAGAGACTCAAACACAAACCAATGGATTCAAATTACAAGAAAAAAGATTTTGAATTTCTTTATAGTAAGAGCTGTTTGACAGTGGAATTGACTGCCTCAGAGGATGGTAGATTCTCCTTTGGAGGTGTTTAAACAGAGGTTGGATTGTCATCTTTCAGGAGTCTTTTCGTTGTATATTCCTACATGGTGGAGAGTTGGACTAGATGGCCCTTGTGGTCCCTTCCAACTCTAAGACTCTACAAGAGGCCTTAGATGTTCCTCTAAGCCAGGAATGGCTAAAGAGCACCTCTTGGTCCGAATGTGGCCTACAAATCAGTTTCCTCAGCTTCAGTTTCATATTTGTCTTCTGGGGTAGAACAACAGCGAACTATAGTTCCAGTCCAGAAACCAAAACTACTGCACCAGAAATCTAGTTCTGTGTGTGGGGGGGGGATTTCCCCTTTCCCTGTAGGACACAATGAGGCATTACAAGAACTGCCACCAAAAATAGTGGTTCTCCTCAGCTCTCCATGTCTACTAAAATTCAGTGTGTTTTCTATGTTCTGCACTTTTACCTACTGCTGGTGGGGGTAGTGGCATTCTCACTGAATTTCACCAGGCATTACAGGGGAGGGGGGTTTGGAGGAGAGAATCAGATGTAGGGATCACATTTTCAGCATCAGCCCCAAGCTTGCCGTGCAATAGCAATAGCAATAGCATTGATATTTATATACCACTTATCAGTGCCGAAGCACTCCCTAAGTAGTTTACAATTATTATTTTTAGCTAATTGCCCCCAACAAGCTGGGTACTCATTTTACCGACCTATGGAAGGATGAAAGGCTGAGTCAACCTTGGAGCCCTTTGGGATTGAACTCAAAACCTTGTGGCTTGCAGCACTGGCATTTAACCACTGCGCCACCATGCCTAATTGCGTAACAGGAAAAGAAAGATTTGACACCAGGCTCATAATGCCCCCTCACTGGTGATCCAGGCAGGGGCAGGCTCATAAATCTGAAGTGCTGGGGAGTCTATAGGGATGCTCCCCACAGAGTCACATTTAGTGAATACTGCCTGCTTGATAATGGGAATGGGAGTACAGTTGTTCCTTCATATTCGCTGGGGTTTGGTTGAAGGACCCACTCGTGGATAACAAAATCCGTGAATACTCAAGTCCCATTATATGCAATGGCATAGCAAAATGGTGTCCCTTATATAAAATGGCAAAATCAAGGTTTGCTTTTTGGATTGTTATTTTTAAAGAATATTTTCAAGCCGTGATTACTTAAATCCTAAAAACTTAAAGCCGTGGATACCAAATCTGTGGATAAAGAGGAACAACTGTATTACTGCTTGTTAACAAGAAGACATGCAAGTACCAAAAAAAGCACTAATGAACTCTCTTACTCTATTTAGATTAAGCATCAATGAACTCAGTCACTCTGACTCTTGAAATACTGTAATTGTTTCTCCCCCTCACCAGTTTGCTGATAGAATCATAGAATCATAGAATTGTAGAGTTGGAAGAGACCACAAGGACCATCCAGTCCAACCCCCTGCTCCACTGCCGGACAGCTCTTACTGTCAGAAAGTTCCTCCTAATGTTGAGGTGGAATCTCTGTTCCTGGAGCTTGCATCCATTGCTCCGTGTTCCAGTCTCTGGAGCAGCAGAAAACAAGCCTGCTCCATCCTCAACGTGACACCCCTTCAAATACTTAAACATTCCCCCCGCTGCTTAAAATATATATATATCTGGGAAAAGCCACAAAGGCTTTTCTCGTGGAGTATATGGTGTGGTTTTTTTTTGGGGGGGGGGGTTGCTTCCGAATACGGTGATACCATGTAGAATCCCATTAAGATAGATAGCATTGTCCTTGCATTCCATGAAGAGTATTTTCACCATTTAGACAACCCCCAAGATGACTAAACTGAGACTGTTAAAATCTGGACATACTGTATTATGTTTGCTATCAGTTTGCATAGGCCTGAAATCTTTGGCTTTTCTGCTATCAGCTCTCCCTAACTATTCACAACAGATTACCTGAAAAAAATGCTGCTAAAGCAACATCCTACCAACATACCAATGACACTAATGTATACATACAGCCCTCAGACTACCTACTGTACAGTACGACCCCCATATCCACAGGGGTATGCTCTCAGACTGATACTGGAAACTGCGGATAATAGCGAACTCCATTAAAACAAATGACTTCCAGTCCAAGCACACCATTGAGTTGTGCTGGAGGACTTAGAAGATGCCTAGACAGAACACCTTTCCAGGCATCTTCTATGTTCTCCAGCGGAACTCTGTGATCAGTTTCCCAGCAGAATCACATCATAGAATCACATGGGAGGACCTAGAAGAATCCTAGAGAGACCATATTTTTTCAGACATGCGTAAGCGAATCCCCAGATATGGATCCCACAGATACAAGGGGTCATACTGTATATGCTAATGCTAGGTGGACTGGGAAAATTATGTCCCATTATCCACAGAACATTGCCACAGAAATTGCTTGGGCATTGCACATGTTGGGGGAGGAGTGGAGAGACATCAGAACTTCTCCTTCTTCCTTGGCATCGCATGACAACCGAGTAAGTGGTAGAGAGCACAATAATTTTCTCACTGTCTTAGATTAAAATCCAAGACAGAGAAGAAATCAAGAGCCATGATGCTTGCCTTGTACTGAAGATGGCCATTAAAAGCTGTTGAGCCTGAACCCAGGGAATTGTGGACTTGGGGAATAGCATTAAATGACACACAATCACCAGCTAAGCAACCATTCTTTTATCTAGAATGTAGTGATGTGGATGGTCAAAGCTCTTTAATTTTATCTCAATTTATAATTTACATTTTGTTTGAGGATTTACACAAACCCCAAAGGATTTCGGTGTTATGATCGCTATGCGCTATCACATATTGTAAACTACTTAGAGAGTGCCTAGCACACTATAAAGCAGTGTAGATGTGTAAGTGCTATTGCTAAAACAAATTATAAGACACACTGAGAGCCTTTGTGGCTGAAGAGCAGGATATAAACACTCAAATAAAAAAATAAGTGTGTTCTGGGTCTTCTGCAAAGTTGTGGCTTAGATTAAATAGATCCATACCACCTAATAAAGCTCCTATGAAACACGATACAGCAAGGATGGGAAACATGCAGCCTTCAGATGTTCATGGACTATAACTCCCAGCAACCCAAGTCAACATAGTCAATGGTGAGGAATGCTGGGAAGTACATCTGGAGGGGAACATGATTTCCATCCCAGTATTACAGTCTCAAAACCAGCAATTTTTTTTATTTTTAATTGCTCTATAATTCAGACATAGGGCAATAAATCAGCATTCACTGCCTTTTATGTCTTCAGAACAGTATGTTCATATTCTCATAAAACACAGCCACTGAAGTATGGCAGTATTGTACTTTCAAAGATAAGGATCAGCCCTTAATGTTTAGTCCATGGAAATTTTTTAAAATGGAAAAAATAATTTGACAGAGATTCCCAGGGCAAGCTCTGTTTCTGTTCTGTCTCCAATGTCCCCACACCCACACACACCCAAAAACAGGGAATTTCCAAACCTCAAAAATACTAACATATCTACTGTTTTAAGTAGACCAAGTATCATTGGTAAGAAACAGTGGAAGAGCATTTTAATAGTAGTTCCTTAAGTTAGTGATCAGCTTTCAGAATATTACTTGTGGTATTTTACTGGAACAATTAACTAGTTAAGACTGGCAGAAGAAGCCCTTCATTCCCCACCTGACTTACCCAAAGCGATTCACAACCCTAGGTATCAGCTTCAGATTGTAGTTAAGAACTTGATGACAGCAATCCCAAAGGGATATAAAGAAAGAAAGCAGCTTGAAAGGGGCAAAAAATACATATTAAGACTTGGCTGTAGACAGATGCACTCTTTATGATGCCATTGTGGTTTTATTTCAAGCATTATTCTCTACCACCTCCTTCATGCTTCCTATCACTTTCCAAAAGTCATGTAATAAAAGGAGCAATTTTATCTGTCTTTTGTATCATTCTGAGCCTCGAACAAGCATTCTTTCTTGTTTCCATTTCCTCTAGTAGGAAAATACAGTGCCTGAAAGCCATTTCGTTACAGTGCGCAGTGGAGAGAGAGAAAAAGGTACAAATTTACGAACCACTCACTTCCCTTTACTAGATCAGAGTCACACGGGCTTGAACACAGTCTTGCCAGATCCTGTAAATGTTACTTCAGATAACATAATGGCAGGTCTAAACCCTGGCCAAAAGCTCTGCAATGTGTCCTGCTCTTACTTCGATAAACATACCTGGTTTCCATCCCATAAATACTAGAAGAAGAAGGGTAAATACGTTTGATTCAGGTTAACAGTTGGTAGGCTGGGTTAAGTAAGAAGATTTTTAAAAATCAGTGTTACCCTTTTCCAGAAAGGAAAAGAGAAAATGGCGAAATAGGTTCACTTCTTATAAATAAGTACAGATGCCCCTGGTCACCTGAGAGCAAATGCAACGTCAGTTATAAAGCTTCATATCAATATCGCCCTGTTCTACTAGCCAAGTACATGAAGTGATTGATACTGGCACAATAACCGCTATGAGAATGAATGACTGCTTTGCACAGATCCCCCCCCCAATGCAAACAACACATTATTCTAATTCACTGTTTCTCAAGCTGTAAAAGCTATACTGCACCTTCTGAAAATTAACTTTTTTGTCACCCAGACCTTCAACATCTTGAATCCAAGTAAGCCCTGCTGTTTCCCAAGCCAGCACAAGTGAGCTCTGACTTGCCCTGCTCTGTCACTGATATCCCAGCAAAATTCTGTCAGGCTGGGGGATCCCAACAGATTCTATCCCCAACCAAAAGCGTTTCAGGGCAAATTAAAAAATGCAAGCCACCTGGGACAACCAGACCAAACCTCTTGGCTTTCATTCTCACCCTTTACCTGGCAACATCAAGCCAAATCACAATGTTAGATCAACAATTTACTGAAGTTAGGTGGGACAATAGGAAGTGGAATAAATACACTGGAAACACATGTGCACACAAATACACACACACTTCAACTAGAACAGGAGTGAGCAAAGGGCAGCCTGTGGGCCACATGTGGTCCCTGGACCCTACTTTTGTGCCCCCTCAAGCCCCCACCAGTCCCTCTAAGCCCCTTCCAAATATTTTCTTTTAATTCAGCAGTTATCATGCAATTTATGCCCTAAAACCGCCCAGAAAGCAACCCAAATGTATGTCAACATGCAAAAATACCCACACCCACCTCTGTAAGGTGGAGGCTGTACTACACCCAAATACCTCTATTTTCCACTACAGTCCCTCTCAAAATGGTGACAGGAGATGATGTGACATTACTTCCTGTTGCCTTTTTGAGAGGGACCACAGAGGAAAATTGAGGTATTTGGGCTCGCTGTGGTGGGTATGGGTTGCAGGGGGTGTCGGGGGAACTAGTCCCTGGGCCCTATGTAGTTGCCTCCCCCTGTGTTAGATGGTACCAGGAAGGCTCCAAGTTCATTCATCAACTGAAGGCTAAGTTCTCCCACCCATTTTGCTCTTCCTACAGTTTAGTCCCAGAACCTGCATACACAAACTAGAGAGTATCTCAGATCAGTGATTGGTCAAGTCTCTGCCTCACCAGCATTTCACTGTCCTTCTTTTAGTTAATTTCATGGCAGGCGTTGAGTCATTTTTTCTGGCTACTGGCTCAATATACTTTTCTGTTTCCAGAATTTTTAAGTCCAGACGGTTCATGTGCCTGTTGTTCTTATATGCATTTCTCTACAGGCAGAGCATTTATCACATACTGGTTTTTCTTAGGTGGCAAAGAAATTTGTTGATCTGTCTATCCCTTGAAATTAAAGAACAGAAACCACATATAACAAAACCAAACTGTGCAAAAGCTAAGCTACCAGCTGATCCGCTCTGCAACTTTAAAAACACATGCCCAGAGGATAACTTCACACTAGTGACATTTTCCATTTAAGCCATCAGTAAATGCCTCAACTTGGCTCCGGGCAGCGTGCGGTATTTCTCAGCCTACATCCAGCATAAACCCCAATTAACTTTTTATGTTAAAACTCCAGGAAGCCTTCCCTCCCATTTTTATACTCTTGTCAAAAAGACTGAGATTTTTAAAAAAACTATGGTCATTCATCCTCCAAATCCAGCTTCTGCTGGTACAGCAGCCAAAACACTAATCATTTTGTTTATAGCTTGCATTTATTTCTGTGGATTTTATACCCTGCCCTTTGCTGCCAGAGGTGGCTCAAGGCAAACCTCTGGACTCTAACCACCTGTTGTCTCTTCAACTGTAGGAGAAGCAAAGAAGGGAAGCAGCTCTGGGGTTTCCCCTGGTTGCCACTCTGTCCACAGAGAAACAAGAGAGTTTCAGCACTGGCTCTCATCAAATCCCTTGCCCCAGCCTATCTCTTATGGTGGGATCATAATATAACCAATATAAAACAATTCCAGGAAAAAACAGCAAGACAATTTAAATCAGACAAAAGCACATGAAACAGATGCCCAGGTTAAAACAACAGAAAATGCTAAAATAGTTAAAACCAAATACATGTATACCTGGGGGGGGGGAATAAGATGAGCATCAAAGGCTTTAATAAAAAGCCAGGTTTTAACTTGATGCCAACACTGGCATTAAATGGGCCTTCAAGGCGAAGGCATTCCACAAATGGAGTGCCACAGCACAGAAGGTCCTCTCCCATGTTTCTGTGCGATGTATTGTGCCCACTAGTGAGACATGGAGGAGAGATGGAGGAAGGGAGTGGGGAGTGATATAGGCATGCAGCAGACAGGGGGACACACAAACACTCTTAAGAGTTCACAAGAAGAGTGAACATTAGGGTAAAGGAAACATAACAAGGGAAGCTATGAAACAGCCTTTCTGTGAGGGTTTGCAGTCTTTGGCGCCACGTTTCCTGCAACATCTCAGAGAGATGGTGTTGAACGGTCCCCCCCCCCTCTCTCTGGTTCATCAGGTGGAAACCCAGGTCAACTCTCGGAAGATCTGCCTGGCCTGGTTGACCGTACTCTTGCCTCTCCGGCAGATGCATTTCCATGACTGCCATCTCTCATAAGACAAAGGAATGTGAGTGTGATACACTGGGTCTGATATTCCTTCAATATCCCCCATGTTTGATAGATGGGACCATTTTGCCATCCTGCCTGGTCACATCTCCAGATTGCCAGCGCTGGAGCCATTCTTGAATGCCTCCATATATGCCTGTATGCCGGGGTGAATAACTGTATGGGGAAGGGGCTAGGGCTGTTTATGCACACTTTGAGTCTCATTAAGTGGCTTTCAGGTGAAAATGCCCCCCAAATCATCCTTTTTTTAAAAAAAATGGGGGCTGGGGGGGCTGAAAGGGAGCTTTAGGGGGTGCAAAAGTGGAGGGGATGTTTAGCCTCCTCCTACTGCTGTCTGCCCTCAGTTCAGGGATAACCCCCAACCTTGGGCCCAAATACCTGAGCTCAACGCATTGTCCCAGAAAGGAGGCACAGTGTAAGTATCAGATTATCAGCACAGGAAAGGGAGAGACAAGCCCTTTGAATATAAACACATGTTGGAGTACCTGAAATTGTAGCCATGGCAATTCTACAGAATAAGCAATATGAATAGCTCAAGGAAAGCAATAATTCTGATTTAAATAGGAAGTGTAGGCTGGCACGGTAACAGTCAAACAATTTATTGTGCTATATTTTTTCCAAATTATTCAAATAATGGGAGTAGATCTCCTGAGGGCCCTGAATTTTCAAATCTATGCCATACATAGTTGAAGATAGCTATGGTTGCATGGGTGCCTTTTGAGTGAGACAAAGCAAATGCCACAAGCACACCAAGAGCACAACTTGCAGGAAGTAACATGTGAAAGAGATGCACATGCAGCATTTACAGACCCCAATTCTAAACAAAGTAACACAGAAATAAATCCCATTGTTCAATCAAAGTTGCTTTCCATTGTACAAGCGTAAGCTTAATTTAAAACCTATCATTTTCATGTCGCCATATGAGAGGCTCAGGCCACCCTAGTATTTCCAGAAACAATATTTCAAAAGTGATGTTTGTGTGAGCTTGGAGAAAACAAATTGACCTCTTTTCCATCTGTAAAAATAATTCTTCCTTAACCTAATGCTCAAATACAGTCCTTGTATTATTAATAACCTCCACCTGTGGTATGACTCATTTGAAAACTGCTATTATTCTCTTAGAGAGTTAGTATGGTCTATAATTTGAGTATTAGATGCCAGGAGACCCAAGTTCAAATCCCCGCAGAAACATACTCGGTGACCTTGGACAAATCACATACTCTCAACCTCAGAGGAAGGCAATGGCAAACCTCTTGTCAATCTTGCTGAGAAAACCCTAAGATTGGGTTGAGAAAACTAAAGATTGCCCTAAGTTGATGTTGACTTGAAAGCACGTGATGATAACAGCAACATTATTCATTTATTGCTGAAAAGTCACCCGTTCTCTACAGGTTCCTCCTAAATCTACTATAGATACATCTAGTAACTCTGAGACCACTGTTTTGATTTCAGGGTTAAGGGTGCCAATCTCAGCACAGCTGCATCCTCCAATGTGTTCCAACGTGGCAAGAAGGATAAGAAGAAATACTACAACTGTTCGAAAGTTTTGTGGGGTGGGAGACAAGGACGTTAATGTAGCATGGATGACATGACGCACCATACTTTACCCAAATTTCCATATAAAGGGGATAGCCAGCCCCTGTATATCTCAACCACAAGTGACATGACAACCAACATTTCAAGATGACTGTATAGTCCTCTTTTGTCCCCAATGTTAGAGCCAATGGATTCCTCAAAAATATCATAGCACTAAATATTCTGGGTCACATATTTTTGAACTGGTTCAACATACACCTGTACAAAGGAAAGGGTTCTGGCAAGGAGGAATCAATCAGAAGCAAAAGTGGTACTTGTTATATCACACACACACACACACACACACACACACAAATCAGCTGCTGGAATTTGTGGATTTGGTGACATTCCCTTAAATGTCCATTTAGTGACATTTGGAGAGTTGATCCCACCAGAGGAGATCATCAGTGGTTCAAAACAGTTCATATATACTTGCGCTAGCAAGGAGAAGGTCAAGGAGGAGAATCCATCCAGGCAATGGGGATCAAAAGCAAAATGGCCAATTCCAACATAATGCAGAAATCAAAGAAACCATGGTACGGAAACCAGGAAGGTCAATCTGTACATAGTATGCATCAAAACAGTGGGATGCTAAAATTGTTAGGTACAGTGGGCCCTCGGTATCTGCTGGGGTTTGGTTCCAGGAACCCACCCACCCCCATGGATACCAAAATCTGTGGATGCTCAAGTGTCATTATATACAATGGCATCCCTTACATAAAATGGCAAAATAAAAGTTTTTTTTAAAAAAAATTCAAGCCGTGGATGGTTGAATCCGTGGATAAAGAATCTGTGGATATGTAGGGCCGAATGTCTATCAATTAGCATATAGCGATTTGGAGATGTTCGCTAGCTCTCCTGCTTACTGGAGTCCTGGCAAAGGATCATGATGCAGGCAAAGCGAGCCTGTGCAATGGATTTTTCTGGTGGAGCGCAGCGTGCACAGAACTGGCCTCACCCTTTAAACCAGAGATTCATCTGCCGTGGCCTTGCAAGCATGGACGTGGCAGCGAGGTCCTCGGGCCGTAGGTTTGATTAGAGTTTCCTTCTCTTAGATGGTTGACCTTACAGGGTTGGACGAGCACCATCTGCCCGGGTTTGGGATTAGAGTTTTCCTTCTCCTAGGACGGTTGCCATAAGGCTAGAGAGCCCATCCTGCCCTTTGACGCTCTTTGTCAGACCCTTCGGTTTTGACCTGTCTGGCATGGGAGACCCTACCGGTGGCTATTATGCCACCGCCAGCATAGCTCAAAACGTCATTAGGGTACGCAAGCCTCTCTCCCACGACAAGGGGGCGTCAATATGCAGGCAAAGCACTTGCTTAGGTTTAGCATCTTTTGATCCAGACAGGCCCAGAAGAAGGCTTGCCTTGGCTCTCAAGAAGTTCTCCATCCCTATTGCATTCAGTGTTTGTGGAATTATTCCAAGACTAAGGCAAAACTGAGAGCATGTACACAATAACTCTAACGTGGGAGCGCCTTTTTCTCACAGTGACTAGTGGGATTTTTCTACAACACAGGTTGAAGCAGTGGTCCGCCACTCCAGTGCTAGCTTTCCTAGCCAACCACTCCTTGTGGGAACACCTGGCTCTTCCTCCTCCAAGTCCCTGGCCCAAGATAATCAACGTTTCAGCTCAAGAGAGACTGGCTGCTTCTGAAAAAGCCCTACATGGAATAATAGACAATACCCTCAAGGCCCTTCTTCAGAAATTCTCAGGTATGCACAGAGCACAGGGAATAGGAGCGAGTAAGGGCAGAGCTTTGCTATAACTTTTAGGGGCTTTGGGCAAATTCAAAACATGTGTGAGATGCCATTTCTCCTCCCTCCCCCTGCAATGTCCACGGGGTATTGGTGAAGAGGGAAACTGTGCTGCTTCTGCATCCTCCAAGGGCCCTGCAGGTGGTGAGAAAAGACCCACTCCCTCACCCAAACTGTTGGCACATATGTGAAAATGTGGTAGGGAAGAAGAAGGACAAGATCTTGTTTCATTTCTAGCAGGTGTTTACAGAAAGTAATCTGTGCCTGGTGCCATTTTCCACCTTTTGCATAGTTAAAAGGAAAGGAGACAGGCCAACCTATCTCCCATTTTCTGTAAAGCATGAAGAATTTATAAGACCAGCAACTGAAAGAGGCCTTCAGAAGCCCTGAGTATGGTGCGGGTAGCTTTTTTGGAATGTTGGGCTTTTAAAAAAAACAAAAATCACTAAATCACATTTTGATGTACGCCAATGTACAAAAGCATAGGAACATCTGACATATTCCACTGCCAACAGAAACCAGGTAAGTTGTGTACTTGGCATCTTGTATGAGAACAGATGCAAGGAACAAACACATCGTTTACAGGTTGTTTCAGCAGGAAGCGTCGCTGTCGTTTTGACCTACCTCTCTCCGCCGCGATGCCCAGCAGCTCTGCTTAATCTTCCAAACTACAGCAGCCACAAGGAGCAGCGACAAGAAACAGCTGAAAAGGAAAGAAGAGGGGGAGAAAATAAAATCTGGAATCTATTTCCCTTTCACTTGTGATGCTGGGAGATGCAGCACTAAACGAACAACAATCACAAAAACAAACAAACAAATAAATAATAGCCAGATAATGGATACTTACTTCGTTGAACCTCTGTCAAGAGATACTAATGGCATGTAAAGTACTTGGCAACATTAACATTCATGCCACTGTTTCCTAAAATGGGGCACAACAGGCATTTCAAAAGTTGCGGGCGGGGGGGAGTAAAATGTGTTGCTATAAAGGGTGAGCGACAAAGCCGGAGAGAGGCCGCATCACCTGCCTTCACACTTCAGAACGTCAACATAATTCAATCAAGTTATCACTTGACGGTGTTGACAGAAGGCCCTGCTAATGCAGATCTCACTGTGACCCAGCAAGGGAAATGGCACTGGAATGTGTAAAGATATGCAAAAGGGAGTCTACATAATGAATGTTTGCTCTGTTTCCTTTTTAATCACAGGTAACATTTTATTTATAAAACCAAGTGAACTAGAAAATGAACCCTGCCCAGATTGATTTATTCACTCACTTATATTTTATAGGCCCTCTCTCTCTCTCCAAGGCACCAAACAGAAAGTAGCCAAATGCTATCATTAATCCTCTTCAAAAGCCAAGTTGGAGAGGTCAGTATTATCCTATTTTTCAGATTGGAACATAAGGCTGAGAAAGGGACTTCCTAAAAGGCAACTAATCCACCACCACCCGCCACATGGCTGAGATGGGAGCTGAACCAAACCCAATCAAACCCACTTCCCATGGGACCAGACTGGGCCTCTAACCCGGTAGTCATTCTGTGAGAGAACTCAATCATTTTCCCTTCATCTTTGAAAGAAAGAAAAGGTGGGGGGGATCTAATAGCCTTCACATGGAAGTACTTCTACACCATTCTTCCTATAATTATTCTTTGATCCAATTAACTTAGAGGTTGCCAACCACAGCTGGCAAGCATATTTTGTCATTATTGCAATAACCTTCAAAACATAACCAGAGAGATGACTACAACTTGTTCCAGTTTTCCATCCAGGAAAAGAGGCAGAACATTAGGTGCCTAAATATTAGGTTACAATAATTGGGCTCACATGTCAAATTATAGCCCATGATGTCACATTTGCTGAACTTGAGAATGTTTAAGATAAACTACAATTTCCATAATCCCTGACTGAGCATGCTGGGGGATTCTGGGAGCCATAGTCCAGAAACTAACTCTCCCAAGCTCTTCACATTTGCTTAGTGGCTAGAGCAGATGCTTTGGGCTCTGCTTCAGCCAAGCCCTGCTGAGTTCGATGGCAGCCTGTAGAAAGCATCCCCCAGCTCTACTTCATTCTGCAGGACTCTCTCCTTTGACTTCTTTTTTTAAAAAAAAACAATGTGGAGGAATATTTTTGGAATAGCCTGTACCAAACTCCTCTCCTCAGCACTCTCAAGAACACTTTCCGCCTCTGCCAATGGACTGCACATACTGTCACAAGGAGGCAGCAGCTGCCCATGAGTTCTGAAAACCTCACATGGCAGAGTTCATCTTATGGCAGGAGTCAGGTCTGTCATCAGCAAACTTAAAAGCCCTAGCAGAACTGTAGCAGCAGAACTTGCTTGTGGCTGCTACCAATCTCAAAGAGGCAGAACTCTGCACCTCAGTTGTATGTCTTCATTAAAGAGGAACATTCCAATCCAGTAGACATGAGCATCAATCCATGGGTTCCACCACACTTGAATGAGACCAACCAACAGAGCCTAGAGTGGGGCTATGCAGGCAGAATGTCTCCGTTTTCAGTGGCACCCAGTTGTATGGGGTCGAGCCCTTGGGATTACTCTCCACCTCAGTGCTGTGAAGTGCACCCTAATTCTACACAGTTTTAAAAGGTTGCAGCTTTTCAAGGCTGTCTTGACATTTCACTGCATTCAATTTGTTAAAATCCTGTGTTAGCTACTTTTTCCTATTCTTTGGAATAATTTTAAATTGTTGGCTTTATCTGTACACCTCCCTGAAATCTCATGATCAAGGGATCCAACTCAACTATTTAGTGTATCCTGGAAAATAACATTATAGACTGCTTTCACTGCCCACTCCAAATGGGAATAGGGCTCGAAGTACAAAGCAAAAAGGCAACAGTACAAAGGCACCCTAATGAGCAGAAACGGGAGAGTTCCTGTGACTGAGGTGAAAACTGCATCCTTTAAAAAAGAAAAATAAATCTACATTGACATTCCTAAATTCCTTCCAGCAATTTATAATGATTTTTTAGGCTGTACTCCTAAGCCAACATATGCAAATACGAGGAACCCAGTGTCAATATTGGCATAGTGTGTGTACAGCAGAGCCTCATTTTGGTCTTTTACAGGATGACGGACTTGGTTATGTTTATTTCACTATCAGTACCAGAACACCTGCAACTCCTTTGGGTGTGAATTTTATTTGGCATTTGCTTGTAATACACAATATTATTGCAAGAAGCAGCATGCAGAAAGAACACCTTTCGTGCTCAAATATTTATGTAAACACACATAAAAACGTAGAATACTGGTGGGAGGAATGGAGTATAATGGCAACTTATAACCTCTTTTAAGACTGCTGGAGCCAGTCCATTCTCTTCCAACTGCTTGTAATGGGAAGGGGAAAGGGAAACATTCAGCTACTAGAGGAATCTATAAAGCTGCTGGGCAAACCTTGGAAGTCTGAAAAATCTAAATCTTTGCCTGGTTAACCTTAACATTCAAAATGTTCAGAGGTCAGTATCTCCTCTTCTTTGGGCTGAGATTAATTGGTTATACTCAAGCTTCTCATCAGACAAAACAGACAGGCAGTATCAGCATAAAACAATAAGCCGGAATAGCAAAGAGTGACATTTTATCTTACAGCAGGAATGGGCTGGCAACATACTGCATGATTGTTCCTACTTGGCTTTTCCAACCAGCAAGTATGGTTGCAATAACCAGAAACTCAACAGGAAGAAGCAGCTTAGCAAACTTCTACTCATGCTGCCACTTCTAGCTTTTCACTCCTGAAGAAGCCAGAAAATGGAAGCCAACTTCAGACCATGGTTTCAGATGCTAGCTTGTTACCGGGTTGACAAACCAGGAGCCTTTGTTTGTTTGTTTGTTTGTTTGTTTGTTTAGAGTATTTATACCCCACTCTTCAGCCACAAAGGCTCTCAGAGTGGCTTACAAATGGTTAATTTAACAGTTCCCTGCCCTCAGGCTTACAATCTAAATAAGACATGACACATAAGGAAAAGGGAATGGCAGTGGGGGTAGGGATTAAATCCAGCAGATACTGCTGGTTCTTCTCTCCCTCCAAGGGCAGGGCAGTGGCAGTTGGGTTGAAGGGAGGGCCTTTCCTCTGCTTCTAGGTCCAGGCCTGATGGAGTTCTGTCTGCCTCTTCTTCTCGCCTTCCAACTGCAAGGCGGAATCAGCTGGGGATGGAGGGAGAGCTTTTCCTCTGCTTCTGGGCCCAGGCCTGATGGAGCTGTGCCTGCCTCTTCATCTCTCCCTACAAGGGCAGGGCAGTGGCAGTTGGGATGGAGGGAGGGCCTTTCCTCTGCTTCTGGGCCTAGGCACGATGGAACTCTTGGGATGCAATGCTAGGGTTTTCCTTATAGTTGAGTTTCTAGCTGCTAGAGCTGACCTCACTAGAGGTAGAGCTATCTATCTATCTAGTACCCTGCCTCCTTTCTCCCATCACAGGACCCAAAGTAGCTTACAATTATTTAAAATGTGGGAATCACATTGGAGAAATTGGACCACATGCACAGCATGCTCTCATGAAAAAAAGAGTCTAGATTCTACGGAATTCTGGTTTGTGGGTTTGAACAACAACAATCCTTGGAAAAGAAAAGGTGATATGGGCAAAACTACTGGGGTTTATACCTATTCTTGCAGTTATTTGCACAAAAATAGCCATTGCATGCTGACAACCACTGCAACTAAGGAAAATGAAGGGGTTTGGGTACAGTATTTAGCCAGTCTCAAGGACAGAAGCAACAACCGGAGAGATTGTGAAGTTGTGTGCAGCAGAATTTCACACTTTTGATTTACAACAACCAGTCAAACCTTTCTGCCCCAATCCAGTTGCTTGCTCCAACTAGAGTAGACCCACCAAATCAACTCATGAATGAAATCCCACTGGTTCAATGGGTCTAGTCTAGCTAAGATTACCAGCTGGATTTAGGCTTTTGACAGAAGGTTTTTTTTTTTAAAAGGAGCAGTACATATCGTTTTTCAGAAAACAATCGACACAATTGCTGCTTTCCAATACACACAGTCTTACAAGTTTAACACTACAAAACACTACTATTTATAAAAAACACAAATATTACAGTTGTTTAAAGTACCTGAAAAAGGTGACAAAGAACTGTACCAGGTCCATAAAGTTACTGTGCTGAGAAAATGCAATCTGTGGATAAAAAACACAAACAAAATAATTTATCGTCACAATTCAGAAACTCCATTCGGAAATTAGCTACGCCACTATTAGGGCTACTGTCACAACAAAATCTTGCCACAGTACTCATCAGAAAGTTCTGTTTTACACAGAAATTTAATACCTTGCCTCTTTACCATGTACCAAAAGAGACTTGTAACACACACACACCATCCCACCATATTTAAACCAACAAGAGAATGGCAATAAACATACAGCCCTTTGAGCCATATGAACACAAATCATTAGACCAGTGGTTCTTCACCTTCACCCCTTTAAATATATTTTGTTGCTGCAGACCCCCAAGACTTAACTCAAGATTTAAAACAACAAGAACAATAATAATATAATTACACCATCCATTAACCATTCCCTCAGAGGCACTGGAGGGGAGGGGAGATTTTTCTCTTCCTTCTTCCTGCAAGTTCGTGACTGGAGTGGATTGAATGGCAATGCACAGCCCTTGTCTTGGCTTCTGTCATGTGGCCTCTTCACTACAGGGAGGTTTGGGACTGAGCCCCAAGTTTTTGCAAACCCCCTGTGAGGATATTGCGGCCCCCTGGAGATCTACGGATCACAGGTTAAGAACCACGGCACTTTCTCTGTCACACATGCACGCACCCTGCAAAACTGAGCACTAATTACTTGGTGTGTTTTAGAGCTGATGCTTAGAGACACTTCGCTTTTGATACAGTATAGACAAGAGTTAAGATGGTCTGCTACCTGGAAAGTCACCAAAGTTCAATAAGAGAGTGTCATAGCCCAAACACAAATGCACGTCTAGCAAAAGGAATGTGACGTAACATCCCTCTGAATCCTCATACAAAAAACACAACATCAGAGGATGCTTCTACTTGTTCTATCCCAGGAATAATCAGTGAGGTAATCACCTCTTATACAGTTTTTCTGGAAAGAACAACTTGAAGGGACTTTCCTCCCACCTCTCTCTTCTTCCCATCATCTCTCCTTGCCCACGTCCTCAGATCACCCATAAGTCATCCCTCCATTTGCTACCATGTCAAATGATAGCAGGAGACCTAACTGTCTCACCAGAATATACAACCTGAACTTCACAAACAGTAGAGTTAAAACTGTACATGTTTGCCACCACCAACTGCCAAGTTGGATATCTTTATAAGGGATTGAGCAAATATACATGGATGAAGGAAATCAACATGTACTAGTCAGGATGGCTAGAAATTTACTTTCAATAGGAGAGGCAGGGTGCCTCTATATAGCATCAATTGTTTGGAGGGAAGGGAGTGTTGCTGTTGTACTCATGACCTTCACGTTGGCTTCCCCCTGGCAACCTATTGGCCACTGAGTGAAAAAACTGCAGAACTAGGTAGGCTTTTGGCCTCATCTAGCAGCATGATACTTATGTTCACCTCTGAAACAGAGCACAGTCTTCTTTTAACTGAGAGCCATTCCTCCTTCAAGCAGGTGGGCCTAAAATCTCTCTCCAGCAGTATGCCCTGGTGGCGCAGTGGTTGGAGCGTGTCCAGAGGAGGGCGACTAAAATGGTGAAAGGTCTGGAAACCATGCCTTATGAGGAGAGACTTAGGGAGCTGGGTATGTTTAGCCTGGAAAAAAGATGGTTAAGAGGCGATATGATAGCCCTGTTTAAGTATTTGAAGGGGTGTCACGTTGAAGATGGAACAAGCTTGTTTTCTGCTGCTCCAGAGATTGGAACACGGAGCAATGGATGCAAGCTCCAGGAACAGAGATTCCACCTCAACATTAGGAGGAACTTTTTGGCAGTAAGAGAGAGCTGTTCGGCAGTAGAACGCACTCCCTCGGAGCGTGGTGGGGTCTCCTTCCTTGGAGGTCTTTAAACAGAGGCTGGATGGCCATCTGTCGGGGATGCTTTGATCATGATTTCCTGCATGGCAGGGGGTTGGACTGGATGGCCCTCGTGGTCTCTTCCAACTCTGCAATTCTATGATTCTATGAAATCCCAGTACTGCAAGCCACCATGTTGCAAGTTCGATTCCAGCGGGCTCCAAGGTTCACTCAGCCTTCCATCCTTTCGAAGGTCGGTAAAATGAGTACCCAGCTTGTGGGGGCAATTAGCTAACACACATTGGAAACTGTTTAATGCAGTGTAGATGTGTAAATAGCTATTGCTTAAAAAACAATTTGTAAGCCGCTCTGATAGCCTTGTGGCTGAAGAGCGGGGTATAAATAACTAAATTATACACACACACACACACACACACACACACAGAGTCAATTGGAAAGCCCAGCAAAACTCCCAAGAGCTTTGCTCTCAGATCGAAGTCCTCCAAAGTAGTCTTAGCCATCCCTACAACACCCCCAGTGTGCTGTCCCAGGTCCTGATGCCACACAACCATAGCCTGACTCTTGCCAGGACTGCAAATTCCCCTACTGCATCCCTCCCTTGCCACTGGACAGTGGCTCTTCTGCAGCTTTCAGCAGGTACAGCTGGCCTTCAGTCAGCTCTGGATCATTTTTACTCCCCAAAGTGGCTGCATTTCCACAAATAAGGGAGAGAAACCCTTTGTTTCCATCATGTCATGCCTGTGTGAAAGCCAGGTAGCCAAGCCTTATTTTCAGTGTAAAGTCCCTCCAGTCAGTCCCCCAGGATGATATTTGGCAACATGATGGAGCGCTAACCTGCTCATGATCCTTACATTTTATTTGAGAATAAAAGCTAAAAGCAATTTGAGGGAAGGATTGTTTGAATTTATTATTTCAAACTCTGAGATTACATTTTTCACAGTTCAGATCATGGAAAGTTCTTTTGCCTTAAATCAAGGTTATATCCATTTCTGTACCACAAATGATTGATCCTTATCTCATACTTTATCATTCCAAAACATAACACACAGCACTTTTAACACACTCCTTTTGTCTTCCTTCTGTTTCACAGCCTTCATCAACTTCACTATCCATCCCAAATCCTAAATCCTATGGGTGGAAGATATCCCCCCACTCCCTGTCCAACATTTAGAACTTACTGTCATCACAGTAGCTGTTAGAGAGAGATTAACTTTTCATGATCTTCCTCTGCATCTGTCATCTTTACACAACAAAGGATAACTAACAAAAGGGTCAACTATGACAACTTATCCTTCCATTTCTTTTATACAAGTCAAAGTTGGTATTCTATGAAACACTCTCCCAGAATATCTTCAGGTAAACATGAAAGAACTTCTCTCCAAGGTTACCTCCTCTCCTACAGACTTACTCATTGTATAAATTCTATTCTGCTCAAATGGAAGTAAGAAGCCACCTATTCTCAGCTTTAAATTCAACAAATACATTTGCAAGAACTCACACTGGCCTGAACTTGGGTTCCTGGCAGTAGCGTCATGCGTCAGAAGAAGATGGAAGTTGACATTTAACCAAGTAAGAGAGGAGAAAAGCTACATATTAAAGAGTGAAGTGGAGTTCTGTGTTCATTCCTTCCACAACAGATTTGCTCAAGTATGCTCAATGTCGATCTACCATCACAGAAGTAGTAGCCTCTCCCACCTATGGCAAGGAAGCCAAACCTGGACATTGTTAGGCTAGTATGCACTGTATATTTCATTTCAGCAAATTAAGAGAGCCAGCCAGCTATTCTGAATCTGGCACAGCAAAAAGAGCTTCCAGGATTTTCTGGTTCATATTTCAAAAAAAGGTTGTTGGGGGGGGGGGACCCATGGAATGCCAAAACAAATTAGCACACCACACAAAAGTGTGCAGACACACAAAATTGAAAGCACCCAGAATTTGCAGACAGATAAAACAAATAGAAAATTTGCCTCTGCGTGCTTTTATGAAATCCTTCTGTTTTCCTCCCTGCCACTTCTATTTCCTGAGTTTGAACATTCAAAAGTATGAAGTCAAACAGACCTCAGAGGGTAATATGAAGCTGTTGTGGCCAGAATTCTAAGTGCTCGCCTTTCTATCGAAAAACACATTTTTAAGTATTTCTGAAGTTGTGCCAAAAATCATGAAGATCATTCAGTTTGGCTTTTAACAGTGCTTTGCAGAGGAGGAAAATGTTGTAATATTGCCCTTGACCTCAAGATGGTATAATCGGAGCTGGAGGTTTTGAACATATTCATTTGGGGGGTGGGGAACAAGCCCTTCATGGTTAAGATTTTTGCAAGGGAAAAAAGGCAAGTTATCTACAATAGGTGACAAATCAAGGAGTAATCACTGCCTGCTGAATAGATCTTCCCAAATCAATAAGAATATTTATAGCCCAACTTTTGATGCTTTTGAGAAGGCAGACCAGCCCTCAAGAAAAAAGTTACTATTTAACAACTACAGAATTTTTTTGGGGGGGGGGGAATGCCCCAGAAAAATCTCCCACACAGTTCTTCTACATGGGACCAACTTTGAAGCACAACTGGGATGGGGGGATCATTAATCTGAATTTCCATTACAGTCCATCCTGCATCTTTTGAGAGCTTTCTAATATTCTCGTTTCTTGATTCTGGGTAAAGGGACAGCTCATGCCACCTCTGAGATCACTGGCCTACCTGGACCTGTACTAGCCACAGACAAACAGATCCCTCCATCACAGGTGAGTGTTCACTCCGTAAGAGCAATAGTTTTTCCTGTTGGATCACTGAGAATGAGTTTGAATTTAGTCAATTGATCTTGGCTGCAAATTTGACAGATGAGAGAGAGAGAAATCTTCACAGGTTACCATGTAGATTGCATGAGTGCCAAATTTGAAGATTCACTCTCTACAATTAAGGAATAGGAAAAGGGAGAGGTTGAGCTGGAGCAAAGAACATGCAAGAAATACTGTATACTGTGCACACACTCTTTAAAAGATCCAAGTCTTATTTCTCCATCACCTGTCTTGCCTCCCCTACGCACAAACCCAAAAATCTGGAAGATTACTCAGTGAGGTGATAAGCTGGAATTTTCCTATACCTCATAGAATCATAAAGTTGGAAGAGACCACAAGGGCCATCTAGTCCAATCCCCTGCGCCCTGCAGGAATACCCAATCAAAGCATTCCCGACAGATAGCCATCTAGCATCTCTTTCTTCTTGCCATTTTAAGTGTGATGGAAATAAAGGCACTCAAGGCCTCCTTGACTGTGCTTTTCTCTGTATGGTGGAAGGAACTCACAGAGAAGCAAAGAGCGTGAACTGCTTCCCAGAGAGAGAATCTTGGCCTCCTGAATATCCTTCGGCTGTTTTCAGAGGAATCTTGAGAAAAACCCATGGACAACCTATCTTGAGAAAGGGTCTGTGAGCCCATACTCTGTTGACATTATTACAAGTCTGCTGTTCCTGGTGTCAGAGTGGGTGGGCTCTGAAGAAGAATACTGCTACCCCAATGTACTTCCCCCCTTTGATTCCTTTTAGAGAACGTCTTTGAACAACTATTAAGAAAAACACCTCCTAACCTATGTAGTCAGACTCACTGCAGTAGGTAGGGTTCACATGAAATGAAGGGGGGGAGCTTTTGCATACACGTGTGCATATGCATGTGTGAATATGACAGACAGAGAGAGACAGAAACAGAGACAGAGACAGAGAGACAGACTCACATTTTCCACAACTAAGTTTAAGGAGTTCAGGCAAGGAGACTTCCTGACAAACCTTTTAAAACAACAGCCCTTCCTTCAGATCTCATGGGTGTTTGTTCAACAAAGCTGGTTTGAATTATCTGCCACTTGGCAGCAGAGATGTTAGAATCAGGCTCAGATGCTTGCCTGCGTAGTTTCTATTACCAAAAGTTTTGCAAGATTAATACACGAATGTATTTCATTTAACATATCTATGTGGGTGGGGGGATATTTTTTTTTAATTTTTTCTTTCTTTTTTTTTTAATTGCTAATTCACCCTCAAAATCCAGTTCACAGCATTGAGTACCAATATATTGGTACTAACTGATAATAACTTATGCAAATGAAACCTCTATTAAGATTTCTATTGTGGCCCTGGTTAAACCCAAAAGTCTTCTAAAGACCACTATCAGGCTTCGGAATAAGCAAGCTTCCTAGCTGAAGGCAGTCAGCAAGACTGGGGGCCACTACAGGAAGGCCCCGTTCCTCATGCCTTCATTTAACTCTTTGATGACAGAATGCTGATCAAGGCCTTTCCTGAAGGGGTTTAAAGCCATAGAGAAGCCTTGCCCGACCTGGAAATGTTGAATTACAACTCCCATAATTCCTCCATCCAAAGGGCAGCAGGTTAGGAAAGGCTGCCATGGAGACTCATATGGGGATGGCCAATTCCTGAGGCAGCACCCTGCACTAGGCCCAGAAGCTAACTGGCAAACTATTGTCTGCACAGGAGATACATTTCAACCGGAAAACTACCAGCATGCTATCTCTTTCTAGGTAAACATAAGTGAAGCCCATGCCACAAAAAGAGGGACAGAGCTTAGAATTGTTACTCTTTCCAAACTAAAGTTCGCAAAACTCCCCAGCCAGAATGGCCAGTGGCTCTGCTAACCTAGGAGAGTCCAGAAGCTGTAGCCCACCAAAGTAACCTTTCCAAACTCTGAATAGGAAAAAAACATAGAATCATAGAGTTGGAAGAGACCACAGGGGCCATCCAGTCCAACCCCTTGCTATGCAGGAACGCACAATTAAAGTGCTCCTGACAGATGGTCATCCAGCCTCTGTTTAAAAACCTCCAAAGAAGGAGACTCCACCACACTCCCAGGCAGTGTATTCCACGTCTGACAACTCTTACTGTCAGGAAGTTTTTCCTAATGTTTAGGTGGAATCTCTTTTCCTATAGTTTGAGTCCACTGCTCTGTGTCCTAGTCTCTGGAGCAGCAGAAAACAAGCTTGCTTCTTCTTCAATTTGACATTCCTTCAAATATTTAAGCATGGTTATCATGTCCCCTCTTAACCTTCTCTTCTCCAGGCTAAACATAGCCAGCTCCCTAAGTCGTTCCTCATAGGGCATGGCTTGCAGACCTTTCGCCATTTTGGTCGCTCTTGTCTGGACATGCTCCAACTTTTCCTTCTTGAATTGTGGTGCCCAGAACTGGACACAGTATTCCAGGTGAGGTCTGACCAAAGCAGAATAGAGTGGCACTGTGATAATGGGGGACTCCCATTTCCCATTATCTGCCAGCTCAGCAATCAGGTTAACAAAGGGTTAACTAGGGTCTGGAGCATCATCATGATGTCACGGGTCAGCAGGGAGAACTGACCAATCAAGACTTTCAGAGTGGCAATCTTAAAAGGTTATAAAGACTGTCTCGGTGCCACAAGGCAGAGAGAAAGAACAAAGGGAGTCCTGAGATGAGCATATCGCATCTCAGGCAGACATGAATGAGAACAAAGGACCCTAAAATGGAGAAGGCTGTTTTGAGTCTGATCTGAACAGACACGTGACTCCAGCCTCCTTCTGAATCCAACAGACTGAACTGCATGTAGATAAGAAATGTATTAGCTAGTCATGTTAGGGAAATTATGTTTATTTTTCCCACTTGGCTGAATGTAACTGAATGCTTTGTTACATCTGTAACTTCTAAGACGTACCTGGAAAGGAAGAGCCTTTCCATGAGAATTATCTGCATGCTTTTGAACTCTGTTTGAATAAATAGCTTTTTCTAATCTTTCTTAAGCTGATGTGTACACGTGCCTTATTTTTGCTTGGCTGTTTCTCTCCTTCAGGGCAGAAGAGAGGGGAAGGTCAATCTCTGCAGGGGGCAGAGGATAGAGAAGGAACCCAACAGTCTCCCTTGGGACCATGTTGTAAAGGGGTGAGGAATTCAAAGGGTGGTGGCAGCTAGATCAATTGGGGGCACAATTCAGGAAATTCCCAGGCAGAGAAATCCCAACATTGCATCTCAAAAGGGTAGCTTAGGGGTTCTCGGGCAGAAGACCCCTCCCCAAGCTATATCACATGGTGGCAGTGGAGGCCAGAAGGACCCCCGAGCCCCATTACAGGCACTATTACTTCCCTCAGTCTAGACCAGTGATGGCGAACCTATGACACGCGTGTCAGCACTGACACGCGTAGCCATTTTTGATGACACGTGGCCACTGAGGCGGGCACATGCCGAGAAGGATGTTTCACACACACACACCCTCCCTAAAGTGGCGATTGGGGCTTCGAAGCCCCAGTTGCCACTTTCCTCCACTCCCCCACCTCCCTAAAGTGGTGATCGGGGCTCTGGTCGCCACTTTCCTCCCCCCTCCCACCCTCCCTAAAGTGGTGATCAGGGCTTCGAAACCCCGGTTGCCACTTTCCTCCACCCACCCACCCTGCCTCCCTAAAGTTTTTTCCTCAAAGTGACACACCACCCAAGTTATGCTCAGTTTTTTGGCAAAGTTTGACACACCAAGCTCAAAAGGTTGTCCATCGCTGGTCTAGACACTATACTCCTATTGATGCAACATAGAATCTCATTGGCTTTTTAGCTGGCATATCACACTGTTGACTCATGTTCTGCTTATGATCTACTAAGATACCTAGATCTCTTTCACATGTACTATTGAAAAGCCAAGTGTCACTCATCATATATATGTGCATTTCATTTTTTTCTGCCTAAATTTCGTATCTTGCATTTCTCCCTGTGAGATTTGTTTTGTTTGTTTTGGCCCAGCTCTCTAATCTGTTAAGTCATTTTGAATTCAGATTCTATAAGTATTCGCTACCCATCCTAATTTGGTGTCATCTGTAAATTTGATAAGAATGCCCTCTATTACATCATCCAAGTCATTGATAAAGAACCCTGTGGCACCCCACTAGTCACTTCGCTCCAGGATGAAGAGGAGCCATTGGTGATCAACCTTTAAGTTCAATTGGTCAACCAATTACAAATGCACCTGACAGTAGCAATGTCTAGCCCACATGTCACTAGTTTGTTTTCAAGAATATCATGGGGGACCTTTTCAAAGGCCTTAGTAAAATCAAGATACCCTACATCCACAGCATTCCCTTCATCTACCAAGCTTGTAATTCTATCACACATACAAAAAAGAGAGATAAGATAAGAACATATTTCAGATGTAGGCTGACATATGGTGCTACATCCTGGCCATTCCAAGGGACACTCCACATAGCATCTAGAATATATTTTTCATTTTTTAAAACTGTTACTATTACTATCAAATGTTGTATTCTTTTTTTTTACTTGATACTTTATCCTATTTTTACTTTACACAGAACTAAATAATTGTTTCCTGCTGGTACAGATGTGCCGTCAATTGAAACCTTAGATGCAGGACAAATAAATCAAAAGCCTAAAACTCCTCAGATCATAGGAAGTCCAAAGTGGGTTTCCACTAAAGATTGACTATTTAGCCTTTTGCTTGTGTTGAGAGCAGGGATTACATATTAACTTTCTTTGGGAAAATCCAACAGCAATTTCTAGCAATGCCCTTGTTTTGCTCTGGCAAGTGAGGAGAAATGATCAAGGACAGCTCTTGAGAAGGGTCCAAACTAACTCCCTATTCATCGGGGATGCCACTGTACCCAGTGAGGTAATACACATGTCACCATCTTCTGGGACGGCAGCCCACAGGTTTCATCACATTTTCAAAGGGGCCCATGATTCAATGTATAAGAACTACTGCCTTAGTTTCTATCAGATAATGGGGGTATAAGATGCATTTTTTTTTCTAGCCAATTTAAAAAATAAAAGTAACAGGAGTAGCTCACATCCCAGTTGTTTTATGGCCATTCTGGCTGGGGATGATAAGAGTACTAATCAGAGAATGACTGGAGAGACACCAGATTGAAGAAGGCTGGTTGGCAAGATCACATCCTTGGGGACTGATCTGCTGTGGCCCTTCTCGGTTCTTCCTTCATAACGAAAAGAAAAGTAATGCCCTGACCCACGGTGTTATGTATCATGGAATACAGAGTGCTTCCCCATGGGAAATACCATGGTCTCCCCAATCATTCTCTCACCTGCTTCTTGGATTTGTTTGCACTGGCAGCAATGTCTGAGACCAAGCTGTGCACTTGACATCTGAATTTCCGTTCAGTATACTGCAGCCTTTTACAGATATTTCTTTTAAGCATTCTGCTGTGAGCACATTCCCTGATGCTTCAATTGTTTTCTGTATGAGAAAGACAGCTCTTTTCTTGGCTTGTCACCCAAGCATATATTACTGGATCAACTATGGCTGTTGCTTCACATATCACGGTTCAGGCTTCTCCTCCCCGTCTCTATTCCTTCCTTTCCCATATTGTTCAGTTTCAACTTATGTACTGCATCCAGCAATTTGCTAGCTATGACAACTCCTAGGGGAAGACTCCCGCCCAATAGCCACAATAGAATCACATCAAAGTGTTTGTTCTGAATCCAGGTTTGTTGCAAGAATGGATTGAACCATTTCTCATTAGTTGATGCTGTGTATGAGTATGCTCTAGAAGGGCTATTGTTTAGTGATAGAGCTAATGCTTTAGATACACTGGCTAGCATGATCTGGGTGATATACGTAGGTATAATTGGGGGTTATACCTGAGTATACCTTTTTGGACACTGTGGATGTATACCTTTGGGGCTGAGCACAGCCCCCAAGGTGATTTTTGAGACACCGCCTCCCCCAAGCCTTTTCCCACTGCCCCTTCTCTGACCCAAAGGCTGCTTTGCCTATCCTGGAAGCCTCCAGGTGAATTCCCCTTTTAAATAGGTTGCACAGCCTCTTGCATTTTTTAACATTTTTTTAAAAAAATCCAGTTTTCCAAACCAAAAGTGGACTTGCATCCATGTCTAGCTTTGAGTTTGACATTTTTGGCAGTCCAAGGGGTCCCTTGACTCACTGAAGTTGCCAATGCCTACATTACCTATAGAGGTAGGGCTTTCCCATATGGTTGTCACCCTGGGCAAGAGGCAAGCTCTATTTTATACAGGCATGTTGCAGAAGCCTAGTAGAAATCCTCTACAATCCTTAATTTAAACAGCACAATGGATCATGAAGTATTTATAAAGCTTTCCCTCCAAACGCTGAGTCTCAACCACCATATGACTGAAAATTTACAACCCCCTGAGCTGTCTTCAGCCTTTCATCTGTTTTATTTCAAAATTTATTATCAGCTTAGTAGCAAACTCAGGTGGTAAGCACTGCCATTTTCCCACCCACTCCTTTAAAAAGAAATGAGATGCATACCTTTGCAATAGGCCAATCTACGTACTGATACAACAAAAGGAAATATGTGCATCACTTCACATACTGCCTCAAGTAGCAAAAGGTGAATGCCTTGATATGTCATTTAAACACTGTTGGCATTGCTCTGCCATCCTTCATATGCTCATACAGGAGGAAAAATAAAAGTTCTGATCACTCGTCAGATGACATCTTTACACTCAAGTTCACACCAAAATGTCTGCCAGGCACTTGGAAGCAAGCTACAGAAAAATGTCAGAGACTTTATTGACTTCCCTATACATCCTCCCCCCTCCCCCAGAACTAAGTCCTCTGGATTTGAGAGAGAGAGAGAGAGAGAGAGAGAGAGAGAGAGAACACGAACTGATGACACTACAGAGGTGTAATGAGCTTTGGAGCAGGGCCACAACAGTTAGAGAATCCGCCAACCCATTTGCTCAGGCACATGGATGTTGATTATTTGTAACACATGGTTTCATTATAGATGCATCTGTAATACCTGGACCATCTGAAAAAAGATGCATCTCTGCTCATTTCAAAAAGTATCCATATTCAGCTGGATGAAAATCACAAGCACCAAGAACAGCAGCTCTTCTCAGGCCTGAATACCAAGAATAAGTACAAGGCTGCCTCCAGTATTCCTCCACCATCACCCCCTAAAGTGTTGCTTTATTTGCATGTAAATGTCAAACAATGTCAGCTCTTTCTACCTGTGCAGGTCACTGTATTAAACAAAAGTCATAAACCCAGGACACTCATTTGATTAAAAGAATGACAAGGTAATAAAGCTTCAGAGGAAGTAACTCCAAAATGCTCATGCTAAAATAATTTCTTCTCCATTGTCTTAATGATACCACCCCACTCAACTTCTGCACACATTCACTGTATCCAAACACTCATGCTAGAATAATCTCACCTCTGTTGCCACAATATCAGCTTCTAGTACCAATTTCACAGAATGATCAAACTGGAAGACAGAAGTGTAGCCAACCAGGCTACACTTCTGTCCCAACACAGGGTGCTTTATACCTAAAATGTATTTATTTTATTTATTAGATGGGACTTAAGGCGGCTAAATGGGACATCCTAAACAAATGCCTGCACTGACTAAAGGGAACATCCCAAACAAATGCCTGCATTGACTAAATGCCTGCTTTGAATTTTCTATCAGGACAGAAAATTCCAAAACCACCCAAAGCCACTTATTCCACTCCTGGATAGACCAGAAACTTCTTCATAGCATCTGACCTGAAGACACAGCTTTCTCTTCCACCATTAACCTAACATCTCTGTCTTATCAAGATTCAAGAGAAGCTGCTACCATTGGCCTAGCTCCCTTCCCTTTATTCTTGCTTCCATGCTCTCTCAGTCCATGCCCTTGGATTTCAGCTTCCTAATTCTTTTACAAATACCCCTTTCCCCTTCTGCTTCCTATTAATATCCCATCTTCCAACAATTCTTCCTCTACTGCTATGGGAAAAGTTGGAAACATGTAGCTCTCCAGATCCTGTTGGACTGCAAGTCTACTAGACTTAGGCATGACAGCCAATGGTGAGGAATGATGGGTGCTGCAGTCCAAGAAGATCTGGAGGGCCTCATTTTGCCTAGCTCTGCTCTGTGGAAACCTGTGGTGGATCTACA
The DNA here is from genome assembly GCA_030847615.1 of Gambelia wislizenii. Lineage (NCBI taxonomy): Eukaryota > Metazoa > Chordata > Lepidosauria > Squamata > Crotaphytidae > Gambelia > Gambelia wislizenii. The sequence goes on from JAUMIR010000005.1 coordinate 6,586,688, forward strand.
TTCCTCCTCAGTCATGACGTTCCAGCTTCAGTACCTTCTTCCACCAGCGGCTTGCCTTCTTCTGAGAGTCAGCTGGATGGGAGGCCTTGTACTCTCAACCTTGAGCTCAAACCAAAGGCTTGTACCTCTGGCAAGCATCTCTGTATTATGTGTCTTCAACTCGTTTCCAATCCTAAAGCAAACTTATCATGGTGTTTTCTTGGCAGGATTTATCCTTATGGGATTTGCCACTGTCTCCCTCTGAGGCTAAGAGAGTGTGACTTGTGGGTTTCTATGGCTGAGCAAGGATTCAAACCCTGGTCCTCCAGAATCACAGTCCAACACTCAAACTACTACACCACTCTGGCTATCTTCTTCTGGCAAGCAGAGAGATATACTCTGGGAGGGGAGCAACAAAGAAAGCCTCAAACTAAGCTGGCCTCAGCCTCTCCATCTGTCTCACGCAAACTGACAGATACAGGCAATGGGGACAGAGCAATAGTGGGCATAGTAGAGAACAGACTAGATTTGCTTGGCTATTGAATACCACTTGCAATACAGCATAATCCGAATGGTTGCATAATTCATTTATTTCTTTGGTTTCCTAAATGGTTTTCAAAGAAGTAGCTACGTTAGTCTCTTGCAACATACAAGAGAAGAAGGGAGTGGGAGAAAAAACAGGAATTTGGCAGCACCTACAGAAACGACAGAAATATCTCACCTAAACAAGCAATGTGTTTCTGGGCATTACTTCTTCAACAGATACTTTGGTACCAGAGGCAGAAGTAACATGAAAAGAATAGGGATAGCTTTCTATTGCTTCCATGCTCCCTCAGTCCACTCCCTTGGATTTCAGCTCCCTAATTCTTTTAAAAATACTCCACAAGATGCTCCAGAGACTAGGACACAGAGCAGTGGGTTCAAACTACAGGAAAATAGATTCCACCTAAACATGAGGAAGAATTTCCTGACAGTATGAGCTGTTCGGCAGTGGAATACGCTGCTGCCTGGGAGTGTGGTGGAGTCTCCTTCTTTGGAGGTTTTTAAGCAGAGGCTAGATGGCCGTCTGTCAGGGATGATTTGATTGAATATGCACATGTGAAATGAAACAACCAGGTGAGGTAAGCTATTAAGGAAACAAAAACATCCTGAACCTTCTAGAGACCACTTGAAGGCTTCTTCAAAAATGCTTTCTGGGATGACTTTTTCTTTCCTCATCCTTCCTCCTGTTTATGATTTCCATTTCTGTGACCAAACAGATCTAGGTTTGCTGTTTTTTAAATGTTGCGGGGGGAGGGGGAGAGAGAGAATTGATGAGACAGGTTTATTTGCTATCCCCCTTTTATCTCTATTTTGCTGTTTACATATGCCCAGTATGAGATTCTGGAGGCACCTGCTGTTTTCCTTGCCTGTTGAAGGTAGGCACATACAGCTACAGTAGGAGTGGCTAGAGTAAAATCCTCTTGTTTCCCAGCATAAGCTTTATTGCACTGTTTACTTTAGGCATGTTGCTGCAAGCCAACACTGGACGTCTGTGCTTTGCCAGCTCTCGTTCACCATCCTCCCAATGCTAATGCTGCTAAAAAGGGGGGGGGGGAACCAGACAGATAGAGGACATGGACATAAAATGGGGCTGGGTGGGCGTAAAAAGATGCTTCATTGTCAAAGGCTTCTTAAGCTGAGGTATGCCTCTACATTCCAAAATTCCAGAAGTGCAAATACAGAGGAGTAAATGTCTTCTGGTTTGTAGGCTGATTGAATGAAATCTTACCAAAATACAATCTGAACAAAGCTGTTTCCCTTCTCTAATCCTGTATAATTATGAGGCGTCAAGTCTAGGTTTGATTTTGCTTAGGGGCAGATCTATGGAGCCAGTACAATGGATATTTTCTCTGCTGGCACCAAAACTCTGGAATTCCCAACTGAAATGCCTGCTGATCTGGGTCACTTTTTAGCATTCAAAAATAAGTGAAGAAATTTATATTCCAACAAGCTTTTGATTGATTTGCATTGTCTTTTTGATTGATGGTTCTTCACAGCCTGCTTGGATGGGGAGCTTGCAACTGGTCTATTGTTATATCATCTCACTATTGTAATACAGTACTTGGTTGTTGCTGCTGCTGCTGTTACGGTTTTTATGCCCAAATCTGAAGCTTTTAATCGTTTTATAGCATGATGCTCCCATATAATGGAGGAAAGGGGTTGCATGCCATGCTAGATACTTTCCAGGGACCAGCAAGGGGTGTCTTAGATGTCCTTAGGTGTCCAGGCAAGTAAAGGCTAAATCCAATTGTTAAGCACAACGGGAGCAGACCAACAGAATCAATGGGGCTAACTTAACTGCTGACTTAACAAGACCCATTCAAGGAGTCCACTTTTGGGGACTAACAATCTCAGCCCAGGAATACCCTCTCTCACACGTGACTCAGACTCAGAAACGAGGGTTTTGAGTCCATGAGAGACAGAAGCCAGCTACATCTCAATGCTCATAGAATCACAGAGTTGGAAGACACCACAAGGGCCATCCAGTCCAACTCCCTGCTATGCAGGAATAAACAATCAAAGCATTCCCAACAGATGGCCATCCAGCCTCTGTTTAAAAACCTCCAAAGAAGGAGACTCCATCACTCTCCAAGGCAATGTATTCCACTTCCGAACAGCTCTTACTGTCAGGAAATTCTTCCTAATGTTTAGGTGGAATCTCTTTTCCTGTCATTTGAATGTTATTTCCTATACAGAAAATGCTGTGTTCTGTGCAAATATACCATGTGCAACTAAGTATGCAACTACAGCACTTCCTAATGTTTAGGTGGGGGTCTCTTTTCCTGTAGCTTGAGTCCAATGCTCCATGTCCTAGTCTCTGAAGCAGCAGAAAACAAGCTTGTTCCATCCTCAAAATGACATCCCTTCAAATATTTAAACATGGCTATCATGTCACCTCTTAACCTTCTCTTCTTCAGGCTAAACAAGTCCAGCTCCCTAAGCCGCTCCCCATAGGGCTAAGGTGTCCAGACCTCACACCATTTTGGTTGCCAGCCTCTGGACACGTTTCAGCTTCTCAATATCCTTTCTGAATTGTGGTGCCCAGAACTGGACACAGTGTTCCAGGTGAGGTCTGACCAAAGCAGAGTAGGGTGGCACTACTAGACACTATACTTCTATTGACGCAGACTTGCGGCCCAAATCAAGACAATCCTGGTAGAAAAGGATGCCTTCCCCCCATATCCTGGCTCAGTTTCTTTTTGAGCTGCAGAGAGGAATACGTGGATGCTCAACACCACAGCAGCAAGATTATGGTGAAAGCAAAAGCAATCTCTGCAATCAATGCAAGAATCCATTTAGTCCTGCATCTAAATATTTCAAACAGCTGCCAGCTGTTTCTTGAAACAAACATAATTATGTATATCCTGCTTGTAGGGGGTGCTCCAAGGAATCTCCAATCTAAACTGCTGACCAGGTACATGCTTATTGAACATACAGCCCATCTGGTGTTCTCAAGGTGATTCAATGGGCTCTCTCAACAATCAGATGTTCCTGGGAAGCCTGCAAGTAGGGTATGATACTAACAGCCCCCACACATTGCGCCCTCCCTCCAATGGCAACTGTTACTCAAGAGGCACAGCACTTCAGAAAACAGAAGTTCCATTTAGCTATCCTTTACTCATTTCCCTGTATGTCTCTAGAGTTCGGGAAACTTACTTTTTTTTGAAATACAGCTGTTATAATCCATGTTGGCTGAGAGAACCAAAGAATTCTAATAAAAAAAATGCAAATTTTCCAAGCTCTATACATGCATACCTCAGTTAACAGGGCTTCTGACAAAGAAGCTTCTTTTTTCTTTTTCTTTGTTGCATCGTCTTTTTACACCTGTCCAGGTCTGTCTTTTCCTCCTTGGCCACTGTCTAGCTGGAAGCTGTTATTGTTTTGGTTTTGGCAGCATTGGCACTGGGACAATGATGCAGGAGGGCTACAGAAACACAGACTTGCAGTGCTGGGGTGAAGCAATGTGTCTGCAGTGAAGAATACACTGAAGCTTGAGCTAGGAGAATGGGATTCTACTCTAGCTGATCCTTCCGTAGCTGTGTGAACTTCCCTACAGTAGACGAAATAGACAGCAGCTGCTCCAGAATCCCTTCCTGATCACGCATGAATCACAAAATAGAGAGGAAGGGGGAAAGCAGATAAGCCTGCCTCACTAGCTAAACCAGCATGTTAAAGATGCACAGGTCTCTATATACCTGGAGATCTGGCCAACAAAATGGAAATCATAAGAAAAGTGGCGGCTGGTGAAAGAAAAGGGTATCCTTAGATGCGATTTAGAAGAAATCTTCAAGTGGTCTCTAGAGGGTTTGAAATGTTTTTGTTTACTTATGCAAGGGTTACCTGACCTGGCTGCTTCCTTGTGTGTAGTGTTAGTTTTGAATGAAAGGTGTGCCCAAATATATTGAACTGCTCGTGTGTGTGTGTGTGTGTGTGTGTGTGTGATGTAGGAACCTCATACAGGTCAATCCCTATATCCACACGGGATACGTTCCAAGACACACACACACACACACACACACACACACACACGAGGATACCTGAAACCGTGGATAATAGGGAAACCTATTATTTCAGTGAGATGAACGCCAGAAGTTGACCACAGAGTCACAGTGGAGGATCTAGAAATGCCTAGAGAGAACTTTTTTTTTCAAATGTTGATAAGTGAAACCATGGATACCAAATCCGTGGATAAGGGGGCTGACCTGTACATCTACTTCATTTACAGAGGTGTAACTGTACATCTCGCCGTTCTTCTGTAGAACATGAGATTCATGGGGCTCATAGTAGATCCCCTATCTCAACAGTGATTAGATCAAGATCTACTGAGTTTCATCAGTTCTGTGGAATTTTGTGCTGTCAAACTGGGCCTGAGATTTGGTTAGTCATGGCTAATAACCACTAAGAGAAATTCAAGATCAGATCCCTTGCGCCATACCTTGTGGTAGTGAGTTGTATTTGTTCACTGTGCAAGTATTTTTTTAACTTGAGAAACTGCACATTCCTCCCCCTCTTCCCTCCAGTTTTAGCAAGGAGCATAAAACACACAGATCAATAATTTAAAAAAAATCCCAAAACCAAAAATTCAGAAAAAACAAAAGCAAAAAACAATTAACAACCATTAACAATTTACCAGAAAAATAAAACCAATCAGAGAAGTGTATATAATAGTGCTTAAAGAGATCAGTTTTATAAATTTTTGTGAATAGGCTAATTATTTGTTTCAATATTTCCTTCAATATATAAAAAACTGTATTTTCCAATACAAGGACATAAAAGTTGAAAGGTCTATTCTTCTATTTAAACGCGCACACACCTCTGTGCAACCAAGTAAGACTTCTGACAAACTGAACTCAAGTCCCTGTGAACCATTCAACTATCCTGTTTCAGCATGATCCTAATTCACTAGGATGAAACCACACTCCCACCTGAAGAATAAAGTCAATCTTACAGGACATGTGTACTATCGAAGTTCAAATTACATGGTGTATGTATATTCTAGATTCAAGAAAGCCTAGTGTTTCTCTTCAAAGACATGGCCATGTTAGTCTGGAAAATTGGTATATAATAGGATCTTGTAGCACCGTTGAGACTGAGAGAAAGAAACTTTAGCATAAACTTTCATAGACTTGGGCCAAATCCACACTACACAAACAATCCAGTTTGATGTGAAGTCGAAGGCTTTCATGGCTGATATCCATAGATTTTTCTCGATTTTTTTCCGGGCTGTGAGGCCGTGTTCTGGAAGAGTTTATTTCTGACGTTTTGCCTGCATCTGTGGCTGGCATCTTCAGAGAATGGGTCTTTGTTCTCTGAAGATGCTAGCCACAGATGCAGGCGAAACGTCAGAAATAAACTCTTCCAGAACAGAGCCTCACAGCCCAGGAAAAAAACCAAGGAAAATCCAGTTTGAAACTGAATTATTTACCATGGTTCCTTCCTATGGAATCCTGGGATTTGTAGCTTTACAAGACCTTTAGTCTTCTTCTTCTTTGCCAAAGAGTGCTTGTGCCTCGCCAAACTACAAATCCCAGGATTCTGTAGGAAGGAGCCATGACAAATAATTCCATTTCAAACTGGATTATTTATGTAGTGTGGGTTTGGCCTTAGTCTACTTCTTCCTCAGATGCAAGGAAATAGACTAAGCCTATAAAAGCTCATGCTACAGCTTCTTTCTCTCAGTTAGTTTGAAAGGCACTACAAGATCCTTTTGCATACTCTTTCTCTTATTATGCTGAGTACATGCTACTGGTTTCTCACTTGTTGTATTTATATGAAGGGGAACAGCTGGTCCTCTGGACCTTTTGTACTACAAGTCCCACAATTCCTTGCCATTGCCCATACTGGAGGGCAAGTACTCTTTGAGGTGGGTAAATATCATACATATCATGCTAGCCACAGATGCAGGCGAAACGTCAGAAATAAACTCTTCCAGAACAGAGCCTCACAGCCCAGGAAAAAAACCAAGGAAAATCCAGTTTGAAACTGAATTATTTACCATGGTTCCTTCCTATGGAGACGACAAGGGCCATCCAGTCCAACCCCCTGCCATGCAATCAAAGCATTCCCGACAGATGGCCATCCAGCCTCGGTTTAAACTAACCTCCAAAGGAGACCACCACACTCACAGGCAACAGCACATTCCACTGTTGAACAGCACTTACTGTCAGAAAGTTCTTCCTAATGTTTAGGTGGAATCTCTTTTCCTGTTGTTTGAATGTTATTTCCTGCGCATAAAATCCTGTGTTCTGTGCAAATATACCATGTGCAACTCTAAGTGTCCAACTACAGCACTTTCTAAGCAGGAAACAGCATTTTCTGTGCAGAAATATTATTTTCTGAACAGAAATATTATTTTCTGTACAGACCATGCTATTTCCTATGCAGAAAATGCTATTTTCTGCGCAAAAATAGTATGTGCTAATTTTGCACAGAATTAGCCCCGAACTGTGGATAGTCTTCAAAACTGCATAGTTTTCAGACTTTCTCGCAGCAAGGAGAAAATTGCCAAAATTACTCATTGCTCCAAGAAGGAGATTAGTTAATGAAGGATTACATCACTACCCCAAATGAGTATATCATTTTTGATAGGTTAATATTGGCACTCTAGGGTTGATGGCTAGAAGCAGTGGGATTCAACTTGTACTATGTATCTTGTAGAGCGTATGAGACACTACACACACTGTCATTATACACAACACACTGGTGATATACACTTAGCACTGACAATAATTGGTTCCCACCAAGGCTGAGGCCCTTTCCTTCGGTCAACAACTGACACATCATTCAAATCAGCTCTGTTTGTGCTTTAAAACTGCTAACTCACAAGGGAGTGTTGGGGGGATGGAGAATGACACAATTTAACACTAGTATATAAAACTGATGACAGATACAAAACAGACCTGAAGTGTTCCCCATTAGTAACTTGTCAGACACGGCACTTCAGTCTGCAGTGTGTGAGATGAGCCAAGATGGTGAGGAGGGGAGGAAGTGACTTTGAACTTAAAACCATCTGTAAAATTCCACTACTAGCATCTTAAAAACCATCTGTAAAATTCCACTACTAGTATATACAATTGAAGTATTTTCTTTACTCAGTTCAGATGATTCTAAAACGGTTGAACTTATCCCTCTGAGAGAACTACCCTGTAACCACTCTCACCATCATGAGTAAGACTCTGAAGGGAGTTAAACATCACATACAGTATTTGAGAATATTACTTTCCTGGTGCTACATCGGTTTGAGAGCTTGCAAAAGATGCCTTTGCCAGTCCTGTTTCTAGAAAAGCTCATACCACACAATGCATTCCAAACAGAATAAACTAAAAGTCAACCTGTACATTTCAAAACAAGGCATGAAGTTTAACAATAATTTGCAGAATAGCCAGACTGCAACCCATACAAGAACTTACCTATCTTCCTCAAAGGAAGCCAAGCAACTTCAGCAGACCTCATAACTTAACTGTCACAAGCCAGAGTTACTTTTAAACAAAACCAACCCAGCAAATTCAGTTTCAAAGAAATAATAATCCACATTTCCCCCCACTGTGTGTTTTAGAAAGCTTTTCAGACAAATCCTTTAAATGAAGGAAGTGGAGACACATCCTACACAAATATACTTTTGAATCCAAGTGATGTGGTTTTGAAGAGAGGTGGAGCAACATTTTAAAGGGTGGGAGAGAGAAGAGCTCAGCACTGGCTAAAGCAGAGCTAAAAGTTGTACAAAAGAGCATTTATACACTGGGAGTTTTCTAAGGAAGCTAGGAAAGCAGGAGAACCAGGAGAACAAGGCAGACTTGACTGGAGAATTTCAAGGTGGGCAACAGTGAGTGCTTCGTGTATTATAATCCATAATGGATTACTGCAACAGGCTACTTTTTGCAAGACAGTAGAAGTTAATTAAGGTTCACAAGAAGACTAAGGGCTTGTCTATACAAGGGGGAAAATGTGGATTGATACGCACTAACGCTTATTTGAAGCAGCTTCAATTTGTCTTAACATAGTTTTGGCAAGACTTCAGGCATGCAAAGCTACTCGCTTTTGCTGTTCCAGCTGGCATGCCTGCAAATCAAGATGGTGGGAGTGAGTAAATTACCTGCATAGCGAACACGTGTAGGAGTAAAGTCAGAAAAGCTAAAGCGCAGAATGAGCTCAGGCTTGCTAGGGAGGTTAAGAACAATAAAAAGGGTTTTTTTGGGTATGTCCGCAGCAAAAGGAAGAAGAAGGAAATGATAGGGCCGCTACGTGGAGAAGATGGCAAAATGCTAACAGGGGACAGAGAAAAGGCAGAATTGCTCAACACCTTCTTTGCCTCAGTGTTTTCAGAAAAGGAAAAGGAGGACCAACCTGAGGAGAATGGAACAGAGGACACAATAGGGGAAATCCAGCTCAAAATAAGTAAAGAGGTAATACAGGAATACCTTCTTAATCTAAATGAATTTAAATCTCCAGGACCAGATGAACTACATCCAAGAGTATTAAAAGAGCTGGCAAATATAATCTCAGAGCCATTGGCAATAATATTTGAGAACTCCTGGAGAACAGGAGAAGTCCTAGCAGACTGGAGGAGGGCAAACGTTGTTCCCATCTTCAAAAAGGGGGAAAAAGAGGATCCCAACAATTATCGTCCAGTTAGTCTGACATCAATACCAGGGAAGATTCTAGAGCAGATCATTAAACAGAGAGTCTGTGAACATTTAGAAGGCAATGCCATAATCACAAAAAGTCAGCATGGGTTTCAGAGAAACAAGTCATGCCAGACTAATCTGATCTCTTTTTTTGATAAAGTTACCAGCTTGGTAGATGAAGGGAATGCTGTGGACATTGCATACCTTGATTTCAGTAAGGCCTTTGACAAGGTTCCCCATGACATTCTTGCAAACAAGCTTGTAAAATGTGGGCTAGACAAGTTAACTGTTCAATGGATTTGTAATTGGTTGACCGGCCGAACCCAAAGGGTGCTCAGCAGTGGCTCCTCTTCGTCTTGGAAAGATGTGACCAGTGGGGTGCCACAGGGTTCTGTCCTGGGCCCAGTGCTATTCAACATCTTTATCAATGACTTAGATGAGGGAATTAGGGGTATACTTATCAGATTTGCAGATGACACCAAATTGGGAGGAGTAGCTAATACCCTAGAGGACAGGATCAAAATTCAGAATGACCTGGATAGACTGGAGAGCTGGGCCAAAGCTAACAAAATGAAATTCAATACGGAGAAATGTAAAGTACTGCATTTAGGGCGGAAAAATGAAATGCATAAATATAGGATGGGAGAGACCTGGCTGAATGAGACTACGTGCGAAAGGGATCTAGGAGTCTTAGTAGACCACAAGTTGAACATGAGCCAACAGTGTGATGCGGCAGCTAAAAAGGCCAATGCGATTTTGGGCTGTATCAATAGAAGTATCGTGTCTAGATCAAGGGAAGTAATAGTGCCACTCTATTCTGCCTTGGTCAGACCTCACTTAGAATACTGTGTCCAGTTCTGGGCACCACAATTCAGAAAGGATATTGACAAATTGGAGTGTGTCCAGAGAAGGGCAACTAAAATGGTGAAAGGTCTGGAAACGATGCCTTATGAGGAGAGACTTAGGGAGCTGGGTATGTTTAGCCTGGAAAAAAGACGGTTTAGAGGCGATATGATAGCCCTGTTTAAGTATTTGAAGGGATGTCACGTGGAGGATGGAGCGGGCTTGTTTTCTGCTGCTCCAGAGACTGGAACACGGAGCAATGGGTGCAAGCTCCAGGAACAGAGATTCCACCTCAACATGAGGAGGAACTTTTTGACAGTAAGAGCTGTTCGGCAGTGGAACACACTCCCTCGGAGCGTGGTGGGGTCTCCTTCCTTGGAGGTCTTTAAACAGAGGCTGGATGGCCATCTGTCGGGGATGCTTTGATCCAGATTTCCTGCGTGGCAGGGGGGTTGGACTGGATGGCCCTTGTGGTCTCTTCCAACTCTGCAATTCTATGATTCTATGATTCTATGATTCTATGATTTTTATTCTCACCAGCTGCCATCACTGAATAGTATTTTTTTTTTAAAAAAAGCATATCTACGGTTAAAAAGTGCATTATTCTGCCTAAACAAATAGAAAAAAGAAGAAGAAAGACCGTTTCATCGCCTCAGCACACAACTGCTGAGGCAAAAATGCAACATGGTGGTTTGGGACGCTTGCCTTGTTAGCAAGCTCTACCCCCTATGCATATCTGACCAATCAGCTTTCTACTTCTGCTCTTATCGTGAATGCAGTGAAAGCGAATCAGTTGCCCCAACGAGTGGGAATGTGGATTCCCTGTGGAACTTTTTAAAAACTTTGGGGAAAGCCATGAAGGCTTTTCCTGCAGAGTTTCTGGTGGATTTGGGCCCCCTCCTTCCAAATACAGCAGATTGATGTGGGATGCCATTTAGACAAATCGTATTCTCCTTGAATTCTATGAGGAGCATTTTCATCATTTAGACAACCCAATAGTTGAAGGCAGACAAGCAAAGTAAGGAAAAGCCAACAGCACATTAACTAGGCTGTTCAGAACAACTGTCAGTCTGAGGCAGAAATCAAAGAAAAGCAAGACGGAAGGGGAAAGCTTGCTTACCTGTCCTTGTCACTCTTTTGACTGGTCATATGCACATTATACTTTGGGGCAACACAGCTGTGCAGAGTAACATTTGGAAATACTCCAAACTGAGCAATTTAGCCGCACGTTGCCCTGTTTCACTGCACATGCCTCAGCACTGTGTCGGCTCTCCTCAATTCAACAGGACAAATACCCAATCCTCAAAAACAAGAACTGAGAGGCTGAAGAGCATGTTGTGTGAATGCACAGATGACCACCCAAAGAACCACAGCTAAAGGTATCCAAAGAACCACAGAAGAACTGCAGTCTTCTTTTTCAACTCCATGCGTCACACATAAGGGTGACCAAAAGCTGCTCTACCACTGGAGGATGGATGGTTAGAAGAGAACAGGATTCCTCATGTAACTATAGGATCATGGAATCATAGCACTTGAAGAGACCACAAGGGCTGTCTAGTCCAACTCCCTACCATGCAGGAACACACAATCAAAGCATGCTCAACAGATGGCTATCCAGCCTCTGTTTAAAAACCTCCAAAGAAGGAGACTCCACCACATTCTGAGGCAGTGCATTCCACTGTCCAACAGTTCTTACTATCAGGAAGTTCCTTTTCCTGTAGTTTGAACCCACTGCTCTGTGTCCTAGTCTCTGGAACAGCAGAAAACAAGCTTGCTCCATCCTCAATATATCTTTTCAAATATTTCAACATAACTATCCGGTCACCTACTCTTTTAAATGGTTTTTTTTTTTTTTAACGAAGAACACACAGTGTTCTAAAACACACTGGGTTTTAGTCTGAACTAGAGATGCTGAATTTATAGAATTCATAGATTCGACAGAATCATAGAGTTGGAAAAGTCACCAAGGGCCATCTAATCCAACCCCTTGCCATGAAGGACTACCCAATTAAGGCATGCCCAACAGAAGGCCATCCAACCTGTGTTTAAAAACCTCAAAAGATGGAGATGCCACCACACTCTGAGGATAAAACCATTCTGGAGATTGAAGCATCAGATGAGGCTCAAAGATGCAGCTTGTAATGCTTCACAACATGGTTGGCTGGTTTAAACTAGGTTGGTTTAAACCACATGACTTTTTAAAAAAAACACTCCTGTTTTTTTAAATTGATTATTCATTTTTTAAAAAGTCTGGCTATTAGTACTATTTTCCAACCCTCTTATTGGAACAACAATGACTGTTTGAATTTAAACATTTTAACTTTAATAGTTTATTGGCAGTTGTTCACTGTTAAGACCAATATCCACTGTCAGCTGCTTCTTTTTAATAGCTTTATTTTATAGTGCAAGAAATGCCATTCAGAAACAAATCCTTCAATTAACGTAAGTTGAACCAAAACAACTTGCTTTAAAAGAGCACTTTTTAAAGAACAATTATTATTTAAGCTAGTGGCCATAACATCTGAATTGCATTTTGCTACTTAAGTTTCTGATTTAGTCCTATATTGGTTTCAGTGCAAAAGAACCATACAAAGCACAAAACAAAACCTGGTTTAAACCCAAAAAATGGGGGCTGGTAAACAAACAAACAAAAAATAGGTTTGAGGATTTAAAAAAAAATGTTTCCCCCCCCAACCCTGCTTCACCAAGATAAAGGGCTGGACCCACACTGTCAAGAAGAAGCATGACTCTGAGTATGGCTGCTGAAGTAAACACTATTCTGGTACAGTGAGGACAAACTAAATCTGGACTAAGCAACTTTGTGAGTTGCTAAGCCAACTGAAAAGTAAGGCCAAAACATTTGGAAAAGCACTGATGTGTCACCAGAAAACCCAACGTTGTGTAATGAATGTTGTATTGACTTGCAGAATCACTCCATTCAATTTGTTACAGAGTCTTCTAATGTCCAGAAGATTATAGAACCATAGAATCATAGAGTTGGAAGAAACCACAAGGGTCATCCAGTCCAACCCCCTGCCATGCAGCAAGACACAATCAAAGCATTCCCAACAGATGGCCACCCAGCCTCTGTTTTAAAATCTCCAAAGAAGGAGAGTCCACCACGCTCTGAGGCAGCAGCATATTCCACTGCCAGAAAACTCTTACTGTCAGGAAGTTCTTCCTAATGTTTAGGTGGAATCTCTTTTCCTGTGGTTTGAACCCATTGCTCCGTGTCCTAGTCTCTGGAGCAGCAGAAAACAAGTTTGCTCCATCCTCAATATCCTTCAAATATTTAAACATGGCTATCACGTCACCTCTCAAGCTTCTCTTCTCCAGACTAAACATACCCAGCTCCCTAAGCCACTCCCCATAGAGCATGGCTTCCAGACCTTTAACCATTTTGGTCATCCTCCTCTGGACACGTCCCAGCTTCTCAATATCCTTCCTGAACTGTGGTGCCCAGAAGTGCTTTCTCTTTCAGGGTCATATCCAGTAGTGCCAAGAAAGCCAGAAGCAGCTGAGGAGCCTAAAGAGGAGTCTTACTATCATCACTGTCAGTCGTCATCATCACTCTCAGAAGAGTACAACAGGTCAAACAGGGAGACAGAGAATGGTGTCGATGCCACTCAAAGTATTGGCCTCTCTCTTGAATGATGTGGATGATCCCAAAGACAAGGGTTCTCTTTGTCCCACCCATAAGCCTGGCCAAACCTGGTTCAATAGAGCAAACTTTCATCTCTTTCTACTCCCTTCTGCTACAGCTATATCCTGACTCTCATGAATTGAGAGATCCAAACTGAAGATGGGCAGAGAATCCCAATTGTAAGAGTCATATTCTCAGTCAAAGGGTGTGATACCACTGAATGACAGAAGCAGCCAAAAGATTCTGGGCAATTCAACAGGAATCTGAGGAACCTCCCTCCATGGATTTTTCTTGGTGGTTGTCTTCTGAAGAAGAGTCACCTAGGAAATCAGTTAAAAAGCCTGCTGCAACTTTTCTAAAACAGAAATAAGCAAAGTAAGTAATTTAGGGAAGAGGACATGGCACCCCTTGTTGTGCAGGAGCCAGAGCTGGACTACACGCTGCAGAAAGCTTACAGGCACCGGTTGAGACAAGTCAACAGCCAAAGCATCCAGCCCCTTCCTCAGTCCTGACTTATCTTGATACCATGTTCAGTGTTTATGCTGTCTTGATACAGAGATGGACAGTTCCGGAGCTGATGATGACTTCTCAATATCTTGCTGGTACTATAGTTAGAACAAAAAGCTTTCATCACAATTGCTTCCAAGTCCTCAGAAATGGCAGGACCCTACTGTAGTGGATGGGCTGGATGATGTGGAGGCCTCTGGAAGCTCTTTATGTGCGCAAAATGGAAGAAGAAGCCATTATGACCTGTTGTGAAAGCCATTTCTTGGAAAAGTTTGAGGAAATAGATCTGAGCCTTTCCCAAATGGGGCCAGCAGACTAGAGAGCTGTCATCCATCTGTAAACTTTTAACCAGGAGGACCAATTCTTCTTTACTTGACTGCTAAATGGCTAGCAAAAAGGACAGATTTAAACATTATCTACATCTCTGAGGCAGAGGAAATGTCTGTTGGAGGGCAAGAGCTTACTGCTGCAAGCCATGCCTTTGCGGAGCAGAGTTTATATGGTCATATGTCACAGGCAAAAACAAGAAAAAGGTAAGAAAAAAACCCTAAAGAGCAGTAAAAGCATTTTTTTTAATTATGAAAAGCAAGACTTCTTGAAAAAGGAGAACCAAAAGAAGAGCACATTCCCCACAATGATGCTCATGCAGCACTCAGGAAAGTCACAACAGGGTACTAAGCCCCACACACACACACACACACACACACACGAGATGCACAGAAATCATGAAGAAGAGCATCAGGTTTTGTTGCCTAAGAATAAGCATGGGGACAGATTATAATTTGGGCTTCAGGCATGTGAGGAAGTGATGCTTAAATTTTTAATTCTTATCTCCTATCAGAGATAGATGGAGAAAGATGAAAAATGGGGAGGGAGGATTACAAACAAGCAACACCAGAAACCAGCAGGAGAAGGTTTTGATTCAAACTTTTCAAGATGCTTGATTCTGTCTACTTGGACTTTAATAAAGGTAGCACAACTGCCGTGGATGTTCACTAAGTGTATTCTGCATACCTTAAAGCTTTAATCAAGCTTTCACATACTGTACACTTTATATTTCATGATGAACCCTTTTTACCTATCCCCCCTTACCATCAGATATTAACATTCTCACCATCTGCCAACTGAGATAACAACACTTCATGCATCTGATGAGGTGGGTTCTAGTCCATTAAAGCTTCTACAATAAACTTTTTAGTATATGAAGTGCAACAGCACTGTGACTTGTACCACAGAATTAGAGTAGTCATGATGCAAAAGAATTCCTTGATGCACAGCTTAATGTGTGGCACATATTTCTGTCCTTTGTCAAACAGGAATTCCAGCTCACAGAGTCCTTCCCCCATGCAAGAATACAAATTTGCCTTTCCAGCTCTCCCAATTTCTAATCCAGCTTCATACATGGCAAAAAGGATTGTCTGGGGAGGAGAGGGTTTCTGAGGTTGATTAAACCATTCCTCCAGCTTCAAATGACTTTGCTCCACGGCTGGTCTTAGTCCCAAGGGAGGGAGGCAGTGATTTGACCTGTATTTCACCATCTAGATCAGCCAAACCAGAAAAGAAGATGCAACAACATTAGGATAACTCAATCATGTGGTATAACAGATTTATATGGGCCTACGCAATGACCAGCCACTGCATCTAGGATGGAAAAATAAAATATATAAAGAAAGAGACTAGGGCATGGAGCAATGGACTCAAACTACAGGAAAAAGAGATTCACCCTAAATATTAGGAAGAATGTTCTAACAGTAAGAGCTGGACTACAGAATGTGGTGGAGTCTCCTTCTTTGGAGGGTTTAGATGGCCATTGATTGTGTCTTCCTGCACGGCAGTATGGGATTGGACTGGATGGCCCTCATGGTCTCTTCCAACTCTTTGCTTCTATGAAATGACGGATGACACCCAGGATAGACAACAGTAAATAGGAGAAGTTCTAGGGGTCTTAGAAGACCACTAGCAAAACAGGACGTAACAGTGTGATACAGTGGCCAGAAAGTCAATACAATTCAAGGCTGCATCGACAAGAGTACGGTGTCCAGACTCAGAAAGTAACTGTTGTGTACCTTCAAGTTGTTTCTGACTTATGATGGCCCTAAGACAAACCTATCTTGGGATTTGCAAGTTCAGAGGAGGTTTGCCATTGCCCTCCTCTGATGCAAAGAGGATATAATTTGCTCAATGTCACTTAATGGACATCCATGCCCATGAAAGGATTCGAACCCTGGTCTCCCAGAGTTCTAGTCCAACCACACTCGTTCTCCAGAAAAATAATAGTTCCACTCTATTCTGTTTTGGTCAGACATTACTTGGAATACTCTGTCCAGTTCAGGACAGAACGATTCATGACAAATATTGATAAGCTGGAATGTGTGCAGAGGAGGACAACCAAGATGCTAAAAGGTCCAGAAAACAAGCTTTATAAGAATCAATTGAAGCAATCTGAGATGTCTACTTTGGAGGAGAGAAGTCTGAGATGTGGTATGATAGCTACCTTTTTCTGATACTCCAAAGACTAGAAGATGAACCAATCGATACAAATTACAAGAAAAGAGATTTTACCTAAGCATTAGGAAGAATTTCCCAATGGTAAGAACTGTTTAACAGTGGAACAGACTACATCAAAATGCAATGGGCTCTCCTTTGGAGGTTTTAAAAAGGAGGTTGGATGGCCATCTCTCAGGAGTGTCTTAGCTATGGATTCCTGCATGACAAACGGTTAGATTAGATGGCCCTTGCAGTCCCTTCCAACTTTATGATTCTACAAAGAAACTTGGTTCCTGCTTCACCTCTGCCTAGCCCGCCCCCCCCCAGCCAGAAAAACAGTCACTTTTAATGTCACTGCTTGATTAAAACAATATTACATGTAGCTTTCAACTTGTCATATCCAAATTCTACGCATATGCATCAGTTTTCTGTTATTTTATACAGGAGATCTACAGAAAGAGTGCTACCAATGTCTATAGAGTTGACAGAAGTCCCCACCCCAAAGAGGAGCAATTTAAAGTTTTGACACAGGGGACACAACCAAGGAAGGGAAGGGAAAAATGGAAGGGAGAAGGGCAGGGATAAACAAAGGAAGTGTGTGCCTTTATTTCAGTCACATTTACTCAGGACTTTTATGGATAGGTTTTGTAAGATAAAGACATTCTACCACCATCCCCCAAATGACCACAAGTTTAACCAAAAGGTGGCAGAAGTTCCACAGCCCCTTAAAATGTACTAAGCTTATTTGCCCATGGGCTTCCATGGGCTACAACATCCTCTATCAGATGCACAAAGTGAGTGAAAGTTGAAGAATGTAAGAACTCCCACTGGTATCAGCTTGTCTCCTGTAACTGTGGTTCAGTCTACAGTGTACAACCTGAGCACCTGTGGAAGTGTTCAGTATCAGCTCTAAGCAACGATGAACAGAAGATACAGCATGGTTGTGAGCAGAATGCCCCACAAGATAACTGAAAAGCTGTCACCTTAGATCTCATTATGCTCTCATACATTCCATGTAGGCTCAGTCATTCTCTAGCACAGTGGCTCTTAACCTTTTCATTATCAGGGACCCCCTTTAAATATCTTTTGTTGCTGTGGACCCCCAAGGCTTAACTCAAGATTTAAAACCCTAACAATAACAATAACAGGCCAACAACTATCACATCAGAATTCACAGAGAAGCTACTCAAATCCACAAACACCGGGACAACTTCAATAGGAAAGAAGAAACCCTTAAAGTTAACAAAGTTTGGCTACCAGTCCTGAAAAAACACCAAAATCAAAACTCAACACATGCAAATGAACTTCACCCAGGGACATGGGAATTTCCAGCAGACAATGGAACATTAGCCAAACAGACACTAATCCTCCTTGCATATCCTCCCACCCTACGAACTAGCCATTCAAATGCACAAATTTACACATCCTCTCCAACAGGGACTCACAGTATATAAACCCCACACACCCCTACCCAACCATTCTCTGAAGATGCCAGCCACAGATGAAGGCAAAATGTCAGGAATAAACTCTTCCAGAACATGGCCTCACAGCCTGGGAAAAAACCATGGAAAACCTAATAACAATACAATTACACCATCCATTAAACCTTCCTTCAGGCATTGGAGGGAGGGAGACTTTTCTCCTGCTTCTTCCTGCAAGTTTGTGGCTGGAGTGGATTGAACAGCAATGTGCAGGCCAAGCCAGCCCTTTTGCCTTGGCTTCTGTCACATGGCCGCTCCACTGAGAAGAGGAGGTGGACAGAGCAGCCTTCAAGCCTTCGTGGACCCCGTGAGGACATTGTGGCCCCTGGGGATCCATGGACCACAGGTTAAGAACTACTGCTCTAGCACATTAAGACTGAAGAGACTCTTACCTGTATTTTTATTGGCCAGGTGAAGTTGCTGACGTAGACAAAGAAAGTGATGTTCGGATTGTTACGGAAGTCAAATTTCTCATTAGAGAAGCTGTCCTTGTATTCTTTGATCTGGCTCTTTGAGACAACTGGAATCTCCTCCCCTGCTTGGGTACCAGCTGTGAGCATTTTAAAAGGGGGGTGTGGGGAGAGAGAGAAGGAAATTAGTATGGTTTAGACTAGACGTAAAGAGTTGCAGGTTCAAACCATCACCCAGTTACCACACACACGCGGGAGACCTGGGGCCAGTCACATCCTTTCAAACTAACCTGTGCTGGGCTGTTGAGACGACAAAACTGAGGAAGAGAAAACTGTGTATACCAATCAGTGCAACTTGGGGGAAAGGCAAGATATAAATGTAATAAAATAAAATGTCTGCCTTTAGTGAAATCCTCACTCATATTCCAACGGGTACTCTTATTCCTTTAATTATACAGCAAGACCCGTTGATAATAAAATTAAATGGTGCCATTTAAACAAGAAGATGTTGAGTGCAGTTTCATTGCTGCTATCACTGAACACAGAAGATACTGTTGTATAAAAAAGTTAATGCTGCAGCAGCC
Organism: Gambelia wislizenii; assembly: GCA_030847615.1. Taxonomy (NCBI): domain Eukaryota; kingdom Metazoa; phylum Chordata; class Lepidosauria; order Squamata; family Crotaphytidae; genus Gambelia; species Gambelia wislizenii. The sequence continues at coordinate 6,605,789 of JAUMIR010000005.1, forward strand.
GACACATGCATTCATGATGTGGAAGTCAGATAAATGTTTTCTTTTTCAGATTCTCTTTGTACAATCGTATTTAAAGTGTGCTTCAATATACACTTTTATATAGCACAGAAAACTACTAAATTGCTAAGCCACCTTTACTATAGGCATAGGAAGAGGAACTGGAAATGGCTCCCTTTAATCTGTGAGCCTCCTGTTGCCATTGGACAGTCAGAGAAAATGAGGAATTAAAGAAATAGGTGAATTAGTGATTTGGAATAATGAGCTCCTACTCTCATATTGCAGAACAGCATGCAAAAGTACGTATTAATGGCTGATAATCTGGTATTAGATATGGCAGTATCCTAAAACACGACACAGGCAAATAGCTGGCTTAGAACCTTCAAGCCGTTTGAACCTGTCTACATGGACTAGAATAAAGACATTGGTTCCTGACCCCAGCACAGCTTTTAACTTTGCAATGCAATGAAGTGGGACAGGCTGCCTTTCCTATGCGAGCCTCCCCCCAGGCACTCACTGAGCTGCCATGTGGCCACAGATGTGCTACAATTAATGCAATAGCTATGGAAGAAAGTGCCTAAGAATAAACCTAAGACACCAAGGAAATGAAAGTCCAGGTGGTAAGATGTTGGGGAACAGTAATACAACAAGGAGCAGAAACCTCAAGGTGGAAAAGAGGGAAGAAGGGATAGAGCAAGGAGCAGAGGGAAGGATATGCCGAGGAGGAAGACGTCTAAAATAAAGCTTTCTGGGTCTAAGGGTTAAAAGGCTGGAAAGAGCAGAGTGGCAGACATTAGGTAGCCAATGTCAGGTTGCAAGGAGGATGACTAACTTCTGACTCAATAGAACCAGGCAAATATTTAGCTAAACCATCAGCACTTCCTAGACATTTCTAGTTCGGACCCTAGATATGTAGGGGTGGAGAAGATTTTTCTCACCTGCAAAACTTGTTGACCAAGTGATGTTGAGGTTGAAGTTTTTAGAAGCATTGATAAACATGTCCAGGTCTCTGTTTTGCTAATTCCAGTAGACAATAATACAAAAAACCAAACCATAGATTAGTAACTTAAAACACAGAGCAACCTCCATTAAAACTAGATCAGCACTGCTTGACCAACAACAGTATGCCAAGATTCACAGAGTCATCTCCCACACTTTTGACTCAAAAGCTGAGCTCAAAGCCATGGTATCTGCTGCACAACTACACTCCACCAGAAGCGCATAGGGCCATGGACTTAACCTACTAATCATGGGAGAAGAAAATATTATGAAGATGCTTGCATCCCTGCATTATTTCCCCTTAGATAAGTCTGGTGGGTGATGTGTGCATACAAATCACTGGCATTTGGAAATTAACAGTAAAATGCTTCTATAAAAAGTTTTTTTGCTGTTGTTTTTACTGTGTAAACCAGAGCTTTCACAATGTATTATGGATTCCTCAAATGAATCACAAATCTTGCGAAGCCACTTCAGAGTCATTCCTCTCTAGATGCCATGGGATCATCAACACTTCTCAGCTTAAGTTTCCCATCTGGAAAATCAGGATAGCTGCACCCAATCTCACAGGGCCAAAGGAGCACAGGCAAGTGGGAGAAGCTGCCTGCGTGCAGCACACGAAGGAAAGAAATTCATCACGACGTATAATATACAAACTCCACTGGGCACCAAGGCATTTTAATAAATAACTTGAAGTGCAGTAGAGAGAATTTACTAACCTCTTCAGGCGTTGCTACAAAATTGATTGCTGTATAATAGCGATCATCTTCTTGCGAAAGACTGAAGGTGAATTGATAGTCAATAAGCAGAGTGTCTGTATGGGAGTATACAAAAGAGAGTGAGAAAGTACCTTGGTCCAAAGCCAGAGTTGTGGGAAGGCTGGCAGCTTGCATAAGTGAAAATATGAGGGCACAGCATCATTGTAGTCTACATGAATTGGGGAGAGATGAAGGAACATAAGCAGATACACAACAGCAGCAAAGGGTGTGAGCCAGAAAGATCACCATCAGTTTGGCCCCTACCATAACCTGTCATCTTGACATTATCAGGAGGAAGCAGGGGGGAAAGGATTTTTACCTGGAGGGCAGCTCATTCTGAGGGTTTTGCTGTTTGTAGCTCTTAGTAGTAAATCAGAGCTCCAACCTCCACTTAAGACTTATACACTTACGTTGTGGAATAAAAAACCAGCCACAACTTTAATTAATTACTGCTGAAAAGGCTGGCTTAGCATAGGGTATGGATCCATTAATTGGGCAACCCATATGTTGACCAATAAACCACCTCCCTATCAGGCTCAAATGCTGGAGGGAAACTGAGCTGAAGGGATGACATACTGAGGATGGAGCAGGCTTGTTTTCTGTTTCTCCAGAGACTAGGACATAGAGCAAACTACAGGAACTTCCTGACAGTAAGAGCTGTTCAGAAGTGGAATACACTGCCTTGTAGTGTGGTGGAGTCTCCTTCTTTGGGGGGTTTTAAACAGAGGCTGGATGGCCATCTGGAGGAAATGATTTGATTGTGTATTCCTGCATGGCAGGGGGTTGGATTGGATGGCCCTTGAAGTCTCTTCCAACTTTATGATTCCATGATTCTATGAGAACTAGGATTCCACAAGGGTCAAAGCAACTATGTAGTTATCTCAAAGCCAGTATGTGGTTCCACTATCACCTGGGACTGAAGCTAGACACACAACCTAAGTTATGTGTGTTCTTTCATGCCTTGATGCAAGGTCCCTTAAGGGGACCTCCTAGCACCATGGATGATGGGACGCAGATCCATCCCCCCACAATTTTATCCATCCCCATGCCCAACTCACCAAAAGTTCTGACAAATGTAAGCCAGAGCATAACAAAGCACAACAAAGCCAAGTGTTATTCAACAGGGAGGAAGAGCGAGGAAGCTATTACTGGATGGAATATGGGAGTTCTTCCAGGCAGACAGTTTTATGTCCCATAGGCAGAACTGACTAGTTCTTCCCCAGAGACCACAAAATCACAGGGGGTCCTGGGGAGGAGCAACGTCAGGACACAGTGCAATTTTCTGCCCCACCCACTTTCACTGTCTCATCCCTTGGCTGCAAACAGGGATGCCAGCTAAGTCTGGGCTCTTTGGCTTTCCCTCTCTTTCAGTTATTTTAAAGCAGCCAGCTCACCTGAAACAGAATTTTCACCATTAAATATTGCCTCCCTTGCAGAGAGGCAATGCAGAGCAGTGAGTTGGTTTTTACCTCTCACTCTAAGCCTCAAAGGCTTGATGTTTTTTGTTGCCAGCCTTCAACCACACACACACACCAGTCTTCGATTTAAGAAAGATTCTGCTTCCTGCTGGGTGGGGCAGAGAGTACCAAAACGGATCAAAGTAACAGTTGTAAGACTGGGTACTAAAACAGAAAACAGCTGCACTGATATATTCCCTGAAATGTGAAGTCGAAGGCTTTCATGGCCGGCATCCATAAGTTTTTTGTGGGTTTTTTTCCAGGCTGTGAGGCCATGTTCTAGAAGAGTTTATTCCTGACATTTTGCCTGCATCTGTGACTAGCATCTTCAGAGAACGGTGGTGTGTGGGTGTGTGGGGTTTATATATTGTGAGCCCCTGCTGAGGAGGATTAATATGTAAATTTATGTATTCAGTTGTTGGATGTTCGGTTCCTAGGGTGGGAGGATATGCGAGGGGGCATAATAATAATAATAATAATAATAATAATAATAATAATAAAAAAAAATATTTCTATCCCGCCCCTCTGCAACGCAATCGGGGTGGCTTACAATATAAAAACTCCACAGACACAGTACCCTAGCCCACCCACCCCTTAAAATAACATTAAATTATAAAAGATTAAAAACAGACAGTCATTAAAAATATATAAATTAGAAAGAAAAAATTAAAACATACAATAGTTTAAAAAATCTGATTGCAGCTCAGAAAGGACAGCCGAGTCTTGGGCCGAGATAGTTATTCAGGAAAGGCCTGCTGGAAAAGATCCGTCTTGACAGCTTTTTTAAAGCTGTCTAAGGTGGTAATAAGACGGATCTCGTCTGGCAGGCCATTCCATAATCTGGGAGCGGCAGCAGAGAAGGCCCTCTGGGAGGTCACCGACAGCCTTGTTTTCATAGGCTGTAACAGATTCCTCCCAGAGGACCGAAGTGCGCGGGGAGGGTCGTACGGAAGGAGGCGGTCCTGGAGATAAGTTGGACCCAAGCCATGTAGGGCTTTAAAGGTTATAACCAACACCTCGTACTGTGCCCGGAAACTAATAGGCAGCCAGTGGAGAGCTTTTAGCACAGGTGTTATATGCTCTCTTCTGGAAACACCAGAAATCAACCTGGCTGCCATGTTCTGAGCTAGTTGAAGTTTCCGAGTCAAGCACAAGGGTAGCCCCATGTAGAGCGCATTACAGAAATCCAGACGGGAGGTTACCAGTGCATGCACCACAGTTTCGAGGTCCCTGGTTTCCAGGAAAGGGCGCAGCTGGCGTACCAGCCGAAGTTGATAGCAGGCACTCCTGGCCATCGAATTTACCTGATTAGACATCTGGAGCGTCAGGTCCAGGAGCACCTGCAGACTGTGAACACAGTCCTTGGAGGAGAGTGTAGTTCCATCCAGGATTGGAAGTTGTATTCCCAGACCTGGTTTCGGGCCTGTAACTGTTAGTACCTCCATTTTGTCTGGATTCAGTCTCAATTTGTTTTTCCTCATCCAGTCCATTACTGCTTTAAGACAATTATTGAGAGGAGAAACACCATCTGAAGTCGAAGCTGATGACAGAGACATGGAAAAGTATATCTGGGTGTCATCAGCATACTGATGACACCGCACTCCATGCCTCCGAATGATCTCTCCCAGCGGCTTCATATAGATGTTAAATAGCATCTTAGTGTCTGTCTATTCAGTTAATGTTCCATTATCTGCTGGGAAGCCCCCTGTGCCTGGGTGGAGTTCATTTGCATGCACTGAGTTTTGATTTTGGTGTTTTTCAGGACTGGTAGCCAAACGTTGTTTACTATTAGGGTTTCCTCTTTCCTCTTGAAGTTCTCCAGGTGTTTGTGGATTTCAGTAGCTTCCCCATGCATTCTGACCTAATAGTTGTTAGCCTGGTCCAGAATTTCAGTGTTTTAAATAGCATTTTGTACCCAGGTTGGTTTATAACATGTTCTGCTACTTCTGATTTTTCTGGCTGGCCCAGTCTGCAGTGTCTCTTGTGTTCCTTGTTTCGTGTTTGCACACTGCGTTTTGTGGTCCTTATGTGGACTTGTTCGCAGCTGCATGGTATGTGGTAAATTCCTGCGGCTCTGAGAGGGACTCTTTTGTCTTTCGCTGAGTGCATCATTTCTTGGATTTTCTTGGTTGGTCTGTAGATCATTTGGAGGTTGTGTTTCCTCATCAGTTTCCCTATTCTGTCTGTATGGTAAAAATACCTTCCCTTTGGGTGGTTGTTTTTCTTCACTCCTGTGTTTTTTCCTGGGTCTGGCTGCTCTTGTGATGACTGAGCTGCAGTAACCATTAGCCTGTAGAGCCCAACACATGCAAATGAACTTTACCCAAGGACAGGGGGCTTCCCAGCAGACAATGGACCATTAGCTAAAGAGACACTAATCCCCCTCGCATATCCTCTCACCCTAGGAACTGAACATCCAACAACTGAATACACAAATTTACATACTAATCCTCTTCAACAGGGACTCACAGAATATAAACCCCACACACCCACACACCACCATTCTCTGAAGATGCCAGTCACAGATGCAGGCAAAATGTAAAGAATAAACTCTTCTAGAACACCACCTCACAGCCCGGGAAAAACCCTACAAAAAACCTATTCCCCCGAATATTTTTCTCTCCTTTTTTTAAATTTCCAATGTACTTCAAAATGAAATACATTTTTTAAAAAGTGCTGTTTCTCAATGGAACACTTTAAGAACAACACTAAGTATCCTAATGCTTTCAAAAGGCTCCTCAAGCCTACTTTGCTTCTTGCTCAGCAAGCAACCTTCAGTATTGTTTTTCAGGTGTTCTCTTAACAGTTTTTCATCACAAAACCCACTGGGAATAAAAAAGGAAATATTTAGGGAAAACACTGGGTGAGCAAAGAATATCCCAGTTCCTAGACCAGTGGACAGCATGAAGGAAGAGAGAACAAATTATCAACCACCATCTTAAAAGCTGAAATATAGCTTGACTAAGAACTCTTGCTTTGCAAAGCATCTCACTTGACTAAAACGACAGAGGAATGGATCCCTGCTCCTAAACAGCCCAGCTTAAGGATTAAACAAGCAATAGTAATTACTTTTATAGCACTGTTTATGTGCAAGACATTTTACATTATGATCTGAAAATAAGAAAACCCACAGACACAGAAAATGTGCAATAAAAACTGAGGGCTTGTCTAGATGGCAAAAATACTCCTCATAGAATATGAGGAGAATACCTTTTGTCCCAATGGTATCCCGCATCATTTGACATATTCAGAACGAGGGGGGGACTCCAAATAGTCTGTGGGGAAAGCCCTTGCAGCTTTTCCCAACTATTTTTTAAAACTCCAAAGGAAATGCACATTCCCGCTTGTTGGGACAACCGATTCACTTTGCTGCACTTTCCCAATAAGAGCAGAAGTCAAAACCTGATAGGTCAGACACGTGCAGGGGGCAGAGGTATCTGGCAAGGCAGCGCCTAGAACCAGCATGTTGGATTTTTACCATAGCAATCGTGCACTGAGGTGACGAGACAGCCTTTCCCCCTTTTTTCTGTTTATTTAAGTGGAAGATGACACTTCTGCACTTTAGATTTTTTTTTTAATACTGTTCAGTGGTGGCAACTGGTGACAATAAAAACACATATAATTCACTTGCGCCCGCCATCTTGATTTGTAGGTGTGCCCATTTGAACAACATATGGATATGCCTTTGCATGCCTACAATCTTGAAAAAAATGTGGAGATAAATGAAAGCTGCTGCAAATTGGTGCTACTGCATATCAATCCACATCTTATTGCCTTATATAGACAAGCCCTGAGTTGGGAAGAGAGGATAAGAGAAAGGGAAAGTTGGCCAGGTAAGTAACTTTAAGGGAGACCATTGAGAGACCTAGAAAGATTTTAAAGATGTGGCTATACCACTACAATACTGCTCCAGAAGGGAACTCCAGAGTAAGCAGCAGCAGAAGAGAGAAATGATGGAATATATAACTCCTAGGAGAATCATAATCCATCTATTGAAAGCTATTTGCTGTACCAGTACCAATTTTACATACAACAAAAGAAACATATTTTGCACTCACAGTAGCACGTCCCTTTGAGAGGATTGCCTTGGTACCGGTTTTCAACTTCACACCTACAAGAAAGAACCCATAATAATGTTGACCTTTAGGTTTAATTTTCCCTTGAACCCAAAATTGTAATTTTTTTTGTTTTCTTTTAATTCACATCCAACATTAACTAGGAAGGCTGCTTCTCATTTAAACAAGAAACAAAAATTAGCAAGACTAAATATTTAATGAGTTGCTTTTAAAATGGCAAGACAGAAGACCAGAACACAGAAAAACAATAACAAACCTGAAATTTGGAAAACATGGGTGAGAACCTTGGCTCTAACTTCAACAATTGCCTAAAAATGATGACCAGCTATCTAACAATAACTACAACATCAGTCATAGGAGGTAGAGAACTACAGTTGCCCCTTCACATTCGCGAACTCAGCATTCGCGGTTTTAATTATTCGCGGTTTTGGGAGGCCCCCCCTCCCCCCCGAAAACCGCGAAAAGGGGCCTCCGGAGGCCCCTTGAAAGCCCTGGGAAGGAGCGGGGAGGGCCGGGGAGGCGTTCACGGGGGCTTTGGAGACCCTCCAGAGGCCCCGTGAAGGCCTGGGGCGGGTGGGGGGAGGCCACGGAGGCCTTCACGGAGCCTTCCAAGGCTCCGTGAAGGCCTGGGGAGGGTGGGGGGAGGCTGCGGAGGCCTTCACGGAGCCTTGAAAGGCTCCGTGAAGGCCCCGGGGAGGGAGGGTGGAGGATGGGGGGAGGCCTTCACGGAGCCTTGGAAGGCTCTGTGAAGGCCTGGGGAGGGTGGGGGGAGTCCGCGGGGGCCTTCACGGAGCCTTCGAAGGCTCCGTGAAGGCCCCGGGGAGGGATGGGGGAGGTTGGGGGGAGGCCTTCACAGAGCCTTGGAAGGCTCTGTGAAGGCCTGGGGAGGGTGGGGGGAGTCCGCGGGGACCTTCATGGAGCCTTTGAAGGCTCCGTGAAGGCCCTGGGGAGGGAGGGTGGAGGGTGGGGGGAGGTCTTCACGGAGCCTTGGAAGGCTCCGTGAAGGCCTGGGGAGGGTGGGGGGAGTCCGCGGGGGCCTTCACGGAGCCTTGGAAGGCTCCTTGAAGGCCCCGGGGAGGGTGGGGGGAGGCTGCGGAGGCCTTCACGGACCCTTGGAAGGCTCCGTAAAGGCCTGGGGAGGGTGGGGGGAGCTCAATCAATATTCGCGGTTTTTTGACATTCGCGGGGGTCCGTGGAACCTAACCCCCGCGAATGTCAAGGGACAACTGTATAAACTTTTGCTTCATTTGATGTTTTGTAACAGATGGAAAGAATTTGAGTAATTTTCCAGCAAAAAGCACACATGCACAGTATATAGGCCCAAATCTTCTTGTGGTGTTATACTGGGGTAACTCCTGATTACATCCCATTTAGATACTTGTACAAGGAGGTATCCAACAACACCCCCTTATGCAAGCCATGTCTTCATTCACTCAGTGCAATAGCACATGGGCACAGCTTTGTCCCTCAACTCCATGATCAGACTAGCCACAGGAATGTCACTGGAATGGGCTCAGGAATGGCTGGGAAGCTACCAGCAATGCCACCCACCCATTTCCTCAGCCTCCTCCATCCATGTAAGTATGCTGGCAGGGCTTGACACTCTATCAGCATTGAATTGGATCTTCGCCACTGTTCCCAGACCTTCTGGCCCAGGCTGCTTCGCACAACTGAAGGACCAGCTCCTGAGAGACTCAGCCACCATTCAGCCTGATTGGCAACAGCTCAGATGGGTTCATCAGTCCCCTCCACTCAGACAATTTAAAACTGGTACCTGCACTAAAAGGTTATTGGCTTTTAAAAAAAAATGCCTGTTGGACACAGATTATAAAAGATTAAAATCATCTGCACAGCATCATCTATGTTTGGTTTTACTTATTTATTTGCTTGTTTATAGTATTAGGAGATTTTCTTTCAAAGGTCTTAAATGCCCTAAAGGCACCAGATCCCATGTGATCCTGGAAGCTAAGCAGGGTCAGCCCTGGTTAGTACTTTGACACAGTAACCACCAATGAATACCAGGTGGTGTAGACTCTATTTCAGAAGAAGGAACTGGCAAAACCACCTCTGAGTATTCCTTTCCTTAGAAAACCCTATGAAATTCATAAGGTCACCATAAGTTGATGGGTGAATTGAAGGCAGGCACACACACACACACACACACACACACACAGTCTCTCAACCCACCATGGCCCCCATGGTGATGTGCAATGAATAACCTTCAAAACAAATAAAGACCACCCCTTAAAGTTAAGTTAAAACCACAGATAAATAAACTAGCCAGAGCAGCCCCATACCCCAATTGCAAAGACCAAAGGCTGAGTGAAATAAGACAGACTTAGCCGCCTGCTAGAAACTCTGAAAGGATAGAGCTAGTCTGAACTCCCTGGGGAAGGAGTTCCATCGTTGGGGTGCTGCTATAGAGGAAGCCCTGACATTTGTGTCCACCAACTTAGACTTGCAGGATGGCAGGACATGCAACAGAGCCTCTGCTGAGGATCTCATTCTGGGCAGGACATTTAGGGCTTTATGGGTCAAAAGCAGCACTCTGAATTGATCTCGGAAGTAAACCAGAGACCGGTACAGTTTGGTCTTGTATGGTCTCTCAAATGAAAACCTGAGAAGGTCTGGCTGCTCCATTTTGCACTAGCTATAGTTTCTAAACACTTTTCAAGGGCACCCCACTTTTTTTAAATGGAGAAACATCTATCACTGTGCTGAGCGTTTGCCACTTTCAGGTTCTGCGGTCAAAACCTGTACATTTGGAGCAGCATAAAAAAAACTCCTGCTACCTTTCCCATATACTTTCTACTTTTGATAATACAGCTCCTGAACAAACACACCTTTCAAATGTGAAAGGTGAACTTTTTATAGAACCTGTTTCTTGTCATTGTTTCCCACTGGGATACTTGATATAACAGAGCACTTTGGCTAGTGGGAGGTTTAAATATGGGCTAAAAAAAATAAATACACATATAAAGAAAATGACACGTGGTCTGTCTTGTCAGACTGCAACAGGCTCCCTATGCAGAATGGCAAAGGTCTGGGTGGTTTTAATTAGTCCTAAACATTTGTGTCATCACACACACACACCATTTCATCTCTCCATTTACACCATGGTACCCCAACACATCCCAAATTGCCACTTACAGTTGGCATTCCTCTCCTTTGATTCCTTTCGTGGTACAGAAACACTTTCCTGAGTTTGCATTGCAGACAGAAGCGTGGCCGTTACACTTGCAAGCTGGAAGAGGAAAGACAGTTTCACTAAATCAGACACCAAAACCACATTAATGAGCAATTAAACAGTTTAATCTGCATTGTGGGTGGCTTCTTCATTATGACTTTACACAATATGCTGCTTTTTTCATGTCTTTATCAGATGAGACTTGTGTGATATGATTAAGAAGTTGCATCTTCAGAAGAATCCCTCAGACTTTACAAATGGGTGAATGACCTGAAGACAGGAGCTAAATCAAGAATAGCTTGCACCCTGCATTATCCTACAAGCAGAATCTAAGATTTTACCATTCATTTTAGGTGTAGGCTTTTGGTAGGGTGGGTGGCACATGCTGTGCTAAAAGTCAATGGCTGTGAACTGGAATGCAGGTCACCCCTTGTATCCGCAGAACCCATATCTGCAGTTTCAGTTATCCGTGGCTGAAAAAATAGGAACACATACCATAGTCTCATGCTGGAAAATGCCTAGAGAGATGTCCTTCCTAGGAATTACTAGGTCTTCCAACACAACTCTATGGTATGTTTGTACCAGGAATCCTTTCTTTTAATAGGGTTTGCTATTATCTGCAGTTTCTGGTATTCGCAGTAAGTCCAGGAACCAAACCTCTGAGGATACGGGGTGGGGGGTGGGGGGGGGGTTAACCTGTACTCAGACACTCTTTAATACTTGAATTTCAGATGGCCACAGTAAATAGTTATTTTAATTAATCTAGTGATCCACTTTTGAATGATTTTGAGGAACGGGGGAGGGGTAATCAATGGTACCTGAACATTCAAAACATATGAAATTAAAAGAGCGTTGATGCTAAAGTTATATCCTTTATTATCAGTGCTGTATCCCTGCTACAGATCTTCAGGAGCACAAAGAAAACACACAGAACACTTGATCCTAGACCAAATTCTCTCATTGTTCTACTCTTGTTTTCTACTTTTGAATTCCAGTCATCTAGGAGTTTATCTTCATGGACAGTTTACTCCAGCTTGCCCCCATTCCAGAGACCTGAAGTCCAAATGACACAGGGCATCTACCCCTGATCTGCCCCTGGGGCAGTCCTAATTATCCCAGGGGGGGAGATATTGGGCTCTCACTTCTTGTATCATTTTTCTAGGTCTTAAGGTTGGGGAGAAACATTTGAAAGCATGTAAGAAATGCCTACTGAAATTCAGAAGTAGGGAGCCTATGGTGCTTTCCATATGGCTCTCCCAAGTAACAAAAGTCAGAATAAATTACACAAAACAGTGTAACTATACACAGGAAATCATGCAAGATTGCACAGGTGAAACAAGCAATACAAGTGGCAGAAATCAGCTTTCATCGGCTTAGAAATTGAAAGACGTTTAGCATGGAACAAACAGTTCCTTTGATTTGTGAACTATAAGACTAGGCAGTCGACAGGAAAAAAAAGATGCAATCAGTCTGGGCTGGTCAGGAGAGGAGGGGAGGCTGAGGACACAACTTACGCTGACAGGTCCCTCCATTGGTGGGGTCTCCATAGTAACCAGAGATGCAGGTCTCGCAGTTCTTGCCCGTTGTCAGGTTCTCACACCTCTCACAGATGCTCTCGTTAACACATTTACTGTGCCCGTTGCACTGGCAGGCTGAAGACAAAAGGGAGCCTCAGCACAGATCTCTCTTTGCCACCTACTTCATTATTTATTAGTACTTCATTTTTCTGAGGCTCCCTCTGAGCTCCGTTTTTCAGGACAAGTGACAGCAAGTTCCTACAAGACTGGTTGGCAGCTGGCAAAGGGCTTAGCATCAGAGGCACTGCTTCCGAGAAATTCAACAAATATGAACAGGGATCTGCACAAGAGCTTCTCAAGGGAGCTCACTCATGCTGAAGGCACAGGCCACCACACTCATCCTGTTCATTTTCTCCCAGGGTTGCTGGTTTGGCGACTATTTTTTTTACAAGAGAGGGAGAAATGGGCTCTGCTGACAGATCAGCTCCATTGGGTTCCCCCTCAACTGATTAAATCAACCTTTCTCAACCTTTTTAACCTGGAGGAACCCTTGAAATAATGTTCAGGTCTCAGGGAATCCCTGCATTAAAAATTTCATATCCTTAGCTCAAAAAAAAAACAAAAGTTGTTTTTTTCAATCACAATATCTCAAGAAATCCTACGGTTCTAGGGAACCCTGGATGAGAAACCCAGAAGTAAGTATTCAAGCTGGCAGTTATAAGAAACCTGCTGCTAAGAACTGGTGCCTCAAGCCAGAATCCTATTGGGACAGTCTGCCAGCTGTTTTCCTTTCCCCAGTGGTGGCAAGGGAGGGTATAGTTTCTCTCTAGCGCCTTCCTTCCTTCAAGGTTGTTGTGCTTGTGGCCTTCTTCCTACTGACATCACTGCCTAGGCCAGTGCAATGCATTAGAAGGATTCTGAGTCTGCTTCTCCACCCCGCCACCAATTCCTTCCTGATAACCCTTTCCCTCTGGGTTGTGCCTTTTAGGTTGCAAACAGAAGAACAAGGCCTGCCCAGTTCCATTACCAATTGTACACAAGTCTTCAAGGAGACAACCGCGTTAGCCTGTCTCTGCATAAGGAAAGCAGCACCTCAAAGTGAACTGATATGATTTAGCATAAGCTGTCCAGCCCACCGATGAAGCATCTGATGAAGTGGGCTGGAGTCAGTGAAAGCTTTTGCTGAAATATATCACTTGGTCTCAAAGATGCTGCTAGATCCCTCCTCCCTCTGGCTTTTCCTTCTTCACTCTTATGGAAATTATTTGGTGAGACTTTTTGGCTGGGCTGGTGGTGGTTTCCAAATGTTTTGAAAGAAAGAAAGAAAGAAAGAAAGAAAGAAAGAAAGAAAGAAAGAAAGAAAGAAAGAAAGAGAAATGCTTGTTTGATTTTTCCTATTCTATTGCTAACTACTCCACCAGAATTCAAATAAAATAGGCACCATCACCTGTGTCCTTTCTGAAGAAGCTTAAACATTCTCCAATAGATGGAATAAATTCAGCCACTGCCCTCCTTCCTCCAGCTACTCTTACTAGGTGAACAAGGCAAAGACCTTCAGAGTTTTCAGATGGAACTGATGGGTGATTAATTGATCTCAAATGTGCACGCATCACTACATTACCTGGGCACTGTATGAAGGACCAGTTATATTTGTTCTCAGCCTGGCACATACTGACATCAAGGACAGGCTCTAGGTAAGATTTCATAGTTGGTAGTGCAGGTGGTGTTGGCTTTGGTATCCTTACTGGACCTTTGAAAGAGCCTTCGATACATTTCCCTTTGCCTGTATTACTGGGATCTGTGCACCAGCCACAGCCAGGTTGATCCTGACAGTGAGCACAAGTGAGGTAGCCAGAACAATTTTCCGCTGTGGGAAGAACATGTGAAAGAAGCGCCACATATCAGAAAACAAGGCAACAGACATTTTAAAACATCACACTCTGGGCTCAGTCACATACAGTAAACAAACCATGGTTCGACGATCCTGCAGCTGGTGCACTTTCTCCTCTTCACTCTGATGCTGACTCCTCTTACCCCCAACTACCCCTTGAAGTACCAGTGTTTGCCAAATCTACCAACTACTATGAGATGCTGCCCCCAAACTACAACTGGAAGCTATAACATGTGAAGTAGAGTTCTACTTCCTTTTTGAAGGTCAAACCTGTTTAAATATTTCAGTAATTCAGTAATACAGAATGATGAATGCAGCCTTTATCCCTGTGGCCTAGACTACATCAGTCCATCTCTCACAAAATATCATAGGTCTTGACATGAGACTTACAGATGTCTCATGAGAGGAAGTTAGGCAAAACATTCTATTCTCCCAACTTTTAAGCAGTGGCTCTTCAGGAGGAGGAATGGAAAGTATATCTGCAAATTTTCTCATCCTTGATGAGAAAGGGTGTCTCAACACATCAACACCCTGTTGAGAAAAAAGTCAATGGCCATGAGATTTTTCACGCTTTTTGCAAAAAAACTGGTTTACACACACACACACTTACTTGTCTGCACAAAACAAACTTGCATTCTGCACAAAAACTCTTCTAGTGTAATACTCAAGATCTCTGCATAAACATAAATTTTGTGCAATACAGTATTTTTGGTAAAAAAAAAGTGCAGTATAACTAATCATGAAAAATGAGCCAAAAAAAATCTTATTATTTCACTCATGAGAATAAAATAACTGAAGATTTACATTACTAATCATGAGAAACCAGATAGAAAGTAAGGAACTTCAAAAGTCTTAATCAACATGGGTATCTCAGCATAACTCTCTGAACCCAGGCCACCACAAGTTTCTAACAGTTACCCTGTTATTGGGGAGGAGGGGAGGTCATCCAGCCTAGAATGAAAATAGGAAATCTCCAAAGTCACTCAACATGGGAATCTCAAATAAGTCTTTCACTCCAGGCAACAACTAGTTTCCTAACATTACCCTTTTATTTGGGACTTCAGCCTGGGAACTACTCCAAGCCCAATCCAATTCATCATCCTTGAGGATGCTGTCCCACAATGAGCCAATATTGTTGTTTGTTGCTGTGTGCCTTCAAGCCATTTCCAATATATGGCGACTCCAGAAAACAGGGTTGTCTGAGGGCTGAGAGCATGTGACTTGCCCAAGGTCCCCCAGTGTCAGGTCTCTGTGTATCATACAAGGCTAGGCCAAAAGCCTGCCTGCCAGGCTTGGCCAGCCAGAGGCCTGACAGGAGAAAAGGGGACTCATGTGGGGGAAGCAATGGAATGTGCCTGGTACAGTCTACTATCATACACCAAGGTCAAACAGATGCTTAGCCTAGGAACATAAAGGGAGGTGGCGAAAGTGGAATGTGTGAGCTGGGAATCATCAAGCCTCATTTAAAGTGTACCAAAGGGGAGGAGGGGGAAAGTGAAACTTTGGTTGGAACTAAAGAGACTGGCTCCCCCGGAAAAGCTTTAGATCTGTCAATGACGTGCTACAATAAAACATTAAACCTAATGATTATTGTCTAAGTGATTGAAGATCAACTGGGATCGTTACACCCAGTGGGTTTTCATGGCTGAACGGAGATTCAACCCCTGGTCTCCAGAGTTGTAGTCCAACACTCAAACCACGACATCACGCTATACACAAGTGGATTTGCTTACACGCGGCAAGAGAAGAGCATACAAGGTGTTGTGGTCAGAGGACAAGCCAGCTAAGGCCACAGCCACTCTGTCTCATGACATTTGTTTTTCACCCCTTCCATCAAGGGATTGCTTACGTGGACAGTTGCTCACAGTATGCCACTCCATGCACTGTCCATAAGGGAAGGAAGCCACGTATGCATTTGAGTCTACACACTGCTTCTTGTTGCTGGACCACATGCATTCCGAGTTGCTGCTGGTACATTCACTGCACGTCGTTCTCAAGCCACAGGGAGTACGGCACTGCTTGGCACTGTGGTTGGCTGTGCATTTACAAACAAAGGGTTAGCGCAAGTAGTTACTGCAGCCTTTATAGACCTTATTTTCTTCCACCTCCCTTGAAACATGGGGGGGGGGGGGAAACACAGCATGGCAAGTGTAAAGAAACTAACTTTCTCCTCCCATATCCAAGAGACTACAAGCTCCTGACACCACTTCCTTGTCAGTTTCTGAATGTTTCTTCCTTTCTTCCTCTCCTTTATGGTTGAAAATCCTTCACCATCATTTACTTATTGTTGCTTCCCCTTCTTCCAATGGGTTGACAATTTATCTCCTACAACCTTGCCAGCATGCTACACTGCCCTCAAGATTTTATGCTTGAGGTCACTGTGTTGACATCAAGCTTCTCAGTTCTTCATTCTTTCTAAATTTCTCTATCATCAAGGACTAGACTGCATATCGTGAACTTCAGGGAGATAGTGCCAAGATATTCTCAATGTAACATATCACTGTCAAGGCTGTGTAGTCTACAAGCACCAACTAAATGGATTTGGGGCATGACACTGTAAGTGTCCACACACCCCACTCCACCTTCCCTGTGGCTGCAAGGATGCATGCAGACCTGCCAGATTGCAGAACTAATCTAGACACTGATTATATACGGATGTTCCTGCTGAGTTGCTTGCTATAGATAGGGCAACTTCCTCAGCATTCCCATGCAACCCTAAAATACAACCTAGCCTCTAGCTTGTCTCCTGTTACAACCTACTAGGTAGGCCACCTTGCCCAAAGGTAGCTAGATTAATTATTTGGGGAGAGGTTATAGCTCAGTGTCAAGCAGAGGTTTTGAAGACAGTCCTGTGACCAATCTCTGAGATTGCCCAGAAGAACTAGGGAAAAAATGCTGTCTGAAATCCTGGAGAGCCACTGACAATCAGTGCCAACAGGACTCAAACTGGTGGATCAAAGTCTCTGGCTTAATATAAGGCTGAGATATAAACTTAAAATAAACTCTGTTCTGTGGTCCAGAGTTTCCAGGTGACTGGAAACCTTGCTTTCCTTCACTCATTCTCATCCCAATATGCTGTAGCTACACAGACCCATTCCTTTGTGAAGGCCTTCTGGAATAATGCTAACCCTCACCTTTGGAACACTATTCCATACTACAACTGCACTGCTGCCCAGTCCCTCCTTCTTCATCCAGTACTCCCAAATGCAAGGATGGGCAAAGTGTGATCTGAAGGCCCGATGAGGCCCCTGAATCCCACTTTTGTGGCCTCTGAAGCCTCCTTGGTGACCCCCTGAAGTCTCTCAAATCCTAAAAAAAATTCTTGCTGATTTTCAGGAGATTTTCCGCCCCAAACCAGCCAAATCAACTAAAAGCTCACCACAAATTTCGCAGTTTACTTCTCCCACCCCCAGAGCACCAGCACACCCCTGGGAATACCAAAATATTAACTAAACACTGGCCAAAACAGTGGCAAGATGTGATAGAATATAACTTCTGGTGTGCTGAAATATGGTGGTGCAGGCCCTCCAAGGGGTTGCAGGGGCCAAAACTGGTCCCCATCTCCTCTGCAGTTGCCTATCCTTGCTCTTATGTAACTAAGAGAGAGACAACTTAGCAAGGCAAATTCAGTATTAATGAAGAGAGTCTGGGGTGTGTTAAACACCCAGTTCTAGATCTCCTAAGAAGGTTTTCCAGCCATGTCACTTTATCACCCATTGTCAAAATAAGATATATACATTACCCAAAAAGAACAATAATGAGAAATATTTTACCAGGCCTTTCACAGACGCTGCCATTGACAAGGTTGATACAAGTTGCTGCCTTCAGCCCTCCTTTGCTGGGCTCTGCTAAGTAACTGCAGAACCCAATGTCACTTGGCTCCCCCGGCAACCACTGCAGCAAGGTATTTGTAAAGGGAGACATGTCTTCCCAGCACCAGTATGATATATTGATCTTCCGCAGTCCAACCCATGGTGTCAAGGCTTTAGCCTAAAGGTGGGGAGGCAAACAAATTTTCAACTGAAGATACAAATATGTAATTTCAGAAGAGGCACAGATCTATGGTGTAACTCCAGTGCATCTCAGTAAGCAAAACTGTCTTTTCAGTTAACAAATACATCTTGTTTGTCCTTTGTTGCAACAGTTCCACCAGCTGCCAGTCCGTTCCCAGGCACAATTCAAAATGCTGGCTTTGACCTATAAAGCTATATATGGCTCAGGTCCAGGTTATTAGAAAGACTGCATTCTCCCATACAAACCTGTTTGCATTTTGAGATCTGCAGAGAAGTCTCTTTTCTCTGCCCCACTACCCTTGCAAGTACATTTGTAGGAAACATAGGAGAAGGCCTTCTCAGTGGCTGCCCCAAGATTTGGAATTCCCTTTCCAGAGAGGTTAGACTGGCACTCTCTCTACTCTCTTTCCTCAGGCAGGTGAAGACCTTTCCATTTCAACAAGCCTCTGAGAGCTCAACATACAAGGCCCGCCCCACCTAACCAATGTGCTGGATTTTCTATTTGTTGTTTTTGTTGTGCTTGGGTTTTTTTAAAAGCTGTTTACAAGTAAACCACACCTTTCAACAACTCATTTTTCAACAACTCAGTCTTTTGATATTTTCAAATTACAGGCAAGTTCCATTAATTCAACAAGGGCTCTGCTCTTTCGTCAGTTCTTGCCTATAGAGGCTTGCTTGGGATGGCTTGCACGTGTGCTGCTTGCAAAGTGAGCTGAGAGGGAACTAAGGCACCAAGCCTCCATGGTTGGCTTACTTGGAACCATATGCATGTGCAGTCCCAAGTCATGCTTGCAGAAAGAGCAGACCCCTGGTTGAACTAATGGAACTCTCCTGTAAAGTTCTTTTTGCCTATGGTGTGTGCGTGCGTACATGTGTGCCTCCCTCCGCCAGTCCCATCAGCTGCTCTGCCACCATCCCTTGTGTTGGCCGGGGCGTGTGGAATACCACCCCCACTCCACTCACCATGTGTGTGCACGCACGCACCTCCAACAGTCCTATCAGCCTCTCTGCCCCCATCCCTCACACTGGCCATGCGGAGTGGGGGAGAGAAATACCACCCCAGCTCCACTCACCCTATCTGTGTGTGCATGCACCTCCACCAGTCCCGCCAGCCTCTCTGCCTCCATCCCTAGTGCTGGTCATGCAGAAGGGGGAAAATATTGCCCCAGCTCCACTCACCATGTATGTGTATGCGTGCATATGTGCCTCCACCCCAGCCAATCTGCTCCCTTCACTCACTGCCATGTTGTCTCTGGTCCCTTTTTGCTCTCTCTTCTCCCTTGCCCAGGGAAGGGCAGAGTATTCTCCCGTAGGGTGTGAGGAGTCAGTCTGTGCCACCAGGGTGCATGGAGAGCGGGAATGGAGAGAGGAAAACACCACCTCCTGGGTTCAAGGGAAGGATTTCTCTGTGTCTGTTTGTGTGTGTCAGGGATTACTTTCTTTTCTGGGAAAGGTTTGGCCTTTTTTGGCAGGGGGGTCCCCTGCTTATTCAACAGATTAGGGACCAGAGCACATAATGTTTCCATAATTTGATGATTTCTACTTTTTGAGGCTGCTGTGGTCAAATAAGTGGGAAACTGCTGTATTTTTAAACTGGTTTTAATTTTTTAAATAGTTTAATCACTTTTTAACATTACTATTTTGTGAATATTTAAAGATGTGGGGGTTTTTTTTATCTGCTGTAAACCATCTTGAATTCTGAACTATGGAAAAGGCAGGATATTGGTGGTGGTGATGGTGGGTGTGGGGGTGATGTTCTTTGGACTACTGAGAACAAAATCAGGAAGGGAGCAAGGCAGGAGACCAATAAGCTAGCATACAAGATTATGGGCCTCTGCATCTCCCCCAGTCATCTGTCCTGCTGCTATCCTCTTCTCTTCTGACTCGCTCCAAACTGAATGCACAGGCTATTAGGGGCAAAGCTACATGGCCATAAGCTCTGTGCAATTCAAGATTAAACATGGCTGAAATAGGGCTCTAATAATGACCTGTTTTAGCTAAAATCACCAATGGAGGAGACACACCGACTAGGCCAGGTATAAAGGTGGCAGGCAAATAGAGGGAAGCGAGCACAGGCTCCCTCAACCTGCAACTGTTCTGTGACAGCCCCTGAATGTCTGTTTTCAGATGATTCAGAGTAACTTGTTCCTTATCCCTGGACATGGACTTACTCCAACAGACACAAGAAATGAAAAAGGTATAGATAACACCAGTCAAAAACCTGAAGTTGCTTTTGGATTATGTATTCGAAAGCAAGAAAACATCATGGGAGAGAGAGATGCTAAAGTAATCTTGGTTACAACCTCACTCCAGGTAAAGTGCTCCATTTCCACAATCCCCTTGGAAAGAGAGTAATTTGTGAGCCCATTGATGTACACAATCATCCCAGATCGCTCTGTCAGAACCTTCAAAGGTATAATGGACCACTCACCGAGGACTGGGTCTTCTGGAGTTCCTTGAGAACAAATTCCACCTTCTTCTGAGTAGTGAGCGATGCCAAAGCAGCATTGTGGTTCCTACAGGTCAGCTTAGCATTGTCATAGCTGTCTTTTGTGTTTGTGATTTTCAAACAAGAATTGCCAACCAAGTGCCATGTGGCCCCACAGATGTTTTCTGTATTAAAAAAAAAAAATCCCCACAGATTTCTGTATTTGCATGAATAACTCACTGTAGGATAATATCTATAAAAATCACCACCCTGAACACAATTAGCCTGCTAACAAAAAAATAAAAAATGGTATTAAAGGTCCAGCAGGCTTTTCTTGGAGGTATTCACTATCAACACACCCTGGGATTAACTCATAAGACCAAAGATAAGCAACCTGTGCCCTCCAAGTGTTATTGGACTGCAACTCCCGGCATCTCTTACCATTGGCTATTCTGGCTAAGACAGATGGGAGTTGAAACCCAACAACATGTGAAGGGTTTCTAGATGCCCAGCCCTGGCACAGATTGGTATTCACCAGGCTACCTGTGCAAAGGAACTGTGTTCAGCTGATCAGGCAAAGGCGTTTTACAAAATGTATTTTGTTTTGGACCCTAAGGGATAACTAATGTATAACATAGGCAGCCAGATTATACAAATTTGTGGACTAATACTCTTAAGATACTTGTGTGAAGAACTGTACTGCACAGAAACAGGGGACCCTAGTCAAGAAACAAGACTGTGAAAAGGCTGAAAACCTGCCTTGTATTAGCACCTGAATTCTAGAGAAGGATAGGAAACCAACACTGGATTTGTTATGGGTGAATGGACTCTCACTGTCCCGTATCATTCCAATGAGATTTGAAGAGAATACAGAAACAGCTGGTGCTTTCTTCTTCTGCTTCCCCGTGTCAGGTTTTAAGAGGTGGCTGGCACAGAATAATCCCTGTACACTGGAATGTAGTCCACCACTACAGGCAATGAGCTCTGTCCTTCTGCCTGAAAAATAGGCAGTGAGGTGCTTCCAATAAAGACTGGATAATTATCTGTAAAATTCCTTGCGCAATGAAGAGAAATTGCCAGTCTCTGCAAGTTTCCACTGTGAGAAAAAGACAAGGAGTGACTTCCTTTCTTTATTGAGGTTTCTGTAATTTGCTCAAAAGCGTCTCTGCACACATGCAAGTCCAAAGAGCAAGTCCATAAGGAATGGCTGCTTGGCCAACAAATTGCAAACAACCCATCCAACGCTTCTGATTTTGAAAAGGCCAGGCTACAAGACAGTTTAGCTATACTTTTTTGCACACTTGATGCAAAAAAAAAAAATGTTTTCACAAATGCAAATGCTCTTGAGAACAGAAAATCTTCCTCTCATCTTGCAAATGAGGGGGGGGATGACAGTTTCTCATTCTCACTGGTAAGAATGAAACTAGCAAGGATTCATCACGCTCACATTCGGAGGCATGGAAAAACAAACTGGGTGTTGGGAGCACAGTCGGACCCCTATATCTGTGGAATCAATATCTGCAGTTTCAGTTATCTGCAGGATACAAAACAGGGGTGTTTACCATAGAGTCACCCTAGAAAATTCTAAGAGACATCATCTCTAGGCATCATTTAGATCCTCCAATGCAACTCTATGGTATGTTTTAACCAGAAGTCAATTATTTTAATAGGGTTTGCTGTTATCCACAATTTCCAGTATCTATGTTTTGTAAACTGCAGTGGAAACAACAGCTGAGGTTACTCAGGAAAAGCGCTCTCGGTTTCTCGCCTTCCCAATCACACCCAAGAACAGCATCATACAGGTGTGGCTAGGTGGGGTGCCGGAAGTAGGCAGGCTTCCATTCAGCTCTGGTCACTGTCCCAAGAAACATGACCCAACCTGCCACAGTTCAGGCTGGGAATTGGCCTGTTGTCAGCAAAGGAAAAGCCAGTGCTGCTACAGCGAGGCCTCCAATGTAATTCCAACCAACTGTAGCCACCCACTCCAGACAGATTCGGGAAAGAAGTAGCACAACGTTTTCAAGAACTTTACTTGTTAACTACTTTGGCAAATAAGGAATATGAAGATTTGTGATTATCTTTACATGTTGTTTTTTTTAAAAAAAAAATTCAGAGTCTGGCCCCACTAGAACATCACACATTTCCTTCGCCACATGAAAAGTGGCTGAATGTAAACCAAGAGCACTGACTGCTAAGAAAGCTGAAGCTTTGGTGTTACTAAGGCCGGCATCACCCCTCCCTCCAATGGTGTCACCTGGTGCAGTTCGGCCTCTCCGCACCTCCCCTAGCGCCACCACTGAGCTGAAGCTCTCCTGGAAACAGATAGAGAAAGCTAGAAGGGAAGGAGATAGAACTGGATACCTTTCTTGTCTTCCCAGTCTCTCTCTCTCTCCTCTCTAATGTTGGGAGAGAGGTTCCTGCTCTCACTCACTGCTGCTGCCACCCAGACCTCCACCACTGTGCAAATCCCAACAATTCTGCTGGGGAACAAGGGCTGGGGAGGGGAAGAGTGCATACTTTGTACCCAATAAACCAAACTCCTGAAAGGTCTTTCAGAGCACAGATCTACAAGGTGCATTCAATACACACCATGCTCCCCGGGAAATCACTAGCTTTGGTGGCAGCAGCAGTACCACGGGGTGGGCCAGCTCCACTAGCAGCCAGTGAGCTGACTTGTGACCCAGCTCTGCTGCAGCGGCTCCTTTTCCTCTTCTTGGCCACTAAGGGCAATTAGCTGCTAAGAGAGAGATAAATCCATTTGTAGTAAACCAACAGATGCAGGAAAGGAGCCAGAGGCGCCTGGTCTCTTGTGAAGTTGCCTGCAATCTCCACTAGCTTCTCTTGCCTGTCTCTGGGGGAAATTTTATGCAAAGCTGACATGATGAATATGAAGCAGAAGCTGGGTTTTGAAAGGTATTGTACACAGCATGTATGAATACATCAGTCAGTTCATCGGTTCGGGGGGACAACAAGGATTCTCTCTCTTTGGGGGTGAGGGAGGTACACACAGGTGGGTGTTCTACCTAAGCAAGACATACCAGGTAAAGCTATGCATTCTTGGTTCCGGCTTTCCCACTGACAGTTCTGATCCAGGCTGCAGCTCTTGCAACTCGTCTTTTTGTTGCAGTAAAAGGCAGGATTATCCTTGGGGCAATTTTCAAAGGCTGTAATGGGAGTCTGGAAGAGACAACAAGGAGTAAGTCCTTTTGTTTGTGACATACACAAGGAGATGCCACAGTTCTGCAAGGGAGGCAACTGGTTAAATAAAAAAAGGAAGAAAACTGAACCACTGAATGAACACATTGCTCAGTGTGATCCCAAAGCCGGAAAAGTATCCAAACATCAAATACCTTCCTGCTGTGTCAAAGCAGGATAATACTAATACAAGAGCCTTTATCCACACATCTTGTAGGTCTGAGTCATCTGCCCTCTCCTAAATCTTGGTTATTACAGTACAGACATATGAATTTGCCCTATGCTCTTCAAACATACACCCCCATACTACAAGGTTTTGGTTCACCTCACTTTGAAATTCCACAAAAGCTCCCAATCAGATCAGTTTTGCCACTGACCCCTCTCAATGAATACAGGTATTTAGGTGAAGTGCTCAAGAGTGTCTAGCCTCCAGGGTAGTGCTGGGTAACCCACCCACTGCCCTAATGTTTTAAAAGCCTTTCAAAGCTGGAGCAGGGTGAAGGGAGAGGTATGTAAGGGAAGCCCAACAAGATAGGATACATTTCAAAGTTGCTCGGGAGTCAGGAGCTCCCTTCTTTTGTGCGGCCAGCTAACATGCTCTACAGCTGCTAGGGCCAAAAGGGAGAAAACAGAGGGTCCTGAAGGTTGGGTCTTATCTGCACTAGCTCTGGGGATCCTAGGACCCTCCAGAGGCCACACAGACTGCCAAAAATGCCAAGAAAGATAGATAGATAGATACAGAAACCAGAAAAGACTAGCATTTTTTTTTTTGTTGTTACAGACTGCATCTCTTCCCCCCCCCCCTGCCCAGCAACCTATTTAAAAGGTGAATCACCACTCCTAAGGATTTCCAGGAGAAGCAATTCACCCTTTGAGGGGAACGGAGAAAAAAGGTTGTCATGGAGTTTGAAGGGCTAACACCTACCGTTGGGGGCCAAACACAGCCCCAAGCCCACACTTTGCTCACCCCTAGATTATATGGAGACAACCCACCTGGAAGCCAACTGACCAGGAAAGTGCTATCCAGAATAGTTGTGTGACTTTATCCCAACTGCTGAGGTGTGTCTTTCACAATTCCATGATAACTGTACACACAAGCACAACACTACAAAAGTAGTTGTCAGCCTACCAAGTATCTCTAATCTCATTTTAAACAAAAACACTTGGGTGGAAAAACCTAAGGCTGCACAAAGGGCTGAAAACACTTAAGCAACCTAAAGGAGTAAGCCACAGAGAATTCTGAGTGGCTGATGTGTAAGAGCCTGAACAATGATCACCTCAGGCCCATTGCAGAGTACATATAGCTCTCCTCCCTCCCTCTTACTGCAGGTACGAAAATACTGGAAATGCTCAACACAATAGAGGCAGCCCACCCAGCACTAACAAACCATAATGGCTTTATAAATGTAGCAGCAGCTGCTGACAAGCAGTTTCTTTGCAATGGATGTGAGAGACGTTAGGATTCTGGTGTAAAAAGAAAACGTTACCTGGTCCTCTGAGCAGTTGCTGTTCCTCGACAAGCACTGGTCAGTGCACCAATGACATCGGTTTGTGTTGGCTGTACAGCTGAAGCAATCCGTAATCTGATCACATTTTTCATGGTCTGTGGCTAATAAAGGGGGGAAAGCCAAATCCATGTGACCAAATCTAGTCATTTGGAGAGAAAGCCCGTCAAGCTCTCTGCACATCACACACAAGCTAGAGATGCATGACCTAGCCAACAACACAGACATACAATCTGGTCCATCTCACATCAGGCCACATGTGGGTTCTCTTGCATGATGGAAGGCTCCTCCATTCTCCCCTTCTTCATCCAAAGCTATTAACATGCAGAGTGCTTTAGAAAGTTTAAAGTGACACATCTCTGTGTCCAAAATGTTCTAGAATTCAACAAAGGGAAAGCATCTCAGGGAAATAGAGGTGGGTTGAACAGAGGGAAAACATATGGACTATGTACAGTATATTCGGTTATACCTAGTGGGCTTGATTTCATCTGGGCAGGAGTGTCCAATCACTTTGGAGTGGCAAGCACGTTTGGAATTTCGATCAAGTGTCATGGGCACTATCACAAAATGGCCACCACATGGGCATGGCCAGATGTATGACTTCCATTTCACAAAAAAGGCAAACTTGTGAGGCTAAAAAAACAACTAAGAGACCTAACACTATAACTACAAGGGGGGGGGTGTCAGATTCTAAAGAAACCTATTTGTCAGAGAAAGACAAACTCATAAGGATCAAAGGCTATTAAAATGATCAAGAGCCCCAGTACAAGACAAGGCGGGGGCTGAAACCTCATCATGCAAAGCCACTCTCTTGAACCCACAGCTCTCTTCCAAGGTCATCTTCTATCCTCTTTCAACCAACAACAGCCACAATCCATACATACCCTCAGCCTCCCAGCACCCACAATCCTGTCACACATCTCTTCCCCTAACACATACACACAGAATCATCTGTCCAAAGGTACCCCTTTCTTTCCGTCCTTCCACACACTCACTCACCCATTCCATCAGGTTGCCTTGCTGCTCCTCTCAATAGCCCAAGCTTATCCAGCAGCCATTTTTACTCCCCCCTAAACCCCAAATTCCTTTCAGTTTTAGTTAGCTGGCTGGTTAGAAATCAGAGCTCTAGTTTCTAGCGGTCAAGTGTAACCAGAGGCATTCTAGGCAAAGGAAGAGTGAAAGGTCATATAGCTAGAGGGTAGACCTTTGCTTTCTGGGGAAAGGAATAAATCATTTTTAAAAAAATCAGTAGTTCCCAGGGTCTTGATGAGTTTAAAGGACAAGCCCAGGGGTCTTTGTGCCTGATAGGAGTTAAGAGTCCAACACATCTGGAAGACCAAACTCCCCTCAGCCTTTACCACTGACCAGGCAGGATGGGATGGAGGGAAATTCAACTCTGATGATATCTGGAAGGCCACAGGTTCTCTAGTCCACCTCTTAGTGGAGGCTGCATAAATCTAATCAATCAATCTATCTATCAATCAATCAGTATTGGCAGGGGGGCTGACAGCAAAGCCCCTGGAGAGGCCCAAGGACCCCTGGGTTCTTCCTTTTGCACTCCTCGGGGCCCTGGGCCTCCTGGTTTTACAAAAACAAGTGTTACTCCCCCCCCCTCCACCCCAGACAGCTAGAAAGCACCCTCTACCTGGATGGAAACTGAACTCTGACATCTGGAAGGCCACAGGTCCCCAGCCTTTGGATTAAGGAGTCGAGCAAATGGCTGCATGGAACAGGTGGCACTTTGGGAGTCATTTCAAGTAAAAGAAGCAACTCAGAGGGGTGACCTTCTATGCAGTGGGGGGAGTTTCAGGCACAAAATGCTGCAAGCGAGAAAGGGGCAGAATCGTTTGAGGAAGCAGGAAAACTCTGAACAGCTAAAACTGATGTAGCAAATATATATATATATATATATATATATATATATATATGGACCACTGACTTGCTTTGATTGGGTATTCCTGCACAGCAGGGGGTTGGTCTAGATTACCCTTGTGGTCTCTTCCAATTCTATGATTCTATGAGGGACAATGGTGGTAGTACCACCTTGCAAGAGAGATAACAATCCTTCTTACTGGAATGCCAGTAAGAGAATTCCATGCAGAATTCTCCATCTGCATGGAACCTCTTGTACAAGAAAGCATTTGGTCACATGAAATTACCCACAGGTAGTCTGAGGTGATTCCATTCAGGTACGGCTTTGACCATCTCCCGAGAACTAGGCTTCCAACTTCACTGAACCAAGGGATAGCCAGGCATTAAGCAGTACATCCACAAGGAGATTATAAAAGGTTTTCTGATGCTCGCTCACAGTATATGCCCCATACTTCATATATGATTTTAAGGACCAACAAAAATTGCATGTGGCAGGCATCAGCTCAGAAAAGGTATTCTCCATTTCTCACACAAAGGAAAGAATGACAAAGATGGTACTTGCTGCATCTTCTGCGTGCAGCCTCCAGAAACAAATCCCTCTTTTTTCACAACAATTGTCTGTCCACAAAGACATACTTCTGCAGATTTGTCCTTACTAAGTGCATAACCTCTACCTATTTAGTTCTTTCTTCAAAAATATGATGCTCCAATTGCTTCTTCCCGGCCCCTCAAAAATTATTTTCAGCCACCCTTTTCTCTAACTTTTCTTCTTGAGATGAGGAAACCAGACCTGTACACAGTGTTTCAAATGTCTCTGCCCTATGAATTTATAAAGAAATATTTTAATATCTGGCTGATAGACTTTCAACACTCTTTTTTCCCCACAAATTGCCAGCACTTTTTTTTCATAGCTGCAGTACTCTAAGGTTATGTTGTCACTGAACTTTCTGTTCCACACAAGATTTTTCTTGGTTCTTATAGGTAATTTGCACTCCAATTTATGTACAAAACTGGGAGAATGTGTTTCAAAATGCATTTGTTCTTTATACTACACATTATCTGCCATTTTTTCAGCCAGTCGATCAATTTGGAGAGGTCCTTTTAGAATTTCAGAGGTTTGAGTTCTTGATTAATTTGGTGTCACTCTCAAACTTTCTGTGGCCGTGCAGTTCAATTCTTTTTCAACTAAGTTCAACTACACTCTCACCGTACATTCCACAAGGAAACAGGGACTACCATTTAGCCCCCAGTACTGTGAAAACTGTCCCCCTATTTTGATCATCTGCCTTCTCATTTTATAACCAGTTACTGAGCATAAAGGGACATAGCCCCTTTATCCTAAGACTGCCAAATTTATTAAGGAACCTTGGATGAAGGATTCTGTAAATCTCTTTAGGAAAGTCCAAGTGCACAATATCTCGTGGAACACCTCACTGGCCTTTTTCTTTTTCTTTTTTAGATAAGGCTACTAATAAAAAACTTTTTAAAAGCTAGGACAGAAAAAAATTCCTCTTTTACATATTTAAAAATATTTACAGGCCACCTTTTAGGATCAAAATCTCCCAAGGCAGCTTCTAACGTGTAAAGCAGAGGTCCTACATTGTCCTTGTGTAATGTCAACCACATACATTCACATAGTTAAGCAGTGGTTGTACTGAACCATACTTCTAAATTTCTACACTGTGCATGTATAGAAATTTATGTCTGCATG
Organism: Gambelia wislizenii; assembly: GCA_030847615.1. Classification (NCBI taxonomy): domain Eukaryota; kingdom Metazoa; phylum Chordata; class Lepidosauria; order Squamata; family Crotaphytidae; genus Gambelia; species Gambelia wislizenii. The sequence continues at coordinate 6,634,392 of JAUMIR010000005.1, forward strand.
TTTGTGAATGTGCTTCTTGTTTCCACAAATCCTAGTGAACCAGGTGGTACACTGATGGCAGTGATAAGTAGGAAAGCACCATTCGTGAGTGCAGAACTGCATGTGCGACTGTTGCATTGGTGGAACTCTTGTTTATGCAACTGTGAACTGAATAAGGCTATTATGACAAAACAAAAAGTACAAGCCACATGCATAAGGGAAATTGTGTGGGCAGAAAACACCAACAAGATGCCAGCCATAAACATACAGTGTAATATCAATAAAAATGTTAAGGCCAAAAGCACTTTAAAGTACATTTAAAACAGAACTGTAATCCCAAACAGCACTTAGGGTAATAAGAAAAGTACAGCAAGTCAAGAAGATCCTTATTCAACAGAGGTCTGCTGTAAGCAAACAGTACGATTAGTCAGTCTACCGATGAATATTTGTGACTAAATAAGATCTCAAGGCAGCCTATTTGTGAATACCAACTCATGGGAAACATGAGCATCGTCGGGGATGCTTTGATCAAGATTTCCTGCATGGCAGGGGGTTGGACTGGATGGCCCTCGTGGTCTCTTCCAACTCTGCAATTCTATGATTCTATGATTCTATGAGGAGGAGGTCATTATTGCCCCTTACATCCCACTCATATATCTCGCAGAGGCAAATAATCAGGAAAAAAACAGTCAACGAGTGCTATATCTACATGTGGAACATGTCCAGAAGAGGGTGACCAAAATGGTGGGAGGTCTGGAAGCCATGCCCTATGAGGAGTGGTTTAGGGAGCTGGGTATGTTCAGTCTGGAGAAGAGAAGGTTAAGAAGTGACATGACAGCCATTTTTAAATATTTGAAAGAATGACATATTGAGGATGGAGCAAGCTTGTTTTCTGCTGCTCCAGAGACTAGGACACAGATTCCACCAAAACATTAGGAAGAACTTCCTGACAGTAAGAGCTGTTTGGCAGTGGAACGCGCTGCCTCAGAGTGTGGTGGAGTCTTATTCTTTGGAGGTTTTTAAACAGAGGCTGGATTGTCATCTGTCAGGAGTGCTTTGATTGTGTATTCCTGCGGGATAGAAGGCTGGACTAGAGGACTTTTGTGGTCTCTTCCAACTCTAAGATTCTATGATACTATGTGTTCCAAACACTACTAAAAAAGGATGATCTGCTCCAGAGACTGGAACACGGAGCAATGGATGCAAGCTCCAGGAACAGAGATTCCACCTTAACATTAGGAGGAACTTTTTGACAGTCAGAGCTGTTCGGCAGTGGAACGCACTCCCTTGGAGCATGGTGGGGTCTCCTTCCTTGGAGGTCTTTAAACAGAGGCTGGATGGCCATCTGTCGGGGATGCTTTGATTGCGATTTCCTGCGTGGCAGGGGGTTGGACTGGATGGCCCTCGTGGTCTCTTCCAACTCTGCAATTCTATGCTTCTATGATCTTCTAGTTGTAACTGGCAAACCCAAAAGTTTCACATCTCCAAATCAGATCTTCTAACATGATCACATTAAAAACTGAAATTCTGGGGAGTTGTTTTTTAAAATAAACTTATATAGCTTACCATCAAATTACTCCACCATCAGAGAGCTATGAAATAGCTAAGGCAGCATTAATTAACCAAGAACAATGTCAAATATACTGTAGCAAGGAACAATTTGCAATACCTACCTGGCAAGGAAGGGCATTCCTCAATGATTTTTTGTGCTTGCTGCATGGTGGCCTTTTCCCATGGAAGACACTGGGAATCGGAGGCATTCCACACACATCGGAGCCCAGGGCCTGCCCTTAAGCAGGTTTCATTGTTGTACGCTTCACAGCTTTCTGGAGTGTACTTCACGATGTCACTTAGAAGGAGGCTATTGAAGCCCCCAAATATATACATGGTGCTAAACAAAGGAAGACAGAGGAATAGTTTGCTGTTTATTTGAAAACATACAAATACAATGCTACTTGTATTGGACTGATTTGTGGCCTCCAAATAACAACAACAGAGCCTGGAAAATGTCCTTTTTTGGACTAAAAATCCCAGAATCCTCAGCCAGCATGGCCAGTGACCATGCTGGCTAGAGAATTATGGATGTTGTAATAAAAAGAAAACAACTTTCTCAAGCTCAGGACCAAAAGAGGTCTTGTGCAAAACCTCCGCTAAATGTTACACTTACTTTCAATCAAGGCACTCTCATTCCACATGCCTCCTACTTCATTCATCACTTAAATAACAGCTATAATAAATATACCATTTTTCTTCCAATGAGCTCAAGGTGATGTACATCACTTTCCTTCTCCTCATTTTATCCTCACACCCACCACCCACTGAAGCAAGTAATGTTCAAAGAAGGTGACTGGCCCAAAGTCACCAAGGGAGTGTAGTGGCATAGTGGTGACTTCAACCCTAGATCCCCCAAATCCTAGTCTGGGACTCAGTACACCACACTAGCTCCCCAAGGCATTCACTCTTTACAGCAAGCCTGAACAACCTGCAGCTCAATGACCAGGTATGCTGGCCCATCAGGGGCCGCAACAAGCCTGGGGGGTCTGCATTCACCCCAAAAGGCTAAACTAAGGTAGAAGGAAGCGCTTGTCAGGGCCACATGTGTTTTGCATTGGGCATGGTGGGTCTAAAGTGGCACATGGCAGGTATTAGAACAAGGCTAAGAAAAGTGCAACCCATGAACCACATACAGCATCTGCCAGTCCACCACCAGCACCCCACACTCAATTTTGTAAAAGTGTAGTTCTTGCTCCTCTCCACTGACACCCCCTTGTCGTGGGAGAGAAGCTTGCGTACCCTAATGATGTTTTGACCTATGCTGGCGGTGGCGTAATAGCCACCGGTAGGGTCTCCCATGCCAGACAGGTCAAAACCGAAGGGTCTGACAAAAAGCGTCAAAGAGCAGGATGGGCTCTCTAGCCTTATGGCAACCATCCTAGGAGAAGGAAAACTCTAATCACAAACCCGGGCAGATGGTGCTCGTCCAACCCTGTAAGGTCAAACATCTAAGAGAAGGAAACTCTAATCAAACCTACGACCCGAGGACCTCGCTGCTACCATCCATGCTTGCAAGGCCACAGCAGATGAACCTCTGGTTTAAAGGGTGAGGCCAGTTCTGTACACGCTGCGCTCCACCAGAAAAAATCCATTGCTCAGGCTCGAAGGGCAAATCCAATTCCGAAAAAGCCCTGTAGCGACAGGCGAGGGACAAAACGGCAGGTGTGAAGATGCACTGGAAGCTGCAGACCCAACCCTGCATGCAGGCGGTTAAGGACTTTGGTCGCTCAAGGCTGACCCGGGAGATGACAGTCTTGTTTGGCAGCATCCTGAATGACCAAGCAGCCTTTTTTAAGGAGAGCACTGCTTGCTCCATATGGAGAGGGGCCTAGAAAAGGTGGCCAAACTAAAGTTCATCCCCATCTACCTGGTTGGCTAGCCACGGCCAACAGGAATCTTCTGATGTGGTCAAACCAAGTCAAAGAAAGGCACACACCGGCCTCCAAAGGTATAAATAAACTGACGCTTGCATGCTGGAACATCAGAACCATGAGAGACTCTGAAGGTAGTGGACAGCCTGAGCGTCGTTCTGCTCTAATAGCCCATGAACTATCACGACTTAATATTGACATCGCTGCTCTTAGTGAAGTTCGCTTCCATGAGGAAGGCAGCCTTAAAGAACATTGCGCCGGCTACACACTTTACTGGTCTGGCAAACCCAAAACCGAAAAACATCTTTCAGGAGTAGGCTTTATGATTAAAAACTCCATTGCCTCCAAACTCGAAACCTTGCCAACAGGACACTCTGATCGCATTATTTCCTTACGCCTCCCACATGTTGTTCTCTTTAGTATATATGCCCCAACTATGCAAGCCGACCCTGTAGAGAAAGACAAATTCTACACAGACCTACGCCAACTCATACAAAAAGTCCCTGTAGAAGATAAAATTATTATCCTTGGTGACTTCAATGCCAGAGTAGGAAAGAACTCCGAAGCCTGGAAAGGTGTCTTAGGCAAGCATGGTGTTGGAAATTGCAATGATAACGGACGCCTCCTGCTAGAGTTCTGTGCAGAACAACAGCTGACTATTACAAACACAATCTTTCAGCAGAAAGATAGCTTGAAGACAACCTGGATGCATCCCCGATCCAAACATTGACACCTCATTGACTATGTTCTAGTCTGCTAGAGAAACATCCGTGATGTCCGTCATACTCAAGTGATGCCCAGTGCAGAATGCCAAACAGATCATCGCCTCGTCAGATGTAAACTGAATCTTCATCTTAAGTTCAAACCTAAGAGGGGTGGCATGTTAAAGAAGAGACTCCAAGTCAACAATCTTCAACAAGCTACCATGGGAGACAACTTCCAGGCAAACCCGCAAACAAAACTTGAAGACCATCCTACAGATCCTTCTCCTACAGTGCTTTGGCAACATATCAAAAACAGTATCCTCCAGTCTGCGGAAGAATCCCTCGGGTTCTCCCACAAGAAAAATCAAGACTGGTTTGATGAAAACAATCAAGAGATCCAGGAGCTGTTGGCAAAGAAGACAACTGGTCACCAAGCATACCTCGCCCAGCCAACTTGCCATGTAAGAAAAGCAGCTTTCCATCTCACGTGTAGTAAACTTCAACAAAAACTCCGAGACACGCAGAACAAGTGGTGGATATATAGCAGAATATAGCAGAAAAGACACAATGCTATGCAGGTCTGGGTGATCCTAGAGGATGTTATGAAGCTCTTAAAGCAGTGTTTGGACCTACTTATCAGGTCCAAAGCTCCTTATACAGTACAGATGGTCAAACATTAATTACTGATAAAGCCTCCATCCTGAATCAATGGGCTGAACATTTTCAAAGTCTCTTTAGTGCCAACCGAGTAGTCCAAGGGTCAGCTATCCAACATAGGATACAAAAACTGATGAAAAATGAATTGGACATAGCTCCCACTTTGGAAGAGACCCTTAAGGCCATACAGCAGTTGAAAAACAGCAAGGCATCTGGGATTGATGGAATCCCACCTGAAGTTTGGAAACACGGAGGTCATGTACTCCACAATAAATTCCACGAACTCCTTGTGAATTGCTGGGTTAAAGGGGAACTGCCATCAGATATCCAAGATGCAGTCATCATCACCCTGTACAAGAAAAAAAGGAGCAAAATCTGATTGCTCAAACTATCAAGGAATAACACTGCTCTCTATTGCTGGAAAAATCCTTGCAAGGATACTCCTGAACAGATTAGTTCCTGCTATTGCAGAAGAACTTCTCCCTGAAAGCCAATGTGGCTTCAGAGCCAATAGGAGTACTACAGATATGGTATTTGTCCTTAGACAACTTCAAGAGAAATATAGAGAGCAGAACAAGGGTCGCTATGTAACATTTGTTGAACTCACCAAAGCCTTCGACACTGTGAGTAGGAAAGGTCTGTGGCAGGTCCTGGAAAAATTAGGATGTCCCCCCAAATTCCTTAAAATGATTATCTTGCTACACGAGGGCCAGCACAGTCAAGTCAGATATGGCGATGCTCTTTCAGAGCCCTTTCTAATAACTAATGGAGTGAAGCAAGATTGTGTTCTTGCACCAACTTTATTTAAAATCTACTTCAGCATGATGCTCCAAAGGGCTATGGCAGAGCTCGAAGAAGAAGACGGCATCTATATACGTTACTGTACTGATGGTAGCTTGTTTAACTTAAGCCGTCTGAGGGCTCACACTAAGACTCTAAACTATCTAGTTTGTGAGCTGCTCTTTGCTGATGATGCTGCCCTTGTTGCCCACACAGAAGCAGCTCTGCAGTGCCTAACATCCTGCTTCACAACAGCTGCAAAGCTGTTTGGGCTGGAAGTCAGCCTTAAGAAAATGGAAGTTCTTTACCAGCCTGCACCACAGGACAAACACCACCATCCCCACATTGCCGTCGGCAAATCTGTGCTCAAGTCCATTCAGCAGTTCACCTACCTGGGAAGCATCATCTCCTCAGATGCCAAAATTGACAAAGAGATCGATCACAGATTAGCAAAGGCATATAGCGCATTTGGAAGACTTCACAAAAGACTCTGGAGTAATAAACACCTGAGGCGAAGCATAAAAATCAGTGTGTATAAAGCCATTGTACTGTCTATTCTCCTTTATGGGTCTGAAACATGGGCCACCTATCGCCACCACTTATGACTCCTCGAACGCTTTCATCAGTGCTGTATACGCACAATCCTAAATATACACTGGACTGACTATGTGACAAATGTTGCTGTCCTTGAGCAAGCAGGGATCACCAGCATTGAAGCCATGATATTGAGAACACAACTGCGCTGGGCAGGGCACGTTTCTAGGATGGAGGACCATCGCCTCCCAAAAATACTCTCTGGCTTTTATTCGCAAACGAAGATTCAGGAAGAACTCATCCCGCACTTTCTGCAAGCACACTGATGACTGAAAAGGCCAATCTGAGATTGGATTTATTCTTCAAGCCTGTGCAATGGATTTTTCTGGTGGAGCGCAGCATGCACAGAACTGGCCTCACCCTTTACACTAAAGGTTCATCTGCTGTGGCCTTGCAAGCATGGACGGTATAGTACTCTACGGTGAACCCGCCACGGGTCAGCGTAAGAGGGGCGCTCCAAAAAAAAGCAATACAAGGACTCCCTGAAACAACATCTCAGGCTTGGCCAAACTGATTACTGACACTGATCCGCCCTGGCCTCACATTGGGAGGCTGCAGCCTTATTTGAGAACTCATGCTGAACAAGTCTTGAAGAGAAACGACAACACAGAAAGAATCACAACCCGGAAACATCGCCCAAGGAGACCTTCTGCTGTGCTTTCTGCAACCGGACTTGTTTATCTCAGATTGGCCTTTTTAGTCATCAGCGCGCTTGAAGAAAGCATGGGATGAGTCCTTCCTGAATCTTCATTTGCAAAGAAAAGCCAGACAGAGAGAGTTCTTGGTGCCTTTTGCCCAAACTCTCCTCACCCACCAAACTCCACCCCGTCCCCCAAACCTCCCAACACTTCTGTTCTCCTTGGAATCCCTCTTGAAATGGACACAGAAATTAATGATTTGTTACTTCAGGTTTCTATTTTGAGAGCAATTCTAAAGAAAATCTGAAGGCAGGGGGTATAGCCCACGGGGTGGTTGATGGCAGGGGGGTGGGATTGGCCCCTGACTCTTTGCAGTTGTCCACCCCTGTTTTGGAATATGACATTTCATGAATTCACTGCCTTTCTATGGGAAATCGAACAGGCATTTATAATGCAAATATCTCATATTCTGCACTACAGTGTTGAAGAAAAAGGTAAAAGACTAACAGGAAATATATGGCTTGCATCCTGTGTCTATGATCAGTGCATTTGTCTATGATCTGGTATGTGGCCTGGCACTGGACATGCAGAGATTCTCAGGGACTCTTTTCAAAAGCATGCTTCTAGACCTCAGAGTTGCTAAGAAGTATGAAGACATGACTGTTAGACCTTGTAAAATATTAGAAATAGGGAAGCAAGCTGAAAGGATGAGTCTGGCTTCAACCCTTGGAACAGCTTTGTTCACGTCTTCTCCACCCACTCTAAGCCCAATACTATCCAATGACCCTTATCTATTAGCTAGCATATATGTACTTCCAATTTCATCATCCTTGGACAAAACCCAATACTTCAAAAATCCAGCTCTTGGATTTCCCAATTGGCTTTAATCTAAAGCAATATCTGTATTTATATCTATACCTACCTGCCTACCTATAGATAGATGCAGACATATAACTTGCAGGTTGAGTTTTGATTGCAGAATTCCTTTTTTTTAAGGTAGAAAAGGTAGGGGGTGCATAGGGCACACAGAACCCCAAATAACCTAGCTGAGCTTCACAGGCACAGAAGGGAGGTCAGAACTTTTTTAAAAAACCACCAGCCTTTTCAATTGAAGCTGCAAAGTGTGAAAATGGCTTCTTCAGGTATTTTAAGCACACACACACCCTCAAAAATTGTGGCTGTTCAAATTAAGTGACGGATGGCTGAAGTCAAAAGCAGCCCAGTGATACAAGAAAGAGTTCAGAACAGGGACACCAGAAACACACAGAAGCAGTGAATGGTTTTTGCCCAAGAGGAGAAGATTTAAGACAGGGCTCTCAAAAAAGCAATAAAACCATGTTGTTATGATAGGAGGTACATTAGCTAGTGAATGGGGTGGAAAAGCTGAGTGGAAACTGTTGTTCAAAGCAAGGATGGAGGCAAAACTCAATGAGCTAAACAGTTATGTCTCAAAACCAGTAAAAGTAGGTTCTCTCAATTAACCCATGAAACTCATTATCATGGGAGGATAATGCTAAGGAAACAAATGCATTGGACAATTAAGAAGAAATATGGGGGCAGTTCACGCACCAACTGTTCATCAGGTAATGCATTCTCTACACAGAAATAATGCTTCTGTATATAAAAAAAGCACCTAAACTGCATGCAGTTTGAATATCTACTGGGAAAATGTGGATAAGGGCAGAAGAGCCAATATACAAATGACAATCTATGTAATTTGGATGTTTGACCTCTATATTGTTGTTGTTGTCATCAAGTCAGCTTCAACTTACAGTGCCCCTGTAAAAGACTTCCAAATATCCTGATCATCAGGTCTTACAAACAAGGCATCCAGGGCTTTCTTGTGGGAGTCAATCCATCTGTAATGCAGTCTTCCTCTTTTACTACTGCTTTTAATTTTACCTAGCAATACTATCCCCCAGAAAGTTTGAGGTTTTTAAAGCAGCCATCGGACATTGCGTGGTAGCACTTTCAGTGTCCGTCCTACTAACATCTTCATCCATGCCTCCAGTATGTCAAGGGTTGAATATAGTGTTCACAGCTATCACATCTCCATAATTGTCTTGTTTCTCCTTCCCATCCACTGCTGGAGCGGGCAATAAGTGGCCCCCCAGATACCATTGGACTATAACTTCCAGTGTTAGCTGTGCTGACTACGGCTGATGAGAACTGCACTCCAATATAGCTGGAGACCCATACATTGCCTAACCTTGATCCTCTGTATCTGACAGCAGCATTGGTAGATCAGGCCTCCTGGAGGCTCCCATAGGCAGCCATACCTACCATTTGCAGGTACTCTCCAGTATGTGTCTCTTCTAGAACTGAACTGTGCAGCAGACTAGCAATTTCCAGTCCCAAGGAGCTACTACTCATGTTCCTTACTACCACAAGGAAGCTGTGACGGCCACAAGTAGGGTTGGTGGCAGTTGTCTCAAACAGCAGGGACAAAAGCAGGGCTTCTGGTGATGCACAAGAGAGCCTTTGATGTCCTCTGTGGCCAGCTGTTCATGAACAGGGGTGTGGGATCCCTCTTCCCTACATCTTCCTTCCACACACATACACACACACACAGACCCACAAGGTATTTTGTCCTCTTACTTGTTGCTCAGCACCGCCGAATGTCCAAATCTGTTGATATCATTGGGAAGATCAGGTGGAGGAAGCACAGACCAACGATCACAAGCTAGAATTAAACAAGCCCCATTTCAACAAAATTATTTCTGGCATATTAATTGACATTTTTAGTGCAACAACTTCTCACATTATTCTAAAGGCAATTTGAATGACAACAGGGGGGCGCCTGAGCCATTCCAGGGAGCACACGCTTTAAAGCATTTCAGAAGGTGTAGCCAAATACTTACACATTTGCTCTCCTGGATGCCCAGGTTATTTTCTACCACAACAACACACACAGTCATCCAACTCCTAATAAGAAACTAAAACAAAGCCACCAGAAACAGTGTGTGTATGTGCTTTCAAGTGGCCTGTTAACTTACTGTGACCCCATGAATTCCCTAGCATTTTCTTAGGCAAGGAATCCTCAGAGGTGGTTTTGCCAGGTACTTTCTTCTGGGAAAACATGTTCAGCATCAAGCTGAAACTCTAAATAGTTTAGAGCATGAAGACTATCTCATTCCACCCTTAAGTGCAGCTCCTAACTGTATATCCCCACTTACTGGATCACACACATACAGAATAGAAATAAAAAGGATGAAAACAAAAATAGGCTTGTTGAGAAATGTACAAGGTAAACAAATTGCTTTTAACATGCACCAAGGAATAAAAGCAACTGTGCTGGAAACAGTAGAAGAGTGTTAAACAATGACCCTTCAGGTTAAGCAAATGGGGGATCATTGGTCTATGCTTGAAAGGGGGCTTTCTGCCTAGATAGTCCAGCTTTTCCTTGTAATCCTTCAGAACTTTTGGGATCTGTGATAACAGTATCCACATTCCCAGCCACATAATTTACACCATCTATATAAATCAAAAGAAAATTTGAGTATTAAGTGAGGAATTGGAAAATGAAAAAAGGTTCAGTCTGTTTGGGGAGTACCAAGTAATAGTACTGTGGAGCCTCCAGAAAACTCACCCTAGGCTTCCAACCCATACACAAAGGCAGAATTCAGAAACACAGCAAAGCATAATTTGGGCTAACAGTAATTTAAAACCCACAGATGGGAATCCAGGAAAGCAAAGATACGGACAAATTCTGCATTAAAGCTCCTCCACCCTCTGTTTTGGTTTCTATCAGTTTCACAAGTTCACTCCTATCTCCAAGGCACAGTAACCTCTGGAGGCAAAATGAGAGTGCTGCATCTCTAGTCCATCAGTTCCAACATCATGCCTAATCATACTGAGCACAAGCCAGCTTACAAACACATTTCAAACGATGGCTTTGTCAGTTCAAACAATTCACAGGTAAGCTACTTTAACAAAGCTTTGGCATGAGGTCTTAACTGAGCCAAAGCTACCATTTCTTTAAATATTTTTAAAGGTTGCCTGGGTAGGGGTGGGGGTTGGGGAGATCACAGGGAAAGCTGGGGAAATGATACCCAAATGTGCACCTTCTCTTGTATGTTTTAGTGCCTGGCTATGAAGTAACAGCCACAAAACAAAACTGAAGCCAGGGAGAAGCACCTTGAGAAGACCTTAACCTGCGGCCTGCTGTTAAACTCCATCTGCTCAGCTGAGCTCCTAGGCAAGCAGGCCAAGTGTGACCATGGGAGACATATACAAATTCCTGGCCCAAGAACACTTCGAATCATTTCTGTTGGTTGCTCACCTTTGTCATTTGCTCTCAACATATCCCCAAGGCAGATAAAATACACACATGTATACTAAAGAGAGCAAAATAGGCCCTTTACAATGGAGGATTCACTATGTATATTGCAATGCATCTTAAAAGCTGGGTTTTAAGGGACACCATTTATGCCAGGATTCCATGAACAGAAATGTAAAATTTCCAAAAATGATGTGGGGGGGAAGCCACCACCCCTCTTTTTCCCTCAAAGAGTGACAATTTTTTTTAATGTTGAAATGATGTTTTATTTAATAAGCCATTAAAATAAATCATTAAGAACTATTCTATAGTAATGTTGAAATGATGTTGCTTCCAGAAAACCAGAGATTAGTCTTCAGTTGTTTGGAAGAAAGTGTGGGTGAACAAAATATATGCAACACTTAAAAAGAAATTGTCTTTAACTATTTTAACTGGTTTTTAATCTGTCTCTTTAATTTGTTAACTTGTTTAAATATGTTTTTAGCCTCTCAAAATCATTTTATTGGTTAGTCAGGTGGGAAGTTTTGTACACTGCACTGAGATCAGATACATTTTAATTAATAAACAATAAAGAAAATAAACACTTCCTCAAACCTAAACACTGGAGACTTGTATTAGTCAACATATTTTTGAAGAATTTTATGTATTTATTCAACTATTTTAAAGCCACTTTTTAGGGTAACCTCTCTTTTATGTAAAACCCCTGGCTTTACATAAAGAAATGTTATTCATGCTTACTTTGAGGTAAGATATCCTCTGTTCAGTGACGCTTTCTTCCAAACACACAGGTAAGGATTACAGTGTAAAAAAAGTAATGCTTACAGTGTGGCCCTATGCATGTTTACTCAGAAATAAACTTTGCTCGAGTTCAATGGGACTTACTCTTAATTCAGTATCTGCCTAGCCTCATATACTGCAGATGTGTTGGACTACAACTTGCCACCTATTTTTGTAGCAGCAAAAACTGGAAACACTCCCACTGTTAGCAGGAAAGATGGAAATTACTGCACCATATGCTAAAACCAAATAACTCATTCTTTTTTCCTTCTGAAGAGCAATAAAAAGTGTATTGTTTAGGTGAAAGCAATCTCACAGTCACAACCTTAAGGACAAGAAGGATGTTAAACTTATTAAACTTGATAAGATTTAGTGAACTCAGCTCTACTGTATGCATACACAGTCCTAATCATTCTCTAAGACTGTAGATGCGATGCAGTACAACAACTGCACATTTTGAATGGGCAATCCCTTATTTCAAAAAGCATTTCATTCATACTGGAAGAGAAAATATTTTGTAGGAATATTTTTCAGTTCTCCCCAAATTTCCAGTTTTTCTACTGAGGGGAAATCCTTCAGAAAACACTATCTTTAAAAAAAAATAACCTCATTGGGATAAATAAAAATAAAATGAAGATGATGATGATGATGATGATGATGATGGGGGGGATGCTCATGATAATGATGACAGTGGTGGTGATAATGTTTAAGTGTTCTCATTTTCCCTCAGGACTTTCACATTTCTACCTATGACTCAAACCATCGTATACTCCCTATCAAGGTTACGGTAGCTGCTTCCCAAAAGACAAACTAGTCACCCCCAGGACCCCTCTTCTCACGGGGTATTTTCTCACTGTTCTGCCCTTCTATTTCTCCCTCCTTCTCCACCACCTATTGCTTCTCCCATCAAGCTGGCAACCAGACTTCTCACTCCTTCACACCGTCCCCCATGGTCATCCAGACTTAAATTTTCACACCGTCCCACTACAGCAAAATTTGTTACTGCCCATTTAATAGACAGGACCAGAAAACAGGACAGGACCAGGTGCTGGTTACAGGGAGCACAAAACTCCTTTGTTGCAACAGTTCCACTGGCTGCTGGTCTGCTTCTGAGCACAATTCAAAGTGCTGGTTAAGACCTATAAAGCCCTACACAGCTCAAGCCCAGGCTATTTGAGGGACCATATCTTCCCATATGAGACTGCCTGAGCACTAACATCTTCAGGGGAGACACTTCTCTCTACCCCTCCACCTTCACAGACATGGTAGATGGGAACTCAAGAGGAGGCCTCTCTGTGGCTGCTCCCACACTTTACAACTCCCTAGGGAAGCTAGGATAGCTTCTTTTCGGTGGCAAGTTAAGACTTTTCTTTCCCAGAAAGTCCTGGGGAATTGATTTTTAACAAGAGAAGGGCTTTTTATAGTGCTGCACTGTTTTTAAACTTTGTTTTAAAGTTCAATTTTAAATGGTTTTAATTCTGTTGTTGTTTAACACTGTTTTAATCTCAGTTTTGTATGTTTTAACTAAAGGTGTTTTTATTCTAATTTTCTGTCTTCTGTGAGCCACCTCGAGTCCCAGTCTGGGAGAAAGATGGGATATAAATAAAGTGATGGATGGATGGATGCGAATGATACGATAACTGATTTAGTTTTTGGTCATCTCTGCACATTATGATAAATTTTGGCTGGATCAGGCAGCAGGTCACTACCACTGAAGGCCTGAGCTCCCTATAATAGTTTTGGCTAATAGCTCCCCACCATATGGGCTGCTTCAAACCTACTGAATTTTATGGGTTTTTTTAAAGTTCAGTGTGACAGCATTTAATGTTATGCTCAACTACTGAATGGGTAAATGTGCTGTTCCCATTTTTAAAAGGCACATCTAAGGGCAGTGAGCCAAAGCTCTCAATGCTCCCCCCCCCTTTTTTTTTTTTCAGTTAGCAAGCCAAGATGAAAGCTTAGAGCTGTGAGGCCAAGGAACATATTTTGGTAGATTAGGAAGAGCATTTGGAATGTGTTGACTCTATGCTCTCTTCTCCCTCTTTTGCTGGAAATCAAGTAGAGGAGTGGAAAAGCTAATGGCTTTGAAATTACCAAGAATGATTTCCTTCCTGACCTTTGAATCAAGCCAACTTGAGATTTACAGCTCAGAAACCTACAAGAATGTATTACTGTGTGCTTATTGTGAAAAGCAATTTCTCTTCTTAAAATGTACACTTGTTCTCAGAGAAAGGGTTGCCAATATTTCAATAAACACTAATACAAGAGAGCTACGCAATCAACAACTACATTATTGTGAAGGGCCTTCGATGGCTGTAAGGAGTTGCTTAAAAACACACCCAAAGCTGAGGAGACAGACACCAAACTCTTTCACAGAAGAGGATTAACAAAAATGATTGCAATGTTACAACATGTGGGGGGAAACAAATCATTCACCAAGTCCAGGAATTATGGTGATGCTTTCATAAAAACCTAGGGAGGGTATTAAGAGATGATCTGGATTTTATTCATCTGTGTATAAACTGATCCTCATCCTGGGTTAAGAAAACAGCATTCAGGTTATGGATTTGTTGAATGCTGCCCTCTTCTGGCTAACCAAAACTTAGCTGATTTATCAATGTAAGGTCTCTTTTTGCATGGGCATTACTCCCAGAATACCATTTTAGCAGTGCAAAGTTTAGCAGTGCAAAGTATAACGGTGAAAACCCCATCTCACAGAGAAAGCAGGGCCAATGCTAGTCCCAATGATCCCTTCTGCTTCCACATGTTGTATAGACAAAAATCAGGGCCAACTTCCACTGGAAGAGAATGCATGTGCTGAAATTACTTCTTTTCAGTACAGCAGCACAAGCCAGGCTATGCATTCCCTACAGACAGGACAAGACTCATACAAGCAGAAACCTAGTGGTCATATAACTTTTCCTAGGATTAAGGAAGACAATGTGTACATTCTGCCCCCAACCACAAATTTAGCCTTGCCAAGGGTTGACAGACATACAGTGGGCCCTTGGTATTTGCTGGGGTTTGGTTCCCGAAACCCCCCCCCCCCGCCCCCCGTTGATATCAAAATCCGTGGATGCTCAAGTCCCATTATATACAATGGCATAGTAAAATGGTGTCCTTTTATATAAAATGAGGAACAGCAAGGTTTGTTTCTTGGATTGGGGGGGGGGGTATTTTCAAGCCATGGATGGTGGAATCCATGGATGCCAAATCTGTGAATACAGAGGGCCGACTGTACATACACCAGAAAGACAAACACCAAAACATGGTTTTTGTCAGTAACCCTCTACCAGAGTTATGCTGCAGTGCTTTTAATATCTTCTCTTACTTCCCCAGCACTGTCCCAATTGCAATCTTTTGCAAAATGGCCTGGAGCAAGCAACTACAGCAAAGATCCAGTGATAAAACTGAGCAACAGGCACAGTTGATCTGCCTGCTACTGCAATAGTTAATTTGAGACAATGCAACCCAGGAGTGATTTGAGGCAGTTCAAATTCCCCTTTCACCTTCAGAATGGCAGGACTTTCAAGGTGGACAGGGCCACCTGCAGGATCTAGCATGGCAGCATGGCAGAAAACTCTGTCAGAGACTTCCCTGGGAATGCTGTTTGAAGCATGTATAAACGTCTCCAATTAATACACTTAGTGTTAGTTATCTTCCCAGTCAAAGCACAAAAAGCAAGCATTGTGGCCCCGCTAACTTTGGGGAAGTGGAAAAGCGCAGAGGAAAAAAGAAGCAACTCTCTATCGTTCACTGCAATTTTTCAAATAAAAGGAGTCTGGTGCTTAACTGGCCCCCGTTATAGCTATATGATCACTACTGGCAAGGAAAGCGAAGTATTATGCTGAGTGAACTGGGGATTTAATTCAACTGCTAAAAGGAACTTACCCAGATCATAGGCCATAAAGTCTGAAGAGAAGCACTTGGCACCATGGCTCATGGATGTGTCATTGTGGGTGTTTCCTCCAAAGACCAGCATGGTGCCACTGATGATCACAGCAGAGTGCAAGTATCGGGAAAATTTGCTCTCTTTAAGAATTATCCTGCACAAATAAAAAGAGATGGGATGTCAGAGACTTTGGCTTAATCTGCTCAAGATGTCCTCTAAATCAAGAGAGAACTTCAACAACAAGCTTTTAAGTGAAGCAGGTCAAAGGACCACTGAACAACTGTTTCCTCAAGGCTAACACAGGCCAGTGTTGCAGAGATCCTAAGACAACTTATTCTAAAAATCACCAACACCACCAGATCTACTACTCACTCAGCTGTTTTCCTATAAAATGTACCAGAAGCACATTCCTAGAAGGAAAAGGGGAAAGCTACTGACTTCATCAGCTGGACATATGCTTCCTTCTGAGCAATTCTCTTGCCCAGGAAAGATAACATGCTATCCTGTGTTTCCTGAGTTGAACATTCACCTATCAACAAGCTGCAGAAAGCATGTCAAGCTGGCAAGATTGGTACAGACTTGGCCGGAAGGCCAACAGTACCAAGCAAGTATCAAGCTAGTTGATGGAATGTTTAAGTGTAAAATCTGCATATCCTCATTGCAGATTGGCTTTAGGACCAAATGAGACATCATGGTTGCAGATGCCTTTGTCAGAAGCTGGTGACTAGTGAACTCCTATAAGATGGATTTAAAGTGTACAGGGAGAGGTGAGGTTCTGTATCTTTTCTCCAATTGTGATGCTCCCCTCAACATTCTCATCACCTAGTTATTTTGCTCCCTGTTGACACTGTCCAACTGCAAGTTAACTTCCTCTATGAGAAAATCCATTAGGGAAACTGAAGCAGGGCTGGGGTAACGTTCAGCACTGCCCCCACCCCTCATCCAATGCCATTTCAAAGTGATTCATGCCTAGGTAGATCCTAAGATATCATTTTACTTTTATTAAATATACAAAAGATATAAATGTCTTCCCAGATTAAATATACACTTACTTAAGTGTGATGTTACAGATATGAATACACTAACCCTATGAATTTGAAAGGAAACGTATCTACCTTAGTGTTTGACAAATTCTACTGGCTATGCAAAGGATATCTGCTATAAAATGCGCATCTGTTGTCTCCTTCCCTTCCCTTCAAATCAAGTACCTTGTTCAACTCAATGATTCTCCAAACCCTTCTCTAAGTGTTAATTGTATATAGTTATTCTGCATTTATACAGTACATAAGGAATAGATCAGTAAAAAAAATACAGTGATTTCATTTAGTATAGGAACATTTACCAGCATTTTAGAACTGTAAATCAATACTCAGAAGATTGCAACACCAACTGGTGAGCCAAAAGTCTCTTTACCTGGCTACATGCAAAGGGGATACAGATAATACCTACCAGACACGCCTATTAACTTCATACTTGTATAAATCATCTGTTAACCTATATTTGTTGGCACTGAATGCTTTGTAACCCCCATGGGTATAGATGGACTTGGTGCTTGGATCATACACGCTGCTGTGGCCATAACCTCCTTGTACCAAAGCTCCATTTGTTGATAAAATACTCCATGTGTTTGATGCTAAAAGAGAATAAAACAGAGTCACTATAAGCAGCATCTTCTTCACAGAAGTCCTTCCTGTTATTAAGAAAGGTGAACCTTCTATTTCATTGTCATTTCCCATAGCAGTTCAACAACTATGGAACCTATCAAAGTTCAGATACGGATGGTTGCCATAATTTTTTTTTAAACTGTTATTTAAGCAGACTTGCACAATGGTAAGAGAAAACATAATGCAATGTTTTTGTTTGTGTGTTACTATGACTGTTGGTATGTACATATATTTAAAGAGTACCTACCTAAGACTACAGCGTCTGGGGTAAGAAGACAATAAACATAAAAGTAGCAGACTATCACCCTTTTAGTGAACATTTTCACAAAAGACAACATATACTTAAGAAGCTTTAGAATATAATAGAGATCAACAAGATGACAATAGGGAAAGGGGAAGAAACAGGGAAAGGCAAGTGAATACTATGGGTCTGATAAAACCAAGGCAGCTGACAACAAAAAGGCATGCACGGTGAGGCCCTAACAACAGCAAAAGCAACATTATCAGAGCAAGGGCATCAAAAGAAAGTGTGCAAAAGCAGACAGTGAGTGTCATGGGGGAGGAAGAGGCAACCAACAAGCTGAGAAATACGATAATCAAGCCAACATTGTACAATGGAAGCCCACAGTGAAAATGGAGTCTAGCATATCATGGTATATAAATGGCATTTTCAAAAGGTGACAAAACAGTCAAGAAAAAGTTTTGAGGAGAAAGGGAGAGAGGCTTGAGGGAAGGAAGGAATTTGTATGACAAATACAAGAAGATCAGCTCCAGTTTGTGTAAGAAATTCTTCTTCAAGTCTTTTACAAGTAACAGATTAAGAGTTTGTGACAAAGCAAATACCCACTCAGATTGTATTCTTGCACATTGCTGATGTACCCGTAAAGAGGGCAGTGCCCAAAGATGACCAGCATCACAACCGAACCATCATCGAGGGTGACTATGTGCGCTGAATGGCCAACCACAGCATACTGCTCCTTAGCTTTCGGGAAGGCTTGGACCCATGATTGGTTTGTGATATGAAATACCCAGAGGTCATTGGTTACGTTCCCGGATTCATCTATCTTGCCTCCATACATGTAGATTTTATTCTGGAAAAGGAAATAAACCAAAGGAATGCTTTTACATGAAAATGAACTGAATTAAACCATCAGCAAATAGGAAAAGTGTAATAACCACTCAAGAGCACTAGCCAATGCAGAAATGAAGGCCAGGTGACTAACCAAGAAAGCTCTTCCACAAAAATGTGAGTTTTCCTTTCTGTCACCCAGTCTGGGCAGGAATCATGTGATCCTTAGAAACTTCAGTTGCTTCCTAACAACTACATCCCTTCTCCTGAAAATTTCCTTTATTGTCCTGCTTTTACAGTTAGAAGAAATTCAGAAGAATACACAAAACAGACTCCCACCCCCCAGAGGAGATGTTCTTCCCCCATTACCACATATTATTTATATGCAGCCATTCTGCTGGGGTGGGCTGGGGGAATTACTCCTTTGCACTTTAGAAGAATTGGCATTTGTGGTAAGTCACCAACACATCATTTAGATGGGCAAAGGCAGAAGAGAAGACACTGTCAGAAGAGTGGGGTGGAGTCATTAAGAAGCTGCTGAAGTCTCAAAAGATCACGTGACTTCTACCTAAGCTAAGCGATACAAGGGAATCCCCACATTCTTTGGGACTGCTCCTCAGTACCTGAGATAGGTACATGGCCTGCTTGTCCATGGAAACCAAATGGATGATCTAGGACAAGTCACAATCTCTCAGCCTCAGGGGAAGGCAATGGCAAACCTCCTCTGAACAAATTTTGCCAAGAAAACGCTATGATAGGTTTGCCTAAGGCAGTGATTCCCAACCTGACCATCCAGATGTTTTGGGCTTCATCTCCCAGGAGCCCTAGCCACCTTGGCCAACAGTCAGGAATTCTGGGTGATGAAGTCCAAAACATCTGGAGGACTAAAGTATGGTCCTCTGGCCTAAGGGTTGCCATAAGTTAGAAATGACTTGAAGGCACACAACAACAAAAACCTGAGATAGAATTATACTTGCACACCCACCACATAGCTCACATGCATGGTTACCAGTAAGACAGTCATTTGAGATTAATCAACACATTGTCAACTGAACCACCAACAACTTTACATGGCTCAGTTTCAACCATCGTTGAGCAAACAAATATCTACCAGTGCATGTAACAAGGCAGACTGGTCAGGGAAGGACAGGAATGGTGAGATTGAGACCAGGAAGCAGCAGCATTGATTGATGTAAAATACTTAACATTTTTCCTTCCAGACTTCTGCTAGGTGACATCACTGTTTACAGTAGGCTCAGTATTCAAATAAGAGTGGAAGCCCCAAATACTGAAGAAAAGCCACTTACCTCATATAAGGCCAGAGAGTGACCATATCTGATCACAACTGCATTCACGCTGCTGTTGAGAGGCAGCCACTCACTGGAAACAAGGTCATACCTGCAGAATGCAAAGGACAAAAATGCACTGGTGTGTCCTTTGCACTCAGGTTGAAAGCTGCTATTGCTACTAGAACAGGACACACTCTGCCCCCCCCACCGCAAAAAAAAAAAAAAGGAGGAGGAGGATATTTAGCCCACTAATAAACCAGTCCAATACAACCCCTGTATCCGTGCAGGATACAATCCCAGATTTACTGAGATATCGAAAATCACGGATAGTAACAAACCCAATATTTCCGGCGGAAGCATACCATCATGCTGGAGTACCTATAAATGCTTAGAGAGATGTTCTCTCTAGGCATCTGTAGATCTTCCAGCACAACTCTATGATTAACTTCAAGCAGAAACTGACCAGAGAATCATGCTGGAGGACCTAGAAAATGCCTAGAGAGAATGTATTTTTGCAAACATGAGTAACTGAAACCACGGGCACTGGTACCATGGATACAAGGGTCGTACTGTATAGAATTGGGTATAACCATTCTGCAGGTAACATAAACTTCTGCACTTTTTTAATACGCTAAAAATATCCTGAACGGCTTCAAATAAATTCAAACAGCTTGTGGAAGATACAATTAAAAAGAGAAAAAAATATTCTATTTTTGTTTAGCCTATCTTAAAATATTCTCCTTGGACATGATTCAATATTTTTTCTAAGTTCTGTGGCTGCAAGCTGGCTAGACATATAGTCATGTGAATTGCCTCTTCTGGATAGCTTTTATTGAAGTCAGCTGCTGGGGACATCAGGGACAGCTGTTCTGGAGGCACGGCTCTATCTCTGTTAAGCTACTGGGACTCTAGGCTTTACATGAGACAACTTGAGCATGGAGCTTTGATCTTGATGTGCAAAACAGAGGCACTTGTTTGGTGCCGGGCAAGCTGCGTCAGTGCCAAAGCCCAGAAACATCAGTACTTGGGTGGCCACAGCCAAACTTGATGCAAACAGCAACCCAAGTCCTGTTTTGGTGGGGAAATGCCTCCACAAATGAGTTTTGTTGGTACCAAGATGACCACAGCCATGCCCAATGCTGAAGGTATGAAAAATAAAGAATTGAAACTGTTTTGGAGGTTGGGAGTGGCTGGAAGAAGGAAGGGAGTAAGGAACAGGCTAAAGCAGTGCTACTCAAAGTGGTGGTCCATGAGTCATCAGCTATCAGTCCGTGGTAAATTTTCAGGAAAGAAGCACATGATAATAATATAGCATAAATATGGTACTAGTCCCTGAGGCCTTGGGGGAGGGGGGGACCTGTCAGTTTCCCCTGTCAGAGAGCTTGAGAAACACTGAGCTAAAGTCTGGGGAGAATGGAAAAGAGACACAAATTGTAACATAGAGAGAAACAAGATAGGTAGCTTGATGTTTCTAAGCATAAAGAAGCCTTTTATTAAAGAAACCTGTTGTTGCTGTTGCTGTTATCTTCTGCCTAAATTTATTCATTTAGGCGATTGTTGGCATCTCAGCCATGCACCATCAAAGAATTAAGACACATTCAACTGTCCATGTTAGAAGCTGCCTTTGGATCCCTATAGTGATCTCTAGGGAAGAGTTTTGCAAACAATGTAGGTGACAGGAGCTCAACGTTAAGTAAATAAATAAATAACCTGGATGGTACCTCCATCAAACACTCAACATCCCCATGGTAGGCTGGTATCCTAGATGGAGAGTTTCATGGCACCTGCAATTGCTCATAAAGAGTCTCTCTCTCTGGCTTTTCTTCACAAACGAAGATTCTGAAGGACTCGTCCTGCGCTTTCTGTAAGCGGGCTGATGACTAAAAAGGCCAATCTGAGATAAACAAGTCTGGTTGCAGAAAGCACAGCAGAAGGTCTCCTTGGGTGATGTTTCTGGGTTGGGGTTCTTTCTGCGTTGTTGTTTCTCTTCAAGACTTGTTCAGCGTGAGTTCTCAAATAAGGATGCAGCACTGTGGATAGTGCATCTCCATGCCTCCCGATGTGAGGCCAGGGCGGACCATTGTTGGTGATCAATTTGGCCAAGCCTGAGATGTTGTTTCAGGGAGTCCTTGTATTGTTTTTGTTTTGTTTTGTTTTGTTTTGTTTTTGGAGCACCCCTCTTACGCTGACCCATGGCGAGTTCACTGTAGAGTAGTATTTTGGGGAGACGATGGTCCTCCATCCTAGAAATGTGCCCTGCCCAGCGCAGTTGTGTTCTCAATATCACGGCTTCAATGCTGGTGATCCCTGCTTGCTCAAGGACAGCAACATTTGTCACATAGTCAGTCCAGCGTATATTTAGGATTGTGCGTATACAGCGCTGATGAAAGCATTCGAGGAGTCGTAAGTGGTGGCGATAGGTGGCCCATGTTTCAGACCCATAAAGGAGAATAGACAGTACGATGGCTTTATACACACTGATTTTTATGCTTCACCTCAGGTGTTTATTACTCCAGACTCTTTTGTGAAGTCTTCCAAATGCGCTATATG
The DNA here is from genome assembly GCA_030847615.1 of Gambelia wislizenii. Lineage (NCBI taxonomy): Eukaryota > Metazoa > Chordata > Lepidosauria > Squamata > Crotaphytidae > Gambelia > Gambelia wislizenii. The sequence continues at coordinate 6,656,689 of JAUMIR010000005.1, forward strand.
CCTTTGCTAATCTGTGATCGATCTCTTTGTCAAATTTTGGCATCTGAGGAGATTATGCTTCCCAGGTAGGTGAACTGCTGAATGGACTTGAGCAGATTTGCCGACGGCAATGTGGGGATGGTGGTGTTCATCCTGTGGTGCAGGTTGGTAAAGAACTTCCATTTTCTTAAGGTTGACTTCCAGCCCAAACAGCTTTGCAGCTGTTGCGAAGCAGGATGTTAGGCGCTGCAGAGCTGCTTCTATGTGGGCAACAAGGGCAGCAGCAGCAGCAAAGAGCAGCTCACAAACTAGATAGTTTAGAGTCTTAGTGTGAGCCCTCAGACGGCTTAAGTTAAACAAGCTACCATCAGTACGGTAACGTATATAGATGCCGTCGTCGTCTTCTTCAAGCTCTGCCATAGCCCTTTGGAGCATCATGCTGAAGAAGATTGTAAATAAAGTTGGTGCAAGAACACAACCTTGCTTCACTCCATTAGTTATTAGAAAGGGCTCTGAAAGAGCATTGCCATATCTGACTTGACCACGCTGGCCCTCGTGTAGCAAGATAATCATTTTAAGGAATTTGGGGGGGACATCCTAGTTTTTCCAGGATCTGCCACAGACCTTTCCTACTCACAGTGTCGAAGGCTTTGGTGAGGTCAACAAATGTTACATAGAGACCCTTGTTCTGCTCCCTACATTTTTCTTGCAGTTGCCTAAGGGCAAATACCATGTCTGTAGTACTCCTATTGGCTCTGAAGCCACATTGGCTTTCAGGGAGAAGTTCTTCTGCAATAGCAGGAACTAATCTGTTCAGGAGTATCCTTGCAAGGATTTTTCTAGCAATAGAGAGCAGTGTTATGCGTCAATAGTTTGAACAATCGGATTTTGCTCCTTCTTTCTTGTACAGGGCGATGATGACTGCATCTCGGAGATCTGATGGCAGTTCCCCCTTTCCCCAGCAATTCACAAGGAGTTCATGGAATTTATCATGGAGTACATGACCTCCATGTTTCCAAACGTCAGGTGGGATTCCATCAATCCCAGATGCCTTACCGTTTTTCATCTGCTGTAGGGCCTTAAGGGTCTCTTCCAAAGTGGGAGCTATGTCCAATTCATTTTTCATTGGTTTTTGTATCATATGTTGGATAGCTGACCCTTGGACTACTTGGTTGGCGCTAAAGAGACTTTGAAAATGTTCAGCCCATTGATTCAGGATGGAGGCTTTATCAGTAATTAATGTTTGACCATCTGTACTGTATAAGGAGCTTTGGACCTGATAAGCTCATAAAGAGTAACACAGAAGCAAACACAGCCTTCAAAAATTAGAACTGCAAGACTAAGGCAGAAGACCCAAAACTCAGGCCTCAGCCTCCATCACTAAGAGGGACCTTCTGGTTTGCCTGAAAACAGGAGGACCTATTCTGGAGTGCTTGCTCTCCTAAATGTCAGACAGCTATGCAGCATGTGCAACTCAAAAGCCAAGGAGGCAGCAGTCATGGCTGTCACACAGCTTGCTTCTGCAGATCAAGCACTTTTTTTTTTAAAGCGTGCACGTTACTGCTCAGCTTGGCATGTAAGATGGCATGTGAGAATGGTGATAAAATAAAGGAAAAAATGCACAGGAAGATGGAGAGAAGACTAAACAAATCAGACAGAGCTCTGTGTTCTACTAAGGGAGTAGGAAAATAGTTTGGAAATGATGCAACTGCAGCAGCAGTTAAAAAGGAACCAAGTGAGAAGACAGAATCCATTCTTTGGGGCAGACTTCTCAAGGGTTGGGTCAGACTTCCTGCCAGACCTCTCAACATGCAACTCTGCAAGGCTCCAAACTTTACTCAGCACAGAATTCATACAGAGGACCGCAGAAAGACTACAAAGAATCATCCATTTACAGAAGAGAACAGCACAAAACAACAATCCAAAAAAGATGACTGGGACATTTAAGTATCTGCAAGATGTCTTTCAGTGAAGCCCTCACCTTCCAGAAAAAGCCAAAAGGAGGGAAGGGAAGGATTTTACATGAGTTTATGTAAAACAAGTGCCATTATTCACATACAATGCTATCTAAATTTAAGAACTGACAACAAAGAAGCAAAGTTACATGAAACTGTCCCACAGAACCTCTCTGTGTGCCCATCCCCAAATATACAGTACAGTAAGACCCCCGTATCCACGGGGGATTGGTTCTAGCACCCCCCCCCTGCGGATGATGAAATCTGTGGATAGTAGTGAACACTCCTAAGAGCTATTTCCCCATGGCGAGGCAACCGAATGAGGCATACACTCTGCCCAACAAACCTTCCCTGAGTGGAGCCTGAGCAGCCAGGACTGAGGAGGAGGCGGCGACAGCAGCAGCTAGGGGGCAGGACTGGTGGAGACAGGGTGCCGGGTGCAGAGTCAGCAGTGGTGGAGTCATAGTGGCAGCTACTCTCGCCACCACTTTCCTTCACCGTAAAAGCCACCGCCAGAGGCCACACAATGCTGCACCTTCCAGAGCTGCATGAGGTAGGAAGGTGGGCAGGCAGGCAGAGAAACAGGCAGGTGGCCCCTGGGGTTCAGGTCTCTTGCTGCTGCTTTACTTCCCTCCACTCTCCTTTTACCCCTCACCGGTCCATCTCCCTCCCCTTTCATCCCTTCCTTCTTCTGTGGGTTTTTGTGTGATAGTCTGCTGATAGCCAACCATGGATAACTGAATCGGCAGATGGCGAATCAGCAGATACAGGGTTGCTACTGTACTCTCTCTCTGGCTTTTCTTCGCAAACGAAGATTCAGGAAGGACTCATCCTGTGTTTTCTGCAAGCACGCTGATGACTGAAAAGGCCAATCTGAGATAGACAAGTCCGACTGCAGAAAGCACAGCAGAAGGTTTCCTCGGGTGATGTTACCGGGTTGTGATTCTTTCTACGTTGCCGTTTCTCTTCAAGACTTGTTCGGCGTGAGTTCTCAAATAAGGCTGCAGCATTGTGGATAGTGCATCTCCATGCCTCCCGATGTGAGGCCAGGGTGGACCACTGTTGGTGATCAATTTGGCCAAGCCTGAGATGTTGTTTCAGGGAGTCTTGTATCACTTTTTTGGAGCGCCCCTCTTACACTGACCCGTGGCGAGTTCACCGTAGAGTACTATTTTGGGGAGACGATGGTCCTTCATCCTAGACACATGCCCTGCCCAGTGCAGCTGTGTTCTCAATATCATGGCCTCAATGCTGGTGAGCCTTGCTTGCTCAAGCACAGCAACATTTGTCACATAGTCAGTCCAGTGTATATTTAGGATTGTGTGTAAACAGTGCTGGTGGAAGCATTCGAGGAGTCATAAGTGGTGGCGATAAGTGACCCATGTTTCAGATCCATAAAGGAGAATAGACAGTACAATGGCTCTATACACACTGATTTTTGTGTTTCGCCTCAGGTGTTTATTACAGATTAGCAAAGGCACTGTACTACCATTTTGTAAAATTTTCAGTTTCATTTTACTTACGCCAAAACCATTTGGGCATCCGTGTGATTGAACATGTAGCCCCCAACCACCCACATGACATCATCCTCGACTACAGCTTTATGGGATGCTCTAGGAAGTTTCGGCATGTAGAATTCTTCACGGGTCCAAAATGAGTGGTTTGCTGGAACAGGAACTGAGCAGTCTGTACCTAGGTGGAGCAAAATATATTACCTTTTAACAGCTGTGATCAGGTATCTCTACCAGAATACTGTGTAAAGTGGTTAGCTCACAAGGCATTAAAGACACTGATTGATCATAAATACCCTAAAAACTGGTGGGCAGTGAAAAATACTCTTAACTGGTGATGTGAAAGGGTCACAAAAGCCTAAAAATCACTATAATTAGATGGCACCAGACTTGCCAGAACATAACAACTCAGGAAGAGCCACACTGGATCAGGCCAAAGTCATATCCCATGTAATATTCTGTTCACACACTGGCCAACCAGTTGACTATGGGAAGTCTGCTTGCAGAACCGGAGTACAGCTGAAGCAGTTCTGATATGGAGCTCATGCTTCTCCTTTCTATACTGAAAGGACAGAGAGAGAAAGCAGAGGAATGGAAGAGATGTGAGGGAAATCCTCGGCCAGGGCCCACAACAAAAGGGTGCCGGGCATCTGAAGGACTTAGAAAAGAAGAGCAATTTCATATAAATGGGGGCATAGAAAAACCCAAACAGTCAGCTGAAATTTTGGTAGCTAAATCTGGAAAGTTAGAAGTTATTGTCTGCTAGGATATTGACATTCAAAAGGAAACAAAAAAAAGGGAGCCAACTCTGAAACTCTACTAGCTACTGCAAATTTTTAGGAATACAGCTTCTCACCCACCTTGCCATCCAGCATTGCACACACATCCCTGAGAGACATTTCGACTGCACTGGCCTCTCTCTGGGGAGCCACAGTCTTCTGGGCAAAATGGAATGTCACAGGCTTCTCCTTTCCAATGCTCTGAACACTCACATTCAACGACTTTGCTGTTGTTGGTGAACTTGCATTCCCCTCGGCCAGAGCAGTTGCGGGGGCACACATTGAAGCTGTGGGCAGAGAACCAGAAGAGCCACATCAAACACTTGTTATCACAGCACCAGGAAATAGACGTGAACAAAGCGTATGCCCAGCGTGATCAAACTGCTGGCCATTCTACTTTGGAGTAAGAAAATAAGATTATTGTACAACCTAATTCCCTTTAACCACATGGTTTTACACAAACAGCATGGCGAAAAAGCAGTGGCAGCTGCTGACTTCCATAGTCTTATTTGGGGGACAGCACTCAGCACCATGGATAGCCCCTTTAAAGTTCAGACTGAAACCCAGAGTGGATTCACACTACTCCACTGACATGCAAGCCTGCCAAACTGCCACTCCAGCCTTTCAAACATATTTCTGGAGACTCTGCACATAGAACCAGAAAGGCTAAGATCTTTGGGATTAATTGAGTATAATACTGTGAAACAACAACCACCAAAAAAGAAAAAAGAAAGAAAAGAACAGAACAGAACAGAGTGGAGAGGAGTGACCTGCAAGGCCACATTTCTTCTTCGTTCATCCACACATGACTATGATGTATACAGAAATGTTTTATTTAAACATTTGTATGTCACCTTTCTACATAGGAGTCTTAGTGGACCACAAGCTCAACATGAGTCAGCAGTGTGATGCAGCAGCTAAAAAAGCCAATGCAATTCTAGGAGTATCATGTCTAGATCAAGGAAAGTAAGAGTGCCATTCTATTTTGCTTTGGTCAGACCTCACCTGGCATACTGTGTCCAGTTCTGGGCACCACAATTCAAGAAGGATATTGAGAAGCTGGAACGTGTCCAGAGGAGGGTGACCAAAATGGTAAAAGGTCTGGAAGCCATGTCCTATGAGGAGCAGCTTAGGGAGCTGGGCATGTTTAGTCTGGAGAAGAGAAGGTTGAGAGGTGACATGATAGCCATGTTTAAATATTTGAAGGGATGTCATACTGAGGGTGGAGCAAGCTTGTTTTCTGCTGCTCTAGAGACTAGGACATGGAGCAATGGGTTCAAACTACAGGAAAAGAGATTCCACCTAAACATTAGGAAGAACTTCCTGACAGTAAGAGCTGTTCAGTAGTGAAATGCTTTGCTGTGGAGTGTGGTGGAATCTCCTTCTTTGGAGGTTTTTAAACAGAGGCTGGATAGCTATCTGTCGGGAATGATGTGATTGTGTATTCCTGCATGGCAGGGAGTTGGACTGGATGGCCCTTGTGGTCTCTTCCAACTCTATGATTCTATGATTCTACATAAAAGTTATTTAAGGAATTAAAGCAATCAGAAACCTATGCCAAATAATTATATCTGTAACAGAAGTCCAAAATACTTAAGAAATAAGATAATATAAGTATTAAAAACAGGAAGGCCAGGAGCAGCAAAATCAGGAATTTAATAGCCATTACACCAAACACCCTTTGAAATAAAGGCAAGTTCAAGTTGTCACCCCAAGAAGGCTACAAGGTTGAAAGACTGGCAGACTCACTAGGGCAAGGTCTAAAGAAGTCCTATCACACACAACCTCTCATAGGTAGCTACTCATCTTTCTTCAGCAAAGACCAAGGAAACCCTTTCATGTGTTCAACCAAGCTCATACTACATGTGGTAGTGTCTGGTTCAAGACGACTTTGTGCTGAACCTCAAATTTTCCATTGAGCCAGGAAAGAAATTGGAAGCCAATGAAATTGGTAAAGCTCTGGAATAAAATCTGTTACAAGAGATTGGTTGCAATCTGGACCCTCAGTGCTTCATTTTAGGGTGCTTCCAGAAACTCTGCAAAGGAAACCTTCTGTCCCTTGGTCCATTGAGGATGTCTGTCAGGCATCTGTAAGTATGGCCAAAAGAGTAGGTGGCACTACTGGTAAGCTGATGCAGGCGAGAAGTATCTTGCATCTGTGGTTCTCAGAGAAGAGGCGACTGGTTGACAGACTAAGGAATCTAAGCTGTACCTACTCATCAGGGGCATCATTCTTTGTTCATTTTCTTCTCAAAGGAAGTGACAACTAATCTTAGCAATTTTCTTCCTACTGCAAGAAAAGTCTTCAAAAACTTCACAATTTTTGAAAACTACTTACAATTTGGGACTTATTCTGCATAGGAAACAGCATTTTGCACAGAATTTTCTGTACAAAACTACGACATGCAAATTTTACATAGAGTTTAAGTTCTGAATTATCAAGATTCTTGACTTCTAGATTCTAGACTTCTTCTCATCCGGGTTTCTTCAACACTTGAGAGATATTTTTTTCCATTTTAAAAAACTAGTTTTTAATATTCTTCCCATCCCTACTACCCATCATGTATGGGTATGCTGAGTCAGGAGGAAAGTCAAGACAGGAAAAATTTCAAGTAGGAAAATTTGGTCTAGGATCAAGAAATGAAACAGGAAAGCAACTGATTGAATTTTGCAAGGCCAACAGTTTGTTCATCACAAACACATTCTTCAAGCAACCAAAGAGGCAACTGGATACATGGATATCATCTGATAGCCAATATAAAAAAATCAAACAGACTACATAATCAGAAGCAGAAGATGGAGAAGCTCCATTCTCTATGCAAAAACAAGACTAGAAGCAGACTGTGGCACAGACTATGAACTGCTGGTATCAAAAATTAGAGTAAACCTAAAGAAGAACACTAAACGAACCGTTGTTCCAAAATACAATCTGAAGAACATCTCTGTAGAATTTAAGGATAATGTAAAAAATAGATTTGTACTATTAAGCCTAATTGACTGGGAGCCAGAAGAACTCTGGACTGGAACCAGGGAAACTGCCCATGCCTTGGCTCAGTCATTAATCAGAACAGAAGTGTCAAGAGATATCATTGAATATTAAAGTTAAGATTGTCCATGCTATCATATTTCCCATTTCCAAGTATGGTTGTGAAAGCTGGACAGTAAAGAAAGCTGACAGGAAGAAAATCAACTCATTTGAAATGTGACGCTGAAAAAGCGTTCTAGGGATACCATGGACTGCTAAAAAAACCAAATAAATATGGGACCTAGAGCAAATCAAGTCCAAACTCTCCCTAGAAGCCAAGATAACTAAACTGATATTGTCGTACTTTGGACCCATTATGAGAAGACATGACTCACTGGAAGAGAATAATACTTGGTAAGGTAGAAGGCAGTAGGAAGAGAGGAAGACAGCTCTGCAGATGGATAAACTCAATCAAGACTCATAGTCTTGAGTCTGCAAGACTAGAACAGGGGTGTTGATGATAGGATAACTTGGAGGTCACTCGTTCATAGGGTCGCCATAAGTCAAAGTTGACAGCAGTTAACAACAACAGATGTTCTGAGACTGCACTTCACAGCAGCCCAAGGCATCTAAACCAACAGTGAGGAAATGTGGAGAGGTAAAGTTCAACAACATGTGCAGGAGCTTATGATTCATACCCCTGATATAGAAGGAGGAACCATCTGACCTGCTCTACATCAGCTTCCCCTATTTCCAAATAATTTGTACTGTGCCAATGAAATACCCACTGCTACCACAAGATGGTACTACAGTGTCTAGAATCTCAGGTTCTGGAAGTGTTTGCAGCTCCATCTGTGAAGCAAGAGTTAGCCAAAACTTGACTTTCTTAAGTGTCTAATACTCTGAGAGTTGTAGTCCACATGGAGGGCTGCACTTTGCTCACCACAACAGAGGAAAACTTTGGGAGAGCAGGTGCAAGTAAACAAGTACAATGTCTACCTGCCCAACCTCAGAGCCAAGCAACCAGCGAAACTGCAGGAAGCTACTTGCAGGTAATGCAACCACACACCTGACATCATGCACCACAGTCTTGTGTGCCCACTTGCATATTCGTAGCCAGCTGGGAATCAGCTGGCCACTTCATTCCAATAATGAACTCTAAGACAGGACTAACAATCAACCAGCCCCCTTGCAGGTCTGTATATTCACACAAAAGCACATGAAACACATGTGCTATGGGGACAGGAAAGGGGGGGATGTCCCATAGCCAGAGATAAAGATAATGCAAAAAATAAGAGACAGAGGCTGCTACCACACTGGAGAGATTGTGTAATTGTTTTTAAAATAACTTGAATACACCTAAAGTTTACTGATGTTTTTATATGTTTTGACTCTGTATTGGATTTAATAATTTCTAAGCTGCCTTGAATATCATTACTTGGAAAAGGAGGGATATAATTGTGTTGTTGTTAAAACAAGACCCTACATCAACACACCTTCTGCTATTGCTTGGATGAGTAGGAGACAGCCAGTATCAAGACACCAGTCACAATATAGTCAGCTACTCATCCCAATATCCCAAGTTCAAAATACTGTAATCACCTACTAAACTAACCAAGAGTGAAACCAAGTTATCTCAACATTGTCCTCCAATAAAGAAAGATGACTTTGGGTCCCATTGGTGGAAGAAAGACAGGATATAAATAATAATAATAATTATTATTATTATTATTATTATTATTATATTATTCAATATGGCCTGGAAATGTTATCAAGGAGAAACTTTAAAAGTAGTAGAATTCAAAGACACTGCCATGTTAGTCTGGAATATCAGTAAGCAAGGGGATCTTGTAGCACCTTTGAAACTAACAGAGACTACTTGCATCTCAGGAAGTAGACCCAAGTCTATGAAAGCTTATGCTACAACCTCTTTTTCTCAGTTACTCTCAAAAGTGCTACAAGAGACCACTTTTTAAAATAGTGTTATCATACAGTACTTTAAACATTTTCCTTATATGTATTTAACCTTTACTTACTTGTAGGTGATGTTAAACCCTGTCAAGTTATATGCTGCATCGCTGAAGAAATGCAGAAGGGCATAGCCAGAGGTGGCTGCAACCTCTGGAACTGTCTCATTGTTTTCCCTCTCAGGAACAATAAGGCCACTGGAAGAGAGAGGACACTACAGTAATAAGAGAGATTTTAACAACTGCAGTTGGCTCAAAGACATAGCTGTTCTCCCTATATAGAAAAAAAGCTAACAAATCAAGATGCAAGTTTATGATGTTTTGACAAATGGGATGAAGGCCTTCATGAAGCCTTACCACAGGCATAGTTTACATGTGTCACACAATATTATTTAATAACCACATCATTCACAGTGATTGATCATAAACACCCATCAACTGATCAATATATGTTCCACTGGAACATGCAGCTGCTTTTAATAGTGACTGCCAAAAAAAAAAAAAGACTTTGCAATCTGAGATAACAAGTATATAACGCTTTTAAATTAGGCATAAACGTAACTATAAATCAAAGGTGTGGCAGCAAGACCTTAGGTGTATCTGTAAGAATGCCACTCTCTTTCAAGTCTATTTACGTAAATTCTATATCTCTCTTTAAAATCAAGAGGTCTGAGGCAGCTCAGGGTAATTAAAATCATAAAATTGATATCATATGTACCTGCTTTGTGTACTTTCAAGAACAGAAAAAATCCTGATTAAGAGACAACCCTCCAGGATTTTGAAAAGGGAAAAACCCTCTGAACTCGGTGCACTAGAAAATATTATTATTAAAAAAAATATTTCAAGTCACTGAGCATCTTGCCGTCTGAAAGAGTTAAGCAAGGCTATATATATGATTCAACAGTTATTTGAAAAGCAATCTCTGCATTCAAGTAATCTAGAAATCATTAACTCTTGACATTTATCTGCTTTGGTTATAAGCCAACAGCTTATCAAATCACTTCTACAATTATCAGAATATGAAAGATGCCTGGAATTCAAGGGCATGTTATATAACAGCAGAATGACAACAACATTCAATACCTAAAATTAGTGTGAAGAGCCTACAGTTAACCTTTGCATACCACCAGTTTTTTTAGCATATACGTATTTACATTTTTTTTTCAGCGAAGTGAGAGGATCAGATTTCTTGAAGGAGTGAAAACAGCTACAGATTATCGCTCAAAATATTTCAAAAGCACCACTGCTGTGTTGAGGAAGCACGCCCAACATGTTGCTTGGAGCATGTGCGTGTGTGCGCGTGTGCACGTGCCTTCAAGCTGTCTGTTCACTATGGAGACCCCATGAATTTCATAGGATTTTCTTAAGCAAGGAATACTCAGAGGTGGTTTTGCCAGTTCCTTCTTCTGAAACAAAGCCTACAGCACCTGGTATTTGTTGGCTGTATCCCATCCAAGTACTAACCAGGGACAACCCTGCTTAGCTTCCAAAATCAGATGGGATCTGGTGCCTTCAGGGTATTTAGACCCCATTGCTTGGATCATACAGTAGATTATCTGAAAATCTGGGAAAGAGGGTACACAGGAGGTCTGGGGAAATGTTTTTAGACCTCCTGAGGAGCACAGGCAGTGGAAGGGGGAGAAACAGGTGAGAAGAAAGTGAAATTAGGTGGCACTGAAGGTATTTATGCACAAGGGTGGGAAATGAAACTGGGTTAGCAAGCACAGAAGCAATATTTAAAGTACTACTCCTGCAACCTCAGTCTCTTTCTCATCCATCATTTCATACTCCCTACGACAAAGGAAAATTATTATTACAGTTTGCATTGGGGGGGGGAGGGAAGAGACAGCGGCTTCCCTAAGCTTCCCAACAAGTTCAAAGTTTCGGTGAAACTTGAATGAGGGTCTTCCCAGCAATTTGCTCTTCCTCTCAGCCTTTAGTCTATGCTGGTTTCAAAATACTCAGCACTCTTCAAACCTACTGAATGCAGAAAGTTTCAAGCTACGGTCCTTAGCAAATATTTGTATGCAAAGCTTGGAAGAGTTACTATTTTGGACAACAGCCTCCCCAAACCCCCAGCCAGTATGTGTGGGGGAATTCTAAAAGAAGCACTCCAAAAAAGTAACTTCTCCAAACTCTACAACTGTGTAATATTAAATAGAACAGAACTGTCTGTATCCACACAAAGGAGGTACTAGTTCATTTCAAGGGATACAAAACACAAGGCCTTTTAACGTCATATTTGTCTCTTTGGGCAATGAAATAAGCTAAGCTTTCTGCTGAGATACCTTAAAGACATGACTCACTGAAGGATGCACTGCCAAATGTCTACAAATAAACAAAGAACTTTCATTGCTTCCCAACACTTCTGAAAACTGATACTGTCTTCCAGTGCTTGTACATTCATCTTTTACTTTACCATGTGCATACATTCATGGGCCAGTATGGCGTAGTAGTTTGAGTGTTGGACTATGACTCTGGACAACAGAGTTTGAATCCTCGATCAGCCATGGAAACCCACTGGGTGACCTTCAGCAAATCACTTTCTCTCAGCCTCAGAGCAAGGTAAAGGCAAGCCCCCTCTGAACAAATTTTGCCAAGAAAACCCTGTTATAGGGTCACCTTAGGGTCACCATAAGTCAGAAACAACTTGAAGGCGCACAACATACATACATACATACATATACATCTGCATCTCCATCTAAATACATAAACATCTGCATTTTCAGGGTGTACTTTATAAACTTCTTGTTAGAAATTTAGTTAGAGTGAGTGTGAATCTTTCAGTGACAACAGGGATTCTACACACACACACACACACACAGAGAGAGAGAGAGAGAGAGAGAGAGAGAGAGAGAGAGAATTAAAGAACTGGTTTGTATCAACAGACAAATTCATGCTCAGTGCTACAGATGACGTCATATATATCCAAACAACTCATACCATCTCAGGGATGGTTCATACAGTGAAACAGAATCAATGCTTATTAACACATATGTTTCTGATTCCTAAGCACTCAAACAAAACTTTAGAAGTACCCTGAAATCAAAGTAGTCAGCCATGAGCAACACAAGAAGAACAAACATCAGCACTGCACACCCAGGAATTCCAGAGAGATACTGCCTATCATTCTAATGTAATCTAAGTCATTCCGGTTTTCATATAAAAATCCTCTTGGGTGGACACGAGTGTATGCAGAATTCCTGCACAAAGGCCTCTGTCACAAGAGTAATGTTTATCACTGTTCCATTTGTTACAAGTATTGAAGTCCAGTAAAAGAAAGAGCTTCCTGCTAACCAGGTCCTGGCAGGGCTCAGGATCCTAAAGCCTAACAGGGCATTTGACCCACTCCACAGCAGCCACACTCTACCTGCAATGTTTCTTCACAGCTTAATGAAAAGTGAGCCCAACTGTTCAACCAAGGGAAGACTAAGGACAACAAGCACTTTGTTTGCACATCACAGTGGAGAGCAACTAAAACATCTCAGGTGTGTTCAAGTAGCTGCTCAAGACAAAGCCATTGTGCTAACAAACTCAACCTGTAGAATGCCAGGCCTAATCTTCTGGAATCAATGGGTTTCCACACTAGCAATGATTCAACATTAAGCAAATTACTGACACCACGAAACAATACAGATTTAAAGCAACAGAGAGTGCAGATGTAAGAAGACGAGGAGCAGCAAGGTAATCTATAAGGTAACAACTATTGTCTGAAGGTTTGAGAAACAGTGGAAGCGGAAGAGAGAAAGATGGAATCTTAGATCTGGTTCAGCAAAGCAGCCTTGGCTTTGACTCCAAGAATGGTCACAACACTAGAAGCATTGAAAAGGATGGAGCTCCTGCAGAAACCAACTGGCTCTTTGACAAAACTCTGGCCTATATGGAACAATCACCATCTCATATCAATTAAGGCTGAACTCTTGCAGCAGTTGAGCATTAGGGACACATTTCTTTACAATAACTGCTTCATTCATCCTCAAAAATCTATGATCAGCTGCGGGGGGAGGGAAATCACAGATCTATTTCACTTATAAAGAACAGAGGCCGAGTCAGAGGGTGCCCAGTGATAGACTTCTTAGCTGGGCTAGGGTCTGAGAGTAACTGCTCTAGTTTATGCCCACCCAATAGATGTGCAACAGGGAGTCGGTGCTTTAAGGGGGCAACAAAAAAATTAGAAGCTACACACATATTAGCACATCGTGTAGCTGAACCATGCAAAATTAGAAGCAAACGGCATGTGTTTTCACCATAAGGACAGAATGAAAAGAGTTTCCAGCCACTGCTTATGCTCCAGTTCCAAGGTACTGGAAACACTCTTTCCGTCACAGAGTGAGGATCAAGGCATGCTAGGAACAGGAACACATCTGCTCTTCTCCAGGCCTTCATCCTTCTATCAAGCCATAAAAATGTTGAAATTCCAAGTACTAAACCCAATGTTCTGCTGGTAGTCACAGCAGAATGTTTATCCCTCCCACACTCGGCCCTCTTCACCTGCCAAATATGGATCCTGGGGATTTCCCAGCCCTCCAGAGCTGGATTGGTGGGATATAGGGGGCTGCAGTGGTGGTGGGGAGTCACCTATTGCTCTAGTCCACTGATTTCTGCCATTGAAAATTACCTCAAGGTACCATCCCATGTTTCCCATCCTTTAGAGAGAGAGAGAGAGAGAGAGAGAGAGAGAGAGAGAGAGAGAGAGAGAGATGTGTTATCAACACCTGTGCTTTTTGTTTCAAAACAGCTGATGACAAAGGTACGTTGCTTTGAGGTCAGCCTGCTCAACATCAATGGAGGCTAGTGGAACTGGGCTTTGCTGCCAATTTCCAGTCCTGAGAAGAAGTATTGGCAGCCTAACCAGATATTCAGTTTCTGTTGTATTAATTATTGGCATCTACAGTGCATGCCAGAAGCTTAAACCATAAGGGGAGACCATTTGTAAGCAACAGTAAGAAGCATTTCAATATCCTAAGAATGAGAATCTACTTTACAGAAACAAGCAGAAAATTAGACAAATTTGTCAGTGATGGGGAAGTGTCGGTCTCCTAAGGCACCTGAATACCGAGACACCTGGAATTATCAACACCTGTCCACTCCTGAGATGACAAGCTTATGAATATATCAGTCAAGAGCATGTAGAGAAAATGACAAATATGCAAAACTAACTTAAACCTGCCTCAAATTATGTTTACTTAAGAGGCTCCTGTGTTGTCAGAAAGGTAAGTAACAAAATGAATCAATTACAGTGACCACCACATTTCAGGTAAAATAAAACACAGAATACTATTTTTATATACTGAAATATATTTATCCTCCAGCACTGATTTTCAAAGGTTTTTTGTAAATTTCAAAACACACAGCTCTTTTGATTCATGAACTGCTTAGGAGGCCAATTAAAAACCCATTAATCTGAGAAGAATTAAATAAAAACAGCCAAGTCACATCATGCTCACTCCACCTCTTACAGATTAAAATGCAATTTAAAACATCTGCAAGATTAGAAAGAAACAGCTACATTATTTGCCCAGGTGGACCATTTCTATGTTGTGCTCATGCTAGACAAATAGCCTCCGTACAAATTATTGTTCTCTTTCTTCCCTAGCACATACACACATTATTCCACAGGAAGTGTCTGACTGCCTGGTAACAAAGAAAGAAGGGTCAAATACTCACATAGCCATGCACACCTACTGATAATTAAAATCCCAGCAACTGTTTGGATGCACCAAAGCTTCCACGATGACCTGGCAGCTGAATCCTTGGCATAGCACATGACTAGCTCACCACAGGGCAAAGGCCACCACATAAGGCACTTTTCTGAAATCATCATGTGCCTCAACAGTGAAAAGGATAGCATCATAAGTACCTAGTAATCTACTAGAAGAAACACCATACCACAGAAAACATTCCTCTATTTCCCTAGGACTTGTACCAATACTGTTTCTTCTCTGTTCCACTTTAGTAAGGCTGTTATCAGAAATACATACATACATATGCTGCAACAGTAAATGGAAAAGCACTAATTTTGTAGCTTGTGCAACATTAAAACTAAATTTATTCAATAAAGATAATTCCACATGTATATGGTATATCATAAGGGGGACTGTGACCATAAAGAAACTCATCCTTGCATACTCTGATATTTGGCATAGGGATGGAGTATGCTTATACTGAATAAACAATTAGTTATAAATAGCAGTAACTTATTAACCATGAGATCTGTATTTCATGAACAACATTTCTGTTACAATGAAACCTTGCAAATATTGGATGGAGATGGTGGTGGGGTGGAGTTGTGCTTCTCTATTTGTCTATGTAGTGTCCATTGCTGTGCTTCAACCAAATGCGACTCCAGTCTCATTTGACACCAACGTGCTCAAAAATTAAAAAAAAAAAAACAACTTCAAGACAAAACACAAAGAATCACAATAAACAAGTATGACATAGCAATTAGCTGCACACTGTGCTTTGTAGCTTACCTAAAAGCAGCCAGTAACGGAGCATAAATTGAATCACCATCGTAGACATACAAGTGGTCCCAGCTGCATTCCGTCGCAAAATGATTAAAGCGAAGCCTAAGGATTGTGTTCGGCCTGAAAAAAGGAAATACAGGCAGCATGATTACCACATGTTGCATTGACATAATGCTCTTGTTTTAAAATACTGTAATATGCAAGAACAATGCTGGCCTCTGATACCTGTTAGCATCATCGCCATTTGAATGTGGTGAGCATTTTCCCTGAAACAAGTCTCCATACAGTGAGATTCAAACACTCTGCAAAACTGGAGAAAGCTAAAACTCCAGAGGATATACCCTCAGCACAAAGAGGATCGCTCTAAAACACACTTCATCCTCCCATCATACTGATCCAAGTTTCATGCTATGCTGATCTTCTGGGAATCAATCTCAGAGAGGAAAGAAACATTGTCAGAGCAATCATGTTGGGATGTTTTTGCTGCGACTATACTTTTCCAGACAGCAGATCAGGAGCACTGAAATCAAAATTCTACACAACATCCACAGGTGCCATGTACTGCCTACAGTCCAAAGCAGTTACACCAGCTGGGTACATATGCAGCTGTCTTATGCTGAGTCTGACCACTAAACTATTTAGGCCAATACTACCAACTCCAACTAATGGCAACAATAGTTCTTCAGAGTTTTAGGCAAATTTCTTTCTTAGGCCTACCCAAGGGGGTATTCCCTGGAACAGGCCTGACCATGCTTCTGTTCCAAAACAGTATTCCAGGTGCAGTGTGACCAAATCAGAATAGAGTAGTACTATTACTTCTCTCAGTCTAGAAACTATGCTCTGACTGATGCAGCCTAGAATTGCACTGGCTTTTTCAGCTCCCAGATTGCTCTGTACACTAACGTTCAGTTTGTGGTCTACTAAAATTCCTAGATCCCTTTCACATGTACTGTTGTCAAGTCAGGTGTCACCCATCCTATATCTGTGCATTTCATTTTTCCCTGCCTAAATGTAGTACCTTACATTTTTCCCTGTTGAAATTCATTTGGTTAGTTTTGACCCAGCTTTCTAATCTGTTAAGGTCATTTTGAATTCTGATCTTGTCCTCTGGGGTATTTGCTACCTCTCCTATTTTGGTGTCATCTGCAAATTTGAAAAGCATCCCCTCTATTCCCTCATCCAAGTCATTGATAAAGATGTTGAATAGCACTTTGCTCAGGACACAACCTTGTGACACCTCATTAGTCACTTCTCTCCAGGATGAAGAGGAGCCATTGGTGAGCACCCTTTGGGTTCAGCTGGTCAACCAATTATAAATCCACCTAACAGTAGCATTGTCTAGACCATATTTTACTAGTCTGTTTGCAAGAATATCATGGGGGACCTTATTAAAGGGTTTACTGATATGCTGCAAGATATGCTACATTCACAGCATTCCCTTCATCTACAAACTGGTAACTCTATCAAAAAAAGAAATAAGATTTTTTTGGCAAGACTTGTTTTTGAGAAACCCATGTTGACTTTTAGTGATCATGACATCCCTTTCTAAGTGCTTACAGAATACCTGTCTAATGATCTGCTCTAGAATCTTTCCTGATACTGATGTCAGGCTGACTGGTTCGTAATTATTTGGATTCTATCCACCCAATTCACATACAAATGCATTATTCTGTGTTTTAAATATTTGAAAGGATGTCATGTTGAAGAGGGAGCAAACTTGTTTTCTGCTGCTCCAGAGACTGGACATGGAACAGTGGAATCAAAGTACAGGAAAAGAGATTCCTCCTAAGCAACAGGAAGACCTTCCTGATGTTAAGAGCTATTTAATAGTGAAACACACTGCCTTGGAGTGCGGTGGAGTCTCCTTTGGAGGTTTTTAAGCAGAGGCTGGGTGGCCATCTGCTAGGAGTGCTTTGATTGTGTATCCCAGCCAGGCAGGGGGTTGGACTGGATGGCCATTGAGGTCTCTTCCAATTCCATGTTTCTATAAAAATACAGATTATGTTTGCTGTAATTCAACCTGAAAACTACTATAAAGCATCATGATTAAATATAGGCATAAGCACCCCTAGGAGATTGGACAATAAGACTGTCATTCATTTAAAAGAAATACCCTAGCAGAAGCAGCTGGGGGAGATCAAATATCAACAGACTTAACAAAAGTGCCTCTTCACAGCTTGAACAACCCTTTCTAAAAGGTCAACAGGTCTTTTGAAGGCTTGTCTGAGTAAATGTGAATCTGGGACAGCATTAGAAAAGCCCAACATTTCTTTGGGGAAACTGATTTTTCATGCACAGGAGGAAATCATGTGAAGTAGTCTCTCTTCCCCTTAGCACAATAAAAACTGGACAGCTAAGCTGTGAAGCAGAAGTTTAAGTCTTGAGGAGAATGGGTAACTGATCATTTTACTCCCTTTCCACAAATGAGGGAGAGGAGCAGCCAGGAGTACTCATGGAGAGCACCAGCAACCTGTCCTTAGATCAGAAAGCAGATCCACCGCCATCCCCATTGAAGAAACCCACCCAAATTGTCACTATTGTTGACATTCATCACTGGAGGATCCTACTATTCAGGTCTTTCCCTGCCTCTCCTAGTACTGAGCTAAACCTGCGGAAGGGACTGCTGGTGGGACAGAGGCCTCAGGATTTAAACCCCTTAGCTCCATTTCCTGTGCCCATTCTATTAGTTCCATTCTTTGAAAAAGCCCAGGGATAAGCCCGAATCCTACAAATAAAGAAAAATATACAACGACTTTCTCCACCATGGTCCACCAACAAGTGATCTATTAGGTACCATAATATTTCATAGACCAGCAAGTAGCACTAAAAATAACATTACTGGAGTGATAAATTAGTAGCCACTTTTCAAGAATTAAGCTCCTGCTCACTTTGTTCACATTTATATTTGAAGGAGAGGAGAAATAAACTCTATAAAAATGCCTAAAATCACTGAAGATTTTAACTATACAAAAGCAAAACAACTCTTGATTCCTGTAGAAATTAAGATATTTGTTACTTACCTTCCCTCAATAAGCCATGTGCATTTTGTCTTGTATTTATAGTTTCCAGGTCCATCAGTCACGTAGCCTGAAGGCCCAGTAAGCCTGTGAAAAGAAACTAAACATGTAGCATCTGGTCATGATTTAGTAATTGCTTTTCCAAAGCCATTCCAAAGAGAATTGAAAATAAAATGGCCAATATCATGCTGCCGCTATACCAATCTATTGTACCAGGCAAGGCTGTGCTTCCAGATTACAGTGGTCTACCAGATCTACATTTGCCCTTTTTATTATAGGGTAAGACAATCTTTCAGGCACCCTAGTCCTAAATTATTCAGACCTTTCTATCTCAATAATACCATGAACCTGGCTCAGTGATAAATTGTCAACCAGTGCAGCTCTTTCATCACAACCCTTGAATGCGTATACATGAACTCATACAGCAGGACCCCCGTATCCATGGGGGATTGGTTCCAGGCCCCACCACGGATAACGAAAACCACAGATAATAGCAAACCCCATTGAAAATAATAGGACTTCCCATTTAAAATACCATAGAGTTGCCTTGGAGGACCTAGAAAATGGCTTGAGAGGGCACATTTTCTAGGAAGGCTCTACGGTAGCTGTGCTGAAACTGAAACTGTGCATAACTGAATCTGCGGATGCAGGGGTGCTACCGTACACACCCTTTGGAGCAAGAATTAAATCTGCAGCAAGGGACAAGTGTTTTCACTGTTGTTAACATACTGAATAAATCATAGAGTGGACTGTTTCACTATGACTGAACCCACACTTTGGGTACTTACAGGTTAAATAACTTTAATTTTTTTAAAACTCTAAAAAGGATAAACTATACCCTTTTTACAACTGTTTTAACCTCTTTGTATTAATTTTACTTGTAGGCCACCATGAGATCTCATGATCTAGGACAGGATGGAAATATTTTAATAAAATAAATAACATAAATATAAAAGCCACTCCCACTGGTATTTTTCCACAGAGAATAAACAGCATCAGCATATGTTTGCACACTACAGCATTAGCTTCTAACATGTTCTATGAGTAAAATAAAACTAAGTAGGTGTGGCCATGGGCCATGATTTGTACTAAGGTAGACCCATTTTGAGGGAAGGAGTGTGGCTGTATGACTCTTCCCTTTTTGGAAGAGGACTGTATTGGTACCTTTCAGGAGTGCTGTAGCTGTGTATTCCTGCAGGGCAGAGGGTTGGACTAAATAGCCCTTATGGCCTTTTCAAACTCTAAGATTCTGCGTCCCCCCCCCCAACTGTTGTGAATCTATAAGACATTTTAGGACAGCATTCTCCAACCTGCTGCCCATCCCAGTGGACATGGTGGTTAAAAGGCGGTAGGAATATTAGTGCAACAGATTGGGAGTGTCTGGTTTAGAAAGAAGGAACTATAGAAAAACTGAGGGAAATACATAGGTTTTCCGTGGGTTTTTTTCCTGGCTGTGAGGCCGCATTCTGGAAGAGTTTATTCCTGACGTTTCACCTGCATCTGTGGCTGGCATCTTCAGAGAAACTGAAATAAAGGAAATACAGTCAGCCCTTGGTATCCACTGGGGTTTGGTTCCAGGACCCTCCATGGATAGCAAAATCTGTGGCTGCTCAAGTCCCATTATATACAATGGCATAGTTAAATGGTGTCCCTTGTATAAAATGGCAAAATCAAGGTTTGCTTTTGGGACATTTTTAAAAAATATTTCCAAGCCATGGATAGTTGAATCCGTGGATACAGACTCCATGGACACGGAAGGCCAACTGTAGCTGACTCTCAGTCATTAGGGAGCCCAGCAAATATCCAATGAGGTCTCTTAAGTATGTGGGATTGAGGAAGAGAGCTGGACATAACAGTATTTTTAGCCATACAAGGCTCCTGATATGTCTCATCCACCGATGGCAACTGTGGCACATTGTTCTACCTGACTGTCCTGGCTCTTTGACAGCCTACCAATCTGATGGAATTCCACAACTCTGTTTGATCATTTCAGACCACCCAGGATTGGAATACAAAATATGGAAAGGGGTACTTTCAGCTTTACAGCATTCTACATGAGCTGCTACAGAGTCACAATAAATACTTTCGTGCCAGTATTACTCATTACAGGCTGCTCCTCAAATTCTCCTGCACTTGATCGTTCAGAACTTTTAGCTGCAATGGAAGAAGCTGAATGTTCAACAGCTATGAAACAATCCAGAATACAAATGTCCCATTACTGAATACAGATTCAGGGACCTAATTTGGTCTTGCTTCCTCTAAGCGCCGATCTTTCAAGAAGAGCACACCTCTTGGAATCTAAATGTGCCAAGAGCTGGCGCCCTGCCGGTAACTGATAACAAAACACACACACAAAATCCCCAGACATTGGTAGCACAAACCAACCTTATCTGAGCAGGAAGAGATTGTGTGCAATCTTTCCCTTCTCTCAAACAACTTTACAGGAGAAATTGCTACAACTGACATACTCTAGAAGGAATTACTACTCGTTCCACAGCACAAAAAATATTGCAGGATATTCCCAGCACTGCTAGTGAAACCCAAGGGGGAGAGTCCAGTGTTCTCTACCCCTAAACACACTTCAGTTGCTCCATCTAAGGGGGATGCCTCCCCAGTATTTCTTCACAGGAGAATTTTAACAGTAGGTTATAAATGATTTATTCACCCTGGTAAATTTTACCATACATTTCACAATCTACCTTTTTGTTCTGAGTGTGATTAAGCTGAACTTTATCACAGTAAAATTAATCACAGAACCATTGCCGCCATCACCACTTTTCTGTTACATATGGTACCCAAACATCTGAACCAGCCCCTCGAAAAGTCTTGACAAGTACCTATTGCAACTCTACACAGTAACTATTGTACATTAAGTCTCTTAGGTCCAAGGTTGAAACAAGATATGGTAGCATACATCAAGACTGCCTCACATGTCTTAGTTTCCATGATTTTATGGAATACACAGAGATTGGCTTCTCTGGCATCTAGACCAGGAGCCAAAACCAAATATTTGCAGTGAAGCCCAAACATTCCAAAGCTGTAGTTATAGTTTGCAGACCTAACAATAAGCTTGTCATTTATGTTCAGATCATTTGGCCAGTTAGTAAGTTTAGTGGATAGTCATGCTAGGAGACAACCAAAGCTGCAAAATTTTCAAAATGAAACAGGCTGCAATTATAGGATCAAACAGACAGGCTGAGCCCTAATTCTGCAAAATACTGAACCCAGCTTCCTGAACAACCCACAAAAATCTCTCAAGTAGGACTGTTACAGATACATAAAAAGATGATAAACAATATGAGCTGAATAAAACTGCCATGAAAGTGAATCAGGTGAACAATGGTGATTATGCACGTTTCTAGGATGGAGGACCATCGCCTCCCCAAAACAGGACTCTACGGTGAACTCGCCACGGGTCAGTGTAAGAGGGGCGCTCCAAAAAAACGATACAAGGATTCCCTGAAACAACACCTCAGGCTTGGCCAAATTGATCACCAACAATGGTCTGCCTTGGCTTCACATCGGGAGGTATAGAGATGCACTATCCACAATGCTGCAGCCTTATTTGAGAACTCACGCCGAACAAGTCTTGAAGAGAAACGACAACGCAGAAAGAATCACAACCCGGAAACATCACCCAAGGAGACCCTCTGCTGTGCTTTCTGCAACTGTACTTGTTTATCTCAGATTGACCTTTTCAGTCATCAGCGTGCTTGCAGAAAGCGCGGGATGAGTCCTTCCTGAATCTTTGTTTGCGAAGAAAAGCCAGAGAGAGAGACATGACAGCATAATATCTATGCACAGTCAGTGATAAATAATGAAGGAGAAACACATGATATTCAAGATGGTTTTAAGCCAAATAGTATTCTCATGACTGACACAGAACTGACATATTTTTACATGATACCAAATGTTATTTTTTTCTTTACTGAAGAGATTAAATGTTCACAATAAAGAATGAGTTACAACAACTATCATAGAATCATAGAATTGCAGAGTTGGAAGAGACCATGAGGGCCATCCAGTCCAACCCCCTGCCATGCAGGAAATCACGATCAAATCATCCACGACAGATGGCCATCCAGCCTCTGTTTAAAGACCTCCAAGGAAGGAGACCCCACCATGCTCCAAGGGAGTCTGTTCCACTGCCGAACAGCTCTTACTGTCAAAAAGTTCCTCCTAATGTTGAGGTGGAATCTCTGTTCCTGGAGTTTGCATCCATTGCTCCATATTCTGGGGACAACGTTTGCCCTCCTCCAGTCTGCTGGGACTTCTCCTGTTCTCCAGGAGTTCTCAAAGATTATTGCCAATGCCTCTGAGATTACATTTGCCAGCTCTTTTAATACTCTTGGATGTAGCTCATCTGGTCCTGGAGATTTAAATTCATTTAGATTAAGAAGGTATTCCTGTATTACCTCTTTGCTTATTCTGTGCTAGATTTCCTCTATTGTGTCCTCTGTTCCATTATCCTCAGGTGGATCACCATTTTCCTTTTCTGAAAACACTGAAGCAAAGAAGGTGTTGAGTAATCCTGCCTTTTCTCTGTCCCCTGTTAGCATTTTGCCATCTTCTCTGCGTAATGGCCCTACCATTTCCTTCTTTCTCCTTGTGCTGCGGACATACCCAAAAACCCCTTTTTATTGTTCTTAACCTCTCTACCAAGCCTGAGCTCATTCTGCACTTTAGCTTTTCTGACTTTATTCCTACACGTGTTTGCTACCTGTTTGAATCTTCTTTGGTGATTTCCCCTTTTTTCCATTTCCTATACATGTTCCATTTAAAAGTTAGCTCCGTTGAAAGTTCTTTAGTCATCCATCCTGGTTTCTTGAGACACCTCCCATTTTTCTTCCTCATTGGTACTGTTTGAAATTGTGCCTTCAGTATCTCCTTCTTGAGAAAGTCCCATCTGTCTTGGGGTCTCTTCTCTTTTAGTATTCCTCACCATGGGATTACCCCCAGTATTTCCCTGAGTTTATTGAAATCAGCTCTCCTAAAGTCGAGAATGAGAACTGCCAATTAGAAGTACTGCACATTTCATAATGACCACTTCTAAATCTTTGAGGCAGTCCTCTGTGAATATCTGTTATGAGAGACAACTTTCTTCTCCATTTCCACTACCACCACACTGAATTTCAGTTTCAGATACATTAAACACAGGACACCCATATATAAAATCAAAGTAAGCTAAGCTGCACCAATAGCATATGGCCTTAATTCCTGAACCCATAATCCGTCTGCAGTTCTTACCACTGGTTATCTCACCAAAAATAACTACAATCAGCACTTCTTCACAACCACAAACAGTAACACCAGCATTGTGGGGTTATCATATGCAAGAAACCCTTTGGTGTGATCCAGAAACATATTTCAACAGGATGCCAATTCATTTCAACAGTGCCCTATAACCATCTCTCCAAATTAATCCTGGGCTCCAAAAGAACCCCCGTTGTATGTTTGATGTAGACATAAACACAGAATGCCACATTGGTTATTTACCATGAAGGTGCATTCTTGCGTTGGTCGAGAGGAGGAATCCATTACTGTTGGGATGCTTCCATTATCACCCAGAGAAGAGGCTGGAAGAAGGAGACTAAGTCGTGCAATAGTTGGAGAGGACTGTTGAACTCTCCCCTCCAGCCCTCCATGAGGTCAGTTCACTGACTAGCAAAGCCCAGTAGAGAAGTAGTACAGTAAGTATACCCTCACCCTGAAAGAAAGAGGCGGTCACCAAGGGTAGGGTGGATTCCTCCTCTCGACCAACCCAAGAATGCACCTTCACAATAAGTAACCAATGTGGCATTATCTGGGTTGGTGAGAGGAGAAATCCATTACACTTGGGATGTGCCCAAGCAACTTCAAGTCTAGGGAGGGGTGACTGCCCAACTACCAAGGTCCTTAACTACCTCCAGGAGTACCTTTCTACTGAAAATCCTGTCCACTGACCTGAATTTGTCAATTTTGTAATGGTGGATGAAGGAGAAGGGCATGGACCACGTGGCTACCCAACATATTTATGAGATTGGGGCACTGGTCGAGAATACTGCTGAGTGTTTACTGCCCTGGTGGAATGGGTCTGCACCCTGGTGGGATGTGGCACTCTTGCTACATCATACGCCATTAGGATACAAGCCTTGATCCAGTTTGCAATAATCTGCTTGGAAGCCCTAGCCCCCATGGAAGATGGGTTAAAGGAGACAAAAAGTGAGTTGCAGCATCTGAAGGCCTTCATCCTTCTGATGTAAATCTTAAGTGCCCTGCCCGACGTCTAACTTGTACCATAGATTGTCTCTAGGGTGAGAGGGATAGGGCAAAAGGACAGCAAAATTAGTTCCTGAGAGATACGGAAGGCAGGGAGAACCTTGGTGATAAAGGAAGGATCTGTGCAAAGTCACATAATCCTCACTGAAGGAGCAAAGGTGTTCCCTAACTGAAAGGGCTGGTAGTTCTGATACCCTTCTGGCAGAGGTGATGGCTACTAGAAAGGCTATCTTTAGTGACAGTATCCTTAGGAAGACCATCCAGAGAGGCTCAAATTAGGTTTTTGACAGTTGTCTCAGAATCAGAGGGAGGTTCCAGGGAGAGAAGCGATGCGCAACAGGTGGTGATATTATGGTGGCTCCCCTCAGGAACCTTCATACGTGGGGGTGAGAGGTCAGTAATCCTCCTTGGATGGAGGACAGGACCAAAGACAAGGCTGCTACTTGTCTTTTAAGAGTATTTGGCCTAAGACCTAGGTCCAGACATCTCTGAAGAAATGCTAGGAGGTGTTTTACCAACACCTCTGACTGCTGGATGTGATTAGATGAGCAGTACTTGGAAAAGATTTCCCAGGTTGAGGACTGCAAAAGAACCCTGAGTGCTTCTGCTCTGAGGGTGTTTTGTCTTTCCTGTGAAAAAAAATCATTTGTTTCTCTGTGTCTATCTGGGTCTCCAGATGGATGATGGACTGAGTTGGAGTCAGGATGCTCTTTTTTGAAATTTATCAGGAAACCGTGCTCGTGGAGGCACTGGATGGGGACCGTCAGTGGGACTGTCAATGGGACAGTGCCCACAGGGGTACATCGTCTAGATAAGGGTAGAGATGTATGCCCTGGAGATGCAAGTGTGCCACTAATGCAACTACGACCTTTGTGAACACTCCTGGGGCCGATGCCAGACCGAGGGGGAGGGCTCAAAACTGGAAGTGTTTCTGCCCAAAGGTGAAACATAGGAACCTTCTGCTGTCCCTGGACACCAACACGTGCATATAAGTTTCTGTTAGGTCCAGGGACATCAGAAAGTCTCCCCTCTGGAGCACTTCCCATATGAAGACAGGGTCTCCACGCAAAAGCGCTTGCATGTAATGAATGAATTGGTGTGCTTGAGGTCCAATATCGATTGGGCCTCTCCACCCTTCTTTGGAATGGTGAAGAAGTAGGAATATATCGCCAAGTAGCATTGAGAGGAGGGTACCTCCTCTATTGCCCTGATACACAGTAGATGGTTCACTGCTTGGGACTAGATCTTCCTTTTTAGTGGGTCCTTGGGGGTTAAGGGAGGCAGAAACCTGCTTATGGGTTTCCTGTCAAATTCTAGGTTGTAACCCTGGGAAACAGTGGTTAAGACCAACTTGTTTGTTGTGTGGCTTTCCAGGATTCCCCAAAGAGCTGTAGCCTTCTCCCTACTGGGGTTAGCTGGGCGTCAGAACTGCTGCCAGGCTCCTACCCAATTTTGCCATATTCACTCCCTGTGCCACCAGCCTCTGGGCTATTCCAAGTAGGGCCCTCTTTGTGTGTATGTGCCTTCAAGTTGCCTGTCAACTTATGGCGACACCATGAATTTCATAGGGTTTTCTTAGGCAAGGAATACTCAGCTATGGTTTTGCCATTTCCTTCCTCTGAAACAGAGCCTACAGCACCTGGGTATTTGTTGGCAGTCTCCCATCCAGCTACTAACTAGGGCTGATCCTGCTTAGCTTCCAAGATCAGATACGATCTGGTGCCTTTGGAGTACCACAGCAACAATTACCTGAAATGGGCTTGTGGTAGGGCTGCTATGCTTAAATCAATGAATCATATGGATAAATTCCTAAGTCCATTTCAATTAACTACAGACATATCCCAGTTTAATTGGGCAATAGGTTTTTCATATATACAGGTACAGATATATGCAATAAAGAAATATATGCTCGCTCGCTCTCTGACACTTACAAGAACTTCAGATGGCAAACACCACTCTCAGACAAAAGGGAATGTCTCTTCAAAGATGCCTACTGCAATATGTGCACAGCACTGAAAACAAAGTATACTTGTTGCTAGGAAAATATTGCTTTACTCATATGCAAATGTTAGGACTAATTGATGTCTTTAAGTGAATGACAACACTAATAATAATAATAACAACAACACTAGTTTACAAGGTAACATTACATTTTGAGATATTACAAGAGCACATGTGCTATACAAAGTATGTTGCTGGTAGGTCAGTACAGGTTGAGTATCCTTTATCCTAAATGCCTGGGACCAGAAGTGTTTTGTATTTCAGGAATACAAGTAGCATACTATGTACTGTATTTGAGAGGCTGGAGAGAGACTGAGGGTCTGTGAAATGGCGAGAATCCAAGCACAGTGATCAGCACAAATCCACACCTCCTGCCATTTCACAGATCCTTGCATCTCTGCACAGGTGATCTCGAGGGAGCCCACCAGCTGTACACTTCTGCCTTGTGGATGAACAAGCAAGAGCGCTGCAGTCACCGTCTCAAAGGTGGAAGCGAGTGGCTGGTGGGCTCTCCAGAGGTGGGGGAGTCCTAAGAATGTGCCCCTGGCAGCTAGGGTTTGCCACCCCCTCCCTGATGCCCTACACCCTTCTATAAACACATTTTTAAAAGTTTCGGATTTTGGAGCATTTTGGATTCCTGGATTAGGAATGCTCAACCTGTACCTAATTGAAGACACTGAGGCATATACTTCCCTATATAACCTTTGCTCTGTATCTATAATTGTCTTCTCAGTTGTGCCCAGTGTAATGCCCTACTGAAAACTTGCAGACAAATTATCAAGCCTTCTCAAGGGGCAAAATGTGTAAAATAACATTGGCTTTAGTGGGGAGATGCTTCAATAAATAAATATCCCAAAGACTGATTCCTTCCACATGCCTTGTTCAAATAGCAGAGAAGCATATTAACAAGATAGCCAGAGATTATTTCCAACACAGCAATCATGTTCACACTGAAACAGGAAACAAGAAAGCAATTCAGCTGAAATGAACTGGTGAATTACAACCTAAAATGTCCACAGGATACTCAGCAGAATGTAAGCTCTTCATCATAAATGCATAAATATGAATGAACCAATGGATACAAACCAGTCAGAAGAAAAAACTCCATATGCTCACAGAACCCACTGTAATTACTGAACTACAAATTAAGTACACTTAAATTATTATATTTAACAATGACTACCTTAAAACATTTTAAACACATAAGCATGAGGGAGGCATACAGTACCTCTCATGAAAAGCCTCTTCCTAAGCAGTCAGTTCCTAAATTAAAAGAAAGTATTTGCCTGCTGGCAGAGAGACAACAGGGCTGAAGCCAACTTAGGATCCCCTTGGAAGGCAATTTAAAAGCCTGAAAAGAACCATTTGTCTAACATGTGAGACAGTCATTTCCAGTGGAAGCAGGAACAAACACCTTGATGGAGGTTGGTCCCCCCTTTTCTCTGATAAGCAGGAACATGGAAGCCTTTTTAGGAGTGCCCACTAGTGAGAGCAACCCTCCTCACAAGGCCAGTTAAGTGACAGCTGGACACTCCTATATAGCTCTTGCAACTAGAAAAGCTACTCTCTTCTCTTGATTTTTTTTTAATTTAGGTAGAGCACTGAAAGACAAAAATCTTCAAGAAAGGAGAAGCAGAAACATGGAAATTCAACAGGTAAGAGACGGAATGGAGGGTAGATACCCTATGCTCTGCCCTTGGACAAAAAAAACTATTTGCATTTACTTGATTGAGTGCCAGCCCTCAATCTGGGGAGGATGTCTGTCCCCTCTTCCACTGGAAATTACCACCTCACAGGTAAGACAAACGGTTCTTTTCCCAGAGGAAAGAGGACAAACATCCTCATGTGGCACATACCAAAGCTCCCCTAGCTGGGCGAGATGGCTGGTGCTTAAGACCACTGTTCAACTATTTGCTGAAACACCTACCTCAAAAAAGGCCCACTCAGCAGAAGCAAAAAAGTCCAACTTGTAGTATGACAAAAATGGAGGGAGACTTCCATGTAGCAGTCCTGCGCAGCTCAGCTAATGGTGCATTGGTTGTCAAAGCCGCTAAAGTAGCTGCGCTCCTTGTGGAATGTGCTGGGACAGGGCCTGGTAAGATGAGTGCCACGGACTTTATAACAGGCGCTGATGCATTCCCTGATCCACCTGCACAAGGTAGATGTAGAAACCTTCCTTCCTAGGGCACACTGGCTGATGGATCTGAAGAGGGAGTTTGCCTGATGGAAACTGCTAGTTCTCTTCAGGTATATTTTGATGGTTCAGCACATATCTAGCATGTGTCAGATCTTCTCCAGAGGCTTGGAAGGCTCGGGGCAAAAGGATGGTAGTATGACTTCTTGATCCCTATGGAAGGAGCAGTTTACCTTTAGCACAAAGGGAGGCTCAAGCCACAGAAGGACTGAGTCCAGCCTCATCACACAAAGCTCCTTTTGTGCAGATAGGATCCCCAGCTCACAGACACTGTGCACTGAGGCGATAACAGCCAGTAGGAGTGCCTTCCAGGTCAGGCGCTTTAGTGAAGCTTCCTTGATGGGCTCAAATGGAGACACTGTGAGCACTTTCAGTGCCATGTGGAGGTCCCAGGATGGAAATCTGTGGGCTTGTGGTGGTGGTGGTGGGGTTGTGACAGCAACAGTCCCCTGACAAATCTGTGGACATGTAGATGAGATGAGATCCTATCTGCTTTTCACTGGAAGAAGGATGGAAGTGATGGCAGCAATCTGCCTTTTTATCATGATTGGTGTAAGTCCTCTGTCCACCTCCTCCTGAAGGAACTCCAGAAGCAGGGGAACAGAGACCTTGAGACAGTGACTGACGGACCTTTGGAAGGACCGGGATCCTGAGACAACTGTTGGAAGTGATGGCTGTCTGGTGAGGAAGGGGGAGTTACTGCAAAAGCCTGGCGTGGACGCTCACCCATGAAAGGCAGTCAGTGGTGGCAATCATGAGAACTTGTAAGTGCACCAAAAGGGGCAGGTCAACTCGCTTGGATTGCCTGACTCGCATAATAGCCTTCCTTTTGTTCTGTATACTTTCTGGTGGAAGGCTCACAGTTCTTGACCTCATGTCAATCACCCCCAGATGCTGGATCTCTTGAGAAGGGAAAAGGTGGCTCTGCTCATGATTTATCAGAAAACCATGGTGATCTAATGAGTCCAGAACCCATTGCACAACCTCATGGCCTTGAAGAAGGGAAGAGGGGGACACTGTGGCTTCTCAGACCACAAGGTCCCTCAGCCAAGCTATAAACTCCAGAGGGAGGTGGTCTCCCTCTCCTACCTCTAACCCTAGCCCATTTCGGGCTGGGTGTTTATGAGACACCTGGGCTGTGGAACGGAGGGATTTTTCCTCACCCATTGGCTCTACAGGCCCCCCCTCAGTCTTGCTTGCCCTCCAGAGGGCACTTCTGCTTGGCAGGGCCAGTGGAAGGTCTCTAAAGGCCCATCGCAT
Source organism: Gambelia wislizenii (assembly GCA_030847615.1). Taxonomy (NCBI): domain Eukaryota; kingdom Metazoa; phylum Chordata; class Lepidosauria; order Squamata; family Crotaphytidae; genus Gambelia; species Gambelia wislizenii. The sequence goes on from JAUMIR010000005.1 coordinate 6,687,042, forward strand.
CTCTAACATAGCCAGGGCTCTCCTCATCAGCTTGCACTGGGCAAAGCATTTCTCTAACACACATAGTAACTCATAAGCAGTAGAGAAAGAGGGAGAAACAGGTACGAGGAGGGAAGCTAGTGAAAGATAGAACAACTGACTAAGAGAAGGGGAGAGGAAGATGAAGACGTGAAGGAATGAAAATTAAAGCTTCTTTTTATGCCAAGAGAAAGGAGAAAAATGGAGGAGACATCAGGGAACGGAGCTGAGGTGCGTGTTACTGGAGCAAAGGCAGGAACTAAAACAGGCTTTGTAAGGAGGGTTACTCCCCCATTAGGCACTCTCAAAAAGGTTTCCACATTCCTGACTATCGGAGAAAAGGGAGGACCAACCCACATCAGAATGTTCCCCTCCTTTGGGAAATGAGGTAGCCACACCAAACATGTCTCTGAGGGAGATGAGACCAAAAACAGAACTTCCTCGAAGATCTTAAAGGGGCTGCTTATATAAGACATATAGTCTTTCAGATATCCCAGATCCAACAAGTCATTCAGTGTTTTCTAGGTGATAAGAAGCACTTTGAACTGTGCCAGTGAAGTTGTTGTAAGAAGGAACATCGGCTTCTGCAAACACTTCTCTTTCCTTCATGAGCAAAGGGTGGAAGTAAGAAGCTTTCGTTACCTGTTTACAACAAAACAGCTTTCTGTCTGTGCAAATCATAACATACTAAAATCCTCCAAACCATAGCTTTGTTTGATATGATATAATGGTTTGTGATCAAACTATGGTTTGTACAAGCTGCCATTTTCCAGCTTTAAACAAAATGATTTTTTTCAATTCCTTCCCTTCTGTACAAAGGGGAGGAAACAGTTCAAGTGTCCAAGGCTCACCAAAGCTTATGTATGCAAATTCCATTTTTACCATTACCAACCCGAAGTTATTAACTCATTGCAATTCTGCACTGTCTGGCTGCAATAATTCGCTAAGGATAGCCACTATAGGCAGCCACAATCTATGGTAGCATTGGTCTCATTATGGTAGCATTGGTCACACATGGCTACCTTTAAGTTTTTCTTCTGTAAAGAAAGATTTCAGGTATGCAATGAAAACAGAAGGAAAAGATGCTATCAGGTTTCATAATACCGTACTTCAACAGGCACAGAGATAAGTGCAAGTTAGAACATTTTTAAATATATCTTGTTCTAATTATATTTTTTCTGTAACAGATCAGCTGACGTTAACTGCTTATTTTGTTTGGCAAAATAAAAATGACTGAGTTAATTTGGCACAGAAAACTACTACATCTTCTCCAAGACCAGTCTAGTCCTCTACCCTGAAGGCATGTTAAAATTAGTACAAAACAACCCCCTTGTCTAGTCTTGCTGTAAAGAGAGTAGGGGAAATGACACGAAGTCAGCCTGAACTAAGCCAATTAGTCCTAGAACTGGAAGAATTGTCACAGGCTTAGTTATATTCCAACTCTTCTCTCTCAACCAGTTGCTGAACTGGGGGCAATTACATCAGTATGCAATGCTCTGGCTCATGACCAAGTTTATTGCAGAGAATTGTCATGATATTACAAGACAGCCAAAATGTTTATTAATGTTTCTCCTGCAATTTCCTCAGCAGTCCTAGAACTTTAACATAACAGAGCACCAAATTCAACCCCCTCCTCAATCAGGTGTAGCTTCAAATACACCAGATCAAGCTAAGCACTTGACTACATTCCCCCTCACCTTACCCTACTGACCCCCCCCTCTCTCTCTCTCACACACACACACACACACACAATGTAGGCAGATCCCAGTGTGAAGAAGAGCTGGAAAAGCCTGGCTGAAGACAGCCACTTACAACTCAGGGAATAGGGACTATGGGGAAAGAAATGTTACAAAACTGAGGCTAGTCTCTATTAGAAGGCAGTTAGGAGAAAGCTGACTCAGAGATAGGGTTTTGATTTCAGAGAAATGAGAAATGCAATATAGATGGAAAACGATTGAGAATCCATCCGCAACAGTGGTTAACAACAATCGAATGAACACCTGTCAAATGTTTGGCAATGTTTCTAATGTATAGTTAGCATTTTTACACTCACAGACTGCCCAATAACCAAGACTTCTCTGGGCAGAGTATGGGTAATTTAAGAATGTAAAATGCAAAAGAATAAAACATGGTGACTACCACACATACTACAACCAAGATCAAATCAGAAACAAAGGGTAAAAAGGGTGTAGCATCAAAACCAAAGTTTAAAAATGGCAGCAAAATAGAAGTGCCAAGCTCTAGGGGCAATAAAACTAGCTTCTAAAATGTCCAAGAGACTGAAAAGGTCTTCACTTAGCACCATGAAACCTTGTACTTTAAGCACCACCCTAGAGAGAGCATTCCAAAAATGAGGTGCTACCACTAAAAAGCCCATTATGACATAGGGATGGATTTCCATGACCAACAGGTATCACCTCCCACCAGTAAACCAAATTATTACCTGTACTATTGTTAAACACTTCCCGCTGCCTCAAACAGCAAGGAGAAACTATAATAAGATTAGGTTTCTTCAGGCAAGAAGATTACCGAGAGTCCACATTCAGACATTAGTCTACAGTTACATACATTGCTATTCATGAAATTACAGACAAGCAATAACAATGTGGAATCTCCAGAAATTTTGAAGTCATAGGAAAAACTGGGGTTGGGGGGGTTGGGGAAAAGATTTGGAGGGGGGAAATTAAACAAATATGATGCTAGAATCCTTTACAGATTGAAAATCACTTTCTTACTTCAGGAACATAAAATGTATTACAGGTTGAGTATCCCTTATTTAGAATTCCAAAATCTTAAATACCCCAAAATCCAAAAAAATGTCCACATGGGTGACTGAGATAGTGACACCATTGCTTTCTGGTGGTTTAATGGACACAAGCTTTGTTTCATGCCCATAATTATTAAAAATATTGTGTACAAAATTACCTTCAGGTAATGTATATAGGGTTTATATGAAACACAAATGAATTTTGTGTTTAGACTTAGGTCTTATCTCAAAGATTTCACTATGTATAATTGGAGTATTCCAAAACCCCAAAAAAAGTCTTAAATATGGAACATTTTCAGTCCCAAGCATTTCAGATAAGGAATACTCAACTTGTATACGCATAATACAATGCAGTATGTAAGTTTGTTTGGTATAAACTTATCATGTTTGCTATATTAAGAGCACAGCTCAATTAGACCATAGTTACAAACTGTGTTTCCTTTTTAAGATTTTTATTTTTTGTTACAAATGGAGCAACAATGTTCTGAACTGTATGGAGCCCCTTTGGTTTTGCCATTTTGTTAGGACAGTGACCTAGAGATTCCAGGACAGAACACTTCTCTCGGCATTTGTAGGTCATCCAGTATGATTCTATGGTCAACTTCCACCAGAGTCTTCCACCCCCCGCAAGGATTGAGGACTGACTGTATTATATTTTATTTATGCATTTAATTTATTTTTTGTTTTTCTCTCAATATGAGACCCATGTAACCTTATAACCAAATTTTTAAAAACCAAGTTTCCTGGCATTTCATTATATGTTATTTATACAATGTCAATTAAGTACAGGACACTTTACAGAACAGGCAACAAAGAGAAAGGTCTCTGCCCAGAAGAGTTAACTAGTAAAATGTCAAATATGGGAAATAGAATGCAGAGAAGGCAGAGGCAAGATTAATGAATGATAGTACTTGGAATCGAACAAAATGCTAACAAGCATGTCTTTCCCTTTATGTAATCTTTGTTCCATTTCAGAAGTTCACTGCAATCACTGAGCACTTATAAGCAGAAAGTGTGGATTGCTTACTGACACAACAGCAATCTCCCAGAATTAGAAATATGCATTATGCCAGAAATGGAAATATCTAGAAATACCCACAAGCTGGTGTCTAATCTACATTATTTTGCACCTGTGTGCCTTTCAAACATTGGCTGAGATCCAAAGCACAGCCTGACATTCTCTGCACACAGTGGCTTTTCAGCTGATCTCTTATTTATGAAAGCCACACTTCTAATTCAGGAGACCCACCAGAATAGCACCCCACAAGTTAGGAGAAGTCTCTTCTACTGAAAAGGGAAAGCCAGGAACAATTACAGCAAGGCATTTACAAGCACAAGCTTCTGCATTTTGGCCACTGCACCATCATTACAGTTCTTACGATTATTGGGGGGGGGGTCTAGCAGTATTTCCACAGAAATCACTGTGAACATATCTTCACATTAATTCACCTGTCAAAGTCATATGATAAGAAAGCTACAATTTTACTTTATATATTTTTTAATGCCAACTTTCTCCCAATATGGGCTCCAAAGCAGCTTACACTATAAGTTAAAGCAAAATACAACTAAAACACAGCCAAAGGTCTATCTGAATAAAAAGGCACTTGCCTGTGGCATAAGGTGGGGAGGGGGGGGAAGCAACCTACCTTTTATGGGAGGGAAGACCACAGACTAGGAGTAGTCAACAAAAAGGCCCCCTTCTCTGTGCCTACGATAGAGATGGGCCTGAAAGAAAACCCTGAGGATCTTAAAATGAGGGAAAGCTCCTATAGGGAAATGCAGTCTTCCAGATAGTCTAGAGCCAACCTGTACAGGGTTTTAGAGATGATAACCACCACTCTGAATTGAGCCTGGAAACAGACCTACTTGACCTATTATTACACCAATAAACACACACCCACTAACTTGAAGAGCACAGTTGCCTTGTCAAAAAAAAAAATGCAATCTAGGTCTTATCTTTAGGCAACCACAGGCTGCATAAAGACTGCTTACATCTTTAATATTAAGCAGTTTTTTTCCAAGTATGTGCATGTTGAAAAGGATGTCAAAAATACATGCCATGCTGTTGACATTAAAGAGATCTTCAGGCGTTGTTGTAATGGGACACTCACTACATCAGGCTTTGCCAAGCATATGTATGGCTGAACAAACAAGGTACTGGCACTGTTGTCCTTGCCTTCAGCACCATCATGGGAGAAAGATCAATAAGGAGAATTGGAACAAACAGGGCTGCTTTCTGTTTAGATGCCAAAGCAGGGGATGGGGGGGGGGGACACACACAGAAGGAAACAAAAAACCAAATGAATAACCTAGTTAACTAAATCATCTCCCTAATTCTGGCATTCAGAGTCTGAGTCACATATCACACTGAGCTGACATAGACACACAGCTGTGTAGCACTCTTCGGAATCAGAACTGCTTCACCGCATTCTTGCAACCCTCCTACAAACCATACTAATTAGACTTGGAAGGTTTCATGAAAAGAGATTTGAAATTGGATCTCCAGCATCAAAATCCAAAGCTTTTGACCTGTATCCATGATCAATTCTCTCAGAGTCCCAGTTCTAAACTGATTAACCTCTGATTTGCCTGTGTGCTGAGTACCAACAAAAAAGGAGGTTGAAGTTCACCAAACTCACAAGTTCAGAAGCCTTGTTGTTGCATGCCTTCAAGTTGTTTTGAACTTACGGTGACATTAAGGAAAACCTACCACATGGTTTTCCTGGCAAGATTTATTCAGGAGAGTATTTTGCCTTCCTCTGAGGCTGAGAGAGTGTGACTTGCCAAAGGTCATCCTGTAGGTTTCCATGGCCCAGTGGGGATTCAAATCTTGGTCTCCAGAGTCAGAGTCCAATGCTCAAACTACTATACCATGCTGGTTCAGAAGCCCTACACACTCATATCTCCCTCATCCTAAGACCACATAGAAAACAAGTAGGCTATTCTCTTAGTGGGAAGAGTTCGTGTCTTCCCAGAAAGAAAGAAAGAAAGAAAGAAAGAAAGAAAGAAAGAAAGAAAGGGCATGTGTGGGACTAGAGCTGCTCTATAAAGGGAGCATGAGTAATGTGTACATTGCATTAAGAGACAGGACTTTGAAAGATCTAAGATATTGCCTGGGGCACCAAAGAGCACTTGTACTTCAAATCAACTTTGCTCTCTGTTTAGTCGAGCATCAGGTACCTTTCTGTTTTTCCCAAATGAAGAGGTCAGTGCAATTTGAAAACCTGACACCTTCTACACCAACAGATCTCAGTTCTGTATGAGAAGCAATCTACCTTCAGAATAAATTCTGAAGGGAGCACAGCAGAAGCTACAAACAGTATTACCACTTATGTGTCAAACACAAATTTACAGTTCATTTGCTCTATACTAAAAACAAAAAAAACAACAACAAAAAACTGTAGATCAGTGCTACCGGCACAAAAATGAAGCGTGTTTTATTTCCTGCTACTTGTGACTCATGAAGGCTAAAGGGGTATTAGCCATCTAGACCATGCACAATACTTCTCTGGAGATCCTGATCCCAACAAAGGCTTTACAATTTGGCACGAGTCACAAGGCGTATCAAGTGACTTCTCTGTGTTCAGAACTAATTTGGACATTCGATTCAAAAAACAAAATTCATGGTAAGCCTTCAAAGCTTTTCTTTTTAAGTCATAAGATCACCAAATAACTGGAGCCAGGGGGCGGGGGTGTTTCCAAATATTTCAAATGCAGGGCACTATGCTTGAAAAACAAATTGAGTGTGGCAAATCTCTCCAATTGAGTATTTTGGAAGTTGCTTTTATTTTTAATACTTCAGAAAAGTCATTCAAGTGCAGATATACACTCAAACAATTAAGCCTCTCTACAAAAAGAAAATGTAAGATGGTGTCACTAGCAGTTACTTCTTTTGTCTATGATAATGGGCACCTTAATGTTACTACTCTGTTGTGGAATCTAGTGAAGGTAAAATGCCTGTCCAGTAAGTTCTGTTACATAAAGCTACATTCAACCCAAGTCACTGGAGCACATGGCCAACCAAGTTAGTCACGGGGCAAATTTGCATGTCACAACAAACCAACTTTGCTGGATTTGATTTATCATGTCATAGAATCCCAGAATCATAGAACTGCAAGTCTTCTATTCCAACCCCCTGCCATGTAGAAAAATACATACAGTAACTAAAGCATTCCTGCGAGATGCCTTACAAACCTCTGTTTAAAAACCTCCAAAGAGAAAAATCTACTACCCTCTGAGGAACTCCATCCCATTCTTGAGCAACTCTTCCAGTCAAGAAGTTCTTGTATGTGTAGGTTGAATATCTTGCTAATTTGAATTAATTGCCCCATGTGTTGGTCTCTGGTGCAGCTTGCTCCATTTTCTACATGACATCTCTTCAGACAAAGATGGCTATCACCATGCATGGTGTAGTTGTCTGAGTGTTGAACTATGACTCTGAAGACCAGGGCTGGAATCCCTGCTTGACTATGAAAACCCACTGAGTGACCTTGAACAAGTTACACATCTAACCCTCTGAAAACCCAGTGATAGGTTTGCCTTAGGATCACCACAAGTTAAAAACAACTTGAAGGCACACAACAACGACATCATTATCACTTCTCAATCTTCTCTTCTCCAAGCTAAATGTACCCAGCTCCCTAAGCCAGTCCTCACAGGGCTTGGTTTCCAGACCTTTGACCATCTTGGTTGCCCCTCCTCTGGACATGTTCCAGCTTGTCAGTATGCTTATATTATGCTTGTTTCCTCTCAACAAACCAGAGAAAGAAGCCAAGTACAAACCCTGAACATCATTCTTTTTCTGGTTTTCTAGGAGTACATTGGAAGTCCAAGAGGAAATAGATGTTTCCATCTTCCCTGGCTGCACCACAGTAACCAGATGGCTTCTGGGAAGAGCTCCACAACCTGGGCCACTGACTGACTAACAGAAGTACACCCAGGTGCCATCAGAAAAAGGAGCAGCCGTAGCTCTCAAAAGAACTTGGCCATAGTCTCCTTTAGTCAAAGCTACCTTTCCTTCATTTACATACAGTTCAATGACTGATAGCTGTATGTAAATGAAATAACAGGATCAGAGCAAATAGTAGACAGATACACATCATGAATAACCATCTGCCTCTCTCTAAGGACTACTGTTTAAAGAGCATCTCTGTAAATATTCCATTCCATTAGGTTGTAGCAGAGAGAGAGAGAGAAAAAGAGAGGAGTGGGGAAGCCATTCAATCCACCCTGCTTCACTGGCCTCCTCACTCCTTCAACAGTCATCTAGCAGCTGCCACTCTATCAGACAGCAGCAGAGAAAGTGATAAGACCCAGAATAATTTCTCCTTTTGGCGCTCTCTCTATCTGACCGGTTTCCATTCCAATGGGTCATTATAAGAGTGATTATGTAATTTTAAGAGCAGGTGCCTACGTTTGCTGCTTTACTTCTTCCCTCCTCATCACTTCTTCTTTACGTGCTCCATCATTTTGGTAATACACCTAAGGGTAGAGACACTCTGTTGTTGAACTGCAATCTCCCCTAGGGATCTTTCTGGGGGAGGAACAGGATAGGAAAAAAAGATGGTAAAAAAAAGATAAAAGATGAATGGTGCTCAAAACTAGATCATCATCTGGCTCAATCTTCCATGCAATTTTAGGCACTCTGCAAAAAAAAAAAAAAAACACTGTACTCACAAAGACAGTTTGTTCAGATCATAATTATAGCCAAAGAATGCTAGTTCACAGACCTTGGTTTATAATTTGCGTGAAACAGAAATTTCAGATTTGTTTTCTGAAAATTTTACAGCAATATGGAATTGATTGCATTTTTAAAAAAGAACAAAGCTCATTCCTGTTCCATATTCTGAGAAGTTACATATGAAGTGGGCAGTGCCCTGACTTTTATGCATCTTCAGTTTCAATCCATGCATGGCAACCCTGAATGTCATTTTGTGATCTTTTGTGTTACTGTGTAGAGCAGGAAGTTGAGTGTCAGCCTGATGCAACCAGACTGTTCTTAATGTTCTTCTGAAGCCCATGCTCAACACCTACAATGGGTACAGTTCAGACCTATCTCTTTTAAGCCCATTCTGGAAACAGAGAAAATAAATAAGGATTGGGTGTACCCTTGGAGGTCTGGTAGCCACAGGAATCACCAGAGTTGTCCAGTTAGAGTTGACTCCTCTAAATGATGACTCCAGAGCTTGATAACCACAGTAATAGTTATCTGTGGAAATAATGGCTCTGGTCTTTTATCTCAGAACCACTGGAAATAATCTTTGAGAAATCCTGGAGAACAGGAGAGGTCCCAGCAGATTGGAAGAGGGCAAATGTTGTCCCCATCTTTAAAAGGGGGGGGAGCCCCAAATAATTACCACCCAGTCAGCCTGACATCAATACTAGGAAAGATTCTAGAGCAGATAGTTAAACAGACAGTCTGTAAACACTTAGAAAGGAAAGCGGTGATCACTAAAAGTCAACATGGGTTTTTGAAAAAGAAGTCATGCAAGGATAATCTTATCTCTCTTTTTTTTTTAATAGAGTTACATACTTGGTAGATGAAGGGAATGCTGTGGATGTAGTGTATCTTGATTTTAGTAAGGCCTTTGACAAAGTGTCCCATGATATTCTTGCAAAAAAGGTAGTAATGTGGGCTAGACAATGCAACTGTTAGGTGGATTTGTAATCGGTTGACTGACCGAACCCAAAGGGTAGTCACCAATGACTTCGCTTCATCCTGGAGAGAAGTGACCAGCGGGGTGCCACAGGCTTCTGTCCTGGGCCCAGTGCTATTCACCATCTTTATCAATTACTTGGATGAGGGAATAGAGGATATGCTTATCAAGTTTGCAGATGACACCAAATTAGGAGGGATAGCTAATACCCCAGAGGACAAGTTGAGAATTCAAAATGACCTTAACATATTAGAAAGCTGGGCCAAAACTAACAAAATGAATGTCAACAAGAAGAAATGTTGGATACTACATTTGGACTGTAAAAATGAAAAGCACAGATATAGGATGGGTGACACTTGGCTTGATGGCAGAACATGCAAAAGGGATCTAGGAGTCTTAGTGGACCACAAACTGAACATGAGTCAGCAGTATGACACGGCAGCTAAAAAAGCCAATGCGATTCTAGGCTGCATCAATAGGAGTATAGTGTCTAGATCAAGGGAAGTAACAGTGCCACTCTATTCTGCTTTAGTCGGACCTCACCTGGAATACTGTGTCCAGTTCTGGGCACCACAATTCAAGAACGATACTGAGAAGCTGGAACATGTCCAGAGGAGGGTGACCAAAATGGTGGGAGGTGTGGAAGCCATGCCCTATGAGGAGCAGCTTACGGAGCTGGGTATGTTTAGCCTGGGAAAGAGACAATGAAGAGGAGACATGATAGCCATATTTAAATATTTGGAGAGATGTCATACTGAGCATGGAGCAAGCTTGTTTTCTGTTGCTCCAGAGACTAGGACACGGAGCAATGGACTCAAACTACAGGAAAAGAGATTCCACCTAAACATTAGGAAGAACTTCCTGATGGTAAGATCTGTTATACAGTGGAATACTCTACCTTGTAGCGTGGGGGAGTCTCCTTCATTGGGTTTTTTAAACAGAGGCTGGATGGCCATCTGTTGGGAATGCTTTGATTATGTATTCCTGCATGGCAGGGGATTGGACTGGATGGCCCTTGTGGTCTCTTCCAACTCTATGATTCTATAAATACCACCGCTGGGCTGGATTTGCACAGCCTACACATCCTTTGACATACTGTTGCTCAAAAGAGATATTAACTCCTATAAATTGTAAACTTTTAAGCTAGTATATGTGAATGCTGTAAAATGTTCAGACTTTTATGTGGCTAGCAAGGGAGAAAGGAGTGAACATGCCACCTGCTTTTCTTTAAGATCAACTGTACACAGCCCTTGGAGATATTTCACCTTTTCCATTGATGGTTTTTGTAAAAAGAGTCACGTAAGCAGTTCCCTTCCAAGGAAACAATGGATTTTATTTTCTTGATCTGATGTCTGCTTTTATTTCTTGGACTGATAGATCAGTAAAATAGGAAGAAGGCTGCTGCCTGCAGCCAGTGATAGTGCCTGGGCCTTCTCTTTTAACCCCCTTTTCTAAAAATGGATGCTTGCAGTCTTTCCCCCAAACTGCTAGGAAAAGTGACTAGATGGATTCATTCATTCATTTATTGTTGTTAAAATCATGAAATTGTAAAAGTTGAAATGTGAGTAACTCCTGGACAATTTAGACTAAGCAGATTGCTTTGCAGGAAGTCACTTGTAAGCAACCTGGAATACACAAGAGGTGGTTTTGCCAGTTCCTTCCTCAAGACCAGGTTCAAATCCCTGCTCAACCATGGAAACCCATTAGGTGACCTTGGGCAAGTCACACTCTCTCAACGCAGCAAGAAGCTGGACAGGTTGTGTTCAAATATCACCAACACCCTTTCCTCTAACCCAGAGAAATTCAGATAGGGAGCCCAAGCAGGCACGTGACCATGGAGACTAGGAAAAACAGAAAAAGCTTTATTTTAGTTCAAGCCCTTAAGTTTTAGCATGGAGGGAAATCACGCCTCCAGGATTTCAGCTTAGATTTATAAGAAATACATTCAGTCATAGTATGCAAATAAATCATAAAACCTAACACATGCTAACGAGACACGTTCCCTACGCTAAGAAAATAATAACATACACTTATGATGTCCATGCAATCAGTCCATGTCCCAACTGGGATGGGCTAGGCCAGGTTCATCATAGCCAGCCTAGCTGGCTATGGAGATGGAAATTCAGAGTCCATTTGGATAGAAGTCTCTCCTTAGACTTCAGATATCATTTAGGGCCCTTTGATGTTATCAGACCCATGATGGAGGTCAGCTTCCCCCCCCCCCCAATCTCAATATCATGCTGGTTAAACATGTGTCTCAAGCACAAGGCCCAAGCATGGGTCCCAAGCATGTGGCATAGAACAAAGGGATTCAGAAACTTAAAAGTCTTTTGGTCAGGTCTGATTGGTTTTGCATTTCCAGGTTTGGACTGGCTCTTCAGTTAGATGATGTGATGTCATGTTTAGGAAATTAGGTTCCCACCCCTTTACCATACCTGCTGCAATGGAAACCAGGGAGTGGAATTCTCCAATGCTGTGACCTGTAGGTTTTGAGATGAACTCTCCATCATGATACCTCCTCTGATATTCTTGCCAAGAAAACCCTAGAATAGGGTCGTCATACGTCAAAGTCAGTTTTAAGGTACGTAACAAGGATACACTTTCATGGCTAGCAAACAAGATAAAATTGTTTATTTCAAAAAATCAGATGGCGAGGAGGGCCAACTCCTCACATCTTCTGTACCAACCAAATACCAGTATGTGTGTTGTTTTGTCTATTATACCAGGCAGTTGAACTGGACTGTTTCCAGCAACTTCACTGACTACATGTTCATTTGCAAGCAGAATTCAAAAGGCTGGTTATGCCTTTTTACAAAGCCCTGTACCAGTGCTACTCAAAGTGGTGGTCCCTGGACCAGTGCCAGTCCCCTTGCCATTGGCTGCTGGTCCCTGTTAAGTTTCCAGGTAAGAAACTATTAGAGCTAATGGATGCAATAGAGCTGGTCCTCTACATCAGATAGCTTGGTCCCCAGTCATATAGGGCAGTGCTTCTCAGGCTATTGGAAAGACTATTCTCTTTTAAGAGCCTGCCCAGGTCCTCAAATCTTTGGAGGCAGCCCTCTGACTGTGTCAGTAGCTGCTCCCAGGCTTTGAAATTTCTTTTCAGGGGAGACTAGGCTGTGCCTAGACAACTAGGCTGTCTTTCCACTAGCAGGTGCAGACATTTTCATTCAATCAGGCCACTGGCTCCTAAACTGCATAACTGATGACATCGGCTTTGACTGGTTGGGAGATAGTCATTCCCATTGCTTCATGAGTTTTAATTGTGCTTTTAGTCTGCATTTACATTCTAAGTCCATTGGCTTTTATCTAGTTTTATCACTGTTAGCCACCTTAAATGTTTGAGGACAGGGGTGCGGAAGACACAAAAAGGTGGGAAATAAATTTAACACACATAAAACGTTTCTTTCCACAGGAAAAACATGATGAGTTGCAGGCTCTGCTTCAAAGTTGATTAGGCCCAACATAACCAGGCAGTTTGATTCAGGCAGTATTTTTTGACAGGCTTGCTTTGTCACATCCTAAGATGGCCCTCTTGTTCTAAGCAAGCAAGTGACCCACACAATGTCATAGTTCCTCTAGATGATATTACTCCACTGAGCATGCCTCTGAACTTTATTTCCCCCATCCCAGAAGAAAGATGAAGCCAATCTTACTCCCTCCCCAGTCCAACTTTAATAAATTATTATTATTATTATTATTATTATTATGTATATCCCGCCCTTCTACAAAATGCAATCGGGGTGGCTTACAACATTTAAAATATACATATAAAACCCTCCATCCCACCTACCCCTTAAAATACAATTAAATAATTAAACATTTAAAAATACTTAATAAATACAAACACACACACACACACAATAAAATAACTGAAATAGGGATCAGACCAATAAGAGGGGTGTTTTTTTCTTCTGATGGTCAGGTATCTATTCAGGAAAGGCCCGAGAAGAGATCCGTCTTAAGAGCTTTTTAAAAGCTATTTAAGGTGGTAATGTGAGGGATCTCGTCCGACAGGCTATTCCATAATCTGGGAGCAATAGCCGAAAAGGTCCTCTGGGAGGTCGAGGAAAGCCTAGTTTTTAAAGGTTGCAACAGATTCCTCCCAGAGGACCTGAGTGCACGGGGAGGATTATATGGAAGGAGGCGGTCCTGATGATTAGGTTGGACCCAAGCCATTTAGGGCTTTAAAGGTGATAACCAACACCTTGTAATGGGTCAGGAAACTAATGGGCAGCCAGTGAAGTGATCTTAAGACTGGTGTTATATGGTCTCTTCTAGATGTACCTGAGACCAATTTGGCTGCCATATTCTGTACTAGTTGAAGTTTCCAGACCAAGCACAAGGGTAGCCCCATGTAGAGTGCATTACAGAAATCAAGACAGCAATTTTGTATGGTACAAATGTTTAATACATTTAATAAAATATTAATAATAAAGTACGATACCAGTTTACTGATTGTGGACCACAGCCACTGCAAAAATACGTAAAGATACAAAAACACAAGTAGTATATACTTGCGTCTCTCTCTCTCTCTCTCTCTCTCGTGCATGCATGTGTGTATATACATCACACATGTTGTGTGTATGTATATATATATATGGATGGCTTAGGTATATACAATAGGCCTGGGTGTGTTTCTTCTCCCAGTGTGCTGACTGGCTGCTCAGGAAGCACACCCAACCAATCACCACCCACATGCAAATTCCCTCTCCACCTCACAATCCACTCCTGGCACTCAAATCTCTCTGCTCTCACTCCCTCAACCACTCACCAGTCATGGGCTGCAACGGGACCCAGACAGTCAACTGGCAGCAGACGCCACTGTGACAGGCCCCAGGCAGTCAACTGATGGCGGTGGTGGCTGTGGCGGCAGCAGGGCAATAGAGCGAGTCATCCTCAACTATTCCAGAAGAACGGTGTATGGTACACCAGGTCCAGCTAATTTTATTTTATTTTTACACAGCACACATACAAAATTCAAGGCGGGCTTCTCAAATGTTGATTTTACCACTTAGAACTATCTTCTTCACCACTTCTTGAACCCATGACATAAATGTTTTAACAAATGCAGCATTTGTCCACTCTCATCAGATTCCAGTCCTAATCTTTTAACAGATAAATATTGGGGGGGGGGGGTTGCTGTCAAATGTACACAGGATCACTGGATGAATTAAGTTCTTCCTTGTTTTTCCTTTCACTTTAGAAACATTAGTGAGTAAGGCAAAAGAGCATTTTGCTCAAGTGACTAGCTCACCAAAAGCCATTATCCTTAATGTATGTTAATTAGAATGAATACTCATTACAGACTTGTTATCAGTATTTAGCATAACTTATTCTCCAGCTCACAGAGCTGGAGAACCAGAACCAGTGACAGGACTTCTTTAATTTGGGACACCCAAAATACCATGAAGGCACCAGATCCTGTGTGATCTTAAAAGCTAAGCAGGCTCAGCTCTGGTAGGTACTTGGATGGGAGATGGCTAAGGAACACGTTGGCTAAGTTTCAGAGGAAGGGACTAGCAAAACCACCTCTGAGTATTCCTTGCCTAAGAAAACCCTATGAAATCCATGGAGTCCCCGTAAGTTGAATAGTTCTCTACCAACAGATACAACAGATGCAACTTTCTGTACTATTTTAAGACAACCTTCCCTCACCGCAAACATTATTGTCAGTATTTTAATGGATCTTTTATTCTGCATGACAATAAAAAAAACACGAAGTCTCTCAGACCCCAGTTCATTCTGGTTTCTTCTTCTGCCTATGGAATAAGACCTCACACAAAGCTGAAAACAAATTCTTAGCCTTCATCCAAGCCTCAGAGTTACAGTCTAAAACAGTATTTCTCAACTAGGGTTCCCCAAGAGTGTTGTAGTGTTGGTGTCTACAAGTTTTAACCATGTTCCCAGTCATACCACAGAAGTTAAACAATGTTTGTCCTGACTCAGCAGGTCCCTATAAGCATGGAGAGTTACAAATCATAGGAATACACACACCACTGGGACATACACACCACCACAAATATTTTCCACCTCCCTTGAACCTGAAAACAATATAATTTTTTAAAATTCATTTCTGAGAGTCTTCTCCTGCTCGTCTACCCCCACTAGGTTTGGGAAATATTGCCAAGCTGAATAAATCTTTCCAGTTACAGCAGTAATTAACCCAGGAATTTTAAAACAACTTACCAATAAACATAGCATGAATACAAATAATTTCTTTTTCCCCCACTTTCCTTTCTTTCCCTAAAAGCCAATGGGATCCCTCATGTCAATGACAAGGGAGAAGGGTACCTTTCCAAATAACCCCCTTCCATCTGGTGCCCCCTCATAGAGAATATGGATGGCCAGTAAGGAAAGGGTTTTCCCACTGTGCACTCAGTTTAGGGAATTCCCTCTGGAGACAGCTCCATCTGGTCCCAGCTCACCTGCGCTTCAGGAGACAGTTGGAGTTCATTCTGTTTAAGTTCCTTTGAGAGGGAGGTGGCTGTTTATTTCATGTTCCTCTTACTCTCACATGGCTGCTAAAAGCTGCTTTTTCCCATGGTTCATTCTAGATTTTCTATCTTAATGTTTTATGGGATGTATTATTTTAAGCCTTTTATTCATACTTGACTGCATACAATTTTACGTCATTAACTATCTCAGATGCCTCATTGAACCAGAAGTACAAGGCATCAATGTTAATAAACATTCATAAACCCACTTTTTATAGTCATATGCAACAACCAATTCATCTTTGCGGTGAAGAGGGAAACTCAAGACACTAAGGTATATCTGTGCACCCTGAAGCAGCATAGGGGACCACCTAAAGGCAGAAAAGCAGCCAGTTTGCAAAGCTGCTGTCTGAAAGGATCAAGAATCAGCTATGGAAAATGCTTGCCGAACAGAACCATCCCAATTCAGAGTTTTTACCTATTACAAGCCAGACTAAAATCTTCTGCTGAGCCTTTAATCCAAAAATAATCTGCTGTACATCTTTCTTCAGCAGCTGACCTCAGGAACAACTGCTTCTTCAGAGCATTCTGTTCTTCACATGCACAAAAATTCACTCTCTCACACACACACACCTTTACAATTTCCACAAGCTTTTTTGGAAAGTATCATACCTCCAATTATGCATTTTTATTTTTTAAAAAAACTAAAGTCATCACATTATTCTGATAAAACCTGGGATATATCTGGGGGACTGGAGGAAAGCCAAGTTAATGTAAAGTATCATAAGAACAACTGGAAAAGTGTTTAGTGCTTCAGTGCCTAAAAAGTCATTTAGTCAACCCATGGAAGTAAAAATATCCAATCCCCATAGATCTATGGAAACCAGAGTGTAGAACAAAGAAAATATTTTTTGTGCCATTTCTATGCCACCTTCTTCCCAAAGTGGGACTAAAGGCAGCTCATAAAACACTTAAAAATCACAATTAAAATCAATTTAAAAATTGGACCATTAACCAACCATTAGCCAAACATACACTAATCCTCCTTGAATATCTCCACCCAGAAATTAGCCATTCAACACACAAATTTACATATCCTCCCCAACAGGGTCCACAGTATATAAACCCCACACACACTCCTACCCAACCATTCTCTAAGGATGCCAGCCACAAATGCAGGCGAAATGTCAGAAGGAAACTCTTCCAGAAAAAGTTTTTGCCAAATGAAATCAGGGAGGGAGCCAACCTAGCCTCCCACGGGATGACGTTCCAAAGGGTGGGAGCAGCCACCGAGAAGGCTCTCTCTTATGTCCTCACCAAGCAAGCCTGTGATGGTGATGGGACCGAGAGAAAGCCTTCCCCCTAAGCCATGTAGTCCTTTATAGGTCAAGACAAGAACTTTGAATTGTGCCTGGAAACGAACCAGTAGCCAGTGAAGCTGTTTTAACACGGGAGTTACATGCTCCCTATAACTGGCTCTGGTCATCATTCTGGCTGCAGCATTCTGGCCCCACTGAAGTTTCCAAACAGTACACTGCAATGTTTTTATTTATTATATATCTACCTACCTTTCCACTAAAAAATAGTAGCACCCAAGGTGACTAACAACATCACTAACAACAAACTAACAACAAATCAGTAAAACTCTCTCTATAATCGACAAATATGTTTCTCAGCATCCCATAAATGCACTTAGCATCAGATGACTAAGAATAAGCATGTTCATCTGTTGCCACCACAACCAAGAATCTTACAGCAATTTCAAGACTAACAAATCTGTTGTCTTTACCTCTTCTTGGTGGTTTGACACTTGAAATGGTCACTTGAGAGACTGTACATTGACAGCATTACCAGCTGCAGAACAATCTACCCTCCAATTTATCATCATTTAACAGTCCTAACATTTCTACAAGGAGGGCAGCACAGAACACCTTGAGAAAATATGTGTGTGCCCATGGCTTAAAGTCACCTATTGGCTTTTGGTAACCCAATGAATTGCATAAGGTTTTCTTAGGCAAGGAATAACCAGAGGTGGTTCTGCCACTTCCTTCATCTGTAACAGAGTCAGCACTCGGTACTCATAGGTGGTCTGCCATCCAAGTACTAATCAGGGCTGACTCTGTTAAGCTTCCAAAACCAGACAGGATCTGGTGCCTTTAGGGGCAAAATAAGGAAGAGGTGGTTAACTGAACAGCTTATTTTTTAAAAAAAAGTACAGGTATAGCAAACAAACTTAACACTTCTGACGGGGGGGGGGGGGGAACAAAGGGGTTATTTTGTCCAACAGTTTCCCAACAAAAATATGAGGATTGATCCTTAAAATTACTCCATCAATATTATAAAGCACTACGAGAAAAATCTTCAGTTCATCACAAACAACTAAAACTTTTTCCCTTTTGACTACATTTTTAAAAATGAAAAATGGCTTTAAAGCAGTCCTCCAAATGTTGTGGACATCCGTTCCCAAAACTCCAAGCAAGCATGGCCAATGGCAAGGGTTTCTGAGAGTTAAAGTCTAAAACACCTGGAGGACTAAAGGTTGAGACCACTGGCTGAAAGGATGATAATAATATGGTTACCACCTCCATACTAAAATTATATTTAGCATTGCACAGTGCATCATAAACACTAGCCTGCCAACTGTGCAGCTCATCCAAAGCCAAGAAAACAGTGACTCTCCCATGGTGAGTTTAAGGCAGAAGGATGAACTAAGCACTTTATGTTCACAGCACAGCCTTAGTTGCTATGGTGCAATGGCTCTCAAAAGAACACATATAAACTGAAGAGATATACAGTACATGTGAAGTCCTCCTGAGCACAGCTACCCACTAATAATCCAATCAGGCTTCTGCAGTGCCTGTTCCTAGATGATCATCACATCCCACTATTCTTGCCTCACAGGACATCTCTGTAGTAATGGCACACACTCCTTAAATACAAAATCACCCTGCAGCAGTAAAAGCCATTCTTTTGGACTGGATCTTAGCAGAAACAGAACCCAAAGCCACCGGGAAGTGCTTCAACCTCAAACCATGGCATTAGCAGTCAACAGGAGGCAGCGTTGGCAGGAATCCTAATTAGCAACCTAGAAAGCCATGATTAATCATGTGCCTCACACAGCCAACGTCTGTTCCCAAAATGAAAGTAAGAAGTGCATAAATTAAACAAACCAGCTAGCTCTCTCCTGTTTAACAGAAATACATGTTTGTATACATACTGGAAATCTTCAATAGTATCTCTTTTTTAAAATCCTGAAGGGCACAATTCAAAATGTAAAATATAACATTTGACTGTTAGTTTAGGATGGTATTTCTTTAAAAAAATTCTCAGCATTATACAAATATAAAATCTAAAAAAAGGAAGTTTTCCTCCATCTACACAACAGGAAGCAAAGGACAGCAAAATGACTCAGCCATCCTCTTTCCATATTGCTTTACGCAAAGGGAAAACACGCATGTGTGCGCACACACACACAAGCACTTCTTTCTACTTCGATTCTACTGGATTTAGGAGAACATGCATCTCATAGACGGCCATGAGTTCACTTTTCACACAATACCCCAAAACCTGGAAAGAGAATGCCACATTGGTTACTTACCGTGAAGGTGCATTCTTGAGGGAATGGGGTGATGCGGGTCCTTTACATCTGGGTTTCGTCAGTCACCGCCCAGGTGTAGCAGGAAGTTACATCAAGCCTCTTCATATTCAAATTTCTTTGTCTTCATCTCCTCCATCCTGGAGCCACAAGGCCAGTTCACTGACTAGCAAAGCCCTGTAAGGACTAAGGAAATCGATTAAGTCAAATAGTATTAAACAGAACTAGTTAATAAGGGTACCGCCATGTGAGGAAAAAACGTACGCAGTCACTGGGCGGGGAAAGGACCCGCATCACCCCATTCCCTCAAGAATGCACCTTCACGGTAAGTAACCAATGTGGCATTCTCTGAGGGAGGGGTGATGCGGGTCCTTTACATCTGGGACGTGCCCAAGCTGACTCAATAGGGCGGGAGTGACTGCGGGATTGGCGGACTCAGTCTTTGAGCACCTCCTGGAGCACCCTCCGACCGAAGTTCGCCTCGGCGGAGCGGAACTTATCCACCTTATAGTGTCTGATGAAGGTGGACGGTGTGCTCCAGGTTGCTGCCCTGCAGATTTCTACCAGGGAAGCGTTGGTAGAGAAAACCGCGGATGTGGCGGCTGACCTAGTCGAGTGTGCCGTGACCCCAGAAGGCCTGGGGAGGCTAGCTGAATCGTAAGCCTCGAAGATACAGGCCCGGATCCAGGAAGCAATGGTCTTCTGTGAAGCCCTGGTCCCTATGGCTGTCTGAGAGAAGGAGACAAACAGGGCATCGCAGCGTCTGATGGGAGCGGTACGTCTAATATAGATCTTCAAGGCCCTCCTGACGTCTAGGTTATGCCAGAGCTTCTCCTTCGGGTGCGAAGGATGGGGACAAAAGGAAGGCAGAATCAAGGGCTGCGAGACATGGAACTCGGAGACAACCTTTGGCTTGAATGACGGATCTGGGTGTAGGGTCACTGTGTCCCTGCTAAAAGAACACAGGTGCTCCCTTACTGACAGGGAGGCCAGCTCTGACACTCTTCGCGCTGAGGTGATGGCCACTAGGAACGCCACCTTGATGGTGAGGATTCTAAGAGAAACTGTACGCAACGGTTCGAATGGGTGCTTCATGAGTTGCCTAAGGACTAGGGAGAGGTTCCACGACGGGAACCTGTGTCTCACCGGGGGTGAAACTATCGAGGCACCCCTCAAGAAACGCCTGATATGGGGATGCGATGAGAGGCGGCTCCCGTCCTGTGCTGTGAGGAAGGCCGACAGGGCGGCCACCTGTCTCTTCAGGGTATTTGGTCGTAGGCCAGCCTCAAGGCCCTTCTGCAAGAAGGCCAAGATGTGTTTCACTGAAGCTTCTTCAGCCTCCAGTTGGCGAGGAACACACCACCTCCTGAAGGCTCGCCATGTAGCTTCGTAGATCCTCCTGGTGGATACGCGCCTAGAGGAAAGAAGGGTGCTGATAACTGAGTCTTCGTATCCGTGCTCCCTTAGGGCTTGCCGCTCAGTCTCCATGCTGTCAATTGCAACCAGCCTGGATCTGGGTGGAGGATTGGTCCCTGATGCAATAGGTCGGGTCTCTGTGGTAGACGCCACTGGCTCTGAACCTTCATGTTCATTAACTCGGAGAACCAGGGACGCCTCGGCCAGTGGGGTGCTATCAGGACCACTTGTGCCTCCTCCTGGCGAATCTTGCGACAGACCTTCCCTATGAGGGGAAGTGAACTGGCCTTGTGGCTCCAGGATGGAGGAGATGAAGACAAAGAAATTTGAATATGAAGAGGCTTGATGTAACTTCCTGCTACACCTGGGCGGTGACTGACGAAACCCAGATGTAAAGGACCCGCATCACCCCTCCCTCAGAGAATGCCTGAATCATGCACAGACCTACTATCACCACTATCTCTAAGTCACTGTTTGAGAAATCTCACAGGAGTTTCACAGCAAAGGGCAACCTGCCTCCAAGTGAGTCAACCAATACAAACCTCATCATTCTCCTGCAGTTCCTATTCTTTCAAAATTGGCAGGTGGCAGAGGAAGTTAGTACAGATGTGCAGTCTAGATAAGAAGAAACTCCTCTCCCAGAAGTCCCAAATGTGCACCTGCCATCAATACCACTAAATATTAGTGACTACATTACAATTAAAACTTCAGATGATTATTGCACCAATAAAGCTAAGAGTGCAGCCCTAACAAAGGGAAATTAGGACCAAACAAAGTACAAGCCATCAGTGCCATCTGAAGGGTAAGTCTATCAATGGAAGAAGGAGATGTGAAGATTGATTAGCCATGATGGCTAAAACGCCCATGGTCAGAGTGAGCTTACTGTTAGGATCAGACCCAGACATGACCTTTTCCTGCCAAATTCAGTTTTGCTCTTTAACCTTGTGGTTAATTGTGTTGGCACATCTCTGTGCTTGTTAACGAGTGTGTAACCTAGCTGTAGAAAGGAGTGTGTGGTCAATGTCAGGAACAATTCGATAAGCACTACAGCTGGGTCTCAGCTCTGGGAAAAGGGGGGTGGACACTGGTACTGTGAGAAGAGGGAAAAGGGATGATGGGTAGCCAATGGTTGTGTAGCCCACCAGACTTTGTAGATTGGAATATGTTTTTTATACACTGTCAGTTAAGTTTCATTCTGAGCAATGACTCTGAAGGGTTCGCTTTCTGGATTACTGTGCCAATAAAGTTTACTGTTTTTGAACTCTGAAACTGCTAGTCACTGCATCTGGAAATGCCAGTACATGACACTTATTGCCCAATCACCAACCCCAGCAGCACATAGGGAACAGCCATCACCCATCTGCCTGTTAATGAGCTTCATCAGTGCATTTGGCTGGGTAGTTGCTGCTGGAGACAGACAAAATATTGGCCTGGAATCTAAGCCAGTCAGACAAGACTTACATTCTTATATCAAAAAAACAAACAAACAAAAAAAGATAAGCAAATTATAGCACACAGGCAGTGGCAAGTACCTCCCACATTCCCATCTAGCACATAGCAGTTTATAAAATAGTAAAAAAGTGTTGTGGAAAAAATGCAACACCATATACTCAAGAATCTTAAGAGAAAGTTAATAGATGAAGCAGAGAAGTAAAACCAACCAGACCTGCCATTCTCTTCAGTGCCTTCTAAGATCACCCTTTTTGTTGTGTTGTCATAATATGGGGTGAACAAAGGCCATTGAGGAAAGCTGTTTCTTAAGCACTTCAACACAGGAATATAGGAACACTTACACACAATGGAGACAAAAGCAGAAAAACACAGAAATCCAGATTGTCTAGCTGGAACCAAGTGGACTTATTTCTCCAGACATGGAATATCAGATAATACTAAACCGTATTTAGTGACATTCCAGCAACGGGTAAAAGATAAATATCAGAGCAAGTACAGGCTCCAACATACAATGATGTACGAACGTAAGAAAAAGCTGGCTTGAAAGGCAGATTGTATCAGAGATTACAAACCCACTTGGTGGATACTGCAGTGCAAAACTCACTTGTGCTGTTGCATGCAGAAGAGGAGAAATAAGCAATCCTAAAGAAGGGCATTTTATTAGAGGAAGGCAAGCAGCAGCCTTAAACAGGATTGGAAAGTAATTTCATGTGCAATGAGCACCTGAGGAAGAAGTGATAAAAGCAGAACATGAACTAAATATGCTCTGAAACTGATGCCTGCCCTTTAACTACAAGAGCCAACAGGAGACAGCATATTTTTAATTATAATTCTTGCATTTCATAAGTGTTCTTAAACCCACTAACATACATTTCAGAGCAAGTATTAAAAGATACTATCACAAGATCCTTTTGTGGTTTGGCCTCTGTCCAGAAATGCACACTGGTCATAGATGGTCCATGTGAGAAATTTTCAAGTGTTAACATTTTTATATCCTTAGAGAAATCATAATCTCCTAAACAAAGTTGTCTCTCTGTGGTAGCACTTAGCAAACTGCAGCCTCCAGATGCTGCTGGGACTATAACTCCCATCAGCTTCTGCCAGAGTAGCCAATGGTGATTATTGGCGCTGCAGTCCAACAACATCTGGAAGGTCAGATTTTGTTGCCCCCACTCTGCAGTAAGAGAGAGCATCCATCACCAACCATGTACATTATAAACTCCACATCTATTCCAACAGTCTGAGGTGGTGTGTTGCTTCTCTCTGTCCAGGAGTGGACACAACCAAGCCTCACATGTGAGTCTCTGGGGAGCAAACAGCTGCAGCATAATCAGAGCAAGCCTTCATCAGCCTGTGTAGAAAAGCAGGCTAGAGCCCAGGGTTATTGCTGGAAGCAATGTTGCCACCACTTGAGGTAGCCATCCCCCCCAGCTCTGACACCTTAACCTTGGGACTTCTCACAATGGCTTCTTCAAATTATCCTTCTGCACAGCCCTCCTCTTAGTTTGTTTCACTTGGACTGACTCTTTTGGCTTTTGACCTCTGGCCTGCCCTGACTCATGATAGCTGGATTCTTCACCAAGTTTTTTAAGGACAGGTAGGAATGTATGTATGTGCATTCAGGTCACCTGTCAGCTTATGGCAACCCCATTAATTTCATAGGGTTTTCTTAGGCAAGGAATACTCAGAGGTTGTCTGACCAGTTCCTTCCTCTGAGTATAGCCTACAGCACCTGGTATTCATTGGCCTACCACTGTGTTTTTCTACTGAAGACTTTCTGCTTTTGGAAATACAGTCAGCCCTCGACTTTCACAGATTTAACTTCTGCAGATTTGATTATTCACAAGTTTATAGCTGCTGCTTAACTAGTTTAAGCAGCAGCTACTTTAACATTTAACACCACCCCTTCCACTTATGTCAACCCCATGAATTTCATAGATTTTCCTTAGGCAAAGCATACTCAGGGGTTGTTTTGCCAGTTCCTTCTAAGTAGGGTTGACCCTACTTAGTTACCAAGACCCTGCTTACTACCAAAGGATCTGGTGCCTTTAGGGTATTTACTAATTGGGTACCCACTAATACTCTATCGAAAAGAACATCTGGTTGGACAAGGAAGCCTCCCTAATACAAGCTCAAGCAGACAATTCTGAACATAAGTAAGTGATCATAAATATATTGATGCAAAACACAGAATTTCCCCACTCTTCCACAGTCACAAAATGTTCCCTTTTAACAAATGGTGTTCCTCAACATTTATCTGAGCAGAGAAATTATTCAAGTGTAATAGGAATTCTCCCTCCTCACAAACACACACCACCCAATCTACATTAAGAGATCAGTATGCCCTGCATCAGAGAGTGGCACTATTAATGACTGCAGAAAACGAACTCAACTGAGCCTGAAGGTGGCCTTCTACTTTACTTAAAGTATCACACAACTGGCCCAGCAATGCTCTCTAGACAGATTTATCACCTTTTCAAAACAACCTACAACCAACATGAAGCAGCAATAGGAATTGTAACATATCAAACTAGTTCTGCATCAGAGGTTGGGGGAGTGGTAAGTAAAGAACACTTTCACATGTAACCTGTTCAAAAGACAGGGCTCCTCAGCAGGACAATTTTGTGATGTGCTTAGAGAGTATACAACTGCGCAGAAACCCGAGCTGTTCAGTATCCGCTTCAGGACTCCAGGGCAGCCTTTCCCCAATCTGGTAAATTTTAGCCAAATTGGACAACAACTCCCATCATCTGCAACAGCACAGCCATGCTGGCTGAGGACAAGCTAAGTTGTGTTTCAACCCTTCTAAAGATACCTCGTTAGGGAGGCTGCTCCCACGGCAGAGATCGTAGATGTGACTCTAGCAGTATGCATTATTTATATTTCTTGTTCAAAACCGCATGTAAATATTTATACGATGGGGACTGTGTTTCAACATATTTGGAGATCACCAAATTGGGGAAAGTAGCTCTAATGACACAGATTTGTGCTGCTGTTGTAATTCACTAATTCAATTTAAAGAACTGATATCTGTTAAAAACATACACAGGTTTCTTACTAAGCAAACTTGGATGCTAGACTCAGGATTCTACAAATAACATCCTTTGATGAATTCACCTGCAAATATAGATCTGCAGAACTGCTTTAACTTATTCTGGGCATGCATTTCGGTTGGCAAAACTGGGATAAAAGTAGGTCACAGCAGCAGGTAGGTTGAAAAATTAAGAGGTGGGGCTTACATCACAAAGCTTATTTTAAGGGGAAGAGCCTTGAAAGCAGTAAAAGGACAGGGATTCATAGGTCTCACTAACCTGAGGCTCCCAGAAACAAGAAATACCAAGCTCTGAGCTTCTACAGTGCTACAAAAGCACAGGTACATCTAGGATGGCTCTGTTTGGGAGAACCATATGCCAGGAGTGGGCAACAGTGGCCCTCCAGATGTTTTTGGCCTAGAATGTCCATCAGCCCTAACTAGTATAGGCAATGGTGAATCCTTAATGGACTTAAAGACTCAAAACATATGGAGCATCACAGTTACCCAACACTGCCCTATAGCATACCTTGATTTTGTACTCATCTATAAAGGGCAGTTAAAGGCACTGCTCCATACAGCAACACACACTGAAAGGGCCCAAACAATCCAGTAATAGCCTTTCTGTCTGCACCACCTCTGAAACACCCGAAAGGTATACTCATATATACGTTGAGTGGATTCTCTTCTGGATGCCAAGATCGTTCCGACCACCAGCTGTGAATAACCTTCTGAGGTCAACATCTGCCGTTCAATCTCCACGCATGGAGCTGTAGCCAAGCCGGGTCGGGGTGGTGAACCTGGCCTAGTACTAACAGATCTTCTCGTGCTGGAATCCTGACCGAGGCAATCTGCAGGTCGAGGATGTCTGGGAACCAGGTTCTTCGGGGCCATTCTGGGGCGATGAGGTTGACTTCTGCCCCCTCCACTCTGACCTTGGTGATCACTCTGGATATCAGAGGGGTTGGAGGGAATGCGTAAAGGAGACCTTTTGGCCAGGGAGACATTAGGGCGTCCATGCCCTCCACTCCCTCCGTCAGGTATCTGGAGAGAAAGCGCGGGAGCTTGGTGTTCTCTGGGGTGGCGAATAGGTCGATCACTAGATGTCCCAAGGTCTGGGTGATATCCTCGAACACCTCCTGATGGAGACTCCACTCCCCCTGGTCGATGTCCGACCTGCTGAGCCAGTTGGCTTTTTGGTTGAGCACTCCCCGAAGGTGCTCCGCCGATATCGCCACGAGATTCCTCTCCACCCAGGTGAATAAGTGCATTGCCTCCCTCATGAGGGCTCGCGACCTGGATCCTCCTTGGCGATTTATGTGCGCCTTCGTCGTGACGTTGTCCGTCCGGACCAGCACCGTCTTGCCCCTGACTATATCCACGAAGGATAAGAGGGCCAGTCTGACTGCTCTGAGCTCCAGCCAGTTGATGCTGTGAGTGGTTTCCTCTGCCGACCACCTGCCCTGAGCCAGATGGGAGCCGCAGTGCGCCCCCCACACCTCAAACTGGCGTCCATGGTGATCTACACCCTGTCCTGATGCCAAAACTGCCGGCCCTTGAGGACCGCTGATGACAGCCACCACTGAAGCGATGCTGCGACTTCCTGCGGTAACCTCACTGCCTGGTGGTGGTGCTTGGAGGCTCTTTGCTCCTGAAAAGGGAGTAAGAACCATTGAAGACTCCTTGCATGGAAGCGCGCCGATGGGAGGCACTCTATGGCCGCTATCATGAGGCCTTGTAGTTGGGCCAGTTGCATGATGTCCGTCCTCTGTGCAGACAGGGCCTTCTGGGCTGCTCCCCTTATTGAGTTGATTCAGTCTGGCGTCAGACGTATCGTTCCCTCTGCCGAGTCCAGAAGTGCTCCCAAATGTTGGATGCACTGACTTGGCACTAGAAAACTCTTCTCGAGGTTGACTTGAAAACCGTGATCCTGGAGGGATTGCATTACCAAGCTGACCTCCTTCTCCGCCCTGGCTCTGGATGGGGACCAGATCAGGAGATCGCCCAAGTAGGGATAAACATGTATGCCTAAACGCCGCAAACATGCCACCAATGCGACTAGGATCATGGTGAAGACTCTGGGTGCCCAAGAGAAACCGAAGGGAAGAGCCCTGTACTGGAAATGCTCGCCATTGTAGCAAAAGCGCAGAAATCGGCGGTGCTCTCAATGTATTGTCAGGGATATTTACACCAGTGAAGTGATCCATGACATCAATACTGGAAGCCAGGTGGAGAGCATCTGGATAAAAATTAAAGGGGAGGGAAACAACAGGGATGTTATTGTGGGACTCTACTACAGACCCCCAAATCAGACGGAGGAATTGGATGTTGCCTTTCTAGAACAGATGAACATACATGCAGAAAGGAGAGATGTAGTAGTGATGGGTGACTTCAACTATCCTGATACTTGCTGGCAATCTAACTCAGCCAAAACTACAAGGTCTAGCAAATTCCTTACATGCCTGGAAGACAATTTCATGGTCCAAAAGGTGGAAGAGGCAACAAGGGGGTCAGCTATTTTAGATCTGATCCTAACCAACAGAGACGACCTTGTTAATGGGGTGCAAGTGGTGGGATCCTTAGGTGAGAGTGATCATGTTCTCCTGGAGTTTGTTATACAATGGAAAGGAGAAGCCAGGCATAGTCAGACACGCATTCTTGACTTTAGGAGAGCTGATTTCAATAAACTCAGGGAAATACTGGGGATGATCCCATGGTCAAGAATACTAAAAGAGAAGGGACCTCAAGACGGATGGGACTTTCTCAAAAGGGAGATACTGAAGGCACAATTTCAAACAGTACCATTGAGGAAGAAAAATGGGAGGTGTCTCAAGAAACCAGGATGGATGACTAAAGAACTTTCAAGGGAGCTAAGTTTTAAACGGAACATGTATAGGAAATGGAAAAAAGGGGAAATCACCAAAGAAGAATTCAAACAGATAGCGAACACGTGTAGGAGTAAAGTCAGAAAAGCTAAAGCGCAGAATGAGCTCAGGCTTGCTAGGGAGGTTAAGAACAATAAAAAGGGTTTTTTTGGGTATGTCCGCAGCAAAAGGAGGAAGAAGGAAATGATAGGGCCGCTACGTGGAGAAGATGGCAAAATGCTAACAGGGGACAGAGAAAAGGCAGAATTACTCAACACCTTCTTTGCCTCAGTGTTTTCAGAAAAGGAAAAGGAGGACCAACCTGAGGAGAATGGAACAGAGGACACAATAGGGGAAATCCAGCTCAAAATAAGTAAAGAGGTAGTACAGGAATACCTTCTTAATCTAAATGAATTTAAATCTCCAGGACCAGATGAACTACATCCAAGAGTATTAAAAGAGCTGGCAAATATAATCTCAGAGCCATTGGCAATAATATTTGAGAACTCCTGGAGAACAGGAGAAGTCCCAGCAGACTGGAGGAGGGCAAACGTTGTTCCCATCTTCAAAAAGGGGAAAAAAGAGGATCCCAACAACTATCGTCCAGTTAGTCTGACATCAATACCAGGGAAGATTCTAGAACAGATCATTAAACAGAGAGTCTGTGAACATTTAGAAGGCAATGCCATAATCACAAAAAGTCAGCATGGGTTTCAGAGAAACAAGTCATGCCAGACTAATCTGATCTCTTTTTTTGATAAAGTTACCAGCTTGGTAGATGAAGGGAATGCTGTGGACATTGCATACCTTGACTTCAGTAAGGCCTTTGACAAGGTTCCCCATGACATTCTTGCAAACAAGCTTGTAGAATGTGGGCTAGACAAGTTAACTGTTCAATGGATTTGTAATTGGTTGACCGGCCGAACCCAAAGGGTGCTCAGTAGTGGCTCCTCTTCGTCTTGGAAAGATGTGACCAGTGGGGTGCCACAGGGTTCTGTCCTGGGTCCAGTGCTATTCAACATCTTTATCAATGACTTAGATGAGGGAATTAGGGGCATACTTATCAAATTTGCAGATGACACCAAATTGGGAGGAGTAGCTAATACCCTAAAGGACAGGATCAAAATTCAGAATGACCTGGATAGACTGGAGAGCTGGGCCAAAGCTAACAAAATGAAATTCAATACGGAGAAATGTAAAGTACTGCATTTAGGGCGGAAAAATGAAATGCATAAATATAGGATGGGAGAGACCTGGCTGAATGAGACTACGTGCGAAAGGGATCTAGGAGTCCTAGTAGACCACAAGTTGAACATGAGCCAACAGTGTGATGCGGCAGCTAAAAAGGCCAATGCAATTTTGGGCTGTATCAATAGAAGTATAGTGTCTAGATCAAGGGAAGTAATAGTGCCACTCTATTCTGCCTTGGTCAGACCTCACTTAGAATACTGTGTCCAGTTCTGGGCACCACAATTCAGAAAGGATATTGACAAATTGGAGCGTGTCCAGAGAAGGGCAACTAAAATGGTGAAAGGTCTGGAAACAATGCCTTATGAGGAGAGACTTAGGGAGCTGGGTATGTTTAGCCTGGAAAAAAGACGGTTTAGAGGCGATATGATAGCCCTGTTTAAGTATTTGAAGGGATGTCACGCTGAGGATGGAGCAGGCTTGTTTTCTGCTGCTCCAGAGACTGGAACACGGAGCAATGGGTGCAAGCTCCAGGAACAGAGATTCCACCTCAACATGAGGAGGAACTTTTTGACAGTAAGAGCTGTTCGGCAGTGGAACACACTCCCTCGGAGCGTGGTGGGGTCTCCTTCCTTGGAGGTCTTTAAACAGAGGCTGGATGGCCATCTGTCGGGGATGCTTCGATTGTGATTTCCTGCGTGGCAGGGGGGTTGGACTGGATGGCCCTCGTGGTCTCTTCCAACTCTGCAATTCTATGATTCTATGATTCTATTGGGATGTGGAGGTACGCTTCCTGCAAATCCAGGGAGGCTAGGTAATTCCCAGGGCATATAGACCCCAGAATGTGCTTCAGGGTTTCCATCCTGAATTTCCGCTGTCGTATGAATTTGTTTACCCCTCTGAGGTTCAGGACCGCCCTCCATGTGCCGTTTTTCTTCAGAACCAGGAATAGTATGGAATAGCAGCCCTTGCCCCGCTCGGGCATCGGTACCTCCTCTATGGCCCCCAAGGTTAGCAAGCGTCGTATCTCCCTTGTCATCGCTTGCTGCTTTTCTCCGGTCTTGTGGGCTGGAGTCGAAATGAACCACTGTGGAGGAAGTCGGGAGAACTCTATCTGGTATCCGTGTCGGATTGATTCCAGCACCCATCTGTCCGAGGTAGAGTTTTCCCAAGCCCCCACGAAGACCTGCACTCTGCCTCCCACTGAGGGTGGATTGTCATTGCTGTGACTTGGAGCTCTGTTTGGAGGACTGAGACTGTCCTGCCTTCCCGGAGCCTCCCTGGTGGCTTCTGCGATGATACTTGTTGTCTCCCCAGCGAGGTCTGGGGGATCTGAAGTCCCTGGATCCAGTGTGGCTCGAAGATGGGCCGGAACCATTCGCATTCCCGCCGCCACAAGGTCCCTATGACCGAAAGGGCCGGTACCACCTGGAAGACTTTCTGTCCTCTCTCCTGCGGGCGGAAGCTAGCGATCTCTTCTTCTTGTCCTTATCCTCCACTAGGACGGGCTCCAAAGGTTCTGCTTTGACTTTAAGTCGCGTTCCATGACTTTAGCTAGACTTGTTTCCTGGCTGCTACAGTCGCTGCCTACGCTCTTGCACAGAACTGGACCAAGTCCAGTGTGCTGTCCGCTAAGAACACAGAGACCTTGGTTAACTTATTGAGATCCTGTCAGATCCTGGTCTGGGCTCATGGAACATCCTTTAACACATCCTTGGACCACTGAATCGCTGCGCGTGCCATCATGGTAGCCGTTGTAGAGGCTCGAATGGCTAAGGAGAGCGCCTCATGAGCTCGTCTTAGTGCTAGGTCCATTCGTCTCTTCTCTGGCACCTTGAGGGTCTCCTCTCCATCTTTGCAAAAAATTGCGGAAGAGACCAGCTCGGAGACCGGGGCGTCAATCAACGGAACCTGTAGTTTCCCCATCATCTTCCCAGGAAGGGCGTATAGCTTCTTGGCCAAGGCTGGTTGAGGTTTGGCCACTGCAGGGGCTCTCCATTCTTCACATATCAAGCACATTAGAGTAGCTGGCACTGGCATCTGCATGGCCTGCAGCTGGGCGTCAGGGAAGAATTCGTCCAAAATCTCTGGGAGATCGGGGTCCACCTGGGACTTTTGAGCCTTCAGAAGAGAAAGGCCCAAGGTCCTCACTGCCTTCTTTAAAAGGACAGCAAAAGCCTCTGGGGAGAAATGGCGCGCAGAGGGGCGAACTGGAGATGGACTCTCAGTCTCCTCCTCAGAAAGCTCTCCCTCCTCCCTTTCTGACGAACTAGACTTCTCCCCCGTGGATGAATAGAGGGAAACTATGTCTTCCTTCTGGGGGTCCTCCTCTTCCCCATCGACACGTGCCTTCTTCTTGGGGGGATGAGGCTGATCCACAGGTTCCTCCCACTGTTCCTCCTCATCTTCGCTGGGGGGGTCTGTTGGGCCAGGCACCCTAGTTATTGCTGGGGGCCCCGACGTTGCTGGGTCCTGGCACGGACAAACCATCGCCCGCCCCCATCGCGGAGCCCCTGGGGCATGGGCGCTTCCCCTTGCTGGGTCCGCTGCCCTTGCCCCCCTTCCTGGGGGCCGGAACTGTGGCCTTGTCGGGTTGGGGTGGACGGCTGGGGGCTGGAACGCCTCCGGAGGTGCCGCGAGGGGAGATTCCCGCCGCCGCGAGGTCCTCCCCGCTCGGAGTCGCGGCCGCCGCGCCACTGGTACCAGCACGAGGAGGGAAGCTGGTCATACTGGGAAGAGAGGGAATCCCCTCCCCTCCCCCTTGCTCCGTGACTCCCAAGCCCCCGTTGCCATGGGGAGAGGTACTCGATACCGTGGGGTTCTTCCCACCCGGGGCTGAGGCTGCCATGCCACCTGTGGCACTCAAGGGGAAGCTGGACGCCCTGGGGAGAGGGGGAAGCCCGTCCCCTCCCCCCAGCTCCATGCCTCCCAAGCCCCGCTGGCTCGGCTGGAACAGGCTTGCCGCCAGCCAGCCAGCCGCCTCCCGCACCAGCGCTTCCCTTAGCCACCCCCTAAAGAGTGCTGGGAAGTCCTCCCCCGGTTCCCCTGTTCCCGGGGCACAAGCCCCACTCACGATCTGGGGAACTGCAGTCTCCTGAGGGCTGGCAGGGATCGCCGGTGTGCCCCCGCTCGCCCCAGCATTTGGGACGGCGCGGCTCTACTCCTCCTGGAGGGGCTGCCCAGCAGACTTCTCCTCCTCCTCCCGGCCACTGTCGCCTCCATCCGGAGGGACCTGGTCCGGGGCGCAGCCGGTGGCAGCTGAGGCAGGGGGCTTGTCCCCCTTCTTCGGCTTCTTCTTGCCACCGCCGCTTTTAGCCGGGCCTTTCATCTCTCTGCCATCCGCAGAGGTGCCCAGCTGATCTTCACCAGCTGCTGGAGGCTCGCCTGTGTACCAGCTGAGCCTCAACGGCCGGTCGCTGGCGATGACTGCTGCGATCACCGCATCAATCTCTTCCATTGTCAACATACCTTCTCCTTGTGTGGGGGGTCAGGTATATTATTATTGTTATTATTGTTGAAGTTCCAACTTCTCTCTTTCTTTGTTAAAGATGGCCCCCGCCACGTGGAGAAGGTTCAGCCGAGGACAAAGGAGGACAGGATCCTACCAGGAGCGTAGGCAGGAAACAGACTGGCCAGCAGAGGGGTTGTCTCTCCCAGAGGACATCTCCGGTGGTCAGCTTTTCAAAATAAAAGTCTCTGTTACCTGCCTACCGGGAGCAAGTGGGAGGGGCAACCCAAGCATGCGGATGCTCTGGAGCCCTCTCCACTGAGAAAAGCTACTTTTACAGTCAGCCTTCTGTATCTACAGATTTGGCATCCACAAATTCCACCATCCATCCATGGCTTGAAAATATCGTCCCAACCAAAAAAAAAAAAAAAATCAGGAAGCAAACCTTTCTGTTTGCCATTTTATACATTAGGCACCACTTTACTATACTATTGTATATAATGGAACTTGAGCATCCACGGCTTTTGGTATCAACATTGGAACCAAACCCCAGTGGATACAAAAGGCCTACTGTACATGCTTCCTGCTTCCACCCAAAACAAAACCATTTAACAGCAAAGCTCTATTGCCTTCTACATAGGACAAAACAGGCCTGCCTGCATGCAAAGCAACAGGGAGATTTTAAAAAATCAATACAAATGTCCATTCAAAAGCAGAGGGGAGGGGTCATTTCAGTCTCCCATGACACTCTGCCTCTGACATCAAGATGCCCTTGCTTTAATGAAGAAACTTCCAGGACACATTCTACAGGGAAACATCAAGAGAGTCAGCTCTAATACCTGCTACTGGAATAAGGGCAAAGGCTTTTTAACTCGTGGCACGTGTTAATCAGCTCATGCTTGCAGGTTTCCCATTATTACCACACAGTTTTTGCTTGTTTTATGATCACTGTTTAAATAATGTTCTTTGCCGCCAATTTTTGCATTTTTATTGCTATCCCTAATCCAGTAGAGCTCATGTAGAGGCTAAAATCTACTTGGACTGGACAAAGACCTCTCATCACCAGATATGTGTTAATCAGCTTATCTAAACTAGGATGCCCTAATTACCCCTCAATGGCTGTTAAATGACCACTGTTATGATCTCTTACTGATAGCTTTTACATTTCCATCCCCCATCTGACAGTGTCAAATCCCCATTCAGCCATGAAAACCCACTGAGCAACCTTGGGCAAGTCACAAACTCTCACCCTCAGAAAACTCTATGATAGGTTTTGCTTTAGGGTCCCCCCCCCCAGGTCAGAAACAACTTGAAGGCACACAACAACAACCTCCCACTGCCCCAACCCTGTCTCACACACACACACTCACATGCACACATTCTAGTAGGTATATAAATAATTAATCTGCCAACTGAGGCTACACTCCATGTATCTGATGAAAAAGGCTGAGATAGAGATGTAACATTTCAGAAAATGTTGACATTAAGAAGAAAACATTTTCCCAGATCATGAGGGAATACCATTTACTCAGAATGCCAGGACCTGGCTAGTATGAAGGTCTGTATGTAAGATAGTATACTGTAGACATAAATAGCATACAGATCCAAGATGCTTTACCATCTTAATGAGAGGAACATATAGGAGGCCTTCATTGCTTGTGATTATACTGTACATTGTTGAAGTCTTCAGTGTTTGCAGCTTTGAGTTACATTTTATATCTAAACATCCTGCTAAGATAGGTCTTAAGATTGTAACTAGTATGTTTCTATCCAAATGATATGCTTAAACATTTTTCTCCTCATTTTTCCATTCTGAGTAACCTTGCACTAAAAAATGTTTAATTCATTCCAAAAGAGAAAATATTTCATCAGAGAGGGTTTTTTTCCTTACGTTTCTTAAGTTTCCATTGGAAAAGCTGAAAAACTGCTGGGGGGAGGGAAGGAGGGAGGTATGTAGGAAAATTGGAATGCTGAGCTTTAATATCTCTACCCTGGAATCAATGAAAATTCATGCCAAAGTAAACTTGTTTGTCTTTAAGGTGCCACAAAATTCTTTGCTGACTTGTTCTAGGTGCAAAGAGAGCTCAAAAGTAGACGGGATCTGTCCAAGTCTTCAAAAGTTCTGCCTTGATTCACTACAGCTGTACTGTATACAATACTGTACAAAATTTGACAACCACAAAGTACCACTATTGCTGTTCCCTTAGTAGCAAATTGTTAAATACACAAAGAGCGCTGTGCTGGATCAGACAAAAGGCTTCTACTCCAGCCTGACTCTCTTCCTCCAAGTGGCATCAGCAAGTTGTATTAAGAGGCACACTCCCTCCAGTACTAGAAGTAATTTAGAGCAATTATGATTAGCCTGTCAAATTGCCTGTCAACTTATGGTGACCTCATGGATTTCATAGGGGTTTCTTAGGTAAAGAATCCTCAGAGGTGGCTTTGCTAGTTCCTTCCTTATAAATATAGCCTACAATACCTGGTATTTGTTGGCAGTCTCCCACCCAAGTACCAACCAGGGTTGACCCTGCTTAACTTCCAAGGTCAGACAGGCTCTGGTACCTTCAGGGTATTTAGACCCTATCCTCTATGGGAAAAAAGGCTCATTTCATTACTAAATGGGGAAGGACAGAAGAAGCATTTCATCTTCAAGGCTAACCTCAAACCCAACAGCCACATTCCCCAGGACTGTTCCAACCCTTTAAGCAGAGTTTGGAGTCTTAAACCATATTTTAAGGATCTCTTAAATCAGGAAATTCTGGTATGGTGCTCTCTACAAATCAGCTTATGCGCGAATCTTCAAATCACCTGTCAATTTACAGTGACCCCATGAGCTTTGCAGGGTTGTCTTAGGCAAGGAAAACTCGAGGTGGTTTTCCATTGCTTTCCTCTGAAATATAGCCTACAGCACCTGGCAATCCTTGGCAATCCCCCATTCAAGAACTAACCAGGCCTGACTCTACTTGGCTTCCAAGATCAGATTGGATCTGGTGTCTTCCAGGTATTTAGGTTCATATATCAATCTACATGGTATATAATATAAACAACAGGTCCAAACTTGTTTTAAAAGCAAAGAGTTCAAAATCCTCTTACAGGATATTATTGGACACAACAAGATGCAGAAAAACATGAGTTGTGCACAACAAAGAGGAAAAAATTCCTCTCTCAAAATACAAGGCAGCCAGTCATCCCAGAAAGCTCACAGGCATAAGCTTTAAGTAAATCAAAGCATTACACATACACACATTACTAACTGATGGAATTCATTGTCACAGGAGGCTGCAATACTTCCTATGGTACACCGGTTTAAAGTCCAACTTTCTTGTTCACAGCTATTGTACCCTGGTCACAATCTCTCCTTGCTTGTAGGAGTCACTGTTGCCTGAACACGATAGACCATTGGTATAATCCAATGAGCCCTGTAGGCTGCTATGCAGCCTATAGGCTTTTGCTGTGAAGAAACCATGGATGTTCACAGCACAGTTACACTACAAATTACATGGCCACATTTACATCATAATACCATAGTATTTAACTACCACCCACAGGATAATATATGAGTAGGTTCACACTGTTCTTTTGTGTTTATGTTGTGTGAGAGTGATCTTGGTTTGGGTGTTTTCTTATGGAGAAGTGAGAACTAGAGCAAGAGAGCACATGGGATCAAAATTAGTTACAGGCACACAAGATATGAAGTCACATGCAGCTGGCATCAGCTGGTGACAAGAGAAGCTTGTTATGAGGCCACAGACTATAAAATATTTTTTTAAGGCCATCTGCACAACCGTCTGACACAGGGTGGTAGCAACCATTCGTATGGAGGGTGTGTTTTCCACGAAGTTTATCAGACTGCTATTTCACCTGCCTTGTTAAAACTTCACAGGTCTGATAAACCAAGTATGAGATAAGAATCAAAAGCACTACACTAGTGACAGACAACTGCAGTGAGGCCCAATTCTTACAACCTACAGTGAGTCACATCAATATGTTGAACCCCTGAAAAACAACCTAAAAATGAAACTTGGAAGTGACCAGAAATCTATGTCCAGCTTGACTTTTCTAATTTTCAACCTCTTCATATGGTGGGAGGATTGGCGATTTTAAAGAGCAAACCACTACTCCAGGAGTGATGCTAACAATTTGGGGGCTCTTTTGCTCCCCTCTCCACTTTTTTAAAAAAGTGTTTGGGGTCCAGTATGTTGGTGGGATTGGAAGCTAGGGCTGCATCTGGCCCATCGGCCACACTTTCCAGACCCCTTCAATGTACACACAAACTAATATAATCCAAAGGGAAAGGCTCACTCATTTTTTAATGATTCAACCAAAGATAGTGCTTCTTAGACAAAAAGTGGTAACTGGGAAGACCGAAAGCAAGCCATTCATAGGCACAGGACTATTTTGAAACCACAACAACATTCACATTGCAGTAGACTGGGATAAACCATATGTAGGATTGACACAGGTCTTGCGTAGGGAGAGATAACAGATATTTGAGGACATATGGGTAAACGAGGCAGGAAGATGTCAAAAAGGACCCAGAGCCTTGTCTATGGCTGACTTGAATCGAAAGCTGCCCTCCTTCACACTATACATGAGAAGCACTCATCTGAATCAAAACCTGCCCAGGAGACTGAAAAAGCCCCTTTAGAAGTGCACACCCTTTGCCCAACTCTATAAGCCAAGAAACCAGGGTTTGGGAAAGCATGGCCCTCCAAATGTTGGACTACAGCTCCCATTAGCCTTAGCCAGTACACCCTGTGCTAAGGGATTATGGGAGCTGCAATCCAACAACTTCTAGATAGCCAAACTTGCCCCCATTCCTACAGCAAATGTTAGCATAAAGTTAGATGACCTGAGGGTGGGAAATATGGATTGGATGAAAATTAATCTCTCTAGGCTAATTTTGACAATTGTGTTCAGATACAGGATACTGAGAAAGTCAACAGAACCAAAGCTATAATAAGAATATTCTGCAGGCTCAGCCATTTGTGCCTCATCAAGTGATTTATGATTCATTCTTGAGGCAAACCTGACCAGTATAAATTACAAACATTATAGAGGTCACAGTTTTCTGCTTCAGAGAACACAGTTGATTTTCAAATGTCAGAATTCTATTGAACAATTTGCTACCTACAACAATTAGAAGCAGCCTAGATGACTTTTGTGTTATTGCTTCTATTTTGTACAGTATTTATAAATTGCAAACATTCAACATTGCTGCACTTTTGTATTTCTAATTTGCATATATGATCAGACATGCAACAAATTAAAAAATGATTCATATGAGGACTGGACTCTGCAAAGCAAAAACACGATAGATGCATATGACCTAATGTGTAAGGCAGGGATAGAGAAAGTCCACAAGTCAGGTCCCATTTTACAACCCCCCAAAGCTCCCTGAAACCCCACAGATCCCCCCCCCATATAATTTTGGTTATTTTGTTGCAAAAAAGAACAGCCAAAAATGTCTCAAAACCCCTGCCAAACACAACATTTTTACCCCACAGTCCTTTCAAAGCTCCAACTCCCACCCACCCCCCCGTCCAAGAAAAAATAATCTGCCAAAAACTATACTGGAACTCATGTGACATCATTCCTTCTTGTGTCAGGAACGCTGGTAAAGCACCCTGCAAGGCTGCAGGGCTGCAAAATGGCACTTGTCTCTTCCACAGCTGCTCACCCCCTGATGTAAAGGAACTCTAAATCCTCAGGATACGAGTAAACATGATGGGAAAATATATTACAAAGGAACAGAGGAAGCTGCCTTATCCTGTGACAAGACTGTTTCTCACTTAACCCAGGACTGTCAGTTCTTCCAAAATCAAATCAGAGCAGATCGATGTTCAGGGGTGGTATGGTGGTCTCTCTTCTTCTCTGAATTAGAAGCCCTACGCAACTGCTCTAGACAGTGAAAGAATAACCTATTTAACCCTATCTTCAGTGTCCCCAATCAAAACTCCAATTCCTATTGGCATGGAACTGGGGAGTGGGAAACAGACCACATCTGGGTCACCCCCAAAGATAATCTCCTCTCTGGCTTTTCTTCGCAAACGAAGATTCAGGAAGGACTCATCCCGCGCTTTCTGCAAGCGCGCTGATGACTAAAAAGGCCAATCCGAGATAAACAAGTCCGGTTGCAAAAAGCACAGCAGAAGGTCTCCTTGGTTGATGTTTTTGGGTTGTGATTCTTTCTGCATTGTTGTTTCTCTTCAAGACTTGTTCGTCATGAGTTCTCAAATAAGGCTGCAGCATTGTGGATAGTGCGTCTCCATGCCTCCCGATGTGAGGCCAGGGCGGACCACTGCTGGTGATCAATTTGGCCAAGCCTGAGATGTTGTTTCAGGGAGTCTTTGTTTCGCTTTTTTGGAGCGCCCCTCTTACGCTGACCCGTGGCGCGTTCACCGTAGAGTAGTATTTTTGGGAGGCGATGGTCCTCCATCCTAGAAACATGCCCTGCCCAGCGCAGCTGTGTTCTCAATATCATGGCCTCAATGCTGGTGATCCCTGCTTGCTCAAGGACAGCAACATTCGTCACATAGTCAGTCCAGTGTATATTTAGGATTGTGCGTAGACAGCGCTGATGAAAGCGCTCTTGAAAATAG
The DNA here is from genome assembly GCA_030847615.1 of Gambelia wislizenii. NCBI lineage: Eukaryota > Metazoa > Chordata > Lepidosauria > Squamata > Crotaphytidae > Gambelia > Gambelia wislizenii. The sequence continues at coordinate 6,726,516 of JAUMIR010000005.1, forward strand.
GATTTTATGGAGTTTCTTTCTCTCTCTCTCTCTCTCTCTCTCACACACACACACACACACACACACAATCAGAGCCTAAGCAAGGAACTTTGCAATACATCTAGACTGGCAGTTGGTTAGGGAGATACGAATGCAGGATAAAGGTGCCATTCTTTTGTACATTTTGGATTTTGTTGTATTGTGCTGCATGGCCAACACGACTACCCTGGATGCGTTTCCTGGATTTGTATATACCAAATTTTGCCACAACAAAGGAATGTTTTTAAGATGAGGGAGCTAATGGACTGGGACGTAACTCCTTAGGGTTCCTCCAACCAAGTTAAAATGCTTTCATTTGGGCATTTTTTACCTATACAGCACCTAAACGTTTTATCAGATGTAACAGTACAGGGAGTTCTTGAGAAATTCTGCCTAAGAAAGGAGCAGTTAGATTTGCACAGGACAGGGACAACCTGGATCTCAAGAGAATATACGTTCCTGTTGCTAATGCAATTGAAATGTTATTAACTGTCTTTCAATTACTTGAAAGATTTAAAATGGACCAGAATTTAGAAGTTTTTGAAATGAAAAGAAGCTTACTTGATGAAATCATTTGGGAAAATGACACAAAAACTATAACAAAGTTTTATAAACTACTTTTAGAAAACCAGAAAAAACAAGAACCCACAAAAAAGACAATGATAAGATGGGCAAATGAGGTAGGACATTTGCATATGTAAAAGCCAACAACTGCATTATAAGTTGGAGTCTGATCCAATGCATAGTTACGTACTCAGAAATGAGCCCTCCTGGGTTCAGTGGGATATATCCATCTATGAAAGCAACCAGTTGCTGCTTTAGGCATGTCAAGCCATATAGAATCATAGAGTTGAAAGAGACCACAAGGGCCAGCCAGTCCAACCTCCTGCCATGCAGAAATACACAAGGAAAGCACTCCTGACAGATGGCCATCCAGCCTGTTTAAAAACCTCCAAAAGAAGGAGACTCCACCACACTCCAAGGCAGTGTATTCCACTTCCAAACAGCTCTTACTGTCAGGAGTTCTTCCTAATGTTTAGGTAGAATCTCTTTTCTTGTAGTTTGAACCCAATGCTCCGTGTCCTAGTCTCTGGAGCAGCAAAAAACAAGCTTGCCCCATCCTCAGTAAGACATCCCGTCAAATATTTAAGCATGGCTATCATGTCACCTCTCAACGTCTCTTCTCCAGACTAAACATGCCCAGCTACCTAAGCAAAGCATGTATTTTTTAAAAGCATGTATTTTTAAAGCATAAATCAAAGGCCATTATCCAGTACAAACATATAACTTGCATTCGACTTCTTTCAAGTCCCAATCCGCTACAAGACATCCAAACCATGGACAATGCTTTACAATGCAAAAGGAAAGAATAGTTATACAGTCATCCCTTCACATTCGCGGGGGTTACGGGCAGACAACCCCCGCGAATGTGAAAAAACCGCGAATAAGATATGAGCCTGCGGGCCAGCTTCTTCCCACCCCCCTTCCCAAGAGGCAGCGTGCCAGCTACTCCCCACCCCTCCTTCCCAAGGCACCGAAGGGCTTCTTCAGAAGCCCTTCGCTGCCTCGGGAAGGGAGTGGGGCGCAGAGGCAGCGCGCCAGCTGCTTCCCACCCCTCCTTCCCAAGGCACCGAAGGGCTTCCTCAGAAACCCTTAGCTGCCTTGGGAAGGGAGTGGGGCGCAGAGGCAGCGCGCCAGCTGCTCTCCACCCCTCCTTCTGAAGGCAGCGATGGTTTAAGCCCTTTGCTGCCTTGGGAAGGGAGGGTGTGTTGAGCAGCGGGGGGGGGGGGGAAGCAGCCTTCCACGAATAATCAAAACCGCGAATGTGAAAGTCGCAAATGTGGAGGGGCAACTGAATTTATATATATACAGTTGCCCCTCCACATTCGCGAACTCGACATTCGCGGTTTTGATTATTCACGGTTTTGGGAGGGCCCCCCCGCCCCCCCCGCTCCCCCCAAAACCGTGACACGGGGCCTCCGGAGGCCCCGTGAAAACCCTGGAAGGGAGCGGGAAGGGCCGGGGAGGCCTCCACGGGGCCTTCGGAGACCCCCTGGAGGCCCCGTGAAGGCCCTGAGAGGGAGGCGGGAGGGCCGCGGAGGCCTTCACGGAGCCTTGGAAGGCTCCGTGAAGGCCCCAGGGAGCGAGAGGGGAGGCCTGGGGAGGGAGGGGGAAGGCCCCGGGGAGGGAGGGGGGAGGGCCGCGGAGGCCTCCACGGGGCCTTAGGAGGGTCTCTGGAGGCCCCGTGAAGGCCTTGGGAGGGAGTGGGGAGTCCGGGGAAAGCGACTATGGGGCCTCCGGAGGCCCCATGGTCGCTTGGGCGGGGGAAGGCGGGGCAATCAATATTCACGGTTTTTTGACATTCGCGGGGGTCCGTGGAACCTAACCCCCGCAAATGTGAAGGGACAACTGTATATAATTCTCTTGGGTATGTTGCCTTTCCCAGTGTGCTCATTGGCTGCTCAGGAAACACACCCAACCCACACCCAATGAATCACCACCCACATGCAAACTCCCTCTCCACATCACAACACACTCCTGTCACTCAATCTGTGGCCCAGATTGGGACCCAGGCAGTCAACTGGCAGGGGTGATGGGTTGCCTGCAATGGGACCCAGGCAATCAACAGGTGATGGCGGGACAATGCTGCTGCTTCTGCAATGGGACCCAGGCAGCCAACTGGTGGTGGCGGTGGCAGCAGCAGCAGGGCAGCCTCAGCAATTCCAGGAAAAGTGTGGAACGCTGGGGGGGGGGGGAGAATTTAAATCCACCAGCCTACCTTACAAGGTTGTCGTGAGGTCTACTGGGCATTTGGGGAGATTTTTTTTAATAGCCTATGGTACACTGAGTCCAGCTAGTAATGAGGAAATTGTTTTCACTGAAAAGACCTGGCTTCATAAAAATCACAGATTTGGAAAGGATCCTATGGCCCATCTAGCCCAACCCCCTGCCAGTGCCATAATCCACTACCTAAAGTACCCTGGGAGATAGACATCCAACCTCTGTTTTAAAACTGTCAACAATGGGAGAGTGCACCAGTTTCCAAAGGAGGTGAACTGTTGAACAATTCTTACCTTCAGGAAACTCTTCCTAATGTTTCCTTGGAATCTCCTTTCTTGTCATTTGAATCCCGTGGTTTGGATCCTATCCTCTGGAGCATCAGAAAAGAAGTTCAGTCCATCTTCCACAGATTATATGAAGACTGCTACCATATCACCTATCCATCTTCTTTTCTCAAGCTTTCAACTGTTCCTCTTTTGTACCCTCAACAATCTTTCACCGTTTGGCTTCTTAACATTTTATAATCTTGGACTTTCACCTCTGATCATGTTTGTTTGTCAATATTCTTCTTAAATTGTTGTGTCGAGAAATGGACACAACATTCCAGGCAAAGTTTAACTAAAGCAGAAGTGGTACTATTTCATCCTTTTAGCCTGAACAGTATAGTTTGTCAACAACGCTTTGGATTGAATGGGGGGGGAGGGGTTGTGCCACTTCACAATGCAGATTCACAGCAAGCTTGTGGTCTACAAAAAGTCCTAGATCCTTTTCATATGTACTACTGTCAAGCTAGATGTCACCCATTCTATATTTGTGCATGTCATTTTTTCCTACACAAATGTAGTACCTTAAAATTAATTTCACCAGAGATAAGTGTATTACTTATGGCTCACCTCTCCAATCTATCAAAATCATATTGAATCCTGATGCTGTCTGAAGTACTAGCTACCACTCCCAGTTTGATGTGATGTGAAAACTTGATGAGCATGCCCTCTATTCCATCATCCAAGTTGTTTATAAGTATAATAAACAAAGGCAGGCTTACCTGAAAGTATTTGTGTTGGAAGAGGTATGCTCTTTTTCTCCTATTTTAGTTTTTCTGCTAACCCCTGCAATATTTTCAGCTCTAAAATTAATAACTGTATGACTACCAAAATGAATGGACATTTATTCAATCTTATGAAGTAACCTAATGAAGTATTCCTTTACCAATGAGCATTTTTGATACTGAAAAGACTTGGATATTGCTGCATTTCTATTTTTTCTATGTATGGTTGGTCATGAGTTACCCCCACTTGGGTCAACAGGACTTTGTTTCAAATTAGTGTTCATACTATTACAAGGTTTCTATTCCACATTGTTGGTATCCATACACAGGGACAAGAAGCATGGCTTTCCCATTAACATAGACAGAGACAGCAAAGCAAAAATTTATCTCTTGTCTCTACACAGTCATTATTCTGTTGTATAAAAGGGTTGCATGCTCAAGATTTTGGGTATGTTCCTAGGCTGCATTTGGATGCAAACCATTATGCTTGGATTATTGTAGTAACCTGTTAGTACTGTATTTCTTCTCTCTCAGGAAGCAAGTATATTTCAAAAAAGGAAAGCTTAAAAAAAAAAAGATTAAATTGACAAGCCAGTTTAAATCTACCTACCTGCTGAGATCAGCTTAACACCTGATGTCAGCAGGCATGTCTTCTATATTTGTACTCCTGGTCCTTGCAGAGAGCAACATTTAGTATGAAGCCAAAAGGCATAACTCCACTGATTCACTAGAAACAGCTCCCTAATATGTGCCTACTGCGTGCATACAAACTTGCATCTCTCCTTCGCATCCACAGTGAACAACAAAAATGCAGTCATTATACACCTGCCTCTGCAATGTGTGAATCGCCCTCAAGCTCTAAATAGCCCCAAGACACTTTATTTTGCCATCTTCTCATAAATAATAATTTAATACATTTTCTCTGGAGTATCCACAAAGGGAACCTTCAGCACCACTGCTATCAACTACAGGGAGATTAAAATAACTCAATGCACCTTAACAAGATGCAAACAGGTTTTGGCAGTAGAACTGCATCCTAAAGCAAAACACAGGCTAGTAAAATCAAACACCTCACATAGATGCTTTTGTTGCTCAACCAAATTAGTCATGGACTAAAAAAAAAATCCACTGCCATTAAAACCTGTTTTGGTAAGGTTACCTATTTAGGAAATTACTTCCAGGACCCAACTTAACTATACAAGAAAGAACTTGGTCTGCTACTGGGCCACAATATTAGCTGCATATAGCTGCCCCCCTCATAACATTACACTTGAACTGTAGCTCTGGCACAAGCATGTTTGTGTGTACATTGTTACAGAAAAATTGTATATATTTTGAATACTTATCTGAACAAAGTTTATAGTACTTCCACATACAAATCTACTTCTGGTAATCAGAAATATTTGTCCATCTAGGACAAATGACCCACACATTAACCAGGAGATCTGGATATGCCCATCCCTACTTTACAAGAGTCCTGTAGCACCTTTAGGATTAACATATTTATTCTGACATTAGTATCTGTAGAACAGCATCTACTTATTCAAATAATACCATGCCAAAAACTAGTACTATATACAGAACACCATATGAAGGGATACACACACTGCTCCATTGCCCTAGATTAAAATTATCTGAAAGAGAGTGAAGACCAAATGGGCCTGCAAGAAATCCTTTCATTCACATCTCAGCCCCATGACTGCCCAGTAACTTTTATCCTCTACACGTCCAATCTTGACCCTATCAACCAACTGCTTAAGTATTTAAAGCATTTCCAGTCTACCTTTCTCTACAAAGCCTCCCAAAGTGGTTCACAAAACAAATAAGTAAAATAGTAAAGGTAAAATTAATCAAGATAGTATCTAAAATAGCTGCAATATTTTTTTTAAATTACAGTAGAAAAAAATCATTCTACACTGAACACAAGCTACAAACACCAGGTCTGTAAGGCCCATTTAAAAACACTCAAAAGCACATCTCGGGGTAAAGCTTTCCATCAAACATTGGAAAAGGCAGTCTCTCTCTAACCCACACCAACCTGGATCATACCAGCAAACACATATGCTGGGTTTTTGTAACTAATCTCAGGGCCCAGGCAGGTTGATATGGGAGTAGGCAATCCCTCAAAAAGCCTGGTTCCAAGCCTTTTAGGGCTTTAGAAGTAAACAGCTCTTTAGATCATGCACTGGCAGTCATTTCACATTTGGATATGCACTGGCAGTCATTTCAAACTGATAACAGAAATAATATTGGATGCTGTGACTGCCTAGTCTCCCCATAAGCAACCTGCCTGCTAGGTTCTGTACCTCAAAACCATGGGTGGGCAAAGAGCAGTCCTCCAGATACTATTGAATGGGAATGGCCAACATTCCTTATTACTGGCTAGGGCTGATGGGTGGCTGCTGTCCAACAATACTTTACTCAGCCCAACTCTAAGAATTCTTTAAAGACAGCTCCAGACTGTACCAGCCCATTTCAGAAGTGACTAGGTCTTGGATGACTGGAGCAAGATCTGGAAAAAGGCCACTCTTGGCAAAGCTGGAAAAAGGCCACTCTTGGTAACCAACACCTGTGCCTCCAACAAATATCATATGACCCTCCACATTTGCGGGTTTAACTTTTGCAGGTTTGATTATTCACAGACTATTTGCTGCTGCCCTATGCCATTTTTAATAGGGACTACAAGCCTCATGAGACTGAGAGAGACTGCAAACATGCAGCGAGGTTTGTAAGTCCCAAATAAAAATGGTGTAGGGCAGCAGCAGAGGTGGTGGCAAGTCCTGCCAGCCACCCACTTCTGCCTTGTGAAGGAACCCTGACTCCTCAAAGGCATCTGCAGTGGGTTGAAGCCACAGATCATACTTTTTGTGTGTGTTAAATATGGAGGGGGGGAGGCTAGAGATATTCATGTTTTTTCCACTTTCACGAGGGTCCTATGCCCCTAACCCCAATGAATGTGGAGAGCCAACTGTAATGTCAAGCCCGGGAGAACCCCCAAAATATGCCCTTGGCCATTCAAAAGAAGTGCAACCTCTTTCCACTCATCTTGCACTTCCACCCAAAATCATTTTCAACATCAAGATAGTACTTTCATGTTTTTCTGAATTAACACTCAGCTACTCTGTTTTGTTCCATCTCAAAATTATATACAGACAAATGTTCCCACCGTCACCCCAAGACTCTTTTGTGAAAAGGAAAGGTAGAATTACTGGACTCCCAACCACAGAAGAAAGAAGTCCCAACCTGGACAGGGTCCCCAGATACTAAAAAGCATAGGGGACAAGATAGAACCCTGATTCATCTCAAAAGTCAGCCAGAAAGTGGAAATGAGATCCCTCAACATCACCTGCAGGGTACAACCCTCTAGAAAGAAATGTGGCCATTGTAGTGCTGAGTCTCCCACTACAATTGGCTTCACCTGTTAGGTTCCAGAAGAATGTCATGCTCAACAGTGTCCAAGCTCACAGAAATTTCCAGAAGAACAATAAAACTGCCCTCTCCTTGTCTGTTCCCCATTTACCAGGATCACCAATAGTTTTGAGACTATTTCAGTCTCAAAACCAGATTGAAACAGATCCAAGTAAACAGCATGTTGTACAACATACCCATATAAGAGAAACAAGCCTTTGAAGGACACTTTTCAGCTGGCACATCCAATATAAACCAGGGTGACCCAGAATACTACACTACTTTAATGGGCCAAAGTTCAACTGCTAGTCTTAACTAGAGTAGACCTGCTGGATGGTATGTCAACCCTTATCTAAATCCCAATGGTCCCATGGTTCTACTCTATTAAGAACAAACAACTGAATTTAGCCCATATTCTCTACTGTCTCTATATTCTTCCACCTTTGAAAACTCTCAATAACGAAGAAAGGCCTTCAGTCTTTTAAAACAGCCTAGAGAATGCTACCCTACAATTCCTATCAGACCAGTTAGCATGGCCAATGGGGAGGGATCATACGAATGTAAATCCAAAACATGTGAAGGATCAAGAACATCAGGATGAGGAAGGCTGTTCTAGGGAGGCCAGTGGATTAAACCCTGACCTCTGGCACTACCACTTTACTTTCAGGACAAGTACTCCAAGATGTTTTAAGATTGTAGTCCCGTCTCACTGCCTTACCTGTATCTCAGACTAATGGATCACTATTATTAAAAGACAATACAGTCATCTAGTTTGTCTGAGCCATAAAACCAAGTCTACCACTTTAAAGAAAGGAACATCATTCTGCTCAAAAGGTCTGGGAAACACTCTCTTCTCCATCTATCTCTATAAATGCAGCATTAACTCTTCACCCTGACAGTATATTCAACCAAGCCCACATACTTTACTGTGTAATAATTACAGTAATCAAGCCAGTCTGCTAAGCCATATACCTGCCCATCTTCCCATTCTATACAACAGCATTTCACTGTTTCTCAACAACTGCAGCAAAAATCCATAAAGCCCATCTTGCTTAATATTGCTGTAATCAGAAACCCTACTCATTCTTCTTCCTTGGATCATAGGCTCGGTTCCCTCCTCCCAAAAGAACTAGATACAACCCTGCTTCTGATGCAGTGTGGCCTGCTGGTTCACTCTACCCCTTTTTCCCACCTCACTGCCCCCACCACCATCTAGTCATCTGCATGCACACAGGACTGGAGGACAAAAGGCCTAAAGCTTAGGTTCTTCACCCATCATGTTCCCTCACTATTTGCATATGCAAACCACAGTCCACCACCTTCAATAACCTTCCCTTGTCTTTATTTAATAATAATAATAACTTTATTTTTGTACCCCGCCTTTTGCCTATTACGCAATCAAGGCGGCTCACAATTGGATATAAAAACAAATCCATAACAATAGTAATAACTTAAAACAATTTAACCCCCTTAAAATTGCATATAATAGTGCATATATTTAAAATAACTGGCAAATTCACCACTGACATAAAATAACTACCCTAAAACTTTAAAACTATAGAATCAAAACATAAAAAGAGGGAGAAGCATCCACTAAAATAGTCTGTTCTATTCAGGGAAGGCCTGCCGGAAGAAATCCGTTTTGATGGCTTTTTTGAAATTCTACAAGCTAGTTGCTTGATGGATCTCCTCCGGCAGGGGATTCCATAGTCTGGGAGCAGCGACAGAAAAAGATCTTTGGGAGGCTGATGTTAAGCTAGATCTCATGGTTGCAATAAAACCCTTCCAGAAGATCTAAGGGGCAGATTATATGGGAGGAGGCGATCCCTTAGGTAGGTTGGACCTAGGCCATGTAGGGCTCAGGAAAGTTATCAGCCCTCACAAAGGCAACCTCAGCCTCTCTTTGCAAGATGAGATCAGGTTAAGAGTTCTCCCAAAGCAGAAAACATGACTTACTCACCTCTGGAAAGTAAGAAATGCCACCAGGAAAGCACAGAAGCTTTCACCACCGAGAAGAAACAAAAGCCTTGACAAATATGACATAGAAATACTAACAATGCATTCTGGGGGGCATTTTGCTATTCTGACAGAGTAATAATTTGTGGTCTAAATTTTGCTGAAAGCAGAGGAACCAAAGAAGACACAAGCCTTTTACCAAAGGCCACCCTGCAGTCTTCCTGTAAACCCACTCACAGGACATTTATGCATGTGGGCTAATATCATCAGCCCCAACTGAACAAACTCCCACATCTGAGGATGCACATAAATACATACTTTTATCCTCAGCTATATCTGGTGAATTATGGTCCAGTCCACAAAAGCTTATGCCACAATCAATAAGGTCTTGTAAGACTTAGTCCTTTGCAATGAGAAAAAACACAACTGCCACTGTTGAAATGGTCACTGCAGAGCAGTCTGGTTCTTCAATCCATTCAGCCAACTGCCCTTACCAGAGATCCCAAATAATATGAAATGAATACTGCCCCAACACATATCATAGAGATTAACAACTCTATCCCTCCAATGCTGACACCGAGAAGCTAGCAGCTCTTACTCTGATAACACTCAGAAAGACCTCTCTTTGCTTAGGCACCTGGGTTCACTAACCTTGCTTCCATCCTTGCCTCTGCACACTCCTTTGCACGATCTTACCTAGAAAACAGTAGGCCAGCCCCTTCCTCTACTATTCCTACCCACCTAGACAGTTTCCTCAGCCAATTAAGCTCTTCAGGGAAACCCTGGAAACGGTTCCTTTACTACATTAATAAAGCAATCCCACAGATGAATTCAGTGAGGACTGTTCGGCTTACAGCCTTCACATTGCAGCTCAGTTTCATACCAAAAGTTTTACTGCACTTACCTCCTTTCACATCCACACCAAAGTCTGAAAGCATGAATATTTGTTTTTCTCACTGTCACCTCCACAAAGCTGTCACCTTTCTAAAACTCCTGGGAAGGCCAAGTGCCACTGGAAAGTCCCCAGGGCAAACTTCAACTCCTCCACGAACAGCAGGCTACACTTTGCAAGATAAGTTCAGGTAAAAAAATCCCCCTCATTGACTCTAAATTAAGTCTAAACTGCCACCAAGAAGGCAGAGAAAATGTAACAAAAAAATTGAAATATAATTCTCTTTTCTTTGGGGCCTCGAGGAACGTGCCACAGCATTACTAAAACAGTGCAAGTGGTGCACTTTGAACCATTACGAGGCATTTTGTTATTGCTATGATTCTGGTGACATCTCCTCTCCCCTCCATCCCAGCCCTCTGGGTGGCTTCTCCCAGGCCCTTCCAAAACCCCCTCACCCAGAGTTTCTTCCTCTTGTTTTCATATACTGTACATCCCCAAGCATTTCTACCAGCTCTTTTGAGAGGCCATTCTCACCCCACCCTTCCTCCACAGAGATCGTGGTCCTCCTCCCCACAACCCTGTGAGGTAGGCTAGGCTGAGCAGAAGCGTGGCTGCCCAGATGTACAATATACACCCACACACACACGCCAACGGCATCTTTGCCTCATCAGCCCTCTACTGCCAAGACCTTCCACAATTTATTCTTTCCCTCAGAAATCCCTGAGCATTTCTAGAGCCATTTTTAGAGCCCATTTTCATCCCACCCTTCCTCCTTGCCTTCTCCTCTGCACAACAATTCTGTGAGGTAGGTCAGGCTGAGCAGAAGTGTGGCCACTCAGTCAGCTTCCTGAGTGAGCCACACATCCAAGGCAACCACCTCCCAACCACCCACTGGCCCTCTCCCCCCGCCCCACGCCCCTGCCTTCCTTCCCTCCCTCCTTCCCCTTCAACCAATGCACTTTGAACTGCCTCAACATGTTTCATTATTTTAGTAGTTATCATCATCCCCATCATCATTAACATGACTGTTCATGGTGGCACTTTGCAAAGTAAAACAAAGAGGACAACCAACACTGCCAAAGGTTTGGAATAGAATATGCACACATTCCGATGACATGTTCAGCTGGCAACTCGCAGGCCTTTCCAGAAACCCCTCACCCAGAGTTTCTCCTTTCCCTTCTCAAATACATCCCTTTATTGTTATTTATTTATTTTATTTATATGCCACCTTGCAAAGTAAAACAAAGAATGGGACCCAAAATGGGTCTGAACCCTGCTTTCCTTCCCTCCCTTCATTATTTTAGTAATTATTATCATCATCATTAAGATGACTGTATGTGGTAGCACTTTGCAAACTAAAACAAGGAAAACAGCCAGCACTGCCAAGGACATAGATTCAAATATACACCAGTTCTGATAGACATCTTCATGCCCCCACCTGAAGCCCTACACTGGCTGCTCCCAGGCCCCTCCAGAAGTCCCCCACCCAGAGTTTCTCCATCCCTTCCTCCTACACATCCCTGAGCATCAACTCCTTTGAGAGGCCACTCTCACCCTCCCTTCCTCCTCCACTAGGGCTCACAGTCCTCCTCCCAACAACCCTGAGCAGAAAGGCGGCTGCCCAGCATTTGGCCTCCTGGCTGGGGGAACCATGCACTGAATCCCACCCACCCTCCCTCCCTTCTGCACAACAACCCTGTGAGGTAGGTCCCAGAGGATTTATATCAACTCCTTTAAGAAGTCATTCTCACCCTCCCTTCCTCCTCTACAGGGCTCACAGTCCTCCTCCCAACAACCCTGTGAGGGACGTCAGGCTGAACAGAGGGTGGCTACCCAGCACTCGGCCTCCTGGATGAGGGGACCAGGCGCTGAAGCCCTCCCTCCTCCTCCCAACAACCCTGTGAGGTAGGCCAGGATGAACAGTGGGGGGCTGCCCAGCACTCAGCCTCCTGGCTGAGGGGATCCAGCTGCTGAAGCCCCCCAACCCTCCCTCCCTTCTCCTTCACACAACAATCCTGTCAGGTAGGTCCCAAAGGATTTCCATCAACTCCTTTGACAGGCCATTCTCAGCCTCCCTTCTTCCTCCACAGAGCTCACAGTCCTCCTCCCCACAACCCCGTGAGGTAGGCCAGGCTGAGCAGACGCCCACCTCCCTCCCTCCCTCCCCGCCACTCACCGGAAGCGGCCCCCGCAGTGCTGGCACTGCTCCCCGACCCATCCGGGCTGGCACTCGCACTGGCCGGTGCTGGGCTGGCAGCGGCCCCCGTTGGCGCAGGGCTTCTCGCACTCCTTGGCCGCCGCCGCCTCCGAGGCCCCCGCCAACGCCGCCGCCGCCGCCGCCGCCGAGGAGGAGGAGGAGGAGGCCGGCCCCGGGAGCGCCGGGAGCAGCAGCAGCAGCGCCGCCCAGGCCCAGAGAGCCTCCCGCAGGAGCACGAGCAGGAGGCCCAGCGCCCGCCGCCCCATCGCCGGAGGGAAAAGGAAGGAAGGAAGGAGCAACCGAGGAGGGGCGGCGGCGGCGGCTGAGGCGAAGGGGTCCCTCGCGGGCTTCGCGGACGGTGGCCGGCGAGGGCCCCGGCTGAGAGAGACGAAGGCCTCCGGGGACTGACGACGGCGGCCGGCGAGGCTCAGTCTGCTCGCTCGCTCGCTTTCTCCCCGGCTTCGCCTCTTTCCTCCCTCGCTCCCTCTCGGTCACAAAACAAGTTCGGAGGAAGAGGCGGCAAGAGGGAGCCGCGCAGCCATCGCGCGCGCGTCCGCGTCCCCTCCCGATGACGTCAACGGCTGGAGCGGAGGAGCCCCCTGACGGAGGGAGGGAGGAAGAGAGACCATAGATCCTGGAAGGGAGAGCTAGAGCGGTCGCAGGGGAATCTCAAGCGCGGGGCTTGTCTCTACTACGCCAAAAGGCCATAGAGAGGGGAGCCGAGCGGGAGGGGCGGGGAAGAGGGCTGGTATCCAGGCAACTGCCTAAGCCAGGGGAGGAGGAGAGGGCCTGGCTTCAGGCGGCCCAAAGTTATTGGGGGGGGGGGTATTTATTTTTTTATTTTTTATTTCCACAATTTATTTAAATCCACAAAATAATTATAAAATTGTTTGATACAAACTTTCCATGTGACCCAAAGATATTTCTGTTGAATATGTTGGAGAAGTCGGATGGACAAGTGCAAAAGAAATATTGGAATGTTTTATTATATATGATGTCAGCTGCTAGAATAATTTTAGCAAAACATTGGAAGACCCGGGAAATACCCTCAATAGTGGAATGGGCACGGAAGCTCATGGATATGTACGAAATGGAAAGATTAACAATTATGTTAGATGATAGAAAAACATTGAAAGATTTAGAGATTTTGGGAGCTATTAAATCCTTTATTGAAAGATAGGTGGGGTGAAGAGGCATGTATAAAACTAGAAGAGCATGATTAAATAAAATAAAAATTGTAATGGAAACAGGAAGCAGAGAAGAACTGAGAGAGGAAAGGGAAGAAGGGGAAAGTTACATTTGTGAATAAAGGAAAAATGGAAGGAAAAGAAAACAAGGAAGTCATGTTGTATGAATGGAAATAGAGAAAGGGTCCATTGGTGAGAATTAGGGTAATGTTTTTGGTATATCTTTGTTTAGGGGGGAAAGTAAAATGAGGAATGTATGTATGTTGTTTTTTATGGTATGTTTTAAATAACAAGCAATAAAAATCATATTGGGGGAAAAAAGACCTTGATCCCTTTTGATCTGGCCAAAGCCAACAAAATGAATTTCATAGATTTTCCTTGGGTTGTTTTTTTTCCTGGGCTGTGAGGCCGTGTTCTGGAATAGTTTCTTTCTGACATTTTGCCTGCATCTGTGGCTGGCATCCTCCTTCAGCTTCACAAAATGAATTTCAACAGGGAGAAATGTAGGATACTACACTTGGGCAGTAAAAATGAAATGCACTGATATAGGATGGTTGACACCTGGCTTGATGGCAGAACATGCGAAAGGGATCTAGGCGTCTTAGTGGACCACAAGCTGAACATGAGTCAGCATTGTGATGCAGCAGCTAAAAAAGCCAATGCGATTCTAGGCAGCATCAATAGGAGTATAGTGTCTAGATCAAGGGAAGTAATAGTGCCACTCTATTCTGCTTTGGTCAGACCTCACCTGGAATACTGTGTCCAGTTCTGGGCACCACAATTCAGGAAGGATATGGAAAAGCAAATCACCATTCATCCATGGAAGCCCCTTGGGCAAGTTATACTGTCTTAGGCTTAGAGAAAGGCAATGCCAAACCTCCTCTGAACAAATCCTGCAAAGAAAACCCTATGATGGGTTCACCTTAGGGTCACCATAAGTCAGAAACTACTTGAAGGCACAACAACAACAACAATATAATTTCTGTAATTAACCTTTTTTCTTCCATCCTGAGACTCAGGCTGTTGCCACATTGCAAAAATAATGCAGTTTGACACCGCTTTAACTGCCATGGCTCATTGTTATGAAATTCTGAGATGTGTCTTTTTGTGAGATATTTAGCCTTCTCTGCCAGAGAGTTCTGCAGCCGCAGCAAACTACAAATCCCAGGATTCCATAGGATGGGGTCATTAAAGTGGTGTCAAACTGCATTATTTTTGCAGTGCAGCAGCAGCCTCAGTCTCTGCTTCATACCACATCCATATGGTCTAAACAGCCTTGTTCTTGCAGAAAGATCAGCTGTCATCTACCTATCTCCTGTTCAGCAGCTACCCTGCTGAAATCACACCAGTTCAATCTTGATTCTAGTACCTTTCTTAAACACCCTACGAATCATGTGCTAATTCATCTCTCTTTGCTGGCAGTTCTCATAGATATTTGTTTTCTCAAAGCCGCACCTGCTCCCTTTCTAACCCCAAAATAGGAAGCTGTAAGAGGATCACTGGTATAATTCCAACAAAACTGTTTCACTCATAGGAGAGTGGTTTTGGAGTTCTCTTGGCAAAAGTTGTCCAACATCTTGGACAACTCTCCTTTCAAGGAGACCTGCTTATTGTAGGCAAATGCCCTTCTCCTTCCAGAACCCTCTTCCACATCTCAAATTTGAGGCTCTTACAGGCTAAACAGTGATGATTCCACTATAAATGCCATGGTACTATCCTATGGAATCCTGAGGCTTGTAGTTTGATGAGGCACTAGAGCTCTCTGGCTGAGTATTTCAGAAGCCCCTCCCTAAACTGCCAATCCCAAGATTCCACAGGATGGAACAATGGCAGTTAAAGTGGAATCACAGTGCTACATTTGTGTAGTGTGAAAGGGCCCCTGCCTACAGAGTAGCTCTGCTGGCTAAAATATACCAGCAGAATCATAGAATAATAGACTCATAGAGTTGGAAGGGGCCTTATGGGTCATCAGGTCCAAACCCCTGCTGAATGCAGGATCTCCCATTGGAGAATCCCCAGCAGCATCTCCATACTCTTTTTGAAACCATCCAGAGAAAGAGACCCCACCACCACTCTAGACAATTGAATTCGTTGCCAATCTGATCTTACTATCAAAAATCTATGTTGTCATGCCCCGTGAGTCTGATGAGGGTATGGAATCAGAGGAGGAGGAGATGGCAGAGAATGGCCCTAGGGACCCCGGCACAGGTTTATCTACACCTGTGCCAGCAGGGAACTCTGCCAACGTGGCGTCCCAAACAGAGGAGGAGCCTGGTCATAGTGGGTTGGCACCAGTCCCAGCAGTGAGCCCTGCCAAGTCAGATAAGGAGGAGGAAGAGGAGACAGACTTACCCATACCATCCTTCAGCCAGCAAAGATCCCAAAAGGAAGCTAGGAGGACATCAATGAGACTTTATTTGAAACACCGGCTCATTAAGGACCACCTGGCACAGCCTTGATTGCTATACAGTATATATGCCTTGGGGGTGCTATGGAGCCTTTGTAAGAGAAAAACTGATCTTCCTGGTGAAAGCTTCATGTTGGTTATCTTTGACTCTGTTTTCCTGCTGCTTTGACTTCTATTTTGACTTTGGACTGATTGTATCTACACTGTTGCCTGATCCTGTTGGCCTACAGACTTGCTTTTGGACCTACACTAACCTCTGTAAGTCTATGGCTCTTGGACTGTTTTTGGACTATTCTTTGCATATCCCTGCTTGGTTCTGTCAAATCTTATCTGGATTTTACTTAACTACCTTGTTATTAAGAGTTGGCTGCTTTCCCAGACATTGTTTATCCTTTTGCCGGCATCTGGCTGCTTTCCTGGACAGATATACCTGTATATAAAACTCCTGGGTATGCACAATGGCCTCAGGTATGCAGGTATGTTGCCTCCTGGGTATGTACAATGGGTTTAGGTATGTTGCCTCTTTCAGTGTGCTGATTGGCCTCTCCTGTCACTCCCTCAGCCAATCACCACCCACATGCAAATTCTCTCTCTACCTCACAATCCACTCCTGCCACTCACGGCCATAACTGCATACTGGGAGTAACTAAACAATGTGCTACAGTGTTGGCTATTGTTACTAGCCACTGTGCCGGCACCCAGGCAATGAATTGGTGGCAGCAGGACACTGCTGCTGCCGCTGCGACAGAACCCGGCCAAGCAGGTGTGAAGTCTACCAGGTGTGTTTTAGGGAGTTTTTTAATGGTGTATGGTACACCAGGTCCATCTAGTTTCCTTCTAACGTTCAATCGTAATCTACCCTCTGTAACTTAAAATCATTAGACCTGGTCCTACCCTCTGGGGCAGCAGAGAACAAAACCTGGCCTCTCCTCTTTGTGGCAGGTCTTCAGGTATTTAAAGAGAGCAGTCATGTCACCCCTCAATCTTCTCTTCACCAAACTGAATATGCCCAGCTCCTTCAACCTCATATGTTTTGTTCTCTATATCAATGGTTCTTAACCTGTGGTCCATGGACCCCCAGCAGGCCTCAGTGTCCTTATAGGTGGTCCACAAAACCTTGAAGGCTGCTCAGCCCAATTCCTCCCTGCATGGAATGTTCACTTGACAGGAGCCAAGGCAAAGGCTGGCTGGCTGGGCCTGCACATTGCCATTCAATCTGCTCCAGACACAAACTTGCAGGAAGAAGCTGGAGAAAAGTCTTCACTCCCCCTTCAGGGCTTCTGAGGGAAAGTTTGATCATAGATGGTGTAACTGTATCATCATCATCATCATTATTATTGCTGTTGTTGTTGTTTCCAGGTATTATTATTATGGTTTTAAATCTTGAGTTAAGTCTTGGGGGTCCATGGCAACAAAAGGTATTTAAAGGGGGTCCCTGGTAAAGAAAGGGTTAAGAGCCACTGCTCTATATGTTCTATATACCGCTGAGGCACATACCTGGGGGCGGGGATCCCACTGTGGTAGGAAAAACATGTTTATTACTAGGTATGCATTATCTCCTTAATGTTTAGCTTGACTCAAAGGCTTTGCCCACAAACTGCTATTGATCCAAATCCTAGAGGCACTCTACATAGTGGTTACGTTTCTTCCAGGGCTGGTAAGGGAAGGCAGACAAAATCAGCTAGCTCTGAACAGCCCATTCCTCCAGTGCCTGCCTGCCTTCATAACCACTGCTCCTGCCCGTTTTTTTTTCTTCTGCTGCCATACATACACAGACCTTGATACACCAGGGTAATGCACCAATAGCATTCCCGGCCTTGTGTTTAACTTTCATTTCCCTATTCATTTCTAAGCTTGTTTCCCTGTTCAATTTGGGTTTTAGTCTGAACTTCAAAAGTGCTATCCAAGGTCAGCTTTGGGGACAGGGTTCAGCACTGGGAATAGCACCTTTAAAGTTAAGGCTCAAGCCTAGAGCAGACTCAGTGCTTTGTTGACAGGGAAGCCCCCAGCCTACGTTGCAAATACCAACACACACACATACAACAGTTTTAATTCCAACGTTGGTGTTAATGGAATTGCCTTTGGTTGGAGATGTTTGTGTATAATACATGAAGCGCTGGTTGCACAGAGATTGTCCGTGAGTCTGTATTTACATACATTTACATATATTTAACTGGCAGACCAATCGAGTTTAAACATTCCCAATTAAGAGCTGTCAGATTCATCTAATGGTCTGAGCTGAAAGGAGCCCCCACTGTGAGAGCTGTACAAGGAAAGAAACCTGCCCTTTCTTCCTACTGCTCCCAGGTTCCCATCTGGCCAAGAAGACAGAATCAAGTGGCTTTTGTTAAAACTGGTCCCTTGGTCTCCTCCTCCTCCTCCAGTGGCTGAGACCCCAGAGGAGTTGAAAAGCAAAGATGGGGAACTAGGAGAACAAACCTTCTCTGCCTCTTGAATTAACAACCAGACATTTCAGAACCTCCAGTGTCCCCTGGGCCCCTTTTACATTATAACAAGACAGTGTTTCAGCATGGGAGACCCAAGGGGTGCATTTGCACAGCAAGATCCTTTTCTTCTGGGGATCTCTTGCTCTCGGATTGCCGGGCAGCTGCAACAAGTTGGTGGTGAGAAGAAGAAATGCCTCAGGGGGAGGCTAAGCAGAGGCACTCCTTGGAGTCCCCTGGGGGTAGAGTTCCCAACTCCTGGGAAGAGAGCTTGGAAAAGTTTCTTCTTGGGGACAGCAAACCCCAAATCCCCCACCCAGCATGTATCTTTTCACATGCTTTTTTACATTCCTTACGTATTTTAAGTGTTTATAATCTCTTTGAAGTCAGCCCTGGGTTTTAATATTATTATTTAATTGCCTTCTTTGATGGTATAATTAGTCTAGCTCTGTTTTGATTCAATCCAGGGTATAAACCAACTTGATTCCTGCACTGGAAAAAAGACAGGGAAAATACAAATATATATATATATATATATATATACATACACACAGTTACAAGCACTATATATATATATATATATATATATATATATAGTTAACAAACATATATATATATGAGCAAAAAGTTTCCGCTTCTGCAACCAAAATGGTGGGAGGTCTGGAAGCCATGCCCCTATGAGGAGCAGCTTAGGAAACTAGGTATGTTCAGCCTGAGGAAGAGGGGACATGATAGCCATGTTTAAATATTTTAAAGGATGTCATATTGAAGAAGAAGCAAGCTTGTTTTCTGCGGCTGCAGAGACAAGAATCTGGTCTAGACAAGAGGATATAATGCTGATTCTTATGCTTTATTGCAAATTTGCAGCAGCATTCATTTGGCAAATCGATAGTATGCAAAGCTATCCACAGTTGAAGTGCACATGCCTGTGAATCAAGATGGTGGCTGAGTAAATTAGCGTGTTATTTTTCTCTACACGTCACCAATGATCAGGAATTTTGGGAGCTGAAGTCCAAAACTCCTAGAAGACCAGATTCTGGAAAACACTGGGTTAAAGGATAGGACCCCCACCTTTGGCCACATTGGTGGGATTGCCTGAGAGGAAACCTCACAGCTTGTCGCACGGATGGGATTGCCCATGTAGAAACCCCATAGTTGTTGGGATAAGGGCTGGAAAACCCACACAGTTATGACCTATAAATCCCTATACAGGTTAGATCCACACTGTTTCACAGATTGTATCTCCCCATATGAACCTGTCCGGACCCAGAGATCATCAGGAGAGGCCCTTCTTTAAGTCCCACCACCTTCTCAGTTATATTTGGGGGAGACACAAGGGCCTTCTCAGTGGCTGCCCCAGGGCTCTGGCACTCCCTCCTTAGGGAGGCTAGAATCTCTCCTTCCTTGTTATCCTTCCATTGGCAAACGAAAACGATTTTATTCCAACAGGCCTTTGGAACTGAAGGTTTTTAAGGAGATTTTCAGACGCCTCTTTCAGCGTCTTGCTGCGTAAGCAGCCTCCGGAGCAGTAACGAGGCTGCTGCGCAGCAAGGAGTCCATTTTGGATGATGCCGTTTCTCTCTCGGCGGCGTCTGTGAGTGTTGCGGCTAGCGTTGGAGGCGGCTGCGCTGTTTTTTACTCACGGACAACTTCCATGAGTGAAAAACAGCGCGGCCGCCTCCAACGCTAGCCACAACACTCACGGACGATGCGGAGAGAGAAACGGCGTCGTCCAAAATGGACCCCTTGCCGTGCAGCAGCCTCGTTACTGCTCTGGAGGCTGCTTGCGCGGCAAGATGCTGAAAGAGGCGTCTGAAAATCTCCTTAGTGTCATGTCTCTGGCTATTAGTTACATAGATAGATGCTGTTGTATTCGTTAGCCATTGTTAGGCCTGTTTGCTAACCAGAGATTTGACATGAGTAAAGTGCATTGTGGGAAATGCTGGTTGTGTCTGGAATGTGACAGATACTATCTGCAGGCAGGCTCCAGGACATTGAGCCTGGGAAATAATTAGGGAGTTGGAGCTTGGAACAGACAGGCTCCAATTAGCCAGGTGTATGGGGGAAAGGGAAACCTAAACAAGATACTCGTACAGTTGTGCCTCTGTATCCACTGATTTGGTATCTACGGATTTAAGTATTCATGGCTTGAAAATATTATTTAAAAAAGCAAACCTTGATTTTGCCATCTCATATAAGGGACACCATTTTGCTATGCCATTGCATATAATGGGACTTGAATATTCACGGATTTTGATATCCACGGAGGGTACTGGAACCAAACCCCAGTAAATATGAAGGGACAACTGTACTGAGTTTTGGTGTGCTTGCTTCAGATCTGTCAATAACCTGATGCCATTCACTTTAATGCCTTGCAATAAAGCATTTAAACTGATGCCTGTTGTTCGAGTGATTGAAGTTTGACAGGGTTCATCACATAAGGAAAGAGCTTTTAAGAGGGTACTGTACAGTATTGTTCTAATTTGTACTTTTTAAACTGCTATTTATCATTCTTAAATGCTTTGAATTGCTTTAACATAGTAAATACAGGTCAACCCCTATATCTGTGGGGAATATGTTCCAAGACCTGCTGTGGATACCTGAAACCGTGGATGATAGGGAATCCTACTATTTTCAATGAGACAAAAGCTGGAGGTTGACCATAGAATCACATTCAAGGATCTAGAAATGCCTAGAGAGAACATATTTTTTCGGATGTGGATAAGTGAAACTGCATACCGAATCCATGGATATGGGGTCAACCTGTACAGTAGGATCCCCATATCTGCAGGGGATTGGTTCCAGGGGACACTGCAGATACCGAAAACCACAGAGAACAGCGGACACCATTGAAAATAATGGGACTTCTAGTTTAAAATACCATAGAGTTGCCTTGGAGGACCTAGAAAATATCTAGAGAGGATGCCTCTCTAGGCATTTTCTAGGAAGACTCTATGGTAGGTGTTCTGTCCTGCAGATAAATGAATCCGTGAATAATGAATCAGCGCATATGGGGATCCTACTTTAGTTTAATTCTATTTAATGCTGTTTTTAACGATAATGTAATCATTTTAATTCATAGGCCACCTTGAGTACCAATCTTGTGGCAAAGGCTGGAATATAAATAAAGTTGAGAGCCAGCGTGCAGTGGTTTGAGTCTGGAGGGCAGGGTTTGAATCCCTGTTTGGCCATGGAAACCCACTGAGTGACCCTGGGCAAATCACACTCACTCAGCCGCAGAGGAAAGCATTGGCAAATCCTCTCTGAACAAACCTTGCCCTTGCCAAGAAAACCCTGTGATAAATTCATCTTAGGGCCACCCATAAGTCAGAAAGAACTTGAAGGCACATAACAGCAATAAATGAAATTAATGTTAAATAGTAATAGTAATAGCAACAACAATAATAACTCCTGCAAGCTCTGAACCTCCCCCCTGAAATACTTTTGAAGTCTTTCTGTCAGCTGTATTTGTTGCGTAACAGCTCTGATTAGAAACAAGGAGGCTGTTTACTCTCCCAGTTAATGATCTATTAAACAGATACTATTTGGAGTCCAAAGTTAAGCATACCAGCTATTGTTGTGAAATGCAAGGCTGCTCATAGCCTGACACCTTAATACCCACATGTTCACACGGACATGTTTGGATGTTCATATCTCTCTCTCTGGCTTTTCTTCGCAAACGAAGATTCAGGAAGGACTCATCCTGCGCTTTCTGCAAGCGCACTGGTGACTAAAAAGGCCAATCCGAGATAGACAAGTCCGGTTGCAGAAAGCAGAGCAGAGGGTCTCCTTGGATGATGTTTCTGGGTTGTGATTCTTTCTGCGTTGTCGTTTCTCTTCAAGACTTGTTCGGCGTGAGTTCTCAAATAAGGCTGCAGCATTATGAATAGTGCGTTTCCATGCCTCCCGATGTGAGGCCAGGGCGGACCACTGTTGGTGATCAATTTGGCCGAGCCTGAGATGTTGTTTTAGGGAGTCCTTGTATCGCTTTTTTGGAGCACCCCTCTTAAGCTGACCCGTGGCGAGTTCACTGTAGAGTACTATTTATTCGAAAGCCAAGATAGGACTCAACCAGTTTCTCTCTTCTCTTCCTATTTCCCCACTTCATCTTCAGCTTACTTCAGTTGATGAGAACTGAGGGCTTGTCCAGACGAGGGGGGAATAATACAAACACTCTGAAAAGGCAGGCATTTGCAATGATGCAATCTGCCTACACAGCCAGAACTCCCCCCTAAACGCCGCATGACACCCCCCCCAGCCATTGAACCGCTGCAATTTACTCACGATTTTAAATCTGCTGCCACCAATTTTTTTAAAAAAACAAGTAACAAAATATGAGAAGCAATATTTATCAAAAACACAAGATACTTTGTCTCCTTCCGTCCTTAATCCTGTGTAATTCTTCTCGATATTTACAGGAGGTGTCATATATAGAAAAAAGTGTGTTGTGTGCACACCTGTTGGATTACACATTTGATAGTTCTGCAAGGCGAATTGGCATTAGTGCGCATCAATCCACATTTTATAGCCTTGTATAGACAAGCCCTTTGTCCTTCTCTAAGAATGCCACCATGTTATTGGCCACACGTCTTCACTTTCCCAGCCTAAATAGATTCAGTTCCTTAACCTTGCTTCATAGGAGTTGATATCCTTATTCCTGGGCATCATTCCTATCTTTCTGCATC
Source organism: Gambelia wislizenii (assembly GCA_030847615.1). Lineage (NCBI taxonomy): Eukaryota > Metazoa > Chordata > Lepidosauria > Squamata > Crotaphytidae > Gambelia > Gambelia wislizenii. Next base: position 6,749,539 of record JAUMIR010000005.1, read on the forward strand.
CTCTTTAAAACACAGTGCCCAGAAATGAGTGCATACTTTCCTGTGAAACTCCACGACAAGTCACTTCTCTTTGCTCCTCAATCAAAATGTGTGTCAAAACATACTGGGCACTGGATTGCCTCCCATTCATATTTTCTGTTTCCATGGGCTTCTTAATGGTTTTACAGCCCCATAAACTTTGCATGTTTGAAGCTGAGAGGGTGGCCACAAATGGATTACTTGTGTTTTTAAATCTGCCCCACCAAACTTTAAAAAAGCTACACTATTTCTATGGTGTGCACAAGCAATATTCCACCTTTCAAAAAAAGAGAAAGAAGATAGCAGAAACCTCCATGTTTTATTGCCTTAGCAATCATGCACTAAGGTAAAAATTCAACATGGCGGCAGCAGGCGCTTGCCCTGTATGCCAGCTCCTCTCCCTGCACTCGTCCAGCCAATCAGGTTTACAGTTTGTCGTGTGTCGAATCGCTTGTCTTAATGAGCAAAAATGCGCATATCAGTGGAGTGTTTTTTTTTAAGTTGGGAAAAGCCACGGAAGCTTTTCTCGTGTAGTTTTTCCTCTTTTGGACCCCCCTCCTTCACAATATGATGAAGGAATGCAGGATCCCATTAAAACAGCCCATTTTCTGAGCGAATTCTATGAGGGGTATTTTCACTGTGTGTACAACCCCCTCGTATCTAGAAGGCTTTGCCTCATCTTATATGTGCCATTGAAGGTTGCCAGATTGAAAACTGGAGAGGGCTCCTGTCCCTTTAGTGGTTGTGTAGAAGAGGAAATTTCAGGAGGTGTTGCTTCTCACGCAACCAGGAAACAAGCAACACCTGCTGACATTCCTGCTTCTACACAGCCACTAAAGTTACAAGAGCCCTCTCCAGTTTTCAGTCTGGCAACCCTAGTGCAACTCCATGAACATCTTTTCGCTTTGTTTTGTTTTGTTTTAGTGACCAACAATCCAGCACTCAAACGGCCAGAGTTAATTAACTGTTATTGTTTTGCCATCTCTGAGAAAATCTAAGTTGGTAAGTAATCCAGTCCATGGCATCTTAAACAGTGAGTCCTTATGAATTTTACATTACCGATTATCTCCCTGCTTGTAGGTCATGCCTTCAAAACAAGGCAAAGCCTTATCAGTTCAACGAAAGGGCAGAGATGTGTGTTGACTTCAAATAGCCTCCGACAGCAGCCGGAGAGAGAGGAATCCATACAAGACAATTATATTGGCAGGCTTAAGAGAGGAAATGAGAGTCCATGGCTCTCTGACAGAGCACTGGCTGAGGACAGGCAGAGCACACACTAGCCTGAGCACCAGGCATTTCCAGATAAAAGCATTTATTTATTCCCCCACCCTCAATAGCAGCACAAAAAAAGACCCCGCCTTGGCCTGGAAAGAGACAAGTCTACAAAATGCATCTCAAAACTGCAAATACCAATGTTCCATAGGCTAGAACTATGGTGGATAAAGTGGTGTCAAACTGCTGTATTTCTGCAGTGTAGACAGACAGTCACCCAGAGAAGATAATCCTGTGTTAATTGGAGCAATCATTTGGATAAATTCCATCCATGTTCTATTTCTTCTTTCCTCAATGGGTATATTTCTTCAGTTCTAGTCATGGTTCTTGCCTGTGTTGCAACAATTTCCTCTTTATGGTTGGGTTGCCAGACCAAAAAGTAGAAAGAGCTCCTGTGCATTTAATGGTTGTGTAGAGGAGGGAATTTCAACAGCTGTTGCTTGACATGCAATCAGGAAACAAACAACCATGAGACAAAACAAGTCCTGCTGGTCCACAAGTCACTTTCTAAAATCCAGAGTCAGGAAATACAATTAGTAAGAGCAACCAAATAAGCACAAAATGGTGGGCCGACTTCCAGCATCTTCAGAGGTCTCTTTCCAGCACCACATGAATACCTACAAGTTTCTCCTGTAAGTTTCCCACCATGGGGAAGACAAACGTTTCAGGGGTGGACCCCTGGAAAATTAAGAAGGAAGGTGACTGATCCACCTCATGCCCACAGTGTCATTGTCAAGCTCTGATTCAAAGGGAGGAGGTTGTTTAAATATGACATTTATGCCCTGCCTGTCTTGTTCTGGTCTTGGCAGCAGCTCAGATTCTCTGTGAGAGAGTTCAAAGTTCCAGGGAGAGGAAGTAAAACAGTCAAGCTCACCAGCAGCATGAAGGTAATCTGGTCCAGTCCAAGTCACACATGGTTAGCCAAGCAGTCCAAACAAATAGTCCAAAAGGAAATCCAGAAGCAAGGTCAAGAGATGAAAGCAGAGTCCAAGACAACAGTCAAATGTTCATGGAACACAGCACCTGTGTAGCTTCTACCAAAAAGGATGGTTGTCAGCCACACTCTTCTGAAGGAGGTGCTGGGTTATTTATAACCCAGCTGAGTCTTGCAGGTGATCCTTAATTACAATGTGCTTTCTATATAAACGCTCTGAGCCTGCATATGTCCTGAACTCATAGTGGCAAGTGCTTGAGAAGCAACAGGGGAAGAATGCAGGAACAATAGGGTAAGAGGTGCAGTTCTAGCCTGCTGCCAATTGTCCACAATAGAAACAAGAAAAGTTCAAAGCCAGTCCAAAAGCCAGTCGTCAAGAATCCATGGAGTTTGTAAGAGTAGTCAAAAGTCAGTCCAGAATTCAGTTACCAAGAGTCCATACCAGATGCCAGGGAAGTCAAAAGCCAGGCCAGAAGTCAGTAGAGTCAGGTCCTTGGTCCAAGTCCATGGTCAGCAAAGGATTAAAGCAGCAGTTCAGAAGTCTGCTCAAAGGCAAGGTAAGCAAGAATCCAGGAGGATTCTCAACAGCTCAAGATAAACTGTTGTCAGCTCTGAAATTCCAAGGGAAGCTGCGGCTGAATCTATAGCTAGAGTTTCAGGGCCAAGTGGATCTAATTAAGGAGGGGCAGGTCAGCATTTGGTATTTAAAGGGCAGCTTAGGGCATGGCACTTCTCCCTCCTACATTCAGAGAAGGGAGGCAGCATGGCATCTAGATCATCCATCACTGGCTGACAGGCTGTTTGTTCTGAATGAGGTATGTGTCCTTTATCTGGTTCAGCTGTCTCTTCAGGCTGAGCCAAGCTGTCTTTTTCTGCTTTTGAGACTCAGCTATACTTGTGTTTTCTGCTTCCTCCTCTGAGTCCTCAGAGTTTCTGTCAACACTTGGCTGGGGTGAGGATAGGTAAATCTGCACTTTCCTCAGAGGGTTGTGGCTGCTGGACACTCTGTTTCTCAGAGGGCTGAGGCTGCTGGTCCCATCTAAAAGGAAAATCCTGTAGCCCTCCAGATGTTTTCAGATTGCAACTCCCAACATCCCTTCTCCATTGGCTGTGCTGGATGGGACTGATGGGAGTTGCAGTCCACCAACATTTGGATGACTATGCAATTCCCACTCCTGCTTTGGAACAGGAATGGGGAACCTCTTTCAGCCCAAAGACTGGATTCAGTTACAGAGAAATCTTTTGGTCCTGAACTGAGCCTACAGGCAGCAAACGCCAGGAGAAGCAATCAAGGAATCTACCAAGGTTGAAGTGAGGTGCAATAGTGAGGTCTCAGCCATTCCAAAATCAAGCAGTCACGCTAACCAATGCCACAAAGGGAAAAATGAAGAGATGTCCATTGTAAGACAGTCCAGAGGTCAAGAATCCAAATAAATCAATGAGTTGGAAGCTCTAAAAAGCCAGGGAGAATGAAAAGTTGCAAACCACAAAAACTCCCAGCATCTGCTGTGGGATTTATAGCTGCCTTGACCTTGAGATGCCAGGTGCTTGATTGCTCAATGTTTTTTATTTAAGCAATGCTGGCTTCTCAGCCATTCTTCCTTGTCATGAGGATGTTCAGTGTCCCTTAACTTTGGCTGAGGTAAGGCCCACCCTACTAAGGTTCCTCATTACTTGTATTTGTCATGCCCTGCCTCCTGGATCCTGGGACGGACTATGATTCTGGAAGTGAAGGCTCTGATGGAGAGAGCCTGAAAGCCCAGAGTGCATGCCAGGGCTGGTACCAGAGGAACAGGGTGTCCAGCAGCCACAACCCTCTGAGGAAAGTACAGACTTATCTATCCTCACCCCAGCCAAAGGTCATCAGGAGAGCAAAGCTTGCAAGCATTGTTGGAATGTTTATATAGAAAACACACTGCAATTAGGGAGCACTTGCAAGACTCAGCTGGGCCATAAATAACCCAGCACCTCACCCAGAAGAGTGTGGCTTGGAGTCTACTTCTTGGAGTCTGCTCAGGACTGCTTTTCCCCTTTGAATGTTGGACTGCCTGGAACATGCTGCTCCTTGTAACCCTTTGTAAGCCCCGGGACTGGTCTGGTTTTCCACTGCCACTTTCTCTTGACTGTAGGTGTGCTCACCTGGGTGCTTGCCCACCTTAAACAGGACACCTGAGCAAATTCGCTGCACCACTTACATGAAAGCCACCAGTCACTACTGGTTGCTCATTTCAAGCAGGTCACTCCACAAACAGCTGATGAACACTACCTCCTTTGATATGACATATTGTTCTGGTTTTCCTGGATGCACAACAAAATTGTTGTTTTTCTGGTGGGTTTGCATCTGTCATGCAAACAACGTAGCTGAGTCAAGCTAGCCTCCCACCAGTTCACTGCCTACCTTCATTCTCTTTGAAGTTGTCTTCTCTGTGGAATGTTTATTTTTGAATTCAGACTCCACATAGGGTTATGGCTAGGGGTGTAGCTGGGGTGGGTGGGCACAAAATGAGGTCATTGCCCCCAAACAGGAATTCTGGCCACCCAAATCTGGGGATCAATCACATCTAGACTTCTTATATTTGCTGTCTTTGCATTGCCTTGGTCACTTCTTTGGATGCTAAATTGCACCGCTTACATGAAATGTTCAATGGAAGTTTTAAATCACTGCAATGCCAGAACTTTTGGTGACCTAAGGAAAAAATTATTTAGGAATTTTTACTTACATGGCAAGACCCTCATTTTGTCTGCCACCAGAGCTACACACTTGTTATGGCAATGATGAGATAGGAAGACTAAACAGGGTTATATATAGCCCTTGGAGAAGTCTCTAAATAAAAGCCTGTGGTGGTATTGTTCTAGTCCAGTGGCTCTTAACCTTTTATTTACCAGAGACCCCATTTAAATATCTTTTGTTGCCATGGTCCCTCAAGACTCATGATTTAAAACAACAACAACAACATTAATATTGTGTATAAAATTACCTTCAGGCTCTGTGGATAAGGTGTGTATGAAGCATAAATGAGTTTCATGTTTAGACATGGGTACCATCTCCAAAGTATCTCATTATGTATATGCAGGTTTTCCAAAATCTAAAATATCTCTGGTCCCAAGCATTTTGGATAAGAGAGACTCAACCTGTACTGGTATATTATGCCTCTGGCAATGCAGACCTGGACTGAAAAAAAGGTTCTCTCATCTCTCTCCTACTGTTTTTAGATCAAGTGTAGGAATCATGCAGATCTCCAGATGTTGTTGGACTGCAACTCCCAGAGTACCTCACCATTAGTCATGATGGTAAGAGCTTCTGGGAGTTGCAGTCAAACCAAATTTAGAGGGCCACCCAGTTCCCACCGTTGCTTTAGATTCTTTGTGCTGTTGGTTACCAGAGAGAACTTTTACTTCCCTAGTACACACAATCTGTCCTGTTTATAGTACAATTAGATATCAGGCTTCAGCCTTTGCCCTGAGACAATGGCAGGGCTGTCTAAAGGCATTTTGATGCTTGAGATAAAGGATAAGATGAAATACACATACACTCCCCATAGAGTTTGGTAAAGTCCCCAGAATTCCCTAGCAAGTATGGCCAGTGCTGATTGGGGGATTCTGGAAAATGTACTGCCCAAAAGTAATTTCTCTATGGTTTGTTTTGCAATACGTATATCATAATATTTTCATAACCAGGAGAGAGTTGTCTCTGAAACTTACCTGCTGGAGTGTTGCAATATGGCAGGTGGCTGGGTGACCATCTGTTGGGAATGCTTTGATTGTGTATTCCTGCATAGCAGGGGGGTGGACTGGATGGCCCTTGTGGTCTCTTCCAACTCTATGATTCTATGATTCAGTACATTTATATCATCCATTAAACCTTCATTCAGAGGCACTGGAGGAAGAGGGAAGACTTTTCTCCTGCTTCTTCCTGCAAATTTGTGCCTAGAGCGGATTGAACAGTAATGTGCAGGCCAAGCCAGACAGACAGCCTGCCTTTGCCTTGGCTCCTGTCATGTGGCTATTCCACTGCAGGGAGGAGCCTTCAAGCCTTCGCAGACCCCCTAGGAGGACATTGCAGCCCCTGGGGGTCTACAGGCCACAGGTTAAGAACCACTGTACTAATCCAAGGGAAGAGGGGGAATCTGGAAGTTGGGTTATATTTCAGAGAACAGTATTTATTTTTATTTATTTTTATATCCTGCCTTTCTCCAATTCAAAGGATTCAAAGTGGCTCACAACCATTTAAGAACATAGTGCAACTAAAAAACAAAACAAAAACGATTAACAGAAAAGCTAAAACACAATTAGACCAAACTTCTATTTAAAAAAAAACACAAATGAAAAATACAAGTTAAAGGCCGTTTTAAAAACACATTTAAAGCATAATAAAATAGACAAACAACACACACATTAAAACCTCTGTGCTTAAAAACCAAATGCCTCCTTAAATTAAAAGGATTTTACCTGCCAGTAGAAAGAAATCAGGGAGGGGACCAACCAGACCTTCCAAGGAAAGGAGTTTTACAACTTGGGAGCAGCCACCAAGAAATATCTCTCCTGTTTCCTCATCAAACATGCCTGTGAAGGTGATGGGACTGAGAGAGAGCCCTTCCCCACAGATCTTAAAGCTCAGGTTCATATAGCCTCAAACTCTTATTTCAGAGACCATCGCCCATCATGGCTTTCTGCACCTTATCATTTGTTCTTCAGTATTTCTTCTAGGCATCACCCTGGCACTTTGGCTAAAGGACCCATTTTGACCTGAGAAAAGCAGCAAGGTTTAAAGGCTGTCAGGAAGAAGAAAGCCTCAGAAGATAAGAACATTGCCATCTAATTGCCCCTGTGTGCCCTTCACTGATTAAATTGAAAGAGTTGCTTCTAAGGAATGCTGGGATACCTAAGCATAATTACCTGACTTTCAAGTCTCCATTCCAACCAGACATCTGATGACAGTGCATGAATTCAGCCAGTCCTGAGCAGTGGTAGGAACCCTGGTCCATAGAATCATAGAATCATAAAGTTGGAAGAGACCCCAAGGGCCATCTAGTCCAACCCAATTCTGAAGCATCTGTACCCAAGACACCAGATACTAGATCCTCTGGGTACACTCCACTAGTCGGCTGGCCCTTCATGGTGCCTTTTATAGTGCACATATGTATTCAAAGCTCAGCAATGTTACTTTTTTTGGATGAAAAATAATTTTCCCAAGCTCTTCCTTTCCTCTGAAACATGGTTGTTGTAATATGCACTGAGCTAGCCAGTTTGTTGGGCATGCTTTTAACTCTATTGATAGTTTAATTATATTTAAATTTTGCATAAAGTGTCCTTTCAGCTGTATCTGCTTTAACTCTTGTAAGCTGGCTTGAGTCCCAGGACTTGGGAAGGGGAGGAGGAAGAGAAGAAAAAGATCCTTGGTCACATAATCTCTGCTCTGTTACATTAGTCTGGGAACATTTCTTTCCAGATGTGATACGTTCTCTTTGGGTGACCTCAGGCTGATGGGTTTGCTTTCTTAGCGAATTCCATTATTTATCTGTGTTCTGCTGCTGTCTGATGATATCTCACTGAACCCTAGATTCCTGGATAGAATCTAAATCTGTGATGGTCCAAAATTCCATTCAGTAACGTCTGAAAGACTGTGAAACTGAGGATAATAATTATGATGTTCATGACAATGACGATGATGTAGCCAGGAACCTCTCTGAGGCCTCAGTTCATTCTCCAGGGTCAACCCATTGATCCCATTCTTCTACTCCATCCTGAGTCCAGCCCCCAAATCATTCACTCCTCTCTATTATCTGTTTTGACATCTGCCACTGCCCCTTTCAGGCATCTGGCATATTCTCCCCACGCCTTGGGACTTTATCACACAAGGCTGAAATTGCAGTATTATGGTGGAATAGTAACACAAATAGCTTCCTGTTATCGCACAATGTCATTGTCCTCCCATGGTCTGTCCATGCTCCAGCCGTTAAATGCATGTAACTTTTCATTCAGGGGCAAAAGCTGTGAATAGTTGTCAATAACAATCATTTCATGGTATCAATGAGTGTGCGATAATTCTGCCCCACTGTAGTTCTACTATTACCATGTGAACGGGTGTTCCTCCCTCTTTTCCCCTCCCCATTCCCAACAAGAACACATAATTAAACTTCTGGGGGAGAGCATGAAAAGGACCTCCAGAATGCTCTTTTAATGAATTGTTGCCTTTTCTTGGAACATATTTTGTTTGTTTAATTGTTATTTGTGAATTTCTTTGTTTTTGTGAATTTGTGAATTTCTTTGTTTTTGGTGTGTTTAATCAAAGTAGTGTCTTCTTGCAAAAACAGCCAAAATCTTACCCATGCAACATTGTGGAAGTAGGAGATTTAAAAAAAAAAAAGATGCATGTGCAGGCCATCATCTCGAAGCATTAATACTCCATCATTATGACGCAGTGCGAAAACAAGTGTTACTATAGCATGAGTTTCAATTCTGTTCTTAAAACACTAGGAGGTGGTCATGCGATCTTCCATTGGCAGTCGTGTTGCGTGGTTATGGCGATGTGCGATTACTGTAATCATGCCACCATGTTTCAGCATTCCTCGATAGCGGAATTAGAGCGTTTTTAGACACTCGTGTGGTAAAGGCCCTTGTCTCTTTCTTTCTGACAGCCCTAAGAATCCTTCAAGGTTCCTTTGGGTCCTAGACCCATTCCTCATTAATCTTTCCATGTCAGTGCATTGGTGAATCTTCTCCAAGTTTCTGCCTGGGCTTTAAAATAATCTATCCAATGGTCTGAACCTTATTCTCAAAACAGGTTCAGCACCTTGGAAAGTTCCTACAGCCTTCCCTAACACTCTCCCAGCTTTGGTACTGGGCCCAGACAATGATGCTGTCCTATTTTGATGCCAACCCAAGGCCAGCTTCCTGAGAGAGAACACAGGAGGCAACCAAATCCAGGAGAGTCCCAGAAGGAAGCATGGCTCAGCAGCAAAGATGAAGAAGCAGCAAGGTCAGGCCAGTCTGAATCAAACACAGTCAAGAAGGGAGATCCAAAAGTGTGGTCAACAAACTTGAGCAAGATCTAAGCTTATCAGGCAACATGAACCAGGAACATGAGTCAGGAGTGTGGCTTAAACAGAGAGAACTGCTGTGAGCAAAAAGTTTCCCTGAGGGAGGAGCCGGAATGTACATTCCATTGTCAGCATGCAGCTGCTTCCTGATTAATAATGAGCATTTGGTTCTTAAACACTCGGCCCTCCATAGCCCCTCCTTTTCCCTCCTTCGTTCTGCCATGGTAGGTACAGTTAGCTCTGTGCCTTGTTGTTCAGAAACTGCCATGCCTTCTTGGCCCTCTGCCTTACGAGCTTGGCACTCTGCTGTACCGACTTGGCATTCTGTATCACTATCTTGATCCTCTGCCTCACTATCTGGGTCTGTGTCCTTGGGCTGAGGCACAACAGTTGACAGGACTAGAGTTTTTCTTTCCACATCTTGAACCACCTTATAGCCTGGGCAACTATCCATGTCACTCTGTATACACCCATATAGACTAAACACACACACACAGAGCATCTGTTGGGTTTTCCCCAACAGATTTCACCCATGTCAGAGCTAGAGCTTGAGGAAGTTCCTTTCGGAACAACAGCTACCAACATTTCCCCTAACCAACATGAGGGATTGGTGGTGTTGTCACCTATTGCCAACACTTACGACTCCTTGAATGCTTTCATCAGCGCTGTATACGCACAATCCTAAATATATACTGGACTGACTATATGACAAATGTCACTGACCTTGAGCAAGCAGGGATCACCAGCATTGAGGCCATGATATTGAGAACACAGCTGCGCTGGGCAGGGCACGTTTCTAGGATGAAGGACCATCGCCTCCCAAAAATAGTACTCTACGGTGAACTCACCACGGGTCAGAGGGGCGGTCCGAAAAAGCGATACAAGGACTCCCTGAAACAACATCTCAGGCTTGGCCAAATTGATCACCAACAATGGTCCGCCCTGGCCTCACATCGGGAGGCATGGAGACACACTATCCACAGTGCTGCAGCCTTATTTGAGAACTCATGCTGAACAAGTCTTGAAGAGAAATGACAACGCAGAAAGAATCACAACCCAGAAACATCACCCAAGGAGACTTTCTGCTGTGCTTTCTGCAACCGGACTTGTTTATCTTGGATTGGCCTTTTTAGTCATTAGTGCGCTTGCAGAAAGCACAGGATGAGTCCTTCCTGAATCTTCATTTGTGAAGAAAAGCCAGAGAGAGAGAGCTCATAAAGTAACTCAACCTGGGAATTCCCAGCTAGTTGGAACTAGTTCCCTTGCAAGGGCTTGTATTACCTTTAACCACTCATGGGATCTGTAGTTTTACAAGCTCTTTAGCCTTTACTGCCAAAGAGTGCTGGTGCCTCACCAAACCACAAATCCCAGGATCCCATAGGAAAAAAACCATGGAAAATAATCCAGTTTCAAACTGGATTATTTGTGTAGTGTGGATTTGGCCTCTGATGTAGCATCAGCTCAGCCAATCACAGCCAGTTCCTTCCTTCCTTTCTCTCCTTTCCCTCCCTGTCAGCAACTCTACTTTTACAGTCTTGATGAACTCCCCTCCTTTGTGAGTAGCCAAGTTAGACACAAAAGAGCAAGGACATGATTATTTCTGCTGCTTAGTCATTGCCTTCTGAATTTATGTTTTTCTGCCACCCTCAGATGACTCAGGCTTGCTTTGTTACAGAGCCAACCTGAACCACAGCAAGATCAACCACCCCACTGTCTGACCAGCCAACAGATGAAGCTGTGGCCTCAAAAATGAGCTAATGAAGGCTTGGGGAAAAAATGGTGGCCGGAGGACAGAAAGTGCAGGGGTGGAATGGAACAGGGGACCCCTGATATCATAGTTACATATACTTCAATGAATCTCAGGTAAAGAGATTACAATCCTATTCCCTAATAACAACACCCCCCTGCAAAAAAATCTGTTGCCATAGTAGTAGATAGCATGCCTTGGGCAGGGATCCTCAACCAATCCATCCCAGAGTGACTATTTGTGGTTCGCCCACTGACGTCAATGAAGCTCAGTGAGAGCGAGTGGCTTTGAGCGATGTGGCCTCAAAGGCTTTCAGGCCTTTGACCTTGAAAGCCATGCTGCTGTGTAGGCCAGAGGCATTTTAACAGCGCTCTCTCCTTAACAAGCCCTTCAAGGCTTATACAGAATAGTTACCCCACTGCATCTTTCTGTTGTCTCCTCCTGTTGTCAAGGCTCAGACTGTAAAAATCCAGATTGCTCCACAGTAATGACAAATCACAGCAGCTGCATTTTGTCTTAACTGTGTTTTGGCCCCCAAAAGCTTTGCATGCCTGCTGGTCAAGATGGAAGCCATGAGTGGTTTACTTGTGTTTTTAGTTTGCTGCTGCCAGACTTATTTTTTTTTTAAAAAAAAACTATTTTCCATTGTGCGTTTCAGTGATATTTTGCCTGTTGAAAAAAAGAAAAGAAAAAAATAACACCCCATTTTGTCATTTTAGTGCTCGTTCGCTAAGGCAAGAATATAACATGGTGGTGCTGGGCGCTTGCCCTGTCAACAATCCCCCCCCCCATCCTGCTAATCAGCTTCACGTTTCTCCTCCTATGAGAAAGCAACTTATATTGAATCGCTTGTCCCAATGAGGGGGAATGTGCATTCTCCACGCAGTATTTAAAAAAATTCACGGAAAACCACAAAGTCTCCTACCATGTAGTATATGGCAGTTTTTGCCCCCCTCCTTCTGAATACAGTGAATCGTTGTGGGTTGCCATTAAGACAACATGTGTTCTCCTCGAATTCTATGAGGATTATTTTCACCATTTAGACAACCTCTCTGTTTCACTTTACTCTGTAGAGCATCCATTTACATTGATAGGGCTATAGCGTAGATATTCAGCAGAGCTTGGAAGAATTCTTTTTTTGGATTACTATGCCCAGAATCCCCCAGCTGACCCCCCCAGCTGGGGGATTCTGGAAGCTGCAGTCCAGAAAAAAAGAACTTTTCTCAAGCTGAAGGGAAGACATGACGGACCTTCAAATACTTTTAGGTCTGAAGAACTTCCCAAGGAGAACAGCCATTCCAAAGTGGAACAGTGAAGGGGGGTAGATTCGCCTTCTTCAGAAGTCTTTGAACAAAGGTTGGATGGCCACTTTTTGGGAATGCTTTACCTATGGATTCCTGCTCTGGCAGAGGGCTGGACTAGATGGCCCTTGTGATTCCTTCCAGTTCTATGATTCTGAAAAGGATGGGAGGTCTATAAATTAGAAATGAAATTATCTGTATAGGGTTAAGACCCAGAGTGTATAGGGTCCTGGAAACAAGCCTTTAGCCAGTCAAACTATCATTTTAAGAGAGCTGTAGGCTGCCTGTAACAGTCCCTAGAGAGTGGTCTGGCTGCAGCATTTTAGACCAGCTGCAAGCACTTTTCAGAGATTTTTCAGACATATAGAGCTTGTGCCAAACCTCAGAGTGATTCAATTAGTACATCTCTGTAGCCACATCTGTAATCTCCAAGAACTGGTACTGTTTGGTACATGAGCCTCATTTATACAAATGCTTTCCTGGCCACCATTGCAATGTGGGCATCTTGACTCATTTTGAATCCCATCTTGGGAAAAAGGCGGAATATAAATCCAATAAATAAAAATAAATAATTAAACAGATTCAGGGCTGAATCCTAGACTTCAGTAGGACCCCTGTATCCACTGATTAATTATCCACTGATTCAATTATCCATGGGACACAAAACAACACACCTATCATAGAGTCTTCCTAGAAAATGTGTCCTCTCTAGCTATTTTCTAGGTCCTCCAAAGCAACTCTATGTTATTTTAAACCAGAAGTCCCATTATTTTCAATGGCATTCACTATTATCCATGGTTTTTGGAATCCACCCACCCCTCAGAACCAATCCTCAGTGTATACAGGGGTCCTACTGTACACCCAAAAGAAAAACCTGAAGATGGAAATCTTTTGGAGTCTTACAAATGTGTAAATTCCCCCAATGCAAGCAGTTTTACTTTGTTATTATTATTATTTTCACTGACGTGGAATGGCTTCATTTAGTCGCAGGCCATGGAAATGGAGTTGCAAATGCAGTACTACGGCACATGCAAAAGTGTATGCATGTGAGATTCCGTTGTGCATTGAGTTGCACATTTCGCGTGCATAGTCTGTTGTGCAACATTGCCATTCAACACAAGTGTTGCATAGCACCACAAGTATGCAACTCATACCCTCCAACATGAAAAGTATGGTATGTGCAGCCAAGCAACATCAGAGACAAAATTATGAAAGAAAATGACAATTCAAGCTAGAAGAGACTGCAGCAGTTTGCTTTTGCTTGAGCCTCTTGAGAAGGAAAAGATTCCACTCTTCTTGTCCTATCCCCCCACTCCCGAGTTAATTGAGTACAAACTACTGTTGCACTTTGAATTCAGTTTAGAGCAGTTGAAGTAAGCTGGGAACAAAGGAGAAAAGTGGGGGGAGAAACTAGGACATTTTAAAGGGAACTGGAAAAGTGGGACAACAGAGGATTAATAGGAACTGTCTGTACCAAATCAGGACAGTTGGAGGGTATAGTAGCTCCACATGGGGAGATCTCTGCAAGCCCATTATAGAATCATAGAGTTGGAAGAGACCACAAGGACCATCTAGTCCAACCCTCTGCCATGCAAGAATACACAATCAAAGCACTCCTGACAGATGGCCATCCAGCCTCTGTTTAAAAACCTCCAAAGAAGGAGACTCCACCACACTTTCAAGGCAGTGTATTCCATAGGATCTGATCCTGGGTATTCAAGGAGAGCGTGATCTCCCCCAGCATAGGTTGAGTCCCTGTTCCCTGATAAGAACAGATACAGTATATCATATATTATACAAATGTAATATGGATATTCTCAGTATGACACAAAGGCCTCATCTTGAAGGGGATCCTTGATCCTGTGATAATAATGTAACACTCTCCAGTTGCCCTTGAAGACAGATCAGGGAGGTGTAGGGAAGCAAATCCCTTTCTACATCCACTGGTACTAAATTACTGAAGTCTTTATGAATGCGCACCATGCCTGCTTCAGTTCCTTTGGCCTCAGGCATTTCCTGTTCTTTCTGCATTTTCAAAGCAATTAATCTCTGCCATTTTCCTCATTGCATCCAGAGATAGCCTTCTAGAGATGGGAAGCAAGAGAAGTGAAAATAAAATAGAGCTCTCAATGGTAGGTGCGCAGGGAGGTGTGGAGCCGTGAGCTTGCACTCTCAGAGTCCTTCCAAGCAGCCTTGTTCAGTGGGATTTTGTCCAGCTGGTGGGAGACCTGCTGTGAAACAAATGAGCAGAACTTGGAATGCCTGGTAACAGAGACAGAGCCATGCTAGCTTGGAGATTGTGGGGGTTGTAGTCTGAAAAAGGTCTAAATACCCTGAAGCCACCAAATCCTGTCTGATCTTGGAAGCTAAGAAGGGTCAGACCTGGTTAGTACTTGGATGCCAAGGAACAGCAAGTGCTCTACACTATATTTCAGAAGAGGGCAATGGCAAATTACCTCTGGAGTATTCACTGCCTAAGGGATCTGCTAATCTACAATTTACATCATCCTTGGCCAGATGGTTGTGCTAGTTGGGGATGGTGAGAGTCATAGTCCAACCCACTTGTTGGGACAGGTTAGGGATGGCTGTCCTAGGCAGTTAGATGCTCAGAATTAGTCCCTTGGCTGGCCAGAGCTTGGAAATATTAGAAATATTACTTTTTGGACAACAGTTCTCAGAATCTCCACCTACAGCCATGCTGGCTGGAGTATTCTGGGTGGTTTGTTCCAAAGAAAGTAACTTTTCCATGCTGATATGGTTGGCCTCAACTAAGCTGTCCATTTGACCTCCATGGAAGGGTTATATAAGTCTCCTTTTCTTCCCAGTGATAGTTGGCGGCTCCTTTGTCAGTGGGGGAGGAGGCGAGAATCTTAATCCAGACTACAAAAGAGCACTCTAAAGAGCTGAATCTAATTTAGGGGTAGGGCACAACATCTTGCATTAATCCTTTGATGTTTGGACTAAAGCCTGGGACAGATTAGCAGTCCCCACTGAGCTGATCAACCAACCCGGGAGTGATCAACCTTCATTGGCCTTCTACAACCTTCCAGAAGAAGAGCTTAGGGTGGGCGCAAAGCATAGTATTTTGGAAAAGGTGCAAGGGGGAAAAAACAAAGCGTTACCCAAATTGCAAGTGTCAATGGAATTTCCATGTGTGTCCAAATATTAATTTGGGGGATTTAATTAGCTCAAAATGGCAGTGAGAGGTCACGTAAAGGCAGGATCTTTTGACCTGTGTATACTGTGATTAGCAGATCACTGAATGGACCCAAGCCAGAACGTACAATTAAATTATCTTTATTGGAGTTTAGTCTTAACAGCATTCACACTAACATGCAGGCTTCAAGCAAACACACAAAGCTATTGAAGAAAGTAGGCAGTATTTGGATAGAGGAATAGAGTGAGGGGATTGTGAGTTATACTATATGGATCAGAGGAGCAGGGATTTGTGCAGCAGAGGATACTCAGAGTTTTGTTCTGAGGGTCACACAGCAGAGCAGCAAAGTGGACAGAAGCAGGGAAGCTATACACACTTGGGTGGAGTTTTAGGGTGACGTTTATATTTGAAAATTCCCAAATGGGGTGAGATTTAGAGTGGAATACAATGTATCTCAGAGTTTCCCAGGACAAGACAAAGGGCTCTCAGGATATGTTAATGATCATTAATGGGCAATATATTTGCAACTGAATAGGAGCAGGGAACTTCTATTTTGAGGAGGGGTAGGGAGGAAAAACCCATTTTGCAACCACTGAGGACTCTGGGATTTTTGAATGATTCACCTTCACATGATGGTCTCAGGAAATATCTTGACCTGGATATATGACCTGTTTGGGGAATTTCCACAGCCGCTTTCTAGGTTATGACTAGAAAGGCTAAAAGCCTTGGCCTTTGGGGGTCCCTGGTCTACTTGCCAACCACCTGGAAGGCCACATCAAGTCAGATTATTAAATATTTGCCAATTGTGTGATATTCCAAGATGGGGGCTGTCAGGATGCTATAACTACTTCAACTATGGAAACACTACCATAAGTAACAGTAACATTTTTTTTTTCAAAATAACTTTTCCAGTTCTGCATGCCTCGGGCAGATCTTTGCCCTCTTGGATCTAACCTCTGTTGCAAATACAGTATTTATTTTGTTTACGCTTTAAAAACTACCTGCTCTATCTCTCACTGTAAAACAGCCCCACTGTCAAATAGCCCAGAACAATAAAAAGACAAAGATAATTCTGACCAATAAAATCTGCAGAGGGATAAAAGAAGCCATATAAATTAACAAGCAGAAAAAGGGTCATGAAAAGATTTCACAAGCTATTAAGAGTCTTGATTGCTCCTGATGGACTATGTACAAGAAGAAAAGAGCTGACACCCACCAGAGGAACAAATCCACAAATGGGGGCAAGGTATGGAACGGACAAAAGTACGGTCAGCGCTCTGTATCCACAGGCCCTGCATCCAAGGATTCAACCAACCATGGCTCAAAAATGTTCAGGAAAAAAAAATCCAAAAAGCAAAACTTGCTGTTTGCCATTTTATATATGAGATGCAATTTTCCTATGCCATTGTATGTAATGGGACATGAGCATCCACTGATTTGGGTATCCACTGGTGTGTGTGTGGGTGGGTGGGTCCTGGAGCCAAACCCCATTAGATACTGAGGGCCCACTGTAGAAGAGACCTGTCTTTGATGAATCTGGATCCATTGCACCCTACACAGTTATAGCACTATGGTTCCACTTTAACTGCCATGACAACATCCTATAGAATCCTGGGACTGTGTTTTGGTGAGCAACTAGAGCTCTCTGCCTGAGACTTCTAAATATAATCAGCCCTCAGCATCCATGGATTCCAACATCCATGGCTTAAAAAATATTTAGGAAAAAATCCTAGAAGCAATTTTGATTTTGCCATTTTATAAAAGGGACACCATTTTACTATGCCATTATATATAATGGGACTTGACCATCCCCAGATTTTGGTATCCACAAGGGGTTCTGGAACCAACCCCCAGTGGATACCAAGGGCCCACTGTACCCCTCACCAAACTACAAATCCCAAGATTCCATAGGGTGGAACTCTGAGCATTAAAGTGCAATTATAGGGCAATAGTTGTGTAGTATGTGAAGGGGCATTGGTCGCTCTGTTTCTGGGGAAGAAAACTAATAGCTGTCTGGTCATCTGCAAGAATTTTTACAGGGAAGGGGCACTGTACACACAGGGGAAAGATCTAGAATTTCTCAACAGGGATAGTTACTTTTAAAAAAAAACTATTGTCTGCAACAGATGGGCAAATGAGGTGGGCAACATGAATGGTGTGGAGCAGAAGAAAAACCAAGCATCGCCCTCCCAGTTAAGGTCCTGTGGTATGTATAAGCCAGCATTTGGAAAATGAAGTTTTTGGATTTTAACACTCAATATCCACCAGCCAGGTGGGGAATTCCAACAGCTATAGTCTGGAAAAGCAAACTTTCCACACTCTGTGGCACCAGCAACCTGACAAATGAGGAAATAATTTTTAGGAAAGAGAAGGAGCTGAACATTCACCAAGGAAGTTCAGAAATACCAAAGCTGTTGTTATTTGATCGGAGGTTACCCGTTGCTACGCTCCTGCAGTGTAAATTGAGATTTTAGCTTAAATTGTGTGGGCTTGTATGTGTTAGTGAAAGATGTTGTGGTTAACAATCCACTGAGGCTATAAAACTGCAGAATTGTGGGAAGTCTTTTCTGCACTGGTTAGATAAGAGGCACACAAGTGACTTGCCTTCTAGGTTTAACTAGAAAGTGTTCCCGTAAGTCAAAGACAGATTGCCCAATTAAAAATACCAGTTAGTTAGGGCTAATGGTGTACTCCATCACTCCTTCAAGGCTCAAAAAATGTCCAGGAGAACACTATTTTGGAACTCCAGAAATGGGCCATCCTGAGCGACTGACTTATTTCATTAAGGAACCCCCTTTATCCTTCCCAGCTCACACCCCGTCCTTCAAGCACTCTCCTAAACACTTACAGGGCTGAGAAGGGAATTCAATTAGGCTCAGTTTAATTCCCTCTGCAAGACAAACAATACCTCTCATGGGCTCCTTTTAAAGGTAGCTGTTCTGGTTTCTCATATTGCTGATATGTGGCCGACACTTGAGATGATTGAAAATGCTGCTGCCGCACTGTAGTAATAATGTAGTTTGACACCATTTTAACTGCCATGGCTCAATTCTGGGATTTGTAGTTTTGTGAGGTATTTAGCCTTCTCGGTCAGAGAGCTCTAATGCCACAACAAACTTCAAATCTCAGGTTCCATAGGATGGAACCATGATAGATAAAGCAGTGTCAAACTGTGTTATTTCTGCAGTGTGGCAGCTGCTCAGGAAGTCTTGTGCCACCTCCCTGGGTTTGAGCAAGTCATTCACAAGGCTGAACACAAGGTGGCACTGCTCTCCAGTGCCTGAATTCCCACCCCAAAAGAGGTAAAAAGGACCAAGAGATCTGTGACACCTGGAAGACTTGACGGTTTTATTCTGGAACAAAGCTTTCATGAACTAGAGCTCACTGCATCAGCAGCATGATGTTATTCACAAGCCTCCAGAATTTATGTGTGTATAAAAGACAACGTTTGGAAAAGATCCTTTTGGATTATTGTTGTTAACTACCATCAAGTCAACTTTGACTTGTGGCAACCTCATGAATGAGAGACCTCTAAGTCCCTCTTTCCTCAACAGCCCTACTCAGGTCTTGCAGGTTCAGGGCAGCAGTGGCTTCCTGCAGCTCGGGGATGTCTTCCTCTTTTCCTATTGGACTATAAGAGGTGACTCACCAGATAGTATGGCCAGTGACTAGAGTGGTTGGATGACTTTAAAAACAGTAGTACAAAAAAACAGGGCCTGTCAAAGTTGCACCTGTCATTCTTAATATTGACTCAAGTTTCTCCTAGTTCATATCAATTTAGTCATTCCCCATCCGTACCCGAGAGAGAGAGAGAGATTAGCAAACTCAGGGCAACTCCGATGTTGGCAAGGATATCTGAAATATCTGAAGAAGTAAACATTTCCCTTTCCCCCAAGTACAACGATAAATCAAATGACACAGAGCTATAATAATAAAACTGTGGCAGCCAGGTAGGTGAAGAAATGGATTGAAATAGCTGAACAAGGAAGAGGAGTCTAGACTTTTAAAAGTTGAGACAGAAGCACCTCACTGTTTGGATAGTTAAGCCTCTGGTTTGAACTGAGACATTGTTTGCAAGTGCCTCTAGACATGCAAGTAGGAGTATTTGCCCATAAAAGTCCTTGGAGAAACTCAGTGTTTTCACTTTATCCTAACTAGATAGATATGTGTGAAACAATCCCAAAGGGGGGGACCCTTGAGTGGTTGTGTCAGGATCAGTCCCTTTGCTCCTGCCCCTGCTATATTCATTCATTTTCCTGTGGCATTGGTGTAGAGTATACATAGCAGTTTCTGTAGGGGTGAAATGATGTATGTGTAACTGCTTGAGTTTTGCTTGGGAAAGGAGATAACAAGGTATCAGCAATTAACTGCTTTAGTTTCAAGGCTAGAGATGCTGGGAAGGTGGTAACTTTAGGTTTAAGGAATGCTAGTGTCAGTGGATGATGGAGAACCAATAGTTATGCAGCCTGCCAGATTGTGTTGATTGTAAAATGCTTTTAACTTAGCATGTATTTGTTAGGTTTTCAGTCTCAGCAATGACTGAATGTACGCTTCCTGGATTTTTGGCAATAAAGCTTTGTGATGAGCCCTGAAGCTTGTGCTTTATGAGTGTGGGAATGCTGATACCCAACAGGCTGGAACTCTGGACAGAAAGACTGCACATCATGTCTTGTTGTAAGGCCTCACTTGTTTATTTACAAATATTTATCAGTGTTGTTGTCATGTGCTTTCAAGCTGACTACAGCTCGCAGAGACATTGTCCAAAGGTTTTCTTGGCAAGATTTATTATTCAGATTATTCACCCTTGCCTTCCTCTGAGGCTGAGAGAATATGACTTGCTCGAGATCACATAGCTGGTTTCTGTGGCCAAGCAGGGATTCAAACCCCAGTCTCCAGAGTCCTAGTCCAACACTCAAATCACTACACCACTGGCTCAAATATTTATATACCACATATATTTAAAAAAATCAAAGTGGTGTGCATCAATAAAATGTAAAATCAACACAATATATGGACACATAAGGCATACATTCTTTTTGAGCTGCAAGAAACAGGTTAAGGTTTGACTAAATAGGGAAGTCTTCCTCAGATTGTTTTTTGCATGCGTCAAAAATGAAGGACAATTGGAACATGATGAAGTTCTGGTGGAAAACCTCAGAGTAGGTACCACTATACTGAATGCTTTGCTTCGAATGGCTGCTGAGCAGACATCAGGAGCATGTGGGCCTACCAGAGGAACTTCTTCAGAAGACCTCAAAGAGTGGGTGGCCCTATAAACGGGAGGGTGGTCTCCTAGATGACCAGGTCCCAAGGCACACTCAGACTTAAACCTAGCCTGCTAGCAGATAGGTAGCCAGTGCAATTTTTTCAATAGAAGTTTTACATGCTACTGGTCAGTTGTCTCCCTGCACTGTCTACCAGCTGCAGTTTCTAGACTAGCCTTAGGGGCAGCCCCACACAGACTGGAAACCTGTTGATGTCATGCACATGCATAGGGTCTCTTACAAAAACAGTTGAGCATTTTTGTCTGATGTGGAACATCCAGTTCAAGCTTGCAGTAGATGAGTTGTGCATATTGTGCCCTTGAGGATGGATGTGCATTGGATGGATGTTGTGTTATGCATGGATGTGCATGCACATTTGCTTGCAGATCTGGAGTCTTGGTTTTGTCATACTCACCCTCTGGAATCAGAAGGATTAGACACAGAGGAATCAGATTGACAGGAGATTATGGTTTCAGATAATGGTGGTATCTCTGAACCCAAGAGCTGGGGGCTGAGACAGTGGAGGGGCCTTCTCCTCAACAGGACATGGTAAATGCCAAGGATGCACCCCCTTCCTCTGAAGTTTGCTAAAGAGATAAGGAGAGGCTTCATAGAACCCAACATCTGTTAAATAGGAAACGCTAACGCATTAAGAACCTGGTGGCTAGAGGCTTTTATCATACATAAGAGATGAGGGGGTGGGTTAGAACCCCACCCATGATGCCAAAATCTGTGATATCTGGAGGAAATTATTAGCTCAACAGGAGGCCTGCAGGGGAAGGGTAACTTCAGGGAAACTCTGTCACAACCTCCTTTGGTGCATTTCCCAGAATACCATAAATATTTTCAGTTGTTCAAGTTCTACATTGGGTTCTGAGCCTTTTTTGGGGGGGGGTCTTCCCACACAGAAATTCAGGCATATTTGAGTGGGTGCTTTCCCTAATATATGCATTTTCTTATGAACTGGTCTTAATATATGCATTTGTATACATTGTCCTCATTGCCTAAAGCAAAATCTGTAGCATCCTTCAAATATATGCATTTTTAAAGCAGTGCTCATTTGCTCATGTATAATTTGAAGAGAAAGGCAGGGAGAGAGATTCTGATGCTCCTGGTTTCTTTCTGATGACAGGAAGGCATAAGATACACATGCTGCTTTATTGTTATGTTTTTAGACCACAAATTGGTTAACTTGGTTTTAAAATATCACAGGTAATGCAATTTTTCTTTTATCCCCAGGCATCAGACTACAAGCCTTCTTTTATTTTTTTCCAGTTCCTCCTGGTTCTGCAAGCATATCAATGCTGCCTGAATAAAACAGTGCTAGGCTGAACTGTTGCTTGTTAAATGCAGAATCCTTCACAAAAGGATTTGGAGACAATCAATGCGCTCCTCCACAGTTCTAAAGGGATGGGGTCAATAAACAGTCAGTGAAACAGAGTACCTTCTTTTGTTTCTCCCCAGGAACATATGCCTGCAGCCTGTTCAACCCAGCAGACAGGATTAAAAGAAACGCAAAAATATTGAGCAGTCATGAAAAAGAGAGGTTTTAAATGGATGGTCCAAGTCATGGCTGCCATCCCACATTATTGACAGAGAAGTGATGGGCAGGAAAAAGAGGCAGGAGCAGCAGAACGAGAAAGAGAGAAGAAGCAAAAGAGAGAGAAATCATTCATCAGATCTACCTGGAAATATATATATATATATATATATATATATTTAAGCACTTCTAGCTCTTCTTAACAGCTTTGTCATAGGAAGTAATCTGCTGAATGAAGAGTCCACATAATAGGGTAGCACTTCCTCCACTGCTTTGCATTAGAAGATGGATTTTTCGCCTGAATGTGGATGAAAAGAAATCCACTCCCTCTTTACATAGGGACTTACTAGGCGCAGCTTGGGGATGTGATTATTGCCTCCTCCCTAAATTTGGTTGTGAAGATGTATGTGGAGTTCAAACACAGATCCAGAACTACTGTGGAACAAAATTTTTAAAAAATACTATTATGCATCTGGCAGGTGACTCACTCACAGAATCAATGAATGTTAAGAGTTGTAAGGCACCTTAGATATTATCTATCCCAGTCCCATACTCAGGGAAGGAATCTGGAATTATTATATCCATGTTGGCCATCTAAGCAATATTTACACACTGGTAAATGAGAGACCACCTCCAGTTACTAAAGCAGTCCTAAAGGCAGCCTACTGTCCTTTCAAAAGGTTCATATCAATAATACATTTTCCCTAACATCTAGTGGAATTCTGGTTTCTTGCAATTCCCCACATTAGTTTTAGTCTAGCCCTGCGGAGCTGAACAGAGCTTCTCCACATTTTACATCATAGTCCTTCAGATACTTGAAGAGCTTTATTGTGTCTCCCCTTTAAGACTTGGAAAAGTTCCTTTTTTAAAAAAGTTATAACTTCCAAATTACCCCAGCTGGACTATCTAGCTGGCTGCTGGGCAGGGGTTTCTGGAAGTTGTAGTCCAAAAGTTTTCCAAGGACTGTTCCTCTTAAATTGTTTCTTCTCCAAACTAAACATCCCCATCTCTTTCCCTGCAGAATTTTTCTGGGCCTCCAGACTGGCAACCATCTTGGCCACGCTCCTCTGAACATGCTCCAGTTTCACAATGACCTTAAAATGTAGCCATCGGAACTGGATGCAGACTGAAAAGCACAATAATATTAGGGATGTTTGCTATTGCTATTGTTGTTGTTGCTGCTGTGCTATCTGCTAAAAAGTTTATTCCAAGTTATGGTGACCTAGGGCTTTCTTGACCAGTTTTTTTTCTGAGGAGGTTTGCCTTTGCCTTCCTCTGAAGCTGAGAGAGTGTGCTGTCACCCAGTGGGTTTCCAAGGCTGAGCAGGGATTAAAATCCTGGGGCTGTTTACACGGCAAAATAAATCCTCTAAGAATTCGCAAAGAGTCCTAATAGTTCCCACATCTTTTGGATCAAAGTCACCATATTCAAAAGGAGGGGGCAACCCCCCATAAGTTGCGCAGTATCAGCGTTCGCTATTTTCCCTGACTTTTTTCAAAAGTAGCGCGAGTTAGTGCACTATCGATTGTGTGAACTATCATTTCGCATACAGATATGGAAACTACCAGCAGAAAACGATAAACTAACTAGGATATTAAACCAGGAATTAGTAGAAAAGACAGAAATAGAATGGCAACCTGTGATTAGTTATTGCAGGAAAAGATGGAACATCGATGGAGATATAGAGATATAAAATATAAAATAAAATTATCGCAATATGGAATATAGATAAGATGTATAAGGGAATAAGACACGGATGTAGGAAACGAGAAAGGAAGGGAAGAGGAATAAGGAGCGGGAAGAGAATTACAGAAAGAGATGAGAGGAGATTAACATAAGAAAGAAAAAGAAGTTACAATTGAACGACGTTATTATTGGGTTTAGGAAGGAAGAAATTAAGCTAGATACAGAACAAATCTTGGTGTTATTTCGTACGGTGGAAGTCATTCTGTTTTTTATCTTTTAAATTGATAGAATAATAAATGTAGAATGATGTTAATGTTAAATGTATATGTATGAGTTTCAATGAAATAATAAAAAGTAATATATATATATAAAAAAAATCCTCTAAGAATTCGCAAAGAGTCCTAATAGTTCCCACATCTTTTGGATCAAAGTCACCATATTCAAAAGGAGGGGGCAACCCCCCATAAGTTGCGCAGTATCAGCGTTCGCTATTTTCCCTGACTTTTTTCAAAAGTAGCGCGAGTTAGCGCACTGATTGTGTGAACTATCATTTCGCATACAGATATGGAAACTACCAGCAGCCTTCCTGAAACAGCCACAACAGAGCTGAGCCGTGGTTGGTTGGACTGAGGGGGTGGACTTGCAAGAGATCAGCCCCAAATGAAAAGATCCAGCCAGCCGGCTTGCTTTCTAGCATAATTAATGGTCCGCCCTGGCCTCACATTGGGAGGCATGGAGACACACTATCCACAATGCTGCAGCCTTATTTGAGAACTCACGCCGAACAAGTCTTGAAGAGAAACGACAACGCAGAAAGAATCACAACCCAAAAACATCCCCCAAGGAGACCTTCTGCTGTGCTTTCTGCAACTGGACTTGTTTATCTCGGATTGGCCATTTCAGTCATCAGCGCGCTTGCAGAAAGCGTGGGATGAGTCTTTCCTGAATCTTCATTTGCGAAGAAAAGCCAGAGAGATATACAGTATATGTATACACACATATATCTATATCTATATATACGTATATCTCTCAGGTGCTTTTTCTTTCTTATGCTTATGTTTGTTTTAATGTCCTATTATAGTTTGTCTTTTCTTTATTTGTTTTATGTGTTTTTATCAAATGTTAAACTAACAAAATTATATTAAAGGCAAAAAAGTCTCTTTATTAAAAAGGAAACAAAAATAAAATAAAATTGGCAGCCTGAGGCCACGCCCCCTCCTTGTTTCGCCTGTTGCCTGGCTACCAGCACTCCTCCCCTTTTCTCCTCTCTCTCGATGGTATTCTGGCGCCGAGGTTGATAGGACGCGCGCCATGGCGACGCTCTAGCCTTATTCCTGATCTCTGTGGTACGCCTCCCATTTCCCCCAATCAGCGCGTAGCTGTTGCCGCCTCTTCCTCCGAACTTGTTTTGTGACCGAGAGGGAGCGAGGGAGGAAAGAGGCGAAGCCGGGGAGAAAGCGAGCGAGCGAGCAGACTGAGCCTCGCCGGCCGCCGTCGTCAGTCCCCGGAGGCCTTCGTCTCTCTCAGCCGGGGCCCTCGCCGGCCACCGTCCGCGAAGCCCGCGAGGGACCCCTTCGCCTCAGCCGCCGCCGCCGCCCCTCCTCGGTTGCTCCTTCCTTCCTTCCTTTTCCCTCCGGCGATGGGGCGGCGGGCGCTGGGCCTCCTGCTCCTGCGGGAGGCTCTCTGGGCCTGGGCGGCGCTGCTGCTGCTGCTCCCGGCGCTCCCGGGGCCGGCCTCCTCCTCCTCCTCGGCGGCGGCGGCGGCGGCGTTGGCGGGGGCCTCGGAGGCGGCGGCGGCCAAGGAGTGCGAGAAGCCCTGCGCCAACGGGGGCCGCTGCCAGCCCAGCACCGGCCAGTGCGAGTGCCAGCCCGGATGGGTCGGGGAGCAGTGCCAGCACTGCGGGGGCCGCTTCCGGTGAGTGGCGGGGAGGGAGGGAGGGAGGGAGGGGGAGGCAGGCAGGGAGGTGGGCGTCTGCTCAGCCTGGCCTACCTCACAGGGTTGTTGGAGGAGGGAGGGCTTAAGCACCTGGACCCCCCGCAGACAGGAGGTCAATTACTGGGCAGCCACCCGCCCTTCTGCTCAGCCTGGCCTACCTCACAGGGTTGTGGGGAGGCAGGGAGGGTGGGCTTCAGCTCACAGGGTTGTTGGAGGAGGACTGTGAGCCCTATGGACGAGGAAGGGAGGCTGAGAATGGCTTCTCAAAGGAGTTGATGGAAATTCTCTGGGACCTACTTGACAGGGTTATTGCGTGAAGGAGAAGGAAGGGAGGGAGAGTGGGTGGGTGGAATTCAGCACCTGGATCCCCTCAGCCAGGAGGCTGAATGCTAGGCAGCCACCCACTGTTCATCCTGGCCTACCTCACAGGGTTGTTGGGAGGAGGAGAAGTTGGGGAGGCAGGGAGGGCTTCAGCACCAGGTCCCGTCAGCCAGGAGGTCAAATACTGGGCAGCTGCCTTTCTGCTCAGCCTGGCCTACCTCACAGGGTTGTTGGAGGAGGAAAAGGAGGAGAGGGAGGGAAGGAAGGAGACTCCCGGGAGGGAGGGAGGGCGGGTTGGTGGGCTTCAGCACCTGGATCCCCCCAGCCTGGAGGCCGGTTGGACAGCCGCCCTTCTGCTCTGCCTGGCCAACCTGACAGGGTTGTTGGAGGAGGAGGGAGGGAGGGAGACCTGTGCCTGGATCCCCTCAGCCAGGAGGCCAGTTGGACAGCCACCCTCTGCTCATCCTGGCCTACCTCACAGGGTTGTTGGGAGGAGGACTGTGAGCCCTGTGGAGGAAGAAGGGAGGCTGAGAATGGCCTCTCAAAGGAGTTGATGGAAATCCTTTGGGACCTACCTGACAGGATTGTTGTGTGAAGGAGAAGGGAGGGAGGGTTGGGGGGCTTCAGTAGCTGGATCCCCCCAGCCAGGAGGCCGAGTGCTGGGCAGCCCCCCACTGTTCATCCTGGCCTACCTCACAGGGTTGTTGGGAGGAGGAGGGAGGGAGGGCTTCAGCGCCTGGTCCCCTCATCCAGGAGCCCGAGTGCTGGGCAGCCACCCTCTGTTCAGCCTGACGTCCCTCACAGGGTTGTTGGGAGGAGGACTATGAGCCCTGTGGAGGAGGAAGGGAGGGTGAGAATGGCTTCTTAAAGAAGTTGATATAAATCCTCTGGGACCTACCTCACAGGGTTGTCGGGAGGAGGAGAAGGAGGGGAGGCAGGGAGAGAGGGAGACCCCATAATCAGGGATTCTTATATACTGTACAATGGCATAGTAAAATGGCATCCTGTATAAAATGGTGAACAGCAATGTTTGCTTTATGATTTTTTAAAAAGAATATTTTCAAGCCATGGTTGATTGAATTCATGGATCAGGAATCCCTGATTATGGAGGGCTGACTGTACATAGTTTTCTGTGGGTTTCCAGTATAAGGTAGTGCTTAATTGGCTGTTCTGTAGTTGAATGGTGATGTCCAGATTCACAAAAGTGAGCCTGTTCTCTGAACCTGTGAATCCCTCCCCCTTTTGAAATTCCTAGTGGGAATTTTGCCTTATCCTTGATAGTATTGCTGCCAGTGGTGGAAGATGAGGTTTATTTTATTCAGTGCCTATCAGTCTGTAGATCTGAGATACAGGCAGGTCTCAGTTTACATTGGGGTTGCGTTCCTGAACTTGTGATATAAAACAGAGACCAACTTAAATGAGGAGCGTCAGCTATATAAAGAATCATTGTGGACCAAGGCATGCATTCTGATGGAGCTAAAGTAGCCACAAAATTAGTGATTTGACTCAACCCACCACTAATTTTAAAGCAGTTTAGAGCATAAAACAGCCAACTTACCTTTTCCATGCTGGAACAATGTACAGATGCTCTCCAGAGGGGCCAGAAAGGGCAGCAACTGCTGACCCCAAGGGGGCTTGCCTGGGCTGAGCTGGCTTCCGATTAGACAACAGTTCAGAGGAGTACACAGAGAGCAACTAGTAAGAACCATGTTGTTCTGCTGTGCCTTCACTTGGAAAATTCTCATGAGGTCAGTGCATCTCTTGCTCTGCCCTCTCCATCCGGCTTGCCAACTGAAGAAAGCAGACTACAGTTGCTCACCCTCCAGCTCAGCAAGCTGGGGAAACCCAGCTGCACCCTCACTCCAGGGTTGCAGTTTCTTCCTCCCCCTCTTCTAAGCAAGCAAAAGAAACCCCTTCCTTCAAATGACAAGGTTTGAGTTTTTTCCTTCTCTTTACACTTCTCTCTCTGGCTTTTCTTCACAAACGAAGATTCTGGAAGGACTCATCCCGCGCTTTCTGCAAGCGCGCTGATGCATGAAAAGACCAATCCGAGATAAACAAGTCCGGTTGCAGAAAGCACAGCAGAAAGTCTCCTTGGGTGATGTTTTTGGGTTGTGATTCTTTCTGCATTGTCATTTCTCTTCAAGACTTGTTTGGCATGAGCTCTCAAATAAGGCTGCAGCATTGCGGATAGTGCGTCTCCATGCCTCCCGATGTGAGGCCAGGGCGGACCATTGTTGGTGATCAATTTGGCTGAGCCTGAGGTGTTGTTTCAGGGAGTCCTTGTATCACTTTTTTGGAGCGCCCCTCTTATGCTGACCCGTGGCAAGTTCACCATAGAGAACTATTTTTGGGAGGCGATGGTCCTCCATCCTAGAAACGTGCTCTGCCCAGCGCAGCTGTGTTCTCACTCCTTCTAAGCAGGGTGGAAAAATCCTTTCCTCTCAAGACTTTAGTTGCTTTCTCCCCCTCCCAGCTCTTACCAACTTTGGGAGGTAAAAGAACACCAGTCCAGTCAGCTTTTCTTACTGCTACCCCAAGCCCCTGCTCATCCAAGTAATTGGCCAACATTTAATGATTTGGCTCTGATGTGGCTTTCCACATGGGAAAAGAGCAAATTAATGTATTGATCGCCCAAGGGAAGGGCCATGGCAAATTCCAAACTAAGGTCACTCAAAAGTCAAGCTAGACCTAAAGTAATGTTGCCTGAGAACATCTGGTATCAGACAATAGTTGGCGTAATCATTATCTATAAACAACACTTATCCAGATCCCCAAACCTGACACTAAAGGAGGTAGCTACTGCTATTCAATTCAAACAAGCAACACATCATAGGATAGTTAACATATCCAGAGATCAGTTGTTTAATCATGGAACATTCCTGGAATGCATTGTTTCCCACTCAAAATCACATCCCAGAAGGCAAATATTTCCTATTTTAAACCCCCTGAAAACACCACTCAAGTGCACACAGATCCCCTTCCTGTGGACACGCTGTCCACCTGTGTAGCCAGAGCCTCAGCGCCCAGTTCCTCCCTCTATACTGCCAGTTGATCGCTGATCTACAGAACAGGTTGTATTTCCTGTATACCCCCTCATACTAATCCACTTTTGAAATCCTCATTTTACTCTCGCTAGACTTTTGTGAATGCTTCTTGCATGAAAGAGTGTATGATTGGTGTTATATTTGAACTTTTAATAAAGATCATTGGGTTTTTTTTTTTCATCTTGTGTGTGTCCATTCAGAGCTAGTAGGGGTATACAGAGGTTAAAGGTCCCCTTGTTGCCCCCTCTTGCATTGCTAAGCCGAGTTATTGCTAATTTCCCCAAAATATTAATAACTCGATTTCATGTAGAATTTCCTTGTCACTAGGGTAACATTACCATTCAAAACTCCATGCCAAAACTCCAAAGAGTCTTGCTCTGTCTCCTCTTGCTCTTTGTACTCTTAACTTCTCCCTTCTTGCTTTCCCACTTTGCTCAAATGCACAGGCATACTTGGAGAACTCTGTTGTGGGTGACACTTTCATTTATGTATTTATATCTGGAGAAATGTTGTAAGTTGTAAATTGGGGTAATGCAAATGGAGACTTGCCTATGTTGTTGCTGTTTGCACTAAGAAGAAAATACCCTGGTTTGGGCAAACCTATTGGAAATCTTATTGATCTGGGTGGTTTAAGGATATGCAAACATACTGGGTGTTGCTGTTCTTATTTGCTCCTCTACTTTATAGTTACAGTACAGAGAGAGATTAACATTTTTTGTCATAAAGAATAGGTGGGGGTCTTTGTGCGACTGTTCGGCTGCTTCACAGACCTTACATAGGTCAAAGAACTTCAACATTTCCTCTTAGAAAAGGTAAGGGAGCTGTGAAAATTCTACCATTTGGTTTTTAAACATCACAATTCATCTAGGAAATCCCCATGCATAATTTCAGTACTGTTGTCTGCCATGGCCTCACATCAGGAGGCATGGAGACGCACTATCCACAATGCTGCAGCCTTATTTGAGAGCTCATGCCAAACAAGTCTTGAAGAGAAACGACAACGCAGAAAGAATCACAACCCGGAAACATTACTCAAGGAGACCTTCTGCTGTGCTTTCTGCAACTGGACATGTTTATCTCGGATTGGCCTTTTTAGTCATCAGCACGCTTGCAGAAAGCGCGGGATGAGTCCTTCCTGAATCTTCGTTTGTAAAGAAAAGCCAGAGAGAGATGTTGTTGAGGACAGAGTGTACATCTATTCTTGAGTACATGAATGCATAAGACATTTATAGGTATCCTTTTCTGAACATTTCCAGGTTAATTAAACAGTGATGGATATGAGTGTAGATGACTACAAAATCAAGTGAGAGCCAGCATGGTGTTGTAGTTTGAGTATTGGACCAGGAGACCAGGGTTTGAATCCCTGCTTGGCCATGGTAATCTACTAGGTGACCTTGGGCAAGTCACACTCTCTCAGCCTCAGAAGGCAAAGGCAAACCCTCTCTGAACAAATCTTACAAAAAAACCCCTGTGATCACTAACTATAGGATCACCATAAGTCAGAAATGTCTTAAAAGCTCACAGCAACCACCACAAAATCAAGGTATGCTATATAGGGCAGCATTGGATAACTGTGATGCTCTGTAAGTTTTGAGTTTGTAACTCCCATAATAGTTCACCATTGGCTATACTATTTAGGGCTGGTGGGTGTAGGCCAAAAACATCTGGAGGGCCACTGTTGCTGTCCTTTGGCATATAGTTTCTTCTAAACTGAGTCATCCGAGATGTACCTGTGATCTTGTAGCTCTGTGTTGAAGCTCAAGAGTTTGGCATTTCTTACTTCTGGGAGCCTCAGGCTAGTGATACTCCTTTTATTGCTTTTAAGGCTCTCCCTCCCCAAAATAAGATATGTAGCACCCTGAAGGCCTCACCTCTTAAATTTTCAACCTCCTTGCCATTATCTCCATCTTTACCTACTTTTACCGTAAGCACATACAGAATAAGTTAAAGCAATTCTGCAGTTAGAGCTATCTATGTTTGCATGTTAATTTTTGCAGGTTAATTTATCAAAGGACTTCAAAGGACTAGAAAAGTTAGGAGTTGTAGTTTAGCATAGCTGAAAGTTGCCAGGCTGGGGAAGACAACAGTAGAATTTTGAAGTTACAGTATTGAACACCCTAAAGAGTTTATTGATGATATTGAAACATTACATAGATTGATTCGGCTTCTGCAGAGCTGTGTTCAATGTATCCCTGTTGGTGTCTTGGAAGCTGTATTGACAAGTTTGAGAACACTGTTAAAATGCAAGAATTGTTTTTAAAAGTGTTCTGTCCTGTGGGTTCTTGTAGTTAAAGGGCAGACCACAGTTTCAGAGCTTATTTAATTCATGTTTTGCTTTTCTCACTTGTTCCTCAGCTGCTTATCGCACATGAAATTACTTTCCAATCCCATTTAAGGCTGCCACTCGCCTTCCTCTAAATAAATGCCCTCCTTTAGGGTTGCTTCTTTATTTCTCTTTTGCATCCAACACCACAAGCGAGCTTAGCACTGCAGTATCCGCCAAGTGGGTTTGTAATCTCTGTCTGATACAATCTGCCTTTCAAGCCAGCATTTTCTTGCTTGCTTCTCACATCATTGCATTTTTAGCCCACCCTTGCTCTAACCTGTATCTTTCACCCTGTTCTTGGAATGTTAATAAATAGATTTTTGTATTATCTGATACTACATGTCTGAAGAAATAAGCCCACCTGCTTCCAGCCAGACAATTTGGATTTCTGCTTTTTTCTGCTTTTGTCTCCATTGTGTGTCAGTGTTACTATCCCTTTGCTGACACGCTTAAGAAACAGCTTTCCTCAATGGCCTTTGTTCACCCCGCATTATAACAACACAACAAAAAAGGTGAACTTAGAAGGCACTGAAAGGAATGGCAGGGCTTGTGGGTTTTTCTTCTCATTGCTTCTTCTCCTAACTTCTTCTAAGGTTGATGGGTATGTCTGTCAGATTTTTTACACAACACATCAGGAAGCAAACAAAGGACACCAGAGTAACTCACCCGTCTTCTTTCCATATTGCCTTATACAAAGGAGAAACACACACACACTTTTCTACGTGGACCTAGATTTAGAGAACATGCATTTCATAGAGGGCCATGACGTCACCTTTCAAACAAAACTCCCAAAGTGAAGTCGAAGGCTTTCACGGCCAGCATCCATAGATTTTCCTTGGGTTTTTTTTTTTCTGGGCTGTGAGGCTGTGTTCTGGAAGAGTTTATTTTTGATGTTTCACCTGCATCTGTGGCTGGCATCTTCAGAGAATGGTTGGGTAGGAGTGTGTGTGAGGTTTATATACTGTGAGCCCCTGTTGGAGAAGATACGTAAATTTGTGTATTTGAATGGCTAGTTTCCGGGTGGAGATATGCAAGGAGGATTAGTGTCTGTTTGGCTAATGGTTGGTTAATGGTCCATTATCTCCTGGAAATCCCCCTGTCCCTGGGTGGAGTTCATTTGTAAGTGTTGATTTTTGATTTTAGTGTTTTTCAGGACTGGCAGCCAGATTTTGTTTACTTTTTAGGGTTTCTTCTTTCCTGTTGAAGTTGTCCAGGTGTTTGTGGATGTCAATAGCTTCTCTGTGCATTCTGACATGATAGTTGTTGGCCTGCTCCAGAATTTCAGTGTTTTAAAATAACATTTTGTGTTCAGATTGGTTTATAACATGTTCTGCTACTGCTGATTTTTCTGGCTGACCCAGTCTGCACTGCCTCTCATGTTCCTTGATTCGTGTTCGCACGCTGCATTTAGTGATCTCTATGTAAACTTGTCCACAGCTGCATGGTATGCGGTAAACTCCTGCAGCTGAGCCACAGATGCAGGCGAAACATCAGAAATAAACTCTTCCAGAACACAGCCTCACAGCTCAGAAAAAAACCCAAGGGAAAACTTCCCAACTAACATTGGAGTGTTGTACTTTACATTTTGAATTGTGCCCTTCAGGATTCTTGAACATAAATATTTAGCAAAGTTTTCCAGTATGTAAGCATACTTGTATTTCTGTTAAACATTATAGCTCTTAGCTGGACTGTTTAATGTGATTTTTACTTTCAGGTTGTGAACAGACATTGGTTGTGAGAGGCACATGAATCATCATACCTTTGTAGGCTATGAATTAGGATTCCTGCTAATTCCTCTTGTGGATTGCCAATGCCATCTTTCGCAGTTGAAGCAGGTCATGGGAATTTTGGTTATCCACAGTTGGCGACAGCAGGGGTTGGACACAGGAGGGAAAGGAGGAGGAGAGCTTGCCTCCCTTCTCTGCAGGAGGTTCCTATGGTGCAGCAGAGGTGGACCAGGAAGTGAGAGGTGGCAGGGGGGTGGACAGGAAAGCCTGCCCCCCACCCTCCTCCAGCCCGGTTCCCTCCCATCCGCCTTACCCTCTCTCTGTGGCAGGAACCCACTGGGCTGCCTTCTTCTTCCTCTTCCTGCCTACCTTCCCCTCCTCCATAACATCACAGGGTGTTTACTATTATCCATGGGAACCCCCAGAACCAATCCCCCGTGGATATAAGGGTGCTACTGTATTTTCTAGTGTAAAAACTGAAATTGCACTAACTTGTCTCATAACAATGGGGTCATCATTTGTATATGATGAACATCCCCCCCACAAGACAATTCTCCATACAGTAAGATTCATGCACTCTGCAAAACTGTACAAAGCTAAAACTCCAGAAGATATAGCATCAACACAGAGAAGATCATTCTAAAACACACAAAGAAGCTGTAGCCTCTCATCATACTAATCCTAGCTTCATACTGTGCTCATCATCTGGGAATCCCAGAATTATAGAAGGGCTATCCACTCCAACCCTATTTTGCCATGCTGGAAAACACAATTAAACCACCCCCAACAAATGGGCCATCCAGCCTCTGTTTAAAAACCTTCAAAGAAGAAGACTCCACCAATGCTGTTTCCTGCAGAGAAAATGCTGTTTTCTGTGCAAAATAACCACATGCAAATTGTGTGCAGAGTAAGTCCCAAATTGCAAATAGCCTTCAAAAACTGTGGTTTTCAAAGACTTTCTTGCAGTGGGAAGAAAACTTCTAAAATTGCTACCTTTGAGAAAAAACCTAGTGAAGAATTACAGCCCTAAGTCAGAACCTGAAAACATAACTTTTCTGACCACTACCAAAGAGATACCCTGAAAAATGTTGCATGCAAGCTCCCCAACACAGTTAACGACAGAGGGGATGATGCCTTTTCAGTAGAAGATACTGCTCTTGAGAGAGATCCTGTATGGAAATGTCATTTATATAAACTATATGCTATTATGGAAAAAAGAAAAAAATTCAATAAAGATAAAAACAACTATATGCTGTGTCACAGTCAGCCCAACCCTCTGGTACCTAGTATAACGCACATTCACACAAACCAAATGCATTATTCTGTGTCTTATAACTGCAGGTTGTGTTTGCCACAGTTCAACCTAAAAACTCCTATGAAGCATCATAATTAAATATAGGCATAAGCACCCCTCAGGAGATTGGACAATAAGACTGCTATTCATTTAAAAGAAATCCCTTAGCAGAAGCAGCTGGGGGAGATCAAACATCAACGGACTTAACAAAAGCTCCTCTTCACAGCTTGAACAACCCTTTCTAAAAGGTCAACAGGTCTTTTGAAGGCTTGTCTGAGTAAATGTGAATCTGGGACAGCATTAGAGAAGACCAACATTTCTCTGGGGAAACTGATTTTTCATGCACAGGAAGAAACTATGTGAAGTCCAGTCTCTCTTGCCTTTGGCACAATAAAAACTGGACAGCTCAGCTGTGAAGCAGAAGTTTAAGGCTGGAGGAAAATGGATTTAACTACTTGAAAGCAATGTAACATTTAGTTATTTATACCCTGCTCTTCAGCCACAAGGCTATCAGAGCGGTTTACAAATTGTTTTTAAGCAATAGCAATTTACACATCTACACTGAATTAAGCAGTTTCCAGTGTGTGTTAGCTAACTCCAAAGTATTTCTAATTTCCAGTCATATAGCCTGAAGGGCTAGTAAACCTGTGAGAAGAAACTAAACATGTAGCATCCAGTCATAATTTAGCAATTACTTTCCCAAAGCCATTCCAAATAGAATTGGAAATAAAATGGCCAATATTGTGCTGCCTGTACAACATGAAACCTGGCCTATTATGTACAATTATGGTCGCAGCACCTTAAAAAAAGAATACTGTACAACTAGAAAATGTGCAGAAAAGAGCAAACAGAATCATCGACTGGAGCAACCCCCCAAATAGAAAACCTACAATGCCTGGGGCTGTTTGGCTTGAGGGGGAAGAGGGGGAGAGGGTATAAAAATTATACATAGTGTGGGGAAAGCAGGTAGCATATTGTTTTTCCTCCTCTCGGAAACTAAAGCCTAGGGTCACTCCATGAAATGGAATGGTAGCAGATAAAGGACATATAAAAAGAAGTATGTGTGGTGTAGTGGTTTGTATGTTGGACCATGACTCTGGAGACCAGGGTTTGAATCCCCACTCAGCCATGGAATTCCTGTAGGTGACCTTGGGTGAGTCTCTAAGCCTCAGAGGAAGTTGATGGCAACCCCCCCCCCCCGAACAAATCTTGCCAAGCAAAGGCCATGATAGGTTCACCTTAGGGTCACCTCAAGTTGGAAACAACTTGAGGGCACACAACAACAATTGTATTCATGTCCCCCCCCCCCGGCTTTTCTTCGCAAACAAAGATTCAGGAAGGACTCATCCCGCGCTTTCTGCAAGCGCGCTGATAACTAAAAAGGCCAATCTGAGATAAACAAGTCCGGTTGCAGAAAGCAGAGCAGAAGGTCTCCTTGGGTGATGTTTTCGGGTTGTGATTCTTCCTGTGTTGTCGTTTCTCTTCAAGACTTGTTTGGCGTGAGTTCTCAAATAAGGCTGCAGCATTGTGGATTGTGTGTCTCCATGCCTCCTGATGTGAGGCCAGGGCGGACCACTGTTGGTGATCAGTTTGGCCGAGCCTGAGATGTTGTTTCAGGGAGTCTTTGTATCGCTTTTTTGGAGTGCCCCTCTTACGCTGACCCATGGCGAGTTCACCGTAGAATAGTATTCGGGTTGGTGGTCATAATTACATTTTGTGATTTTAAATTCCATCATTTGGCTCTGTGTTACGTGAATACAGTACCAAAAAAAATACTGTATTCATTTAACACAGAGTCAAATGATGGAATTTAAAATCACAAAATGTAATTATGACCACCAACCCGAATAGTCTTAAAATAGACTTACCGGTAGAGTAGTCAGTGGTTGCTAGTCACTATGTCTATGTGTTATCCCCAATATCAGAAATAGTGCACTTCTCAGTACCAGTTGCTGGGGACCAGAGATGTACTTGTGGGGCAAACCCTACACGTGAAGGTCTACTGAGCCCAACCATCCACTGACAATCCAATCAGGCCAGCAGTCCCTGTTCCTGGATCGTCATCACATCTCACCATTCTTGCCTCACTAGACACCTCTATCTCTGGAGAAAATGACATGCACCCCAAAAAACAAATCTGGTTTGCAGTAATAGAAATAGTGGTTCAAGACTAGATCTTAGTAGAAGCAGAACTGCATCAGCAGATGGCAAATCAGATACGGGGGTGCTACGGTATAATGAAAACAGGTATCAGAGGCTAGTGTTGTTCTTGTTTATGACAGTATTTAGAACAAGAGCAGGATGTCAGTAAAACGTATGATAATCATGCTGCCTGTATTTTCTTTTTTTTCAGGCCAAGCACAATCATTAGGTTCCACTTTAATCATTTTGCTGGATGTGGCCCCCTAGGGTCATTTTTATGGTCCTCCATGATCCTCAGGGGTAGAAGAATGGGAAATGTCCATCATATTTAGAGGCTCCTTGGCCCTCCCAGAGGTAAAAATTTTATTTGTCCTAAAATGCCCTATAGGGAATAGGGTGGCATGTCCACCAGTTTTAGGGGCTGCTGGGCCAATTTAGACCCAGGGAAGAACTTTTTTGAAACAAGAAATGACTTCCACTCACTTCATGTTATTAAAAAAATGCCTTTCATATGGAATGCCCCCAAACATGGTGAAAATGGTCGCCATGTCCCCTGGAGGGCCTTTGGGGGCAGAGAAGAATGTTGTTTGTTTTGTTTTTGCAGGATTGGGTGCAGTGGGGTCTTGCCGTAATTGCCCACCTTTGGTGTAAATATAGAATTGTTTTTATTGAATAAAGTTAGTTTTAATATGGCACCAGAATGAATGAGAATAGTCTTATTAACATGGAAGAGAGAAGGAACACTGTTGATTAAAAAAAAAAACATAGGAGAAGAGGAGGAATGTTATCTGTAGTGTGGTATATTTGTTGGTAGAGCCCTTAGTACTTGTGATGCTGTCCCTTTGACTATCAAGCCATGAGATGACCACCAAAAATGCCCTGTGTGGTGGCCTTTGCCCTCTGGTGAGCTAGTCGATGCACCATTTAAAGAATTAAGCTATCAGGTCATGTTTCAAGCTCTGATGCATCCAAACACATATCGAGATTTTAATTATGAGGCAGTAGGTGCATATAGATGATCCACCATAGGATGGGAGCTATTAATGTGAGTACCTGGAACCTGTTTTCTGTGTTACCAGGCAATTAGACAGTTCTTGTATAATAATCTGTGTGTGTGTTGGGAAGAGAGAGGAAAGAAATAAGCTGTGGTTTTGCCTAGAAGGAGCACAAGAAAGAAATGGTCCATCTGGGCAAATAACGTAACTGTTACTTTCTAATGTTGCAGATGCTTTAAATTGCATTTTAATCTGCAAGAGGTGGAGTGAGCGGAGTGAGCATGATGTGAGCTGGCTGTTCTTATTTAATTCTTCTCAGATTAATGGGTTTTTAATTGGCCTCCTAAGTAGTTCATGAATCTAAAGAGCTGTGTGTTTACAATTTATATAAACCCTTTGGAACTCAGTGCTGAAGGATAAACACATTTCAATGTATAGAAATCTTTTACTTTCTGTTCTACCTTGATGATGGGTGGGGGATCACTTTTAATTCACTCATTTTGTTACTTACCTTTCTGACAATAGAGAACTGGCTTACATAACTTAATTTAGGGCAGACTTAAATAGATTTTTCAGTTTTCGTCATTTTCTCCTTATGCTCTTGACTGATACATTCATAAGTTTATCATCTCAGGAGTGGGTGGGTCTTGATAATCCCAGGTGCTTTAGGAGACTGGCACTTTCCCATCACTGACAAATCTGTCTAATTTGCTGCTTGTTTCTGTAAAGCAGATTCTCATCCTTAGGACATTGAAAGGCTTCATAGTATTTGTTGACAAGTTGTGTCCCTTAGTGGTATCCTCATATGGTTAAGCTTCTGGGTTGTTCTGTAGGTGTCAATAATAAATACAAGGGAAACAGCATATCTGGTTAGGCTGCCAGTAATCCTTCTCAGCACTGGAAATTGGTGGCAAAGTCCAGTTCCAAAGATCTCCATTGGTGTTGAACAGGCTGATCTCAAAGCAACATACCGTACCTTTGTCATCAGCTGTTTTGAAACAAAAAGCACAGGTGTCAATAACACACCTCCCTCTTTGTATAAAAGATGGGAAACATGGGATGGGACCTTGAGGTAATTTTCAATGGCAGAAATCAGTGGACCAGAGTGATAGGTGCCTCTTCACCACCACTGCAGCCCCCAATATCCTGCCAAACCACCTCTGGAGAACTAGGGAATTACCTGGATTTGTATTTGGAAGGTTCAGAGGGCTGAATGTGAAAGAGATAAATGTTTTGCTGTGACTACCAGCAGAACATTGGATTTAGTACTCACATTTTTATGGCTTGATAGAATTACCCTGAGCTGCCTCAGACCTCTTGTTTTTTAAAGAGAGATGTGGAATTTAAATAAACTAGATAGATAGTGACAGTTTGATACCACTTTAACTGACATGACTTCCTCCTACAGAGCCCTGGGATTTGTAGTTCAGGGAGGTACTGCAGCTCTCTGGCTGAGAATTCTCAATATATTGGGTTTAAAACTTATTAAAAATTAATTTGAAGTTAAAGGCTTTCACAGCCAGCATCCATAGATTTTCCTTGGTTTTTTTTCCAGGCTGTGAGGCCGTGTTCTAGAAGAGTATATTTCTGATGTTACGCCTGCATCTGTGGCTGGCATCTTCAGAGAAGATCTGAAGATGCCAGCCACAGATGCAGGCGAAACGCCAGAAATAAACTCTTCCAGAACATGGCCTTACAACCTGGAAAAAAAAAACAAGGAAAAACTATTAATTTATTAACTAAATTTATTAACTGAAAGCATCTTTAGGAGTTTTTGAAATTTCTGCTTGTTGGCAAGAGATGCCTACTTGTTGAACGAATATGCCGAAATAACTTGGTGTCAGACCCAGTAAGTCATAAACTTTGTTTCTTATGATGTAATAAACAAATGTTTGATGTGGCCTTCTGGTTCTCTGACTGCAGCTTCAATGTGAGTCCCCGCAACTGCTCTGGCCGAGGGGGATGCAGATTCATCAACAGCGGCAAAGTCATTGAACGTGAGTGTGCAGAGCATAGGAAAGGAGGAGCCTATGACATTCCATTTTTCCCAGAAGACTGTGGCTTCCCAGAGAGAGGCCAGTGCCGTTGAAATGTCTCTCAGGGATGTATGTGCTACGCTGGATGGCAAGGTAGGTGAGAAGCTGCATCCCTGAAAGTTTGCAGTGGTTAGCAGAGTTTCAGAGTTGGCTCTCTTTTCTTTCTTTCTTTCTTTCTTTCTTTCTTTCTTTCTCTCTCTCTCTCTCTCTCTCTCTCTCTCTCTCTCTCTCTCGGTGGGGTGGGGTGGGGTGTTTCCTGTTGAATGTCAATATCCTGACAGACAATAATCCCTAACCTTGCAAATTTTGCTACCAAAATTTCAGCTGTCTCTGGATTTGCATTCCCCTGTCTTCTTACGAAATTGGCCCTTCATTTCAATGTCCTTTAGCACCCAGCACCCTCTTGTGGGCCCTGACTGAGGATTTCCCCCATATCTCTTCCATTCATTTGCTTTCTCTTTCTTTCCATTCCCTAGGTCTCCTTTTATCCTGTTTTTGCAGTTTGTCCCATAATTCCTAGCCCTATTTCTTTGTCTTTCTTTCTCCTTTTTTCAAGGAGTGTCTTTTCAGCTTTCAGCATCCTTGATTTCTGCCTCCTCTGCTGCTAGGCACTGGATTGGAATCTCAACTTGTCTTCTTGATCCTTCACATTAGCTTCACTTAGAGCTGTTCTTAGCAAAATACATTAGCTTCTTGATACCACTGCATTGTGCTTATTTCGTTTCCACTTATACGGCTAAAAGATAAATGGCAGAAATTAAATGGCAGGAAAGAGTCAAGCAGGCCTTACGTGTGCTCACAATGTGTGTGTCTTTCCTTTAACAGCTTCTCCACTTAAGTTTTTCCATCTAAGTTTAAGTTTAAGTCTCTGCAGTTGCACTCCTATTGTTCCAACAGGCTTCCCATAGACAACTGGTTGGCCATTGTGTGGACAGAATAGGTCTTTGGCTTGATCCAGCATGGTTCTTCCTATGTTCTAGCAAGTCTGAAGCCATTTAATTGTAATTTTTTTTTTTTTGGCCTTTTCACATCTCCAGTGAATATTGTGTGGCCAACAGCCAGTTGTTCATGTTTTTATAACATATCAGTGCCTGTAATGTTTTGTGTATCCAAAGTGTTTGGGTACAGAAATCTGATCACATAGGTTGACAGGTAGCATGTTCTGCTCTACCTAGGTACAGACTGCTCAGTTCCTGTTCTAGCCAACCACTCATTTTAGACCCGTGAAGAATTCTTCATGCTGAAATGTCCTAGAGTGCCCCATAAAGCCATACTCCAGGATAAGGTCATGTGAATGGTTGGCGGCTACATATTCATTCACACATATCCCCAAACGTTTTTGCTGTGGATGAAATGAAACAGAAACCTGCACAAGATTTAAATGGGGTAAGATAATATTGAGGGGAGAGAATGAGGGGGGCGAAGTTTTTGATGAGGATTAGTGATAGCATTTGGCTACTTTCTGTTCATCCAGTTTCAAAGGCAACAGTGTTTCTATGTTAAAGTTCAGCTCTTGACTCCCTTGCATCATTAAAACTACTGATTATAAAATAATACTTATTTTCTTCACACTGTCTACTTTTACCCCAAAAGAGGGGCTTTTACACCTTTTTAAAATAATTTGTAAGCTGTTTAAAGAGGCATGTATTTGATGGGCAATTTTAAAATAATTAATGTGAGTCTTTCACTATTCCTACTTGCTGGCTGTGTAGGACTTCGCTAAACAGAGTGAAGTAGCAGCTGACTTCAGTAAAAGCTAACCAGAGGTAGCAGTTCATGCGAGTGTATGCCTAACTGGCTTGCAGCCACAGAAGTTCACAGGGAAAAAAACATTGAAGGAGAAGCTTCTTACTCATCTTCTGTTTGAATGATGTCCAAGGAGAAAATGTGAAGATAGTGCTAAACAAAAAATAGAATAATCTTCCTGGTTTTCATTGTATCTCCCACATATTGTTTGAATTTATTTGAAGTTACTTGAGATTTCCCCCCCATATTAAAACAAGTACAGAATTTTATATTATCAACAAAATGGTTATGCCCAAATCAATACAGCTGGACCCCTGTATCAACAGGGGTTCAGTTCCTGTACTTACTGTGGATACTGGAAACCACAGATGATAGCAAATGCCATTGAAAATAATGGGACTTCCAGTTTAAAATACCATAGAGTTGCCTTGGAGGACCTAGAAAATGTATAGAAAGGATGCCTCTCTAGGCATTTTCTAGGAAGACTCTATGGTACATGTTTCTTTTTTGTGTCCCATGGATAACTGAAACCACAGCTATTGGTGGATACAGGGG
Organism: Gambelia wislizenii; assembly: GCA_030847615.1. Taxonomy (NCBI): domain Eukaryota; kingdom Metazoa; phylum Chordata; class Lepidosauria; order Squamata; family Crotaphytidae; genus Gambelia; species Gambelia wislizenii. The sequence continues at coordinate 6,791,622 of JAUMIR010000005.1, forward strand.
ATCTGACTGTACTGGTTTTATTTATGAGCTAGCTTTATCCATAAATATCCCTTTTTTCTTTTTCTTTTTCTTTTGGCTTGTCCTATTCTTCTCCCTTGGGTATTGTGAGTAGTATAAATAGCAGCTTTGGACCTGAGTCCAAAAGGACACACCAGTGCACACCTGCATGTATCACCTTGTTTCTGGCAAGTGGATCCCTCTCAACAGCAGTGTAAATGTAGTTGTAATCAAATATGGTCATTCCCTGGCCTTACGTGAAGTGACTTTTCTTCAGTTTTTTGGTCTGTGCTTCCAGGCTTGTTTGAATGCTGGGACTGCTGTAAACAGAGATGGTCTTCTAGAAGATGCCTGGAAAGCAGAGTGTTATGTATTCACATCAATTAAGGCAGTTGCTCCCAAGAGAATTTCACCAATTTTACCCTTCCCTGATCAACCCACCTTGTTCAATGTTACTGTTTTAGTGCTCAATGGTGATTGAAACTAGGCTGTATAAGGCTGTTGGTGGTACATCTGATATGTGTGATTAATTTGAGAAAGTGTTGTCCTACTGGTAACCATCCACTTGAACTACGTGGGCAAGTGTAATTCTCCCTGCAGTATAGAGAAACAATCCACCTAAAGGCAGATTTTCCTTGTGCATCTCTCAGTCTAGGCAGGAGTTCGTGATCTTTTGAAAGTTCAGTACGTAACTTCTTAAATACAACATCTTGCTCTCATGCCTTTGCCCAGTTGCAATGATGTGTTGGCGGCTTACCATGAATGCTAATTCTTGAAAGCTTCAGAGGAGCATTTTTCCCAGCCCAGCCCAGCTGAATGGCAGCATATTAATAATATGTGGTAATGAAGGAGAATGTCTTCACCTGGGTGTGTGTGTGTCTATTTTGTATATTTTTCTCTATTTCTTTTAACTGTAAAGTCAGAGCTGTAGCCAAGCAACACGGCCTAACAGATGATTTATACAAGTATGAAGTTAATAGCTTCCCTCCCCCCCCCCCCCGTATATTTGTTTGTGTATTCACTTTGCCTCTGGTCAGCAGAAAAATTCTGGCTTTCTAGTCAGTGATGACATCTGCTACGAATTGATTTACAGACCTAAAATTTAGGGAAATGTTCTCATAATAAATGAAACAGGGTTCTTTTTCACCCTTAAGCAGTCTTTTTAGGATGATTGAAAGATATTTCTCTGCAGGGAAGATGTGGAAACGATAATAAGTGTATTGCCCACGCATTTAGTGTTTGTAGTGCAGGGATGCTCAAGGGCCTTTTTGGTTTACATTTTTAAGCAAACTCACATAATTTTGCATCTCTCAGCTTAACATGCTTTCAAGAATGTGTATAGCCTACAAAGTGACAAAAGTCCATACAAATACAAACCAATTTTTGTAGCTTTTAAAACAAGTTGTGGGATAGCATGCACTTATGAAGGCATGTGAAAACAGACAGGAACTGTAAATGGAGTAATCTGTTCATCTCTAATGTAGTATTTAAATGGAAAGCTAATGTGTACATTTAGTTCTGAAGGGTTTGAAGAATGTTTTTTGGTTTGGTGAAGAGAAATGATTTTATTTATATATATATATATATATATTAGGTGATAACTGTTTAAACAGCGGAATGTGTGGGAAAAGTAGGGTAGATATGTTTCCTATCAAATCTGCAGAGTGTGTGTATTCAAATCTGACACCAAATTCATGTAAATATATATTTAATTTTGGAAGACATTAATTTTCTTTTATATTCAAAAGATAAAATTATTTCATAGGGCCCAGCTAGACATGAATCTTTCTGAAGTGATTGTAGGAGGATATATAGATGATCTAAACAGGTTATTAGGGCTGAGGGCTGTTGAACTGCTCACCTCCACCAGATTCTCCAGTGGATTTCCTCATAGTGGGAGTTAAGTTGCATGTTTTGTGCTTCACTTGGGAGCAAATTAACTGGGTGGAAAGATGAGAATTTTGAGGTGAGAATCACAGATGGAAAAAGGATTCCTCTTACCTACTTCTCCCTGTGTACTTTAAATCCATTTGTAGAGGTTCACTGGTCACCAGCTTCAGATAAATGTGTTTGCAGCCATGATAACTCATTTGGCCCTAAAGTGAATCTGTGATGTACACTGTATGCAAACTACATTGAAATGTTTCAGCAACTAGCTGCCTGCTTGGCCCAAATCTCCACCTATTCCGCCAGCTTGACATGCTTTCTGCAGTTTGTTGATAGCTGAACGTTCATCCCAAGAAACACAGACCAGCACATTATCTTTCCTGGGCAAAAAAATTGCTCAGAAGGAAGCATATGTCAGCTGCTTTCCCTTTTTCCTTCCAGGAATGTGCTTCTGGCGCATTTTATAGGAAAGCAGCTGAGTGAGTAGGGGATCTGGTGGTGGTATTGGTGGTTTATAGAATATATTGTCTTAGAATCTCTGCAACACTGGCCTGTGTTATCCTTGAGGAAACACTTGTTCAATGGTCCTTTGAGCTACCTCACCTAAAAGCTTGAGTTCTTGAAGTTATCTCTTGATTTAGAGGACATCTTGAGCAGATTAAGCCAAAGTGGTCTCTGAAATCTCACTTCTCTTTATTTGCGCAGGATAATTTTTAAAGAGAGCAAGTTTTCCCAATACTTGCTTTCTGCTGTGATCATCAGTGGGATCATGCCTTTGGAGGAAACCCTGAAACGTCCATGAGCCATGGCGCCAAGTACTTCTCTTCACATTCTGATGTCTTGTGACCTGAGTAAGTTCCATTTAGCAGCTGAATTAGACCCAGAACAAAGCCCTGCTTTCCATAAAAGCTGGTCTATAAACTTGTAGTGTGGTATTTTTTCCCCCTTGCCAGTGACTAAATTGTTTAGAAATTGATCTCCCTGGGCACGTATAATTCAGAGTGAGGTTAGTGAATTCTCCAGGTGCTGAGCTCTTAGTGTCAGGGGATGATAGGATACTCAATCCCCGGCAGAAGCCAAAAAAAACCTATCTCAGCAGACTTAGTAGCAACCCATTCCCAAAAATACTCACACACAGAGTGTTTGACATCCAAATAAGCAGGAGGCACTTTTATCTTCAAAGTCAAACAGTTGCAATATGTACAAATGTTTACAATTGAAGGACGAACTGTTTCAGTAGGCATCAGCATTCACAAGAAGAAGAGGAGGAAATGAGCTCTGTTCTGAGCTCTCTTATATACACAGTTACAGGGCATTGGCTTACTCAACCACATGATCTTACACACCAACAAGAAACCTCCTTCTGTAGCTGTGGCATGACTAGGCAATTCATGGAGCCAGCCATTATGACTGAGCATGACTCTGCAGTTGTTTGGCCATTTTATAAGGGAGTTCACTCTCTAACTCCAGACACTTAGTTCAATCCTTTTTTGAAGCTGCTTTAGCAACAGATGGTAAACGAAAGACGGATTGACAGGAAAACTTTGCGCAACTGTCCTGGAGTTGCAGGGCCTTGTAAATATACTCAGAGGGTGACTAGGTAGTTAACTACCTTTTCTCCTTAGTCCCAAATAACAGCTGCTGCATCTGTGGGAATATGCAAACATGCAGCTTTTCTACACCACTTTTCAAAACAAGGAGTGACAAGAAGGCTGTTTCTGGTTTTAAGACACTACAGAACCCTCCCTTCCCCCTTCACTGTAGGGTTTCTAGCCCAGAGTCCTCAAAAACAGGCAGGAGGTGTGAGCTGTGTGTGGACCATGCTCCGTACTAGCGTCCTTGTTTTGTGTTTGTTATTTAAGTACACACATATATCCCTGGTGGCATTTTCAGGTAGATCTAGGAAAAATCCTGTCTGAAACCCAGAGCAGGGGTGGACAGAGTGCATCCCATGGGCCATATGTGGCCCTCTGGGGTCCCCCAGGAGTAAAAAAAAAAAGAAAGAAATTCTGCTCACTTCTTTCTGTTATAAAAGGTTTCTGCTCAAGGTGGCCCCTATTTCCTCTAAAGTGCACTGAGGGACTTTTTTTCCAGTTGTGGCCCTCCAAGGGCTCCTGAGGGGGCCAATGTAGCCACCTAGTATTCCACAGTTGCCCCCCTCCCCACCCTATAAGGATGCTGCTGTCTTGTGTAGAGGGTGCTGAGCTAGTCATAGCTAGTCTGAGCTATGAACTAACAGTTTTCCTTGGGTCATAAGGCAGCTTCCTGTATTCCTGTAAATGTAAAGGGTTACATTTCTTTCAAGATACAGAATTCAAAAAGTTCCCTTTTCCCTGATGCTGAAATGAAGAAGTTGTAGTCACATCTCTGTTGTTGTTTTCTTTAAGACTATTGCAATAATGACAAACTATGTTTGTCAGCTGGGGTTGGCAACCTCTACAGTTAATTGGATCAAACAATAATTTCAGAAAGAATGGGACAGAAGTATTGCCATGTGAAGGCTGTTAGACCCCCCCCCCTTTCTTTCTTTCAGAACTGAAGGAAAAATAATTGAGTCCTCTCACAGAATGGCTACCATGTTAGAGGCCCAGTCTGGTCCCATGGGAAGGGGATTTGGTTGGGTTTGGGTTCAGCTCCCATCTCAGCCATGAGGGGAATTAGTTGTTTTTTTTAGGAAGTCCCTTTCCGAGCCTCATGTTCCCATCTGAAAAATGGGATAATGGTGACCTCTCTTGCTTGGCTTTTGATGAAGATTAATGATAGTATTTGGCTACTTTCTGTTTGGTGCCTTGGAGAGAGAGAGAGGGCCTATAAAATATAAGTGAGTGAATAAATCAATCTGGGCAGGGTTCATTTTCTAATTCACTTGGTTTTATAAATAAAATGTTACCTGTGATTAAAAAGGAAACAGAGCAAACATTCATTATGTAGACTCCCTTTTGCATATCTTTACACATTCCGGTGCCATTTCCCTTGCTGGGTCACAGTGAGATCTGCATTAGCAGGGCCTTCTGTCAACACCGTCAAGTGATAACTTGATTGAATTATGTTGACGTTCTGAAGTGTGAAGGCAGGTGATGCAGCCTCTCTCCGGCTTTGTCATTCACCCTTTACAGCAGTGCATTTTACTCCCTCCCCCCTGCAACTTTCTCGAAATGCCTGTTGTGCCCCATCTTAGGAAACAGTGGCATGAATGTTAATGTTGCCAAGTACTTTACATGCCATTAGTGTCTCTTGACAGAGGTTCAACAAAGTACCTGGCAATTTTTTATTTATTTATTTTTTCGGTGGTTGTTGTTGGTTTAGCTGCTGCATCTCCCAGCATCACATGTGAAAGGGAAATAGATTCCGGAATTTATTTTCTTCCCCTCTTCTTTCCTTTTCAGCTGTTTCTTGTCACTGCTTCGTGTGGCCATTGTGGTTTGGAAGCTTAAGCAGAGCTGCTTGGCATCATAACAGAGAGAGGTGGGTCAAATTGACAGCATCGCTGAAGCAACCTGTCAGCATTGTGTCAGGTCCTTGCATCAGGTTGGACAATTGTGGAGAAGCCAGGCCCACATTTGGGGCTTCAGAAGTCCATGTAGGCCAGTTTGATTAGTTTAGTACTGCTTTTATATTAATTGTGTAAATTTCTAAATGAAATTATTTCTAAAGACCTGTAAATAGCCATTGCATTTCACTTGATTACTGTGGAAAGCAGCTAGAAGAACACTAAGAGCTGCTGCCATCTCTTGAAAGGAGCAGGCACTCTATGGTCCCTGTTGGTTTGGTGGAGCAATAATCCTTCTCCATCGTAGAGGGCAGGAGCTGCTGATCCAGAAAGTGCCGTTAATTCCATTGCTCCTACTTTCCATTGGCAGAGGACTTCAGTACCTAAGGTTGGTTTGTAAAAAGTGAAATAAATGCTTTTTATAAATACTGCATTATTCCTTAAGTTTCCACTTATTTTTTCAGGTGGGTGCATGGAGGTGGAGGTGATTGTGCTCCTGGGTTACTGAGGCTGCAAAAGGAGATGTAGATGGGGAGAGGCTGCAGAGCCCCCCCCCCTCTTGTTTTTATCCACCACTTACTGACATTAAGCTGGCAGCTTGCAAAAGCCTTGCCAATTGCCCTGGTAATACTTCAGGCATGGTTACATTAATAACACATTGATTTGTTTCCTCCAGGCAAGAGTTACCTGCAGAGTTCTCTGACGTGAGCCAAACACGTTTGCACTCCCCTTGTAAAATGCAGTTTTTAGAGTTGGGTGTACATAAAGCAGTGGTGGTGGACATCAGGCCCTGGGGCCAAATCCTTCCCTTGATGTTTCCCATGATGGCCTGTCCTCTTCCCTCTAAAGACATCATTTCTGGCTTGTCAGGCTGTGTATTCTACCGCCACCCCAATTCTAAAAAATTGAAATGCTTCTCCCAAATCTTAGTCAAGGGTGGGCAAAGTGTGGTCTCCCTAGGTGTTGGTAGACTGAAACTCCCATAATGCACCACCTTAGGCTGTGCAAGCTAAGGCTCAGGGAAATTGCAGTCCACCAGTATCTGGAGGGTGATACCCTACCCAGGCTAGCCTACTCAGAGGCAGGGGGAGCTTTAACCTAAAATATGATGGTGTTTCTGGTCCTATCCTTTTAACTTGGGCCCCACCCATGACTGGCATAAACAACACCCACCCACCCACCCCCGCCTTCACTGCCATTTCTCTCAAACAGCCCAGTCCTTGGACTTGAAAGAGGTTCCCAACTCTTGCTCTAAATATCTTTTGGGCTATTCTAGGGTAAGATAGAGATCTTTTCTAGCCCAGCCATGGCAGGAGGAGCAGGGGAGAAACTTTATATAAAAATGCTAGAAATGTGACTGGAACCTGATGAATGTCAAGTTGGTGCTCAGCCAGTGAGCTATTGCCACCTTTCATAATGGAATAAGAGGGGAAATATGTTTTGATGGAGTGTTGTGGCTTGTGCCTGCACCAGTACATTTGCTTACTTTGTACAGTGAGCCAAGGGGTGTCTACATCTTTTAAATCTCCCAGTGTAATTGGCTTGTTGGGATTCTGTTTTCTCCTGCTGCTGTCAAAAGGTATTTGAAATGGACACACACCTCTGCCCTTTTCATTAGATTGATATGGCTTTGCCTGGTTTTCAGGCATGATCTACAAGCACAGAGATAATCCATAGTGCAAAATTCATAAGGATACCACAGGCTGAGTTACTTACGAACACAGATTTTCTCATAGATGGTGAAGTGATAACCGTTAATTAACTCTGAATGTTGGAATCATCAGTGCTGGATTATTGATTCCCCCCCCCACAATGGTATTTATGGAATTGCACATATAAGTCAAGGAAGTGTGGACAAAGCTTTCAAGGTACTCAGAAATAAAAAGGTTAAATGGGAGGTGGTCTAGTGCCCAGCATGTTTTGATCTGTAACTCAGAGACAAGAGACAAGAGAGTAGTGGCTGTTAGACAGATATGTCCTTGGCTTCTGCCTGCTGGCTTTCTTACCAGCTAGCCTCCTCCAGCCTGGTGCCCACCAGATATTTTGGCATAAAATTCCCACCATCCCTATGGCCTTTTTTTTTTTTTTTTTGGTCATGCTAGTTGGAGATGAGATGTTTTGTCCAATGCATCTGGCAGGGTCAGGTTGGAAAAGGACAGATTTCTACCCACCACTTCTGTTTGCATAGTAAAAAAAATAGCTTTCACTACAATTTAACTGAACTTGTCCCCTTCCACTTTTGGTTGTACACAAGAGGTGCTGTAAGAAGAGAGAAAAATGCATGCAGCCTTAAGTCAGTGTCTTCTAAATCTAGGCAGCATGACTCCAACCAAGGTCAACCTTCAGAATTAATTGGGTTGGGGCACAACTTTTAATCAGCCCCTGAGAAGTGATATCTATCAAAACACAAGATACTTTTTTCTCCTTCCTTCTTTAATCCTGTTTAATCCTTCTGTATATTTGCAGAAGGTATCAGATGCAGAAGAAATGTATCATGTGCAGGCCTGTTGGATTATGTGCTTGATTACTCTGCAAGGTGACTGAGAAGGTCTTGTATGACAGAATTAGACACTTGCAGTATTGCTGCAGCAAATGCTGTTGGAGGAAACGATGGGATTTTCTGAATCAGACTTCAAAATGTCATGGGCTGACCCTGAGACCTTCCAATTGATAGAATGTACATTCATTCAAAAAAAGAGAAAGATAACCTTTTCCCTACTTCTTATTCTGCATGAACAACACTCATAAGTGAGTAACTCCAGACTGACAGGGAGTCCCCAGCATCATACCTATGGAAGCAGGAAAACTGAATGTACGAATAGGGTTGCTGCCTGTTAAGTCAACCCTCCTGTCTCAGCAGCTGGGGTCCCTTGAGATCGAGCTGGATGGGGAAGACATAACCTGCAGGCTACATGTGCCCCCCAAGACTACTTTTGGGTGCTCCAAATTCCTCCTAATTTAGATTTTAAAGTAGAATAGATTAAATAATAAAATTTAAATTTAGATTTTAATAGAATAAAGATTTTTTTTTTCTTTTGGCTTGGAGGACAGCAAAATGGAGTTTTCGTGGCAAATTTATTCAGAGGAACTCTGCCTTCCTTTGAAGCTGAGAGAGTGTGACTTTCCCAAAGTCACCCAGTAGGTTTCCATAACCGAGCAGTGATTCAAACCCTGGTATCCAGAGTCCTAGCCCAACACTGAAACCACTGTACCACGCTAGCTCTCCATACAGAGCTATACTGGGATAATAGCTTTGAACTATTAGACTACTGAAAAATATTTCAAATATGCCTTATAAGATGAAAGATTCCTCGTAAGATGCAAAGGCACCTTATGAGATGAACGATTCCACATAATACTTATATTACAAAGTGTCTGTACAGGAAAATAGACTATGAGACATCTATGAAATGTGTGATGCCCTCCATGAGGAACATGTACCTACATAACATGACTGTTTAACATATTAAGTACTGTACATATAACTATAAAACCACATCTTTTTTTCCCTCCTGACTACATTACCTGAAAATCTTAAACTTAAAATTTTTAAGCCAATGCTGATGTTGATGTGCCTACTAGACTATACTGTTGTTTGCAAGTTTAGGAGACCAAAGCAGGTATACTCTCAGGCACTCTGGCTTAGATACAGATGGACAAACGTAAAACAAAGAACACTCAGTCTTTTAAAGAGACTGGAAGTGTACCAAAAATGGCACCACACTTATTTCACTTTTACTGATTTAAAAGGGGCTAAAGCCAAAGAAAAGGCTATTGTTGTTAAATCAGAAATGGCAAGAACTCGCCAATTGTCACAGCTACTTTTCAGAGGGAAAAGAAAGCCTCTTGCAAAAGACTTTGGTAACTTTTCCCACTTTTCGAAGGCTTCTCCTTCGCCTAAGGCATCAATGTCTTAGAATAAGAGATGTGAAGTACTGTATATTGTTTGGCTTCTATTCCCTTTGTGCAGAAGGATTGCAATGGACATGACAGTGCACTTTGTAACAGATAGCATGAGTTTGGGTAAAATTATATTGGCTGACAAAAGAAATTATGAATGTATGGCTTATGGAAGAAAACCCTTTTTTTTTTTTACTAAGTAATGCATTGCTACTAATAAATATGAACTAGTCTATGTTTTGCTTGTTCGTTTCACACCCTGTCTTTCTCCTTGTTCAGGATCCAAGGTGGCCTAGAGCATTTAAAAAAACAGGATAGAGTTTCAAAATTATTTATAAGCAAGTTAAAACAGTTAAACAACAGTTCAGTTAAAAAGAGAAGACTAAAACAATATAAAATGCAAGTAAGAGGTAATAAAAAAGATAAAAATGCAACCCCATTAGAAACCCTTTCAGTCACATAAATTATAAGCCAAAGGCCTCACCTGAATGAAAAGGTCTTTGCCTGCTGGTGAAAGGAATAGAAAGGTGGGGACCAACCAAACTTCCCACAGGAGGGAATTCCACAACTTAGGAGTACCCACTGAGAAGGCTCTGTCCTGTGTCCTCACCAAGTGTGGCAGTGATGGTGGTGGAACCAAGAGAAAGTCTTAACCCTAAGATAAAAAAAACTCAGACAGGATCATACAGGGAGATATGGTCTTTCAGACAGTACAGGCCCAAGCTGTATAGGGCTTTAATGATAATAAACAGCACTTTTTAGTTCTGTCCTGGAATAGACTGGTGCTTTAACACCAGTTTGGTGTTATTGATACGCTTTACCACAGGATCGAGGATGTCCCCATGACAGGAAAGGAGTTGTCCCCATGATAGGGTGAGGGAAGCTATCCTACAGACAGGCTTATAAAATGTAGCGAAGGTGATCTGGATTACACTCTAGACCAGTGGCTCTTAAGCTTTTCTTTACCAGGGACCCCTTTAAATATCTTGTGTTGTTGTGGACCTCCAAGACTTAACTCAAGATTTAAAACCCCGATGATGGTGAAAATAACAACAATACCTAATAACAATAATAATACAATTACACCATCGATTAAACCTTCCCTCAGAGGCACTGAAAGGGGAGGGAAGACCTTTCTTCTGCCTCTTCCTGCAGGTTTGTGGCTGGAGTGGATTGAATGGCAATGTGCAGGCCATGCCATGCCAGTCCTTTTTAATTTTTATATTTATTTATTTGAGTATTTAAGCCCTGCTCTTCAGCCACAAAGGCTCTCAGAGTGGCTTACAAATTGTTTTAGCAATAGCACTTACACATCTACACCACTTTATAGCGCACTAGGCATGCTCCAAGCAGTTTCCAATGTGTGTTAGCTAATTGCCCCCACAAGCCGGGTACTCATTTTAATGACCTGTGAAAGGATGGAACCCTGTAGGATTGAACTCACAATGTTGTGGCTGCAGTCCTTTTTGCCAACAGCTGCACACTTGGGGGATAGATAGGAAGCAAATGCCACTTGAGAAAACTGCTTGCAAAGTGTGGTATACCCTTGTCCTTGAGTGAGTAATTCACACAGCCCAGCACAAGGTGGCACTATTCTCCAGTGCCTCAGTTTTGGTCACATAATACTAATACTAATACTAATACTAATACTAATAATAATAGTTTATTTGTATCCAACCCCTCTACAAAATGCAATTGGGGCGGCTTACAGCATTTAAAATATACATACAAAACCCCCCATCCCACCCACCCCCCTTAAAATACAATTCAATAATTAAACATTTTTTTAAACTTAATAAATACTAAAAAACAACACAATAATATAACTGGATAGGGATCAGACTAATAAGATTTTTTCTCTGATGGCCAGGTATCTATTCAGGAAAGGTCTTCCAGAAGAGATCCATCTTAAGAGCTTTTTAAAAGCTATTTAAGGTGGTAATGTGACGGATCTCATCCGGCAGGCCGTTCCATAATCTGGGAGCAATAGCTGAAAAGGTCCTCTGGGAGGTCGAGGAAAGCCTAGTTTTTAAAGGTTGTAGCAGATTCCTCCCAGAGGACCTGAGTGCACAGGGAGGATTATATGGAAGGAGGTAGTCCCGAAAATAGATTGGACCCAAGCTATTTAGGGCTTTAAAGGTGATAACCAACACCTTGTACTGGGCCTGGAAACTAATGGGCAGCCAGTGAAGCGATCTTAAGATCGGTGTTATATGGTCTCTTCTAGATGTACCCGAGACCAGTCTGTCTTCCATATTCTGTACGAGTTGAAGTTTCCGGGCCAAGCACGAGGGTAGTAGAGTGCATTACAGAAATCAAGACGGGAGGTTACCAGAGCATGTACCACGGTCTCAAGGTCCCCTACTTCCAGGAAAGGGCGCAGCTGGCAGATCAGCCAAAGCTGATAGCAGGCGCTCCTGACCGTTGCATTTACCTGATTTGTCACCTGGAGCAACGAGTCCAAGAGTACCCCCAAACTGCGAACACAGTCCCTGGAGGAAAGTGTGACTACATCCAGGACTGGAGGTTGTATCCTAATACCTGGGTTCGGGGCTGCTACCATGAGAACCTCCGTTTTGTCTGGATTCAACTTCAATTTGTTTTCCCTCATCCAGTCCATTGCTGCCTTAAGACAATCATTGAGAGAAGAGACACCATCTGAAGTCAGAGCTGAAGACTAAGACATAGAGAAATATATCTGGGTGTGATCAGCATGCTGATAACATCCCACCCCATGCCTCCAGATGATCTCTCCCAGTGGCTTCATATATATGTTGAATAGCATCGGGGACAGGATGGTGCCTTGTGGGATGCCAAAATTAAGTTCTTTCCTTGCAGAGCAACTATCCCTGAGCATCTCCCTCTGGAATCTACCCGAGAGGAAGGAGTGGAACCACTGCAGTGCAGTGCCTCTGATTCCTAACTTCGGGCGATCCAAGAGGATGTTGTGATCTATTGTATCAAAAGCTGCTGAGAGATCCAGTAACACCAACAGGGTCACATTACCTCTGTCGATGTTCAGGTGAAGGTCATCAACTAAGGCAACCATGGCTGTTTCAACTCCAAATCCCGTCCTAAAGCCAGTTTGAAATGGATCTAGATACTCGGTTTCTTCCAAGACAGCTTGGAGTTGAAGAGCAACCACCCTTTTGGTCACCTTGCTCAAAAAAGGTAATAAAGAGACTGGCCTGTAGTTCTTCCTATCTAGAGGGGCAAGGGGAGGTCTTTTTAGGAGTGGTCTATCTGCCGCTTCCTTCAAGCAAGATGGAACGTGACCTTCCCTAAGGGATGCATTGATGATGTCCCTGAAGAACATCCTCAAGGCATCACTCCCCTTGGACGGCCAGCCACAAAGGGCAAGGGTCAAGAGGGCAGGTAGTCTTCCTCATTCTACCAAGGAGCTTGTTCACGTCATCGGTACTTACAGATTGAAACTGATCCAGTATAACCTCATCAGCGGAGTTACTGGACACCTCATCAATTGAATCTGCTCCAACCCCAGCGTCTAAATTGGCTCTTATCTGAGAGATTTTGTCTGCAAAGAAGTTGTTAAATACATCACAGAAGGCTGTTGTCAGGTTTAGTAATGAGTTCTGCACAGGTGGAACCTGTGTCAGTTCCCTCACCACCCTAAACAGCTGTTGGGCGAGACTCTGCAGACACAATGTGTGCAGAAGAGAAGGATTTCCTCACTGCACGTATTGCCTCTATAGGACTGAAGAAATTTCCTATGACAAGTCTTGTCAGACAAGAGCCGAGTTTTTCGCCAGACACACTCTAATCGTTATCCAACCTGCTTCAACTTCCTAAGTTCTTCAGTATACCATAGATGGCGATTAGAAGCGGGTTGGAAAGGACGCTTGGGAGCAATCGTGTTGGTAGCTTAGGTAAGGTCGGTGTTCCAGGTATTGACCAAGGCTTCGACAGAATCACTGGCATTACCAACCAATAAACCTTCTAAGGCTTTTTGGAATCCAATTGGTTCCATTAGCCTGCGAGGGCGGACCATTCTAATAGGTTCTCCACCCTCAACAGGATGGACAGTGGCTCTGAGTTCAGCCTTGATCAGGAAGTGATCCGTCCATGACAATGTGGTGGTTTTAGTCACCTCCACCCACGGATATTCCTGTTCCATATTAAACACTGCATCGAGGGTATGACCCACACAGTGAGTGGGCTTGTTGACCAATTGGGATAGGCCCATGTTTGTCATGGACTCCATGGACTCCCGAGCCGCACCTGATAGATTTGACAAACTGGTCTCAAGTGGGATGTTGAAGTCGCCCAGAACTAACAATCTGGGCAACTCCAGCAGCAACTCTGAGACCAGTTGTGTCAGCTCAGTTAGGGAGTCTGTTAGACAACGGGGAGGATGGTTTACTAACAGAATCCCTAGACTCTCCCTGGTCTTCAGGCTCAGGTACATACACTCGAAGTGGACTGTTTTCTGGACAAGTATCTGGTCAAGGTAAGGTTATTTTTATGAACCAGAGCCACTCCGCCCCCTTGCCCACTTCCCCTTGCCTGCTCACTGGCAGAGTGTCCAGCTGGGAGGGCCTGCGCCCAAGTTATGGCGCTATCCTCTCCCAGCCAGGTCTCAGTAAAGCAAGTAAAAGGGGTAAAACACACCAAGACTCCTGTGGGGCCCAGGAGCCTCGCAATTTTATTATGGGATATCTTATCCTCCCTTGCTAGAATTCACTTGTTTGTGTATGTGGTTGTAATTGTGTGTTGGCAAAGCTTGGAACAGTTTGCATTCAGCGGCTACAGTGTGAGTTAGTTGCCTATTATGCCAGTGGAGTGGTGAATCCACTCTGGGTTGTAGTGTGAACTTCAAAAGATTTCTCCAAGGTGCTGAACTGATTTTGGGTCTAGACTCAGAATCATAGAGTTGGAAGAGACCACAAGGGCCATCTAGTCCAACCCCCTGCCCCTTCAGGAATATACAATCAAAGCATTCCCAACAGATGGCTATTCAACCTCCGTTTAAAAACTTCCAAAGAAGGAGACTCCACCACACTCCATTGATTTACTGTTCTCCCCAGGGATGAAAACAAGAGCTCCATTGCTCATAAAAATCAGTGGAGAAACCCAAGGTTTTAATGTAGTCAGAAAGACACATGTCCCTACAGGCGTCCTCACACTCAATAACCCCAAGTAGAAATAAACCTTTGAATGACTGGGACCCTGGACAGCAACACTCTGCATGGAAAAGTTTTGTTGTAAGGCCTCATTTGTTCAACAGGTAAACATTAATCCAACCTGGTGGCCTCAACACATATTGAACCACAACTCTCAGCCTCCCTTGCCACCCAATGGCCCTGCTGACTGGGGATGTTGGCAGTTGTAGTCCAACATGTCTGGAGGGCACAAAAATATACACCCACAATACTAGGCAGCATGCACAGCTTTAGACTGTAAGACGCCTGTTCTCTAGTTCATAGAATCATAGAGTTGGAAGAAACCACAAGGGCCATCCAGTCCAACCCCCTGCCATGCAGGAACACACAATCAAAGTACTCCAGACAGATGGCCACCCAGCCTCTGTTTAAAAACCTCCAAAGAAGGAGATTCCACCACAGATGACTGCGGTTCTTACTGACTGCAGCAGCTCATCCAACCCAACGTATCCATTCTTCCTGTTTTACAACTGTATCTTGTTAACTGCAGAATCCTTCACAAAAGGCTTTGGAGACAATCAATGGGCTTCTCCACAGCTCTAAAAAGAAGGGGTCAATAAACAGCTGGTGAGACAGAGTACCTTCCTTTGTTTCTCCCAAGGAACATGCACCTGCAGCCATTCAGCCCAGCAGATAGGATTAAAAGAAAAACACAAGTATTGAGCAGTCATGAAAAAGATATTAAACGGATGGCTCTATGGCTGTCATCCCACGTTATTGACAAAGGAGTGATAGGTGGGGGGAGGGGGAAAGAGAGATCATTCATTAATTGGAAATGTGTGATCCCAGCTTCACGTTTGACAAAAAAAAAAAGGTTTAAGTATTTCTAGTTCTCTTTGACAGCTATGTCATGGGAAGCAATCTGCTGAATGAAGAGCCCACATAATGGGGCAGCACTTCCTCCGCTGCCTTGCTGTAGAAGATGGATTTTTCACCTGAATGTGGATTAAAAGGAATATACTCTTTCTTTACAGAGGGACTTACTAGACACAGCTCTGGGATGTGATTATCATCTCCTCCCAAATTTGGCTGTGAAGATGTATGTGGAATTCAAACACATATCCAGAACTACTGTGAAACAATTAAAAAAAAACCTATTATACATCAGGCATAATTCTGTGACACTCACTCAACGAATCAACAAATGTTAAGAGTTGTAAGGCACCTTAGAGGTCATCTAGTCCAACCCCATACTCAGGGCAGGAATGGAGAACTACTGCATATACATGCTATTGAAGCCATATTTAAATACCAGCAAAAGAGAGACCAGCTCCAGTTCCTAAGGGCACTCTGTTGTCATTTTCAAGGTTTCAAACTATTAAGATATTTCTCCTAATATCTAGCTGAATTTTAGTTCCTTCCAAAATTCTCACCTCAGTTCTAGTCCTGTCCTCTGAAGTTGGACAAAGAAGTCTGTTCTCTCATCCCTGGTACAGACCTTCAAATACTTGAGGATTTCCATTGGATGTCCCATTCACAGCTTGGCAAAAGTTCTCCTTTTGGCCTGTAACCTCTAAATCCTCAGATGTTCAGAGCCGGAAGATTCTGGGACTTGTCCAAAATAGAAATTTTCCAACCTCTGCTCCCCTTAATCATTATTTCTTCAGATTAAACCTCCCCACCCCTTCGAATCCTTGCTGAGCCATGGAAATCTGTGACCTTGGACAAGTCATACTATCTCAGCCTCAGAGGAAGACAAAGGCAAACCCCCCTCTGAACAAATCTTGCCAAGAAAGAATCATCGAATCCTACAGTTGTAAGAGACCACAAGGGCTATCCAGTCCAACCTCATTCTGCCATGCAGGAATACACAATCCAAGCACTCCCGACAGATGGCCATCTAGCCTCTGTTTAAAAACCTCCAAAGAAGGAGACTCCACCACACTCCCAGGCAGTGCATTCCATGGCCAAACAGTTCTTACTGTCAGGAAGTTCTTCCTAATGTTTAGGTGGAATCTCTTTTTCCTGTAGCTTGAACTCATTGCTCCATTATAGGTTCACCTTAGGGTCGTCATAAGTTGGAAACAACTTGAAAGCATACAACAATACCAGCAACAACATTAGCAAATACACCATGGGTTGCACAATGTCAGATTCAGGAAACAGGTGCTGTAGCACCACCGTGCAACTATGTGAGCATACATTGTATGCCAGCAGATTCATGCATTGGCTGGCATCCTATCAATGACATTGGCAAGCGTAATTCCACCTTATGCCTGCATATGTATTTTTTTTCAGTTGTAGTGGAAATTAGTATTCTTTTCCTTTCTCTGCAACATCCAAAGCCCCTCAGGACATCATTGTGCTGGGGGCCAGGTTCAATAGCAATAGCAATAGTATTGATATTTATATACAAAGACTCCCTGAAACAACATCTCAGGCTCGGCCAAATTGATCACCAACAGTGGTCTGCCCTGGCCTCACGTCGGGAGGCATGGAGACTCACTATCCACAATGCTGCAGCCTTATTTGAGAACTCACAACGAACAAGTCTTGAAGAGAAACGACAACACAGAAAGAATCACAACCCAAAAACATCACCCAAGGAGACCTTCCGCTGTGCTTTTTGCAACTGGACTTGTTTATCTCGGATTGGCCTTTTTAGTCATCAGCGCGCTTGCAGAAAGCGCGGGATAAGTCCTTCCTGAATCTTCGTTTGCAAAGAAAAGCCAGAGAGAGAGAGAGAGCCAAAGCACTCCCTAAGCAGTTTACAATGTGTTTAGCTAATTGCCCCCAACAAGCTGGATATTCATTATACCGACCTACAGAAGGATGGAAGGCTGCGTGAACCCTGGAGCCCTCTGGGATCAAACTCATAACATTGTGGCTGCAGTACTGGCATCAGAGGAGTATCTGTCAGTGTTTCCATAACCAGGTGCAGACTGATATCATCTGCTAAGATCTCTGGAGGACTCCGGTGGATCTCATTGGAAGCTGTCCTTGGTCTGTATCCGGCTACAGGTCATGGTAGGAAGCTTCTTCGATCCCCTGCACTCTTCACCAGTCACAGAATGGCCATGAGTGGGGACTATTGAAGTGACACAGTGAGTCTTGGGACTGAAGATAGAGGAGCTGCAGTGGAGTTCCACATTTGGAGCTCATACACTATGAGCCACCTTACAGAATCTCAGCCTATGTAAGTATGTTGTAGGTGCTCAGAAAATTAAGGTTCCCAGATTTAAGGGCCTAGGCCCTCTTCTCCAGTCTGCAGACAAAGGGAAGGAATCTCAGAGGAAGAGAACTGCCTTGCAAAGTGTTAAGTGTGTGTGTATGCAATTTCCTTACTTGTTCTGCATGGATGTTTTTATTTGAATGGCATACTCTGCGCCACTGTGGTTACAGGGACCATTCCTTTTCACATCACCCACCCCCTGTGACATCACAAGTCCCTAAGCCTTGTCCCTAAATCTCAGGGCATGGAGTAATCCTGATCAGGTAACCCTGCAGCCAACACCTGTGATCTTTTTTACCCACAAGATCAAGCATGGCACACCTGCATTCTCCCTACCACAGAGTTCTGGGCACCACAATTCAAGAAGGATATTGACAAGCTTGCACATGACCAGAGGAGGGTGACCAAAATGGTAAAAGGTCTGCAAACTATGCCCTATGAGGAGCGACTTAGAGAGCTGGGAAACATTGGAAACTGTTTAATGCAGTGTAGATGTGTAAATAGCTATTGCTTAAAAACAATTTGTAAGCCACTCTGATAGCCTTGTGGCTGAAGAGCGGGGTATAAATAAATAAATAAATAAATAAATAAATAATGTTTATTCGGAAGAGAAAGTTAAGAGATGACATGATAGCCATGTTTTAATATTTGAAGGGATGCCATACTGAGGATGGAGCAAGCTTGTTTTCTGTTGCTCCAGAGACTAGGACACGGTGCAATGGACTCAAACTATAGGCAAATAGATTCCACCTAAACATTAAGAAGAACTTCCTGATGGTAAGAGTTGTTCAACATTGGAATGTGCTGCCTTCTAGTGTGGTGGAGTCTCCTTTGCAGCTTCTTAAACAGAGGCTGAATGGCCATCTATTGGGCATCTCTCTCTCTGGCTTTTCTTCGCAAATGAAGATTCATTGTTGGGCATACTTTGATTGTGTCTTCCTACACAGCAGTATGGGGTTAGACTGGATGACCCTTGTGGTCTCTTTCCACTCTATGATTTTATAATTCTAAGCCTACCCCCCCCCCCTCCAAGAAGCATCTGGCTGCCCTTTCTTTCACCTCACATCTGGGCCTGAGAAAGTCCTTCTGGAAGCCTGGGAGACTTGGTAGTGTTCTGGTTAGGGAGTTTCTCAGCAGTAAAACAATTGTGTCTGTGTTTCTCCTGCACACACCCACTCACATGCTGCGGTTTCCTTGTGGTTTTGCTGCCTCCTTGTGCTTACAGAAGATTCAGCAACTTGACAAAGAAGCAGGCCTGGCACTGACAAGCTGCTGGTGGTGAGATAACCAAATGAGCTAGGATGCAATCCAGAGCTTGGGGGAAGTTCCTTTTTTGGACTGCAATGCTGTCTGAAAGAATCTGAGCGTGGCAGTGCAAACAAGGAACTTCCCCCAAGTTCTGATGGGGAGATATAGCAGAAAACTTTGAAGTACCTGAAGGGCTGAAGATGGAACAGAGAGCAGATAGGTCCAAAGAGCAGCAAGGTTAAAATGAATGTGGAAAATTGCAAAGGACTAGAGTTCTGCAAAATATTAGAATTGTCTTATGGGTGTGAACCAGTAGCCATGCTGCCTGCAGGGATTCTGGGGTTGTACTCTACAGAGTAAATTCCCCAAGCTCTGGAGCAGGAAGTAAAGTTCTCTCTTAAAATAACTGGGAACTGGTCAAGACCATGCTACCAGACCTGTGTACAAAAATTCAGGGTTGCCACATTTCCCCCCAGCTTTGCTCCTGTGCTTAAAACAGCAGCAGCAGCGGCGGCTGCAGCTTGACAGCCAGAAATAAGGTACATGAAACTTTACTCTCTGATTTTCCTGTCTCCAACCCACTGACATGGAAGGCACCAGCCCTCAGTGTCTGCAATTTACCATTTGCTATTTCATATATTTACAGGTTTGGTTTAGTGACCTGTGTGTGTGAGTGAGTGAGAGAGAGAGAGAGAGAGAGAGATGGATGACAGGAAGAAATCAAGTTTTTGTCTTTCCTACTTCAATAACTCTTCCACAAAGAAACTTATGATGACCTATAGGGATTTCTCCTGCCTAGGGTAAAAGAGAATAGCAGGATTTAACAAATGCCATTAACTCCGTATCTTAGAAGGGATTTGAATGTGAATTTCCATGGTCCACATTGCACAAATACTCTAGTTTGAAACTGGTTTATTTGCCATGGCTCCTTCCTATTGACTCCTGGGATTTACAACGTCTTCAGCCTTCTCTGCCCAAGAGGGCTGGTGCCTCACCAGACTACAGACCCCAGAATTCCATGGGAAGGAGCCATGGCAAATAATCCAGTTTCAAACCGGATTATATGTGTAGTCTGGATGCACTAAAGTTCTAGGAGATTTTCACATGGGGCCAAAATGTCCTGTTACTCCCCCGCCACTTCCTCTCCTGTTCATGCTGTGGAATGGAGAAAAATGTTTGCACACTTACCTCCATTCCATAACAGGAACATCCTCCCTGTCCCCAAGCTGGCTGGCTGTAAATGCAGCCATTGTAAGGCTGCGTTTACGACTGGTAACTCAAATCTCAGCCATTCTCAGAGAGAACAGCCGCATGGCAAATTCAAAAATATGTCAAACGTCAAAACAAGAAACAAAATACAAAAATAAATTTTAAAAGATACAAGTAACCTGGGGAGGTGGGTAAAGGGTGCCACTTACCTGGGTGTCCTATTTCTGGCTGGAAGTGCTAAGACCAGACCTTTTCCCCAGAGCCTGTTATATCAAAACAGGGACAGGACACCTTTCAGACCTCCCTGATTCCGTAATAGAAATGGAAATAGAAATATCACAGGGAGAAAACAGAATGGTAACGTTGAGGGCACGGAAGGGGGTGAATGTCGTCTGAAAGAAAAAATCGTTCAGCGACCCTGTGCAACGGAACAGATAGCCGGTGTGAAAATCTCCCTAGTCTCAACTTTAAGGAAGGAATCCAAGGGGCTGAACCTGTTTGGGGAAACAGAGTTTAGCTCCTTAGATAGCTCCTTCAAAGTCTGGACTACAATCCAGAGCAGATTTGCTGCCCCACTGGCAGGGGAGCTGTCTTGTCCTGTGCCTCAGGCATCCTAATATAGGGCCAAACCCTACAAAGGAGAGGTCTTGCTCTTGACTGCTGGATTTACGCCTCCAATCAGCCTGGGGTCATGGGCAGATGTTGTTGAGAGAAATGGGATCCTACACACCACGTGGAAAAAGTTACTGTGGGATTTGACAACCCCCAAAATTCTCCAGTCAGCAAGGCCAGTGTTGGCTGGTGTATGTGTGTATGAGGACCTATAGTCCCCAAACATAAACTGTCCCACGTTCTAGTTTTGTCATGTGCTTCAGAACTACAGGACTATTCTTTGCCCCATGCCTGTGAAGATAGGGCAGGTAAGTTGCCTCCTAAAGGTGACATCAGTGGTGTGCCAGCATTTGTAGTCTTTGGGTGTATCCACATGGCACCATTATAGCACTTTTCATACTCCTTTAATCGTTCCAGCCACATTCCATGCAATCCTGAGATTTGTGGTTTTGTGAAGTACAGTCGGACCCCCGTATCTACGGGACCAATATCTGTGGGACACAAATACCATACCATAGAGCCTTCTTAGAAAATGCCTAGATAGGCATCCTGTCTAGACATCTTCTAGGCCCTCCAATGCAACTCTATGGTATTTTTAACCAGAAGTCCCTTTATTATAATAAGGTTCACTGTTATCTGCGGTGTCTGGTATCTGTGTTAAATCCAGGATCCAAAACCCCTGTGGATATGGGGGTCCAACTGTACCTAGAATTCTTCACCTCAGGCCTTAAGTGCTGTAGTTCAGTGAAGTCTATTCATTTCAACAAACTACAACTCCCAGGATTTGATATAATACAATCATGGCGCTTAAAGTGGTTTCAAACTCTTATAATGGTGCAAGTGGATACCCTCTTTATTTCCATTTATTGTTCACCAAAGACACTTTTGGGGTGTCGGGAATGATAGAAATGTGGCATCTTTTCTGATCTCATCAGTTATCAGAGACAATAATCCAGTCAGTCTTTCCTTCTCCCCATTTCTTTTATATCAGAGATACATTCACAATCTTAAGATCTATCCCATATTTCATATATTCTCCATCTTGTCCAGCTAGCTTGAAAACATTCCCTTATTTATAATGACCCCCTGGACCTTTTGAGAAGATTTCCTCAGCCTCCAGAGCCTCAAGTGACAGCTGATAAATTATTTCTCCCTGTAGGCCCTGTATTTTTTTATTTTAGGAGAACAATGTGGCTATATTTATAACATTATCTTAGCCTGTTTCCTGGCTAAACCTCTCTGCTATAAGGAAAGATAATCCTGTTTGTTGCTGTGCTATTTTGAATGTCCCGTTTGTATACAAAAGCAAAAACCAGAGATTTCCACCTTCTTCCCAACATCCTTTTAAAAAGGAATAACAGCTTTGTCTCTGGTGGAACAATGTGGTTTGAATAGATGATTGAAGGAAGAAGACTCATGCATCACCACCTTGGAACCACTCTGTTCAGCCCATCTGGGTTACTCCAGGGATAATTGGTTCCAAATGTCTAATCAAAGTCTGATTAAAAAGAGAAAAAAGAGGAATATCTCTTTGGAATATGTTGAATAGCTCAGCTGAAGAAATTATCCTGTCATTGATAACAAAGACAAAATTAGCTTCCTAAAAGGAGAGAATCAGCATCAGATAAGATTAAGGGTTAGCATTTAAATCTCTCTCTGTGTGTGTTTAAAGCAAATAAGTCCTTTAAAATGCAATTTGGAACCTTTTCTGTGCTTCTCTTTCTCTAAAAACAGCTAAAGACTGCAATCTCACCTAAAGTTGGTGCTCTGTTTGTGTGTGTGTATGTGTGTGTGTTTAAGCCAATTTATTCCTTTAAAATATAGTTCGGAACATTTTCTATGTTTCTTTTTCTCTGGAAAAGGCTGCAAGCTACAATCTCTTCTGAAGCTGGTGTTTTATGTGTACTTTTAAGCAAATAATTCATTTAAAATGTAATTTTTAAACATTTTTTGTGTTTCTCTTTCTCTAAAAAACAACTACAGCCTATAGTCTTACCTAAAGTTGATGCCGTGTGTGTATGTGTGTGAAGCAAATAATTCCTTAAAAATGCAGTTTGGAACATTTTCTATATGGCCTAATCCACACTACACAAATAATCCAATTTGAAACTCTATTATTTACCATGGCACCTTCCTATTGAATTCCAGGATTTGTAGTTTTACAAGGTCTTTAGCCTTCTTTGCCAAAGAGTGCTGGCACCTCACCAAACTACAGATCTCAGGTTTCCATAGGAAGAAGCCATGGCAAATATTCCAGTTTCAAACTGCATTATTTGTGTAGTGTGGATGCACCCTATGTTTTTCTCCTTCCAGAAAGGGCAAGTTGGTGCTTTTTTGTGTGCATTTAAGCAAATAATTCCTTTAAAATGCAGTTGGGAACATTTTCTATTTCTCCCCCCATCCTCAAAAAAACTGCTACAACCTACGATCTCACCTAAAGCCACCTTGGGTCCAGTGCAAGCAGAAAGGTGGACTATAAAACAAACAAACAAACAAACCTGTTAGCACTTTCTCTGTGTTGTAAAGCAAACCTTTAAACAGTGCCTTTAAAATACATTTTGAGAGGTTTTCTCTGTCCATCTCATTCTCTCGCTTTCTCCCTCTCTTTGAAAAAGGTGACAGCCTACAATGAACTCATGCAATGTTTTAAGCCAAAGTTAGTGTGACTTCATATGTGGAAGCCCACATTGGCTGCTGCCACACTACAGAAATAAAGCAGTTTGACACTGCTTTAACTATCATGGCTCCATTCTGGGATTTGTAGTTTGTTGTGGTACTAAAGCTTTCTGACAGAGAAGGCTAACTATCTCACAGAACTACAAATCCCATAATTCCATCCCATTGAGCCTTGGCAGTTAAAGTGGAGTCCAACTGCATTGTTTCTGCAGTGTTGCATGTCAGGGTGCTGGGATATACAATCCGTAAATTTATACTGTAAAGAGCAAGTATAATATGTTACAGTCTGTGCTCAAGTCCGTTCAGCAGTTCACCTACCTGGGAAGCATCATCTCCTCAGATGCCAAGATTGACAAAGAGATCAATCACAGATTAGCAAAGGCATATAGCGCATTTGGAAGACTTCACAAAAGAGTCTGGAGCAATAAACACCTGAGGCGAAGCACAAAAATCAGTGTGTATAGAGCCATTGTACTGTCTGTTCTTCTTTATGGGTCTGAAACATGGGTCACCTATTGCCACCACTTATGACTCCTTGAATGCTTTCATCAGCGCTGTATACGCACAATCCTAAATATACACTGGACTGACTATGTGACGAATGTTGCTGTCCTTGAGCAAGCAGGGATCACCAGCACTGAGGCCATGATATTGAGAACACAGCTGCGCTGGGCAGGGCATGTTTCTAGGATGGAGGACCATCGCCTCCCAAAAATAGTACTCTACGGTGAACTCACCACGGGTCAGCGTAAGAGGGGCGCTCCAAAAAAACGATACAAGGACTCCCTGAAACAACATCTCAGGCTCGGCCAAATTGACCACCAACAATGGTCTGCCCTGGCCTCACATCGGGAGGCATGGAGACGCACTATCTGCAATGCTGCAGCCTTATTTGAGAACTCACGCCGAACAAGTCTTGAAGAGAAATGACAACGCAGAAAGAATCACAACCCAAAAACATCACCCAAGGAGACCTTCCGCTATGCTTTCTGCAACCGGACTTGTTTATCTTGGATTGGCCTTTTTAGTCATCAGCGCGCTTGCAGAAAGTGCGGTATGAGTCCTTCCTGAATCTTCGTTTGCGAAGAAAAGCCAGAGAAAGAGCCATGGCAGTTAAAGTGAAGTCAAACTGCATTGGTTTTGCAGTGTGGCATGTCAGGGTGCTGGGATACACAATCCGTAAATTTATACTGTAAAGAGCAAGTATGATATGTTACAGCCTGCAGAAGCCAATAATGAGAAGGCTAAATGCAGCTGGCTAGCATATCTTGATTAGGCTGGGAAGCAAGCATGGGAAGTGAGAAAGCCAAAAATGTTTATCTCTGTGAGAGAATGTGTGTGAGAACCACTGTCTCTGTATTATTGAGTTGGATTATGCTCTGAGACTATATAGTTCTGTCTGGGCTGTACAGTGACAGGACTGCACTGTACATCGTGCTGTGATATGTAATCTGTATAGTAGGAGTCTCAGACTCAATGTAAATATCACTACAATATGTTTTAGTAAAGAGAAATAGTTTTGACACACGTCTGTGTCTGTGTGCTCATTTCTTTGCCTGATGAATGCAACTGTGCTGCAACAACTGCCTGGTCCTCTTGATATACTCAGAGGTACTTGTACAATACTGTGTCATACCACAGCCATTTTATTTGTGATCATCTCTTTTTTTTTTACTTTTTGTAAGTAAGAAAAGTTGGCTTTTTTGGACTGCAGCCTCCAAAATTCCCCAGCCAGCTTGGCTATAGAAAGAATAATCACTCCAGCTTGTATAGTTTCCATTAAAAAAAAAAATGTTGAACTTAGCCCAAAACGGCAATCCTGAAAAGAGATGGAAAATGCTCAGCTGTAGCTGCCAAGATATAATTATGATATCATTGTTCAGCTTCTCCAGAAATTATGTACACATTAATAGGCATACAAACAGTCCTAAAGCAAATATATTAATAATTCAGTTAGGTAACAATTTATTTAATAGACATGTCAGCAACTGAACAATTGAGAACCGTTTTATGTGCATGGTGACTGAAATGGTCAGAGATTACCATATACACCAGCCAAGATATACATTACACTAACAGCAATAAAAACGGGTCATACAGTATTCATACAAAACTGGCACGTATACTTATTGCCTTTCTACCCATTTTAATATAAGAACAGCAGATGCTACCTAGAGCCTGTCTACAAGTGGGGCAAAAACTCCGAATAGAGTTCTGCCTGCATGCCCCTGTGTCTAAACTATGACAGCCTCAGCTTAGTCATTTTGGCATCTAGTGATTGCAACTGTACTTAACAGTGTAAATTTACTCTCATATAGTTAAGTGCTGGGCTACCCCATCCTCTTGCAGAATACTGGCACTGAGCAACTGATGGGGTTATCTCCCATTGTGCATGCTTATTGTCCATTGCGAAACAGGAGATCTGCAATGGCCGTCTCTACAATTTTAGGAATTAAGCACTGTACTGAAGGCACTGATGAAGAGCAATGCACCATCAAAGAATGAGCATCTGCATACATAAAGGTTACACTTGTGGAACTCCGCTTATGTAACTGAATACAGGTGCAATGACCCCAAAAGTACAACTACAGGTGTAAGTGAACTTACATGCATGTACAACAGGAAGCCAGCTGTTCCTTTTTTTGAAGTACACCTCCCAGAATCTGTAGAGTCCCCTGCCCAAAGAAGTTTGAAAATAGGTTTTTCATAGTTGTTTTTTTCTGGGCTGTGAGGCCATATTCTGGAAGAATTTATTCCTGACATTTCGCCTGCATCTGTGGCTGGCATCTTCAGAGAATGGTGGCGTAGGGGTGTGGGGGGATTTATATACTGTGAGTCCCTGTTGGGAAGATTTGTAAATCTGTTTATTTGAATGGCTAGTTCCTAAGGTGGGGGGATAAGATAAGATCCTCCCACCCTAGGAACTAGCCATTCAAATACACAAATTTACTATCCTTTCCAACAGGGACTCACAGTATATAAACCCCACACACCCCTATGCCACCATTCTCTGAAGATGCCAGCCACAGATGCAGGTGGAACATCAAAAATAAACTCTGTCAGAACATGGCTACACAACCCGGGAAAAAACCCACAAAAAACCTATGGATGCCAGCCATGAAAGTCTCTGACTTCACACATTTTAAAATTTTTTGGAGAGGGTCATTGTCTTGGAGGTCCTGGCAAGGTTTGGGAGGGGGGCACACAGACACTTGAGCAATACATTTGACTCATGAGCTGCACAGTTTTCACTCCTAGAGGCTTTATTATATGAGGGAAGGGAAGTGGAATTAAATCCTGAGAGTAATGTGTTGTGCTTTGCCTTATCACACAACATTGGCATGGTCCAGCTGTTCTCCCATTCGGGTCCCGAGGAAGATGGTGGTAATGGCGAATCTTTTTGCTAACGGATTTTTCTAGTTAGAAAAATATTCATGTTTGCCACTGTCTGTCATGGGACTGGAATGGAAGAAAAGCTGAAGCACACAGATGTCATGAGATAAGGCAAGGCAGGATGCTCTACTCTTGGACTTTACTGCCACATCCATTTTCTTGTGCGGTAAGGCTCATGGTTTATGTAGATGAGCCTTGCCCAGTTTTCCATGTGCTCATCCAAACCTCAGTACAGAGCCAGTGAAATTGGCATGTGGATGAATGTGCAGAAGTCAGAGGCTGGCTAAATTATGCCATTTTGAGCCAACCCAACTCTCCTGGTCTTGGCATAGCCATTCCTTCGGAAAAGAACTATTTTTATGTTCTTATGCACACAGCTATTTTTCTGGAATTGAAAAAGATTTAGAAATTGAGTGTGGGGGGAGTGGCTGAAATCCTACATGGAAGAGACAGACCATTACTTTACACTCATGGAGTTACAAAGCAGTTGTGCAACACTACCTCAATTGCAACATTTGCACAACTAAATTTCAATGAGGCAGTTGTGCAACACTACTTTTTACTGGGTTGCAACATTTGTGCAAAATTGCACAACTAAAGGCATGCAACAATTGTGTTTGATTCATGTTGCGTGTGAAGACATAATGTGCATCCATGCACAAGGGCACCTCATGAGCAACTCTGCTGCTGCAACCTTGAACTACACAAACATAATTCTGTATTGGACAAAAATGTTCAACAATTTCTGTTGGGAAATTTATGCCTGCAGAAGACACCCATGGGATTTTGGTCAGGTGTAGGTTTTCTTTTGCTTCCCTCATCAGCCTCTGGAATTATTTGAATACCCTGCCAGCATTCATTTCTCAATAGCCTTAAAAGAAGCCTTATCCTTTCCCCTTTCGGATGGTGAAATAGACTGCAACAGTCAAGCAACGTTGCTGGAACTGCACACAAGGCAACTGATGTGTGACTTCCAGAGAACCTCCCAAAGGGTATTTCCAGAAATCATTCAGACAGCTCAGCCCACTGCCTTGTGAAGCATTATGGGAAAAGCCAAGTAGAGAGAGAATCTCTGGCATTGAAGTGCAAGACTTAATAAAGCAATCTTTGCTCTGGCTGGGGCTCAGCAGGAAGAGACAGTGGGTTTTTTTGGCTCCAGGAAAGGTTTAGTCAGCCTTCTCACATGAAAATCACAAGCCCTGGGAGGTCCAGGACTGATGATGAAAGCTGGCTGCAATTGTTTTCTCCTTTGTTGGTGGTGGTGGTATGGGACGAGAGGACATGAATCTGGCCTTTCCTTCTCCTTTGCAGGAGCTCAGTGCATTTAACACAACTGTCTCAAGGAAAGGTATCACCAACAAAGGAGGACAAAAGAGGCAGCCAGTTACATAAAACAGCCAATGATCACTTATATAGGTGTCGCTCTAGACTTTATGTCTCCTGTTGACTTATGGTGACCTCATGCATTTCATAGGGTTTTCTTAAGCAAGGAATCCTCAGAGGTGGTTTTGCCAGTTCCTTCCTCTGAAATATAGCTTACAGCACCTGGTATTCCTTGGCAGTCTCCCATCCAAGTACTAGCCAGGGTTAGCCCTGCTTAGCTTGCAAGATCAGACAGGATCTAGTGCTTATAGGTTATTTAGGCCAGATGAACTAGAAATACAGGTCCAGTTCTTGGCACTACAATTCAAGAAGGACCTTGACAAGCTGGAATGCGTCCAGGGGTGGGCAACCAAAATGGTGAAAGGTCTGCAACCCATGCCCTGTGAAGACATGGGAGTTGGGTATGTTTAGCTTGGAGAAGAGAAGGTTAAGAGATGACATGACAACTGTGTTTAAATACTTGAAAGGATGTCATATTGAGGATGGAACAAGCTTGTTTTCTGCTGCTTCAGAGACTAGGACATGGAGGAATAGATACAAACTCTAGGAAAAGAAATTCCACCTAAACATTAGAAGGAACTTCCTGATGAGAAGAGCTATTCAACAGTGGAATACGCTGCTGTCTCAGAGTGTGGTGGAATCTCCTTTGGAGGATTTTAAACAGAGGCTGGATGGCCATATGTCGAGGATGCTTTGATTGTGTCTTCCTGTAAGATAGGAGATTGGACTGGATGGCCCTTGTGGTCTCTTCCAACTCTATGATTCTATGATACAGGAGTTATTATAGTGCTATTATCCCATATTAGCCACCGTGGTTGCAACCTATGGAACCCAGGGGTTTGTAGTTTGGTCGGAGGCTCTAGAGTTCTCTGGCTGAGTATTCTAAATGTGCCTCCCTAAATTGCCAATCCCAAGATTACATAGTGTAGAACCATGACAGTTAAAGTAGAATCATAGTGCTATACTTGTGGAGTGTGAATGGTTCCCAAGTTATAGTGGACTGATGTATTTGCATGTGCTCATCATGAATTTCGTTTTGAAAGTTTAAGCCCCCTGCCTTGAGTCTTCTAGGGGCAGAAATAACGGACAACTGGTGGATCTGTCTTGATTCTGGGGCAAATGTATGCAAATCCATGTCCCCTCTCTGGCTTTTCTTCGCAAACGAAGATTCAGGAAGGACTCATCCCGCGCCTTCTGCAAGCGCGCTGATGACTAAAAAGGCCAATCCGAGATAAACAAGTCCGGTTGCAAAAAGCGCAGCAGAAGGTCTCCTTGGGTGATGTTTTTGGGTTGTGATTCTTTCTGCGTTGTCGTTTCTCTTCAAGACTTGTTCGTCGTGAGTTCTCAAATAAGGCTGCAGCATTGTGGATAGTGCGTCTCCATGCCTCCCGATGTGAGGCCAGGGCGGACCACTGTTGGTGATCAATTTGGCCAAGCCTGAGATATTGTTTCAGGGAGTCTTTGTATCGCTTTTTTGGAGCGCCCCTCTTACGCTGACCCGTGGCGAGTTCACCGTAGAGTAGTATTTTTGGGAGGCGATGGTCCTCCATCCTAGAAACGTGCCCTGCCCAGCGCAGCTGTGTTCTCAATATCATGGCCTCAATGCTGGTGATCCCTGCTTGTTCAAGGACAGCAACATTCGTCACATAGTCAGTCCAGTGTATATTTAGGATTGTGCGTAGACAGCGCTGATGAAAGCGCTCGAGGAGTCGTAGGTGGTGGCGATAGGTAACCCATGTTTCAGATCCATAAAGGAGGATAGACAGTACGATGGCTCTATACACACTGATTTTTGTGCTTTGCTTCAGGTGTTTATTGCTCCAGACTCTTTTGTGAAGTCTTCCAAATGCACTATATGCCTTTGCTAATCTGTTATCGATCTCTTTGTCAATCTTGGCATCTGAGGAGATGATGCTTCCCAGGTAGGTGAACTGCTGAACGGACTTGAGCACTGATTTGCCGACGGCAATGTGGGGATGGTGGTGTTCGTCCTGTGGTGCAGGCTGGTAAAGAACTTCTGTTTTCTTCAGGTTGACTTCTAGCCCAAACAGCTCTGCAGCTGTTGCAAAGCAGGACGTTAGGCGCTGCAGAGCTGCTTCTGTGTGGGCAACAAGGGCAGCATCATCGGCGAAGAGCAGCTCACGGACTAGATAGTTTAGAGTCTTAGTGTGAGCCCTCAGACGGCTTAAGTTAAACAAGCTACCATCAGTACGGTAGCGTATATAGATGCCGTCGTCTTCTTCAAGCTCTGCCATAGCCCTTTGGAGCATCGTGCTAAAGAAGATTGTAAATACAGTTGGTGCAAGAACACAACCTTGCTTCACTCCATTAGTTATTAGAAAGGGCTCTGAAAGAGCATCGCCATATCTGACTTGACCACGCTGGCCCTCGTGTAGCAAGATAATCATTTTAAGGAATTTGGGGGGACATCCTAGTTTTTCCAGGATCTGCCACAGACCTTTTCTACTTACAGTATCAAAGGCTTTGGTGAGGTCGACAAATGTTACATAGAGACCCTTGTTCTGCTCCCTACATTTTTCTTGCAGTTGCCTAAGGGCAAATACCATGTCTGTAGTACTCCTATTGGCTCTGAAGCCACATTGGCTTTCAGGGAGAAGTTCTTCTGCAATAGCAGGAACTAATCTGTTCAGGAGTATCCTTGCAAGGATTTTTCCAGCAATAGAGAGCAGTGTTATGCCTCGATAGTTTGAGCAGTCGGATTTTGCTCCTTTTTTCTTGTACAGGGTGATGATGACTGCATCTTGGAGGTCTGATGGCAGTTCCCCTTTTTCCCAGCAATTCACAAGGAATTCGTGGAATTTTTCGTGGAGTGCATGACCTCCGTGTTTCCAAACTTCAGGTGGGATTCCATCAATCCCAGCTGCCTTGCCGTTTTTCATCTGCTGTATGGCCATAAGGGTCTCTTCCAAAGTGGGAGCTATGTCCAATTCATTTTTCATTGGTTTTTGTATCATATATTGGATAGCTGAGGCTTGGACTACTCGGTTGGCGCTAAAGAGACTTTGAAAATGTTCAGCCCAACGATTTAGGATGGAGGCTTTATCAGTAATTAATGTTTGACCATCTGTACTGTATAAGGAGCTTTGGACCTGATAAGTAGGTCCAAACACTGCTTTAAGAGCTTCATAAAATCCTCTATGATCACCCAGATCTGCACAGCGTTGTGTCTTTTCTGCTAAATTGATCCACCACTTGTTCTGCATGTCTCGGAGTTTTTGTTGTAGTTTGCTACATGTGAGGCGGAAAGCTGCTTTTCTTACATGACAGGTTGGCTGGGCGAGGTATGCCATGTACGGTTTATACATAAATCCGTGTAAATTGTACATGGACACAACTGGTATTTTATCTTCCTGAAAACTGTTTTGCAAATCGCTTTCATCACTATGACATTCTGGGCCGTTTCACAAGTAAATAAAATCACAAAATGCAACCATCACCATATCAATAAAGAAACAATCAGCAAAGTAATGAAATGTTTCAAAACACCTAAAACACTTGACAATGAAATCTTATATGCATCTACTCAGAAGTAAGCCTCATTGTCGCCTAAGGCTACAATACCTGCACACATCTATCTATTCCACTAAATTGAGCGTGTCTTACTTCTGAATAGAAATATTTAGAATTGCATAGAATTGTTTAAAGGCTTTGGCAGATTGCATGTAGAAGGAAGGGGTGGTTTCCCCCATTGAACATCACCAGTCAGGAAAACGTAGACTTGCCCCCTGTGTAACCTTGGAAAGGATCCTTAGAGTAAAGAGGATCTGCTGATACTCAAACTCCTAAATGTTTTATTAGCATGCAGTCGTAGAAGATTATACAGCTTGCTTCCCTGTTGAGAGGGGGAGGGAGGAAAACCCAGCAGAAATAATTTGATATGAAAGGATCAAGGATTCTGCTTAATCCCAACAGTCTGAAATGTACAGCAGTCCCTGAATCACCGCAAAGGTTCTCCCATGGTTTTTTCCTCTCAGGAAAATAGTTTTAAAAGCATTTTTATGTGATGGGCAGAAATTATGATTGCTTTAGGGGGGGGGAATAATATAGAGTGAAAAAAGGCAAAAAAGAGGAAAAGAGAAATGCAAATATATTCTAGGCTTACAATTCAGGGAATCTTTTTTTTTAAAGGCATTATGGTTTCTTTCCTTTTCTTTCTTTCTTTCCTTGATTTACATTACTTTAAAGCTGATAATTAGGATATCAAAATAGTTCAAGTTTCTTTGCACCCTAAAGGCATCTGATCCCATCTCATCTTGAAAGCTAAGCAGGGCCAGCCTTGGTTAGTATCTGGATGGCAGTTTGCTGTTGCTCCTGTATGGCCTCAACTCATTATGAAGATCGGAAGATGCAGCTGATCCAAAGAGCTGCACCCAGACTATTCACTGGGGCAGGTTTCAGAGATCATATCACACCCCTATTGAAACAGCTCCACTGGCTGCCAGTTTCTTTCTGGGCACAATTCAAAGTGCTGGTTATAGAATCATAGCATCATAGAATTGCAGAGTTGGAAGAGACCACGAGGGCCATCCAGTCCAACCCCATTCTGCCACGCAGGAAATCTCAATCAAAGCATCCCTGACAGATGGCCATCCAGCCTCTGTTTAAAGACCTCCAAGGAAGGAGACCCCACCACGCTCCGAGGGAGTGCGTTCCACTGCCGAACAGCTCTTACTGTCAAAAAGTTCCTCCTCATGTTGAGGTGGAATCTCTCTTCCTGGAGCTTGCATCCATTGCTCCGTGTTCCAGTCTCTGGAGCAGCAGAAAACAAGCCTGCTCCATCCTCAATGTGACACCCCTTCAAATACTTAAACAGGGCTATCATATCACCCCTTAACCATCTTTTTTTCCAGGCTAAACATACCCAGCTCCCTAAGTCTCTCCTCTTAAGGCATGGTTTCCAGACCTTTCACCATTTTAGTTGCCCTTCTTTGGACATGCTCCAATTTGTCAATATCAATATTTTTGAATTGTGGTGCCCAGAACTGGACACAGTATTCTAGGTGAGGCCTGACCAAGGCAGAATAGAGTGGCACTATTACTTCCCTTGATCTAGACACTATACTTCTATTGATCCAGCCAAAATTGCATTGGCCTTTTTAGCTGCCGCATCACACTGTTGACTCATGTTCAACTTGTGGTCTACTAGGACTCCTAGATCCCTTTTGCACATAGTCTTGTTCAGCCAGGTCTCTCCCATCCTATATCTATGCATTTCATTTTTCTGCCCTAAGTGCAGTACCTTACATTTCTTCATATTAAATTTCATTTTGTTAGCTTCGGCCCAGCTTTCCAGTCTATCCAGGTCATTTTGAATGTTGATCCTATCCTCTAGGGTATTAGCTACTCCACCAAATTTGGTGTCACCTGCAAATTTGATAACTATGCCCCTAATTCCCTCATTCAAGTCATTGATAAAGATGTTGAATAGCACTGGGCCCAGGACCGAACCTTGTGGCATCCCACTGGTCACTTCTTTCCAAGACGAAGAGGAGCCACTGCTGAGCACCCTTTCGGTTCGGCCGGTCAACCAATTACAAATCCATTGAACAGTTAACTTGTCTAGCCCACATTTTACAAGCTTGTTTGCAAGAATGTCATGGGGAACCTTGTCAAAGGCCTTACTGAAATCAAGGTACGGTATGTGATATCCACAGCATTCCCTTCATCTACCAAGCTGGTAATTTTATCAAAAAAAGAGATCAGATTAGTCTGGCATGACTTGTTTCTCTGAAACCCATGTTGACTGTTTGTGATGATGGCATTGCCTTCTAAATGTTCACAGACTCTCTGTTTAATGATCTGCTCTAGAATCTTCCCTGGTATTGATGTCAGACTAACTGGACGATAATTGTTGTGATCCGCTTTTTTCCCCTTTTCGAAGATGGGGACAACATTTGACCTATAAAGCCCTATATGGCTCAGGTCCAAGCTATCTGGTAGACCGTATCTCCCTGTATGAACCAGGCCAGGCCCTGAGATCATCTGGAGATGCCCCTTTCTCAGTCCCACCATCATCTCAATTACAGTTGGTGCAGGTGCGAGAGAGGGCCTTTTCGGCGGCTGTCCCTAGACTCTGGAACTCCCTCCCCAGGCCTGTTGTCCTTCCGGCGGCAGGCCAAAATCTTTCTTATTCAGGCAGGCTTCTTAAAAGAACAGGCTGGGTGGTGCGGGGTGGTTTTGTTGGGTTGTTTTTAAATGCTTTTATCTTTTTTTAAAAAATCATACTTTTAAGTATATTATTCTTTTAAATATGTATTTTTAGTGATGTAATTGGTTTAATTCTATTCTAATGTGCAGAGCTGCACAAGTCTTGAAGAGAAACGACAACGCAGAAAGAATCACAACCTGGAAATGTCACCCAAGGAGACCTTCTGCTGTGCTTTCTGCAACGGGACTTGTTTATCTCAGATTGGCCTTTCTAGTCATCAGCGCACTTGCAGAAAGCGCGGGATGAGTCCTTCCTGAATCTTCGTTTGTGAAGAAAAGCCTGAGAGAGAGAGATTTTAATGTGCACTTTTTGTATGTTTTAATTGTATGTTTTTTGAAACTATGAGCTGCTTTAGGTCTAAGGAAAAAAGCAGGTTATAAATATATTTAACAACGACAACGACAACCTATCATGGGATTTTCTTGACCTAATTTGTTCACAGGAGGTTTGCCATTGCTCTCCTCTGAGGCTGAGAGGGTGTGACTTGCCCATGGTCAGCCAGTAGCTTTCCATGGCCAAATGGGGATTCGAACCCTGGTCTACCAGGGTCATAGTCCAACTTTCAAAGTTCTACACCACGCTGGCTCTCTTCCTATAGCTAGGGCTGGATTATGAATGGTTCGGTTGGAGCATCTGGCTCCGAGCTCTTCACAGGCTAAGGGCCATAGTAGTTATGTTTAAAAGGGCCACTTTGCTTCCTTTTCCTCCCCAGATACCTTCTTCAGCTCTTGGTGTTTCTGATATTATCAAAAGGATCTGTGTTACTTGAGTAAAACTGCAGGGGCTTGAGTGCTTACTGAAGTGGCACGACTGATAAATGGGTTCCTACATGAAGATTTTGGTGCTGGCATCATGCTCTATACTGTATTTCAATCAATCAATCCACTAATTTATCACCAGTCCCAGAATAGTTCACACGTAAAGTCCATAGTAGAACTCCACCATGGCCTAAATAATCTTAATTGGGACTTGCACTTACTTGTGTTTTCCCTATAATGTTAAAATGTGGGGGGGAGGTATCTGCAGAGGAAATGGGGGGATGAGGCATGGGGTTAGTTGGGAGTCCAAGTGTTACCATGCCATGCTATCCCTCTCCGTGAGCTTTCATAACTAGAAATATTGGACACTTTCAGGGTCACATTGGCTGGTAGACCAGGTATATTACAGGGACACAATGACCTGAGATGTGTCTTCCATATATGGGTATGAAAGCTTAAGTTAGGATTATGTGGAATGCCCCTAGAGTTAATGGACTATGCTAACAACCCAGTCAGTAAGGGGTATATATGCTAATCTGTTTCTCTTAGGTCAGTTTCTCGCACTATAATTCAATCATGCAAATAAGTGACCATTTCCCTAGCATATCTCTCCTCATGTACCCCCTCCTGTCCGACCCCATGAGGTTGTCACAAAACCATCAGTACTTTAGCATTCCATGAGTAAAGCAATCAGTTGAGTTTCGGTTTCCTTCATTCCTCCCTTGGGAGAGTCATCTAGCCAATATTGTAGCCAGAATATACCTTCAAAGCATGACATGGGATATAAATATTACAGCCCCCACTATAGCAAATTGTGTGCTGCAGAAGGGCTGGCCGCTCTCTTTCCTGATGCGTCGTGGATCAGAACCCCCCTGTACCACCCTTAGATGCCCATCTGAGTCTCTTCACTGCACAGAACTCCCTTTCTCTGAAGTTGGTAACTATCACCTGCTTCCCAGATTTCTCTCTCTCCAGCCTTCCTTGGTTCCTTTTCTAATAGCCTTGTATGGTTCACAGAGTGCATATTCTTGTGTGTTAGTCTATATTATTCCAATAAAATACTATATTTCACTTTAACCAGAGTGCTCTCTACATTTAGTACCGATATACATAGGTGAACTGTCTATTCTCCTTTACGGGTCTGAAACATGGGTCCCTATTGCCAACACTTATGACTCCTTGAATGTTTTCATCAGCATTGTCTACGCACAATCCTAAATATACACTGGACTGACTATGTGACGAATGTTGCTGTCCTTGAGCAAGCAGGGATCACCAGCATTGAGGCCATGATATTGAGAACACAGCTGCGCTGGGCAGGGCATGTTTCTAGGATGGAGGACCATCACCTCCCCAAAATAGTATTTTACGGTGAACTCTCCACGGGTCAGCGCAAGAGGGGCGCTCCAAAAAAGCGATACAAGGACTCCCTGAAACAACATCTCAGGCTTGGCCAAATTGATCACCAACAATGGTCCGTCGTGGCTGCACATCGGGAGGCATGGAGACGCACTATCCACAATGCTGCAGCCATATTTGAGAACTCACACCGAACAAGTCTTGAAGAGAAACGACAACACAGGAAGAATCACAACCCAAAAACATCACCCAAGGAAACCTGCTGCTGTGCTTTCTGCAACCGGACTTGTCTATCTCGGATTGGCCTTTTCAGTCATCAGTGCGCTTGCAGAAAGCGCGGGATGAGTCCTTCCTGAATCTTCGTTTGCGAAGAAAAGCCAGAGAGAGAGAGAGACATAGGTGAAAAGGTCCCTGAAGTTACCCTCCTCTTGCAAGCCATGTATTTGAGCTAATAATTCCCTCAAATATTAAAATAGACACTGGCATCATGGGAGGGATGTTAACATTCACCACCACCCCGTAGGGTAACACAAGAACTGCCAGTTTATCAAAAACAAGTCTCTTTTTCTTTGATAGGAGTCTACTTCCTATGAAATGTGTTTCAGATTGCAACCAGAATAAACTGTTCCCTGGCCAGATTCCAAGAACAGAAAGTAGGAGAAAACAGCCCACTTGGGGCCGGGGAGGCACATGAGGGGGAAAACTGGTGGGTATGAGGTAAAGAGAGAGATTTAGCATTCACCTCCTACTCTGCATTTGCTCTTCTCTGCAAATGCTCCACTATATTTTTGGAAACACACATCTGGCAAGTGTTCAAAGAGATAGCTGCTCTAGTCTTTAGCATGGCAAGGCGGGAGGGAAAGGAAGAATCAAGCAGCACCATTAAGACAACCTGATTTATCGTAGCATGAACTTTCATGGATTCTAATCCACTTCTTCAGTGTTGACACCAGAGGTGTTAAAGCAGATACATAGAGGCAGGGATGGGATATAGAAAGACGCAAATTGTGGCATGGAGCTATGAAAAGAGATAATGGTTTCTTGGCATACTACGTATAGTAATATATGGGTTCTCATCACAACAAAAGAATCCCCCTCAGGATTTTTTTTCCTCAAGGAAACTGACTTTCAAGTAATGAAAAGGAGGAAGGAAATGGGAAGGGGTGAAAAAGAAAAGACATGTGGCAGCACCTTTGAGAGTAACCATTTTTTATTGCTGCATGAGCTTTTGCGGATGTAAACCCACTTCTTTGGACACCACGGAGCGTGGTGGGGTCTCCTCCTTCCTTGGAGGTCTTTAAACAGGCTGGATGGCCATCTGTCAGGGATGCTTTGATCATGATTTCCTGCGTGGCAGAATGGGGTTGGACTGGATGGCCCTTGTGGTCTCTTCCAACTCTACAATTCTATGATTCTATGAGTACTCAGAGGCAGCACATATTGCTAGGACACCTCAAGATTAACAGGACAGTTGCTTCTCAAACTTGTATCATCTTACACACCTCTTTGAAGGTTTATGGCCAATAGCCAGTGTCACAATTTTCATATTTCTGTATTCCATTACAGTCTAATCCCATCCTCCCCCACAACTATGCTGAAATAGCCTGTGGCTTCAATATAATATGTGAAGTCGAAGGCTTTCACGGCCGGCATCCATAGATTTTCCTTGGGTTTGTATAGCTAAACAGACACTAATCCTCCTTGCATTTCTATACCCAGAAACTAACCATTCAAATACACAAATTTACACATACTCCCAACAGGGGTTCACAGCACATAAACTCCACACACACACACCTACCCAACCATTCTCTGAGGATGCCAGCCACAGATGCAGGCCAAACGTCAGAAAGAAACTATTCCTCACAGCCTGGAAAAAACCCAAGGAAAATCTATTTCAACATAATACCTCATCAGCATGTCTGAGGAAGTGGATTGAAATCCACAAAAAGTCATCCTAAAATAAATCAGTTAGCCTATGTCAGGTCCTGCCAAGTTCAGGTCTGTTGTATCACTTGGTAGCTAATTGTGTTTGTGTTCCTCTGTACTTGTTAATGAGTATGTAGTATAACTGTGGAAAGGGGGCATATGTGCTCTACGTCTGTAACTATTTGATAAGACCAGCACCTGGACTCAGCTCTGGGATAAATAGGCTGAGCATTGGAGCAGTGGGAACAGAGAGTAGGGATGATGGATAGCCAATGGTTGTATAGCCCGCCAGATTTTGTAGATTGTAAATGCTTTTAGTTTAGTTAGTTTAGTTAGTTAGTTAGGTTTCATTCTGAGCAACTATCTTGTAGGGTTAGCTTTCTAGATTACTGTGCCAATAACGTTTTGTTTTGTTTTGTTTTTTGCTTTGTTTTAACACTGAAACTGCTGGTTACTGAGTCTGGGAAAGCCAGTACATGACAGTCTAATGACGTTGCTAGATTTCTTCCACTGGTGACTAGTGACTCCTGTGGAGAACTAGAACTGGAAAGCATGTAAAAGAAGGAATCAGGGAACCAATCCCAACACAGGGAGCTGTGATGGGAAGAGCCTTGGAGCGAATGAGAGGAGAGAATGTGGGAGCCAATCCCAGAGCAGGAGACTGTGATGGAAGGGGGTTCTGAGAGTATGATCTGAGTGAATGTCAGTTAAGAGAGTTCGTTGGTGTTAAGAGAGTGACAGCTGAAGTTGAGAGTTGTGAGAGAAAGCGTGAATGAGTCTGTTGTCAGAGATAATGAGAGTGTCATGTATGTAGGCTATTGGGTTAACTTAGTCAAAAAATTAAAGTATTAACATATATGGTTATAGAAATAGTCTGTCACTAAAGAGTAACAATAAGTGAAATTAAGGAAAGGAGCAAAGTTATAGGCAGAGTATTGAACAGCTGAAGTTTGTATCCTGGAAGATAATAAACCAACCAGTTTGTTTTGATAATTGTTCACAGACTCATTGTGCTTTATTACACTTGCTAGAAAAGGTAACAGCCACACTAACCAAAGGTGATCACACTAATACCTAATACAGTATATCCACAGGAAGGACTACCTGGAGACTTAGCCCTGGTCCAGTTAAGGGATTTAAAAGGGGGAAATAAAGTAAGGTGGCAGTGACAAGCTGTGTGTTGAGGCAAATTCAGCTGGCAGGTCTGTCACCCCTCCCATGTCATTGGGCTGAAGAATCCACAACAGTCTTTAATCTGTATTTTGAAAGAGCTATCCAAAGTGCTGAGTTATACCCCCAAAACGGTTTAGCACCCTGGACAGCACCTCCAGAGTAAGGTTCAAAACTTGGTGTGTACTCACCACCCCACTGACATGGAGGCCTCCCATTGTCACCGATTTCTTTTCCCCCATTTCTTTTTTACACTTGACAAGGTTACTGTGTAGTCAGGTTCTTTGTTCCATGGCTTACTCTTGCTGCTGCCTGCCCCTGTTCAAATGCAAGAGAATTTTTCACACCCTGATGAAAAGCAGACACCAGAAGTGTTTTCATTTAGCACAATATCTAGCGAGCATGCTTTTGTTTGAGTGAAGTCGCAGCAGCTTTTCAACCAGGCAACTATTGCTAGTAGCTTGTGTGCAAACATTAGCGGCTAATAACGTTTAACAATGATTTTATTTATAACAGGTATAACATTCTTTTCATTAGCAAAGCTCAAGGCGAGAGACAATAATACCATTAGAAACACGATACAACGAAAAGTAAAAACAAACACTGAAAAAGTACTGTAGAATGCAAAAAAAAAGCAAAGAGCAAAACATCTAGGAAAACCAATTGCATTAAGTTACTGTACTTTCCAGCTAGTGAAACACAATTAATGCAAGAGCTTTGACATGGGGACTTCAAAATCCTTTGGAAGAAAATAGGTCTGAGGAACCAGTTTTCACCAGGACCAGATGTTGTCTCTTTTCATGTCATGGTCCCAACGTACAACAGCAGACCTTCAGTATCTGCTGGGGTTTGGTTCCAGACCCCTCCATGGATACCAAAATCCTCGGATGCTCAAGTCTCATTACATATAATAGCATAGTAAAATGGTGTCCCTTATATAAAATGACAAACAGCAAGGTTTGCTTTTTGGAATCTGCCCCCCTCTCACCAAAATATTTTCGAACTGTGGTTGGTTGAAAACTTGGACACAGAACCCGTGGATATGGAGGGCTGACTGTATTTCTAAACAGAACAAACATTTATCTCCATCTTGTGAAATAAGCAGGTGGGGCCTTCCAGGTGTTTTCAGATGGCAGTTCCCTTCATCCCTCACCATTGGCTGTGCTAACTAGGGCTGATGGGAATTACAGACCCCAAACACCTGGGAAATCTCAGTGCAAAAATCGTCACCTTCTGATCCCTACATCTCTAGGTGCTGGTTAACAACACAAGAGCAGGCTGGATTATCCACTGCTTATGAGTGCTGCGTAGAAGGGTGAAGACCCACTGAGAATGAGAAATTGCATAGTCCCCCCACTCCGTCTGCAAGATGGCAGCTCTTTCCCTTTTTTTTGGCAAGAGTTGTTGCATCTGCCAGAACATTTTTTTTTCAAAAGCATATTGTACAACAGCACAATTACACAAAAGAAATAATAAATAGTTAAATAGTTCCTTGTGCAAAACTACAATTATTTTTATCTGTCTTTCCCATCAATCAGATTCTGTGCTTGCGGTGCAAATGTGTGTTTGTGTGTGTAGGTTTGTGCACAGACGTTTTGGTCTGCAAATAGAGTGTTATACCTAAAGGGATATCGTGTAGAAGGTGAAGTGAGCTTGTTTTCTGCTGCTCCAGAAACTAGGACACAAACCAGTGGATTCAAATTACTGTACAAGAAAGGAGACAACCCCCTTGCTTTCTTTTCCCCGGCAGGCAAAGACATTTTTGTCTAAGCAGGCTTTT
Organism: Gambelia wislizenii; assembly: GCA_030847615.1. Lineage (NCBI taxonomy): Eukaryota > Metazoa > Chordata > Lepidosauria > Squamata > Crotaphytidae > Gambelia > Gambelia wislizenii. Next base: position 6,832,994 of record JAUMIR010000005.1, read on the forward strand.
AATGTACAAGCAGGAGGAACTTCTTATTGGATGTTTTATTTATCGTTTTCAAATTCTGTTCATTGTAAAATGAGTTTAAAATGTTTTATATGTGATTTTAACTATTTTAAATTTTATTGTAATTGTTTTTAATTTACGATTTGAGTCTCACTTCAGAAGAAAGGCAGCATATAAATGAAATAAACAAAAACAACAACAAACAACATTTTGACTGCAAGAACAGTTTGACAGTGGAATAGATTGCCATGGAGTATGGTAGACTCTCCTTCCTTGGAGGTCTTGAAACAGAGGTTGGATGGGCATCTTTCAGGCATGCTGTAGTCGTCTAATCCTGCATGACAAGGTTGGACTTCGTAGGTGCCCCTTGCTGTCCCTTCCAACCCTGCGATTCTATGATCTTTCACAGCAGATGACCATTTCTTAATAAGCTGTCTTTATATGTCACAATGTCCTTTCTTGGTAAGAATGAGAAATTTTGAAAATATTCTCCATACTCCTACTACTAGATAATTTTACCCCATTTTTTTCTGACTGGTGGATGTTCAAATGAGCAGTGAACTAGTGGAGGTAGCAGTAGCCATTTCTGTCTTAGTGGACTATTCATTTTGGGAAAGCTGCTGGGCACGAATGACTTTTGTGTTTACTCGGTCTGATTAATTCAGTCCAGCATAAGAGAGTCATTGTGACTTTCTGTGACTGTTAAGAGCAAATGCCGTTGGTTTTTTGTTTGCTTTTTTTACTGGCCCCGTGACCCTGTTTTGTTTTTTTTTAAAGACAGTGTTGTGAACATTCGCACCTTAAAGATACAATCTCCTGAGATGTGGCCAAGTGAAATTGATGTGGTTTACCTAAAGGAATTTGAGGTGTGAGACACTGTGTCAGCAAAAATCATCATCTCCTTCTTTATTTGGAAGTGTCCAAAATTTTACTAAATAAATGAAGCGAAGAGCAGGTCAAAATTTTTATTTTTCCACAGTGGAATCCTCAGTGGTGTGAGCCAAAGGCTGTGCACTCTTTGCAGTAGCATCCTGAGGTCAGGAGTACAGCAAGAATGTGTATTTAACCCAGATTCTGAGGATGCATGTCAGAGAGAAACTAGGTCAGGAAGCAGCAGGCACAACCTGCTGTAATTAGCTTCTTGCTTGTTTCTCCAGCTTCCTTCTCCTGACAGTCTCACCTTCATCTGGGTGAGTCCACAAGAGCACAATGGTACTTGAGAGAGTCACTGTGTTCTAGGGTAGCCTTTAATTTCACTAGCTCCCCTCCTGTGCTTTTAAGAGCAGTCGGAGACTCAGAAATAAAGCCAGAGGAACTGCTTTCCCGGGATGGAGATCAAGCAGTGACAGAGTCAGGTTAATTTCTGACTCTCAGGTGTGTCCAGAGGAGGGTGACCAAAATGGTAAAAGGTCTGGAAACCATGCTCTATGAGGAGCAGCTTAGGAAGCAGGGCATGTCTAGCCTGGAGAAGAGAAGGTTAAGAGGGGACATGATAGCCATGTTTAAATATTTGAAGGGATGTCATATTGTGGATGGAGCAAGCTGGTTTTCTGTGGCTCCAGAGACTAGGACAAGGAACAATGGGTTCAAACTACAGGAAAAGAAATTCCATCTAAACATTAGGAAGAACTTCCTGACAGTAAGAGTTGTTTGGAAGTGGAATACACTGCCTCGGAGTGTGGTGGAGTCTCCTTCTTTAAAGGTTTTTAAACAGAGGCTGGATGGCCATCTGTTGGGTGTGCTTTGATTGTGTGTTCCTGCCGGGCAGAGGATTGATCTAGATGGCCCTTGTGGTCTCTTCCAACTCTGTGATGCTATGATCTAAGGCAAAGAGGCCCAGCTAGTTGGCGAGTGGGTGGGTAGGGAACAGGAATATGGCAACCCTACTGCCATGAGATGAAGGATGGATGGTTGATGTATCTGGTAGTCCAGAGAGTTAAATTGAGGGGCTTTGCCCTGGATCAGACTTCTTGGCTTAAGATAACCCTCCTCCATCCTCATGCCCTCCAGAGGCATGGGATTACAAGTCCTGATGGCCGTGCTGGCTGGGGAGGATGAGAGTTCTGATCCAGAATGCCTGGGGTACACCAGCTTTGAGATGTCTGATCTAAATCAATGATTCAGCCCAGCTTATAAATTGGGAAATCCAATTGCTGTTGGCGACTTGAGCAGAGTCCAAACTTTTTTTGGAAGCCATGTATGCGGTGCGTAAAAGTCCCACGTCCCACCCAACCCCCAATCCCAGCTGTGTGCGGACTAGCTGCAGTTACTGATACTTTACAATTGGTAGCTGAATTGAAGTAACCAGATACAAGCATATGTGGGCATCTTGCCAAGGTTGAAAGCTCCACTCATGGGAAAATCTGCAACCAGGCTCTTTGAAAATTAGTCAGAAGAGATCATTGTAAAGCAGGTGTTTTAGAAATGGTTTGCAACAGATTACAAATATTATTTTTAAAACAGCATCCTATTTGGGCCTTCTGAGCTGGTCTTCTGTTGGGTGGCAGAGACCACCAGATTGTCTTTCCTCCTTGTTGATGTAGTTCCAGGGCAAATGAGACTCTGGTTTTCTATTCTCGTGCCACCAACACAATTCAGCTGAATTTTCAAGGTAGCTTCCCAGAATGAATTGGTAGAATTTTTTTCTAAAAGCAGCTAACACCAAATTAAATTTCTCTAAAGATACCAGCCACAGATGCAGGCAAAATGCCAGAAATAAACTCTTCCAGAACATGGCCTGATAGCCCGGAACAAAACCCAAGGAAAATCTACAAATTAAATTTCCTTAGACTTCCAAATTAAATCCACATAATTACAAGAAAGAAGAGTCTTGGAGACAGGCCTTCAGAAGTGACTAGCCCACCCAAAAATGAATACAGTAGCACCCCTGCATCCGCTGATTCACCATCTGTAGATTCAATTATCCACGGATGGCGATAGCGGGGGGGGGAGGGAGGGAGGGAGGAGGCGAGCTCACCCCCCCTCCCTTCTCCGCGGGGGTGGTTCCTGCGCAGCAGAGCTGGTGGAGGAAGGGCTGGAAGGGAGGGAGGAGGCAAGCTTGCCTCCCCCTATGTTCTCCAGGAGGGTTGTGGTGGCTGCGGTGTTCGCTATTATCTGTGGATTTCACTATCCATGGTGGGGCCCAGAACCAATCCCTCGCTGATATGGGGCTCCTACTATACATCACATACAGTACTTCATGGGTTATGTCAGATTAATTTGTTGTTGTGTGCCTTCAAGTCATTTCTGGCTTATGGCAACTGTATCATAGGGTTTACAGTGGCTCTATACACACTGATTTTTGTGCTTCGCCTCAGGTGTTTATTACCCCAGACTCTTGTAAAGTCTTCCAAATGCACTATATGCCTTTGCTAATCTGTGATCGATCTCTTTGTCAATCTTGGCATCTGAGGAGATGATGCTTCCCAGGTAGGTGAACTGCTGAACGGACTTAAGCACAGATTTACCGACAGCAATGTGGGGATGGTGGTGTTTGTCTACCCAGAAACATCACTCAAGGAGACCTTCTGCTGTGCTTTCTGCAACCGGACTTGTTTATCTCAGATTGGCCTTTTTAGTCATCAGTGCGCTTGCAGAAAGTGTGGGATGAGTCCTTCCTGAATCTTCGTTTGCGAAGAAAAGCCAGAGAGAGAGAGAGACAGAGAGATCATAGGGTTTTCTTGGCAAGATTTGTTCAGAGGGGGCTTACCTTTGCCTTAGGGGATGTTTTATCTCTCTGTTTTATCGGTCTTTTGAACTATCTTGTTTCTGTTTTTAAAATGTTTTTATACTGTTTTTATTATTGTCCTTGGGAGCTGCCTTGGGTCTCATTTTGAGAGAAAGGCAGCATACAAATGTAATAAATAAATAAATAAATAAATAAATAAAATTTGCTTTCCTCTGAGGTTGAGGGCATGTGACTTGCCCAAGGTCACCCAGTGCAATTTCCATGGCTGAGCTGGGATTTGAAACCTGGTCTCCAGAATCTTAGTCCACTATTTCTTCAGTTTAGGCATCTGAGGGAGTTAGTGGGGTGGCTGCTGTTTCCTGTAAATCTTAAAAGTATAAGGGAGCCTAAAAGCCTAATATTTTGTTTAAAAAAACAGAACAACTGTGATTGTGCATTACTATTATTTATTTATTTATACCCCGCTCTTCAGCCACAAGGCTATCAGAGTGGCTTACAAATTGTTTTAAGCAATAGCAGTTTACACATTTACACTGCATTAAGTAGTTTCCAATGTGTGTTAGCTAATTGCCCCCACAAGCTGGGTACTCATTTTACTGAAGGATGGAAGGCTGAGTGAACCTTGGAGCCCTCTGGGATCGAACTTGCAACAAGGTGACTTGCAGGACTGGCATTTAACCACTGTGCCACCAGGGCTCCTGTATGGATGCATGCATGTATGGATCCTGCATGGATCCTGAAATTGTTACAGCAAGGTCTGTTAGGCCTCAGGATAAAGCTATGTAGGATACCCTGCCCTCCAGCATTTCACAGACGAAAACCATGAGACACATGGCCAGGCACCATCAGAGTGTGATCAAGATGGCAGAAGTTATTAATGAGGAAAAATGCAGAAGCTAGGAAAGATCGCAGCAGTATGTTTTTGCCTGCGCTTACTGGGAAGGGCAAGTTTTTGCCCCATCCTCTCCCTTCTACCTCGGGGTTAATTTAGTACAAACTACTTTTGCATGTTGAACTCAGTTTGCAGCAATCTGAGGGCAAAGGCAGAAAGCAGGAGATGGAGACGAGAAACTGGGACATTTTAAAAGCAGCAGAAAAAAGTGGGATTGAAGACAATGGAGCTGTCCCTGCCAAATCAGAACAGTTGAAGAGTATGGGATACAGTGCAATTACATATAAAAAAAAGAGAGAGAGGATTTTCTGAGTGGATGTGTGAGAAAGAGAGGGAACCAAGGAAGGGATTCCTGACTGGGTATCATTATGATGGCTATTCAGACATGAGCTGATCTCAGGCCCAACAATTTTTCTTTTTGTTAGGCAAAAATGGAGGCCTTTGAATGACCCAAAATTTCCTGGGGTGATGCCAGGGGGAAAGGGCCTTTGTGAGCTGGCGGGCAGACTGGCAAGACTTGGAAGCTCAGTGCTTCAGCCTCTTTGAATCATGGGAGAGAAAAGACGGCGCAGGGTCTTTGCCCGGTTAGTAGAGCAGACATTGGGCTGGAGGTCAAGAAGGAGAGAGAGTTGTTGGTAAGGCTCAGAGCTCAGACGTCCCAGCCAGCCAGCTTAGTTAGCATCAAGAGAGATAATCATTTCATGGGACGGGGAATCTTACGCTTTGCCAGTGACACCGACTGCATGCTTCTTTTTTGTGGCGCTACCAGTTACGTTTCCTTTGGAATGGAGGATATTTTACAAAAACAGGAATACATACCATACAAATAGATCTCCCATTAACTTTACGTATAGACCTACAAACAGGCTGCTTTTTTCCTAAGATAGCAACACATGGCACAAAGGAACTAGAAAGGGAAATCTACCAAGGTGGAGTTGGGCTCCAGTCAATATAATAAGGGGTTGTAAATGCAATGCTGCCATGGTCAGGTTATTACAGTTATTATGTCCTTCCAATGGCTTGTTCAGCCTTGTGAGGTACAGAAGCAACCCAACTGACAGGCAGTGCAATTAGTAGTGCAATTAGTAGTGCAATTAGCACCTCTAATTAGCTTAATTAGCCTTCTCAAATCCCAAGAAGTGGCTTTCCTTGGATTTGTCACTTCCAGGGTTGGCCGGAGATATTTTGTTGCCTAAAATGGGATGACACAGATTGGTTCCTCTCTGCCTAAAGGGAAGTTAAAATGATCCCCAAAGCCGACATATCCCTCTGGCATTTGAAGCAGATAAATCACATGAGTTTCCCTGTACCTGGCAGCACGAACATGATCCTAACAAAACAGATAATAATACATTGCCCTTTTGTGGCATTTAGGCCAATCCAAACTACCCAAATAATCCCGTTTGAAACTGGATTATTTGCCATGGCTCCTTCCTATGGAATCCTGGGATTTGTAGTTTGGCAAGGCACCAACACTCTTTGGCAGAGAAGGCTAAAGACCTTGTAAAAATACAAATCCCAGGATTCCATAAGAAGGAGCCATGGGGAATAATCCAGTTTCAAACTGGATTATTTGTAAAGTGTGGATTTGGCCTCAGATTCTATTGCGATTTATATCCCACCCCTTATCAGGGCCTTTTTAAAAAGGAAAAAGCAAGACAACAGAGGATTAATTGGAAGGTATGCTATGGTGACTTTTGATTATTTTGCGTGATGGGCTTGTAGGGAATCTGCAGAGCAGAGTCGCAGTTCCTTTTTTTGCATGATGTAGGATACACGAAAGAAATCAAATGCAGGTTTTGGTTCATGTGAGCAGTTGGTAGAGCACCTCATGGGTGCTAAAACAGCCCAAGAGGGGCCCAAAAGGGGGTACAGTTAGCAACCTCTCCACTTTCTCCAATTTTGAGGGGAGGTGCTGGGGAGGGATTTAAAAACTGACCTGGCCTGTGGGCTTCCCTTTGCACAGCCATCATGCGGGATGCTCTCTGGGCCACAGATGTGATGCTCAGATTTTGGGTGCTTAGGAACTTATTTGAATGTGGTTGAGTCCAGGGCTGTTTAAGTCCCACTTATCTGTTCTTGAATTACTAGACCTGTGGCTGTTAACCTTTTCTTTACCTAGGACTCCCCTTTTTTTGTTGTCATGGTCCCCCAAGACTTAACTCAAGATTTAAAACCCTAACAACAACAACTGATAATACTGCAATTACACCATTCTTTAACTCTTCCCTCAGAAAGACTGGAGGGGAGGGAAGACTTTTCTCCTGCTACTTTCTGCAAATTTGTGGCTGGAGCTGATTGAATGGCAATGCACAGGCCAAGCCAGCCAGCCAGCCAGTCTTTCTTGGCTCCTGTCCTATGGACTGAGTAGCCTTCAAGCCTTCACAGACCCTCTGTGAGGACATAATTGCCCCCGGGGTCTGTGGACCACAGGTTAAGAATCACTGTACTAGTCCAAAATATGAACCCAACAGTGATTCTTTGGGGGCAAGCAGATGGGGGCCAAACATATATAGCTGAGTAGCATTGAGTAGCACACAAGAAGTGTCTGCAAGTTATTCCAGACATTTTATCAGAGCCTGAAAAAAATGCTGGTTTTGTCTTGTTTTTTGACATTGTACTGGGCTAGGACAAGGTCTTTTATGAACTTTCCCTCCCTGCTTTCATTTTGCTGGCAGGCAAATACTTTTTTTTTTAAATGCTAGCAGGCTTTTATAATATGAAGCTGGGTTTATGGAGGCTTTTATTCAGGTGTGTTTTTATTTTTAATCTTTTAATGTTTATGTTTTATGGAAATTTTAGATTTTTATATTGTCATGGGAGAAAGACTGCATATAAATAAATAAACTACTACAGCTGCCAGAAACCCTCTGCCAGCATGTCTGGGGATTCTGGGATTTGTAGTCCATAAGGGACTTGTAGTCCAAAAGGAACTTTTTCAACTTTTTTTTGGGGGGGGTAATACTATGAATGCCATCCTTGGCATGTTTACTTGGGAGTAATTCCCACCCTACTCGAGGAAGCTTACTCCCCGAGGGACAGTGTTTACACGATTCCGCCCAGAAACATCGGGGACAGGCTGTTAAAACCAATCGATCGATCATCGATCGATCGATTGGGGGGGGGGCCTGGCCAGGTTGCTAAGGGAGGCCTTCTTCGGCGTCACTAAGGGGAGGTTGTTGCTAGGGGCGGGGCGCGCGGCCGTTGCTCGGCAGCGGTTGCCATGGGGCGGGGCCTGATTCCCTCCTCCCCCTCCTCCTCCCCCTCTCTGCTGGAACAGCTGGTCCCGTTGGGCCGTACCATCGCGACGACTAGAGGGGGGGGGAGGAAGAGAGGGGAGAAATATTGTCTGAGGGGAGAAAAAGAAATGAAGGCCGGGAATGGCCGTCATCGTTGTTAAGAAGGAATTCCCCCTCAATACGGAAGGGGCCGGGAGGCTGCTGGTGCCTCTTGTCCCTGCCCGCTTCTTTTCCACCGTCTGCTGTTTCCCCTCCAGCTGCTGGGAGCGTGGTACGGCCCGGCCCCTCCCGGCCCCCTCCCCCGGCGGCGGCGGCGCTGCGGAGAAGAGGCGACGAGGACCGGGCGGCGGGTTGGTCGGTGGGCGCGGGGCTGTCAGGGGACAATGGCGCTGCTCCCCTCGAGGAACCCCCTCCTGCCGCCCCCGGCCCGAAGGGGGCGCCCCAAGGCCCGGGGCGGGGCCCAGCCCAGCGTCAGGTGAGGGGAGGGGGCTGCGGGGCTGGGGCTGGGCTGGGCTGGGGTCCCCCTTGGTGGGGCGTTTGGGGTGGGGGGACTGAACGAGGGGCCCTCCTTCAAGGGCGGTGTGTTGTTGGGGGGATCTGACCTGGACGAGTGAGTGGGTGGGTGAGGGGGAATTGAGGGAGGGTCCCTCCTTAAAGGGTGGTGGGATGTAGTTGAGGGGTGTGTGGGGGGTCTGTTGGGTGGGTGGGTGCATGGGGGAATTGGGGAGGGTCCCTCCTTAAAGGGTGGGGAGGCGTACCTAAGGGGTGTCTTGGGGGAGTGAAGTGATAAGGTTTGCTGGGGAGGTTATGACCTAGAAAACTGGGGAGAAAGAATTGAGGGAGGGTCCCTCCTTAAGGGGTGGTGGGATGTAGTTAAGGGGTGTGTTGGGGGGGGTCTGACCTGGACAATTGGGTGGGTGGGTGAGTGGGGGGGGAATTGAGGGAGGGTCCCTCTTTAAAGGGTGGGGGGTAGCTAAGGGGTGTGTTGGGGGGTCTATTGGGTGGGTGGGTGCATGGGGGAATTGGGGAGGGTCCCTCTTTAAAGGGTGGGGAGGCGTAGCTAAGGGGTGTCTTGGGGGAGTGAAGTGATAAGGTTTGCTGGGGAGGTTATGACCTAGAAAACTGGGGAGAAAGAATTGAGGGAGTGTCCCTCCTTAAGGGGTGGTGGGATGTAGTTAAGGGGTGTGTTGGGGGGGTCTGACCTGGACAATTGGGTGGGGGGGTGAGTGGGGGGGGAATTGAGGAAGGGTCCCTCTTTAAAGGGTGGGGGGGTAGCTAAGGGGTGTGTTGGGGGAGTGAGGTGATAAGGTGTATGGGGGGCAGGGAGGGATGACCTGGAAAATTGGGGAGGAAGAGTTGAGGGAGGGTCTCTCCTTAAAGGGTGGGTGTGTAAGGAGGCAGTCTGACCTGGACAAGTGGGTGGGTGGGTGGGGGAATTGAGGGAAGGTCCCATTTTAAAGGACGGGGAGCTGTTGGTGGCGGTAAGGGGCTAAGGTAAGGGGAGGGGGATGACTTGAGGGTGCTACATAGTTGTTGGACTGGATGGCCCTTGAGGTCTCTTCCAACTCTGTTCTGTTCTATGATCTGATGGAGGTGGAAGATTAGGAGAATTGAGGGAGAGGCCCTCTTTAAAGTGTAGCTAAGGGGTGTGGTGGGGGAGTGAGGTGATAAGGTGTGATGGGCGGATTGGGGCTGACCTGAAAAATTGGGGAAGAATTATTGAGGGAAGGGCCCTTTTTAAAGGGTGAGGGGTTGTTGGCTGGGTAAGAGGCTAAGATATGGGGAGGAGGGTGTCTTGAGGATGTTACACCGTTGTTGGAGGGGAACGGAAGGACCCCCCCCCCTTTGTCAGTGTTAAATATAACTAAGTGGGCAGGGAAGTAAGGTGGGCAGGGAGGGGGGGTCTGACCTGGTGGTGGTGGAGGAAAATTGGGGGAGGGTTCTTCTTTAAATGGTGGGGTTGTTAGTGAGGATAAGGGGTACTGTTAAAGTGCGAGGGTATGAGTGGAGGCTGACTTGCAATGGTACAGAATTTTGGGGGGTGTTGAAGGGTCCCCCTTCTTCAGTGTTAAATGTAGTTAGGGTTTTTTGTGTATGGGGGATGAGGTGTGAGTGGATGGTCTGACCTTGGGATGGTGGTGAATGGGAGAAGGTGGGTTGAGGGAGGATTTAAATATGCCTAAATATCCTGAAGTCCCCAGATCCCACAGGCTGTTGAAAGGTAAGCAGAGTCAGCCCTGTTTAGTACTTCTCTTAGGGTGGGGGGACCTCCAAGGAATATACCAGGTGCTGTTGGTTACACTTGAGAGAAAGGCAGTGGCAAACCACCTCTGAGTAGTCCATGCTTTAGAAAACCCTATGAAACTCACGGGGTGACAGTTGAGTTGAAGACACTACTCACACTCCTTATATTGTAGGTGTGGGGAGGTTAAGGTGGAGGGGGAACAGGGGTGCCAAACTGAAGGAGGAATTGAGGGTGGGTCCTCCTTTGATAGTAGGTGTGGGGGATAAGGGGGTGCCCTCTGTGAAAGCTAGTTGGCTTAGTTGCATATCTTTTTACAAAAAAATAAAACAAAGGCTTCTTAATTCTAACTATGCAAAAGCACAGCAGTACTTAAGTTAGCCTAGAACTGATTCAGTTGATTGTAGTTTAGTTTTGTAGATCAAATTCCCAGAATTCTGCACTACTCAAAAGGCCTATTCAGACTTCTAAGTCTAATCAAGACCCATCTCACCAGGGTCTGACTATTTGGAGATCATAAGGAGGCTAGAGAGGAGAAAACACTGAGGACTGAATGGCTATGGAAATACAGGGACTCTTGAAGGCAATAAGTAGGATATGGTATGTGTGTTGGGGTGTCTTTGTTGTTTATGGGGTATTCTGCTAATGCCTTGGTACTCCACTTGGTATTTCTGAAGTTGTGTTTTATCCTCTTACAAACAAGGGCCGTGGCAGACGAGAGGCTGAGTCAGAACAGAGGTTAAAGTTCTGTGAATGCATACAGTCCTGAAGATGGAAGAAATGTGAGACTGAAGGCCTTTAACGAATGGTTCATGCATAGGAATGCATAGTCTTTTGAGTCCCTAGAAATGAGAGATTGGCACCTTAGGATTTTTCATCCTTCTGAGATGGGATAGCTATAAGGTAGATAACAGAGGGAGGAAGAGGACCTTGTTTTTGTGTGTGTATGATGGTTTCAGAAATCTGGGGACACACTGGTAAGATTGAAGCTTTAACAAGGAGCTGGCATTTATTTATTTATTAGATTTATTTATTTGATTTATACCTCGCCTTTTTCCTGGGATGGGATCCAAAGTGGCTTCTGTAATTGGTGGTTTCATGGCCCCCACAAGGGCGGGGGGCTGTCAGGGCTCTAGCCTGAGGGACCTGGCACCTGGAATTATAAACTAGCTGGACCCAGAGTACCATACGCTGTTAAACCCCCCCCCCCAAATGCCCGGTAGACTTCACGCCTGGTTGCCTGGACTCGGTTGCAGCAGCAGCAGCTTCCTGCCACTGTCTCCAGTTGACTGCCTAGGTCCTATTGCAGTACTAGCAATGGCGTCCCACTGCTGCTGCCACCTGCACCAGTTGACCGCCTGGGTCCTGTCGCAGTGGCAGCAGCAGCATCCTGCTACCGCTGCTGCCAGTTGACTGTCTGGGTCCCATTGTAATGGCAACAGCGGCATCCCACCACCAGTTGACTACCTGGGTCCTGTCGCACCAGCAGTAGTGGCAGCCCCCCACTGCTGCCAGTTGACTGTCTGGGTCCCATCACAGCAGGAATAGAAATGATATTACTGTGTAGACTTAAATCATAAGTGGGAATTGTGCACCCCTGAGACACTGGTGAACTGGAAAGTCCTGCAGCCTTAGTAACTATAGCCAACACTGCAGCACATTGTTTGGTTGCTCCCAGTATGCAGAATGGCCATGAGTGGCAGGAGTGGATTGTGAGGTGGAGAGGGAATTTGCATGTGGGTGGTGATTGGTTGAGGGAGTGACAGGAGTGGCCAATCAGCACATTGAAAGAGGCAACATACCTAAACCCATTGTACATACCCAGAAGGCAACATACCTTTATACCTAAGGACATTGTGCATACCCAAGAGTTTTATAGATATTTACTTTGGTGTAATCATTTAACCTGACTAATTTTAATTTTTATCCTAAATCCTGTAGAGCATCTCACTGCCCTTAACCTTAGCAGTAGGTAGGGAGCCCGCCAAAGATCCTGGCCTGGGGGCCCACTTCAAGATGTGGGGCCATAGGTGGTTTCTGTGTGTTTTGCTATTGTCAATTTGAACTAGTTGATTTGTGAGGAGCCATTGTAGAGGAGGAGATATGCTTTAGGGAAATGTTATTCATATAGATAGGATGCAGTGAGAATGGGCATCCTTAAGGAATGATTTCTTCTCCATCTCTGGGTTGGCCAGTGGACCAATATTTGGAAGACAGTATTATGAACTGTAATATGTTACACAAGTAAGCTATTAAATATATTTGCAGAAAGACGACTGAAGCCCTCTACAGCTGAGACAATAATTCCACTCATTAAGGGGTATAAAATAAATCTCAGACACTGCGGCTTTTGATTCTAGGAATGAGTAGATATATACACATACACATAATGCATACACAGAGAAATATCTCCAGCCGTGTTAATGTCTTCTGTTTCTTTTCAGCCTCACCCTCTTTTTGTAGCAAATGCACAAAACAGGAGTGATATGCTAATTTCTTAAAGAGTGTGCGGTGGTGGTACGTGTGTGCGCATGCCTCTTAAGCCCTCCAAGGCAGACACAAAGAATAGTGGTCTTTCTGTTTGCAATGTATTTACATGGCTGACTGTGTGGAGGTTAAATTCCTTTTTCTTGTGCAGTGGCAAATTAAATTAGTCACAAGTAGAGTGGGGGAAGATGGCTGGGAGGAGGAATTTGCTGTGGGGCATTCTGCTGCAGCTGTTTGTGCAGAAAAATATTGTTAATAAATTCTTGGGTAGCTATAGTAAAAAAAAAGCAAGATTTGGGCTCTGATTTTGTCTGTGTGCGCGCACGCTCTGGTGATTGTAAGCACTTCTTGACTTTAGAAATGAAATGAATGGCTTCTAGTGTTGCTTATTAGCTTGCAGAAATGAATGACCTTGGAAACTGAGCTACAGATTCAGCTTTATCTTGGGAATTTCATTCTTGAGAAACAACTGTAAGTGCTGACAGCCATTGCCATAGTTACTCACATCTGTACAGCCTCCCCTAAAAATATCATCTGTTTGCATTTGCCTCCCAGCTCTCCTTGTCATTTCATTTTGTTTTCCTCCATTCCCATTTAACTTAACTGTTCCTTTTCAATTCAGATAGAGCAGGAGAGAGAAGAGAAGCACTGTAGATACTGTTTTTCCTGGGTTGCAAAAGCGGCTAAACCGCTTAACAGATACAGGCACTTTTGTTTATGTGTGTATCTGTCTTCCTCTGCTCTAAGGGGAAAAGAATCCCAAGATAACCTTTCTTGTGTCGCTCCCAAGCACTTCAGAATGACCCAGGATCCTTGGAAGTTGGCACATAAGCTGCTAAAAGCCTTGGCAATGTGACAAAGAGAAGGAAAATAACATTTTCAGTCTTCCTTAAATGACAGCCACCATAAACCTGCTGAAAGTACACCTCTTGTGAAGTAAACAAAATTTTATATTTTGTTTCATTGACTGTTGGGAAGGAGAAAGAATAAAATTATTACCATCAAGGGCAACAAAAACATTTAGTGCCTAAGTTTGGTGGTGGTTCTTGTGTGCCTTCAAGTCGTTTCCAACTTATGGTGACCCTAAGGTGAACCTGTCAGAAGTTTTGGTATCTCTCCTTAAAATCAATTAATAGTCACTTTTTCATTTCCTGTTTCTTCCCATAATGCCAGGCTTGGTGGGATCTCCTTTCACTCACCTGCACTGTGGTTACCTGAAAGGTCAACTTCTTTCATTCATCCCAATGAACATAAAATTTGTTGAAAGATTGTCCTGTATTTGATGAGAACGCCCATAGTGCTGGGTGCAGTGCCCATGAAAATAGCACCATTTGTAGTGATGACTTAGGTAAATGAGAAGTTGCTTTTTCAGACTGCTTCCATTAAAGTCTCCAACCACTGCAAACATATAAGGAAGAATAGGCTTGAAAACTATTCCAGGTTTGATAGGGTTGTGCTATAAAGTTGCATCTATGCAATTTTTCTGGTGTGTAGTTCCATTAACATCAGTAGAACTGACCTGCCTTGATCTGAGGTGTCTGAAAATGTCCCTCAAATGATTTTCAAGCTTCTTCCTACAATAAGGAACTGGGACTCAACAGTGAAATGTCTGTGTATGAAGCTTTTGTGCTATGCATCTGTATATGACTTGGGTCATTTGCTTGACACATTGAGATAGGGGAACATAAGAAGAACTGTGCTGGATCAGGCCAAATGCCTATTTATTTCAGTATCCTGTTTTCCCCTAGATTCCTGAGCAAAGGCCACAAGCAGGTTATGAGGGCAATAGCCTTCTCCTCCTATTGTTCCTCTGCAACTGGTATTCAGAAACTTACTACATCAAATTTTAATGGTGTCGTAAAGCCATTGTTTCTAATAGCCATTGATAACCTTATCTGATTCCAATGAAAGTCACTGATGTTGGAGGCCACCACCACATTTTTGGTGGGTCAATCCTAGAGTTGGACTATGTGCTCTGTGGAGAACAGCTTTTTCTCTCTCTTGAATTTTGCATTATTGGATGATCCTGGGTTATAATATTATGAAAAATAGAGATCCCCCCAGCTTTCTCTAGCTCATGCATAATTCTATAACCCTCCCTCTAATCTTTACTCATCTTTACTCACATATTTCTTAAACTTGTAGGAAAATTCCTTCAACCCTCTGATTACTTCAGTTACTGTTTTCTGCACCTTTTTGAGCTCTGCAAATATCTTTTTTGAGGCTTAGCAACCAAACCTGTGCAGAGTGTTCCAAATGTGGCTGCACCATAGATATGAATAACCATATTGTAATTTTGCAGCTTCTTGTTACTGGTCTGATGTGGAGTTCATACTTCTTAACAGTTGCTGCACATTAGCTTAGAGTACCTGTAGTTCTTTATTGACCTGCTCATTGTCATCACTAGATTCTTTTCTTAATCATAGAACCATAGACTTGGAAAGGGCCTCCTAGATCATTGAGTTCACCCCCACCCACCCAAACTCTGTGTAGGTTCTCCAGTTAAAGCATTCACAACTGGTAGCTGTCCAACCTCTTTTTGAAGACATCCAGTGAAGGAGACCCCACCACCTCTCTGGGCAACTGATTCTATTGCTGAACTGTTCTCACTGTCAAGAAGTTTTTAAATATTCAGTTGAACTCTACCCTCCTGTAACTTAAAACCATTAGATCTAGTTCTACCCTCTGAGGCAGCAGAGAACAAGTGGAATAATTGGTCACAACTAGCTTAGACCCCACATCAGTTGATATGTGAAGCTAGGATTTTTTTGTTTTGTTTTGTTTTGTTCCAATATCACCTCAATTTACTCTTGCTTGAACCTCATTTTCCCCCTTATTACCCATTCACTCAGTCTGGAGAAATCTTTTCAGAGCCCTTCACAATTATTTTTTTGCTTTTACTTCCCCAAGTAATCTGGTGCTGCTACTTTTCTCAGCAGATGTGGCTGCCTCACTTCTTACCTTTGTCTCCAGTTCATTGATGAATGTCAAGATTCACCAATCCCAACAGAGATCCTTTTGAAAGCTTTTATATGTTTCACCTCTGACTTAGTGCCTCCTGGCATACTAGAGTGGGCAGAACAGCATGTATGCTCTATACTGGGCTGCTTCACGTACAGTGTCTTGCCCATCAACCACCTGCCACAATTGTGACACTATTGTGAAAATCACACCTCTTCTGTTTAACATAGTCTTCTCACCTCTGTCTAGAATTGCTCACACCTTCCAGAAAAAAATAATAATGAAACATTTAATTGTCTCTCAGCCTTGCATATCATGTGTGCATGGGACACCATGTGTTGTTGGCACACCATTCTTCCTCACTTTATAACACAGAGGGGCAAATTGCAGCTCATGCACTATAAGTAGCCCCCCAGTGCTGTTTCTGTGGCCCTTGAGGCAACACAGGTGGTTTTTTTTATTTATTTTTTTGCAAAAACATAATTCCTAAAGGTTTGTAAGAGCTCTGAGGGCCCTTTTTTTGAAAAGAGAAAATGAATGGTAAGTGAATAAGCGAGGGAGCCCTAAAAACACGGGGCCTTGAAGGGAGTGTTCAGGGCATTTGGAGGTTTTTAAAAATGGATTTTTTTGTAATGGGGTGCAGTGGTGAGGGCTAATGGGTCCCTTTTGCCTTCCACAGTTGCCTGCTCCTGCTTTCTAATGAAGGAGGTCATACAAGGGGGATTGATGAGGTTATTCCCACAGGTATTTTCACAGTCATGCATTTTGGCACCATTTCCTCCCCTTTGTGTCTTTTTCTTTCCTCCGCCTCCCACTTACCGTAAATAATATGCAGCCTGACTTGACATGTGGTGTGTCTCTCTAAACCCACAAAGCATTTAGTCTTTATCCCAAGACGCCAGTTTCTGTGTGGCCCAGCTCTTCCTTGCCACAGTCTGTGAGCGCCTTGGCTGTTACTCCCCACAAGTAGATTCCTTTGTGCGGGGCTTCCCACAGGATGCTGTTTTTATATAAACAGGAAAAAGCTTAACGAGTGACTTCACACAGAACAGCAGCTTATCCTTCTGAGGGACTGAACTTGTCAACCAGAAAAGTAAAAGCAGCCCCTACCTTCAAATCTGATGTGTCAGTTTAAGGTGTTCTGTTTACCACAATGTTATTTTTCCAAATCTTTGTTTGATAACTACTGAAAGGTATAGTGGTTTGAATGTTGGACTAGGTTTTGTGTAGAGCAGGATTCAAGTCCCCACTCAGACATAGAAGTCCACCTGGGCAAGTCATGCGAAGGCAGTAGCAAAGGCCCCCTAAATAAATCTTACCAATAAAACCCTATGCTTGATTGACCCTTGGCCTCCTGTGTTTCGTACAGCTTCTGGTTATCACTGGAAGAGATAAGAGGCCCCAGGAGCTAAGATGAGGACTGCCACCATTTCTAGTACAGCCCACTCTACTTCAAGAAAGTACTGCGCATTCATGTTGCCCTGCAACCTGTGCAGAGTTTCAGGCTGGAACCAATGTAGCTTGAGCTATAAGGTCAGTCCTATGAGCCACACCCACAAAAGTGGGATTCTAATCTGTTTCAGGTATTTTGAATCAAAGGAACAAATTGTTATATTAAATCATGCTTCAGCTTTACAGATAACAGAATGATAGCTTTATATATTGACCTAATGATGAGACCTTGCAGACATAGGATAACAGTTATAGCCCAGAACACTTCACAACTCACTATGGCCAAAATGGCTTTCACCACTTTGTCTTAACTCCTCCACATCAGTGGTTCTTAACCTTTTCTTTACCAGGGACCCCCTTTATCTTTTGTTGTTGTGGACCCCCAAGACTTAACTCAAGATTTAAAACAACAACAACAACAATAATACCTGATGATAATAATAATACAACTGCACCATCCATTAAACCTTCCCTTGGAGGCACTAGAGTGGGAAGACTTCTGCTTCTTCCTGCAAGTTTGTGGCTGGAGTGGATTGAATGGCAACGCACAGGCCAAGCCAGCCAGCCGGCCCTTCCCTTGGCTCCTGTCACATGACCACTCCACTGTAGGGAGCAGGTGGGCCAAGCAATTTTTGAGCCTTCATGGACCCTCTGTGAGGACATCGTGACCCCCTGGGGTTCCATGGACCCCAGGTTGAGAACCACTGCTCCACATCACATGGAAGCTTACATTTCTAAATCCAGTCATGATGCAGACATGGAGGACATCATCTTCATAAGGGGGAAGTCTAGGTGGTGACACCTAAGAAAATCTTACTGTGGCTGGTAAATGTGAACTGAATGATGAGCCATGTAGATACATTTAATGCATCACTGTGTGCGTATGTGTGCTAAAATAGCAGCTGTAAGTGGGTTATTAGGAGTCAAACTGTGGCATGCTGAGATGTTTTCTTTTAACCCATTTAACCTTTTGCACTCAAGCTTCATCCCCATCAACAGCCACCTTTTAAAAAACATACATTAAAGGCAGCCACACATTTAATATAACATGTGATTTGTCCTTGACATGAATATTATAATGCTTCAGTAAGAGAAGCAGAGTTATACAGTACAATGACTTAAAAATCATTTGTTTGATTAAACGTATCTGAAACAAATCAGAGAGCAGGCCAGATAATAATTACAAATAGCTAAGAATCTACTGCTGTCTTTCTTGTCAAAAATTCTTTACCTTTTTAACAAAAGAGAAACATGTTTCAGTGGGATTTGAGATAGCCTGACTTTCATTGTTTTTTTTAGGAGTTTCCATTTTGAATTGTTCTCAAAACTAAAAAAATTGAGAGTGAGAGGAAGTACTGGGAAGGTGGGAAAGAAAAGGTGCTACCATGTACTGATATGGACATAGTACATCCTATGTCCTTCCTATGTCTGCTGTGGCTATACTGTAGGTTCCACATTTTAACCATGTGCTTGCTGTACAAAGAAGTATTTCCTCTGATCTGTCTTGAATCTTGCACACTTCTCAGTTTCATTTGATAACCTTGGGTTCTAGTATTGTGAGAGAGAACGAAAAACATTTCCCTATTCACTTTCTCTCCATAATGCATAATTTTATATACCTCTATCATGACTTCCCTTTGTTGTTATGCACCTTCAAATTGACTCTGTCTTATGGAAACCCTATCATAGGGTTTCTCTTGCAACATTTATCAAGAGGTTTGCCATTATCTTCCTCTAAGGCTGGAAGCGTGTCACTTGCTCAGGGTCTCCTAGTGGGTTTCCATGGCTGAGTGTGGATTTGAACCCTGGTCTCCAAGAGACTTAGTGCAAAACTCAAACCACTGGTTCACAATGACTTCCCTTACTTACTGTTTTTCAAAGCAAAAAGGACAGAAACATTGCTTGCTCCCCTCACAGGGGAGTTACGTCAGTCCCTTGATTACTCTGAATGCCCTTTTTCTGTACCTCTTCCTGTTCCACAATAGTGTTTTTGTGGCTGATGGCAGCTGTGAGGATGATATTACCTGCAGGCTGAAACACTTGGGCCTTCTGACTTATTTGCCTCTTCTTCACAATATAGAAAATAAAAGTTGTTAAGGCAGGAATTCTCTTTGTATCTAACAGTGGCCAGTTTATCGCTTGCTGGATTGGGGTATAGGCTGATAAAACTGGGCGTGTAGGTTCCCTGAATCTTTAAGCAGAAGAAGCTGTTGGTCCTGTGGTTGCACAAAGACACTGCCAGATTTTGACACAAACATTCCAATCTTCATTACAGATCAGCAGAGTGTTGATACTCGGTGCCACTGAGCTGTGGGATTCAGGCAGTGGGTTGATGTAAACACCCTGTTAGCCATTGCACTGGGTTCAGTTTCACTTTGTTGTCAATTAGTAGTCTGTCCAGACTGCAAGATTTTTATTTGTGTGCTCATTGTAACTAATGCTAGTTAAGCACACTTATGTTCCACTGATTTTAGGGACAGAGTAGTTTCTAGCTCTCTGGGTGATGGAGTTGATGACGAGACATAGCAAGCCTGCATAGACGGCTTTCAACAGTAAGCATAGGAGTGTTCTGTAGTAAAAAGGGCTAGGCTTCTCTCTTAGGATGTTGTGCATCCTTTCAGTTGAACAGATTTGCTTGTTTTCCTCTTCCCTCCTACTGTTTTCTGTGCCATCTTAGAATGATACTACAAAAAGGCACAGACAGATTAACCATCCATTCACATTTTTCTTGCTTTGAAGAGAAACCAGTTTCATGGACGTTGTGCCATGGACAAATAAAGCTGATCACCTATACTCACTCATTTTTTCCCCTTTAAAATATTTTTTTGTAACTATAAAATAACCTGCCATTTTATTTTATTTCTTTAAAGCATTTAAGTATCACCTCTCAACCCCCCAAGGCAATGGACAATGAATAAAACTCATAAAAACAGGCTAAAGCTACTCTTTAAAACTAATATAAAATCACAGAAAGTTAAAACAGCTAGAGCATCCATCCCTAATTTTAAAGACTGAAGGCCATGCAAAACAACATAGTTATTTCTACCCACAGGCAACTCAAAAGAAATGGAGCCAGCCTGACTCCACTTGGCAGGTGTTCTGCAATCATGGTTCTGCTGCAAAGAAGGCCCTGTCACGTCAGTCATAATGACATGTGGTGGAGACACAATGTGATAAGCTGCCTTTGCCTGTAGACTCATATCCATCCTTTAGTGAAACAGAATGTACAACTAGTTCAGACAGAATCAAACAGAATGTTCAGCTACTTGTATTGAATCAGGTTTCTGACTTATGGAGATCTGAAGGCGAACCTATCATGGGATTTTCTTGGCATAATTTGTTCAGAGGAAGTTTGCCATTGCTTTCCTCTGAAGCTGAGAGAGTGTGACTTGCCCAAGGTTGCCGAGTGGGTTTCCAATGGCCAAGTGGGAGTTTGAACCCTGGTCTTCCAGAGTCCTAGTCCAAATGACACCATTCTGGCTCTTAACAAATGTAATATCATAAACTACAGTTATACCTCAGCAAAAGAAAGTTAAACTGTTGATGTAATGTAACATATATCAGGTAAAGCTCTCTTTGGGTATGTGTCCTAAAAAAGAATAATGTTCTTTCAGGTGTAGTCATTTTTGTAAAATATGAGGGAGGTATATGCTAGTCTAATTATATTATTATAAATATGCCAATAAAATAATTTCCACATGAAGCTTTGAACCTGTTTGAACATAACATTTTTGTAAACCAAACATACTAAATCAGCTAACATTATCTAGAGTATTGGGTTTTTTTTTCTGGTACATTTTCCAGAAAAAAATCCAATTCTACATTTTCCAGAAAACGCACTTCCCTGCTCACCTGTTTCTTGAACATTTAGACCAATGCTTTAAGCTAAGGAAGACATGAAAATTAACTGGAAAGTTTCAGTTACCAGGCATTTGCTCATACTAAAAAGCAGGTTCTAGAAAAGGGGGAAATTGAAACCTTCTGTTGACCCAGAATCATGCTTGTGAGCTATTGAGAACCCTCAGAGGTATTTGCTCCCAGAACAGAGGTCACCTTGGATGGCTCCTTGCATGTCCGGACTTGCTTGCTTGGCCAGCTGGCGTGCCTTAAGAACAAAATCATGCACAATCTGTCTACTGAATTATTTTGCCTTGCATCTTGCCAGAGGGAATGTACAGCAGTTCAGATCTGGAAGGAAACTCCTCGTAGGTTGTTCCAAGCAAAGTCCATTTCTCAGGACCCCCACACACCAGAACAACACTGGTCTGGATTAGTGTGGGGTCTCAGTGTGAGTTGCTGTGTGCAGACATAGGTTGGTAAAATCTGGGCGGCAAAATGATGTTTTGTTGGCAGCTACTGTGCACTCATTGTAATAACTGTATTGCCAAGTGCAGTCGAGTTAGAAGAAGATGGTTTTATTTCCAGGATGAGAAAACATGGGAAGCTACTTGCCCTCCTTGGTGGGTATGCTGAAAGAGTTCTTGTAGGGAACCGTAGAGGCAAAAAATACAAAGGAAAAGTGGGTGGGCAGAAATGCTGTGAAAGGAACAAAGTGCTTTTTCTTCTAACTACATAGGAGTACTGAAAGTGTCAAAACGTCTGATGCTGCATTGCCAAGTGACAGTATGTCTCACCAAGTGCTTTCTTCCGTCAGTATGGAGAACTTTTTAAGATCGCTTCTGTCTCTCCTTTCTCTTTGCAGCTGTAGCCGCCTCCGACAAATTCAGAGCATTCTGACTCAGAGCAGCAAATCCCAGCCAGATGGAATACTGTGCATTTTGGGTAAATTCTTTTAGTTGTTAATATATACATTGTCAGTTTGATTGAAATGTGCAAAGTAAGCCCAGAGTCCTGTGGAGCCTCAGAAACTCCTGTGTTAGAAGTATTCAAGGGGTGTGCAAATATTTGGGGAAATGTGGCACATCCATTAATACTTGGAGCATGTCTGTGCATGAAACCTGACACCCCTTAGAAATGACTGAAATGAAAAGTTCAAGGGAAAGGCCATTGCCATATAATGCATCTTGTTTGTTCTGTTATAATGCATAATGTTTGTTCTGGCAGAAGATATATCAGAATAAACTATTTAAATTGGTAATTAATGTAATAGAAAGTCACAGTTTTTACTATATGTTTCTCTTCAGCGCGCTTCCAGAAAGCGTGGGATGAGTCCTTCCTGAATCCTTGTTTGCGAAGAAAAGCCAGAGAGAGAGATGTCTTCCTATAATCATATGGGTTATAGGGTACAATAGCTCAGTGGAAGGGCAACATTCTTTGCATGCATAAGGTCCCATTTCAAGCTCTGGCATATCCAGATCTCATCAGGTGATGAGAATGACCTCTCTGCCTGAAATTCTGAAGAGCTGCTGCAGCCAAGCAACACAGGAATGGAGGGACAAAGTCATCTAGCGGGTATAAGGCAGCTACTTGTATTCCTAGATGTATGGGAGGAATGAGAGATATTCCCAGTGGGTCCCAACAATGTACCCAGATGTTTTTCATCTGTCACCCACTCAATCTGCCCAGCACCCATCCAACCTGCCCAGCATTTGTCTCTGGTGTTAGAACTGGTTTTCCTTTTGAAGTTTCCCCAAAGAGAAATTTGCAAAGATTCTACCTCCCAGATTGTTACTCCCAAAGTGATTAGTGTGGTGGAAATAAAATGAGTGTTTTGCTGTTTCATAGTGAACACGGTCCCATTGCAGTGTTTTTATATGTAACCCCCTTCCCTGCCCACTCTTGTGATGTTCCTAGTACCTTCAGGTTGCCCACAGCTGTTGCAGAGAGACCAGTGAGTGCAGGATGTCTACCTGAGTCCTTTCTTAGTAGAGGGAAGAGTTCCTTCTGCTTTGTTCTAGAACTGTGTATAGTTTTAGGCCTCTTCAAGAGTTCTTTAGGTACCAAACACTGATACATATTACTACTATAGCATAAGCTCTATTGGTTGTAAGTGATGCAGCAGATGCTACACAGCAGAGAAGCATTTCAGTCCTTTCACTAATGGGGTCCATAACCCCCTCACAGCCAATGGTAGAATTGGGCCCCCAACAAATTCTGCTCAGGCTTGGCCAGCAAATTCCCATCACTGGAATGTATGAGGAGCCCCTAGGCTGGGCTGCACCTTCCCAAGACAAGGCAAAGGGAAAATGGAGTCTCAAAGGTTAGAAAGTACAGAAGCAAACAAAGAAAATCAAAGTGCACGTGACCCATCTCCCCCCTAAGAGCTGTGAGAACTATGCCAGCAGGTTAGCAACAGAGAAAAATTCACTCCCCTAGTCAGTTACCAGCCTTCATATCTTTTCTCAGCCTGAACTGTAAAGCAAATGCAAAAAGTATCCAGCAAGGTCACTAATACAGGCTTACTTTTTCACACCTCTGGACAGCTGTTAAAGTTTGACCATGATGCTATCAAGGTCTCCGAAATCCATCTGCCTTGTGGCAGAGGATCAGCTCACTACAGTTCCTGTGATCAACACTTCAGGAAATGCTCCCCAGTTGGGCCCCCGTGTTCCGGCTTTGGTCACACAGGTGCTGTGGGATCCTTTTTCCTGGCTGCAGAGAGTCACAGAGTGGATATTAGTCACCTGTTTGTTCTGGCAGCCTGCTGCCTCCCCATTTGTCTTAAGACCTGAAAACACACGTTTATAATTTCCTCTTACAGATATTACGTTTACAACATTTGGTTTATTATCTCAGCCATGCCAGATGTTCTAACCTTCCCCAAAAATCTAGGTTGATGAGAGGGTTTTGCGAGGTAAATGCTTTTGATAGGTCCTGAATCAATACTGCATAGGACTCAACCATGCTCTGAGTGGCCTTCCTTGCTGAGAAAATATTTCTAAAGTGGAAAGAGTGTACCTCCAAGTACTGAGAGTTGCTGGCTGCCTTGGCTGTTCAGAAATTTATCTCTAAATATGGAGGCAGTGCTGAAAAATCTTAAACAATCTGGTCTTGCTTCCTGGTCTGCTATGAGTAATGCTGATGGTGAAATGAAATGTAATGTGAGCTATTTATAATGTTTCTTTCTTGTCCTTTTCTCTCCTTCTAAAGTGTATTATTAGAAGACTTCTTTCTCTCCTCTCCCTCCCCCCTCCCAGGATTTTCTGTATTTTGAGTTAGTAAGATTAAAGGCAACTTACATCTGCACATAAACTTTGAACAGCTTTGAGGGCAGGCCTCATGAAAAGGCTATCAGTACTAGGCTAGAAATATGAGGATTGCATGAGCTAGAGCTCTGGAATGCATACTGTCTTGAGAGTACCTAGCTGCTAACTATTGTGGTTGCAGGATATTATCCATCTCTGAGTCAAGGAGAAATCTGATTAGGGAAAAAGACTAAATACACAAAAAAGAATAAGAGGCGCCATTAAAAATGATTATTCTGGTACAGTTGGCCTTCTGTATCCATGGGTTCTGCACCCACAGATTCCACCATCCACGGTACCCCCCCCAAAAAAAAATCCAAAAAGCAAACCTTGATTTTGCCATTTTATGTCACGGACATCAATTTACTACACTATTGTATATAATGGAACTTGAGCATGCATGGATTTTGGTATCCATGAGGGGTACTCGAACCAAACCCCATTGGATACCAAGGGCCTACTGTAAGAGGAAAAGGTTTATGGTACCCGATAACAATCTCACTCTGGCTGGACCATAGTCTAGTGTGGTTGTGACAAGGTCTGTGTTGTCTAGCCATGGTGATTGATGTGGATAGTGCCACTTCCGAGTGACTGTGATTTTCAAGGTGAAATCTAAGCCTTGCAGAAGGAAGCCTTGTCTAGGATAGTTGGTGTCATTTGGCTTAACCCAAAAGTTGTAAAGCCACTTGCAGAACATGATAGATATGATGTGTGAATTGAAGTAAAGCTCTTATCTTTGAATGCTATGAAATGCAAGCTTGATGTTTCAAAAATTACAGAAATGGTTGCCTGGCGTATGAATATTCCTTCATTCCGTATGAGTTACCATTTCCATGCCTTCAGTGGGTGAAGGGCTACCTGTGGAACTGCATAACAAAGGTCAGATGACCTGGCTATCGAGATTTCTTGGGCAGAGAGGAGTTATCAGTTGAATACTTTAACTAGGAGGAAACCCCATTGAACCTGGTGTAACTTACTTCTGAGTAAATGTGCATGAAATTACGGCCATTGGTTTGAGATTTAAAAGAGGGATATTATATTGACAGACTTGTCACTTCTCAAAACAACAGGCACATTGACCTACCTAAGCTAAACAAATGTATTATCCACATGTGCACATAATATGTAGAAAATAAAAAGATTCTTGAACCTCAGGTAGTGGCATCTGGCACTCCTTCCTCATATGAATCATTTTAAAATTGCCCATAGCACTATAGTACAGTATAGCTTTCACGTATTTCCATGCTGGAAGGAGGTCATACAGCATACCAGAATTAATTTTCAAGGTTGGCGTCCTCTGATCTGCATGCATGCAGACATTTGTTTGTTAAATATTTGGATCACGCCCTATATTATAATTTCTCAAGGCAGCACACTGGAGTTGCTTATACTAGGTTAATAGATATGTACCAGCACTTGGCCAGCTCTTTCATTTAGGAACCTCTTTGCTGTAGCTCTCATGGGGAAGCTTACAAATATATAGGGATGCACCATCAAGAGAAGAGGAGATTCTGAGTATCCAGCTTCACTAGAAGCAAGAGTGAGACTGGGTTGTGTTGCCAAGACCTGTGCTTTTGCGAAAAGGTGTGTGTGTGTATACGTGCCCATGTTTCAGATCCATAAAGGAGAATAGACAGTACAATGGCTCTATACACACTGATTTTTGTGCTTCACCTGGGTCACCTATCACCTATCGCCACCACCTACGACTCCTTGAATGCTTTCATCAGTGCTTTATATGCATAATCCTAAATATACACTGGACTGACTATGTGACAAATGTTGCTCTCCTTGAGCAAGCAGGGATCCCCAGCATTGAGGCCATGATATTGAGAACACAGCTGCGCTGGGCAGGGCATGTTTCTAGGATGGAGGACCATCGCCTCCCGAAAATAGGACTCTACAGTGAACTTGCCATGGGTCAGCGTAAGAGGGGCGCTCCAAAAAAATGATACAAGGACTCCCTGAAACAACATCTCAGGCTTGGCCAAATTGATCACCAACAATGGTCCGCCCTGGCCTCACATCGGGAGGCATGGAGACACACTATCCACAATGCAGCAGCCTTATTTGAGAACTCACACCGAACAAATCTTGAAGAGAAACGACAACGCAGAAAGAATCCCAACACAGAAACATCACTCAAGGAGACCTTCTGCTGTGCTTTCTGCAACCGGACTTGTTTATCTCGGATTGGACTTTTTAGTCATCAGCGCGCTTGCAGAAAGTGCAGGAAAAGCCAGAGAGAGAGAGAATATACGTGCTTACATGCATACCCAGCCATACACACGGACACATACAATGGAGCATTTAATTGTACTGTAGTTGCCATATACTGATAGCTGTTTATGCTTTTATGACTCATATATCCTAATTTTACAAATTCCCCAGGTGGGGGTAGAGATTACTAGATGAGCCAGGTGTCATCTAGAAGATCCTTCTCACAAACTTAATTACAAGAAAAGGTTTCAAATTACAGAACGAGAGAATCCCCCTAAACATCAGGAAGAACATATTTAGTGTAAGAACTGTTCAGCAGTGGAATGGACTTCCTCAGAGGGCAGTGGACTCTCCCTCTTTGGAAGTCTTTAAACAGGTTAGCTGGGTGTCTCTCAGGAGTGCTTTGCTTATGTATTTCTGCATGGCGGGGTTGGGCTAGATGGCCTTTGTGGATACCTTAATTTGCTTAACTTTGCAGGGGTATCTGAGTAGGCTAGTCCCCCCCCCCACCAACAGTTTCCTCGAGCCTTCATCTGGTCCCTGCTTATAAATCTGGATTTCTTGGCAGCCCCTGAGCTGTATCCCAGCATAACCCTGTCTGAAAGCCTGGATGCAACAGTTACACCGGAAGCTGTGCAGTTAGAGCTCCAGCTCTAAGAGATAGCCAGATGCCAACTGTGATCCAATCCTCTACAGCTTTAACCCTTTCTCAGGAAGCATGGGCTCCGTGAGGTTTAAGTAAATGTTTAAAACGGTAGGCATTGTGTATCCCAGATATTTGTGTGGCTGGCCCCATGTGAAACTAATCTGTGAGGGTTGCCTCCCTTTAATTAAAAAAAAAGTCCCCCAAATGATGACTTACAGGACTACTGCAGTTTCTACAAGCTTTTTCTGAAAAACAGGAAAAACTGAGCCCTGCTGGGAGTGGTTTTCTTTTGTCCCCTTATGTGTGACACTTCTGTTCCCTTGCTTTTTCTTGTTTTCTCTCCTCCTGTTTTCTTTCTCTCTGTTATCGTCTTTGCCTTGCAGCTTTTTATTATAGCAGCTTTTTATTATTATTATAGCTTTTTAATTATAGCAGAGCCTTTGATTATGTAGTTCATGAGAAACTCTGGATCATTATGGATTATAGAATCATAGAGTTGAAAGAGACCACAAGGGCCATCTAGTTGAACCCCCTGCCATGCAGGAATACATAGTCAAATCAGCTCTTCCTGTCAGGAGGTTCTCGCAGAAGTTCTCGCTCTTAAAGAAATGGGTGTGCCACAACATTTGATTATCCTGATGTGTAATTTGTAGTAAGGACAAGAGGCTACTGTTAGGACAGAATACGGAGAAACAGAATGGTTTTCAGTTGACAACAGGGTCAGGGCTACATTTTATCACCCTATCTGTTTAACTTGTAGGCTAAAGATATACATAAGGCAGGATTAGACTTGGAGAAAGGAGGCATGCAAATTGGAGGAAGGAACATCAACAATGTAAGATATGCAGATGACATCATACTGTACTACTAGCAGAAAATAGCAAAGACTAGGAATGACTACTGAAGAAAGTCAAGGAAGAAAGTGCCAAGGAAGGTTTACAATTGAACATTAAGAAAACAAAAATAATGACCAAAGGTGATTTACATAATTTTGAAATAGTGAGAGATTTTCCATATCTTGGCTCATTCATAATCAGAATGCAGTCAAGAAATCAGAAGAAGACTAGACTAGGAAGGGCAGCTATGAAGGAATTAGACAAGATCCTGATATGTCAAGATATATCATTGAATACCAAAATTAGGATTGCCCATGCCATTGGCTTTCCAATTTCTGTATATAGTTGTGAAAGCTGGACAGTGAAGCAGACCAATATGAAGAAAATCAACTCATTTGAAATGTGGTGTTGGAGTTCTATGGATACCGTAGACTGCCAAAAGGATAAATAAATGGGTCCTAGAAACCAGGATGACTAAATTGAGGCTATTGTACTTTGGATATACTATGAAACAACATGACTCATTGTGAAAGGCAGTAATCCTTGGTAAAGTGGAAAGAGGTAGGAAAATAGGAAGACCACATTAAACATGGTTCAATTCAATAAAGAAAGCCACGGACTCGAGTTTCCAGGACCTGAGAGGGCTTGTGATGACCACGGCTCATGGAGCTCTCATTCATGGGGTCAACATAAATTGAAGTTGACTTGATGACATATAACAGCATAACAACCATATTTCATATTCCAGGGTAGTGTACCATATCTTTTCTGTTGTAGGGCTTGTGAGTGTAGGCTTGTGTGAATCACTTAGGCCAGAGTGCAAAAGTATTTCTTTTCTTGGTGATGTAACATTTGAGCAAATAAAATTTCTGTTAACTATGTCCTGTACTCACAGGTGGCATGCAATTGAGGTTGATGCTGGTAACCAGCAACACTACTTTGACTGCCATATTAAACTCTTTGTTGTTAACTGCCCACGAGTTGACTTCAACTCATGGTGACCCCATGAATACGACATCTCCAAGACCCCCTGTCTTCTACCGCCCTGCTCAGGTCTTGCAGGTTCAGGCCCATGGCCTCTCTGATTGAGTCTATCCATCTAGTGTGTAATCTTCCTTCCTTTCTTTTTCCCTCTTCCTTTCCTAGCATTATTGGCTTTTCTAGTGAGTCATGTCTTCTCATGATGTGGCCGAAGTACAACAGCCTCAGTTTAGCTATCTTGGCTTCTAGTGAGATCTCTGGCTTGATCTGTTCTACGATCCATTTGTTTGTCTTTTTGGCTGTCCACAGTATCCTCAGCACTCTTCTCCAGTACCACATTTTGAATGAGTTGATTCTCTTTCTATCAGCTTTCTTCACTGTCCAGCTCTCACATCTGTACATGGTGATAGGAAAATGATGGCTTGAACGATCTTGACTTTAGTGCTCAGTATCATATCTCTGCATTTTATGATCTTGTCTAGTTTTTTCATAGCTGCCCTACCCAGTCCTAGTCTTTCTCTAATTTTATGGCTGCAATCTCCACTCTGGTCTATGACTGAACCAAGAAATGGGAAGTCTTTCGCTATTTCAACTCTTTGTAGTCAGAAGCTATTATCTCTCCTTCCCCGGTGCTTAATCAGTTGCTTATTACTGTGGGTTCTCCACCACCAACAAGAAAAGAGAGGTGGAGCTCTAACAGTGACATGAAATGCATCCTCTTTCTCTCTCCTTTTTGATTCTGCTTTACATTTATGACACAGAAACATGGTTGATGTTTAATCTGAAGTGACATGTCCCAGGTGGGGCTAGATTACTTTCGGGTTTCTTACTAATCAGTTGGTTCTCATCTCAGCACGATTTGCACTGGGTATGATTTTTCTGATGGATGCGTTCTGCAAAGCTGGAGGCTATTTCTTGGAAATCTGTCAGCTCTCTCCTGCCATGACTCAGTGATTTGTGCTATGATTCCTTATGAGCTCATGTTTTAATCACAAACCTTGCCATTGAAGAATTAGGTCACCAGATTAGTTCATTAGAAAGCTTCACTCAACAGCATATGAGAGGGAAATTTTTATTTCAGAAGCAGCTGTGTAAAGCGGAATTATTGAAAAAAAAAGCACCACAGTTTGTAAAATGTATGGCATCCTGTTCTTGTCCATCAGAGACTAGGGAATTAGGTCAGTGATGGGATAAGTAGCAAATACTTAAACACAGGAATTCGACAGATCACAAAAGCAAGCAGGGATGTGTATTACGTCCTGTGTACTGAAGGAGAAATTGATCCAGGAGTTTGATTAACTGAAAGAACCGTAAGACGATTGCTTGCAAGCGTAGTCAAATAAAGAGGGAGATGTACATAGGGAAACAGAGGGAAGGATGAATGTTCCATGCCAGCCTTTACAGTTGGTGGATACAAAGAGCCTGGCATTTTGACCCTTCATGGTCAGCAGTGAAGTATCTTCTGCTTCAGGTCCCCAGGTCCAGCAACAGACCTCTGGGATCCTTGGCTGGAAAACACGAAGCTCAAATCTAGATTTCTGAATATGGCCCACTCCCAGCCTGGCATAGCAGTTGATGATTTTCCATAGCCTTAACCCACATAAGAATGTACGTTCAGGGCTGATTACCTGTGTAGCTCACTTGATGATGGCTAGCCCATGCCACAAAGAACTTCAAACCCATCTTTTTCATAATGCCCATCATCTAGTAATCGAGGAGAGGATCTAAAGAAATGGTGGGTGCTCTGTTGAGTATTTGTCTCTAATAGCTATTGAGAGACCCCAGTTCTAAGAAGGAGACAGCTTCTTTTGACCTTCAGAAAACTCAAATAGATTTCAGTACAGAAAGAAAGAAATCCGCCTCCCCCAAAAAGCAGTGGCTTCAACAACGGCACAAATATATTGAGTCTGTGATATATTTTTTAGCATCCAAACCAAAGAATGGATGCTAAAGTAGGGCTTGCCCCCTATCTGCTATAGCAGCACCATTTAAAGATTGCCTTCGTTCTCTTTTTCATCTATTTTCCGACAGCTCCTTCTGTCACTTGGGAACCTTTGCCCATCCAAAGTGTCCTCTCAGCCTATTTAGTTGACCTTGGCCTCATAGTTCCCTTTCTAGGCTGCTCCTTCAGATTAGTGTATCATAAAGGGATTTTAAAAATAATAATCCTCAATTATAATATTAATCCCCAAACTGTGTTATAATAATAATCCCTAAACTGTGTGGTGGCCAGAGCTTATCTGGCATAAGCAGTCCCTACTCTTTGGTAGGTGTGCCTGCGGGGTGGCTTTGTGTCTTAATATGGGTAAATAAATACCTGCAGGGCTTTTCTCTTTATATTGCTTCAGGAGCATCATATCAGGCTACTAGAAGTTGATCCTAAAGTGATCTGTGTTGATTCAGATCATCACAGGAGAAACTTTGTTCTCCTTTTCATTGCCTTTCAGTCACTTTAGTCCTGAAATAGGTAGTAGTCATACTCAGAGATCTATAGTTCGCATCAGAGTCTTGCTCCCTAAGAATTGTTCTTCATAACCAGGGATTCTGGGAACTTTGGTTATGAACTGGCTAGCACATGCCCTCTTAACATTTTTACAGGCAACGTTTGCTGCCTCACTGCACACAGTGGAGGGCAGTTTAGCAGTCTCACTTGAAGATGCTAGAGGAGAAACTAAAGTTACCTAAGGTGTAAATTCGGCACCTTAAACAAGGGGGTAGCTAATTAGTGAATATGAGTACAGTTCAGGGAGAAAGTAATTCTTACTGCAGAGATGCGCACTCTGTATAAAGACTCCCTATTGAATTGAATACTCATGGCAGTGGTTGGACAGATGGCTAACAAAGCCACTGGAATAGCATACTATATCTGTAGTTATCCAAATTTCTGTTTATGTTTGGCTGTGTAGATTTGGGCTACTTGAAGCCTGAAGCTGGTTGCTTGAACTGGAAACCTGTGGACTAATTGGTCCTTAGGACCAAACTAGACTTTAAGGCTGGTGCATGTAACATTTTTTTGTTCCTTTTTTAAAATGCGCCACAGAACTGCTGAAAAGCAGTCTTGGGACATGTGATATTGAGGGGGTGGGACTTCCTCATCAGTCATTCTCAGAATTGCTGTTCTTAGATATTCTTATCTTTGCAGAGAAGATGGAGATGACCCTCCTGTAGGGAAAAAGTGCAGATCGGTATGTGATTTCAAATGTAAAAACAATTATCAGGATAAGGCACATGTATCTCCTCTGCTCCAAATCACAGCCTCCCAAGAGCTGCTCTTAGTTTTGGTTTAAAAATAGCGCTCACATGTGTGCTATGTAGAGTTTGGCCATTTGTTAAGAAAATAATGTCTCAAAAGATCACTTGTGTCATTTTGATTGCATAGCACTATAATATTCCATATCTCACATATTGGAAAGTCTGAAAATTCCAATGGAAGCCCTTGAAGAGCAGTGTTTCCCATATGTTATTTTGGTTGTAGCAGATACTCCATTTCTAGTTCTGCAATTCTGGCTGTAGTGAAAATAATTTCTTGAGTTGATGGAAATTCTCTTAGCTAACCTAATTGAGTTGCAGTACTGAATATAACAAATATGCTCTGTCACACTTGCATTTTCACTGGCCTATAAAATATGGCTGAATGAATGTTAAAACTAGCAATATTTGGCGAATTGAATGTGCCTGCTGCTTGAGCCATGGTCAAATTATTTAGCAAATCAGAAATGCTCTTTTGTCATCTTCATTGATGCAGCATCCTCAGTGCTGTCTTGTTTTTGTCATAGGTTGAACTTTTGTGCCATCAGTTCAGTTGCACACTGTTTTGAAGGTGGTCTTGACATTTTTAAAAACGGCTGAATTTTCATAAAGTATTTTTATTTAGCATTTAAGGTATATTAGAGGCTACAATTTTCTGGCAAACTCTACGATACTTAAGAGGAGATTGTGTTGATATTTTTGTATTTTAGTCACTTCCTGAATCCTAATTATAGTTATATTGAGAATTGGAATCAAAGAGTTAGTTATGCGTTTTTCCCTGGATCTTACTGCATGTTTCTTCTCATTCTGCAGGAATTGATAGCCGATACAACGAAGGCTGCCGGGAGCTGGCAAATTATCTTCTCTTTGGCTTCTATAACCAGAACAACAATGAATTTGAGCGATCGGGGTTTCCTGAAGAAGTCCTTGATGGTAAGGCAGA
Source organism: Gambelia wislizenii (assembly GCA_030847615.1). Classification (NCBI taxonomy): domain Eukaryota; kingdom Metazoa; phylum Chordata; class Lepidosauria; order Squamata; family Crotaphytidae; genus Gambelia; species Gambelia wislizenii. The sequence goes on from JAUMIR010000005.1 coordinate 6,865,972, forward strand.
GGATGCTGTTTCATTTTTTTACATGGGCATTTGAATAATGCTGGCGGTCTTTTGTTTTAAATAGCTGCTTTTCTGAACTCTCACTTTGTGTTGTTTGTGGGTCATGGATTAGGTGGGTATCCTTTCCACCTGAGTCCACTGTTCAGGTGGAGGAAAGTACTTGTAAAATACACACGATTCAGTGTTATGTTACTAACATACCTCTTACTGGTAATCCACTGCTATTCTAAAATATTGTCTTCCTTCACAAACAAAGCATTTGATGCACAGGCCAAATAAAGAAGCCAATTTTATTAAGCAATGTAGAATCATAGAATTGGAAGATACCACAAAGGTCATCTAGTCCAACCCCCTGTCCTGCAGGAATACCCAGTCAAAGCATTCCTGACAGATGTCTGCCCAGCCTCTGTTTAAAATCTCCAAAGAAGGAGACTCCACTACACTCCGAGGCAGTGCATTCCACTGCCAAACAGCTCTTACTCTCAGGAATTTCTTCCTAATGTTTAGATGGAATCTCTTTTCCTGTAACTTGAATCCATTGTTCCATGTCCTTGTCTCTGGTGCGGCTTGTGTAAAAGAAGTTGACTAAAAGCGTTTTCATATAAGCCTGTGGTTACACTTTCTTATTCTTTACACCTTTCGTTTTAAAATAACCTCAAATATACTCCTAATCTAAATCCTTGACTACTCTGCCTTCTTCTCCTACTCCCCTAGAACCATCTCCCACTTTGAAATCCTAACCTTCACTCTTCAGCTGTTATTTCTCCCTCTCACTTTTCAACCACCACATTTTTTTCTGTCTCAACACGGCATGCAGAGTGTGGTAGAATGCACACTTTAGCATTCTACCACACTCACTCACCCCTCCCTTCTCTCACACTTTACCTTACTCAAAAATACATTTATAATACATATTATTGTGACCGCTGTAAAATACAAACCTGAACAGACATGCAAAACAGTCCAGCACCCCACAGTCTTGCACATGGTTCTTTGATATTATGCAGGAGTAATCAAAGTGGAGCTGATGGGAACTCTTTGAAGTTTGGAAGTACGAATGGAGCAGACCTTGTCCAAGGCCAAGCATAGACAGTCAGTCATAGCAGAGGAGGTGTCCGAAGGGCTTTAAGAACTGGGATTTCAATTGACTTACTTTCCTTCTCCTTCCTCATCCCTTTTTCCTTTTGTGTTGTGTTTTTTTCAGTTGTAACCCTGAGAGCAGGGACTGTCTTGTTTGTTAGTGGTCTTATATAAGACATTCTGGGACCCTTTTTTTTTTTTAAAAAAAAAGTGAACTTAAAAAAAATGAATAGAAAGGCTACTTCAGGATTATATTAAGAGGACAAATCAGTTATCTTTTTAAAAAAATACTGTTTGATTTTATTTTTTGGAATTGGTTGTTCTCTAAATATGGACTTCTTATTCCTATAGATGTGATCCTACTAATTAAACCAGACAGCGTCCATCTATATTGCAACCCCGTCAACTACAACTATCTTTTGCCATATGTAGCATTTTGGAGAAACTTGCATTTCCATTGCCTGACTGAAAATGAGGTAAGTGAGTGAACAGCAGACTCAGAAAGAATGTTGTTTGTCTGAGACAGTCCCACGTGTTCTGGAGTTATGGAAATTTGGCATTCCTTAAAAGGACTTAGGATTATGGCACATCTCTTGCTGCTGTGGGACAGGTGTGATTTCTTACAGTGAGATACTAGTGCAGTAACTTGCCTGGAGCTATCCTGCTGTTCTGCACAAAAAACAATTCCTACATGCATAAGGTAAGGCTTGTTTTAACTTTGCATTGTGATCTTATATGTGTGCACTGCAAGCTTATACTTGTTATGTCAAGGGGTTAATTGAACAAGGCATATCAATCCTCTTTTAGTTACAAGTGGCTGATAATGCCTGCTGTTTGAATGTTTTGTGAGAAATAAAAACAACAAAAGACCCCAAATAATTGATTTTTAGTCTCAGTCCACTCTGATGGTTATGCTGCAGTTCTCCATCCAGTCTGGACTAGTTCCTTCGAACAGGGCCACAGAAGAGGCTTTGAGGCTGCAGCTGGCACAGGACAGATGGCTGCACTGACTTCCATAGTATCTTTCCATTGCCTTATTGGTTGCTTCTAAATTCCCAGGCTGGTGCGTTCAAAAGAGATCCTACTTTAAAAAGAGATCCTACTTAAAAATAGCTTGGCCTGCCAGAGTAACCCCAATGTGCCCGTTAAGCAGGTGTTCATAATTTGAGGATTAAGTGACTTACTTTCTGAGCCAGCAGTACCAACTTCTCACTCAACCTCTGGGGATCCAGGTAAGCCGCAGAACAACCTGCTAATCTTGCATTATGGATTTATATGATAAACTTTCTGGAAGAAATGATTGCTGAATGTTCTGTACGCACATATGGGTTTCTCCATTGTGCATGAATAGTATTCTGTTGTTAAGAGAAAATAGACTTCTGCATGTACAGAGCTCAACACAAGCACTGATGCTACTGAATTACAACCCATGTTTCGTTCCTTGGCTTTGGAGACAGGAGCCCGAGGCTTGTTGCAATTACATTAAATGAAGAAGGCTTTGCATATGACAAAATGCCTTTAAAGTCTAATGGTTCTCGGCTGAATATCGTTTGTTGGAAAAAGAGCCATTGGGTCATTAGATTAAACCAGCTGCATAGGTGTAGAAACAACCACTGACTTGGGTACTGCCCTTCTGTTGTTCATTTGGCTTCCTGCATCTGCATATCTTCTGCTTCTGTCTGGATTCATCAGTGTTTGACTGGAGTCTTCCTTGAAACTGTGCAGAGCTATTCATTTTTGTAATTGTTCAGTCTTGGCTGTGCACTCTGGAGAGTGAGAATCCCACAAGAGCTGCTTAGGCGTGCTTCTTGTGCGTTCTACTCATCTGAGCCAGTGCTTCCTTGGAGGCCGCAGTGCAGTTGAAGAGCACCTGCTTTGCCTGTCAAAGTTCCCAGTTTCAGTACTTGCTCTTTTCAGGCAAGCCCTGGGAAAGACTGCAGTTGGAAATCCTGGAGAGCCATTGCCAGTCAGCATGGACAATACTGAGCTAGGTAAACCAATGAACTGACTTGGTATAAAACACCCTCCTGTGTGGCAGGCAGAATGTTGCCAAGTGGCTATGAAAAAGAATGGTTTGTCTCTCTCTCTCTCTCTTTTTTTTTTTTAAATGACTGATGCTGGAAGACATTGTTTAGTGGGATATTTATTATGGAAATGATGAGACTGTAAAAGCCAAATCTGGGAGCTTTAGCTGGTGTGTGTGGGTTTTTTTGTTTTGTTTTTTGGTCTTTGCCTTGGCTTTTGTGCTCCTGAAAGGAGCAGGGGATGCTAAGCCACCTGATTAAAACCAAAGGGAAAGGATAGGAGGGATGGAAGTAGCTGGACTTGTTAAGGGAGCCAGGCCACACAATGAGAAGAAAGCCCTTTTTTCAGATCATTGACACCTTTGCCCAACACCTCTCTGTCTTGGGAAAATGCCCTAAATCCAGCAAAATAAGAAGATTGGGTGGACATTTGATCTCCTCCATCAACCACTTCAAATTCATGGTTGCAGTTGCCATGATTTCTGCTTCAGTCAAGCTTATCTTTTACCATTTTAGAGATTTCACTTTAGAGGAAATAATTGTATAGCACAGAGAGTTTTATGACGACTGCTTGCGGTCTGTCACCTGCTTCCTTCTCCTGTTCCAACAGCCAAATGCCTGGAGCAGAGCAGCAAGTTTTTCCCTTCTCCTGCAACCTCATACAGACATAATTGAAACCAGGTGGCAGACTCTGTTCACAATCATCGCAGCGTGGCCCCTTGGGGTCATATCAATTCAGCAGTAGTTTTGTTTCGAAGGTCCTTAAATTAAGGGTTTCCAAATACTGCAGAGCTGACTTCATGAGAGTGAGTAGGGCACTTTGGGGGGCATTTTGTTTGGGGTGGCACTTCAGAAAGCCATTTTTGAGCTATTGCTGTTATGCTGCTGCTGATCGTTATTACTATTAAAACATTATCGTTGCATTCTTTTGTAAAAGTCCCTCTAAAAAGACATCCTTGGTCTCTATCAGTTCTTTTCTGTATCAGTTCCTTCTCCCAGCCCTGCCCAGCTACCCACTTCCTGCTTTTTCAAGTGGGCTGACGGGACAATGAGTATTCTAACATAGTGAAAACAAATTCAAAGACATAGCTATGTTAGTCTGGAAAATGAGTGCTTTTGAGGGGTTTTGGCACCCATGCAATAGATACCCAGCAAACAGCAGGCATATAATGTAAGTGGCTAGTCCTTATGAAGAGGCTTCCAGCATTAGCCCAAACAACAAATAGGCTCTTGCCCATTATACTTTCAAGCACTGAGTCCCCTTTCTCTTCATATAACAACATTAACAGGATTAGTAAAATTGCTTTTGTAAGGAACTGGGCAGTGTTCACAATGCAGTATTTGAGCCCAGAACTTTGAGGCTAGATAAGAAACGGGGTGGGAGGGAGCCTTGTTGTTAAGTCTGTGGCCTAAATCCAATGCTGGTCCCAATTAAAGTAGACCCACCGAATCAGTGGGATTTACATATGTGTTGACTTAACCATTCAGCTGTTGAATTAGTGATTCTACTCTAACTGAGACCAGTAATTGGATTTAGTTGCTTGTCTTCAGCTTAGTTTTCATTGTTAAGGTGGTCATGAAGGAACCTTGTGGCTGAAGAGCGGGGTATAAATAATTAATAATAAAAAAACCTCTTTCAGACTTGACTGTAAAAATTCTTTTGCCCAGAAATGAGAACTCAAGTGATAGGTGTTCCGTCAGTGGTAGTCATGGCTTTGAGTCCATCTCTATTGACTATAGCTCATAGCTTCAGCATATAAAATGTCATCCCTGCCAAATCCTGTCTGAGATATAGGCATGACTGTAGTAATTTCAAGGCAAAATAACCATGCTTGAAAGCCAGCATGGACTGCTTAACACAGCAACTGCTGTGTGTTTAGAGAATCATAAGCAGAATGATATGTGGTGCTTTTTGAGTTTTCTAAGTGCTCCTTATATGTTGGCTATGCTCCTGCATTGAGAAGACTCAGTGTAACTTTACACTCATGAAGTTACATAAGTGTTGTGCATTAGTGAATTGCAGCACTGTGCAGTGGAATATGTACACAAATCTGAAATGCGCAGTTACCAGACGTGCACATGTGCAACTCTGCTTCTTTAAACTTCAGCTGAATACAAATTCTGCACTGGAAAAGATGTCCAACTCCTTGTGTGGGGAAATTTACATGTGTATAAGTCACTAACAGGGTGCCAGCCATCATCTTGACTTAGTTATTACCACCAAGTGGGAAAGATGGAAAAAGAGGAGTCTACCCAAGTGAGGTCGAAGGCTTTCACAGCTGGCATGCATAGCTTTTCATTGGTTTTTTTTCCGGGCTGTGAGACCGTGTTCTGGAATAGTTTCTTTCTGATGTTTCACCTGCATCTGTGGCTGGCATCTTCAGATAATGGTTGGGTACAAGTGTATGTGGAGTTTATATGCTGTGAATCCCTGTTCAGGAGTACAGTCGTCCCTTCACATTCGTGGGGGTTAGGTTCCACGGACCCCCGTGAATGTGAAAAAACCATGAATATTGGTTGCCCCCCCTCCCCCGACAAAGCGAACACGGGGCCTCCAGAGGCCCCATGGTCGCTTTCCCTGGACTCCCCACTCCCTCCCAAGGCCTTCATGGGGCCTCCAGAGACCCTCCCGAGGCCCCGTGGATGCCTCCCCGGCCCTCCCCCCTCGCGCTCAGGGCCTTCATGGGGCCTACGGAGACGCTCCGGAGGCCCCATGGAGGCCTCCCCGGCCCTCCCCCTCCCTCCCAGGGCCTTTGCGGGGCCTCCGCAGCCCTTCCCACTCTCCCCCAAAGGCCTTCACAGGGCCTCGCAAGGCTCCGTGGAGGCCTCCCCGGCCCTCCCCCCTCCCTCCCAGGGCCTTCACTGGGCCCTCTCACAGCTGCAGGAGTTTACTGCATACCATGCAGCTGTGGACAAGTTTACATAGGGACCACTAAACACAGTGTGCAAACACGAATCAAGGAACATGAGTGACACTGCAGACTTGGCCAGCCAGAAAAATCAGCAGTAGCAGAACATGTGATAAATCAACTTGAACACAAAATGCTATTTAGAAACACAGACATTCTGGACCAGACCAACAACTATCATGTCAGAATGCACAGAGAAGCTATTGAAATCCACAAACACCTGGACAACTTCAAAGGAAAGAAGAAACCTTAAAAGTAAACAAAATCTGGCTCCCAGTTTTGAAGAACAATAGAGTCAAAACTCAACACTTACAAAGGAATTCCACCCAGGGACGGGGGAGTTCCGTTCCAGCAGATAATGGCCCATCAACCAACCATTAGCCAAACAGACACTAATGAGCCTTGCATTTCTGTACCTAGAAACTAACCATTCAATTACACAAATTTACATATACTCCCGAATAGGGGTTCACAGCATATAAACTCCACATACACTTGTACCCAACCATTCTCTGAAGATGCCAGTCACAGATGCAGGCGAAACGTCAGAAAGAAACTATTCCAGAACACAGCCTCACAGCCTGGGAAAAACCCAAGGAAAATCTACCCAAGTGAGTTCACAGTAGAGGTGAGTTCTATGCCAGGGATTTCTAAACACAATGCTATACTGGCTCTTAACTTAAAAAAAAGAAAAAAGAAGGAGAGAAGGAAACAAATAATGCAAGGTTGAATCATTCTGTCTTCCCAAGCAGAGCCTGGAGGCATTGGAAATGAATTTGAGTATTAATGAGTATGTGTTCTTTCCAATTTTATGTGCTCTGACTAGAACCTAGTGGCAAAATGGTGTCTTAACCTCTGGCTTCTGGGGAATTGAGGGTATGTGTAGGAGCAGATGAAAAGTCCCCATCTTTGACATTTGGGATGTGACTTTCAATACATATTTGTTATCTTAATGGACTTGGACCTTTCCTGAATGACTACTTAATTCATCAAATAGCAAGGCTACTCAAGCAAGCAGCTGTACTTATTAGAGAAATTGCTGCAATAGCCTTTTTCCTGCTAAGAAGAACAGCTCTTGGAATTCCTGTGTTGCTTTGGATAAATGGATATATGACTTGAGTGTCCTAAAGGCAGGATTTTCAAACAACCAAGCAGCGCAATTAAATGAATCTTCCACTGGATGTTTTAATGAAAGGCATTGTACTGGTGTGATGGTGCAAAGAAAAAATTTCCCAGATCTTTATACAGATCATTGAAATATTGATGAATTAACAAAGTTCATTTCTTTCTTTCTGGTTCATTAGTATGAAGATGAGGAAGCTGCCGAGGAATTCAAAATTTCCAGCTTTGTAGACATGGTTCGTGATTGCAGTCGAATCGGCATTCCCTTTAGCTCCCAAGGTAGGCTTGAAAAACAACAGCAGTTGATCTGCAAGTACTCAAGTAAATGGAGCTGTAGTTCGATAAGTGAATGTCTAGGTACATGTCTATTTTATGAACCAGCCATGGTGGTGGATTTGGACTACAGCTACCTCAGGTCAATCTCTGTTCAGCCATGAAACTTGCTGTGGAACATCGTAATCTCTTTTTCTCATAGGGTTGCCTCATAGGGTTGTTAGGATAAAGTGGAGATAGTCCTGAGCACCTTGGGAAAAGAGTTGGATCAAAATGTAATTAAGAAGTCCTTCCATTTTACCAAAACAAGACTGGAAGACTCCGGTAACTGTAGCTTTATAATAAGTTAGGTTCTTTGGACAGGATTCATGATAAGCTGGAAACAATTCGATGTATCATGTAGACATGCCTAAAGTGATTTTTAAACCTCTCTCTAATCAAAAGCGAAATACAATCTTAAACTGATCACTATCAGAAGAACATAGGGAAACATATTAAAAATACACACAGATTTTCAGCAGAGGTCCTGAGCATTGTAGATCAGAGGCCTGTGTCACATATCTGGCAGGGGTGATGGTACCATAAGACAGTGGAGAAGAAAGACTAGCCAAGAAAATGGCTTGGGTCCAGACTATCTGAAAGACTGTATCTCCCTATACAAGCCAGCCCAATGTTAAGATCGGCAGGGGAGGGCTGTCTCTCAGTCCCACCACCTTCGCAGGTGTGGCTGGTGAGGACTCAGGAGAGAGCCTTCTCCTGGGCTGCTCCCAGACTGTGGAACTCCCTTCCATGGGAGATCCAGTTGGCCTCTTCCCTGCTCACTTTTCGTCAGCTGTTGAAGATGTGTGGTTTTTTTAAGGCAGGCATTTGAAATGTGAATTTTATTTGGTGTGCTATTTTTAATGTAGTATTTTTATTGATATTATGTTTTTAATTATGTCTTTTTAACTATGTTTTAATAGGGAAAATTTAATTATTTTTTAACTTTTGTAAGTTGTGAGGTTTTAGTTGTATTTTCTAACTATTGTAACCTGCCTTGAATCCCATCTTGGGAGAAAGGTGGGATATAAATCCAATAAATAAATAAATAAATAAGTCTATCTTGTCCTCTCCTCGTGCAAATAATCTGCCACATGAACTTTCATGCAGGTGGTCCATTGCACATTCTGATAATTTAACTCCTCTAAAAGGGGTGGGGGGAGTAGGAGTAGAAGAAGCAAGTCCCACAACATCTCTGCCTCTAGTCCTTCCAGTGTATATATCCTGTGTATGTACATTATAGGAATATTCTTAGTATGGGCTTAGTCTATTACATACAGTCTAAAATAAATTACAATTGTCTCCTCCATGTACTTTCATATATCTTTGGAGCTTAGATTCTGTTTTGGTCTGTCTTTGGTCACACTTCTTTTGAACGTGCTGCTTTTTTTTTTTTAATGGTTTTTGCAGTTTGAATTTCCGAACAACATGCAATGATGGTATTCACTTTAATGACCTTCCATAGAAAATCCTTGTGCTTGCTGCCTCTGAAAACTGAGCAGTTGGCTCCCCAAAATAAGTTGTTTTAATCATAGTGTGTATATTTGCAGCACAAAAGACCCCTTGTATTTTAAATGAGAACTTCCTTCATATAATTCTCTTTTATGGGAGGAAAAGCAACAGCACTCTTCTTGTTTTGCTGGTTCCCTTTTTTAGAACAGAAAAGACTGGACTCAGATTTCCTGTTAATGATGCAACGCCGGGGTATATAATGCAGAACAGCTTTGATTTGCTTTCTTGAGCATAACCCACATATAAACTGTTGTAAGAAAGCTCTAAACCCTTCACTTTTTTTTTGAAAGAGTGCAGAATATCATAGTCAGTTCAACTGTGGTTTCCTCACTTAGTCAAAGGCCTTCCCTGGTGACCATCCTAGTCATGACCCAATGGCACTTGGTCAGCATCATTCCATTATTTTTTATTTCTCAAACGAAGGCATTTGAATCCTCAGTCTAAACGAAAAAGCCTTTTGGTAGTCTTGAGTAAAGCCAGCTGCTTTTGGTTAATAGTGTGGGAAATGTAATCTTGAGTTTTTGTGTCTGCCTAGTTAGGAAGAACACTTCTTTTGGAAGTTGAGGTTTCTTTCAGTAGAGTGATCTGCTTCTTGTGAAAACTGATATGCAAAGAGGCTTTCCTCTTTGCCTCGCTCAAGATGTCCTTCAAGATATACCTGTGACATTGATGTTTAATAAAGCAAAGTTTAAAATGTGTGTTTTCCAGTTCACTTTTACAGGTCTTCCCCCGTATCCACGGATTTGGTATCCATGGTTTCACTTATCCACATCTGGGAAAAAAATGTTCTCTGCAGGCATTCCTAGGTCCTCCAGTGCAATTCTCTAGTCAACTTCTGGTGTTCATCTCATTGAAAATAATAGAGTTCCCTATTATCCACAGTTTCAGGTATCCACAGGGGGTCTTGGAATTGTATCCCCTGCAGATACTGGAGTCAACCTGTACTTGACTACTTGTGTTGTCTTCTCAGTTGAGCCTTAAGACTCCTATGAAAGAGCAAAATGCAGCATGACTTTCCATGGAGAGGGTCTTGCATTTTGTGACTGGGACTGAATTTGCATTAACTGATGAAATATCTCTATCCAGAGCATGCATAAACTGAGCATTGACTTCCCACAATCTAGCAAGATTTTTCCTTTTCGCTGATGCTCCCTTCCCAATTCTGCATAAGAATGTCAAAGAAACTGTGTTGTAACTGGGACGCCTTTCAAGCTGATTTCAGTATGGCAGCAGTGAAGTAAAAACCCCTCTGTCCACAAAGAACAAACAAACCAAAATGGTGGCTCATGATCAAGCATGGCTATTGTATTGCATGTTTAAAAGTCTTTTTGTCTCAACATCTGTATACAGGTCGCTGCCCATATCCACGGGGGAATATGTTCCTGGACTTACTGTTTATAAGTGAAACCGTGGATAATAGCAAACTCTATTAACTTTATGTACAGGACGTCGTGTACAAACATACCATAGAGTTGTGTTGGAGGACTTAGTGATTCCTAGAGAAGTTAACTCTCTAGACATTTTCCAGCATGACTCTATGGTATGTGTTCCTCTTTTCTCAGCTGTGAATAACTGAAACTGCAGATATTGGTCCTGCAGATACAGGGGGCATCCTCTATATGGTAAATATTTTTTAAGGCACAAACTCAACAGGGGTTTGAATTAGATACCTTTTGTGCTCTATTCAACTCTGAGTATGTTCTCTATCACATTTTTTAATCTCATGTTTCTTAGTTCTGGGGAATGTTTCATATTTAATAACTGGATGTATTTCAGCCTGTGCAGGTAGCTTTTCATTTAATGCTTGTACTGAGATTGATCTCTCTCTCTCACACACACACACACGCACACACACACTTATTTGCAGGCACACTTAATCTTAAGTATTCTGAGCATAGTGATTCAGCAAAATGGACCACCCATTGTCCTTGTAAAAATTTATCACCATGTTTCCCGTAGGCAGAAAGATTACATCAGAAGAATCTCAAATCCGTCCTGAGGATAAAAAATACTCAGAATATATTCTTTGTCATAACCTAAAAATATTATGGAAACCAACAGAATTGCAAACTAAGAGAACCTTATTTAGATAAGCCAAATTATTTCATTGATAGATTTATAGTGCTGTTTGCATGAGAAAACCTGAGAAATAACATTACCCACCCAGCCCTCAAAAAGAAAATGTTTGATTTCTTCAGGTCATCTTCAGATCTTTGACATGTTTGTTGTTGAGAAGTGGCCAATAGTACAGGCCTTTGCCCTGGAAGGAATAGGCGGCGATGGCTTCTTTACAATGAAATATGAGGTAAGGACATAAGGATCGTCTTGTTGAATAATATTTGGCCTGACACTTCCTTCTCAATTGGACGCTGACAGGAAGGATAGCCTTAGCTCCACGGTATCCCAGAACCACCACACCCTCCTGGATTCTCATGTGGTTCTACTCAACTTTACACTTCCCATATAGTATTCTTAAATTGTGATAAAGTTTTGATCTGGTCCCTCTGGCTTGTTTTTCTTTATCCAAGGCATCTTGTCTTGCTGTCTTTCAGCATGTCATCCCTCCTGAGAGGAATGCTAAGTAATTTTGTAGTTTCATTCACATTTCAAAATAGCCATTGGCATTCTTTTTCTGACATTGAGTAGCCTTAAAAAAAATTGGTGGGGAAATGAACAAAATTATATAGTGTTACTGTTCTTCAAGATTATTTGCATAGTACATTCCATCTCAATTGTGAACTTAATTGGGAAGGTGTCTGCCACAGAAAAAACAATATGCATGTAATTGTTATTTTATAGGATTGCCAGTTACTCAGTAATACAGATGTGCCTCCATATTCATGGTACTATTCTCCAGACATAATGCCATATTGTTAATGTGTGCATCTGAAAAGAGTTGCGGTGAATGGACATTGTCATACAGTACTACTTCTTTCCAGATGAAAAGAAAAGCAAACAACAGCTCTTTATTTACTTTCTGCTAGCGTTGTGGGTTCTTAATGTGTATTTTGGTGGCCAGAACATCCTAGCACCGCTTGCTGCTCATTTTCAGTAAGAGTACCATCTCCACATGCTCCAGTTTCTAGTAGTCTTAAGAATGGGAGGTGGAGAACTCTTTCATTCATGTTTCTTACAATGCATGCTCTTTCTTTTGCAGTTAATGGATGTCAGTGTGGATCTATGGAAAACTTACAGCAAAATGGATCCTGTTTCCTTGGAACGTTTGCTTTATGAGGTAATGTGGTTGACATCTATTTGCCTTTTGTGAGTCACTTTACAGAAAGCAAACCCACCACATAAGATGAATGTTGCAAATGTGGGAGAGAAGGTGGTATTTTGAGATTGCTCATGCTCTGGTTTTCAGTTCCTTTTCAAACATAATTTAAAACAGTTTGCTCTAGGGCACCATTTTGTGAAGTGCTTAGAATGATAATTTTCCAACTTTCAACCATCAGGGAACCCAGGGACATTACAGGACATCTAGGTGTGTTCTTTGCTGCAGACAGTTTACACAGCAGGATAGCCAGTCCTATTATGTGTCATTGTTGACTTGTGTGAAATGAGAGTGTGCCCTGAGGTCTACTCAGTCCTTTCCTGTTACACATCTTGCATTAGGAGATTGGTAGTTGTATCTTATTCAAGACACTTTGTCTACACATTTTGATGTTCTGATTGAGAAATTCCTAGAAGGCATCTAAGGAATTCCATAATTCCATGGAATGCTGATTCATTTCTCCATCTTCTGTCACAGCCTTGGTCCAGCTCAGATGTCTCAGTCAACTATAGCCTCTTGTGACAGGTCTGAGCCCCAGTGGATTGTTGGGTTTGTTCATTTCCCCCTACACTTCTTTGATAGTGCAGCTATGTGGAGGAGATCTGAAGCATTCACTTTTGTGTTTAGTTAGCTGCAGTTCATCATTAAACTGTGGTTAATGTTAACATTAGTTTGTTTCAAACAAGCCAACTTCATAACTCATGGTTTGCAGCTAGCTTGTTTCAAAGAAACCATCTTTAAAATTAAGAATTATTTATTTGATTTGGAAACAAAAGAATTGCAGTGAATCAAAAATGAAAAATGGTGAGTTGCGAGAGTCCAGGGCTCACTGATGTTTGTTCCTGTCACAATAAGCTATGATTTATCTTAGGGGTTGTCTAGATGGGAAGATATAATGCAGATTGGTGCACATTATTGCAGATTCCTAGCAGCGCTCATTTGTCTCCATGGTCTTTTGGCAAAATGGATTGCATGTGAAACTATCTGTGTTTGAAGTGCACACACAACCATACCTGAGAATCAAGATAGTGGCAAAGAGTATAGCACATTATTATTCTCCACACGTATTGTCACCGCTGCACAGTATATTTTTTTAACTTGTCAATCAGAGGTGCCCAAGTGCAACCTTCTGCTGAAAAAAGCTCTTTGGTTGCCTTGGAGCAGCAAAAAAGCTCACACTCAATAACATGAAACTAAAAAATAGTGCTTCCTTGCCAGCAAACCCACCCCCTGCCCGCACATCTGACCAATCTGCTGTCCACATCTGCCCTCACTGAGAATATGCACCGTCCCAGATTGGAAGTCCAAATGAGCAATAATGCGTAGGCACCCACATTATTCAAAAAACTTCAGGCAGTAAATGGAGTTTTTAGCCCCCCTCCTTCTGAATACCACAAATCTCATTCACAGAGTGTTGGGACAGAACGTATTCTTGTCACATTGTATGAGAAGCATTTTGATTGTCTAGACAACCCCATGAAGTCTGAACTAGGTCATTACAAACACTGTCTGTGGTTTTCTTAAAAGCCACCTGGGTTGTCTTTTGTTCAGGCCCTATTGGAATGACTAAAACGTGGAAGGAGATGTCATAAGTCAGTCTGGTGACTTAGCCTTCTGATCTCCCTGACCCCACATACTGCAATAAACTTTTCTGAGGTTAACATGGGATGGGATTAGATCTCTGGAACTTGCTGTTTTGCAATTACAACCACTTTGGTTCTTTTGCTTGTGGTTGTTCCCATGCTTTTTCCTACTTTTGTGAGTCCAGATTCCCATAGGAGCCCTTACTTGTGTATTTTAATAGTATTGCATGAGAGACAGATAATAACTGTTTTAAAGAGGTTTTCCTTTGTCCCACCCCCACCCCCACCCCCCACCCCCACCCCGCTGTTAGGCCGTGTTCTGGAATACTGTAGGTTTTTTTTCCTGACGTTTTGCCTGCATCTGTGGTTGGATCCTCAGACAAATGTTTTAAAGAGGGTTGAAAAATAGGTCTAGGCTGACACATAGTGGCCATTGTGTGAGCTGCCTAACAGTGGCCAACTTTTCTTTGGTTTTAAAAACCAAACAACCTTTGTTCCCATAGAGCTGTTATCGCACCTTAGTTGCAGTCAACCCTGATGACTCTCACATGAAATACGGTTGTGCAAATGTGGCAGGCAGATAATTGTTTAGTGATGAGAGATTTAAATATACTCCCCTCTCCAAAACTCATAACGTTTTGCTGAAACTTGATAGTAGCTGAGTTCGTTGAATAATAACAATCGTTGGTGGAGGGGGTGGTAACCCACCTATTGTCAGGGATTATGAAAAGTCCCTAGTTGCAACAGCCCCACGGGTGGCTGGTCTGTTTCCAGGCCAGTTCAAAGTGGTGGTTATGACCTATAAAGACCTCTGGCTGAGGTCCAGGTTAACAGAAGGACCATATCCCCCCCCCCATATGAGTCTGCCCGTGTTTGAAGATCTTCCTAGAGAGGCCCTTCTCTCTTCCCCTCCCACCACTCTCACAGGTACATCTTATGGGAACACAGGAGAGGGCTTCTCAGTGGCTGCTCCCAGGCTCTGGAATTCTAGAGAGATTAGACTGGTGCCTGCCTTTCTATCCTGTTGTAGACAAGTGAAGACCTTTTTGTTTCAGCCAGCCTTGGAGAGCCTGATGACTGAGGAAGAGAGGGCCTTTCAGGATGTGCTATACTGTTTATCATTTTCTGTTGAATAGTGATACTTTTAACCACTTTTAATGTTTGTGTTAGTTTAATTATACATTTTAACTTTTGTATGATTTTTTTAGCTGCATCTGTTTTAACTTTTGTAAGCTGTCTGGAGTGCCAGACAGGGGAAAAGGTGGACTATAAATACATATAATAATGACAACAACAACAACTCTGGTACAGTAGGATGCCCTGCGTTGCCATATGAGCATGTGTGTGAGAGAGAGAGGGTGGAAGAGAGAGAGAACAAGTGTGGGAGAGGTGGTAAGGGGAGACTTTTTTTTAAAAAAAATGGTGGCTCTGCACTCCCTTTCTTCTGTGCTGGTGTACACATCTGTCAACATGAAGACAGGAGTCAGACAGACTAGTCCCATCTGCTCTCTGGGAGCAAGGAGGTTTGGCCTGCTGCCACCAAGAAGGGCCTACTCCAAGGGAGAGTTCCACTGTGCAAGTGCCATTGAAATGAATAGGAGGCGTGCACAACACACCTGTAGGAACTGAATCTCAGTTTTTTTGTCAAGAGTTTTTGATGGGGTGATGTGTGAGAAAAGTTTCCTGCAGGTCACCCCTTAGCCTTTGGAACAGGTAACGTGAAGCAGGAATGTGCAACTTCCGTGGGCCTGAGAGCCAGTTTCTACCCCTGGGATTTCCCAAGGTCATATAGACTGCCCCATATTCAAAACTAAAGGAGAAGGGAAGGGAAGAACCTGGAGGTGGGGTGGGATGTAATTTGCAGGCACTTGAAAGATGAGAAAAATAAAATGAACAGGAAACACAGAAAGAATTATACATTTCCATGGATTGAAAAACAAGTGATGTAACATTTCTTAAACATTTCTTGAAATCCTTTCCAATCTCTGAGCAATATCCTCTACACACACACACACAAGTCTCTAAGTGGACACCATGTTCACACTTACATTCACAATTCACTTGAAGCACAGAGAAGGAAACTCCTAATTTAATGTTTCCCTTGATTAAAAACTCCTGGTTTCATTGGCCAGGAACAAAAAGAGTTTGACCAGTCTCAGTGGGACTGTGGGACTGTGATTATCAGTACAGGAGTTTAAATTTTCCACTTTGAAAAGGGCAGGTGACCAGATAGTATGACCCTCAAAGTTCATTCATCTTGGGTACATAAAAGGGTACTTTCGTCCTTAAAGCTGCTATGATTTTCTAACCCATTCTTGCCTTAGTAGGAGATTTCTAGTAGGATGAAAAGGAGAGGGATGTGAGATTCTAAACCATACTTTATCATGCCTCATACATATATATTGCAACCCAAAGATGCAGCTGTACAGAGCGGGGGGGAAGAAATGAAGAAATTTGCCCCCCCACCAAATAATTCTACTCCCAATGAAATTTCCATTCAATCCCCAGATTTCTAGTTCTGCAGAGTGAAATATTGATAATGGTCAATACCTGGAATTTTTACATTTGGTGTGTTCACAATCCCTTCATAGCTTTGACTTCCCCTTAATATGCCTAAGTGCACAACACATTTCTGAGTGCACAACTAAAGTTTAAAGTTACAGATTGCTAGAAATTTGGGGACTGAAGGAGAATTTCATAGGAGTGCAGGTTTCTTATTGAGAGGACAAAGCCCCCATTTTGCCCCTCCCCCCTGTTGTGACCCCAGAACACAGTATTTTCTTCCACAAAGTTTGCAAAGATGAAACTGGCTTTGACCATACTGAGTACTTTAAAAGACCAGCTTTCCCTTGTATCCCTGCTTGTCCACTTTGTTGACTGTCTGAGGCCTTATTCTTTGTACTCCTGCTGACTGAAGCTTGATGGGTATCCTCTAGGAGCAGGATCTTTTTAGTTGTGGTGCCATTTCTTCAGAGTTCTTCTGAAGTTCCTGGTTAAGACCTGCTTTTAGCTCTTTGAGTCTAACTAAACTTTTGATCTTTGGTTTTCCTCAAGGCTGTTTTTTGATCCCCCCACCTGTTTTCTCTTTTGGAATTTAAGCTTGATGCAACTGTTGAAATATGTGTTTAATTTTAATCCACTGCTCAGTTGCTTTATGTTTGTGTTTTTAACTGTCTGTCCTACTCTGAGCCTTTTTCTCAGTTTTTCAAACAGCAAGGCAAACTTTTGTAAAGCCTTGTATAACTTGAGCCTTTCAGGTTGTTTCATCTTCCTTTTCAGACTGTGAGTTGTATAGCTTAACCTTTTCCATCTCGCAAAAGTAGGAGTTTGTATGTGCAGTGTGAATTTATTCTTGGCATTTTGTGTGGCACTGAGTAAGTCACAGATGCTAAGTAAGCCTCTCCTAAAGAGTGTCAGGATTGATAGGAAATCTGTTTTCTCTCTTGCAGGATTTGATGACTTTTGAACACCAGTGGACCAGCTTCTTTGCCAATTTTGACACAGAAATTCCTTTCATCCTGGAGCTGTCAGAGTCTCAAGCAGGGGAGGTATGTGTCTTATTTTTAGATGAAAGGAGGACATTGTTTTCCATTTCCAATTTCTCTCTACTTGTCACATCAGTATGCGAAGAGCCGGTTACATATCTGATTCCCTTAAGTGACCCAGTTTCAGTTTTTACCTCTTCCTTGATTTTAGAAGTCACTTCACAGCCAGAAGCACTGGCCATGAATCTTTCCATGTAGCAACTGATCAGTTGCCTTTCACTTGAAGTGTCCCTTATGCAGATGATTGCAGATCATCTTGTTGGTCACAGGAGCATACATTGTGAGATCCAAAACAAAAGCCAGGCTTAAGGGTGTGGAAACTCAAATTGCTTGGAAGGAGAGAGCAGGACAAAGCCTGGGGGATAAGTTTTGTATAATGCAGAGCCAGGCTGGTCAGCCTCTAATGTTGACTTCTGTGTAACCCTACACAGTTGTTCCTCAGTGGTAAGAGGAAGGGAAAAAAAAAACTTCCAGGTGACCAGGCAGGGGAGCTTAACAGATGCCATTCTTTTTCCAGTCTAGTAAGTTCTCACCTGTAATGTAGACTGATGATGACTGCTTTTGCAAGATGCTGCTTAATGCAGAATTACTATTGCCACAATTCAGGTTGGAGCAGCATTTGCACAAAACTGAGGCACAAATCTCTCCTGTCTCCCATCATGATGTATGTCAGAGTTAGGGAGCTTGATGCACTCTAGATGTTTTGGGCTACAACCCCAGTAAAGCTGCATCACTGGCCATGCTGGCTGGGGGACTGATAAGAGTCTAGGAAGTTGCCTAATTCAGACCATCAGTTCACCTAGTCCCCTGTTGTCATCTGGCATTAACAGCTCTGCAAGGTTTCAGGCATGATTCTTTCCTAGCCCTACCTGGAGGTCCCTGGTCTTTCCTCATGGTGTTCTCCTGTCCAAATAATAGGAACATAGGAAGCTGCCTTGTTCTGAGTTACACTCTTGTCCATCTAGCCCAGTATTAAACTCTGACTGGCAGCAGTAGCTCTGCAGGGTTTCAGGCAGGACACTTTCCTGGCGCTGCAGGGAAATGTGGAGGATTTAACCTGCACAGGACCATAGGAAGCTGCCTTATGCTGAGTCCACCATTGGTCCATCTAGCCCACTATAGTCAACTCTGATTGGCAGCAATGGCTGTCCAAGATTGCAGGCAGAATTCTTTCATAGCCATATCTGAAGATCTCTGATCTTTACTGGTGGTCACCCATCCAAGTAATAACTAGCTATTAACCAGTTGTCAACTAGATATTTTGGATTACAATTCCCATCAGCCATGCCATTCTGTATATACCCAGTCTTGTGTCATTTCAGAAGCTAAGCAGGGCTGGTTAGCTTCTGAAATGACATAAGATTGGCTAAGTGGAATGGCTGGTGGGAACTGTAATCCAAAATACCTAGCTGACAACTGATTTCCTGCCCCTGTTATGTGTGGAGATGAACATTCTGAAGTGGATATCATTTGTCTCCTTGAGCTTCACAGTTTTAAGTTTTCTAGAAGATTCTGATGGATGTTGTAATAGACTTTGGTTGCCTATTCCCCCCCCCCCCAAGTTGGTACTAGCTGTGCAATCAGATCTATATTCTCTGTGTGAGAATTATGAGACTACAATATAGATCTCTGAATGAGAATGGTTTTATTAGAAGATGCAAGTCTTCTTTGTTTTCCGCAGTCCATCCTGCATTACTTGGAGGGTCATTTATGTGAGTTACTCTGAGGTACTTCCAAAATTCTTCAAGCTCCATTCACATCTTCTTCCTCAAAAAACAGTCAGTATATTAGACATGAACTTTCTGAGCAGGGACGTAACAGACGTGAAAGCAAACTTTGATCACATGTTTATCTTACATTTGAGAAACATGTCCTAAAACTCCAGTTATGTGGGGAAAATATCTCTTTGTTTCAAAAAATTACCTTGACTAGAATAATAGGGAGTACAGACAAAGTTTGTATGTATCGCAGCCTCATGAGTTGTATGAAGCTTCTGAAAGTGTCTCACAGCTGATCTTGTGAATAAGTTATACAGGTCTCTTAACTTCACAAGTGTTAATGAACTGCTGTATTTAAGCTCATGGCTAAAAAGAACACACCAGCTGATTGAGAGGTTGAAAGGATATTATCTTCACATTAAATGCAAACTTGTGAAGGGAGGAGCTGGGCAAGTTTGGCTGAAGGCAGCCAGTTACAGCTCAAGGGATGCTGTGAACAGGGCTGGGGGCTATGGGGAAGAAATGTTACAAAGCAGAGGTTTGTATGTGTCAGGACCTCCTGACATTAAGAGCTGTTTGACAGTGGAATACACTGCCTCGGAGTGTGGTGAAGTCTCCTTCTCTGGAGGTTTTTAAACAGAGACTTGATGGCCATCTGTCAGGAGTGCTTGGATTGTGTATTCCTGAATGGCAGAATGGGGTTGGACTGGATGGCCCTTGTGGTCTCTTCCATCTCCATGACTCTATGAGTAGTCAGATAGGGTAAAGCTAAGAGAAATAGGGTTTGGATTTGAGAGAGGAAAGGAGCTGATGGTATACTGACAGGTCAGTCAGAGAACTGACGGGGGTTTAGGGAGCTCTGATTGATTAAGAAAAGTTTAAAGGTTAACATTAATTACATGTGTCTTAATAAACTTCCACTTGTCTGTTTGTTTTTAACACTGTCTCTGTTCCTATTAAGTTTGATGGAGGGCTGGTCACACTAATCACAATGAACCCACCACAATACGGCCACAGGTCCACATATAAGGGGTCACCCTGAGGCCCAAGGACCCAATCCAGGAAGAGCTTAAATGGGGAACAAGGTCAGGGCAAGTGACAGGATTCCAAGGGTTGGAACTGTGAGGCCAGCCTGGAAAGGGGATCTGTCACCCAATCATTAAGCATCCAAAACAAAGTACAGTTGTCCCTCTGTATCCACGGATTTGGTATTCACGGATTTAAATATTCACAGCTTGAAAAAATTCTTTAAAAAATAATAATCCAAAAAGCAAACCTTGATTTTGCCATCTTATATAAGGGACACCATTTTGCTATGCCATTGCATATAATGGGAGTTGAGTATTCACGGACTTTGGTAACTATGGCGGGGTGGGTGGGTTCCTGGAACCAAACCCCAGTGAATATGAAGGGCCAACTGTACCTTTGTGTACATTTTGTATTTTGCTCCATTTTGCAGTACATTTGCGAGCTAAATTTTATTCCATGAGTTCTTATAAAATGAATTATGTGGACAGTAATAGTTTGGTCCGTTTCCAGGCACAATTCAAAGTGCTGGTTTTGACCAATAAAGTCCTGTACAACTCAGGTCCACGTTATTCTCCTTTATGAACCTGTCCATGTTTAGAAATCTGTTGGGGAACCCCTTCTATCCACCCCACCACCCTCATAGGTAACATATGGTGGGACCACAGGAGAGGGTCTTCTCTGGGGCTCCCTTACCAGAAGGGTTAGACTGGCATTCTCCCTACTCTCTTTCTGTAAACAGGTAAATAATTTTCTTTTTCAACAGGCCTTTGTGGACTGATTTTTTAAAGGTGGACAGGCCTTGTATGATGTGCTGGATTTTCTATCTATTTGTTGTGCTGTTGTGTGTGTGTGTGTGCTTAATGGTTCATGTTTTTAACTAGTTTTAATTGTTTTGATAGCTTAATCACTTTTTAACTTTCATATTTTGTGCATAAATATATTTTAAAAATCTGCTGGAAGATGCCCTGAGTCTCAACCTAAGAAGATGGCGGGTAAAAATAAATATAAAATTAAATATAATAATAACAACAATACAATATTTTGGTGATTTGACTTTAGCTAATTTGACTTTAGGTAGCCACCTTTGAATATTATATGGGGAATATTAAATTTGTCAGAGAAATTGTATTGTAGTTGTAATCTGTAATAGTAGGTACAGCAGTGTTACATGTCCCTGACGTCCCTTGAGTTTGGTTGTTGACATTGCTAAGCTTTTTTTGGAGCTTACATAGCTTTAAGGACCTTGGGATAATCTTAAAAAATGTTCTTTTTCTTTTCCTTTCTAGCCATTCCGAAGTTACTTCAGTCATGGAATGATCTCAAGCCATATAACAGACAACAGGTATTCTCATCTTTTAAGATTCTTAAGCAAACACAGTATACCTCATGTAAAGTGCAGCATATAAAAATAATTCAGCAAGTAGGCAATTACTAAAAGCTTTATGCCTCCAATGCTAATACTGATGTGGAGCATGTGTTCCTTTAAGCTTTGACCACTTTATTGCTGAAACTAGCATAACCATTGGCTTGCTGATTCTAATTTTACAGACCAAAGGTCAACCTAATCTAGTATTCTCTTTGTGCAGTGACCAACTAGGTGTTATGATAAGCTCACAACCTAAAGATAAAACGAGTTCAATAGCACCCCTCTGCACATGTTTCCTAGCAACTCCTAGAGAAGTGTACACTGGAGATAATATATAGGCATGTTGGATGAAGTTCTGTTGGTGCACTAAGCTAGTGGTTGCACTTTTTCCAGAGTCATGCAGTGGTGGTGAGGAAAAGTTGAAGGCAATTGTGCAAGATAGCCTTTCCAAAGCACTGTTAGCTTTGAGGCACCCACAAGCCAGACACTGGAGAAATAGGCTTCCTGAGACCTGGCAGACATAGATTGTTTTCTTTTCCTTCTCCCTTTCCTGCCGCTCTTGTGGCATTTTTACTTTAAAAAACTTTACGTACTTTTGCCACCACCACCTACACCAGCTTAGTTGCACCAGCCAATAGGATCTCAAGTATAACATACAACTGTTCTCCCAGATCTAAGTGAGTGATAACTAATTTTTGTGCATGTGTGTTGTGTGTGATGCCAGCCCCAGCAGACAGCCGTTTGTCCTGTTTGGCACCCATGCCTCCAAGGAGAATCTGAACTCAGCCAACTTCAATTTCCCTTCTGAGGGGCATCTGCTTCGCAACACGGGCCTTGGTGGGAGCACTGCCAAGCACATGGTAAGCATAACCTAGTGAGATTTTAAAAAGTAATAAGGCTGCATGGCACCAGTTCTCAGATCACAAAATTTTTTTTTTCATAGTTTTTATTCTGTTACATCAACTTTCTATACATCTTTCCATGACATTTTCCAGGAAATTAAATCAAACAGAGTAACATTTTGCAGGATTAAAAAACAGACTTAGAAAGATTACACCTTAACTTATATGTCCAGCTTATCAGCCCAAATAAAGATTTTTCCCGTTTTCTTCTTTGCAACCCTTTCTCTATCTTCTCCTTTTTTGTTCTCGTTTTTAAATCCCTTGTTCTAAATTCCAGCTTTCTCCCCTTCTAGCCCCTGTTTTCCCCAGCTTTTATCCTTATTTTGTTAATTGAGTGTCCGTTACTTAACTTAAACTACAATTCTGCTAAGCTAATTGTAGCTTAACTAGCAACTTTGACCAAGGTAGTTCTGATAGTGTTTGTATCTTCATACAGATTTTCAAAGGTCTAAGTTGGTCAGATTTTTCCACTGCCTTTTCCAGTATTTCTTTAACAGAGACCATTCCTTCTCTATTTTTTCCTTTGGAATATCTTTTAGCTGTGCAGTAAGCGAATCCATATCCATCATCTCGCCCATCTTAAGTAACCATTCTTCCTTAGAGGGGATTTCCTTTCTTTTCCACTTTCATGCGTATAGACTTCTCGCTGCTGAAATCATATATAGTGTCACTCTCCAATATTTCTTCATTGAGTTGTGATCTATTGTGTCTATCATATTTAGTAGATAAATTTGCGGTGACATTGGAAATCTGAGTCCTAGAATTTCATTTATCATTGCATGAATCTTTTTCCAGAATTCTTGCACTGCTTGACATGTCCACCATAGGTGGTATAAGGTACCTTTCGCTTGCCCGCATTTCCAGCAGGATTGTGATCCTGTTTTGTACATTTTATTCAGCTTGACCGGTGTCAGGTACCATCTTCCGAACATTTTTAGGTAGTTCTCTTTCAAGCTTTGAGATGAAGTGAATTTTTGGGTGTTCAACCAAGATCTTTCCCACCTTTCTAAATCAATGCATTGCCCCACGTCTTGTGCCCATCTTATCATCTGATCTTTGACTACCTCTTCTTCCAGTTCTCTCTCAAGTAATATGTTGTAATACTTTGATATATGTTTCTTATTTTGATCAAAAATTATCTTATCCAGTTTATTTCCCTCCACTTCGAAGTTTTCTAATCTATAATCCATCTTGAACCTTTCATATATCTGTTTATATTGGAACCAATTTAGTTCGAAGCCCATTTCTTCTAGTTGTTCTCTGGATTTTATCAGCAGTTGTCCCTGTTCATCTTCCTTTAGGATATCTTTATACTTCAACCAAATCTCTTCTGTTCCCTTAGTTCTTCCGAAGAAAGCTTCTTCCGTTGATATCCACATCGGAATATTTTTGTAGAATTTTTTCTTTATAATTAACCATGTGTTCAACAGTGCTTTCCTTATACAATGCAAATCAAAATCTTTATTATCCTTTCTTTTATTATAGCATAAGTATGCGTGCCATCCATATCTTAGCTCCGCTCCTTCTAAAGCCAATGTTCTTCTATTGTTCAACAGTATCCAGTCTTCAACCCATGTAAGCACGCATGCCTGATAATATAATTGTAGATCAGGTAACGCACATCCACCTCTTTCTTTCTTATCTTTTAGTAGTTTTATTGATATTCGCGGTTTTTTCCCTTGCCACAAAAATTTTGAGATTTCTTTTTCCCAGATTTTAAAACATTTATTATTATGAATAATGGGTAAGTTGCAAAATAAGTACAAAAATCTAGATAAAACGTTCATCTTTATTACAGCTATCCTGCCAAAAAATGAAAGGTTCAATCTGGACCATTTGCTTAGATCTTCTTTAATCTCTTTCCACAATTTTCCGTAATTATTATCGAATAGGTCCAGATTCCTCTTTGTAATCCATATGCCTAGATATTTATCTAGATCACAAAATATTATGAGGCTGTGTGGTTCGTCTTAAGAAGGGCAATGCTCCATGTGCAACACATGTGCCTTCCCAGTCCTGAGTGATGAAGCCATGCTCAAGTGTTTCTAGAATGCGAGTAGGGAATTTCCAGATATCCAGAGACCACACAGCACTCTCCACCCCCACCCCCCATATCTGATAGGGCTGTCTCCATACATCCTGACAGCCTGGTGTATAAAAGGGCTGGGCTGGAGTGACTGGAGATAACTGGGAGAAAGGGGGAAACATGACGAGATTGCCTGACCCGCACTTCCTAGAGGATGCAAAGGGCCTTCTTAAGTAAAAAAGATCTAGAAAAACCTCCAGCGATGCAAATTGCTTGGGACTGTACTCAGGGACTGCCTGTGCTCCCTGGGCTACACCTTGTCTGCACCTTATTTTAGTAACTGTATTTTTATGCATATAATATGTATTATGCACATAAAAGGTCAGAAACTGATTTCCTGTTGGGGTGACACTAAGTGTCTGCTTTAAGATTTTCCTTGGTTTTTTTCCGGGCTGTGAGGCCGTGTTCTGGAATAGTTTCTTTCTGACGTTTCGCCTGCATCTGTAGCTGGCATCTTTAGAGAAGGTTGGGTAGGGGTGTATGTGGAGTTTATATGCTGTGTACCCCTGTTGGGGAGTATATGTAAATTTATGTAATTGAATGGTTAGTTTCTGGGTATAGAAATGCAAGGCTCATTAGTGTCTGTTTGGCTAATGGTTGGTTGATGGGCCATTATCTGCTGGAACTCCCCCTGTCCCTGGGTGGAATTCCTTTGTAAACTCCACATACACTCCTACCCAACCATCCTCTGAGGATGCCAGCCACAGATGCAGATGAAACGTCAGAAAGAAACTATTCCAGAACACGGCCTCACAGCCTGGAAAAAAAACCAAGGAAAATCTATGGATGCTGGCCATGAAAGCCTTTGACTTCACAATGTCTGCTTTAACTTAGACTTCAGGCAAGACAAATTTTCCCTCAAGCAGCAGAGTCGTTTCTCCTAAGCCATGTGTCTCAGCAGACGCACTGATTCATTGTCTCCCTTAGCAACCACTTGGGATATTTGTGCAGCGTCTTCTGTGTAGGACTGCAAATACCCTGTTACTCAGGGTGGCTAAAGCCACGGCTGGAAGGGACTCCCTTCTTCCTATCACTGCCTTGGGGCACATTTGTTTTTGCCACTTAAGAACAGAAAAAGGAAGACAAAACATGTGATGGCAAATGGATAAAAAAGGCAAGGGCAGTGACAGTGGGCACACTCAGGCAAGGAACCCTGCAAACGTCACATAAGAGTAGCCCCTATTAGATCACATCAAGGTGGATCCATGTTATCTCAGCATCTGTATTCCATAACCAGATGCTTCTGGGAAGCCCACAAGCAAGCTGTATGTTCTTGGTGGATGGGCAGTGGACATTTGATGGGCCCTGAGGTGGGTAAGCAGAAGCAGCAGTCTTGAACCTTGAGATTTTAGGGTCCAGGAGGGAAGGGTACAGATCAAGCTTAGCATGATTACTCTGTGGGAAATGGGAGCGGAGTGTGTGAAGGAGCCTTAATTGTGGGGCTTATGAGGAGATGTAGGCAATTCTCCTAGACTTCTGGTCTAGGTCCTGCTCTAGAAAGGGCCAGGGTTTGCTAGGGTCAACCCCCCCCGCCCCGCCCCACCCCCAAGAGTGCTGCCATTCTTTGCATAAAGATCTCAGGCAACTCAGGAGTGAAATGTGACCATTTGCAAGCTTGCTTTTTCTTGATTCTAGTCCATGAATGATTGAAATTGGTTTTGAGGATTTCACACACAGGCTTTTTACAACCATGTTTTCTGAGACCCTTTGGGACTCTGTGTACTCTTATTTTACTATCACCCATTTGCATATTTTGTGTTTTACTGGCAATTAGGTAGTGCAGTGTGTCTCTCCAAAAGGACCTCTGGCTTGCTCAAGGACATATTTCTTTGGAGCAACCCACACTCCTTACCTTGGTAAGTTCAACATCAATGCTATATGTTTGTTTTCTTTGAACTTCCAGCCTGTTTCATTTCTAGGGCTTCTTTGACACCCAGGTGTGTTGCAATATATTAAAAAAATGCACAAATCCAAATAAAAATGGGATAGAATAGAAACTAGAAGTGGTAATAGTCAAGATCCCTTGTACCCAGATGTCCTTGTAAAGCCTGTGGTATCAAGTGATTTTGATTCCCCACTCTACAAACAGTTACATTTGGTTTTCCTTGGTTTTTTTCCGGGCTGTGAGGCCGTGTTCTGGAATAGTTTCTTTCTGACGTTTCGCCTGCATCTGTGGCTGGCATCCTCAGAGAAGCCTTCGACTTCAGTTACATTTGGATTCAACAGAATCCAGTTACAGTTGAATTCAACAGAAAGTCACAGCGTGAAAAAAATTAGAGGTGTAAAATTTCCAGAAATTTTGAAGCCATGGAAGAAATTTCAGCCATGGAAGAAAAAATGGAAGAAGCCATAGAAGAAAAAATGGATTTTTTTGGAAAAAATGAAAAAATGCAACATTAGCACTTTTTTTACAGATTGAAAGTCACTCTGTTATTTTAGGAACATAAAATATGACTATGTACAATTTGATCTGGCATAAAAATATCACAATTAGTATATTAAAAATACAGTGTATTCAGGGAATTATTATAAACGGAATTGACTTTTATTTATTTTTTTAATTTTTATTTGTAACAAACAGAGCAACAATCTCCTGAACTGTACAGAACCTCAGAACAGAACCAAACAGACCCACCCACAAGCAAAAATGCAACTGAAACCTTTTTCTTCTCTTGCAACAATAGCAGTGCCCCCTAAAGGAAGAAATACATCTTGCTGTTGCATTGGAGAGTTCAGTTTATAACCTAGAACTTGCTTGTCCTCAGTGCACAGAAATTAGAATAATCTGATACTGTACATAAGATTTTAGAAATTATTTGGAGAATATATGGACACCTTGCCTTAAAGATTTTATTCATCATGCTAAAATAAAATATTCCATAATTGATTTTCTTCCTTTTTTCATTTTTTTCAATTTTTTGGAAAAAAACCCAAAGGATTCAGGGGAAAAACAGAACCCCCCCTGTTTTTTCTGAAATTTTCCAGGTCTTCACATCTCTAAAAAACCCCACCACTGTCCATCTTTTCGTGCCAAACAAAGCCAGATTCTACAAATATACTTGTCATCAGGGGCAAGCGTCCCCTGACTGTCAGGGGAGAAAGATGCTCAACAGCAAACAACATTGTCCTGCAGTTGCAGTGAAAGTAAGAAGCAGCATGAGTCTTCTCCCCTTGTGCCTTGTGTTTCCTTAATGACAGCAGAAGTGAGAGACCTCTCTCTCAAGTATGTGCATT
The DNA here is from genome assembly GCA_030847615.1 of Gambelia wislizenii. Taxonomy (NCBI): domain Eukaryota; kingdom Metazoa; phylum Chordata; class Lepidosauria; order Squamata; family Crotaphytidae; genus Gambelia; species Gambelia wislizenii. The sequence goes on from JAUMIR010000005.1 coordinate 6,893,668, forward strand.
AAGCTTGAGAGAGTCAGGGATTTCTCCCATGTGCTAATGCTGCAGTAAGGCAAGAGATGGCACAATTTTGTTGACCTTCTCCTACTCACTTTGGGCCAAATGAGAGAATGGTAAACCTCTTCTCCCATCCCAAGCCTTCTGGACATAGCAGGAGACTTGGAGGAGAGAAGGGGGAAGATATGATCAGTACAATGGCTGGCTAGTTAGGAAAGCCAATATATGAGATTCTTGGTCAAAGCTTTTCTTGCTCTCGCTTTCTTGACGTTATTACTACCCTGAAAGAACTAAGTATAGGTTGGCCACTTATGCATTGCCAAAAAGCGGATAAAAGTTTTCATCAAATTTACCAATTTATTTGCATAGATGCAAATTTTGCAATAACTACTAGGATACTGAAGCCAGCTAACGACCCTTAAAAAGTTTTCTGCATACTGCAAGCATAGTAAAACTTAACAATACATCATACATTCAGAATGTTAAAAATAGATGGAAAATGAAGGATAACTGTACCAAATTAGACATATCAGGACTAGTAAAGTAAAAGGAAACACACCATATAGCTCACTGTACAACTAATACTATCTTCAGCTCTTCAGTTAAACCAGTGGTTCCCAAGTTTTTGGTTCTCCAGATGTTTTAGACTTCAGCTCCCAGAGTTCCTGACTGTTGGCCAAGTCAGCTAGGGTTTCTGGGAGCGGAAGTCCAAAACACCTGGAGGACCAAAGTTTGGGAATCACTGAATTAAACCAAGGAAGCTAAGTCCCCTGTCTGTGGAAGGAGCTTTAACACAATTTGCAGTACCAATGTGTTAAGATAACAAGTAGGAGCTTAGCACCGATCTGCATCCAAAGAAGGGACACCAGAAAGCTGAAAAGGAGGAGAGTCTAGTTTTTATTAAGGTAAAGCTGCCTCTCACCTGGGCTCTACCACTTGTGGTGCAGACTTCAATGGAGCATTCATGGTTCTTTTTTAAAAAAGTAGCAAAAGCGTTAGGTCCAAACAAAGACAGAGATAAGAGCTTTTTCTGCCTTACACCATTCATAGAATCATAGAGTTGGAAGAGACCACAAGGCTATCCCATCCAGCCTGCCATGTAGGAATACTAATCCTCCTGCCTGGTTTTCTCCTGTCCAAATCCTTGATTTCTCACTATGGTGGTCAGCACACACATGCAGCACTGTGCATGCCCCATCCACTGCAGTCTTTGTTGCCACAGGTTGGGCCTGACACTCAGCAGGAGAGGGGAGGATGCAAGATTCAAGGAATGAAGGGGAGAGAGTGGGAGACCCTAGCTTCACGTCCAATTCTTCCCAACCCAGCTTATCTGTTACTCGAGTGGCAAATGGTTCTTGGAAAGAAAGAGAGAAGAGTTACACTGCCCCACCAGCAGAATATTAATTGATAAGTGTTGAAAACAATACAGCATAGTTGTTGATATGTGTATGGTATGATCTAAATGTGATGGAATACAGAAATTAACATTTTCAATATTCAACAGGCAATGACAATGAGGTGGAAAAGAAAGCTGAACAAGTGTAAGTTAATTTTAATTTTTCCCTCTGCATCTCACAGTCTTTTGCAAATTGCTCTTGGCCCATCAAGTTAATACCATTAAAGTGTGAGCGAATTTCTTTCAATGTTTTCTTCTGCAGTACAGCAATGAAGCTGTGACACATTTTAAAACACTTTTCAGTCTGATGGGTTTGGACTGTCACTAAAGTGTGGATGCCCGTGCTGCCTTGTGATACTATTTGGCTACAAGATTCCTTTACAGATAATAACTGGTTCAAATTCTACTACTGTTGTAGTTGTTCTTTGAAATTTAACTTTCCTGCGACCCTGTCCTAAAGGAAATTCTGGATTGTATTAAACTTAAAGTCTAGTTCTTCATTAAAATACTCATTAAGCATCATAATTAACATTTTGTTTGCTTTATTTTCTAGTAAGCTTTTGTCTCAGATCTATGCTGCTGTTGTAGAAGCTGTCCTGGCTGGCATAGATTCCTATTCAAAAACATCCAATACCAGTAAGGTACTAATATCCCTTTTTATTATAGAGACTGTGTTGTTTGCTGGCACTGATATGAGGTCAGACTAATCGACCAACAAGTGAAACACTCTTCTAACTCTTCTACTTGTAACACACACTTGCAGTATAATAATCACTCAGTGTCATTTCTGAAGCAAATTAGAGCCAGAACATTGCTGTGTGCCTTCAAGTTGTTTCTGACTTATGGCAACCCTATCATGGGGCTTTCTTGTCAAGTTTTGTTCAGAGGAGGGTTTGCCTTTGCCTTCCACTGAAGCTGAGAGTGTGTGTTGTCAAAGGTCACCCCGTGGGTTTCAGTGTCTGAGTAGGGATTTGAACCCTGTTATCCAGAGATGTAGTCAAACACTCAAACCACTACTGCACCACGCTGGCTCTAGTTAATACTGTTAAAGTATAAGTAAATTTCTCTCCATGTTTTCTAAAGCTTTGACACATTTAAAAGAAACTTAACAGTCAGATGTATTTGGATTGTAGCTAAAATGTGGATGCATGGGCTTCTGACTGTTACTGTTTAATTTTCTTCCATTTAATGGTTTTGGCTTATTTGGGTATATAATTAATGAATGTTTCAGAAATGGTGGGGCATCTTGCCATACCTGGAAGGAACAGAAGGCGATACCAAGGCAGAATGATGTGAGAGGAGACATCAAGGGGCCCTGGAAATACTGTACTCTGTTTAGAATAACTGTTTATTCCTCAGGTGTGCTGGTTAAACAAAGAGGGGTGTTATATAGTATTACTCAAAGGCTTCTAATATCATTTTTACCCCTAGCCTTTGCTGTCCCAGTCATTGTTTCATATGACATTGGGGCTGAAGCAGTTTTGCATATACTTCTGAGGCCAGAGATATGCCAAAGTCTATTCTAGTTGTGATGGTATCAGATGATGTGACCAGGCTCACTCCCTGCCTTCTTTGTGATGTACTAAAAAAAAAAAAGAGTATGGTCAGGTCAGCTTCAGTTAATAGACTTGATAACTTTTTGGTTGCCTTACTGTCAAATAAATGTAATACTGTACATTATTTTTTTTCATATATAACAATATTACTAGGATTCTTCAGATGTAAGGTAGGTCCGTATGTCAGAGTTGGAGATAGCCTGATGTTCTTTTTCATCTCCATTTCTCTTTGCAGGCAAAGGAAGTAGCAGAGCAAAAGTTCTCGAGTATGCTTGATGCCTTTGAACTTACATACTTTAAAGTTCCATTGCGGTATGTTTTGGAGGATTCATGAGATTGTGTAGTTTGCCCTGAACTAACCAGTAACATGTAACTCCTGTACCCTTCCACTAGCAATTTTAAAGTTATTTAAGGGCTTGTCTACACTGGCCATAATACTCCACTTTCTGGCTGGAGTGTTCTAGCCCTGAGACCATAGTGTCCCCCTGCCTGCCCCCCCCCCCCCCCGGTTACCTGCCTTTCAGTTGCGGCAACAGAGGGGTGTCCTCACACCTGCGGGCCTGCGCATGAGCCAGCACTTCTCTTTCCCACACCTGTCACATCTTCTGAGGCCAGGAATGAGGTGCCTGGTCATGGTCACATAGCTGGGTGCCTTGCAGTGACCACAGCAGACATGACATGTGCAACCTGGCCAGGAAATGGCTGCACTGGGCACCAGGCAGGCTTGTTGCAGTAATGGAACTCACCATTTTCTCAGGAAAAACTGCAGCAAATGGTGAGGTTTTTTACCACATGTCTGCTCTGTTTTAAGGGGTATTTGCCCTGATTCTCATCAGAACTGCCCAGATGTCATTTGAATAGTTCAAATTAGAAATGGGGCAAGAACCCTGCATTGTCCAGGCTGCTGGGCATGGGATACAAAAACTTTAATTATCGTATTTTAACTATTGTTTGTTAGATCTACTGTTACATGGAAAAACACAAGAAAAAACATATTTACCAAAATAAGGATCCATTTAAATTCACCATGCTGAATTATGCTGCTGTTGTGATCCCTAATGCATACATAGACACCTCTTTGAGCTAATGATTTTGCTGCAATGAACAGCTACCTAGCCTGTACCCAGAAATCCTGACAATGGGGAGCTTCTGAAAGAGATAATTGACCCCAGCTATACAGGCACCTGTACCAACAAGCAGGGAAATATCTGGAAAGGTATCTTGTGAAGTTTGAGAACACACTCAAGACACATAGGGCTTTTGTAATGTACAGACTGGCCCAAGGTGAAGAAAGGATAGTACAGAGAAAGAGAAAAGCTGGGTCATGTTTACAGTGATATCAGGTCAGGCAAGAATCTGCGAACACACCCCAAAGCTAGCCCTCCAGTCTCCATGTTATCTGAGTCTGACTACTTTCAAATTAAACAAACTGATTCCTTTGTCAAATTGCTTTTTACTAATATTCATGCTTTAAAGATTAGAGTGGGAAGAAAATGCTAGACATTGTACACAGCCACAAGAAAACCTAGAGTTGGTAACTACACAACTACACAACAAGTTAGATCTCTTTTGTAAACTCCTGCCCTGCTGAATAGAAGACCATCCACATTCAAAACAAGTTTAAGTCCTTTAAAACACTATGACCTTGCCTTAGTAGATACAAGATTCACATTTTGGGTAACACATATATCTGAAAGTGATGACGTGGGGAGAGGCTTTATCAAGCCTGAAACACATTTCCACAACTTCTCTGGATATACAGAGAGAGAGAGTGAGAGAGAAAGAGAGAGAGAGTGCAAGAGCACTACCTGACTTCCCCCACAATGGGTAGAGTGCTCCACCTCTGACATTTACAGACCTCTGGGTTTGAGCAGGGAAAGCCAAAAGTCCAAGGTCTACCACAGGCAAAACTGTGAACTCACAGCCAGTGGAAAACACTCTTATGTGGAAGCAAGTTGGCTGTTCCTGTTACATGGACTAGCTTGGCAGGGCTGTGAGTTTTGAGGGGAAGAGAACAGGGTGCTTTGCCCTTTCCTCACCGCAATCTTTTTTCATTTTAACTTGCCCCCTACAGACAGTGTGTTCCTTATCCAGCATTTGACCAGGCTAAGGTGTGTGTTGCAAGAAAAAATATATACCTGAAGGGCTAGGGAGAAAGAAATTGTGTTAGGATAGAGTTCAGAGCAGAAAACAGAAATAAGGAATGGTAAAGCAGCAGAAAGGTTGGGCAGCTCACTCTGACTTTTCCACTCTAAATTGCATCCCCCCTAAGCTACTTCTCTTCTTAGAAAGAGAATCCATGGGGGCCTTTCTTTGTAATGTGTAGTTTGCCCCTCAAACTTGCTTCTGTAACACTGTCATTCTATGAGTACGATCCTTTCCCTTCTGCTTCCTTATAGATCCAGAACAGATTTTCGGATTCAAGCTGTGAACAACCATGGAAGGTCAGTTCCTTCTTCCTTCTCTTTCAGAGGACTGCAGATTTATCTGTAGTTTGTTCTCGTTTGCTTTAAAAGAAAAATGGACTGATATGAAGTATTCATGGCGGAATACCTCTGACCGCAAGATGGGTCATACTTTAGACTACTTAGTCCTAAAAGCTCCAGCAGAAGTACTCTAAAATAGGTAAAAGTGAGTGAAACAATTTAAGTTTACAAACTGCAGATGATATAAAACTGGTTTGTTGTATAGAAGTATACTTGCTTGGTAGTTTCTCATTTTTCACACAGAATCTTCAGTTTCCGTGTTGACATAGTACCAGGATTATATTCATTTGGATATGTCACATTAAATTTCAAAAGGGTTTGTCATATTGCTACATGAATTAACATGTTTGAACTGTTAACTTCTCATCTTATTTAGCCTGCTGCCATTCTCAGAACTTTTTTTCTATGAACTGTGATTTAACAAAGAATTTTGTGTGGTTTTCCATTTCATTTGAATCAGGAAACTATGGTTACCAACTTAAGAGGAGGGGAGACTATTAAACCATGGTTTGAAGTTGGTTTAATATCCTGACTTATTCCAAAGCTGGTAATCATATTTCCTTGTTAAAAATGAAACAGCAGTTTGAGGCTTCTTGCTTTAGCAAGAGCCCTGAGTCTGCAGGACCTGAGCAGAGTGGTTGAGGATAGGGTGTCTTGGAGATGTCTCATTCACAGGGTCGCCATCAGTCAAGGTCGACTTGAAAGCAGTTGGCAGTTAAAGAGAGAGAGTTAAAATTGCACAAAGATCCTTTAAATAAAGAAGTTCAGAGAGAAATCAAAATTTTACAAGACCAGTCAACAGTAGAGACGATGGAAGAGATTCATAAGAAAGCAGTTGGCAACAACAAACGTATATGTAACAGGAACATAGGTTTTTTTCCCCCCACAAGCCCTTCCTTAACACTCAGAAAGCAAGCAGTGATTGATCTAGCCAGATTTTCTTTGGGGGAGGGCATTTCATCATTTTCAGTTCATGTTTTTGGAGCCAATTCAGGCATCTCTAGTGATGCATTCCTGTCAAAAGAGTTATATCAAATGAGTAGTCTGCAGAGACATTCTGCAGAGACATTCAGCCTCTGCTGCTTTTCAGCTATAGTGTCTACAGTTGTGGTGGGACATTTTTTAGATTCTGCAGTTAGAAAATAACTCCCTAGAAGCACAACGTACAAACAAGTAACCAGGTTCACATGAAAAGAATCTATAAGCCCATCTTTTGCAAAGGTGTTCTTAATTTGGGGTGGGAAAGTTTTGGCTCTTCAGATGTTGCTGGACTACAGCATAGCCACTAATGAGAGATTATGGGAATTACGGTTCGACATATGGAGGGATACAGTTTCTCCCACTTTAACATATTCCTCTGCCTCTTTGTTGGTCATCTTTCTTTCCTTCAATTTTTTTCTTGTTGACCATGAGTGCTTGATGTGTGGTGGTTGGGCTCTACCAAAATGTAAAGGAAGACATCTAAAAACTTATGTTCCCTTTTCCTACAGAATTATTGCACTGGATAATGAGGATAGTCTCTACTTAGTGAAAACTGTGAGTAGAGTTTAAATTTGTTGTGGAGTTGTACACTTTCCCTGAGTGAACATATGCTTGCAATTTCTCACTGAAATGCCTTGGGAGCTTATTGCCATGTTTTGAATCACCCAGGAGGTTCTGAAAATTTGAACAGGACAGGCCTTTTGAAAATCCCTCCTGGGATTTTGAGGCAGATGTAGATGGAAACTGGCAGGTTGCAGATTTTGAAATGTAATCACTACAAGACTTGAACATTACCATAAAACAAAGCAAAACAAAACAAACAAACAAACCTCAAGGCAAAATTTGTTCCCTGCTGACCTTATAGAATCAGTAAGTGCCTTTTTTTGGCATAGAGGGCTTTAAAAAAAAATTAAAAAGTAACTTAGTGACAGAGTATCTGCTTTCCACAGGGAAGGGTCCAGCTTCAGCCCTTGGTAATCATCAGTGGTGGCGCAGTGGTTAAATGCCAGTACTGCAAGTCACCACGTTGCAAGTTCGATTCCAGCGGGCTCCAAGGTTCACTCAGCCTTCCATTCTTTCATAGGTCGGTAAAATGAGTACCCGGCTTGTGGGGGTAATTAGCTAACACACATTGGAAACTGTTTAATGCAGTGTAGATGTGTAAATAGCTGTTGCTTAAAACAATTTGTAAGCCGCTCTGATAGCCTTGTGGCTGAAGAGTGGGGTATAAATAAAATAAATAAATAAAATAAATAATAAATAAAGTTTAAAAGGACAAAGTAACAAGTGATAGAAACAAGAATGAGATGCAGAAGAACCAGTAATGGTTAGATAATTGTTGTGGGAACTTAATGTGTGTTCTAGCCCTCGACTACCTAGCCTGGGGGAGGAGGATTCTTGAGGTTCCTCTCTCCACCTCAGACCACCATAGGCCACACCCCCTATAAAATGCAGTTTTAAAAAATGCACATTATTTAAAAACAAAAGTGACCGGAAGTTCACCTGCCCCTCCCCACAATAAAGCAAAGCCCTACATCTTACTTTAGAGCACAGGTAGGAATCTACAGGATGTTAGGGAGGCCACATTGGCCCCTCTGGAGGCCTTGAGGGGCTACACCCCCCCACCACAAAAGAACTCCCCCCCTTTTTTTTACCTCCGAATGCCTTCTAAGGATCTTGAGCCAAGTCATTTTAGGCCCTTTGTTTAGCAACAGAAAGTGACCAGAAGTCATTTGGAGGCATTTGGGGACAAAAAAAAAATGTTATGATCTTGTGGGGAGGCTGGGGGTGTTTCTGCCCACCCCTGCTTTGGAGGAAAATGTCTCCCCTGGAGGCTCTAAGCTGTGGCTGCAGAGAATCACAGAGGCTTAAAAAAAATCATAGCCCCCATCCCCATGCATGTTTGATGCTACACCCTCTCCATCTGAAGTTGAATTCTGTTGACCACTAAAATCTTGTGAAAGCTGTTCTCTTGAATTGGGAAGTGCTGGGTGTTAAAAATGGGAATTCAACCAATGCTCTCTTGCTTTCCTCCCCCCGCTGCTTTGCTCTAGGTCGGTGATGGCGAACCTATGACACGCGTGTCACCACTGACACGCGTAGCCGTCAGTGGTGACACGCGGCTAGGTCGCTCCCCCCTCCCCCTCACCACCCTTCCTAAAGTGGCGATCAGGGCTTCAAAGCCCTGGTCGCCATTTTAGGGAGGCGGAGGAAAGAATTAAAGTGGTGGGCGGGGCTACGAAGCCCCGGTCACCATGGGGAGGAGGCTTTCCAGCCAGCACCCTCCCTTCCAAATGCTGCGATTGCGGCTTTGTGAAAGGAGATTGGCTGGTCGCTGGAGAGGAGGGGCTGGAGGAGGGAAAAGCCCTCCCATTCAGAAACCCCCTCCCATCCAGCCCTCCCATCTAGCCAGCGATGCTCTTCCCCCCCTGTGTAGCCTCGCTGAAAGGGAGGGGTGTTCTCCGTGACTGAGTCACGGAGAACACCCCTCCCTTTCAGCGAGGCTGGATGGGGGGGGGGTAAAAGGTCGCTGGCTGGGACCTTTCCCAGCCAGCGATGCTCTCACCCCCCCCTCCTTGCAGCCTCGCTGAAAGGGAGGGGTGTTCTCCGTGACTGAGTCACGGAGAACACCCCTCCCTTTCAGCAAGGCTGGATGGGGGTGGTTAAAGGTCGCTGGCTGGGACCTTTCCCAGCCAGCGATGCTCTCACCCCCCCTGTGCAGCCTCGCTGAAAGGGAGGGGTGTTCTCTGTGACTCAGTCACGGAGAACACCCCTCCCTTTCAGCGACGCTGGACAGGGGGGTACAAGCTCGCTGGCTGGGACCTTTCCCAGCCAGCGATGCTCTCACTCCCCCTCCGTGGAGCCTCACTGAAAGGGAGGGGTGTTCTCCGTGACTGAGTCACGGAGAACACCCCTCCCTTTCAGCGAGGCTGGATGGGGGGGGGGTAAAAGGTCGCTGGCTGGGACCTTTCCCAGCCAGCGATGCTCTCACCCCCCCTCCGTGCAGCCTCGCTGAAAGGGAGGGGTGTTCTCCGTGACTCAGTCACGGAGAACACCCCTCCCTTTCAGCGAGGCTGGATGGGGGTGGTTAAAGGTCGCTGGCTGGGACCTTTCCCAGCCAGCGATGCTCTCACCCACCCACCCTGTGCAGCCTCGCTGAAAGGGAGGGGTGTTCTCCGTGACTGAGTCACGGAGAGCACCCCTCCCTTTCAGCGAGGCTGGATGGGGGGGGGGTAAAAGGTCGCTGGCTGGGACCTTTCCCAGCCAGCGATGCTCTCACCCCCTCCCCGTGCAGCCTCGCTGAAAGGGAGGGGTGTTCTCCGTGACTGAGTCACGGAGAACACCCCTCCCTTTCAGCGAGGCTGGATTGGGTGGGGTAAAAGGTCGCTGGCTGGGACCTTTCCCAGCCAGCGATGCTCTCACCCCCCCTCCATGCAGCCTCGCTGAAAGGGAGGGGTGTTCTCCGTGAGTCAGTCACGGAGAACACCCCTCCCTTTCAGCGAGGCTGGATGGGGGTGGTTAAAGGTCGCTGGCTGGGACCTTTCCCAGCCAGCGATGCTCTCACCCCCCCCCCCCGTGCAGCCTCGCTGAAAGGGAGGGGTGTTCTCCGTGACTCAGTCACGGAGGGTGGTGGGTGGCTGGAGGGGAGGGGCTGGAGGGGTGTGGTTGGAGCGGGGAGCCTTTCCAGCCAGCACCTTCTATTTCCAAAGCCGCGATCAATCGTGGCTTTGGTAAGGGAGAGTGGCTGGCTGGTTGCTGGAGGGGAGGGGTTGGAGGGGAGGGGCTGGAGGGTGCCTGATCGCCTGGATGGGAGGAGCTGGAGGGAGGAGGCTAACCAGAAAGCACCCTCCCTTCCAAGGAGGCCACCATTTTGGCCTTCTTCTTCCCAGCAGCCTTGGCTGCTCGGGGGAAGGTGGGAAAAAGGGAGCCAATCGGGGCTGGTCAGCTGTGCCCCAATTGGCTGCCTGGAACAGAGGGGACGGCCATCCGGCCGCAGATCTGGCGCAGCTGGATGATGCGGTGGCTGGCGACGGGGCCGGTATAAATAGGCCGGCCCCGGTGCAAAGCCTCCAGTTCGGCCCCAGCAGCACTTCGGACACTACCTCGGACACCACCACCCCTGCCCTCCCTGCGCATTGCTAAGCTACGTGGGAAAAGTGAGATCATTGCTGAGATAAGTGAGGGAAGTCTGGGAGAGGAGAGGGCCTGTGGCATGGTATGGGTGCCATTTTCTGTCGTTAGTGGCAGCCGTTGTTATTCAAATAAGGAAGAGTATCTTGCTCCATAGTGCAGACTCCATTTCACCATTATTACTGTTGTGCATCCTTATTAACCCTATTTTTGCTTATTAACCCTGCCCTTTCCTAAAAGATAGTTATATACACCATTTTGTGGCTAATAAGGCTAGTTAATCCCTAATTACCTGCAGGCCTAACAAGTGCATATAATTCTATCTTCTGTCACTGCCCCCCTGATGGAGAATCCCAAAAATAAAAAACTAAAGGTTAAGTAAAGGAAGTGGTAGTAGCAGTGGTCGACCTTTTCAAGAGACATGGACCGAGGCAGGTTAGTTAAAGAATTCCCCCTCCCCCTCACTTATCTCAGTTCACACAAGTTAAACAATATCAAGACCAACAAAAGAAACTGACTGACAGATGAACAAAGAAGTCACTAAGCAGGTAAGTTAAATAATTAGTTTTTGGTTTATTAAATGCAATTATATATAACAATTATACATTTATGTTATTTAAACAACAAATATTGCGAAATAATGTTTTTTCCTCAAAGTGACACACCACCCGAGTTATGCTCAGTTTTTTGGCGAAGTTTGACACACCAGGCTCAAAAGGTTGCCCATCACTGCTCTAGGTGTCCATGTTATGCAAAACTTTTTTGAATTTTCCTTCCTCTGTTTTATTCCCCTATTTACATTTCTACCCAGTTTTCCCCTATTTACATTTCTACCCAGTTTTCTTGAACTATACACCAAACATACGCCTGTGGTTTGTCTCTTGAATTGGGAAGTGCTGCGTGTTAAAAATGGGGATTCAACCAATGCTCTCTTGTCATTCCTCCCCCTGCTGCTTTGCTCTAGGTGTCCATGACTGTATATGACATTCCAGACTTACTGGGTGGAAGGGGCTGCCTGGGATCAGTTGTCTTCTCAGAATCCTTCCTGATGTCGCAGATCCTTGTGAAGGAAAAAGGTACTTGCTGGTTCAAATCTCCAGCACAAGATTCATGATGAAAAATGCTCTGTGAATTACATGGGAGATGCATTGGCTTGATCATGCCAAACCAAGGTTTGCAGTTACACAAACAAACCCTAGGCTTATATGCTCTTCCTTCCTCCACTTCCTCTTGCATGCTTCATTTTTTCTAGTTTGCTCTTACCCATAGTTGGGAAGGCCATCAGAAAGTGTGGCCTAGCTGTTTGGTATTAAATGCAATTGTAGTTTGCTACAAAACCCTGAGCCTAGCAGAGTGTGAGGGAAGCTGGAAATGAGCTCAGGGCTCTTCTATGCAATTACTAACTATGCTTTAATACTATATGTAAATGGATGAAACTTCACATGCTTAGCAGATGGCTCCATTCCAGACTGATGAAATGAGTAAAAGAAAGGAATTATTTTCTAGCGCATACTAGCAGATGGCTTCATTCCAGAGTGAAGATTACACTTTTCCATTTATTAGGAGAGGCATTAATTCCTTCCTTAGCTCTCACAAGCTTTTCAAAACAAAATGAAATGGCTTGAATTGCTCCTGAAGCAAGGTGGTCATTTTGGGAGTCATTTGCTTGAGTGCTACATCATGTAAGCCAGCAGATCCAGGTTTTCACCCTGACAACCTTTTTGATTGTGGAGATTTTGGAACCTCTCTGAAATCTGGCTATTACAGAGTTTGCTGGACCTGAAATCTAGGAACTTGATATCTTACTATTATGTTGCTCTTGTGAGGAAATGAATCTCTCAAGTGAAACAGCCCCACGCAGGCACTTATTATTTGTCCTAAGCTGTGCATACAAGAAGGCACGGTCAGTTTTCTGTCCTTCCCCACTCTCTCCCTGACCTTTTCCCTTGAGAAAAAGCTCTGTGGATCTGAATAGAGCTTTTTGAGTTTGTGTTTAATCAACACGGGAACTCTTCCTCATGCTTATTCCATGCCCCATAGAAAATCTTGGGGAGTGTGCTGCTAAAGGCAGAATATAGTCACACATCCTGCAGTACTTTACAGAGAGCTTAGGAAAGTTATCTTTTTGGACTACAGTTCCCAGAATTCCCCCAGCCAGATGCCTGCTGAGACCATTCACCTTTTATTTCTTCAGTCATACCAAATGCTTTTCAATGGTGGAGGTGGGTGGGGAGTAAAGGGCCCTTCTTCACTCTTCTGGAGGCTGCTACAAGCAAAGAGAAGACTCTGTAAGCATGGTACCCCCTTAAAGACTGCTGGGTATATAATTTGAAAGACAGCCATGCTTGTTCCTTGCATGATTCTAATCCAGGGTTGGCTCTGTGATGTTCCAGGAAGGAAAAAAAATAAATTTAGAGGGCCTCATCTTATGGAAGTAATTTAAAACTGAGTAGGTTTGCATGTACTCTTAAAAATGCTGCTTTGAAGCAGACATCCAAGAAGTCAGGAACCATCTTGTGTCTGCTTTGCTTGACTTTACTGCAGAGGGCAGCATTAACACAGAAACCAGCTACATCATTCTCACTGCGGCAATCCCAAGATCAGTTTCCTGGCTGGTAAGTACAGCTCCCCTCACTTCTTTTCTTTTAAAAAAAGAATGCTGCAGGCCTAACTGTTCTTTGAACCTGCCAAGATCAAGGAAAAACACTGCCTTGCCTAAGGTAGCTCCAAGTGCTGCTGAAACAAAAGAAAGTTGTGATTCTTGGGATGACATGGAGGAGCAACCCACTGTGGTTGGGTTATTCCTCACATGCCAACTGGACCAGGCAGGAGTCTTTTTCTGTTAGTTCCATTAGACCCCTCTCCTTCCCTGACAGTTTTTTCTATCCTGCTGAACTAACCAGACCAGTTTTTGCCCTTCTCTGACAAAATTAGCTCTTAGTTAAGTTATTCAGCATTTTTTAGTTACATGTAAGTAGATTTTTAAACTAATGGAGAATAAAAGAGAGACAGAATTAATGGTGGCAAAAACAAAACAAAACATGGATAAGAAATCAAAGAATGATTCAGATCCCTTGGTGGCAGAACAGCTGACCAGGGGTAGAGCAAAAAACAAATAAATATATCTCTCAGATGGCAGCCAACCCATGTGTCTCTGAGATGGAGGGAAAAAAACAAAGAAAAATATCTCTCAGATGGTTACCAACCTGCATGTCTCTTGAGATGGATAAGAGGGAGGAATTAATATTCTTAACCTCCAGTGAAAGTGAAACTGAAAAGAATTAAAAACTAAAAGCGGTGGAAAAGCCGCAGATGATGGAGACAGGGAAATGAGCGGTAAAGACACTATAAAAAAAACTGGGTGTTTCCTGTTTCCACCAAATGGAATTAGATATAATCAATGATTTAATCTAATGCATTTAATATTATCAAACAGCTTTTTCAAAAGTCAGCTTGCTCACTTGTCACTAGATATCATCTGTTTGTTATTTCAGGTGGTGTGGAACTACCTTTACCATTTCAATGTGCTGCTGCACTAATCCCAAATTCTTCAAAATATTAGCATCGGTTATTAATTGTTTCAGTGCAGAGTTAGAGCTTTGTAATATTTAGCTTGTTTGTACTCATGAAAGTCCAGTAAAAGAGGCCGATGTTTTCATTTTATGCTTCCATCTTTAATGCCCCCACCAATACTTTGCATTTATATCTTGCTTTGCAAATGTCCAAAGCATTTGCCACACATTATCATATTAATCTCACAAACATTGCTGGAAAGTCAAGACTGGCAATCCCGTATTGCAATAGTGGGGTGGAGAGGAAGCAGTTTAGTCCGTTTGTTTGGGGTTGAGAATCACATTAGGGACATAGTGGTTCATATCTCATAGAATCATAGAATTGTAGAGTTGGAAGAGACCACGAGGGCCATCCAGTCCAACCCCCTGCCACGCAGGAAATCTTGATCAAAGCATCCCCGACAGATGGCCATCCAGCCTCTGTTTAAAGACCTCCAAGGAAGGAGACCCCACCATGCTCCGAGGGAGTGTGTTCCATCGCCGAAAAGCTCTTACTGTCAAAAAGTTCCTTCTAATGTTAAGGTGGAATCTCTGTTCCTGGAGCTTGCATCCATTGCTCCGTGTTCCAGTCTCTGGAGCAGCAGAAAACAAGCCCGCTCCATCCTCAGCGTGACACCCCTTCAAATACTTAAACAGGGCTATCATATCGCCTCTTAACCGTCTTTTTTCCAGGCTAAACATACCCAGCTCCCTAAGTCTCTCCTCTTAAGGCATGGTTTCCAGACCTTTCGTCATTTTAGTTGCCCTTCTCTAGACATGCTCCAATTTGTCAATATCCTTTTTGAATTGTGGTGCCCAGAACTGGACACAGTATTCTAGGTGAAGTCTGACCAAGGCAGAATAGAGCGGCACTATTACTTCCCTTGATCTGGACACTATACTTCTATTGATACAGCCCAAAATCGCATTGGCCTTTTTAGCTGCCGCACCACACTGTTGACTCATGTTCAATTTGTGGTCTACTAGGACTCCTAAATCCCTTTCGCAAATAGTCAAATAAATCATTCTGTACCTAACAGCCATTTTACTTTTTTTTTTTTTTTTTTTGCAGCAACCAGAGTAAGACTGGTACTTGCAGCTTTTAAAATGTGAGGTATAAAAGGGAAACATACCCCTAGACAATGAACAAACACAGTTCCATAGAGCCATCATAATTGCATACAAGGCATTTATTACTAAAGCAAAGAAACTAACATGGTTGTTGGTTTTGGTTATAGGTTGAAGACAATGAAGTTAAACTGTCAGAGAAGGCCCAGCAGATCCTCAAGGTTTGTACTGAGACTCACCCTATTAATGCAGCCCTCTAGATGTTGCTGGTTTGCAAGTCCAAGCATCATAGCCAATGGTGAGGAATGATTGAATCCACCAAATAGCAACTTGAAAACCTTTTGTTTTCAGATGACCTTGGGTTGATGCAGCAGACTTGGTACAGTCACCACCATAAATCCAGTGTAGCTCAAGGGACATTGTGTCCTCTCCCAGTCCTGACTGATGGGAAAGGAAAACACCATTGATCCATACCCTCTCACTGACAGTCACTTAGTCATTTTGAGAACCACTGCTGTAGGGTTTAAGTCAGAAGAGACATAACTTTCATCATTTGGAAAGAGATCATAGTTTAGTGGTAGATTACTATACATGCTTTGTGCTCTGAAAAGTGACATGTTTGTCCTTCAAAGCATGGGATCTTTTTAATTTGATATGCCAGGGGCTGCCTGCCTTGGAGAGATTCTGAAATCCTCAGTATACAGATAGGGAAATCATCTGAGATGGTGTAGAGCAGCTTCTTGTGTTCCTAAGGGCTTTGTGAGCAAATAAGAAGAGTGTCTTTAAAAATACTTCTTCTTGTTCAGAAACTCTGTTGCCATTCTTTGACCTTACAAAATGTTCCTGGTTTAGCAAGAAGAATCTTTCCTGGGTGTTCTCCTGACCAGAGGTGATGGAGCCTATATTGCTTCTAACAACTCACTCTGTCGACCAGAGGAAGGTGAGTAACCTGCCCAATGGTGCATGTACCAAACTGTTAAGAGGGGCATGCACGTGCTCTTATATGCTTTCATTGATTTTAATTTTTTTGTTATCAGGATTCTTCTTTGCAAAGCTCTTTGAATAATACAGTTTCCAGGATTTGAAGAACCCCCCAGACTAGCTTAAAGTGCCCTAAAGTACTTTGTATGTATGCATGTGCATATGTGTGTGAATGTGGTCTATTTGTATGCTCTCTTTTTGCTGGACAGCATTCTTCTGAAATTTCAGAACCAGCTTTTCAGGTAGCACAGTGAAAGATCCACCATACTGTTGAAAACCAAAAAGTGTCATAAATGTCATGATCCATTTGTGTGCTTCAAATAATTGAGTGGTTGGTCACAATCAATATTTGTATCTAGTGCTTCTTAATGGTTGTGGTTTGGGGGATTGTGTGTGGAAGGTTGTTCCTTTTGTTTTGTTTTTTGCTTCCATTATTTTGATGGATGTTGGGTGTTTTTCTCATCATGATAGGATTCCTCTCAAATACTCTTGATAGCTTTACCTGTCTCTCTTCCATGAAGCCTAAATTGTCATGGTAGTGCACTGGTACCTCTGAGCATATCAAGATGACCAAGCAGCAAAGGTTCTTGTAGCAGAGTTGCAATCATCGGGCTGAAGAAATGAGCACACAGACACAGGCTTGTGTCTAAACAACTTTCCTTTACTAGAGCATGTAGAAAGAATATTTACAATGAGTCTCAGACTCCTACAGACTACATAACACAGCAGATATACAGTACAGTCTTGCTCAGTCTGAGTGTGCATGGTCTGAGGGCAAAATCCAAGTACATAGGCAGTGTGTGGAAACATCTAGTTATACAGATATAGTACAGTCATATACATATGCAGTACAGTCATAGGTTATACAGTTAGTGTTTCTCATACACATGGGCTACACAACATTTTCCCATACAGATAAGGATTCACTCCTCGCATTTCCATTCCCATGGCTGCCTCTCAGACTTAATCTAGATAAGCTAGCCATCTGTGTTTAGCCAGCTCACTGCTAGGCCCTGCAGCTGTAGCACATTATAGCTTGCTAGCTCTTTACAGTATAAATTTCCTGTGATTGCCTGTCCCATCACCTTGATGTAAACTGCCTTGTGCTTCCAGCTAACTATCTGACATTGCTTCCTGTGGTGATATTTCCTTGAGGGGGAGCAAATCAGTCCGACGGGTCAGTAGAGTCACTGTACAGTAGAGCAGTGAGAACTCCTTCAGCTTGAGTCTGTCAGCCATGCTGCAGTGACTTGCTGGGTTGAATTTCCTCCCTCTGGTGTGTTGCCTGATGTACTCTTGACAGAGCCTTTGTGCACTACATCAGGGATCACCATTTTGAGTTCTTTTTCCCACAAAGTTTAAAAACATTTTTTAGAATTCCACAGTAAACAAGTTAATCCTTACCACCCAAGCTCCCCAAATTAACAATATAATTATAACAATATATCAGGTACAGTAATGTACATATGTTATCAAATCATCTATAAATAATTTGTCTGAACTGTATATACTGTATTTCAAAGGAAGGAACTGGCAGAACCTCCTCCGAGGATTCCTTGTGGGTCGCCATAAGTTGACAGGCAACTTGAAGGCACATACACACACGCACATCTCCTGTCCTACCTATTTATCCATATATAATGTCTATTATTAGTTGCTACATTTCTATAATATATTATGTGCTATGCCACAAATCCGACTGATTAGTTGAAGATTTTCAACATTGAATTCTTGAAAATCTACTAAAAATTGGTACCAAGTTGCTCCAAAGTTGTCCTTTATTTATCCTCACATTGTATAAATATGGTTAATTTTTCTGCAACTAAAACTGCCACTGACCATATTCTGTTAAGATACTTGTAAAATGGAAGTCCTTGGGCATTTTCCCTAGTTCTGGCAATCTTAGCTCTTGCAGCTCCTACAGGGATTGCCAACAATTCTTTATAGCACAACCTCTCATTTCAGTCAGTAGACAATGAAAAAAGTAATAATTATTTTGCAATTACTTTTTGTCCTGTTACACTTAGACCCCCTGTATCCATGGAACTGATATCTGCCGTTTCAGTTATCCATGGGATACAAAAAGAGGAACACATACCATAGAGTCTTACTAGAAAATGCCTAGAGTGGTGTTCTCTCTAGACATTTTCTAGGTCCTCCAAGGCAACTGTATGGTATTTTAAACTAGAAGTCCCATTATTTTCAGTGGCATTCACCGTTATCCTCAGTTTCTGGTATCTGCAGTAAGTCTGGGAACCGAACCCCCATGGATATGGGGGTCTGACTGTATTTTATTTAATCATTTGATTACTTCATATCAAAAAGGTCTAGCCTTTTTTCCACAAAGTGGCAGGAATTTCAGATATGTTACCGCTAAGCATGGGTTATAAACCTTACCTTCTCGTGTTTGGTTTAAAAGTCAGCCATTGAAACAAAAAGGCAGTTTGTTTTGTTTTTTGGCATGTTCTAAAAGACTGTTTCCTCAAAATAAATTCTGAGACAATAGTCAAATCCTGTGTCTGGTGGATTTAAGGCAGGGCGAGGCAAAGTGTGCCCCCCAGGGCACCCACTGTGTCATGCCCCCTGACAAAAACACATCCTTAAACAGGCCAGTCACATTGTTTAAGGTTTTGGGTTTTTTTAACTGAAAAAACAACCATCTTCTTGAGCATTCTGAAATGTATCTCCATTTTTTTCTGTGGATTTCACTGAGACACCCCTCAGTTTCTAATGCAGAAAAATATCCGGCTGTGCCCCCTAGATGGCACTATTAAATCTTTCAGGGCAGTTTGAGAAAGGGGGTGTTGAGGTACAGGAAAGGTGGAAGCAGCCCTCAAGGGTCCTGCAAGGTGGATATGCGCCCGTCAGCACTGGAAGTTGCCCACCCCTGATTTAAGGACTAGGATGAGTTTTTGTGTGATTTGGGTTTTTTTTTTCTCAAAATAATAATAATAAATAAATGGAAAGGTCACCATAAAGTAAAAACAAACAAACAACATGTTTTCTTTTTTTAAAAAAAATATTTTGTTTACATTTTCAGATTATTCTACTTACATACATAATACATAGATTTCCAAACAACTGTTAACCATTCTTTCAATAGTACACATGCTTTCCTTCATGGTAACGAACCTATTACTTCCCTTTCTTCCCTCCTATAATACACACATCTATTTCCTTCTCATTCTTAAACCTCTTCTTTCTCTCTCTATCACCTCTTCTTCTCTTACTTTAAAACTCCCTTCTCACTTTCTCTTACCTTCTTACATATCTCTTACATATCTCTACTTCCTTCATCCATACCATATCCCTTGCATACCATTGACTTCCTTCATACTTTCTGTTCTTGGTGCTTGATTCTTGTTTGCATAGTTGTCCTTGTAATACAGCAAAATTAAATATACTGTATATAACTAAATATGTATTAACAGATATAGTCCATGTGTATTGCCATGGACCCAATATAATATTTCTAATTACCTAAATTTAAATCCTTTGCCTGTATAGTGTTCCATCCTCTTTCTTTCATCCTTCTTAATTTCAACCAAGACCTCACTTCTTTCTATCTGTCCTTTTCAGGTTTCTTCTTAATTTTCTTAATTTTAAGTTTGTATGTTCCATCTCTTTTCCCAATGTAATTTAACTAAGTCCCACTCACACATTTCTGTTTTTGTAGGTTTGGGTGTTATATTGGGACTAAATAAAAAGAAAATTACAAAATTATACAACCTACTGTTAACCGGAGAACTAGAGCAGGAAGAGATAAAAGACACAATGATAAAATGGGCCATAGACATTGGATACAAGCGAGTTGAAATCATGGGCAAATGCCAGACTGAAAACAAGTAAATTCACCGCGAACCAGAATTTGAAGGGAAACTATTTTATTTTTTATTTTATTTATTTATTTATTTATACCCCGCTCTTCAGCCACAAGGCTATCAGAGCGGCTTACAATTTGTTTTAAGCAATAGCAATTTACACATCTACACTGCATTAAGCAGCTTCCAATGTGTGTTAGCTAATTGCCCCCACAAGCTGGGTACTCATTTTAAAATGGCCCAGAGATGGTATTTCTCCCCGGTGAAACTTGGCAAAATGTTTAAGGCTGAGAATAGATTTTGTTGGAAATGCCAAGAACATTTGTGAACTATATGTCACATGTGGTGGAAATGTCCACGAAATAAAAAATTCTGGGGAGAAATACATATAATGATCCAAAAGATACTAAATATACAATTTGATATGAGACCAGAAATCTACCTGTTAAATATGACTCATATATTAAAGAAAGAAGATGAGAAGAGATTCTGGAGAATAATTCTGTATATGGTTACTGCAGCTAGATTATTAATGGCATAAAAATGGAAGAATAAACTCCAACCACACAAACAACATATTTTCTGTGTCTTCAAAGACATAGCTGTGTTAGTCTAGAACAGGGTTTCTCAACCAGGGTTCCCTGAAACCCTAGGGTTCCACAAGAAGTTGCTAGGGCTTCCATGAAATATTGAGAATGGGGGGGGGAAACCATTTTTTTAGCTGTAGATATAATAATTTTTAGGCAGGGGTTCCCTGAGATGTGAAAATTGTTTCAAGGTTTCCACCAGGGTAAAAAGATTGAGAAAGTCTGGTCTGGAATATCAGTAAGCAAGGGGATCTCATAGCACCTTTAAGACTGAGAGAAAGACGTTGTAACATAAGCTTTCATAGATATGGTCTACTTCCTCAGATTCGTTCCATGCACCATACATCTATGAAAGCTTATGCAATGACATCTTTCTCTCGGTTAGTCTCAAAGGTGCTACAAGCTCCCCTTGCTTTCTGTGTCTTGTTACACTTTCTAATGTGAGAATGTCATGTACCCATGGCGGGGGGCAGGGGGAAGCTGTAGTTAGATTTCTATAACTACTTACCAGCTAAATGATGGAATGTCTGATCCATCATTTTATGAGAACAAGTGAATTAGTGTAAAAGATTTTTTCCCTCACAATGGCAACGTTGCCCTTAGCACTACTGAGCAAGAGGATGTATTGACCCAATATCTGACGAGCTGTCTTTTTTTACAAACCATTTTGTAGCTGAGAGCATTTTTTTTCCAATTAGAAGAGTGGTGTTAGATTGTACAGCATGAATAGTTTTTAACCAAAAATTAGCTCCTGCCTCTCAGAGGCCTTGGCTGCATTAAACAGGGGGAGCCACACAGATCTGTGTTGCTTATTTTTAAAGGATATAGGGGTGAGTTCCACTTTGCACATCAGCTGAGAGGAGCTGCTCCCCCAACACGCACACACACGCACGCACGCACACACATACACACTCACTCTACTGGAAGATAATGAAAGTGAATTGTGGCTGAAGAAGAAAAACTACCCAAAGTGATGTGACACTGCAGGGTTCAATTCCCCTGATCACTGAAAGTTATTTTGCTGTTCCGAGATCATCCCATGTATGCTCTTCATAGATGAATAGAAAAGATGTGAATAAACAAATGTGACTTCTTATCACACTTACTTCAGCTTCTTACTCTTATTCGAAAGGTGATCAGTGATCACCTTAGGGAGCTGGCTACATTTATCCTGGAGAAGAGAAGACTGAGAGAGGATAAGATAGGCATCTTTAAATACCAGCAGGGATGTCCTACAGAAGAGGGAGCCAGCTTGCTTCCTGCTGCTCCAGAAACTAGAACATGAACTGATGGACTCAAATTCCAAGGAAAGAGATTCTGTCTGAACATTCAGAAGAAGCTCTTTACTGTAAGAGCTGTTTGACAGCAGAACAAACTGCCTCAGAGTATGGTGGACTCTCCTTCTTTGAAGGTCTTTAAACAGAGGTGGGATGGCCAGCTGTCAAGAGTTCTTTAGTTGTATATTCTTGCATGGCAGGGGATTGGACTAGATGGCCCTTGAGCTTCATGGTTCCTCTTGCACTGCAGTATAACAAAGCATTTGCCTGGTTACTTCTGTACAGGTACCTTAAAATGTTACACAGAACACCTCATCCCTCCTTTTCCTTTCATTTGCAGGCAAACTCTGTTTTTTTTCTGAAGGCCTTCTGTTCTGCCACCCACACTACGGAAGCATCACCATCTCAAAGTCCCACATGACATCCATCAGGTTCTACGATGGAGTAAGTGCTAATCCGTTCCCCTCTTTGTCCTGCTCAGAATTTGACCCAAGCTGTAGGATGCATATAACAGTTTAAGTGAATACATAATTAAAAAATAACCCACTAAACTATGTGTTACATAGCTGTAAAAGCCAAGCAGTAGCATTATTCTCTGTAAGTAATGTCAATAAGATATTTTTCCTGGGTGGCTAAAAACGTAATGTGCATCCTTGCTGCTCTTGGCAGCCCACTTTACCTCCCTGATAGAGAACTGAAAACCAGAGCCATTGTTCTTTACTTCATCCTGAAACCTCGGGTTCAAGGCTCATTTGCATGGGAATCTTGTTTCATAAAGGGCGAAAGTCAGAAAGTGACCATAAAGCCTAAATAGGTAGAGCCATGTTGAAGAAGTCAGTTCACTTATATACAGAAAACATTATAAGCTAGTGATTTCAAGTTAAGTTAAACATGTACTAAAACATTCTGAGGCATGTTTCAGAACATCTTGATGTGTTCCACCGATAAGATAACAGCCATAATACTAGAACAAGATATAAACAAGTGTGACATATATAATTTGGAAATCGTGTTTTGGGGAATTTGTATGACTGTCATAGCCTTTTGCAGCTCCATTGCCACTGCCCGTTTTTGTATGAATTCTATTTAAAGTTGGTTTAATTACTTGTTCAAGGTGGAACCCTGTTCTACAAGGCCAGAATCCACCTGGCACTGTGTCAATAAGTAAACTGCTGAGTTCGATCTACTATCAGACTCCATTCATGAACTGAAAAATATATTTTTTAAATTCCCTCCATTCATCTTTGCCACGCTTAATGTAGCTGCCAGCAAAATGCTTAACCATGGCTAAACCATGGAGATGGAATATATGCTCTAGAACAGTGATTCTTAACCTGTGGTCTGCGGACCCCCAGGGGGCCTCGAATTCCTCCCAAGGGGTCTGCCAAGGCTTGAAGACTGCTTGGACCACCTCCTCCCCACAGTGGAGCAGCCACATGACAGCAGCCAAAGTAGTCTGGCTGGCTGCTGCTCAATCCACTCCAGCCACAAACTTACAGGAAAAAGCAGGGGGAAAGTTTTCCCTCCCCCTCAGTGCCTCTGAGGGAAGGTTTAATGGATAGTGTAATTGTATTATTGTTGTTGTTGTTTTAAATCTCGAACTTTTAAGTCTTGGGGGGTCCATGGCAATAAAAGATATTTAAAGGGTGTCCCTGGTAAAGAAAAGATTTCAAGAGCCACTCTTCTAGAATAAAAGTGGGCAACTGAAATGCTTCTTGGCCTGCAACTCTGATCAGCCCTGGTCAGCCAAGCAAATGGTGAAAGATTTGGCAGTTTACAATCCAAAAACATATTGGGGGCTATAGTTGTCTCCCCACCCCCACCCCTGGTACATAGTCTCTCACTTGGAAGCAGTTGTGACCACTGTGTTGTCAGCCACCCGTTGTGTTCTTAAGCGGGGTGGGTGGGGAGAGGTACTGTATTCTTCCATCTTGAATCCTTGATGATATCACTGCACAAGCATGTGGTGTATTGTATATGAAGAACAATGCATAATGGTGAGGGCTTTCTTGAGTTAAATTTGAAAATAACTTGAAACTGAAGAATCTGAGCATCCCATTTTGTTCTTCTCCAGCCTGGCTGCCCTCTTTGTCACACTGCAAGCTGTGTTTGGGCCTTGACTTCCCTTTTATTGTTTGCTTTCAAGATACCCAACTCCTATAAATTTCTAGCTATTTATGGGGACCTGGCTATCACTTCTGAAGTGCTGCCAGGTATTCTTTGGAAAGCAAAACCTTGAAAGAGCATTTGTATTGTTTCACTGACCTGGCAAGTTGTGAGGCTGGGGAGCTAAAAATAACATAAATGAAAGGAGAGTTGGTGATTGTTGGGGACATGTGTAATATAGCAATAATGCAGATATTCAGGAAAAAGATAAGCATTTAAATTTCCAAGTAAATAAGCATATGGGGCTGTTTTCTCTATATGCTGCCTATTTTCTTACATTAACGATTTCCGTTGATATCTATCCAGGAAAAGTGTGCTATTGTGGAAGTGGCCGTATTTGAAGTTTGCTAATGTGTGCCAAAATTCAGTTTACAGGCAGGGCTCTTGAGCTCTGCTGTGCTGAGAACTATTTTACTTGACCTTTTGTAAAGAATCTTTCAAGAACCCATGTTTGAGGTTGGCTGGATGTGTGGCAGTTTCATATCTGTTCCTCTCCAGAGATTGTCTGGCCTGGTTCAGATGGAATGCCCTTTAAAAAAAAATGCAGGGGTGGGCAAACTATGGTCTTCCAGATATTTTTGGATTACAACTCCCATCATCCCTCACCACTGGCTATGCTGGCTAGAGCTAGTAGGAGTTGTACTCCTACAGCAGCCCAGGTCCTCTACACTTTTAGCATGGTGTTTATACCATCGTGGTTTTGCAGAATCCCTTGGTTCCACTTCTGGTTGTGCAATGGCACCAAGGCCTTGAGTTTACATCTAAGGCAACAGTCAAATAGCTCCCCGTCCATTGAGTTCAAAGCAACAGGGAAGGTCGTGCATGTGCTTGCAGAAAAATTGGCTGCATTAGGGTCTGTATTTATATAACCTCTGAAAAAGTGCAAACTGCTTGCACAACTAATTTTATGCTAGAGCAGGCCCCAACCGGATCTCAGCTAGGCTCTTGAGGACTTCAGGTTGCCCGCTTGAGTGTTGTGAGTGCACATTTTCTCTTGCCTTTTTGATTGCTCCTTGGCCCTCATTTGACATCCTGTTCTGTACTCGGAAACACGGAACATATCACAAAACAGTGTTTCCTGATCTGTACTGAATTGGGAAATGTGTTTTAACAAACCCTGACTATATTGCATTATTATACCTGAGAAAAGAAAGGAAGGTGTGTGCTAGCAGAATGCTTTTCTTGCTTAGTAAGTCTTATTCGACCAAGATCACTGCACATGAACTAGGACTTAGTTCATTAGTGTATACTTAACCATTCTTGGCAATTCTGTCTGTGTGATTCCAGACTGGGATGGAAATGTTATTGGGGACTGTAGTGCAAATTGAAAAATATGATCAGGTTATAATGGTATATACTGAGGATCACATGGTGTTAATAGTCTTGCAATTAAGAGAAGAATTGATGGAATGTTAGCAAATGATCTTCACTTGTGAGTCCAGGCTGTTAAGAGATCTTGTGTGCCATGAAAGGATCCCTTATAGACATACACACATAATATGTAGGGGGACACAGAACAAAAGAATTGCCATAAACAAGTCTTGGGTGGCTTCTTAATCTTCTAGTCTAACTTGAGGATGCTTCAGGTTTCAAGCCATGTTTCCCACCACAGCTCCAGATTGGCCAATTCAGAGTTCCCCATTTGGGCTGGATAGCTAGGATAGTGACTTGGTGGTGATTGTTTCTATATATCTCAAACACAAAATTTGCTTCATGTGTCTGAATCCAGGATCTGGCCATTTATGGGTGGCATTACGTTGTCACATTCTCAACAGAGGTCTAGATAACAGTGTATTTCTTCTCAGACTATATTAGTTGATCCTCAAAAATAGTTGGATTTATCCTTAGAGGCTACCAATTAATTTCCAGGCAAGGTACAAAGTGTTGTCTGTTACCTTTAAAGCCCTACATGGTTTGGGTCCAGGTTACCTACAGGATCACATTCTCCCATATAATCCACCCCATACACTCAAGTCTTCTGAGGGACATTTACTTTAGTCAACCAGGACTAGGCTGGCAACTGTTAAGCAGAGGACTTTTTTGTCAGCCACTCCTAGACTGTGGAACGACCTGCTGGAAGAGATTCGACCACTGGATACACTGTCTGATTTTAAAACAGCATTGAAGACCAATCTCTTCTGGCAGGCCTATCCAGATGGGTTATAAATTATGAGTTTTAAATTAGAAATTGGTTGTTTTTAATATGTATGCTTTTAAACTCTTTTAACTGATTGTGAATTTTTAAATGGTGTTTGTTTTATAAAATTGTGTTATGTGTTATTTGTTGCTGTATTTTAATCTGTTGTTCCTCGCCTTGATCCATAGGGAGAGGCGGGTAAGAAATAATAATAATAATTACAATAATAATTATTATTTACAAAAGACTGTTCATGGTATTGGGTAAATTGTAGATATAGTAGAGATTTCTAGAGAGAAAATTCTGTTAGAGGATCTTTTACCATGTAGTCTACCATCTGTAATTTCATTGGTTTATCTTAAAGGCTCTTCTTCTTTTCCTCTTTCTAGGATTCAACCAGTGTTGTAGCTGCTCTCCTTATAGATTACAAAAGTTCCCTGCTTGCTCATTTGCCTGTCCAGTTCCATACCCCAAGCAACTCGCTGATTATCGCACTTTTCCCGAAGTCAAAGCTTTATAAAGCTTTCTACGCCGAGGTGATGCTAACAAATTATCCTTCTTCTGCCCAAATGCAAAGGTGTCCTTTGAATTTTGCATGTAGTAGTAGATAGTGTGCATAACAGATGAAAATCACCGTATTGGAATAATACCCTCTCAGCCCACTCTCCTTCATCTGAGTTAGAAATACATTTGGTTTTCCCTGATATGAGAGAGTGATGAACATTCTTTCTGCCATTGTCTGTTGCTGTTGCCTTTTATATCTCCTCTGTGACTAAGGCTGTTAGGTGAGTTCACATACAAAGATTAATCGCTCAGTGAATATAGCATCAGCTGGCAGTTGTGAAAGGGCCCTTTCAGCTCCAATGTTACTGATAGCACCATTTTGTCTTGCCTCCAGCCCCATGGCTGGTCAGCAGAGGTGGTGTATACAGTTAGGTCCAGAAATAATTGGACACTGACACAAGTTTTGTTATTTTGGCCGTTTACCAAAATAAATTCAAGTTACAGTTAAATAACGAATAGAGGCTTAAAGTGCAGTCTCTCAGCTTTAATTTGAGGCTACTCACATCCAAATTGGAGGAAGGGTTTAGGAAGCAACTGAGGAAGACTGGTCACTTTCTACTGTTGAACAAAGTTTTATGTTGAAAAGATCAGGTGGCCATTACTCATTACTCAAAAGACACTTCTTGGTATCATGCTCAGGAGACCAAATGTTAACATTTCTTTGTTGTTTCTTCAAGTCAGCTCTGACTTTTTTTGAAAAAAAAATCTTTATTAACACAGACAATTTTTATAATATAAAACAACATATAGGGGAAAACTACAATAACCAAAAACAATTCTTAACTAAATAACTAAATAGCATCTACAAAGGGAAATAACAAGTGACTTCCAACTTTCCTGCTAATGGTTATAGTTATCCACTTATCCCAAGTCAGCTCTGACTTCTGGTGACCCTATCATATGGTTTTCTGGCCAAGAGGAGGTTTGCCATTGCCTTCCTCTAAGGCTGAGAGTGTATAACTTGGGTCACCCAGTGGGTTACCGTGCCTGAAGGAATTTGAACCCTGGTGTCCCAGAGTCCTAGTCCATCTTGACTCCTTTAAAATTTCTGCAAACTGTTTTTCAGCATCTTCTTCGTGGTCTCTGTGAATACACACAGTGGGTTACTCCTGCGCCTGCGCAGAGCGTTCGGAACTCTCTAGAATCGCTAGGCAGAACTAAGTTCGCAACATTTTGGCGGTAACTCCGCCCACCCTAACGGTCCGTATATAGGCGCTCCCGCCTAAACCCCCTCAGTTCCTTTCGTCCGCCGCGTGAGCAGCTAGTAGGGAACTTTCTGCGCTAGTGCTTGATTCTCCTCACTCCCGTTTGACTCGGACTGTTTTTTTGGCTTTGGATCTTGGTTTTCGGACTGGTTTGACGCATCCCATTTTAGACCTTACGGCTTTGACGACGATTTGGCTTGGCTGACGACTTCTCTTCTGTCTTCGCGACTCTTTCATCAGCCCCCCTTTGACTCCAGGCCTGACTTCGCGACCGCCTCCAACCTGTGGTGATGGCCTCCAAATTCGCAGGCTTTAAACGTTGCTCCGTCTGTCAGGCTAAGCTGCCAGCTTCTGATGGCCACTCTAAGTGCCTGATCTGTCTGGGCGAGGCCCACAACGTGGACGCCTGCTCTCACTGTCGCAACTTCACCCCGCAGGCCCGTAAGCAGCGTCTATCACGCTTAAAATCCTTTCTCTATGAGAAAGCGCTGAGTCTGCCCGCCACCCCTCTTGTGCCTGCGACCCCATCCGGGGAGAGACCCAGGTCGCCATCTCCTGGACCCTCGACTAAGCGGGCGAGCCCACGACGGGGCAGATCTCCTGAGGTCGGGCCATCGAGGAAGCGCCACCGGGCCTCCAGCTCCAAGCGCCGCGAGGGAGTGGCTTCTGATCCCGAGGCGATCAGGAAATCTCACAAGCATTCGACGTCCTCGGGTTCGAAGGCGGCCGAGAAATCTTCGGCCTCGACTCGGGACCGACCCTCGGTACCGACCTCAGGGCATGACCGAGCTAGTTCCTCTTCCAAAGGAAAGCCCAAGAAGAAGAAGGCGAAACATGCTTCTCCCAGGCCAGAGTCTTCGGTCTCGGTCCCTGCGCCTCCGATCCCCATCGAACTCCCCCGCTCTTCGACGTCTGATCCCCCGACACTGGCGCCAGACCGGGAGTCGCATCCCACACCGAGAGTGTCGGAAAGCTCCACTCCCGCTGCTGAGACTTCCCATGTGGTCCAGTTGGAGGAAGGGGAGATCTCCGATGACGGTGCGACCGGGTCTCGCCCAAGACCTGATTCGCCTGTGTTGATAGTGTCCCGTGAGGAACTCCTCGGTACCGACACTGTGGTTATCGATGTGGAGACCTCTTCGCAGCCAGGAGGGGAGTCAGTGCATACCCCGATGCCTTCACCGGTCAGGAGAGTGGAACATGAATACGGCGCCCACTATGCTTATGGGGCTTTTGATGCAGCTCGAGCCGCACTGGGCTCCGACTATCGTCCTCCAACCCCGTTCCACGGTCATTCCGGGTTCCACCGACCCTCCTCCATAAGTGGGGATCCCCTCCTTGAGGGCTCCTTTCGGTCTCCGCCACATCTCTCCCTCCATGCTCTGGACCGCTCGGCCATGGACTGGTCTCTGCCTCGCAGGCCTGCCCTTGTAGACAGTGGCAGCCAAGTTGATCCGGCAATTTTCCCTCGGGGTCCCATGAGGGTCGACACCGCGAGCCAGGTATCCCCTCTTCGACAGGAGCACAGACCATTGCCTCCGCTGCCTGTTCCAGACCCTGTTGATGTAAGCCAACCTTCCGGCCCCCCACGGGCGGTGTCACCAACTAGTCGGAGTCCCTCCCCGTCGGCTGATTCGTCTTCGGATTCTTCCAGTTCTTCTTCCTATGTACCGAGGCATCCGTCCCCTTCCCCTCACCTACTCGACGAGGATTCGTCGTCCCCTACCGACGACATACGGGCATTTTCCGAGCAAATGGTCCGAATGGCTCATGCCCTGGACTTGAAACTCACCGAACATGACTCGGATCCCCTGGACCCAATTCAACGCCGGCTCAAGGCTAAGGCTCCGCCTATGGCTGAGTTACCTGTTCTCCCGTCCCTCTTGAAGCTTACCCAGGGCAGCTGGGAGAACCCCTCATCCATACCTCCTACTTCTAAAAGGATAGACCGCCTCTATAGAGTTTCTGGCGATGACATCTCGTGGCTCCGAGAACACCCTCAACCCAATTCGGTAGTGGTGGAGGCCTCCCAACACCGTCGCCAACGGCGTTCCCAGGCGAGTCCGGCTGATGCCGAAGGTCGGAAACTCGACATTATCGGGAAGAAACTCTATTCTGCAGCAGGACTTAGCTTCCGTATCGCGAACTATGAGGCATGTATGGGGGCCTACCAGCAGGTCCTTTGGGAGCGGCTGGGGCCTCTAATCCAGGATCTACCTGACGAGCGTCGTCGCATGGCGGAGGCGATCCAGCAGGAAGCGCAGGCCCTGGCGGGTCAACAGATGAATTCGGCCCGGCATGTTGCGGATTGCGCCGCTAAAACGATCGCCGGCTCCGTGGCTCTCCGCAGGCACGCCTGGCTTCGGTCCTCCGGCTTGGCCCCTCAAGCCGCCTCCACTATCGAGGACATGGCTTTTGACCATTCGGGTCTTTTCAACTCCGCTACGGATGAGAAGCTCGAATTTACCCAGAAAATGCGTTCGACCGCCAAGAAGTACGGTATGCCATCTTCTACTTACCGTCCCAGGGCACGCCCCTCCTGGCAGCAGCATTACCCCTCCACTTCCAGGAGAACCTATGGCCAACAAGCCCAGAGAAAGGCTCGGTACCAACAGCAGCCTCCATCCACTCCTTCGGTGAGGGGCCAACCCTCCACCTCCCGCTTCCGCTCATCTACGAAGCAGAGGTCCAAGGATTATGGGAAGAGAAAGTTCTAAGTCCTGATTTCATCTTCTTATCTTTCTTTCTAGACTCCACCCTTCGGTTGCCGCCTGTTTCGGTTTCTTCCAAGCTGGCTATCCATAACATCGGATCGCTGGGTGCTCCGCATCGTCCAGGAGGGTTATCGCATAGAATTCGACCATCTTCCACCGACAGGCTACATCCGTACGACACCGCCCTCCCCTCCCCTCCTCGAGGAGGTTCAGACATTGCTTCAGAAGGGCGCAATTCAGGTGGTACCTCCATCCCTACGTCATCTATGCTTCTTCTCCCGTTATTTTCTAGTGAAGAAGAGAGGGGGCGGACTGCGGCCAATTTTGGACCTGCGGGGTGTAAATTTCTACATAACCCCGAGGAAGTTCAGGATGGTGACTCTGGGAACTATTCTGCCCCTCCTTCAACGGGACGATTGGTTCGCCTCGGTGGACCTCAAGGACGCTTACTTTCATGTCGGGATTCATCCCGACCACATGCGATTTCTGGCCTTTCATATGGGGACAGACTCCTTTCAGTTCAGAGTTCTTCCTTTCGGCCTCTCCACTGCACCGAGAGTTTTTACCAAATGCATGGCACCGGTGGCAGCCTTTCTGCGTCAGCAGGGCATTGTGGTGTTTCCGTACATCGACGATTGGTTGATAACAGCCCGAACCCGCCAGCAACTGATCCTCGACGTCGGTTTCGTCCTGGAGCTGCTGGACTCCCTTGGACTGCTGGTAAACATGGAGAAGTCCCAGCTACAACCCTCACGATCCATCGAGTTTATCGGGGCCTACCTCGACTCCGTGTCGGCGACCGCCCATCTGCCACGGGACCGCTTCGCCGCCCTGTGCGCTACCGTCCATCTCTGTCGTCGATCCCGGAGGGTGTCAGCGTTGGCGGTGCAGACGCTCCTGGGCCACATGTCGGCTACAACGAGTGTTACCCAGTTTGCCCGACTCAGGATGCGACCTCTTCAATCCTGGTTTCTGGCAGTCTTCGATCCTCTGATGGACCCTCCTGGTACCCTCCTTACGATGCCCCGCATCGTCCAGCGTTCCTTGGACTGGTGGCTCGATCCGGCAATGGTCCTTTCGGGCATGCCCTTCGAACCCCCTCAACCGCAGGTCACCCTCACCACCGACGCTTCGTCGACGGGTTGGGGAGCCCACCTCGACGATTGCTTGATACAGGGAACTTGGTCCCACGACGAGAAGCAGCTTCACATCAACATGTTGGAGCTTCTGGCGGTGAAGAAGGCTCTGATGGCATTCGAGCTTCTGGTCTTGGATTCGGTGGTCTTGCTCACGACCGACAATACCACGGTGATGTACTACCTCAACAAGCAGGGTGGCACTCGTTCTCGACCCCTTCTACACTTGACCATGGAAATCTGGGAATGGTGCATCGAGAGGAACGTCCTCCTCCAATCCATCCATGTGCCGGGGGAGGAGAATACTCTTGCAGACGAACTGAGCCGTTCCACCTCCTCCGTACACGAATGGACGCTAAATCCTTCTGTGGTTCGGACCTTGTTCCAGAAGTGGGGTACTCCGGACATCGATCTATTTGCCACAGCGTCCAATACACAATGCCCGGTGTACTGCTCTCGGGATCGAACCAGGGGGTCGAAAGGCGATGCGTTCCTGTTTCGATGGAAGGGCCGTCTTCTATATCTCTTCCCGCCGTTTCCGCTCCTCACCCGCGTCGTCGCCAAGTTACGCAGAGATCAGTCGGACGCGATACTGGTCGCTCCATGGTGGCCCCGGCAGGCATGGTTTGCTCCTCTTCTGCGCTTGGCCGACCGCCGCTTCCTCCATCTCCCACGCATTCCAGACCTTCTGACCCTGCAGGATGGAAGGGTCAGGCACCCAGACCTGGACACTCTTCGCCTGACCGCGTGGAGGATTCATCCGTGACGTTAGCTTCTCTACCAAACAGTCCCTTGGCCGTTCAGCTGCCCCCGGAGGTCCAGCTTGTAGTGGATGCTGCGCTCCGGCCATCGACACGTCGGTCCTATTCTTATAAATGGAGACGTTTTGAGTCGTATTTGGCTGCGAACGGCGCTCCAATGGACTCTATCTCGGTACCAATGATTCTCCGGTTCCTCCTTCACCTGTCTGATTCCGGTCTCTCTATTTCCTCCATACGTACTTACCTGTCAGCAATATCTGTCGAGCTTCAGGCAAGGGGACGACCGTCACCATTCAAGGATTCGACGGTGAAGAAATTCCTTCGGGGGTACTCTAATTTGCATCCTCCGGTATCGGAACCTACCCCTGCCTGGAGCCTTGAACTGGTATTGTCACAACTTTCACGGAAGCCCTTTGAACCAATGGCCACCGCCGACCTCAGACTGGTGTCTTGGAAGACGGCGTTTTTGGTGGCGATTACGTCGGCTCGTCGGGCTGGAGAAATCTGTGCCCTCCGATCCGACCCTCCTTTTCTAGTGTTCCATAAGCACAAGGTAGTGCTCAAGCCCGATCTTTCCTTTCTCCCCAAAGTTGTTTCGAGCTTTCACCTGAATCAATCCATTGTTCTTCCTGCCTTGATGCAGGATCCCAAGGATGACTTTGAAAGAGCCATGCACACCCTGGACGCCAGGAGGGCGTTAGCCTTCTATGTCCAACGGACTGCTCAGCACCGGAAATCTCCTAAGCTCTTTGTTTCTTACTCTGACTCTAGACTGGGGACCCCAATCTCCTCGCAGAGACTTTCCAAGTGGGTGACCTCTCTGATAACACTCTGCTACGAACTCGCTAAGAAAACCCCTCCTGCTCGAGTTCGGGGGCACTCCACCAGGTCGGTCTCTACGTCGGCCGCATTCCTCTCGGGAATCCCGTTGGAGGATGTCTGCAGAGCGGCGACTTGGTCCACGCCGATGACTTTCATTTCACACTATAGACTGGACACACGATCCCGTGCTGAGGCTGCCTTTGGGAGAGCTGTACTCCTTTCTTCACTTCAGTGACTATGTTATACTGCGTTATGTTGTGTTATGACTCCCATGCGCACTCGTCATTGCTTGTTGCACTTGCATATGCAATTGTAAATATTTTACTCATCTGTTTGCGGTAACTCCTTGAAATATACCTTGTTGCATTATTATGTTTGGGTTCATATTTTGTTATGTGTTTTTCTCTGGTGGTGTCTAGTACATTGGCTAGCCCTCGTCAAACTTTAGCATGACACCCCTCCTCCTGTGGAGGAAGCTTGCTAGTCTACCCACTGTGTGTATTCACAGAGACCACGAAGAAGATGGACAGGTTGCTTACCTGTAACCATAGATCTTCGAGTGGTCTTCTGTGAATTCACACAGACCCGCCCATCCTCCCCTCTGTGTCCTGCTATGATTTATGTGCTTAATGTTCCTGATGCTGCTCTTTGCGGCGTCCTTTATGGAACTGAGGGGGTTTAGGCGGGAGCGCCTATATACGGACCGTTAGGGTGGGCGGAGTTACCGCCAAAATGTTGCGAACTTAGTTCTGCCTAGCGATTCTAGAGAGTTCCGAACGCTCTGCGCAGGCGCAGGAGTAACCCACTGTGTGAATTCACAGAAGACCACTCGAAGATCTATGGTTACAGGTAAGCAACCTGTCCTTCACCCAACCTTGGACAATGTATTCTTTTGGACTACAATTCTTGGAACCCCCACCTCTCAGACAGGATGTCAATTGAGCATGCTGTTGGTGAAATTCTGGGAGTTGTAGTAAAAACAAACCAAACTGGTCTAATTTCACTACTCCATATTCTTTCCTTCAATTTCATACAATTTATCTCAGATTTGGTAGTCATCCAAGTAACAAGCCAGCTGGCAGATCTGATTTCCTGCCCTAGGAAGTAACAACAGAATAGCGGCATATAAATTTTCTACTGCCCCTTGGTACCATGTAAAAGGTATTCCATGTAATTTCCAGAATAAACCTTCAAAATATAGTGGGAAAGTGGCAGGAATTTCAGTCACAAACTTAATAGAGTTAAAAACACTGGCAAGTTTAGGAAAGCTAGAAGAAGTGCTTGTGAATGCCTCCATTTAGTCTCTCATCTGGCATCCCGTCAAGCCTTTCCACCAGCCCTGACCCAATGATGGCTGCCACGTGGTACTTTTCCTGCATTGTGCCATGTCTGCTGTCACAATGACATGCCTGGAAATGAGGAACTTGCTACCTCCCAGTGCAGCTGGTGAGCAGACCAGTGATGGCCCTCCTGTGAAGTATTGCTGGTTTGATTAATGCAGTCACGGAGACAGATGATGATTGTGATTGTGGCTTGGTGTAGCCACCCCCTCAGACAAGCTTATCTTCATGGGCATAGGGCCTGGTGGTGGTGATTGTTGTGTGCCTTCAAGTCATTTCTAACTTATAGCAACCCCTAAGGCAACTCTTATCACAGGGTTTTCTTGGCAAGATCTGTTCAGAGGGGGTTTGCCTTTGCCTTCCTCTGAGGCAGAGATAGTGTGACTTGCCGAAGGTCACTCAGTGGGGTTCTGTGGCCAAGTGAGGATTCAAGCCCTGGTCTCCAGAGTTGTAGTCTAGAGCTCAAGCCTCCACATCACACTGACTCTCAGGGCATGTTTACCTTTTTAAAAAGATGATGATCTAATTAGAGTTTGTTACATATCCAAATGTAATTTACATTAATGCTAAAGTGGGTGTGGGAGGAGTTTGCTTTCTTAGCTATTAACTTCTAAAGCGGTCCAAGTTCATTTGGTTTGTCTATCTTAGTATTGGGATTTATTAACAATGATAATATAAAACCTTGGCTGGTCTAGGAATCACAGTTCAATATTTTTAAATGTCTTTGGTAGATAACATTTTTAATTAAAAAATTTTAATAACCTGCATCCAAAGAATCCTCTTGATAACCATCACTGTGATTCACCTTCCTGAACAAATATTACCTTTAATGGAATTTTAAGTTACTAAACACAGAATGAAATAATCCAATTTGGATTTTATTCTTCATTGTAGGTTTTCTCTGTCTGGCAACAACGGGGGAATTCAGGAATAACTTTAAAGATGACCCAAGATGATTGCCTGCCTGCAGAACAAGAAAGATTGTGAGCTAGCAGCTCTTTCCTCCATTATAGAATTGCATGAAACAAATGAGACCAACAACAAAATGTTGCAATGTGGAGCGTTCTTGTTCAATATGCCAGCCAGCCATGCCCTTTTCAAGAGCACTCCATTCCACTCTCCACACTGGTATTCCATTATCCCCCTACACACACACACGTCAGCATTGTGGTCTGAATCCTGACTAGCTGAGACCCACTGGCTCAATGGAAACTTGGCAAGTTAGCACTTGAATAAATTGCATTGTTTCCATGGGACTCCCAGTTGGATTTAGGCCCCCGTGCCCTTCGCGTTTGCTTGGTCTCCACGGACCTACTTTTGTCACCCCCATCCCCATTTGTTTGTATTTCTGTAATCCTTGGGGTTGTCCCAAACCTGCTGAATACATTCTTCTTGTGCATGAATGGTGCTGTGTCGGTGGCATAATGACCTCTACTGGATAAGGTGTCCACTACTGGTATATAGGATGTTGTGTGTACTGTGCAGTTCTCTTCTTTTGTGTGCTTCGCCCTTAAGCCAGCCAGTATTGAACTTCCCAGTACTGTTGGTAAAGTATCACATCATTCATGTGGAGCCTTTCTTCTCCCTTTCCTGTCTTCTTAGCCATTTCATTTAATTACTTGTGAAAGTAGAATTAGTGGTTATCTCATAATAGAGGTTTGGCTGCCTCCTTTGAGGTCACTGGTCTTCTGCTCGTGGTTTGGGAGCTGCAGGGAAATCTACCCCCAGCCTAAGGTGGATCACACCAATTAAGTGCCCCTGCTATTTCCTTTTGATTTAGCTTTCTTTTTAAAGAGAAGCAGACACGCAGAAAATGGGGGGAAAGGGTATCAGGATGAGGAGTTTGTTAATCATTTAGTAGAAAGTACTTTTTTGTTTTCTGTTAGAACTGTTAAGAATCTCATAGCTCTGTCCTTTACATCTTTCTCTTTCCAAGAGGAGGAGGACAAGCAATATTTATGTAAGGAGGTCAGCTCTTATATACCAGTCATCTTCAGCTGGTGGATTGGGCCCCATAGTTGGGTTGCCACCAGGGCTGTCCTATGGTTCAGGCTGCCGGGGGTGGGGTGGGGTTGTCTGATCCTAAAAAGACATGGTCAGACACCCATCCTGCTTAGACCATAAGATTGCCAGTATTTACAATCTGAGGTTAAGTGAATCACTTCAGCAGCATTTTTAGAAGTTGGAGCAGGGGAGAAAAAAGGAAGAAGGAAAAGGAGGAAGAGAGGAGTGAAATTGTGAATAAGCTTTTTTTATTTATATTTTACAGATGTCATGGGGCATCACAAAGGCCCTCTAACACAAGCCCCATGGAAACAAACAAGAGTTTCTCTATTTATTTCAGTGGGGCTTGTGCAAGAGATTTTTCCACTTGATTGTGCATCTGGCATATGGTAGGTTGGGGGTGAAATGTAGATATGGAACTGAGGTTCAGAAATGGTCATCTCACAGTTTGCCAGTAATGCACGTTGATTGAAAAGAAACCCCATGTTTTCCGAGTCCAGAGCAGCAATGGTTTAAAGTTGGCTCCTTCTTCTAGGCATTCCAGTATGCAGAAACTGTTCAATGTCTTGACTTGTCCTCCCGGAGAAAGATGGAACCAGCTAAGAATATCCACAAGCCTCCCAGATCTGGATAGGTGAGGTTTTCAAACATATTCTTTCTGTCCCCAGTCACATTACTTGTTTGTAAGTTGTGTGAGCCTCTCTTCCACTTTATGCAGTTGAGGAGAGACCCAGTCCTGATTTGATACTTGGTTTGAAGGAGTCCTTGGGTCACAGTTGGTCCTTTCAGACTTCATGGGAAACCATTTAAGGCACTGAGGTGGTTTGTCTGATTCCAGATGCAGGAGGGGAGTCTGAGGTTGCTTCACTTGGGTATGCAGCTGATTTTCAGAACAACTATCCTGAACCAGTGTGTGTGTGTGTGTGTGTGTGAGAGAGAGAGAGAGAGAGAGAGAGAGAACAGATGGTACTGGATGGTTTCAGTAGTTGTCACATAGTCCTCAGAGAATTTGCACCCCATTCTTGAAAAATGCCTTGTCCTATAAGGTAGCAGACAACTCTGTCTTTTCATATTGCTTTTTCAGATTTGTGCAACACTTTACAGTCAGCAGTGTAAGCCGTGAGCCAGTCCTGAGAGCTCATCTCCCAATGTTGTTGCAGCAGTCCAAAGCCATTCCTGATAACAATGCAATGAATGATCAGGTAGGGCTGTCAGTATGTGCCTGGCGCCATTTTTCTTTCAAAAGTAACTTGTATGCTTTAACCTTTGTTCTTTTGTTTCCAGAACTGAGTAACCAAGTAGCATGCAAGTGCATACTAGGCTGTATTCTAGAAAATTACTTGATCTATGTCAGGGCTATGTTTTCCATGCCATAGTATTTCTGATTTCTATGTATGGGCGTGAAAGTTGGGCAGTGAAGAGAACTGGCAGGAAGGAAATAAATATATTTGAAATGTCTGAAATATTCATTTTTTAAAAAAATCAGGTGCTGGGGCCCTTGAGGGCCCAAAAAATGGCCTTGTGGGCTACACGCAGCCCATGGCTTTATTCATCTCTGCTGTATGGTGTTATGCAAAGTCTGAGAGAAACTTGAGTGGATGAACCATTGTGGATGCTTTTTAGTGTGATGTGACCTTGTGGTGGTATTTGTAGGATGTAAGATTCCCAAGGAGCTATGAACTGAGTTTTTCTCAATTCCCACTTTCTCGTGTCTGAAAAGTGAATAGTGTGGTAATAATAATGTAATCTAGCTCTTCCTTCCTTTTTGAGGTGGTGATAACCATCTTGACAGGTCTTCCAGGATGTCACTCAGGTGATCTTGCGTCTTTCCTGGTTAATTTTAACAAAGAATATGGAAGGTTAGTGGAGCTTTTCTTCTTTTTTTTCACAGTAATGGCTGGCTGACTGAAACAGGTGTCCTGCTGAAGTCCTGGATATTTGTGATGTTTAGTGGGTGGACTCTTCTTAGTGGGGGCTTCAAGGGAAGTCTTTTATCCTGCTATTATCTAGCCTCACACAAAGGATGTTATGTGGGGAGCAGACGGTGTCAAATTCTGCTTGTACCCTTCTCATATTTTCCCATCTCTACTTCTGTCTTTTGTTTTTTAACTATAAGAAAACTGGAAGAAAAGAGAGAGTAGTTGTCCAGTGCTGTTTGTTTGGTAGGGTTTGGAGCTTTCTGTCAAGAAGCCCAGCAAGGATGCCCAGCAAGGCTGCCAGGGGTGGGGGTGGGGTTGTCTGATCCTAAAAAGACATGGTCAGACACCCACCCTGCTTAGACCATGAGATTGCCCTTCGAGGCCTCTGCCTTGAGGCCATTTCTTATGACAGCCTTTGGTGGGGCTGTCATAAGAGCTGATCCCAGGATGTTTTCTCCTTGTTCACGTTCCTGGTTTAAACAGATGGCAGGTAGAGGTAGGGAGTGTTGAAAACAATCTGGATATAAAGAAAAAAGTTGTAGTCTTGACTTCATTCTGTTTACAATACGTTTTAGGTGGCTTGTTTACCGCCAAACTATGGACAGCCCTGAATGTTTCAGCGCAGCTCATTTCCAGAAGTACCTAACAAGTGTGCTTGAATCCCAGCACAGCCTCAATGCTCGCCTCTCGTCTTACAGTAGGAAAAAAATAAGGCTGCTGCTGGTTCTACAAGGGTAAGAGACGTCTTGCAACTTCTAAGGTGTCTGTGGAGTCTTGCTAGGAATTTCTCATCTTGGTATTGCTTTTTACAAAATCAGTTTGGCCCCAAATAAATAAATAACCTTAAAATGCAAGCTGTGAAGATGTGTCTCTAGCTTAATGAGTCACAGGCTCTTAGTGTGCTTGACTATGAAGGGGGAGGGGGGAAAAGCAAGCAGCCCAAGGTGCTGAATAGAAAGCTCCCTGGCTTCTTCCTTTACACCTGAAAAAATGCTCCTGTCTGGTACATTTTACCTCAGTCAGTATGACAGTACAAAAAAAAGGCTTCCTAAATTATGTGTGCTCTGGGTAAAGTATCATAAAATCACTCTCCAAGGGAAATTCAGTTTCAGGGAGTTAGGATCCAAGCTTGGAAGCTGCAAGTAACACCATAAGGCATATCCATTAAAGCCTTCTGAAGCAACACTGAAGCCTACTCTGCCCTCATAACTTTGTTAAACATATAAAACAAGCAATGACAGATCCTCTAGAAAATTTCTTTGCAGCAGCTGCAGTACAGTAGTAGTAACCTTGGCGTTTTGTAAATGAGATGGACATAACAGAAACCAGGAAACCCAACCATTGTCCTTTTGTTCTTTTTTGTGTTGTTTTGTTTTCATGCAATGCAAGTTGATATGCAAGGAAAACAATGTGGGGTCAATAGCCTGATGGAAGGATCTATCTCCTCCCATCCATCCTGTCTGCTCTGCTTGAGATGACATACAGCCCTCCCAGAGGAGGTCACCCAGACCAGCACCCGTACCCTGTCTGTCAAAGGGGGAGGACTTGATCTGAAAAACAACAGTGCTCTCCATTTCCCCTCTGCCTCATCTTGTGTCTTCTCTTTGCTGGGAGCATTTCTAGCAAGGGCACGTTGAGAACATCTTCAGATCCCTGCTGGTTAAGGCCAAAATCTGGTTTCCAGCAGTGGACAGGTTGTGTGCCTCTGGGAAGTTCACAACCAGATACTGAAGGCAACACCTCCTCCCTGCTGTGTGTCTGGTATTTGTGTTCGGCTTCTGAACTTGGAAGTTCTCTTTAGCAGTTGTAGCAAATAGTTGTTAGATCTTTCATCTTTAAATCTGTCTAATCCTTTTTTTAAAAGCTGTTGCACTACCTTGCCATTACATTGCCTTGCCCAAATTTATCCCATAAGCTAATTACACTTTCTTTGTATGATGAACTAATCCCTTGTATTATTTGTAAACAAACTGCCAATCAGCTATATTGGATGGTCCCAAATCTTAGTATTATGAGATGGGGAGGAATTCCTCCTCTTCAGCCCCCCCGGCCCCCAATTCTTAGTATAGGATTCATAATTTTTTAAAGATTTACTGGAAAAACCTAAAGTTTTTCCTATAACTGGGATGCCTGTCTGTGCCTGCTGTTCTCTCTGAAACGGATCACATATTTTCCCTGGCCCTTACATGCCTGCAGTGGCCCTCCCTCTACACTCAGATTCAGTCCTTACATGTAACATCTTTCTACTAGCACTCCTGCCAGCACCAAACGTTGGTGGGGAGCATTTTCTAGTACACATCTGTCAGTCTCCTGGCCTACTTTGACTCACCTGAAGATTACAGATTGTGAACCTTGGTGGCCACACACAGCTTGTTTTTCGTGCAGAGTAAATATTCAGGACCAGCCTGTACAACCTCTGACTTAGTAGGAGGGCCAAGCCTTGTCCTGTGTTGCTCTGGTATAGCTGTTTTTTACTTGCCGAGCTCTGTTGTAAGCAACTTTTACAAGAATCAGTGACAGCACTAATACACAGATTTTGCAAAGTGTTCCTCTTTACATGGCTATTTCATTGGAAGACAACGAGGCCCGGTTGCATAAGTTGCTAAAGCAGTGCGGTTTTTTATTTCTCAGAATTGTAACTCACACACACATACATTTCATCCCTCCTACCCCCATCAGAAAGTGACAGCATAGTTCTTGTGTTGCCTTTATCACTTCACAACTCTTTGCTTTGTCTTCTCTGCAGATACACAGATGTGATTGACATTGTGCAGGCTCTTCAGATTCACCCCGATGCTGATGTGAAGGCCACTTTTGTCATTGGAGCAGTCACAACTTGCGTAGAGCCACTTAGTTGCTACATGGAACACAGGTACACTTTTCAAGTCCCTGCAGTTACAGTGTGGGAACTTGTTTGTGTTGCTGTGGCCGGAGAGATGGTCTAAAGTTCTGCAACCAAGGAATCCAAATCCTACAGTTGGCTAACTGAGGAAAGTAAAATAGATTTCTTAGATGAAGAGTAGAAAAGAGCCACTTGAATTTTTAATAGGTCTGTTCTTCATAGTTTCAAGAATGAAAGCAACATCTTTTCCAGTAGTCCTAGATTAGACATTGCTGTTGTTGTTGTTAACTTTTGTTTATACTCTGCCATTTCCCCAAAACCAGGACTAAAAGAGGCTTACAAATTAAATTTAATCTAGTTAAAACACCCGCCTGATCAACATTAAAATGGAATTAAACTACCAACAGACAGAATTTAAAACATTCAATTAAAAATGATAAAAACCAGTTTTAAAACTATTTGGTTGTTGTTGTTATCTTTTATTTCTATAGCACCATCAATGTACATGGTGCTTTTCAAGAAAAAGAACAACAAAACAATCCCTGCCCTCAAGCTTACAATCTCATGAAGACATGATACAAAAGGAAGGGGGTTGGCAGTTTGGGAAGGGATTAAATCTAGCATTCTCTTCTCTCCCTCCTTGGCTAGGGCAATGGCAGTTGGGATGGAGGGAGCACCTTTCATCTGCTTCTAGTTCTCAAAAGGCTATCAGAATAAAGGTCCTTTGCCTACCAACAGAAGTAAAGCAAGGAGGGGGACATTCTAGTCTCCCTGGGAAGGAAGTTCCAGAGCCTAGGGGTAGTCACTCAGAAGGCCCTGTCTTGTGTCTCCATGCTTTGTTTCATTCTTGCATGCAAGAATGAATAATTTCATTTGCCTGCTGTCTCACTTAGTCCCTCACCACTTGTATTTGTACTACCAAAGTAAGAGAGTAGTTCAAAGAGACAGTCTGGACACATGTTTTCAGCACACTGAATTCCTTATTGAGCACCACACAGAGCCACAACCACAAGTGCTGCTTTTTTCCTCTGTTGCCATATGACTTTACTACACTCTTCTCTAGTTTGTGAATCTTGCAGTGGCTCTCTGTTGGCTTGTTATCATAGTTATCTTTGCTTCTTAAACTTTCCATATTATCCTGAGTTGCTTCTTATGTGCTCTTAAGACACTTGACTCAGGGCAGCCAGTCCTAAAATCCACAATAAGAATGTCTAAAAACAAAATTAATGTTTGAAACAGCATGAGAAGCAGGGAGGAAGCAAAACCATCTTAATTATGGGCTTCTTTATTAACTTTTTTTTGCAGGAAGTGGGCAGTTCATAAACTTCTATGTGATAACTTATAAAAATTATCTAGCATTTTGTCACATTGCAATGTGGCTAAACCAAGTCCAAATCATCAGTCTTTCAAGTGATTTTATGATCCACACCAAAGGAAAAGATGTGCAGTAAATGAATTGATGCAGAGCATTCATATTGTGCGCCTGTTTCTGGTAATTTAGAATAGCAGGAGATGAAATGATTGGAGTAGGGACTGTTACTGGAAGACAGTGACCCAAAAGGGTGCAAAGAATGGGAAATCATCCAGGCAAAGTCTAGCTGAACA
The DNA here is from genome assembly GCA_030847615.1 of Gambelia wislizenii. Taxonomy (NCBI): domain Eukaryota; kingdom Metazoa; phylum Chordata; class Lepidosauria; order Squamata; family Crotaphytidae; genus Gambelia; species Gambelia wislizenii. Next base: position 6,936,712 of record JAUMIR010000005.1, read on the forward strand.
CATCTCTTGCTCAGGCTGCATCAAAGTCGATGGCGTTTTGCATAAGGGTGCAGCCGTACTCCTTCCATTTCGCTTAACCTGAGGACAGGTTGTGCAGGAGAGGAGTTATGGGATCACACTGGTTGCTTGAAAACATTTAATACTTAAGCATGAAGAAGGATGTGAGCCAAGCTGTCATGAGGCCTCTAGACATGGATTGTTTCACGTACAGCAGCAAAAAACTCTTTGTACTTCCATGTGAAGGGCATTCACACAACTCGGTGAGCATGTCCCTACCAGGCACACTGGGAATCAATATTTTTTTCAGATAATTTCTCTGGCAATTGAAAGGGTAACAATTTGATCAAAAATTTGACCTCAGCTTAAGGCTTTGGGTTCACATTCCACCAAAAGTCAGTAGATACCCCTACTCCTTCTTTCCTTTCCCTGTGGAGTGTCTGTGTACTGGGGAGAGTGGTAGTGGAATGGATAGATGAGTGTTGAGCATATACTTTGCTTGCTTAAAAGGACACATTTTATCCCTGGCATCTCAGTAGTAAAGGACTTCCTTGGGGGAAAAAGGCTTTGCTTGAGGCCCTGGCGAATTTCTGTCATTTAAAGCGGATAATCCTGGGCTTGATGTAGCTTTGCATGCTTGGAAGCACAGCTGATACCACCTGCCTAAGGTCTTAGCACTAAGATTTGTGTGTTCGTTCATTTTATGTTACAGGTTTCTCTTCCCCAAGTTCCTGGACCAGTGTTCACAAGGTAAATGCCCTTCAAAATTCTCTTACTGGGAATAAGAACTTTAAGGCACTCTAGGGAAACTGTTGCCTTGAAAGGGGTTGATAAGCAGTCATCTTGCAAGGTTGAAAAAACATGACAGCCCTATGCATGGTAGGAAGTAGGTAGCACTTGATTTGTGGTGCACGGCTGCAGCTCAGAACAAAAACTGAGAAACAGACAAAGTAAAGCTTAAATGCTTGAGGCTAAATCCCTCCAAAAATCCAGTCACTTGGTCCATTTCCTGCTTCGTGTTTCACTTGGATGCTCAAAACATAAAAGAAGAGGGAGGACCCAGCATCCTCAAGAAAAACAGAGCATTGACTGTTGGTTCCCTCATACTGAGTGAAAGCAGTGGCTTAGTTAACGTGTATCCTGGCAGTTAAACTTAAAAATAAAAGACTCAAGTTGGTATTGTGGGTAGATGTGCAAGACGTGAACTTGGCTAATATTGCGCTATTTATTGCAGAACACAAAATGGGTTCTGATGACCCCATGTTCTCAAAACTACTGTAAAAGCAACAACTTGCCCGTAAAAACCACAAATGAAGACATTAATCTCAAAAAAACAACAACACTCTTGTCCTCTAAGGCTGTCTTGGGGCAAAGCAAGGAATCTTTGAGCTGGCCTTTATGTCAAACAGTCACCACTGGATGCCTGAGTACATCTAGATATTTTCCCCCCAAAGGTGGTAGGAATTTCTATAACCACTAAACATTGAGGAGAGGTGGGTGCCAGAAGACACTTGCAGCTCACCTCCCATACCTCTCTAGGAAGGGACTGCTTTACAAACTAAGGTGGCACATTTAGTGGTGAATGCTGTCCTTTAAATTGTGGGCCAATTTTCTTTTCCAGGTCTGGTGAGCAACATCGTTTTCACAAGCCATACCTCTGAGCAGAGGAACCCACTTCTTGTTCAGCTCCAGAACCTCATCCGAGCTGCAAACCCTGCTGTTTCATTTATCCTAGCTGAAAACGGGATTGTGACAAGGTAAAAGTGATCTCTCCCTGTACATGGTGATCTCACAGACTTCAAGTAGAGGACCGAGAGTCTCATTGTTTTAGTTTTTTATCCAGGAATTTTAAAAGTGAGAAATCTCATCTTCTGTCTCTTGGATGCCACTTTGCAGCTTTTATCTTTTTCATATTGTCAGTTTCTTCTCTACAATCAAATACTCTGATACAGTGGTTCCCCAAGTGACTTTCCCCCCCCATTAGCCTGATAAAGTGGCTGGGTGCTGCTATCTCTCTCTCTCTTTGTAGGATTGTAGAAAAATACTTGTAAAAACATTTTGAATCTCGAAGAAGTGTTCAAGGTTCCCAGGCTTGGTCGAGCATAGCCACTCAGTATAGGCTTACTGAAAGGCACCTCGCACAGCCTGGGGATGAACTAACCCAGGAATAGCCAAAACAGCAGAACTGCGCAGTAGAAAGGGCACAAAAAACAAAGGCTTCAATTTCACAGCTGTGACACACTTTCACACACAGAAAGGCTTATAGACAGCGAGGTTCGTCCAAAGATATCTGGAGGTCTTTATTTTCAGTTGCAGTATAAACAAACACAGTATATACACAGCAAACCTCATTAACAAACGCAACAGCAACACTCTGCTTTCTCCACATCACCAACCCACACACAATGCATCTTGTGGTTTGACTATATAGGAGTGTTTGATAGTCAGCCTTCTGTCTAGCCACTGCTGTGAACAAACCCACTTCAGCTATGCTAGTCTGGTCTGTTGCTTCAACGTTTTTCCTTTTGCACTTAAAGTAATAATACCCTGACAGAGCATCATATAACTCCAGAATTCAGGAACATTAGAAGCCAAAAACAAAGCAAACAACAACTACTACTACAATTGGGAATAGTGAACTAAAAAAATTAAGTTTGGATGCATTTCTCATTTCTCTGATTACAAAGAAATGATTACATTTCTCATTTCTCTGATTGTCAAAGGCCTTGATTTCAGTAAGGCCTTTGACAAGGTTCCCCATGACACTCTTGCAAACAAGCTTGTAAAATTTGGGCTAGCTGTTAAATGGATTTGTAATTGGTTGACCGGCCGAACCTAAAGGGTGCTCCGCAGTGGCTCCTCTTCGTTTTGGAAAGATGTGACCAGTGGGGTGCCACAGGGTTCTGTCCTGGGCCCAGTGCTATTCAACATCTTTATCAATGACTTGGATGAGGGAATTAGGGGCATGCTTATCAAATTTGCAGATGACACTAAATTAGGAGGAGTAGCTAATACCCGAGAGGACAGGATCAAAATTCAAAATCTGAATGGACTAGAAAGCTGGGCCAATGTTATCAAAATGAAATTCAATACGGGGAAATGTAAGGTACTGCACTTAGGGCAGAAAAACCAAATGCATAGATACAGGATGGGGGAGACCTGGCTGAACGAGACTACATGCGAAAGGGATCTAGGAGTCCTAGTAGACCACAAGTTGAACATGAGTCAACAGTGTGATGCGGCAGCTAATAAGGCCAATGCGATTTTGGGCTGCATCAATAGAAGTATAGTGTCTAAATCAAGGAAAGTAATAGTGCCGCTCTGTTCTGCCTTGGTCAGGCCTCACCTAGAATACTGTGTCCAGTTCTGGGCACCACAATTCAAAAAGGATATTGACAAACTGGAGCGTGTTCAGAGGAGGGCAACTAAAATGGTGAAAGGTCTGGAAACCATGCCTTATGAGGAGAGACTTAGGGAGCTGGGTTTGTTTAGCTTGGAAAAAAGATGGTTAAGAGGCGATATGATAGCCCTGTTTAAGTATTTGAAGGGGTGTCACATTGAGGATGGAGCAGGCTTGTTTTCTGCTGCTCCAGAGACCAGAACATGGAGCTATGGATGCAAGCTCCAGGAACAGAGATTCCACCTCAACATTAGGAGGAACTTTTTGACAGTTAGAGCTATTCGGCAGTGGAACACACTCCCTCGGAGCATGGTGGGGTCTCCCTCCTTGGAGGTCTTTAAACAGAGGCTGGATGGCGATCTGTCGGGGATGCTTTGGTTGTGATTTCCTGCGTGGCAGGAAGTTGGACTGGATGGCCCTTGTGGTCTCTTCCAACTCCACAGTTCTATGATTCTATGATTCTAAGTTCATTTTGGCCTGTATCCACATCTGCATGTGAAGGTGGCAAAACTTGTCCCAAAATGGAAATTCATACATATAGTATTTTCATAATAAATGCATTTTGTATACCCTTTCCTCAGTGTTCACAGCCTTTGTAAATGTTTTTCCCCTCCTATATTTTGCTTTTATGCATGCTTCCCTAATATATGGGTTTTTGTTAACTTTTTTGTGTTGCAAAATTCTGAAAAAAATACAGATTGAAGTTTGGAAGTGAGTGCATTTTGCTTTGTTTTCAAGCTCAGTGGGTCCATGTTGATTTGATTTGTACAAAAAATGTGGACCTGACCAATTTCTCTTACAACTCTACCTGCATAGAACATTAAAATGGCAAGCCAAAAAGCACTCAGGTCTGCATAATTTGTAACTCAAAGTAAAGAGCAGGCTTAAATATAATATTGCATTCTTGCATGACCCTGATGGTTGCAGACGTTTAAGGCGATATGGAATTAAAGGATGGTATTCACTGTAAATAAATTCTTGATCCTTTTCCCCCCTAGGAATGAGGACATTGAACTTATTCTCTCTGAAAGCAGTTTTTCTAACCCACAGATGCTGACAACTCGCTACTTAACATTTCCTGGCTGGTACGTATCTCCTTTTGGCAAAATCTTCAAGGGCAACGTATTTTAATAAACATTATGAAGCAGTATTAGATTTATTTACCCTTCCATCTAATCTCTGCAGCTAAATCACTTTGTTAATGAAATGCGGAGATTAGATATTTTGAGAAATTCAGTCAGTCCTTTATTTTATTAAAACATTTAAAAACCATCCTTCTTCATTATGGATACCAGGACAGTGTACAAATATAAGAGAAGCAATAAAATATAATTAGACAGTTGCGTTTATGTAATTATATAATATTTTTGTTTAATGCCACTGAGAAGGTTTGTGGTTCTTGAAGTTGAGAACAGATAAAATTGAAATATTTTTATTTCAGGTGACTGCTGCTCCTTACTTTTTAAAACCTCCTTCCCAGCTGTTCTCAAAACATAGTGGTAATGATAGTAGTGGTAGTGTGTAGCTATCAAAGAAAGATAGGAAAATTCTGATTTATCAAACTGATCATCCTGACAAGTGGGTGGGACTAGCCTGAGTCTGGAGGAGTGACGAGTATGGATTTTAAAATCTTTTTTTCCTTCCTTTTTCAGGTATGATGGCAAATTTCGGGCAGGTTCAGTCTTTCCTCCTATGGTTCAGATCTGTGTGTGGTTTAGCCGCCCTTTGGAGAAAACACGGTTTGTGGCCAAATGTAAAGGTAAAAAGCAATTTCATAAGTAACATTGATGGCATTGTCTTTCTGAAAATGCCAGTGAAGCACTTTTATGAATGGAGTGCCGCCTCATCTCCAGTTCTCTCTCTTATGCCTAAATATTCTTCACAAACTTTTATCTGCCCACAGTTCTTATCAGAGAAGTCCTCAAATTCACATCCTCTTGTGTGCTCAGAACAAACTCAATTGAAAGTTTCCTCTTTGCCAAAAGTCAGTTGTATCCTTTTGGCAGTGTGAGCTAAACTGTCCAATTGAGGAATGAGTGCAGGTGGCAGCATCTCAAGAACCTTGGCATTCACTTTTAGAGAGACCAACTTCTAGTACTCACGGATGTGACAAAAAGCTTGAAAACATGCAGGCAAGACCTAGTGAAATCTCTGATGGGGGCAGGAGTGGAACAAGTAGAATTTCTGTCAAGTCTCTTAGATCCCATTCTGGTTGAAATTTCTGCCTACGGGGAGGCATGAAGCAGGGGAGATAACTGAAGATCTCTTGAATGTGATGAATAGGGAGTGTAAGATGAACCTGTGTAGAACTTGGAAACACTATCCTGAGCAATGGGTCCCTTTTACAAGTACTTCCCATGTATGTCTGAAATTACCCCCATCCCCCTTAGAGCTAGGAACAGTTCAAACCAAAGCTAAGATGCTTGGAAATTTCTGCACCAAATACCAGATCCTCTGGGTTGGTGAGAGGAGGAATCTACACTACTTGGGTTTCTCGATCACCGCCCAGAGACAGGCAGGGAGAACAGCTGAGATCTCGCAACAGCTGACTCCTCCCCATCAGCTATCCTGGAGACCAGTTCTTCTTCCTGCCTTCACCCAAAGCAGAGCTCTCTATCTCTCGTTGCTCCTGTTGTTTCTCTGCTTACCTTTCCATCTGTCTGGAGTAGACACTTAATTCTTCCCTTCTCCTCCTAGCATCTTTAATATACTTTTTTAAAAAAAACCTTTTTCCTCTTTCGCAGCTACCAGTCTCTCTGTCACTTTCCTTTCCCCTGTCTCTTCTGTAGTTTCAGTAGGAGAGAGGAGTGATGTTACTTAAAAAAGGTGTCCCAATGACCTTGACATCAGGAGTGGGTGAGTGATAGCTGGAGCAGAGAGCTTGTGGCAGCAGTAATTTTTGGGATCCAGCACCTGAAGGCTTACATGGCAGCAGTGTCGGCCCAGCACCATCTCACTCTGTGACATCGCGGGAAACTTAAAACTCCTCCTTCCCCAGAACCTAAACATGCATCAGTTTAGTAGTGGCAGTAGAATCCTGGGGTGTTCATGTGTGTATGTATTTACGCTGCCCTGGTTTTAGTTTTGAATCCATTTCTATACAGTGTCCATGTTTTGTATCAAGGCAACACATCTGTAGTTGGTCCAGGGGCCAAATTTCTGCCACTGGGACTATTTGAGGACCGCATGGGCTGCCAAAAATGCTCCCCAATGAAAAAAAAAGAAGTTGCCAGAGGTCCACTTTTGGCATTGAAAAGCTGGCTTTGGGATGTTTAGCCACATTTTTGGTCAGATAATGGACATTGGGGGAGTTTGGAGGGGTCAAGGGCCACAAAAAAAGACCAGGGGTCCCCAGGGCTGCACTTTGCCAAGCCCTTATGTTCTGAGTGAAACATTTTGTCACTATATAATCCTCGCAAGAATCCTGTAGAACAGGTCAGCAATAATACAAGATTACCCTGGGAGTTGGAGTACTCAGGTGTTAAAAGAGTGGTTTGCCCAAGACCCCCAGGTGGTTTCATAGCACATGATAGATTTGAGCTGGGGACTTGCTGACTCTTACTTTGGTGTCTTTTAAAAGATTATTTTTTTTAAAAAAAAAGAAGCTATCAGTTTCTTGTATCCTTAGAGAATGTGACGTGCTAAGCACTTGAAAAGAGTTATCCTTATAACATGGAAGTCATGTGTGTAACTTTCCTTTTTCAGTAAAATGTATTACAGCCTGTGCAGAATTAATTCTACGGCCAAATGTGTATTGAAACTTAACCTTCGGGTTCCTTGCACCTTATAGCAGCTATACCTAATCCAGAAGGATGGGAATAATCTCCCTTTCTCTCTGTGTTCTGCATTTTGAAACAGCACTGAAGTCCTCCAATAAGACGAGTCCTTTTTCTGGAAACATATACCACATTTTGGGCAAAGTAAAGTTTTCAGGTAATAGATAAGCCCCTGCTTCCCTGTGGCATGCTGCTTTATAGCTTGATCTTCTGAAACTTTTTTGTCTGTAGAAATATGTGTTGTCTTCACGCTTGGGTTAAATGTAATTAATGGCCATTGAACTTCAGAAAGTTCTGGGCTGTATCCAGTGCTAGATGTTCAGCCAGGAAACAAGTAACAGTAAATATTCTTTCCATTCCTAGTCTACACGTATTTCACCCCTGAAAATAAGTACAGTTGGACCCCCATATCTGTGGGGGCTTGCTTCCCAGACTTAGCGTGGATACCAAAAACCACAGATAACAGCGAACCCTATTAAAATAAAGGACTTCCGGTAGAAACATACCACATAGTTGCACTGGAGGACCTAGAAAATGCCTAGAGAGGACTCCTCTCCAGGCATTTCCCAGGACCGTGGTATGTGTCCCCTATTTTATGTCCCGTGGATAACGGAAACCGTGGATATTAGTTCTGTGGATATGGGGGTCTGGCTAAAAAGTAGTGAAAGCTACAGTCCCAAAATGAAAAAGGCAGGTGCTGGAAGAAGATGCAGGTAGCTTAAGAGGAGCAGAGTTCAACTGAAGACATCAAGCTGTTTCATACTGAGTTAGACTGTTTGTCCATCCAGCATAGTGCTGCCTACTTCCAACAGTCCTGATTTGGCAGGAACAGTTCCAATTAATCCTCTGTCATCCCACTTTTTCAACTGCTTTTCAAATGTCCCGGCTTCTTTCCTTCTGCCTCCACTTCCTCCCTTTCTCCTCAGGTTATGTCAGTTGCTATGAACTAAATTCAAGGTGCAAAAGTAGTTTGCACTCAGTTAACTCAGCAGAGGGGAGAGGAGAGGAGGGGATGGACTCTTGCCCTTCCCAGTTGGCTCAGGCAAAAGCAAACTGCTGCAGCTGCTTCTAGCTTGTCTATTATTCCTCATTAAGGATTTTTTATCTTCTTGACCACACACCTTAATATTGCTTAGCCACACGAGTCCTGGTTTTCATCTGTGAACTACTAGAGAGTATGAGGCTGTGTGCTGCTACTGGTAGCAGCAGTTTTCTAGTGCCTACTAACTGGGGTGCAAGGGCTGAACTTGGAACTGTCTGCATGCCAAGCAAGTCTGTTTGACTGTATCTCCTGCAAAAGATTCTGTCCCCCTTGCTCCATAGTTTGGATTACATTTTTTTATCTCATGTATTTTTTTTTCTTACTTGAACAACTACTGTGTTCTTAATTGGATATTTTTAATGGATTTTGTCATTGCCTCTTGGTTTTTTCCCCCTTTACTATGAATTGTAATTATTGTATTTTATAGTTTAATTTTAGGAACTATATTTTTGGGTCAGTGTGTGTATCCGTTGTTTTATGAGTGTTAGGGAAACCTGTGTCTCATACATGAGAGAGAAAGGAACCTCAGTAAATTTTGTTCCACGGGCACTCATGTGCCTACTGAGAGGTGGGTGCAGTTCGAGTGCCTTTCATCCAAATAAAACCGTTATGCTAAATACCTCCTTCCCTTCGTCTGCAACAGATTCGGATCGGATGATAGAGGTGTGCCACAACACATCCTCCAACTCTTTAAGTCTGGTGCCTGTTCAGGAAGGGCCAACCCCATCTCCTCCTGATTCAAGAAATGAGAGCCGAGACCACAGTGGTCCTCAGGAATGCTTCCTGGTGTTTGTCGGCTGCTCCCTCAAAGAAGATGAGATAAAAGATTGGCTGAGACAAACAGCAAAACAGGTGTGTGTCGCAAGCAGAGGGCTCTGGGGACGTCTCTTGTTCATGGGGTGGAAGGTGCTCTTTGCTCTACAGCCACCTTTGTCATTGCCTTGCCAGGGTATACATGGGTGTTGTCTAGATGGTGAAAAAAATCCTCAAGGAATGCGGGTGGAAATACCTTTTGTCTTGATGAGCTCCCGCTAGGATTCGCCATATTCAGAAGGAGGGGGGCTGAAAACTCAGTAGTTTGCAATTACAACTTTTGCTGTTTCTCACTAGCTTTTTAAAAAAAATACGCAAAAATGTGCATTACAGCCCATCTGAACAGCCAATTTGAATTGGGCACATCCAGGAAGTCAAAACATGATTGGTTGGACATGCACAGGGGCAGGATTGCTGGTGGCGAAGTGGCCAGAGCTGCTATTGTTGTTTTTCAGGGAAGTGATTGCATGCTATTTTTGAGTGGCAGAGCAAAAAAAAAAAGAAAAGAAAAAAAGTTTTTTTTAAGCATAAGATTGCTGTTCTGCATCTCTCATTTAATAAGACAAAAAGTGGGTGGACTGGAGGGAGCTTTGGGGGAATAATAATGCAGGTAATTCACTCGCAGCCACCATCTTTTCTCATGGGCATGCTCTATGTGAACTTCAAACTCAGATTCTTTTCCATGCCAGTGATCTTGTGACTGCACCATGGGGACAAATGAACACTGCTGCGAGAGTGAGTTAATGCACTATTTTCTGCAATTATTTCTCCCGAGCCCTTGGAGTAGCAAACATGGCACAGACTGATTGATTGAATCGATTCAATCACTCATTCATTTATATCCCACCTTTTCCCCCAAAATGGAACTCAAGGTCAGTTTACAGCTTATTAAATGCAATATACAGATCAAAACTATACAAAAAACCCTGAAAGAAATAAAAATATAGAAGTTAATTAAAAGACAGTTAATCCATTTGTAAAGTTAAATCCATTAAAATTCATGTAAAACTACAGTATATACAAAGCAGCACAGTGTACCATTAAAAGCCCATGGCATGTTCAGTTTCTAAAAGCTGGATGGAGTAAGAATGTTTTTACTTGCTAGTGGAAGGAAAGCAAGTGGGGGGAGCCATCCTAGCACACACCCCACCCCCAGGAGGGAGTTCCAAAGTTTGGTAGCAGCCACCAAGAAGGCCCTCTCCCTTGTTCCCACTAAACAAGGCTGAGAAGGTAATGGAACAGAGAGAAGAGCCTCTCCTGAAGATCTTAGAGTTCTAATGGGTTCATCTAGGGAGACACAGTCCTTCAAATAGCCTTGTCCCAAACCGTATAGGTTCATAGAGTGGGAAGGGATCCCAAAGGCTATCTAGTCCACCCCCTGCCAGTGCTGGAATCCAGAGCAGGAGATAGGTAGCCTTCTGACAGGTATCCCTCTACAGAGGGCAACCCATCACCTCCACCAGATTCAGAAGCAGTCTGTACAACTATTTGGGGAAGCTTTTGGCTTTGTTGCATCGTGGTTCTTTTCCCAGAGGCATCCAGTGGGTTTTAAACATGGCCAGTCTTAATGGGCACCTTATTTCCCAGAAGGGTGCGGCTGTGTATGTTTATTATTACGACAATGGAGCGTTTGACAGATTTGAATAAATGGGAGCAGAGCAGAAGTACTGATGTGCAGGTAACTTGGAAGCTCAGCTCAGTATGGAGTTTCTTAAAATAAATATGTATCAACCCCATTTACACATAAAGGATAAAATTTTTTAGAGGCCTGACATTTTAAAAACATTTTAAAATTCATAAACAGCCTTTGAAACATCACCACAATCTAGCAGCCATGAGTCAGATAATTAGTGTTTGACAGTTCTTCATATTTCATGAAAATGTATATCTGGAACCTTAATCAGGTTAAAAGCTTGATTGCTTTATGCCTGATGTATGTCATGTCCTTAAAAAAGGAGTTAGGCTTTCAAATGGGTGTTTCAGTAGGACGTATTGTATAAAATAACTTTGAAAAACCTCCTTGTAACATTTGGTTTGAACTTCCTCTTAAGATATTCATTTAAATGGACAGAACTATAATTTGGCTTGGGGACCATAGGTGCAAATCCCTCACCCTCATTTTCTCCATCAGGAAAATTGGTATAATAAGTACAGGGTTCAAAGGATGTACAAAGTAGCTACAATCCCAGACATGAAAGCCACTGATGTTTGTCACATTCAAATGTATGCAGGTTTGCAGTCCCAAAGTTTCACAGATATTAGTTGGGATAGACTGAAATCCTCTATCACAGTCGGCATGACATAACTTTATGCCTACTTAGCTATGTATTAGAGGCGCTATGAAACCCTGTTAGTGAATTGCAAAGATGTGTAATGGGACACTGGCAAGAGTGTTCCAGAGCATGTTGGGCTCTACAGTGTGCATTGGCAGTCCCTTGCCAGTGTGCTGATGCACAAACAGGACCAATGTGCCTCGGTCCCATTCTGCACTGGTGGTGTTGCTGGCTCCCCTACCTAGTAATGTAACAGCAGCCCTTTACCTGATATGGACGTTACGGGAACTACTCAGTTCCAGTTCCCACAGACGCAAATCCACTTACGAAGATGTAAGTCCCCTACAGGGTTCCAGCCATTAGTATCATGTTCAGTTTTTTGAAATATGCTTTTTCAGAATTGGCTCCATTAAAGTTGGGGAGAAGGCCCAAGGCCCACAAAAAGGGGAACAGGAAGTCAGTATTCGGGAGAAGAGGCCCCAGTTGTACACATCTGAAAGGGGGGAAAACTGCTGCTGTTGATGTTGTTAAGGCTTCAGAGTAAAGACAGATTTAGTGACACAAGCTTAATAGAAAACATTCTTATGCTTGCTTCATTTTATCAATTCCAAATAGCTTAAGTCTATAGAAATAAGTAGAATTTACTGTATGCTTCCTCTATCATTCAGAATCATAAGATTTCCAATCAATTATGTATCCCTGGAGCATATTGTTTTAAAATGTAACCACAATAGACAATTTCCCGATAAAATTCTTACTGCTCTATCTACCTTTTCAAATAAATGAGCCAGAGAGCAAATTAAGTTACAACTCTCACCAAAAACCAATTTGGCTAAACTGAGATTATCGTATGTAGGCATATCATGAGGCAGTGTGACTCACTGGAAAAGATGATAATACTCAGTAAAGTGGAAGGCAATAGGAAAAGAGGAAGGCCTTTTCAGATGGATTGGTTCAATCAAGGGAGCCACAAGGTGTATGAGTTCTCTTGCTCCCATCTAAAGCTGATCTCTATTGTGGTACCAGTTAACATGTGGATTTTCTATATCCTCTTGAAGGAACAGGGCCTTAATAGTACCAAATAAAATAACCAAGGGATACAGGCCTGAATCCTGTTCCTAATCCCAAATAGATTAGACCTATCAAATCAAGGGGTAAGTCAACACTTGTTCTACTGATTCAGTGTGTGCACTCTAGGTAGGATTAACAGTTGGGCTTAGACCCACTGTTAAATGATACCTTGACATTTTCCTGATCTAGGTTCCAGTTTCCTTCTTCTCTGTCTTAAATATGCCATGTACATCATTTTCAAGGCACTGAATTGTGTCTCTGTGTGTTTTTTGCTCTCTCCATCCCCGACACAGAAACCACAGAGAAAAGCTCTGAAAACTCGGGGCATGCTGACCTCACAGGAGATCAAGAACATTCATGTAAGTATGAGCCGTTCGATTTGGAATGCTTCTTCCTTGTTCAGTGCTGGGAGGGCCAGTCTCATCTGGAGGTAGGTACCTCAATCAGCAGGCAGAACTGGGCAATGTGGGGGCAGGAGAAGACACAAGGTGACTTACAGTCCCTGCTCAACCCCAGCCTCAGTCTTGCCCCAACCTGGTGTTTTCTAGATATGTTGGGACTATAACTCCCATCATACCCAGTCAGCAGGGCCAGAGGATGATGGGGAGCAAAGTCAGCCTTGCAAATCCAGTATGAATCTGGGAACATCCCCTGCAAAGAGATGTTCAACCCATTTGACTGGTGGGAATGAGGTGGAGGCTCAGAAAGCCCCACTGCCAGAGATTGTTCTCTGGAAGTTTGTCACCGAGTTCAGATGTCCTTCCATCCAGTCAACCCACCGTTTGATGGCCACCATCCAGAACTCAGAGCTCATGCAGGGGTGGAGTCTCTTCCTACCTCTTAGCCTGTCTTTAAGCATATGGAGCAGTGGAGAGCAGGGTTGTGTCTGGACCAGTCTGTCTTGTTTGCACTGGCCTACTTCTTCTCCTGGCCATGCAGAAACCTCTAGGGCTTAATATATGCAGTTCAAAACTAAAAAGAAAGTTGAATGAAGCTTTCATAAGAGTGAAACCCCCCTTTTCTGTAGCCTTAATACTTCTACAGTCATGAGAAGCACCAAACCTTTTAGACAGGAATATCACAAATTAAGCTGTTTTAAATAGCCCTACCAAAGATTTTCTGCACCGGGCAATGTTGCTTAGCTGTGCATAATTCTGAAACGTGTCCCATCAGCAGTTCTGACGTGGATGGCTGAAATATGAGTGCTTCTTTCAGTAAGAAGGGAGCAGTTCTGATCAATCTATTTCCTTTTTTGCAGGTAAAACGCCACTTAGATCCTCTTCCAGCTGGCTACTTCTATAATGGGACACAGTTTGTGAATTTCTTTGGAGACAAGATGGATTATCATCCATGTATCCTTTTCCTTCTCTTTTTAAAAATCTTTTTGTTTTTTTAGTGCGATGTTCATTTTTTCAGACTGTTTCCAACTGTAACCACAATGATACATATTGCATCTTAAAGCAGCGGGCAACTGTAGGTAGTTGCCTTAGAGAGGGGCTGTAATGTATGTATATTGGTATGTGAGTGTCCCCATCCATCAGTAGCAACTAGTGTCTGTCATGAAAAAGCCCCATGTACATGCAGTTATTCTCCCCATCTGTGGGTCAAAGTAGATGATACATGTTTACACACACACACAGAGTGTTTGTGTGTGTGTGTCTCTCTCTCACTCTCACCTACATACAGGTGGACCCCCATATCGCAGAACCAATATCTGTGGCTTCAGTTATCTGCAGCTGAAAAAATAGGGGCACATACCATAGAGTTGTGCTGGAAAATGCCTAGAGAGGTATCCTCTCTGGGAATCACTAGGTCCTCCAGTACAACTCTGGTATGCTGGGGCCTGGAAGTCAGGTAATTTAATGGTATTCGCTCCTATCCCCCATTTCAGGTAACCACGGTCCAGCCAGTAATGTATCCTCTGTGGATACAAGGGTCCATCTGTATATTAATTTTTCATATCATTGTCAATAATACGAATATAGTTCCAGATCCAGTACAGTTAAACATAATACGTATCAAAATCAAATTATAGTATGTCAGTCGAAAACAACATACATTTCCATGAGGCTCTGTAGACAAGTTCATTTCTAAAGCAAATATGATAAAGAGATACCATCTAATTTCAAACTTATCCTCTATAATCTTTTCTCTTGTCTTACAAATTTTAAAGTCAATTTTTCTATCAGGGCTAGTGTTGAAACGAGTACATACTTAGAAGAGGTGCTACCCCAAGTTGTGTAAGACATCTATTTGGTATAGCACATGCTTTTTCTCATCTGTGCATCTTGCATTCATTGTGCTTTGTTTAGTGATTGGTTGCTTGAAAATAAGCACAAGCTTAATTAGTCAGTCTGATTGCTGAGGCAAGTATTTCTGAGGAAATCCCTCTGCCAGGGGGCACATGTTAATCACAAGGTATATGCGTTCCCTCACGTATTGAACGTACAGCCTCCTCTGGCAGCTCATTAGTTGTTGTATAACTCCTGTAGTATTTCAGGTGCCAGTGTGTTGTTTGCCTTTCAGCAAGCATGGTTAAAAAATTCTCGTTGGCCTTACCATTGGGCAGAGTGGGGAGGTATGCGCTGGGGTTTAGCAATGGCATCCCCTTAGTTTTTCCTCCTGGACTCCACTGCTTTTACCTCTGTCAAACAACTTATCCTGGGTCCCCTAAGTCAGCCTGATACCACCCATGTATTGAAGGACTCTCCTATTTCCAATGCAGAAGTAAAGTGGAACAAGTATATATGCAGGCATTTTGTCCTCCTTCTCAGGCAGAACAATTGGGACCAACCCTACATTAGGTTACCCTTAGGACAGCCAGGCCAGGAGATCAGATTCTTTTTAGATCAAATACGTTGTATCTGTCTATTTCATATCCCTCTTTACTCCTTGCGTTGGACCCAAGGGGGCTGAATACATGAATGTATGGCATAGCAAATTGCCGTGTATTAAGTCACATTTTAGCCTAGTATTGTCTACTCTGACTGTGAAGGTTCTTTCCCATTGCCTGTTACCTGATCCTTTTAACCCGGCTTGCTGGGGACCGAATCTGGTATCTTCTTCATTTAAAGGATGTATTCTGCAGCTGACCTGAACAGTGTAAATCTGGATCTGTGCTGCTATGAGTGCTATCATGTTTGTGTGAAGCTCCTCTTTGCTTCAGTGAGGATTGTGCAAACTCTCATGTGTTAATGAACAATTTGCAGGTGGAATGAGATTTAGGATTTTCCATCTCAGGCACTTCTTTGGGCCTTCTTTCAGAAGATGCCTAAAATTAGGATTTTGCTTTGTTTTGCCTTGGGTTGGTTACCATTTAAAAGAATTTTTTCTCCTTAATCATTTTGCATCAGTAATGGACCAGTTCATGAATGACTACTTGGAGGAAGCAAACCGCGAGATTGAAAAATATAACAGAGAGCTGGAGGAACAGGAGGACCATGACCTCTTCGAACAGAAAACCTAAGTGAAGCACCCATCAGTGGTATTAAAAAGCCACAGAACCATTAAATTCTGAACTGTTAATGACCAAGAAACACTTTTTGTCCTTACTGGCTAAGAGAAAAATTTAAAACTGAAATAGTCCATGTTCAACTGGTCTTTTAATATTTATGCATGTAAGGTTTGCATCTTTAAAGAAAAACCTGATCATTGTCCCAGCAGCATTTAAGTGTTAGTGTATTTGCACATAAGCTGAGTTCTCTAATCTTGGGCTTATAAGTGGAAATATGACATTGGATTTTATGTTTCAGTCTTTTAGAGAGCTGTATATCCTAGACTGAGAAGCTGCCCTTGATTCTTCTGATGTCTCACAACTGACCTTGTGTTCAGATGTAAGGAGGGAAATATTCACAGTTGTTGTGCTGCTTGTGTGTCCTAAGCAAGAAATGAGGGAACACACATCCTCTTGAGAAACGTTCTTTACTAACATGATGATTCATGATGGTGTTCCAAAAGCAAAACTACTTAAGAACTACTCTTTGCCAACATGGTGGTTTTGAAGGTGTTCCTAAAGCGAGAAATGGGGGGACACGCCTACTCTCAAGAGTTGTTCTTTGCCAACATGGTGGCTTTGAAGGTGTTCCTAAAGCGAGAAATGGGGGGACACGCCTACTCTCGAGAGTTGTTCTTTGCCAACATGGTGGCTTTGAAGGTGTTCCTAAAGCGAGAAATGGGGGGACACGCCTACTCTCGAGAGTTGTTCTTTGCCAACATGGTGGTTTTGAAGGTGTTCCTAAAGCGAGAAATGGGAGGACACATCTACTTTTGAGAGTTGTTCTTTGCCAACATGGTGGCTTTGAAGGTGTTCCTAAAACGAGAAATGGGGGGACATGTCTACTCTCGAGAGTTATTCTTTGCCAACATGGTGGCTTTGAAGGTGTTCCTAAAGCGAGAAATGGGGGGACACGCCTACTCTCGAGAGTTGTTCTTTGCCAACATGGTGGCTTTGAAGGTGTTCCTAAAGTGAGAAATGGGGGGACACGTCTACTCTCAAGAGTTGTTCTTTGCCAACATGGTGGCTTTGAAGGTGTTCCTAAAGTGAGAAATGGGGGGACACGCCTACTCTTGAGAGTTGTTCTTTGCCAACATGGTGGTTTTGAAGGTGTTCCTAAAGCGAGAAATGGGGGGACACGCCTACTTTTGAGAGTTGTTCTTTGCCAACATGGTGGCTTTGAAGGTGTTCCTAAAGCGAGAAATGGGGGGACACGCCTACTCTCGAGAGTTGTTCTTTGCCAACATGGTGGCTTTGAAGGTGTTCCTAAAGCGAGAAATGGGGGGACACGCCTACTCTCGAGAGTTGTTCTTTGCCAACATGGTGGTTTTGAAGGTGTTCCTAAAGCGAGAAATGGGGGGACACGTCTACTCTCAAGAGTTGTTCTTTGCCAACATGGTGGCTTTGAAGGTGTTCCTAAAGTGAGAAATGGGGGGACACGCCTACTCTTGAGAGTTGTTCTTTGCCAACATGGTGGTTTTGAAGGTGTTCCTAAAGCGAGAAATGGGGGGACACACCTACTTTTGAGAGTTGTTCTTTGCCAACATGGTGGCTTTGAAGGTGTTCCTAAAGCGAGAAATGGGGGGACACGCCTACTCTTGAGAGTTGTTCTTTGCCAACATGGTGGCTTTGAAGGTGTTCCTAAAGTGAGAAATGGGGGGACACGATGTTTCTTGAGAATGGTTTTTTGTCAACAAGGTCATTTGGCGTGATGTTCCTCTAACAAGAAATCAGGGAGTGTGTGTACTTTGGAGGATTGCTCCAAATATGACAATTGTAAACAGAACCTCTGTGTCTTGGATTTCTTACCTTAAATTAACTAAGTTCTTAAGAGTAGCATGTCAGTATGTTTCAAACTTCTAAAAGATCATTGGGTACGTAACAAATCTCCATTGGAGCCACATGATGTTGGCAGTGATGTATATTACCTTATCCTATACATCTTTTTTGCTCTATAGCAAGTTGAATAATGAATTGTAGTACATTGCGCACGAAATAAAGAACTTGGCTCCTAACATTAGAGAAGGCTATCTCCTTTTCAAATGTGAGGCATGTTACTTTCATGCCTAGAAGAAAGTCTGCATAGTCATAGCCTTCTTCAAGACTGAATCTGTGCGGTTTGATGTCTAGTGGTCCCTGTTATTTTAATCCTCTATACAGGAAGTGTCTGCCGATGGCTTGTCATCTTAACAAGCATTACTTCTTGCTTTTTGCAAGTACACGAGAACCACAAATTCTGACATTGCTGGCTAGAGGTGTATCTGCAGCATAGTAAAAGCATATTGTGGTTGAAATTTCTAGTAGATCATAAAAATAGGAAGCCTGAATACTGATGTAAAATGTATCCCCAGCTGAGCACAATTGATAGCTGGTGTTATGGCTTCCAGGTGACATTTCTTTTTTAAAAAGACCCCCAGTTTAGAATTCTAGATGGTACCACTTAGATTTTGAATGTTTTAAGGTGGCTTCATAATGCCTGTAAAGCTTTTTCTTTTTGTTAAGGCTAAGTTACTGTTGCACTCCATAAAACTCTTAATAGGGTTAAGCTGATTTCCTTCAAACTGTAAGCCAGCTGTTTGTGACTAAATATACTTTAAGCTTTCTGTGGGGTAGTAATGCCCATTATTACAGGTAATAGAGCGTCCTTTTAAGGACCGTGGATTTATCTATGCATGGTTGTACCTTAGTTATTCTTAAAAATGATACTGATAGTGCCTGGTAGGATAAATGTAGCTAGCAATTAATTTTGAAGGAGCAATTGGCGTGTTAAGGCTACGTCAGTTTGGCTATAATGTGGAAATACTAGGTGTCTTTTGCAATGGCCAAGTTTTAATATGGCTTCAGCAGCATGTGTTAGGGAGTCTTGTCTGACCATACTCTGTAGGTCCTCAAGCAACAACTCAGCTACAGTACTTAGCTGTACCAACATTGGTGCTCTCCTTCCAACAGGGAAGAACAGAGTCTTACCTGGGAAGGTGATCTTGCATAGGTTGGCATGGCTGCAGTGTACTGAGTGGCATGTCCCTGGCAAAGACAGAGCTTTGTCTTAAAGGCCCCTTGTGTAGTACATGGTGTTCCTTCCTCTGCAGGCTTCCCCACTGGAGGTGGCCTTCTTCACAGACATCAGGGGTAGGAGGGCTCTGTGTGTGTTGAACACAAACAGATTGCTTTTCCCATCAGGACTGGAGTATTGTCCTGTCAGAAGCAAGACTTGCTAGCTGAGCATCATACCTGCAGTTGCCTTGACTCCTGGAGGTGGCTGGCAGGCAGCCCATTCCTTCTTGCTGCTTTTGGTTTCACCCCTTGAAAGTCTAAATTTTCTGCTTATGGTCACTCTCTAGATCTGTGCTTTATTGATGGTATTAAATCTGGGGGAAACTGATCTGTTGCTGATTTTTACCTGGATCCTCAGAGGTAGTTCTGTGTGGCTCAGAGGACAGTGAATTCCAAAGAGAATATCTATCTCAATCACAGAAGCCACTCAAAAATTATATCTGGAGGTATCCAAAAAGGTAAAAAAGTCCAAAACTACTAGGGAGATATATCTGGAGGTGTCCAGGTATCTGGAAGGGGAAACTATCCAAACTTTTTTTAGCATGATCCACTAGGAACATGACTCAAGGCTCCTATTGATGTCAATGTGGGTTCCTGGTGGGTTATTCCAAGGCATTGTTGGGGGAGGGAGGGGAGGCTGTGTTCTTTTTTCAGCCAGCGTAATATAGTGGAAACCCTGATTGCTCCTTTTCTTTTCTTAGCATAGATTGTCTAATGACCTGCAAAAGCCATATATATCTAGGAATAACCGCATTGCTACACAGCACCCAGAAGTTGAGAGAAAAAGGCACATGTTTGCCTCCTTTGTCTCAGCTTCTTCGTCGATAACGATATAGGTTTTAAGTGCAATTGTTATTAAATAGGTGAAGAGATTGTCGCTTACTTAGCTCTGCTAAACTCTGACACTGACAAAACGGGTAACAGCAATGCAGATTCTGAAAATTAGGCTGAGGAGGGTTGATTCAAACAAGGTCTTTTTCAGCCAAGAAAAATCACTTTGGTGAAGGACTTACACTTACTGCATGCACAGTCTTGGGCTGCCCTCACAGTTGTTTTTGGATGATGCTGTCTGGCAGATATGCTCCTTCCAGAACGTTCTCTGTGTCAGGTGTCACCCTGCGAGGCTCAGCGGCTCTCAACACAGATGGGCCTTTTTCTTTGCCACTCTAGCCAGTCTTCCTTCATGACTGTCTCCCATGGTTGTGCAGAAAAAAATAACCACAGTTTGAGCCTCTACCTGGGAATGATTCCTGGTAGGGTGAAATCTGCCACACGGAGTCATCCAAAGCGGCCCTTTATCTAGCAGCCATAGGACCAGGCACTGTGGCCCTAGATATGCTGGTTCCTGTTTGACTTCCATTTAGAGGGCTTAAGGAGCATCAGCGGGGTCCTTGCTTAAGAGGGTCAGGTAGTTCATGTCAGAGCATCTGCTCCCTGTTGTGCCCGCAAGTGGGTTTCTCCAGCATCTTGAGTTAATTAAAAAGACCATCACCATAGCTAGCCTAGACTGTGGAGTCTGCAGAGCCACCTGCTCCTTTTCCCCCCAAGATGTTTCCTGGGATACCAAATAGAGCACTCAGAGAGCTACCACAAGAGCATCCCAGGAGGCCCCCTGACTTCCAGTGGCTGGCCCCAAATGGGTCAACCTCCTATGGAAGATCTTTGGTTTGTGAATTGTAATTTGGCCATTACGCTGTGAGACTCAAGCAGGAGCAGGAGAATCACCACTAATTTAGTTTGGTTTCAAAGATGAGCCAGAGTTTTAGCAGAGCGCCGTAGCAAAGGCATGGTAGAGAGAATTATATGCTGTACTGCATGCTAGGTGAGAATAGTAACCATGTTACACTAAGAAGGCCTTTCACCATCTTGGTACTACTTTGATGCATTCTAGTTTGGTATGAACAGTTGTTTTGATTACCTCAACTTTGTTAATGTTTAACTGTGATTTTCTCTTGTGTTCTGAATGGGGCTGGGGGTGGGAGAGGAACAAAATAGCCAAAATATTGAAACTGTGACAGTAGGATCCTGTTCAAGACATATTAGTAGTGCCTTGTCTCTGGCGCCATCGAGAACGCAACACAAATTGTACCAGCGGATGGCGCCATGGTTCCTAAGACTTGCACCCTCTTTTGAAGGGAGGAAACCATTTTGGTGAAAGGACTCTTAATCTTAGCAAAGAATATTTAGCACACATGGTTAAATTCTGTTTTTGTGTCTTTAAAATAATAATAAACTCTTTGAGGACTAAAAGAAAATGGAGAAATACTTGATTCTGTCAGTCTATTGGAAGCAATTGTTGATTTAATTTAGGAATTGCTTTGATGAACTGGCAGCATTTTTATAAGTGGGTGGGTGGGGAGGGGCTACTTCTTTTTTTACAAGAAGGAGAAACTTGCATTGCTGATAAATATCTAGTTTTGACATTTTTAAGCTACTGTAAAACTCAAGAAAAGCACCATTTCTAGCTGCAAATATTTCAAAACAGAAGTGCCATTAACACTGTTCTTCTCACTGTTGTCGCGGGGCAAAGACGGCAACAGTGCCAAGAATCTGGGCCTTCCTCGTCTTTCGCGGAAGCGCCTAAATGAGTCCTCAAGGGGTTTTCTGTGCTTGCTGACCTTCCCATTAGCAGCCTGTGTGGTTTCATATCACCTGAGAATGAGTGTGGTCAGAAGTCGCTGAAGTTATATGGTGGGGAGGGGAGGGAGGGAGGGGAGGGAAAGAGAAGTGGTGATGAACTTTGGAAAGAACACTGAGCAATCCCAAGCTGTGCTGCTAGGACAGATGTTCAGGCATCATGGATGGTTCCATGTCGTCCTGCTGTTAACTTGTAGCTCCGCCTACTGCAACGACACCAAAATCAACAAGTTTTAAGTTTGTTACTGATGGAGGGCACCATGTTTTCCTGTAACATCCAGTTCCTCCATCAGCTCAGGATATAGGGTGCAGGGCTCTTTCACAACCTCAAGTTGTGAAAGAGAACATCCTCCCTGCATCATGCGTGGTTGTTTTTCCTGTAAATGCTAAAATCCTACAGTGTCCCTATAGAATGCCTGATGGCAGCATGGATTAGGATTGGGATGCTTCAGTGTTCCTTTACGTTCTTTTCTTCTCAGATCTTGTTTTTCTTAATTTTGCACAGCTAATAAGCTCTGGAATACCATCAGGTGTCCTTGAAAGGGAAAATTGTAACTAGCATAGAGTGGAGAGAAAAATATGTAAACTGTGAGTGGTTAGAAACTGCGTTGCTAAATCTAATTTTTAGATGGTTAAAAGTGTACCTCAGAAAACTAGTAAGAAATTGCTTTGTCCTTTACCCAGTTGTGAAAGGCTCATGTAACAAGTTGTTTTTTTTAACCAGGTGCCAAAATTAATTTTTTTCCTACTAGTTTTCAACAAGTTAATCTTTGCAACGTTGAGTAAAATGTATTATTTTTTACAAACTCTACTGTAACTTCAGTTAAACTGAAATGTGTGATTGAAGCTTTTTTGCTTATTTGTATTTATTATACTACTTGATTCCGTAAATATATAAAAGTACCTTTCCCTTTATTTTTGTATTATTTTACACATTTATACCTGCTGTTTGTGATTATTATTTTTTACACTTGTAACTTGGATGCGATTCTAAAAACCAATAAATTATATCCATCTGTTGACTTCTTCCAGGTTTTTCTTTTATGTGTATATCTTGGGTCCCTGCAGATTGGTCCCTTTACTTGAGTCATCCTGTGCTCCGTTGCTTTCCAAGTCTGTTTTTATTGCTTGAGCCTGGGTAACCCCTATGAGTTACTGGTTTGGCCCAGTACTTGCTGTACTTATTTATTTATTTACAGCTTTAAGACTGCATCCAAATGTTGTAGTATTTCTGCGACATTTGGATGCAGTCTTAAAGCTATAAATAAAAGATACAAAATAGAAGCAAATGCAATATAGAAATTACACTATGAAGAACTTACCCTTTTGATCCCTCCTGAATACACAACTGAAAATACCACTGCCTTATTTAAAGTGAAAAGGGCAGTGGGGCGGGGGGAGGCAACACGGGAATATTGGGAGGAATCAGCTAGGCTTGGCTGTGTCTGGCATTGAAGTAAAAAAGCAACAACCATGGCAACACACACCATGCTTGTGAGAACTAACCAGTCCCACCCACCAAAAACCCCTGACCACACACAGGATTATCCAGATTTTTGGGAAAAGTCCAGGGTCTAGGCCTAAATACCCTAAAGGCACCAGATTCTATCTGATCTTGGAAGCTAAGCAGGTTGGCCCTGGTTAATACTTGGATGGGAGACCACCAAAAATGACAGGTGCTGTAGGCTACATTTCAGAGGAAGGCAATGGCAAACCACCTCTGAGTATTTATTGTCTAATAAAACCTTATGAAATTCATGGGGTCGCCATAAGCCGATGGGTGAATTGAAGTCAGGCACGAACACACACCAAGGTAAAAGGTGAGTTTTTAAAAAGCAGATTAAAGTGCTTTGGAATGCATTCCCTACAGATTTCCTGCTAATTGTCCAATGTCGTGTGAACTGATTGCAACGACTAGGGGGTTAGTATGTTTTTTTTTTTTTTAGACAAGCTCCTCAATTTGGCTTCAAGTTAAGATTGGACCAAAGTTTTAGGGGCCTCTCTAATTATGCTTAACAAGAGTTGTGCATTTCTAATTTACTGTGTGCTTTGGATACTATTTTATTGAGTTAAGTTGTCCAGTGTTGATTTATTATCTGCACCGCTGTGACCATTGTTGGTAGAGGGCAATATTTTATTTATTTATTTATACCCCCGCTCTTCAGCCACAAGGCTAAAGATATGAATATTTTAACATTTTTTTTTAAATCAACAAATCAATCACTCAGTTCACTGACTAGGCCAGATATCTTCCCTTCAGTTCTGCAGACCCAGAGAAACTAACAATTAAAGCCAAATACTCTTTCTGACATGGAAAAACAGTTACTACATACCCTCCAACTGTCTCGATTTGATCAGGGGCAGTCTTGACCAGTCCTTTGCCCACCTCACTTTTTTAGCTGCTTTTATAATGTCCTGGTTTCTCTCTCCTCCCACTTTTTCTCTTTGTCCTCAGCTCATTTCAACGGCTGCAAACAGAGTTCAAAGTACAAAAGCTTCAGCTGTTACACCATCTGTGCCCTTCTGAGAGTTGGAGGACCTAAAGATGGTAGTACATGCGCTGGTAACATCAAGATTGCACTTTTGCAATGCACTGTTCAGAAGCTTAAATTGGTTCAGAACACAGTGGCCAGATTGGTCACTGCTACATCCAGGAGTGATCATATTACACCAATATTAAAATCACTCCACTAGCTGCCAATTAGTTTCTGGGTAATGTACAAAATGTTGGTTTGGGTCCAGGTTACCTAGGGGATCGGCTCCTCCCATACAATCTGCCCCATACTCTCAGGTCTTCTGGCGGACATTTACTCCAGTCAGCCAGGACTAAACTGGCAACTGTCACCCAGAGGACTTTTTCATCAGCCACCCCTAGGCTGTGGAATTGCTTGCCGGAAGAGATTCGACAGCGGAATATGCTGTCTGAATTTAAAATAGCATGAAAGACCCATCAGGCCTATCCGGATGATTTTTAAATTGTGAATTTTAAACTGTGAATTTTAAGTATGGATTAATTGTTTTGTTATTTATTTTATTTATACGACAACGCAGAAAGAATCACAACCCGGAAACATCACCCAAGGAGACCTTCTGCTGTGCTTTCTGCAACCGGACTTGTTTATCTCGGATTGGCCTTTTCAGTCATCAGCGTGCTTGCATAAAGCGCAGGATGAGTCCTTCCTGAATCTTCGTTTGCAAAGAAAAGCCAGAGAGAGAGAGAGAGACTTTATGGTGACCTTTCCATCATTATTCAGCAAACTGCTGAAGTTTCTCCTAACTTGTGTGTTTTTCCCCATTAATAACTTCTGTTGTCTTGACCACAGCTTGCCTCTCCACCTTTCCATTCTCTTCATCCTGAGAGAACATGACGAGCGGCCTACAAGTGTGCTTCTCTCATTTGTTAGGCTCATAGAAGTGATAAACAATGTTCTTTAAGGCTTCACCTTATGTGAAGAGTTAGAGGCTCCTACAGAAGACATATCCAGTTGTGAGAAATGGTTGCCCACATCATAGTTCCCCAAACTGACTACACAACAGCTGGAGGGAACACGATATCCCGCATGGTGTCAAACGAAGAAAGGCTTTCGGTGGTGATGGCATCGGTACAGCCATTTTGGTTGCTTGCCACAAAACAAAATGAGATAGGCTGGCAGAGATTGGCAGCCATCTGCCCTTCCCTAGCAGATCCCTTCCCTCTCTGCATTGCTTCAGTTGCTGCAGGGAAGCCACATTTAGCTGTGTCCTTACAGAGGGCAATGGGCTGGTGGTTGGCACAGCCATCTTTCTCCAGGGTTCGTCTTATCTCCTGAGCAGGACTGATGAGCTGCCAAGACCAACTTTAGAAGTCTGCTACTGCAATTGCTGTTAAGTTGCAGCAGGAGATAAAGAGGTGCTAATAAAGCAGATCAGGTGAGAGAAAGGTCTTGGCAGGGCATGGTTGGCATCACACACACACACACACACACACACCAGTAGAAGAGATGACAGTATCATCACTGCTTGCCCTTTGTTTGTTTATTGACTTTATACCCCACATTTCTCCCAGGGTGGGATCCAAGGTGACGTCCAGTAATTTAAAACAGGATGAAGTTAAAATCTTATTTTTCAAAAGTTTAAAAAAGAATTAAATAATAAAATAGCAGTTAAAAAATGCTTAAAAGCACATTTAAAACATAATTACAAAGAAAAGTTAAAAATTACAACACAGCACACCATTTCACACACATGCTTTACTGCTCCGTTAACTTAAATCTCAAGGGCCTGCCTGAACAAAAAGCTCTGCTGATGGCAGAAAGAGAGCAGGGAAGGAGCCAAGAAGACTTCCCACGAAAGAGAGTTCCACAGCTTGGGAGCAGCCACAGAGGAGACTCTCTCCCGTGTCTAGATCAAGGGAAGTAATGGCGCCACTCTATTCTGCTTTGGTCAGACCTCACCTGGAATACTGTGTCCACTTCTGGGCACCACAATTCAGGAAGGATATTGAGAAGCTGGAACGTGTCCAGAGGAGGGTGACCAAAATGGTTAAAGGTCTGGAAGCCATGATGCCCTATGAGGAGCAGCTTAGGGAGCTGGGTATGTTTAGTCTGGAGAAGAGAAGGTGAAGAGGGGACATGATAGCCATGTTTAAATATTTGAAGGGATGTCATACTGAGGATGGAGCAAGCTTGATTTCTGCGGCTCCAGAGAACACGGAGCAATGGGTTCAAATTACAGGAAAAGAGATTCTATCAAACATTAGGAAGACCTTCCTGAAAGTAAGAGCTGTTCAGAAGTGGAATACACTGCCTGGGAATGTGGTGGAGTCTCCTTCTTTGCAAGTTTTTAAACAGAGGCTGGATGGCCATCTGTTGGGATTGCTTTGATTGTGTCTTCCTGCATGGCAGGGGTTGGACTGGATGGCCCTTGTGGTCTCTTCCAACTCTATTTTTGATTATTCTCTCTCTCTCTCTCTCTCTCTCTCTCTCTCTCTCTCACACACACACACACACACACACACACACACACACAGCCTTCACAGGTTCCCTCTGTGCCCCAACTTACTTGCCCTTGACATCTAAATGTCAGACCTTCCTAAACATGTGGGAGAAATAGAAGATCTATAAGGGAGCTATGAGGATCCCAAAAAATTAACTCTTATAAGGGAGATCCGAGAAATAAGGGAGAGTTGGTCAGTCCAGCTGTGGTAGAGAGTTACACTTGTTACCATCAAAGAGAGTGAAGGAGGCTCAAAACTGCCACAAAAACTAGGAAATGAATGTGACAAGCAGTTATTTCTGAATAGAAAGGCTTGGGAAGAAAGCTAGCCTCACATTTCTTCTCGTTCTCACTCACAGGTCTGGGTGTGATCCCTCTCTCAGCACATATTCAGAGGTGCTCTCATTTTTATTAGCCCTGGCCTGAGTCTTGGAAGAACAAAGAGGTTTCTGGGATTAAACTATGACTCACTTTAGAGCCTTTCCCATAGCTCCCATCTTTCCAGCAAGAAACCCAGCAGTGTGATAGGCATGTAGTTTCCTCAGAGCCCTTAAGAGCTGAGAAGGATTGGAGAGCTTCATCCTGAAGAGTCCCCTGAACCAGAGGTGCTGCCTTTGACATCAAATGAGAGGATGACATCCATACTTGGAGACTCGCAAGAGAATTTAACGGCTACTTTGAGTGTTGCCCCAGCAAGGCCGGTATATACCTCTCCCTCCCATATTTGGTTCTGCCCCAGTTTGAGGGCTGTCCTTGAATGTCCAACGACATGAGCACTGTAGGCCTTGGGCATCTTGACACGGAATCTCACCCAGCTTTTCTCTTGCAGGACTCCTGTTCTGGGCTGGAGGAGGACACAGCCCCTTCTCCATGAGCTGTAAACCTTGGGGAAGGGCAGCCATTGTGGGTTGGTGAAGCAGCGGATAACGTAATCACATACATGGGTGAATTCTTCACCTTCCCCGCTCTTCCCGTACAGGCCTACCCTATAGATCCCGGATTCAGGGAGAAGGACAGAGACACTCACCTTGTTCTCGAGCTGGGTGATCAACACATATCGTTCCATTGGGTATGTGTCATTTGCCACGTTGTCTTTGTCCAGAGTGGCAGTGACTTCGAAGCTTGGTTGGGTGCGGAAAGTGATATTGCACTGTCCTTTTTGGGTGTTGATAATGGGGGAGGTGTGGCTTGGGTTGGAGAGCCCCCTCCACTGGGAGCTAATTCCAGTCCCACAGTGCATACTGAGGCCTGATGGGAAGAGTTCATTCTGGTTGATGGGACCAGAGCAATGGATGAGGAAATTGGCTGTGTTCTTGAACTCACCTTCAGAGAGACCCTTGGTGAATACAGAGAGTCTGTAGTATCCCAGAAAAGGGCAAAGAACATGGCAACTAAGTTTTCCCTCTTCCGACTGAGAAACTAAGCACTTCCTGCTCAAAGCGTCATCTAAGTTTCGATGGACGAACTCGTAGGTCGCCAACAGTGGCCTGTGGGTCTTCAAAGCTAATGTTAGCATCCCCCTGGTGGCAAAGGTCAAAGCGTCATCCCAGTTGCACCCCTCAATGCCAAACTCTTTTGCCTTTGGATGTATCCCCCAAAAAGAGAAAGGGTTCTTTGGTAACAACTCTTTGCCGTTGGATTCTGAGCACTTGATCTGGTAGGAGCAGACCCAAGTATACGGCTTCCGGGAACCAGAAGGGCGAGCAAATATCTGCAGGTCAAAGAGGCCTTCAGTAGGTGGGAAGACTTTGAGGACCATCTTTTTCTCAGACATGGTCAGCATCCCGTGAGACTTGCCTAGGTCTTCTTTGTTGTCATCGTGGCAAATCTTCAAGAGCTGGTAAGTGAACTCAGTTGAATGGGTGCTTGCTAAAGAGACCGTTGTTTCCCCTTGGTCTGGAAAAAAGGTGGAATAAGGGACAGTCATTGGTTTGACCCACATTTTACTTCATGATACTATTGTATAACAAAGGATCACCTTGATGTCTCTTCAACAGGTGGCACCAAAACTGTGCAGCTTCCTACACAAGAAACAGGCTTCACAACCTTAATATTTAGGGCAGAGATGGACAACTGTGTGGGGTCAGAGGCCAACTTGTCAACCCCTAGACCTCTTTGTGGGCCACACCTCACCCCACATCAAGCCCAGATGCCTCCAGTTTCCTCTGTGGTTCTTCTCAAAATGGTGGCCAGAAGTGATGTCACCTCACTTCCTGATGCCATTTTGAGAAGAACTGCTACAAAATGGAGGTATTTGGGTGTAGTTTGGGTGTTTCTGCCTGTTTTTGCATTTGGGTGTATGCATGGCTTGAGGGTAAAATTTGTTGAAATATCTTGTCATAATTTTAAAAAGTTTTTGGGACTGAAGGGGCTGGGTGGCCTGCAGGGTCCACAAAAGTAGCCCTCAGTGCCATGTACAGTTTGTACAGTACACCACACTCCCAGGCAGTGCATTCCACTGCCGAAAAGCTCTTACTATCTGGAAGTTGTTCCTAGTGTTTAGGTGGAACCTCTTTTCCTGTAGTTTGAGTCCATTGCTCCATGTCCTACTCTCTGGAGCAGCAGAGGTCAATGGGATTTACCTTTGTGTCACATCACCACTCAGTAGTTGCGTTAATGTGTCTGCCCTAGTTGGAACTAACCAGCAGGCCATCATGTAACTCTCTGAGGGAAAAGTTACCTTTTGTTTCCTTATTGTAGAATTCTGGCACATGCCAGACATTTCCTGCACAAGACTCTTGTGTGAATCTGAGAAGATACAGATTTCTGGAAGTCTTTCTCTTTCTTTCTTGGCTCCCTTGGCTGTATCAATCTAGAAGTAATATGGTCTTCCATTTTTCTCAGCGTTATCACCTTTTCCAGTAAGTCACACCATCTCATGTTATGTCTGGTATGATTGCCTCAGTTTAGTCAATTTGAGTTCTAATGAGAATTCAGGCTTGGTTTGGTCTTGGACCCATTTATTTGTGTTTTTGGCAGTCCAGGGTATCTGCAGAACTTTCATCCAACACCACTTTTCAAATGAGTTATAGTTGGCCCTCCATATCCACAGGTTCTGCACCCACAGATTTAACCACAGCTCGAAAATATTCAGGGGTGGAGGAATGCCTCAAGGCAAACCTTGCTGTTCACCATTTTATATAAGGGACACCATTTTACTACACCATTGTATATAATGGGACTTCAGCATCCATGGATTTTGGTATCCATGGGGTGGTGGTTGTGGTCCTGGAACCAAACCCCAATGGATTTTGAGGGCCCACAGTAATGCTCTTCCTGTCAACTTACTTCACTGTCCACCTTTCACATCCAGACACAGAATTTGGAAATACGATGGCAAGGATAATTCTTGGTATTTAATTACATATCTTGAGGATCTTATCTAGTTCCTTCATAGCTGCTCTTCCAAGTGTTAGTCTTCTTATAATTTCTTGTTTATTGTCTCTGTTTTGATTAATGACTGAGCCAAGGTATAGAAAATCTTTAACTGTTTCAATAGTCTTTGTGATCCAGTTTAAAGTTATGTAAATAATCTGTGGTCATAAATTTTGTTTTCTTAATATTCAACTGTATCTATAATCTTCAATTGCATCCCGTCGCCCCGAGAGAGAGGCCATCTTGGTAAGTGCAATTAAATTGCTGAAGGCAGGCAGTGAAATCCAAAGTTTACCTTCTCTAGTCTTACCTGTTTGAAGCACAGATGTGTCTGGAGATTGGAGGCTGAGCTGCAGTTTAAAAAAATCTGGCGTTTTGTAGACTCTGTCTTCAAAAATCTCCAGTGGGATGGGGGGCTGGATGAGCTGCCATTCTGGTTCATCGGGCCAGTGACTCTGGACAAAATCTTCTGGATCAGTTAGGAAGAAAAAATCATCAGGCCTAGGAAAGAGGGTGGGAAAACCAGAACGCAGAATAAAGTTCTTATCTGCTACATTTAGCAACTATGTTCCTGACTCCAAAATGGTTCCAAAGGCTGGAGTTGACATAATGGGGTTGATCTATTATCTGCTTTGATTTATGACATGCTTACCTGTGTTTTCTTGTCCCCCCTTTATCATGTAAGGTGATTGTTTTATTGCAAATTCATTTTTAAATGAGCTTTTAAGGAAATGAAATTAAGATAATTTTTAACTTATTAAATTTTAAAGTAAATACGATTATCATTTTTAAATCTCATCCTTTATCTGAAGATATCAGATACGCTCACTTAAAAAGAATAACTTTCAAACAATTCAAACATTTAAAGTAATTCAACATCACTGAAGAACAAAGGGGCAAACCAATGAAGTGGAAGAGAAAACCCACCATCCCATTGCAATATTCAAAGTGACATTTTAGTCCACCCTATTCTAAACTTTATATTTCTCTGCCTACATATTGAAAACACACCAAGAAGTGCGCTCTCACACTCCCTCTTGTTCCAAACTTGTTCCACATAATATGATTAGATGTTACAAATGCCACAGTGATTCCATTATTTAGTATTGCCAGAAAGCGACAAGTCCATAATGCCTCTAATGGATAATAATTTAACATGGTTAATAATTTTTTTTTGGGCGAGTCATTATTTACTTTAAGTCTAAAAAAAAAAAGGAACGAGGAGGCTTGAGTAATTACATATAGAGCTACATAATGAATCCACCAAGGAGCGAGAGAGTAATCATTTTATCAAAGGGTGACCCAGATAGCTAATGAACGCAGGGGAGGAAATCAGGGGTGTTGGCGGCCGGAGGATGGGGAGATGTTCTTGCCTGTTGGTCAGCTCAATCTGGAGCTCTTTGCAAATGCAGGAAGCCTGCGAGCTGGGTGGTTGACTAACACCCACAGCATGGATGTATCACCATATCAGCCAACTCTTCATTGATAGGGCATGAAGAGAAGCTGCTAAATAGGGACATGATAAAAGGCTTATAAAATTATGAGCAAAGCAGGACAACGTTTGTAGGTAGAAATGATCCTCTCACCTCTTGCCTAGAAACGCAAAGTGCTGGTTATGACCTTTAAAGCCCTACACGGCTCAGGTCCAGATTATTTGAAGGACTGTATTCTCCCATATGAACCAGCTCACACTCTTCAATCTGTTGGGGAGGCCCTTCTCTCTGTCCCACAGCCCTCAAAGGTACATCTTATGGGAACACTGGAGAGGACATTCTCAGTGGCTGCCCCCAGCTTCTGGCATTCCCTTCCCAGAGAAGTCAGATTGGCACCCTCCCTGTCCTCCTTCCTGAGCCAAGTAAAACTTTCTTGTTTTGACAGTCATTTATCAGTCTCTGCTATTGGCTGTGCTGGTGTGTGTATATGTGTGTGTGTGTGTTTAAAACAAGCTTGCTCCATCCTCAGTATGACATCCCTTCAAATATTTAAACATGGCTATCATGTCCCCTCTCAACCTTCTCTTCTCCAGGCTAAACATACCTAGCTCCCTAAGCCGCTCCTCATAGGGAATGGTTTCCAGACCGTTAACCATTCCAGCTTCTCAATATCCTTCTGGAAATGTGGTGCCCAGAACTGGACACAGTGTCCCAGGTGAGGTCTGACCAAAGTAGAATAGAGTGGCACTATTACTTCCCTTGATCTAGACACTATACTCCTATTAATGCAGCCTAGAATCACATTGGCTTTTTTAGCTGATGCATCACACTGATGACTCACATTCAGCTTGTGGTCCACTAAGACTTGTAGAAGGGTAGATTTAGTAGATGCTACTAGTCAAGATAAATCAATGGCACCTCCAGCATTGGTGGCAGTCTCTTCTGAAAACCAGAAAAAACAACAGTGGAGGAGGACTTGCCTTCATATCCTGCTAGTCCCTTTCTGGAGGCATTTGGTTGACAATGGATGGAGAAGAGATGATGGGTTTGGCCCATGGAGGCCAGTGGCTCAATTAGGCCTGAAAAACTGAGGGTCATTAAAAAAAATTTTTTTTTTAAATGTATGCTGGTTTTATAGGAATTTGGTGTTCTAAATCCAAAAATGACCTCAGATTTGCTCCATCATGTACAGGTTTTTTTCACAACTTGCTCTGACATTTTCAGGTTGCAATATGTGACTGAATGAAATTAGTATTGTAATTAGTAATGAAATTGGTGAACAAACTGTGCATGGTATGACATTTTTATTGTGTGTGTTTTTTAAATTCAGCACCCAAAAATACATTAAAAACATTGCAAACAGTTTTTTCATCACAGGCCTGTGAAACGCTGCATTCTCTCTAAACAGACTCACCACCTTGGATAAGCTCCTTTAAATTCCGACTGAAACCCAGAGCAGATGTGCTGCCCCAAAGGACAGAGACACCCTGTATCCCAAGATTTACTTTACTGCGGCTAATAGAGTTTAAATTTTACTGTCCTTTGGGTCCCCACACTGCCAGGAAGCGGAATGGCCACAGTCTGCATGGAGATCCCTCCAAACCAACTGAACAACATCTGATACAAAATGTAGGTCTGTGACTTGAACAACATCACGTTTCTTCTCCTGTCGGATTTTTTTAAAAACATATTTTCCCTGATGAAGAAGCCGGTGGAGCTTTGAAAGCTTGTGTGATGTTTTTTGTGCATTTTGGTTAGCCAATAAAGGTATTGCTCCTTTGTGGATTTTGGATTTTGTTATATTTTGCTGGCCAGCTAACACGACTACCCCTGATTATGTTCCACTGATACCAGAGTCCCCTAAATGGATCCAGCATCCTAGAGAATCTCCTTTAAAGTTCAGAGCAGATTCATTATTCTAGCCTCCACTAGATTAAATGGACCACCCATTCAGCCAGCTGGTTCTTACACTCTCAGTAGGTGAGGTTTAGAACTGAGCAAGAGAGAGAGTTTACCTGGGGACGAACCGTTTGTTTTCCACATCCACAAGGCCAGCTCCCCAGCAGGCATCCAAAAGGAACCACTGGTCTTCTAGCTTCACTGCATTCCACATATGGTTGGATTTCTTTTGTAGGACGCTTTGGCCTTGGCTGTATCCAGCCCCTCTGCCATGCCCTGAAACATCAACGCAGGCCAAGCCTGCTTCCCTTTAAGATATAAATGAGAAAAGCTGATGGTGGGTGTAACTGCGAAACAAACCAATGCACAGTGGATAGCATTCACTATGGTGACCTATCCTGGCCTTCAGGGAGGTATGGTTGGATGATGTCATTTTTCTACGGCCGGTGGCTGAAGCATAGCTAGCCATCACCTGGATACCACCACCCCTACACCCCCATCATGTGTCGGTGTGTGAGGATGCCTTGGCACCAAGTGTGCAGGGAGGAAGGAGAGCACTTTGTGATGCCTGATAAGACTTTTACACTGCCAGTGTGATGCAGGATCTTGTCTCTTGCTTGTTCTAGTCACCCATGGAGTTTAAGCAATTAAACTGATGATATGTTGGCTCTCTATCCTGACCAAAAAGGCAAGTTGTGATGGATTAGAACAAAAACAAAACACATACTTGCACATTTCACGATAAAGATGGGCATATCCGGAGCACACACCTCTCCCAGTCTGGAGGACCTGTTCAGGGGTGTGGATCTTCTCTGATAACCCCAGGAAGCCATCAACATCATATTCTGTATGAGAGGGAAGCCATGCACTGTTACTTTTTTAGCCATAAGCATCAATGATTTTTGCTATGTTTTAAGGCCTGAAGCTCTTATAAGTATGGATGTAGACTCCTCAGACAGCTAAAAGATGCAGGCATTACTGTTCTGTAATTCCTTCCCTGTCCAAGGCTACAGGGTGATGATTCTAGACTTCCCAGACACACAACAGAAAACCTGAGATGGAGTATCTAGGAGATTCTAACAAACTTGGCCTGGATGAGGAGTGGATCTGTCATGAATGTTACATCTTTCTGTGCTGGAAATAGGAAACAAGTCATCTTGGCTTTACCTGGGCTTCTTCTTCATCAGATTTACAGATGATGCGAAACTGGGAGGGGTAACTAACATTGGAAAATAGGAACAGAATTCAAAAGGACTTTGATAAACAAACAACAACAACAAAAATCTGGGCTGAAATTAATAAAATTAAATCCAACTGAGATAAATGCAAAATTCTACATTTAAGCCACAAAAACCAAATCATGTAGGGATACTTGGCTCAGCAGTACTACATGTGAAAAAAGGACCTTGGAATTATTGTTGATCATAAATTGAACATAAGCCATCAGTGTGATGCTGCAGCAAGGAAAGCAAATGCTATTTTAGCCTGCATTAATAGAAACATAGTTTCCAAGTCAAGGGAAGTAATAGTTCCAATATATTCTGCACTGGTCAGACCTCATCTGGAGTACTGCATTCAGCTCTGGACACCTGATTTTAAGAAGGATATAGACATGTTTGAGCATGTTCAGAGAAGGGCAACAAGGATGATAAGAGGTATGGAGAACAAAACATATAAGAAGAGGCTGAAGGAGAGCAGGGCATGTTCAGCTTGGTGAAGAGAAGACGGAGAGGTAACATGATTGCACTTTTTAAATACTTCAAGGTCTGCCACGGGGAGGAGGAGGCAGGCTTGTTTTCTGCTCCGCCAAGGGTAGGACCAGGTCTAATGGTTTGAAGTTACAGGAGGGTAGATTTCGATTGAACATTAGAAGGAACTTCTTGACAGTGAGAGCAATTCAGCAATGCCTAGAGAGGTGGTGGGGTCTCCTCCAAATGTTTTCAGAAAGTGTCTGGACAGCTACCTGCTGGAGATGCTCTAGCTACAGAGCCTGAATTGGACCTGATGGCTCATAGGGCCCTTTCCAATTGTATGACTGTATGGTTCTGTGAGTTTTCCCTTAGCATCCCATGAGAAGCCTGTTGACTTGAAAGCTGTATCTGCACTACACAGTGATACAAATTCCATATCACTTTAGCTATCCAGGTTCTCTACTTTGGGGAGAAACTTGGAATGTACCTTGCACCCTTGTTCCAAAGACTTCTTTTCATCTCATGATGAGGACAGGCACAAAGGCTGCAATCTTGTATGGCTCAGCATAGCATAGGAGGTCCCCATGGGGATCTATACTAGGCTGAGTCATACACTATCACTACTTGACTTACTGAACAGCCTCTGAAGCTGCCCCATCTGCACAACCATTCCCTGCTTCATTGAGAGCAGGCAGGAACACAGATGTGTCTGGCTACATGGTCGTAGCTAGGCAAAAAACGATTACAGCAGTGCTTAGTATCACGTCTGGCTACCAGCCTTTCTCAGCCTTTTTAGCCTGGAGGAACCCTTGAAATAATTTCCAGGTCTCAGGGAACCCCTGCTTAAACATTATTCTATGTACTGCTATTGCTTTCCCCCCACAATCACAATATCTTGAGGAACCTCTAGTAACCCCTTGGGGAACCCTGGTTGAGAAACAGTGATTGTAGCCAGATGCAATCCTACCTACTCTCTATGAAGGACAAAATGGCCATATAGGGAATTTCAGGGGCTGCTCAGTGAGTTGAGAAGGGGATTTGAGTGCTACAAAAAGAGGGAGGGAGGGAATACCAGCCCCTGTAGTACCCCCCAAAAGATATCCAGATGTGTAAAAGAAACTTATGTGAGCACAGGTCTCTAACAGGATGCCTACCATGGCCTGCTTTTCTCTTTGATTCAGCCAAAAGAGTAATTAAAAAACCATACACTTACCAATATTGTGGCATAGCCATACCCATATAGCTCGTGCCTTCTCCAGATGACTCTTGGCCCACTTAGTAATCAGTGGGACAATGGTTTGGATGGACATCAGACCTGGTTTGGGCTTCAGCTAGTAAAGACAGAGGTAGGATTTGGGACAATCAGCATAGGTGCATTTCCAGAACCATTTTTGTACACCATTGTCATTCACATTTGTTCACATTTGTAGAGAGCAACCTTCTCAAAATGGGTTACCTCCAGCTCCCATCATCCCTAGCTGCTCTGGCCAACGGAGCTGTAGTCCAACACACAGGGGTAGCTTTCATGTCCATGGGGTACTGAATCTGCTCTTCGTTTTAGCCCCAAATTTAAGGGTGGTTTGCCGTTATGTTAAATTGACCTAGTGAACTCCAACTTATGGCAACTCTATCATTGGGTTCTCTTCACAAGATTTCTTACAAGGTGATGTGCAATTTGCTGTCCTCTGAGGCTGAGAGAGTGTAACTCACCCAAAGTCATCCCAGCGGTTTCCATGGCTTAGTGGGCATTTGAACCCTGGTCTCTTGGAATCTTAGTCCAACAACTAAACCACTACATCACACTGGCTGGTTGCTATCCAGGTGCTGAAACTTACTTCCCCAAACAGGCCTGGAACCTTAATTACTGTCTCACTGACCAAAAAGATGCTAATGCCAACAGCTTGAGGTTGAGGGAGGGTGATCTAATGTCATCTTGGCGACTAGACCAGGCCTAGGATGGAGCTAGTTAGGCATGTCATAGAATCATAGAGTTAGAAGAGACCACAAGGGCCATCTAGTCCAACCCCCTGCCCTGCAGGAATGCATAATCAAAGCATTCCCAACAGATAGCCATCCAGCCTCTGTTTAAAAACCTCCAAAGAAGGAGACACCACCACACTCCAAGGCAGCACATTCCACAGTTGAATAGCTCTTACTGTTGAAAAGTTCTTCCTAATGCTTAGGTGGACTCTCTTTTCCTGCAGTGTGAGTCCATTGCTCCGTGTCCTAGTCCCTGGAGCAGCAGAAAACAAGCTTGTTCCATCCTCAATATAACATCCCTTCAAATATTTAAACATGCCTATCATGTCCCTTCTGAACCTTCTCTTCTCCAAGCTAAACATACCCAGCTCCCTAAACTGCTCCTCATAGGGCATGGCTTCCAGACCTCCCACCATTTTGGTCACCCTCCTCTGGATACATTCCAGCTTGTCCCACAGCCTCTGGCTAGAGAAGCCCACAAGCAGGACTCCAAGGCAAAAGTCCCTTCTGACTGATCTGTTCAATGGCACAGTACCTCAGAACATGGAAATGGTGGTTGATGCCCACAGAGGCTGGTGCAGAAGAGGGCAGAGTCCAGCAGAGGTTTCAGTGGTGGTGGAGCTAATGCCCTTCAGCCTCCTAAACTCTCTCCTCCTTGAGCACCCATTGTTAGTTGGCAAGTGGGTTGGAGGTCACAAGCACTGGTGGCTGCAGGTTCTGATGCCAGTGGGGTGATGAATCCGCTCCATACTTTAGTCAGAACTTTAAAGGAGCATTCCAAGGTGCTAAACCTATTTGGGTAGGGGATAGGGCTTGGCACCTTGGATAGCTCCTTTAAAGTTCAGACCAAAGCTTGGAAAAGGTTTGCTACCCCATCGATATTAACTAGGTGCCTCTAGTTAGGTGGGCATTGCCAATCTGACCAGATAGTAGCCCCCCCCCCCGGAACCCAGAAGGTTTGCCTTCCAACCTTGGCCCTGCTGATTGGGAGAGAGTTTTAAATCTCTGCTTAAAAACTTCTACCTATTGCTGTGGGAAACTACCTGCAGCTCTATTTAGATATGTCTGTGTCAGACCTTTCAGGTATGATGAGGTTGGTGACTATTTCACTCACCTGCTCACTCACATGAAGAACATGGGCATCGAGCTGTCTGAAAACCTCTGGGCTGGGAAAGAGGTCTCTCCATGTTTTCCTCTGAGTTGTTTCAAGCCTGGTGGAGGCAGGGGGCCAAGATCTTCCTTTCATGCATCCAACTCGTGCTTTGGAAGGTCTAGGGTGAGAATCCAGCACCTTGTGTTGCACCTCAGTGGCCTTTTTGGAGTCTGATATCCAAGGCACTACTTTGTTGTTGCTGTCATCAGCTTTCTTGGCCCAAAACAGAAATGTGTCCTTATTCAGGATATTTTTGGGGGCATTTCTGGTCATTTTGGAAGGTAAGATTTCTTGGGGTTCTTGGCTGAAGCAACTCAATTGTTTCTTCCTGCCATTTTGTTCAGTATGTTTTTCACAGGGGTGCCCCACAGACCAGCTGTGGAAACCTTCAGAAGCGCTTCCTCCCTTGGGAACATTGCCATTGCAGAGATCTGTCATATGGCTCTCTTGAGCAAGAGACAAAATGGTGTCCCTTTGTGGTGATGTTATTTCCCATCTCTGGTTCAAGTTCTGTACATGTCCAACTCTTTTTATGTCAGGAAACTGAGAGTGGAAATTACTGTTTGTTGATGATGGGCTCATGAAGGGCATTTTGATATCCTTCTTGGGCTGGGAGATTTTGATGTGGTTGTTGTCTGGTTTCATCCTTCCCAACTGCAAATGGGATATGATAGACTCATAGTATTGGAAGGGACTCCAAAGGTCATCTAGTCTGACACACACACCCTATTTCTGCAGGTATCCACCACTAAAGTGTCCCTGAGAACTAAACATCCAACCACTGTTTTAAGAATCTCCAGCAGAGTCCACCACCTTCCAAAGGTTTGACTTCAGTGTTGAGGAGCAATAACCATCAAGAAGTTTTTCCTAATGCTTAGGCTTGTAATTTCAAACCCTTTGGCTTAAGTCCTACCTTCTGAAACAGTAGAAAACAAGCTCACTCTATCTTCTGTGTGACAGCTCATTAGATACTTACAGATGCCATTGTGAGAGTTTCTACTTTTCCCCACCTCTTTCACCAAATGTGAGGACCTCATCCTGCTATGGTATCAAATTGGGGACCTTCTAGATGTCCTGGTGGTTCCTGTGTGAGACTTTATTCATCTAATTTCCCACATACACACCCTTTGAGTCACTGAGCCACCACAAATATGTTTGAGCTCAAGCGTTCCAATAATTCTTATGTAGCATTCTAAGATGCACAAGCATATACAGTTGTCCCTTCATATTCGCTGGGATGGAGCACCACCGCAAAAGTGAAAAAAACAGCAAATAAGTTAAGCCCAGCTCCCAACATGCATATTACACTACAGTATTGTAGACTCCTCTCCTGCCAACAGGACTGCCAATACCTGCCACCACACAACTCCAGGTTGCTTTCTTACCTTGCACCAAAACAGCACTGCCTATTTAAAACAGTAAGGTTTAAAGTAACAGGCAGTGATGTTTTGGTGCAAGGTAAGAAAGCAAGCTGGAGTTGTGTTGTTGGCAAGACAGGGGGAGAGGGGAGGAGGGTGGGCTCTTGGAGTTTGAGCTAGTTGAGCAGCAGCTACAAACCGCAAATATGCAAAACTGCAAATATGAAATATGCAAATATGAAGGGACAACTGTAATACAAAAATGTATTGAACAGAAGCTCAATATAAAGTTAACAATTACTTATTTAAAACATTTAAATCCCAACCAGTCCTAACTAACTGATTAACTCACATTTCTCATTCACATTCCTCGCTTCAATGCTAATTTCTCTCATTCTCTCTGTAACTGACCTGAATCTAACTACTGTAATTTCTATCTCTGACCCTGACATACTCTCCTAACATCTCTAACTCCTATTCCTAACGCTCCCTCTCTAACTGCCATACACACTTGCCTTTTAAAACATCCTTTCAAACATTCAGCCAATCACCAGTCATTCCCAATATTTCATACTCTCGCCCCTCCCTACAGATCCTTACCTTACTATATATACAGGATTTTACATAACATCCATAACCATATTTTACCTTAATTTCTCTAGTATACCTGCAACAACATTTAAAAATCCATATAATCACAGCTCTGTCTCAGTCCTCCCTACTCCAGACTGAATATAGCCTACTCCATCATTCTTTGTAGGGTTTGACTTCCAGGTCATTTACCATCTTGGTCATCATCCTCTGGGTAGTACAAAGAGGGACAATTAATTCATGCTCTGTCTGTCTGTCTGTCTGTCTGTCTCTCTTACACACACATACGCACACACACAAATCTCAGTAGCATCTGGGAGCTTCCATGTCACAATGAGAGTGAATCCACACTGACATTTAGTCCTAACTTTTCTATTCTAGGAGCTATTCAAGATGCTGAATCTATTTGGGGAACAGGATTCAATACCCTAGACAGATCTTTTGAAGTTTGGACTAAAACTCAGAGTGGTTTCACCATTCCCACTGACATAGAAGTCCTCAGCCCCCACCCACTCACCCACAGATGAAATATTTACCTGGTCCAAGCGCCTTGTTTTCGAGAACTGTGCCCC
The DNA here is from genome assembly GCA_030847615.1 of Gambelia wislizenii. Classification (NCBI taxonomy): domain Eukaryota; kingdom Metazoa; phylum Chordata; class Lepidosauria; order Squamata; family Crotaphytidae; genus Gambelia; species Gambelia wislizenii. The sequence goes on from JAUMIR010000005.1 coordinate 6,977,294, forward strand.
AACGAAGAAGTCGTTGATGAAACAGAATTCAGTCTAGAACATGATTCAGTTCCTGTAGCCAATTGGGAGGGCTGTAGGGAATTGCAAAATTGAAAACAAAGAAACAGTGTAGAAGGGCACTGGGATGAATAGGTATCGCCACTGGCTGAAGAGCCTATAGTCATGTAAGCTGAGGTGTTGTAGAAAGAAAGTTTTATCAGTTGGGCGTGGCCATTTTGTGGTCACTGATGGTGTTGTTCACTGTGGTTTGAAGTGTCCTTTCCACTATTGGTTTTGCAGTGGACACAGTGGCATAGAATCATAGACTCATAGAGCTGGAAGAGATCACAAGGGCCATCTAGTCCAACTCCATTCTGCCATGCAGGAATACACAATCAAAGCACTTCCGACAGATGGCCATCCAGCCTCTGTTTAAAAACCTCGAAAGAAGGAGACTCCAACACACTTCTAGGTAGTGCTTTCAGTAAGTAGCTCTCATGTCAGTGGAGCAGTGAATCTGCTCCTGATTTTAGTCTGAACTTTAAAGGACCTAGATGCTGATCCTATTTGGTGGGGGGGGGGATAGGCCTTTGCACCTTGGATAATTCCATTAAAGTTTGGAGTAAAAATAGTTTGGAGTAGATTCACCATTCCACTGACATGGCAGGCAACAGGTGCCTCTTGGGAGAGGAGCCCAAGATTTTGATTGGGATATTGGGAGGACAGAGTGTTGCAACCTCTCCCCTGTCCCACTCCCATCTTCGTAAAGAAAGGTCCATATAGACTCCAGTTGCTTGCTCAGAGAATAAACTTTCATGCAAGAATAGGGATGAGTGATTCTCCCCCACCCCCCGCCAGTGCATTTTTGCAGAACATACTAAAATCCACAAATTTCTTTGTATTAGGATCAGGCTCTCCTGCTTTCCTTTATTTAAGAGCAAAACTCCCCAGCAATATCACATTATCCTAACTGTGACTAATAAAAGTGCATTGTGCTCCTGAGATGAGCAGTGTTGCTATAGGCCTCAATTAGGGGTTGGAGTTGGGGAGCAGAGCCTTGGAAAAGGAACGTTATTAAGAGGATCTAGTCACTTTATTCATTACACTGATTACCCAACAGATCATTACATGGTACTCTTAACTTACTGATACAGTCCAGAAAAGTATCTCACTGAGTTACTCAGTACAAACACAGTGTTATTAATGTTGTGCTATTGTTCTCTACTTCCCCCAAGTGGCCAATTATGATATTGCACCTCAGAAATTAAGGGAGAAAAATGCAAAATACTGGCTATAGCACATGATAGTATTTCATGTGATCCCTCCCCGAAAGGTTATAACAGGCAGTCAGTCCGTTTCCATTCCACTGAAAAGTAGTGAGTTGCATCCATGGTCATTAAAGGCAAAACAACAAACAAAAAAAGTAACTCCACTCCAGCTAATGACTGCGGAAAAATAATTAGTTATGAAATTAAGTTATTAGGCAATCAGCTGCTTCACATCTCAGGAGGGGCGGGCTCCAACTGCAATATAGGAATAATACATAAAAATCTGAAATCCTTTTTACAGGGAACTTATCTGGTCCCTGAGTAAAAGGAGATGGGGCAATGGTACATTTGGAAGTGAAAATCCCCATCATCACAGGCCTTAAAGTGACACCCCCAAGGAGGGTCCTGTATTGCAGGTATTTATTTGTTGTTGTGTGCCTTCAAGTCATTTCCAATTTATGGCAACACACTCTCAGAAAACTCTGTGATAGGTTCACACCTATCACAGAGTTTTTTGAGGGCTGAGAGTGAGTGACTTGCCGAAGGTCACCCAGTGGATTTTCATGGCCAAATGGAGATTAGAACCCGGGTCTCCAGAGTGTTTGGGAAGGGAATTGAACAACTGAGGCCAAATGCCACACTCAAACCATTGCTGGCTCCTTGAGATAGCAGGGGGTGGTATTTATATCAGTTTTTAATCTTCACCAGGAGCTGGTCTTTTGTAAAGCTAATGGGTCTTGATTTCCCATTTGAGACCAACCCATTTCTTTTTTCTTTTTATTTTTTGGATTACAACGGAGATCATTCATTAGAAAACATTGCTTCTTCATCCACGTTGGGGATGGCAGCTAAACTCAGAGAGAAAAGGGGTATCCAAAGGGATGGTGTATGATGTTTTTATAGTCATAAAGCCCTGGGGCTTTTGACTCTGCAAACCTGGTTTCTGCTACCCGAGCAATCTGGGTGGGGGCAGCAATCTGGGAGTGAGTGGCATGGGCTGACCGGCATTCGCAGAAAGGTCTCTGGAATGGAAAACCAGTAGTTGACCTTATCTATTTGCTGAAAGCTTTCTGGCTCTCTGCTGAAGCTTTATGAAGAGCACAGCATGGTTGGTGAGGATTCTGATGCTCTTCTGTCTTAAGCGAGTAGACACATAAGGTCGACACTTTATTATAGTAGGGGGGATGTGGGTGGGGTGCTGGTGTGAGATTTCTTTTGCCAAGTGAGTTGGCAGTGGTTGAAACACCAGGGTGGGAGATGCCCATCTACAAACCGTAATGCACGCTGCCCCTGAATTCCATGCCAAAGCTTGGGAATGTTCCTGCTTTGGATTAAAACTCCCAGTATCCCCAGTGCCTATGCTGGGTGGGGATTCTGGGAGCTGTAGTCTAAAAAAGTAACCATTCCCAACCTCTCGTTCCTTCACAAAAACAAGGAAAGTTATCATTGTAAAATTCCTTTTAAAAAAATATTCTTAGTCTTTCTTTGTGCACAGAATTGCTATCCTGCCTTTTTTGCCAAATGGACCAAAGCCAGCTGCTTATGAAAAACACTTGAACATGACAGCCAACAGCAAAATTAAAAATAGCACTAGAAAGAAACCAATTAAAACCTCAAATAAAACAACATTAAAAGCATTTGAAAACGATTTCCGGTACAATGAAAACTTTATATTCTGTTTCTGTATCTTCAAAGCCCTTCCTGGACATTATCAAAACAGTTCTTACAACAGACCCATGAGGAGGTCCAGTATTATAATATGAGTGGATGGGTGGGTATGAAGAGACAGTTGCGGCAGCTGGCAGGTCCCTTTGTAATTGGGGCAGTGAATCCATTCCAGATTTTCATGTAGACATCTAAGAAGCTATCCAAGGCGCTGAACTTATTTTGAAAGTAGGATTCAGCACTTTGGATAGTTCCTTTAATGTTTGGATGACAGCCCAGAGAGGATTCTCTGCCCCCATTGACAAGGATGCTACCACTGGGGGCAGATGATAAAACTGTGACAGATATGAGATTCTAAATGGTGGCTCCTACCTCAGGTTTATCTTTAGACACTCGACTATACCACCACAAGAAATCCCCATGGATTGTGTATCTTTATTATTATTTTGTTTTTTAAAATGTATAATTCATCAAAGGCACACTGTTGGGGGATGATGAGAGCTGCAGTCCAAGACACTGGAAGTTGGGAAAGGCTGGAGCAGAGAGTATTGCTCATGCCTAAACTTGCTTAATAGGAACTCAATTTTTCTTTATTTTTTTATTATAATTTTTATGCTGTTACATTCAACTTTACATATTTGATATAGCATTATCTTTCTGAAGTCTTAAAAACAATGTAACTTATTACAGGATAATAAAATTTAAATGAAAATATTAATAGTTAGCTTATTACATAAACAAATTCCCCATCATATTACACGTATTTTTAAAATTCTCTAACATCTCGTATCTACCATCTTCTTTTTTATACATAATTTTAGAATCCTTTAACCTTTATTCCATTTCCCCTACCCATACCTCCCTGATCTTCCAAACTTTTTTCCTTCGAACTTATATTTACAGAGTGCCTATAACTTGAATTGATCTGAATTCTGCTAATCTAAGCAGAACCTTAATGGCAACTTGGACCTGCCCGTTTCTGAATTTGTGTTATTCTACAAAACTTTCCATAGGTCCAAGTTGGCCAGATTTTTCCATTTCATTTCATTAATAGGAACTCAATTTTTCTTTAGGCTGTTTTCGTGTGTGTGTGTTTGTGTGTCCACTTTAACTGTGATGGCTACATCCTATGGAGGTCTTCAAACAGAGGCTGGATGGCCATCTGTCAGGGATGCTTTGATCGTGATTTCCTGCGTGGCAGGGGGTTGGACTGGATGGCCCTCGTGGTCTCTTCCAACTCTGCAATTCTATGATTCTGTAGAATCCTGGGATTTGTCGTTTGATGAGACACTAGAACTCTCTAGCTGAGAATTCTAAATGCCCCTCCCAAAAACTGCAAATCCCAGGATTCCATTAGTTGGAACCATGGCAGTTAAAGTTGAATCATAACTCTATACCGGTGTAATGTGAAAGGGATCCGGATCTGAAAGTGTAACTTTCCCAAGCTCTGGTCCACAGAGAATGTGCTTGAAGGTTTCCATGTCTCTTTTGCTATTTCCTTTCTGGGCTTCCATGTTCGGAGTTGCTGCACAGAGCAGAGCCACTCCTGTTAAAAGTCTTTTGCACACTCTAGTGATGAAAAAGAATACTTGCTAATTTTCTTGTCCACAGTTAGAACGGGCATCTTAACTGGTTGCAACATGCTGTTGGGGAAATGGCCAACAGATTTTTTCCCCCACGTTTTGAAACTTGCTTGCAATAATTTATGTATCCCATTACTTCTATGCAAAAAATTATGTAAGTAGTGTAGTCAGCACAAACAAGTGTAACGTTTTCTGAGCAAAACCCTTGTTCTTTTTTTTTCTGGGCAAACACAAGTTTTTTGTGGAAACAATGTTTTTGCACAAAAGAAGTCCCAAGTTGCAAAAAGAAAAAAAAATAATTGGAAAAGATTTTTTAAAAAATACCCCTCCTAATCACACCAGCAGCCAGAAAACGTTTGAAAGCATTCCTTCATGCATGCAATATTGAAATAAGCACACATTTAAATCCCTAACACACAGGAGAGCTTAGGAAAACTACCATTTTGGACAACAACTCCCAGAATCCATTGGTCACACTGGCTGAGACCTTTTGGGAGTTGTTCACAACTGAAGGTCCAAAATACCCTAAAGTCATCAGATCACATCTGATTTTGGAAGCTAAGCAGTGTCAGACCCAGTTAGTACTTGGATGGGAGACCATCAACAAATGCCAGCTGCTGGAGGTTCTATTTCAGAGGAAGGAACTGGCAAAACCACCTCTGAGGATTCCTTGCCTAAGAAAACCCTCTGAAATTCATGGCATCGCTATAGGGTAACAGGTGATTTGAAGGCACACACACACGCATGAAGAAAAAAAAGTTTACCTGAGCGTACACCCAGACTTACATAAAAATATGCAATAGGAAGGGTCCTTCTGTCTTACCTCCTAGTTTCCTGCTTAGATGCCCTGAGGAATTTTGTTTCTGGCTGCTCTCTCTTGGAAACAGGATACCGGTCCAGATGGAGTTGCAATCTAGTTTATTGGATCTCTCTTTGTGGGGTGTGCTTTCCATACAGACAGCAACAGGCACTGTGCCTTTGCTGAGGCCAGGCAAAACACAAGGTCCTTGCGGATGCCCCTTTATGTATCCAGCCTTCCTCCCTCCGGGGCCTTGGCCGTCCTGAGCTTCACCTCCTCAGTGCCAATGGATCTAAAAATATTACAAAGCACCGAAGAACAAAGTACTCCAAGGGACTGATAGCAGCAAGATTATTTTTTGAAAATATTATCAGGAGCTGACATTCAAAGGTGCAACGGCTCCCTGCAAATGATCAATGGACACTACAGAATCCAGAAAAGGAGTTGAAATTTTCCATTGGAGGGCAGTGGGGAACGGAGGGCGGGGAGGTCTGTATATTACATTTTGTACTTTTGAGTTGTAAGCTGGGATGCTGCTGGGTTTTTGGACCTAGGATGGAGACAGTGGGGACTTACAGCTCTCATATCAATGCAAGAAACTAGAGACATGCCCTAGGATGTTTAAAAGATAGTTATTTTATTAGTAAAAAAGACCAACATATTTTGGACTGCATTTACTCCTAAGACCTTTTTCAAGGGCCCTATGCAGTCATAAAAGGGCAACACATAAATACACAGTGTAACAACATACCCCTCCCCGCAACTGTTCTGCTTTGGCAACGTCATACCCTGCTTCCAGAACTTGGAAATGGACTCTGAGTCAGAGACTGAAACAGTGGACATGCCAGGATCTGATGAACCAGAGCAGGAGGACGTTCCAGAGCCACAGGCCTCAGAGACAGGCAATAGTGCAGTACAGTAGGACCCCCATATCTGCTGGGGATTGGTTCCGGGTGTGTGTGTGGATACTGAAAACCGTGGATAATAGCGAACACCATTGAAAATAATGGGACTTCCAGTTTAAAATACCACAGAGTTGTCTTGGAGGACCTAGAAAATGGCTAGAGAGGATGCATTTTCTAGGAAGACTCTATGGTAGGTGTGATGTTTTGTGTCCCGTGGATAATTGAATCCATGGATAATGAATCAGTGGATACGGGAGTCCTACTGTACCAGCTCTGGCAGAGGGTCCTGCCCCTTCAGATACAGAGGACAACTTACCAATATCTACCTTCACAGCACTGAGACAACAAAAGGAGGGTTTGAGGTGGTCTCAGCATATTTATAGGAAGCAGTAATTAGTTAAGCAGCTGCTGCATTAGCTGCCGAACTATAAATACGCAGCCCTGACCTCCAGGTGTTGGAGATTATCTGACCTGAGCACCCATCATGTTCCTGCTTGCTGTGTTTGACCTGGACTGTGTTTGTTTACTCTTGACTCTGCTTGCCTGACCTGGATTCTGCTGGACTACCCAGAACTCTTGTTTGCTCGACCTAGACCTTGTATATTGGCCTTAGCCTGTGGACTTGTGTTTTGCTTGCTATTAAAGTAAGTGTCTGACTTCACGCTGCCTTGATTCCTTTGCCTGTAATTAGCTTGACTGTGCTGTGCCTCTGCTATCAGCTGTGCAATAATCAACCTTTGACTGGTTGCCCAGACATTGTTTGGACACGCAGGCACAGTGCCAATTAATCCTCTGTTGTCCCACTTTTTCAGCTACTGTCCTAGGGCTTGTCTACACTGGCAGGAAACCCTGCACCTGTAGCTCATAGTCTTGGTGGATTTCTTTGATCTGCAGTGACCCTGTAAATGCCACATGCACTGGGGCTTGTCCGATTGGTCGGCATAAAAGGGCAGCCCTACGCTCGTCACATGTCCTATACATCGTACTATTTCTAGCCACATGGCTGAGGCTGCTCCGGTTCTTTTCTTCGGTTCACTCGTGCATCCCAATAAACAAATGTACACGGTCCCAATACTGTATTACTGGATAGCAGAGATATGGTTATCCAGATATGTGCGCAATCAAAAATTTTTTTAAAAAAAAGTGCCAGAACAGGGTCTCGTCCACAGGAAGTCCTGACCCAGCTTTACTCCGAAGCCAGCCTTTGGCCATCATACAGCCAAAAATCTGTGTTTCACCCTCAAATGTGGAGCAAACAATTAATCTTACCGATCCAGGGTTTCATGCAGAAACCCTGGTGAAAATGAATATTGATGAGAATGTTGTGTGTGGGCACCACAATTCAGGAAGGATGTTGACAAGCTGCAGTATGTCCAGAGGAAGGTGACACAAATGGTAAAACATCTGGAAGCCATGCCATATGAGGAACAGCTTAGGGAGCTGCGTATGTTTAGCCTGGAGAAGAGAAGGTGAAGAGGGGACATGATAGCCATGTTTAAATATTTGAAGGGATGTCATATTGAGGATGGAGCAAGCTTGTTTTCGGTGGCTCCAGAGACTAGGGCATGGAGAACAATGGGATCAAATCACAGGAAAAGAGATTCCACCTAAACATTAGGAAGAACGCCCTGACAGAAAGAGCTGTTTGGCAGGGGAATGCACTGCCTGGGAGTGTGTTGGAGTCTCCTTCTTCGGAGGTTTTTAAAGAAAGGCTGGATGACCATCTGTCGGATGCTTTGATTGTGTATTCCTGCATGGCAGAATGGGGTTGGACTGGATGGCTCTTGTGGTCTCTTCCAACTCTATGATTCTATGACTCTATGAAATGTGCCAGTATTCATGTATCCAGGTTGTGGACATATGGGGTGAGTACAGGTTTTATTGCCTGTGTAGGGGCATCCAAGAACCCCTGGTTTCTTTCTCTTCCTTTCACTTCCCCCCTTTGTCCTTGGCTTACTTCAGTTACAACAAACCAAGTTCAAAGGGCAAAAGTAGGTTGTACTCCATTAACTTGGGAGGGGGGAGAGGAAGTAGTAGAATCTTGCCCTTTTCGGGACTCAGTTCTAAGCGAAAACTGGACTGTGAAGAAAGCTGATAAGAGGAGAATCAACTCATTTGAAGAGTGGCAGCCATGGAGGAGAGTTCTGCGGATACCATGGACTGCCAACATGACAAATCAATAGGTCCAAGAGGAATTCAAACTTGAACCCTCCCTGGGAACCAAAATGGCCCAACTGCGGCTGTTATGCTTTGGATATATTATGAGAGGCTATGACGCATCAGAAAAAGATGATAATGCTTGGTAAAGCTGAAGGCAATTGAAAAAGAGGAAGACCACATTATAGATGGATAGACTGTGTTGAACCAGTGTGGTGTACTGGTTTGGGTGTTGGATTAGGACTCTAGAGATCAGGGTTCAAATCCTAGCCATGGAAACCCACGGGGTGACCTTGAGCAAGTCACACTTACTCAGCTGCATAGGAAGGCCATGGCAAACCCCCTTGAACAAATCTTGCCAAGAAAACCCCCTTGATCGGTTTGCCTTAAGGTCACTACAAGTCTAACTTCATTATTTGTTTCACATAAAATATCACTAACCAGCTTGTTTCTGTAACTGCACCTCTCAGTCCTTACCTCCCATGGGCTAATTTTAGAAGAATGTAATTGCCAAGGCCTGTTCCTCCCCTCCTTTAATCCAGTACAAAAAGAATACGAACATCCCTTCAATGGAAATCTAGCTTTCACAGATTGGGAGGGTGCAAGACAAGACTAAACAACTGGCATGTGCAATCCAGGCAATAACATGAATCCCTATGGAAGAACCAGCTTCCCCCACCTATCACAGATGACTTCTGGGAACCTTAATCTGAGTGGGCTAAAGGCAGTTCACACCACCTTTCTTGAGCGAATATACAGTAGCCAGGGCATCAATTCAGCAAACCTCAGGGTGCTGGTATTTCCAGAAGGCTATCTCTCCATCATCACTACAGGAAGCCAGCATGCCAAGTTCTTTGGGATTCCTAGCTATACAGTTCATATCCTGAGAGTGAGCCCAAGCCATGTGGACTGTCAAGCTGAAGGTGGGCTGTTGGGGATCTGAGTTGGGTTTCTCCTCAAACACTCAGATAGCATCATCCCCACAGGCTGTTGCTAAAGCTCCCATCAAGTGGCACCATGCCACATCATAGATGGTCCTCATGTAGAAGCCACAAAGGGTGCAGACACATTTCCAGTTAGGATCGGTGCCACAACAGACCACCCTTTGCTCGTTGCTTGGCTTGTACTGGTTCCAAATGTAGACCGTCTTGTCATCACAGCAGGAGGCCAGTCACTCCCTGCTCTGGTCAAAGGCCAGGCTCCCAACAGTGGACTCATGCCCTTCCAGTGTGGCAAAACATACCTGGTCATCTTCATCCCCTTGGTACAATTTCACAGTGTCATCATAACTGGTTGATGCCACCTGGTTGGGATGCCAGGCCGCGTGTTTGACATCCTGTGTGTGGGAATTCAAGATGCTCATGCACTCGTACTTGTCCTCTTCACCCACTTCCCAAACCCAGACACTGTTTTCTTGGCTGCAGGTGGCCAGGAGGGTGATGAAGGGTACTCAAGCCATGGACTTCACCTTGTTCTGATAGCCCTCCAAGGTAGGGACACACTCAAAATCCTCTTGGTTCTTTTTCCAAATGCAGGTGGTTGCATCAAAGCTGACCAACACAAGGTAGTTCCCACAAGGGGACCAGGTCACCTTGTGGATGGTCCTCTGGTGCCCCTTGCCCAGCATGGACTTGCATACCCAGGTATCACCTTCTTACCCCCATATGCCCACACCACAAGAAGCTAAGAGTGTCCCTGTTGGGTTCCAGACTAGGAGCCAACACCAGAAGTCGGTGTGCTGGGATGCAAGACAAGAGTATCAAGGAAACCTTCATGATGGCACCAAATGGTGACACTAGAACCTGGTGTCCCCCTGAAGGCTCTAAAGGACTGGAAACGGCTTGAAGGCCGATGCCTGAGCTGGCATTCCTGGACCAAATGATAGGAAAACCTTGCCCTGTCACCTCCTATGTGCTTTGGTCACTAGAAGTCAAAAAAATTCTTCTTGTTGTGTGCCTTCCTCAAGGAAGCCACAGCCCTGAGTTCACCCTTCAAGATCTGTACAGGGCTGGTGTTATATGGTCTCTCAGATGTACACCTGACAACAGGCTAGTTGCCACTTAGTTTAAAGGCAGAGGTGCTGATTTCTTCCTACATCTCATTGTTGAGGAGAAAAGGGAATTTAGCTCACCTTCTTTGGCATAAGGTTACTCAAGGTAACACAAAGTTTGCATAGGCTAAAAAATATTGCTGCTGATTTAAGTTTTTCCTCTAGGCTGAAAGATTTCTATATAGATAGTTTCAGAGTTTTCTTTAAAAATATCCTCAAAGATGTGCCATCTGGTCAATCTAGTTAATGCACAGCTGGGGTGGGTGGGAAATAGCCAGGGCCTAGAGGCTGTGTGCGAAAGCCAAGAGAGCTATGCTGGTGACCTATAAACAGTTTAAGAAAGATCAATCTAATGTTGGAAATGCTGGCAGCAGCATTCAATGGTGCTCCAGCATCCTGTTCATTACAAGTCATCCATGGACTAACCAGGTTGCTTTGGGCTGTAATGGGAGAATAACATTTGAAAGAAGGGAACTTTGGAGCAGCTTGACTCACTTAAGTAGGAGACACAACATTTAGTCTTGTATTCATAGAATCAAAGAGATGAAAGAGGCTGCAGTGGTCATCCATTCCAACCCCCTGCCCTGCAGGAATATACAACTAAAACACTCCTGAGAGATGGCCATCCCACCTCTGTCTAAAGAAGGAAGCTCCGTCACCCACAGAGGCAGTTTATTCCACGAACTGTTGGTGATCTTTCCCTTAGAATCATAGAATCATAGAACTGTAGAGTTGGAAGACACCATGAGGGCCATCCAGTCCAACCCCCTGCCATGCAGGAATGCACAATCAAAGCACCCCTGACCCAACCTCCTCAGAAGCAGTTTATTCCACTCTCAGACAGCTCTTACAGTCAAGACGTTCTTCCTAACATTTAAGTGGAATCTCTTTTCTTATAATTTGAATCCACTGGCTCATGTTCTAGTCTCTGGAGCAGTGACATCTCTCCCAATATTTAAAAGATGGCTGTCATATGATTTGTTGTTTTTGTCAAGAATTTACCTCCCTCGTGGCTGCCTGTTACCATGCCTTACATCCACTCCCTGTAATATTTCATAATTTGGTGGAAATGAGACAATTCATGAGGTCTAGTAGACAGTGGTGGATCATAGTGGCATGATTACAGTAATCATCACACGTTGCTGTAATCATGTGGTCATGTGGTACTATGCTGTAATCGTGCAATATTAATGCAACGGAATAATCACACAAGTGCAACACGCTAGATGCCAGGGTACCAGATAAGCGAGTGTGGGGCCCCAGGATGAGATTCTGCTTTTCTGGAGGGAAAAACTGAGCAGAAAAAGCCAAAGAGGAACAATGAAGATACCACAGTAGTGACAGCGGCAACAGAGGTCAGGCAGGATGACCTCTGTTAGCCTCCCACTGAACTTGATGTGTTTGTCTCTGACATCTCCATGGTGAGTTGGCGTTCCCGAGGGGAGCAATTTTGAAATTCCACCCATGAAAACCCTTAGGCAAGCATGTACAAAAATAGCCCTGACAGAAACAATGAAGTTAAATGCACTACAGTACAATGATTTGTACGCATGAAGCTGCCTTGCAATGGTTTGCCCCATTTAGACCTGCTCCTTTGATTGGCGGTGGATCATCAAGGTCTCTCTTTCAAGGGGTTACTTCCACCCAGAGCTTGGAAAATTCGGTTTTTGGACATATCACAGCTCCCAGAACATTCCAGTCAACACAACTCTTACATACTACATTTCCCTCCTAAATTTTGTCCACCTTTGCTCATGTGCACATATAATACAAGACCAGTACATTTTAAAACTTTTATATACTGTACTAAGATTTTAGCAGTAATTTGTTTAATCTGTTGTAAGGCACTTTGGGTTCCATGCTGGGAGAAAGGCAGGCTCTGAATAAAACAAACTTAAATAAATAAATAACCAGTGGTGCAGCCTTCCAGTACCACTGCCACCTCTGTAGCACCTTCTTAATTTCACATTCACTTAAGGCTCATCCAGAAGGGAAAGGGATCTCCAGAGGTTTCAAGTTTCCCATTCTTTTTGTTCTGATTTTACCAGTATTTCTCCACATTTGCATCCAAACTCTTTCTTGACATACCCCAGGTTTGCCTCCCTTCCACACCCCCATTGTGTCCTTCCCCCTTCCACTGATCATGCCACACATCCAGATTCATGCAACATTTCAGAAACTGATTTTCACCAATTTCCCTGAGCCTTCTTCATTATTATGCAGGAGTTATAGCCAAAGTGTTAAAGAGCTTTAGCAACATTTATTGTTGCCATGTGCCTTCAAGTGATTTCCAACTTATGGCCACCCTAAGGCAAACCTATTTCTTGGCAAATTTGTTTACAGGGGGGTTGCATTTGCCTTCCCTCTGAGGCTGAGAGAGTGTGCCTTGCTCAAGGCCACCAAGTGGGTTTCCATGGAGGTTACTCCAAGGCGAGGATTCAAACCCTGTTCTCCAGAGTCATAGTCCGATGCTCAGTCCACTACACCATGCCAGCTCTCACCTTAGCAATAATATACTAGTTAAATATTTTGTTTTGGTGCAAGCTTTCTATATCATTTGATCTCTGTTGCATCTGTGTCCTTGAAACAATAGCCGTATTTTACCAGTGGTGGCCATCTTAGCTAGTTCTGGGATAATACAAACAGACAGGAAAGTAGGGATACACTTCTTTTCACAAAATACTACGTTAATTTAAACTGACCTGGGAAGTAGGAATGAAAGTTCTTGGTAATGCTGGGAGTTCCCATGGAAATACTTTGGGATGAGGAAAACATCATACGAAGCTCTAAGGGCTTGTCTATATGGTGAAAATAATCCTAACAGGAAGCAAACAGAAGGTGATCCGTTCATATGGACATTCGCATAAGTAAGTGTCATTAGGAAGGGGGGGCAGCCAAATCTACTGCAAAGTCTGTGTGAATATAGACAAGCCCTAAAATAAAATTGGTTTGTGCAAGAATAAAACATGGGACTTTCAGAGACTTTTTTTCTTGTCACGATGCTTTGATCGTGATTTCCTGCATGGCAGGGGGTTGGACTGGATTGCCCTCGTGGTCTCTTCCAACTCTGCAATTCTATGATTCTATGATTCTATGATTCTATGGAGGGGCATAAGTCCAACTTAACGCCTGCATAAGTCATTTTATGGGTCATGTCAGAGGTTAGAATTCTCTACTGACCTTATGCAACAACCAAACCATTCCCTCAAATCCACCATTTACCTTCTGCAGCCTTACCCCTGTAAATGTCAGCTTACTGGCTATGATTATGATAATCAGCATCACCATCATCCTGGCTTTCTCTCAATATAAGGATTCAAAGGGGCTAACAATGAATTAAAACTGTCCAAGTTAAAAACAATACAAATTATTAAAAGTATAAATATCAAGTTTAAAAACAAATCAAGCAATGTACACAGTTAAAACCACAAACATTAAAATATATAACACTTTAAAGAACAAATCACACAGCATTTAAAAGTCTAGCTCACATCAGATTGCAAATGCCTGCTGACACAGAAATTTTTACCTGTTTAAGGAAAGAGAAGACAGATGGGGCCATTCTGGCCCTCTTGGGGAGGGAGTCCCACAGTGTGGGAGCAGCCACTGAGAAATCCCTCTCCCTTTTTCCTACTAAGCGAGCCCGAGATGGTGGTGGGGTTAGAGAAAAGGGCTTCTCCAGATGACCTAAGAGCTCTCGTGGGCTCACAAAGGAGCAGGGATAGTGGCAAAGCAGCATCCACTGGACACAGTTCTGAAGTCATCCTCCAGGACCTGAGAGATTCCAGGGGATGCTTTGTGTGTCCAGGTGTAACAGGGATGGGCAACTGCTGCAGGTCCAAGGACTAGCAATAGCAATAGCATTGATATTTGTATACTGCTTATCAGTGCCAAAGCACTCCCTAAGCAGTTTATAATGTGTTAGCTAATTGCCCCAACAAGCTGAGTACTCATTTTACTGACCTACCGAAGGATGGAAGGCTGAGTCAACCTTTGAGCCCTTTGGGATTGACCTCATAACCTTGTGGCTTGCTGTGATGATACGTCCCAGAAGATCAGTGAAGGGGCTCTCAGGCTAGAAGAACTCCCCAAGCTGATATTACACTTGCAGTACCGACATTTAACCACTGCGCCACCAGGGCTCCTACTCATATGGCCAAAAACTCTCTGAGGGCCACATGGGCAACCCAAAAATAAAACAAAGCCTCCAAAGTGTCTAGACAGCCACTTCTGATTCTCAAAAATGGGTATTTTTTTAATATTTAAAAGTGCAAGGAGGTGTTACCTGCCTTGACAGCGTCCATCTTTCAATAACACATAATTGGCAATATTTAATAATTTGGCTGGCTATGGTCCACCCCATTGGTTGGCAAGTAAACCAGGGACTCCCCAGATACCAAGGCTGGAGTCATGCACAACCTAGGGAGGGGCCTTGGATATTCCTTAACCAGGTCATTCCCAGGTCAGAATTCTTCCTGAGAACACCTGGGGATGAGTTATCCACTAATTAAGCACTCAGTGATTGCAAAACACGTTTTTCCTTTTTTCCTTAGTTCACAATGGAAGGTTGCCTGTGCCCATTCAGTCCCAAATGGCTAGCCCAGTGGTTCTTAACTTGTGATCCAGGGACCCCCAGGAGTCCACTATGTCCTCACAGGGGACCCGCAAGGCTTGAAGGCTGCTCAGCTCACATGACAGGTGCCAAGGCAAAGACTGGCTGGCTTGGCCTGTGCATTAGAATCATAGACTCATAGAGATGGAAGAAACCACAGGGGCCATCCAGTCCAACCTCATTCTGCCATGCAGGAATAAACAATCAAAGCATTCCTGACAGATGGCCATCCAGCCTCTGTTTAAAAACCTCCAAAGAAGGAGACCCCACCATACTCTGAGGCAGTGTATTCTACTGTCCAACAGCTCTTACTGTCAGGAAGTTCTTCCAAATGTTTAGGTGGGATCTCTTTTCCTGTAGTTTGAGTCTATTGCTCTGGGTCCTAGTCTCTGGAGGAGCAGAAAACAAGTTTGCTCCTTCCTCAGTATGATATCCCTGCAAATATTTAAACATGGCTATCATGTCCCTTCTTAACCTTCTCTTCTCCAGACTAAACATGCCCAGCTCCCTAAGCTGCTCTTCATAGGGCATGGCTTCCAGACCTCCCACCATTTTGGTCGCCCTCCTCTGGACACGTTCTATTGCCATTCAATCCGCTCCAGCCACAAACTTGCAGGATGAAGCAGAAGAAAAGTCTTCCCTCTCCCTCCAGTGCCTCTGAGGAAAGGTTTAATAGATGGTGAAATTGTATTGTTGTTGTTGTTGTTTTAAATCTTGAGTTAAATCTTGGGGTCCATGGCAACAAAAGATATTTACAGGGGGTCCCTGGTTAAAAAAAGGGGGGGTTAAGAGCCACTGGTATAGTGTGAAAGGCCCCCATGCATTGAGTGGCTTTTTTAATGTCCACCCAGATTTCATGTTTATATGGTTGTGGACAATTTCTGGAACTTGTACTCCAGCAGAATAAGAAGTTACGTAAGGCAGGAATGAAGGTAGAGAAGGAAAAAATGGGCCAAACAGAAAGGAATATAGGTAGGATGGAGGAAATAAATAAATGCTAGATGAATATCCTTTTGAGCCATATTAGCAGCTGCCATAGAGCCAACACAGACAGTAAGTAGGAGGTATAGCAGCAGTCCAAGTGAGGAAGCATTGGGATGTAGAGAGGCTTAACCCATTCCTCTTGTGCTATGTGTCTGCTCGAAATCGAATTCTCCCTTTTATTTTTCTCCACATGGGTGTAAAAAATAGCATTTCCTTATATTGTCCCCCACAACTGGAAAAGAGCCAGGAGGCAGGATTTGGACTGAACAAAGGCAGGGGGAAAGGATTAACCAATCCTCCCCACTCTTCTATTTCTCTTTTCAACCTCCACAGGTGTGCTTTTCAGTATTAAAAACACATGCACAACAGTGGTATTTTTCATGTATCTTCCATTTGGCCCATGACCCTGGCTGAAGCTGAAAGCTGGAGCAATAGAAGTTCTCTCTCGAGACAGCAATTAATCCACCCAATAATATATATATTTTAAATAGTGTGCAGAGCAAAATCATGCAAAATTTTTTGACTATGAAGAGAGAGGAGGGAATGAGAGACAGAGAATAAGCATGCACGTTGGAAGCCGCAATTGCTCTATTGTGCCACCGTTGCTCTCTGAACAAAAGATTGAGTGTAGCCACACAGCACAATTCCAGCAGTTTAAAATGCTATGACACCATGCCATGCAATGCTGGGATTTGTAGTTTGGTGAGGAACCTCTGTGGAATTTTCTGCCAGAGAATTATACTGTAGTCTGCTTCCCTGAACTACTGTTCCCAAGGCACTCTGAGTGCCTGTCTGCACTGTTGTTGTTGTGTGTCTTCATTTCTGTCTTATAGCAACCCTAAGGTGAACCTATCACAGGGTTTTCTTGGCAAGATTTCATAGAATCATAGAGTTGGAAGAGACCACGAGGGCCATCTAGTCCAGCCCCCTGCCATGCAGGAGTACACAATCAAACCAACCCCAACAGATGGCCATCCAGCCTCTTAAAAACAAACAAACAAACAAACAAAAAACAGGAGATTCCACCACACTCCGAGTCGGTTTGTTCAGAGTGGGTTTGCCTTTGCCTTTCTCTGAGGTTGAAAAAGTGTGACTTGCCCAAGGTCACCCAGGGATTTCCATGGCTGAGTGGCCATTCCTACCCTGGTCTCCAGGGTCATAGTTCAATGCTCAAACTACTACACCACACTGGCTCTCCCTGTCTGCACTACAGAATTAAATTGAGCTCCCTCTTTTTAGGCTTTCTCTGTGTCTTCTAAATACTTCACTAAACTACAAATCCCAAGACTTAATAGAATGAAGCCATAGCATTAAAGTGGCATCAGACTTCTAGAATTATGCAGTGTGGATACAACCATTATCTCCCATTGGACATAGGCTCTTGATCTAGGTTCATTCCTCCCTGTAATTCTGCTTCTTTGACCTTCCACCTCTGGAACTAAACACCAGCTGCTGTTCCCTAAACCAGCACTTCTTAAACTGTGTTCCCAACCCCAGGTTCACAAAAAAAAATGGCAACAGTAAATTTGATTTGTATACCTATTTTATATACCTATATACCTGGGGTCACAAAAAAAAAAATTCTCAGGCAAGAAGAGGTCATGAGTGAGAAAAGTTTAAGAAGCTCTGCCCTAAACCATTGCTTTGCGATCTTTGATCATTCAAACATTTTGGACTTCAACTCCCCACAAGTCCAGCCAGCATGGCCAATGACCAGGAATTCTGAGAGCAGAAGTCCCCAAAAATGGGAAGACGAAAGTTTGAGAACCACTCCTCTAACCCATTTCACTTTGGCCAAGATCTTACGTCAGGGTGGTGTAGTGTCAATCTCGACAAGCAGAGTTACACTTTATTTGAGCTATGCAGCCTTTGTGATGAATGGAGATGTTGCACAACTGAGCTGAGGCATCCAATGTGCAAATGAATGCACAATCAAATGTTCCGTGTGCATCCGTGCACAATGTCCATCCATGCGCAGTGATACTACATGCACAACACTGCTTCTGGATCCTTGAATTGATTGTGGATAAGCCACACCAGGGTCAGGGGGGGGGGGAAGAAGCCCAACTGCTTCCATACAGGAACTTCTTGTTGTTGTTAATTGCCATCAAGTCAACTTCAACTTATGGCAACTCATGAATGAGAGACCTCCAAGTCACCCGGCTCTCAACAGCCTTGCTCAGGTCTTGCAAACTCAGGGTCATGGCTTCCCTGATTGAGTCTATCCATGAGTCTGTCAATGTTAGGAATTAGAGTGAAGAACATGAGAGATGTGAGTTAGAGTTAGTTAAGGTTAGCCAGGATTGAGAAGTGTTAAACAAGTAATCTTTAAATTGAACTTCTATTTAATAAATTAATTTTGCATTACAGTTGGCCCTCAACTTTCATGGAAGATTCCTGCGAAAGTGGAAAAACTGCAAAGATGGGACACTTTTTTTTAACTTGAGAGAACACTTCACTAGACATTTATAGGTCCTCCAGTGTGATTCTATGATCAACTTCCTCTGGAGTAAGTACTTCCTCTGGAGTTGACCATAGAATTGTGCTGGAGGACCTACAAATGCCTAGAGAGAATGTATCTTTTCAGTTGCTCATAGGGCAACAGCAGACACCTCAGAAAATACAGTAATCCGCAAGTAATAAAATAATCGATAATAATCAATAATCAAACCCACAAATGTGAAGGGATGACTATATACATTTCTGTGTCTGAGAATGCTACACTATTGTTATTGATGCAGATAGGTTCAGACACATGGTGTTTGTGGTGGCAACAGCGATTCAAGGGTGTTGGTGACCACTGGTGGGATTAGATTCACGGGAACTACAAAGGTATACGTATCTAGAAAGTTCCCGCATTTCATGCCATAGTGTTGGGACACGAAGAGGTCCTCATACTGAGTGGCCGTGGTGGGGCAGGTGGATGAGTCTCACACAACATTGTGCAACTGAATGCACATCTCAAAATGCAGCTGAATGCATAACTGAATGTACAGCCATATTCACATGGGTGCATGCATGTGAATACGTGCTCTCCATGAACAATAGAATTGTAGATGCAATTCTGCTTCCACAAATTTGAAATGAATGCAGATGTTCCACATTGGACAAAAAAATGTCCAACCACTTCGGTGGCAAACTTACATAGGTGTAAGACACCAACAGGATTTGGGCCAAAGATTTACATCCCTAGTTCTTTGGAGGCTGGATCAGTTCCTAGCATGTTCCCTGAACCCTTTCAAGTCACCTGGCTCAGATTTGCTTCCTGGTCACCTGGACAGACCTGCTCTTGTTAGTTTTAGCCTGTCAGCCACCTCACCCCACCTATTCTCAGCTGGTTCCACAGCAATTGGCTAATGAATGAGCCAAGCCATTCTTCCACTTGTTATTAAATTTTCTACTCTAGGCAGACATCTTGGCACCATATCAACTTCTGCTTTCTCCTCTCATTAAATAAGAGAAATATTTTATGTAACTCTTTTTTTATGTCATGGAGAGGTCAGATCATGATTCATTTCTTTCTTTTTATTCCTTGTACTCTCTTCTCCTACTGTTCCTGTTTGAGAAGACAGGATAAGTTGGCTTCTAGGGATGGGAAGAGTATTTGAAAATATTCCCCCAAAATGGTTAAAAAAATGTGTTTCTTTGGTGTTTCTACGCCAAATTTGCACATGGAGTCATATAATCATAGAGTTTATGATTATATGACCCACAAGGGCCATCTAGACCATCCCCCTGCCATGCAGGAATACACAATCAAATCATTCCCAACAGATGACCATCCAGCCTCTGTTTTAAAAACCTCCAAAGAAGGAGACTCCACCACATTCTGAGGCACTGCGTTCCACTGCCAAACAGCTCTTACTGTCAGGAAGTTCTTCCTAATGTTTAGGTGGAATCGCTTTTTCCTGTAGTTTGAATCCATTGCTCTATGTTCTAGTCTCTGGAGCAGCAGAAAACAAGTTTGCTCCATCCTCAGTATGACATCCCTTCAAATATTTAAACATGGCTATCATGTCACCCCTTTGCCTTCTCTTTTCCAGACTAAACATACCCAGCTCCCTAAGCCACTCCTTATATGGCATGGCTTCCAGACCTCCCGCCATTTTGGTCACCCTCAAAACATGTTTGTTTTGAGCAGGAAACAGCATTTTCTGTGCAGAAAATAATATTTATGCATTGAAGTATTTTTTGTGTGTGCAGGAAATGAAGTTTTCCTGTGCAGAAAATGCTGCTTTCTGCACAAATTTTGTGCAGAATAATTTTGTGCAGAAAAAAGTGATTTTTGTGCAGAATAAGCTGTGATCTGAAAGTAGTCTTTGAAAATTCACAGCAAGATGAAAATTGCTAAAATTACTTGTTGCTTCCGTCAAGAAGGAAATTAGGGAAGAATTGCAGCACTACTGGCCTGTCGGAGTTACCACGGCAAGTAATAATGCATATTGTGCACTATCTCTTTTTTTTCCTTTTCACTTGCTCAGTTTGCTTGTTACAAGCAAATCTTTGGGGAAGATTTCATCTGGGGAAGGATAACATTTTGCCTCAGAATCTGGAAAATAGATTCCAAGTGAACTGCAGCCAGAACCAAACAATTCATTAGCGGTCTCTGAGGCATCTTTTTGTCTCAGCCGTTGCCGCATTCAATCTTGCCTGCCAACGGGAATGAGAATGACCCTGAAGAAAATCCAATGTGATTCTCAAACTTCTTGAAAAATAAAGAGTGAACAAGAGACAGATGTCATTGCCGGTAATAAGCATTAAGGGAGGGCTTATCAGGATAAGTGCTTTGGGGACTTGTCACCCATATGATTGATTAGCTGATTGACTGATTGATCGATTGATTTTATATCCCTCCTCTTCCCAAGAACTGGGACACAACATAGTTCACAAAATTAAAACAGGTACAGATAAAACAAGTACAGATTTTTAAAAAATGTATGTATATGTGCCTTCAAGTCACCTGTCGATTTCATAGGGTTTTCTTTGGCAAGTAATACTCAGAGGCAGTTTGCCAAAAGTACAGTATAAAAACCTTGTGGATTAACATTATTAAAATGCAATTAAACTAGATATGCTTTTAAGAAACTAAAGAATTAAAAGAAACGTTTAACACATCAGCCTGACATCCTGTTGAGCAGTTAATGAGATTGTAAGATGGACTTAAGATCTTGTAATTGCTGGAGGTTCACATTTATGGTTCTTGATGACCATACCCCCAAAACCTACTGCTTCAGCCTCTTCCAATTCCCACTTGACCATGAAATCCAGTGGGTAACCTTGGGTAGGTCACACTCTTCTCAGCCTAAGAGGAATGCAATGGCGAACACCCATGAACACATCTTGCCAAGAAAACCTTAGGAGAGGGTTATTGTAAAGCAGAGTCAACTTGAAAGCATGTAACAACAATGTCTTACAAATTCTACAAATTTTAATAAGAGAGCCAGCATGGTGTAGTGGTTAGAGAGTGTTAGGGTAGGACTCCGGGAGACCAGAGTTCCAATCCTCGGTGAGCCATGGAGGTCCGCTGGGTGGCCTTGTCCAGGTCATAGAATCATAGAATCATAGAATTGCAGAGTTGGAAGAGACCACGAGGGCCATCCAGTCCAACCCCCCTGCCACGCAGGAAATCACAATCAAAGCATCCCCGACAGATGGCCATCCAGCCTCTGTTTAAAGACCTCCAAGGAAGGAGACCCCACCACGCTCTCTTAGCCTCAGAGGAGGACAGTCACAAACCTCCTCTGAACAAATCTGGCCAAGAAGACCCCAGGAGATGGCCTCCGTAAGTTGGGGTAAAAAGCACATAACCACAGCAGTTGGCAGAACTGTTCTGCAGTGGGATGCACTGCCTCTGAGTGTGGTGGAGTCTCCTTCTTTGGACAGTTTTAAACAGAGGCTGGGTGGCCATCTGTCAGGAGTGCTTTGATTGGGTATTCCTGCAGAGCAGAATGGGGTTGGACTAGATGGCTTTTGTGGTCTCTTCCAACTCTATGATTATATGGACAGCCTAACAGCCAACCAAAGTGCTTCCTAGGTGCTGGAGATCAGGGCTCTGGGAAATGGTGTCTTAAGTTCTCTCCCAGTCACAACTCAAAAATGCTTCAGACAGGCTGGAATGGCAAGGTTTTTTTTGGAGGGGCGGTGACCTGGTCAGATGTAACTATGATGACTGAGCTCTGTTATCACAGTTTCATTGATGATGCACGAAGAAAAGCAATACAACACAAGTCTTTTAAAAGCCCTCTTTCTAAAACCGTGAGTTAGTTACTTAAAGTCTGCTGGGATTTTTTTTTAAAAAAAGTCTTTCCCTGCCAGAGGAAGGACAATTTGAGTTATGAACCTGCTTTCTGTTCATGTATAAAAGTCCAGAAAATATTGGAAGATTATGTGGAGAACAGAAAAACATATTTTATCTGTACTTCAAGAGGAAAAGAACATGTTTTTATCTGTATTTGTTACTATCTGTATTTGTTTTGATCTTGTAAGGCACCTTCAGTCCCAACTTTGGAGAAAAAGCTACATATTAAAGATAGACAGATAGATAGATAGGATTTGAGTTTATACTGATCATTTCTAGATTCTACAACCCACTTCATGAGATGCATGAAATTCTAGTCTATCGCCAGAAGTTTGAATTGTGATGAAAATTTCTCATCACACAGAGGCTGAGATCAAACTTCTGCATGTAGCTCCACATGTGAATCATAGAATCATAGAGTTGGAAGAGACCACAAGGGCCAGCCAGTCCCCCTGCCATGCAGGAATACACAATCAAAGCATTCCCAACAGATGGCCATCCAGCCTCTATTTAAAAACCTCCAGAGAAGGAGACTCCACCACACTCCCAGGCAGTGTATTCCACTTCCAAACAGCTCTTACTGTCAGCAAGTTCTTCCTAATGTTTAGGTGGAATCTCTTTTCCTGGAGTTTGAGTCCATTGCTCCGTGTCCTTGTCTCTGGAGCAGCAGAAAACAAGCTTGCTCCATCCTCAGTATGACATCCCTTCAAATATTTAAACGTAGCTATCCTGTCACCTCTTAACCTTCTCTTTCAGACTAAACATACCCAGCTCCCTAAGCCACTCCTCATAGGGGATGGCTTCCAGATCCTCCACCATTTTGGTCACCCTCCTCTGGACATGCTTCCATGCTCCAACAATCCTTCTTGAATTGTGGTGCCTAGGACTGGACACAGTATTCCAGGTGAGGTCTGACCAAAGCAGAATAGAGTGGCATTATTCCCTTGATCTCTAGACACTCTAGGGTTCCTTCAGCACCATCATCCTGCCCTGGGCCCTTCCTCAAGGAAACAATCCAGGTGAGGAAGGTGGGGAGAGGGTGCTCTCTTTTTCTCTCTCCTCTTCCCCCTACTTCTGAAAGACTCACTGGGTGATGCACTAGCAGTACTGCTGGTAGCAACCCCTGTGTTGTCTTTGTGTTATAGCTAGCCATGGAGATTAACTGCACCCAGGTCAAGATCACTCTCCAGGACAAGCAGCCTGGCTTTGGAGATGGCCTTTGCAGCTGAGACCCCCCCCCCACCCGGTGAGATCCAAAGCACATATTCAGTGTTGGGATGGCACAGTGCCCGTTGTCAATCCCATTTTTATGAAGCTCAGAATGAGACCATTGCCTCTCGGTTTCATTTAATTCCCGTCTTGAAAGGGAAGAGATTTACAGCAGTTACTTGATTGTTGCAACAATTAATTTCCAATCAAGCTGGAGTTTAAAGTAATCACACCCAGACAGCTGTAGGAGGCAGATCAGGCTCATCAGAAAGGAGGTGGGTTCGTTTACATTGTTTGGCTTGGGCGTTTGGATGGCTTCCCAGTTTCTGAATGAAAGCTTTTTTTAAGAGGAGGAGGAAGAGGAGAGAGACAGAGAGAGGAAGACATCCTTTTAAGTTGGTTGCCATGGGAGCAACATCAGCACCACTTCTGGATGCCATTCTCTTACCCACCCACCACCCCTCCCTTTTGCTTCTCAAAATCTCAACCAAATTATTTCCAGTTGCGCACAAAGCATGAGTTCTTTCATAGAGGCCTTGCTGAGGAAGTAAACTTTGCAGGAATCTTGGTGCCGCCAATAATTTTGTCAACTGTGGGTGGGAAAAAAGAAACAAGCTTCCCCCACTCCTCTGCAAAGCCATGATGGGGAGTAGAATCATTGAATCATAAGTTGGAAGGGGGTCCATAGGCCATCTAGTCCAACCCTCTGATCAGTAGAGGATCATCAGCTAAAGCATCCCCAGCAGGGAGCTCTCCAGCCTCTTTTTAAAGACTTCCAGAGAACGAGACCTCACCACCTCTCTGGACAATTGGTTCCATTGTTGAATTGCTCTTACTTTCAAGGGAACCAATTGCCTACAGAGGTGGTGGGACAGCTACCAGCTGCAGGGGGGGGGGTACTTTAGCTGGAGATCCTACGCTCAGCTGGACTACACTCAGCTGGGCAACACTACATCTTGGATTGCTTTCTAAGTGAGATTGTGGAAATAGGTTTCCACCCTTGGGATGGCTGACCCTACAGTGCCAGTGGGGAAAACGTTGCCCCTGGGTTCCCCTTTAACAAAATGGTCCTGTATCCCCCCCCCTTTTTTAAATGGTACAATTCTCGAACAAAAAGGGCCTGATAGTCATACCCACAGCTCCCCAGTTCACACACACACACACATACAAACACCTCCCTAACCTCTTAATTACCAAAGAAATCAAGCAAGAGAGTGCTAAGACAGGTTTACTGCTGAACATTAAGAAAACATTAAGAACATTAAGTAATGACCACGGTTTATTTACATAAATTTAATGTCAATGATGAAGAAATTCAAATAGTCAAAGATTTTCTATTCTTTGGCTCAGTGGCTCTTAACCTTTTCTTTCCCAGGGACCCCCTTTAAATATATATTGTTGCCGTGGACTCACCAAAACTTAATTTAAGATTTAAAACCCTAATCATCATCATCATAATACCTGATACAGTAATAATAGTAATACAATTAAACCATCCATTAAACCTCCCCTGAGAGGCACTGGACGGGGAGGGAAGACTTTTCTCCTGCTTCTTCCTGCAAATTTGTGGCTGACGTGGAGTGAACAGCAATGTACAGGCCAAGCCAGCCTTTGCCTTGGCTGCTCCACTGAGGGGAGGAGGAGGGCTGAACAGCCTTCAAGCCTTTACGCCCCCCCTGTGAGGATATCATGCTCCCCTCAGGGTCTGCAGACCACAGGTTAAGTAAGAACCACTGCCTTAGCTCGATCATTGATGAGAATGGAGACTGCAATCAAGAAATCAGAAGAAGGCTAAGACTTGGAAGAGCATCTATGAAAGAACTAGACGAGATCCTGAAGTGCAAAGACAGTGCTGTATCAAGTGAACTTATAATTACAGTTAGGACAACATTGTTGTTGTGTGCCTTCAAGTCATTTCTGACTTACAACAGCCCTATCACAGGGTTTTCTAAGGCTGAGAGTGTGTGATTTACCCAAGGTCACCCAGTGGGTTTTCATGGCCGAGTTGGGATTTGAACCCTGGTCTCCAGAGTCGTAGTCTAACACTCTGCCACATTGGCTCCTTAGGGTGACATACCGTAATAGAAATGCCCTCTTGGGGCTGAATGGTGCCTCAGCATTTGAGACTGGCCAACCTAGACTACCCAGTTATCCTGAGAATGTATGGGGTTGGGGTGTTTCAGGGCCTTCTATGTAGAGTTTAATTTTTCCCCCATTGAATCTGACTTCCTGTTACTCAGGCCTTTGCTCTTACCGTTTATATTTTCAGCCCCCTATCCTATTACCTCTAATTCAAAGACAAATCAAATTACAATGAGCCATGGCTGCCTCTCCTAAACACACAACAAACTCTTCCAAATTTGGGTACAGCTAATGGAGGCCATAATCCTGTCTTGAGGGGAAACAGCATGAAATGAGGCCAGGGCTGACGGGCTCATTAAGAAAATCCATGGAGCTTCAGACCTGTTCCAAAACAACAACGGGGAACAAAATAACCCCTAAAAAAAGGGGGGGGTTGTGAAAGCCTCATTTGAATTTTTTTAAAACTTGGGGTTCAGTTGAACATAATTTAGGATTGGCACAAAGTCATCCCCACCCCAATCTAGGTCTTTAGTACTGTTTTAAATTCCAACAATATGTTCAGCTTTCAAATCTCTTCCAGCAGATCATTCCACAGTCTGGGGGCAGCCAATGAAAAGGTACTCTAGGTGATAGTTGCCAATCTTGTCCTGGCTGGTTGAAGTCAATGTCCCCCAGAGGACCTGAGAGTATGGGGTGGATTGTATGGGAGAAGGCAATCCTGTAGGTAACCTGGACCCAAACCATGTAGGGCTTTACAGGTAATAACCAACACTTTGTTCCTTGCCTGGAAACTAATTGGCAGCCAGTGGAGTGATTTTAATATTGTTGATTAATAAATGGGGCAAGGTATAGGAAAGCGTTGACTTTGATTATAGCTCTATCTGACCCAGCTATAAATATTTCTAGGACAGTCTTGATTTCTTTCTTTCCTTGTTGAGCAACCACAATCCAGTTGACTTGGGTGGTTTGCTAGTTTTTCTCTAGGAACTCTTCCAAGGGCTTCTCTCACCTTCATCTCCTTTCCTGCTTCTCTGCCAATTTTTCTAACTGCTTGCTGGTACCTTCATTCCAGAACGTCTTCAGTTTTCACAATTTTCATTGGAGGGAAAAGTCATGATTCCACTTCAGTTATGAGGCCTGTGTATTAAATAATGAGACTGATACAATAATCCATCTTTATTTATATGTATTAAAATTCTAATGCTTGTCCCCTTCAATATACTCCCCATTCACACTCACACACTGATGCAGTCTTGTTTTCCACTGGTTGAAGGCATGGAGCAGATCAGTTTCTTTCAGCTGTGTCAACACATCTGCCGTTTTCTTCTTCACTACATCAATTGACTCAAAACGTGTTCCTTTAAGCACCGATTTCACTTTAGGGAAAAGAAAAAAGTCACATGGTGCCAAGTCTGGTGAATATGAAGGATGTTCAAGTGTAGTTATGAGTTTATCGGCCAAAAACGGCTTCACAGAAAGTGCTGTGTAAGCAGGCACTTTGTCTTGATGAAGAATGAAACCATTTCCCCACAGTTCTGGCCTTTTATTCTGACTCTTTCTATTAGCTTTGTCAAAACTTCCTTATAATAATGCTGGTTCACTGTTCTGCCTTCTGGAACCCATTCTGCCAAAATTACATCCTTGATGTAAAAAAAACCAAAACAATGAGCATGGCTTTGAATGTGGACTTGCTTTGAGGTGCTATTTTCATTCCTGGTGATGATGGTGTTTTCCAGTGCACTGACTGTTGTTTTTTCTCAGGATCATACTGGAAGATCCAGGTTTCATCACAAGTGATGATTTCTTGAAAAAGGTTTGGGTCCGCCTCAAGTTGCTGCAGAATGTCACGTTGCTCGACTTTCAAACTTAGCATTTTTCCAGCATACGACAGACAACACAGCTGCTTTAAATGACGATTGACAATTAATTGAACGTCTGAGAGTATTGATCTTTGTCATGCAGGTCCAGACATGTTCAAGGTCACCACTCAAGCATTCACAATCAGTTCTCCCTGATTTGTCTGAAAGGTAGAAACACAGTCTCATTATTTAATAGACAAACCTCATAGAACTGGGGAGACCGCTATGCCATGGACAACTCCTTCCTCCAGCAGGCCTGAGCTGGGGGTCCAGATGCAAGACCTGGGAGGCTGGCTGTTCCCTCTCTTGGAGCAAGGGGCTGGACTGGGGGCACCTCTTTTTGCCAGTTTGCTTGGGGGAGGCGGATGGGGCTGGAAGGCGGGGTGCATGCTAGCTGTTTAGGGCAAACCAACTGTGGAGTGGCATTTGAGCAGCAGAGGGGCTCCAGGCACCGGGGGGGGGTTAATCCCCTTCTTTGCTGCCTCTGTGCTGGTGGGATGGAGGGGTCCTGGGGTCTCCCTTCCATGCAGGTCCCCCTGACTCATCTGGGAAGAGGCCCAGGGCTTCCACCACTGTGTGCTGAGCTGTGGCTAGGCCCCTGGCATGTGGGATGGGAAGGGACTGTGGTGGCCCCAGGGCTTTGTGGGGTGAAGGGAAGGCCATCCTGGCTCTCCCTGGCCTGCTTGTGCCGCTGCTTCTGCCTCTCTTAGCTATGAGCTAAGAGTAGGCTGGGCCGGTGCTGTGCTGGGGCTGCCTGGTGAGGCCACAGGGGAAGAAGCCCTATGGCTGAGCAATGCCCACGCTGGCCAGACGGACGGACCTAGCCAGGCGAGTGAGCGGTGAGCCCTCAAGGTTGCCAAGGTTTGGCCCTAGCATGCTTGGGGTCCTCCTGTCCTTCATGGAAGTACTGGTAGCAGACCGGAAAGAGGGAGGAAGGAAGAGTGGGGAGAGTTTGGAGAGGAATGGACTTTCTCCTCCTCCTCCTCCCTCCACAGCATAATAGGGACTCCCCAGGGCAAGTAGGAGGTTTTCTGATGGGTTGCTCAGGGTGGAAGAGGGGAGCAGCCACTTCTGATCCACCTCACTTGGGAGGTGACAGGAAAAGGAAGTAGGGGTCCCCCAGGCCCCTCCCCCAGCCATGGGCCAGAATATGGGGGGGGTTGCTTGGTGGGTCCCTGCAAGCTTCAAAGGTCTGCTGTATTGTTGGGGCCCTGGGGTTGGGACCAGCTAGGTCTCCCTACTCTCTCTAGCAGCCATATTGGGGGTTGACTCTGGGCCTCCCCCCACCCACTCACACTACCATGTGCAAGTGGTTCTGGGCTACCACGCTTCACTGTGTTTCCAGAGTCTGCCGTTTTGTTCTACTATCTGGTTTCAGAGGACAGAACCCGGTTGGGATGGGAGAGCACTTTGGCTTGCTTGGGTCAAGTGTCTGATACACTGAGACGTCTCCTCTTCTGCTGGATCAGAAGTGGAACCTTTGCCTCTTGGGGATGTGGGGGGGGGAGCGGGGAGGATGAGGAGAGGGTGCCTCTTTGTACATCAACCCAAGACAAGTACAAAAATACTGCAAACTGAATAATTGGTCAAAGGAGTCATGGTGGTAACCACAACAACTGTCATGGTAGTGCACTGGTACCTCTGAGCATATCAAGAGGACCAGGCAGCAAAAGTTGTTGTAGCAGAGCTTTCATTCATCAGGCAAAGAAATGAGCACAAAGACACAGACATGTGTCTAAACAATTTCTCTTTACTAAAGCATATTATAGTGATTTTACATAAGTCTGAGACTCCTATCATACAGACTACATATCACAGCACAATGTACAGTGCAGTCCTGTCATTGTACAGCCCAGACTGAAAACACACAGTCTGAGAGCAAAATCCAAGTCAAGAGCACAGAGACAGTGGTTCTCATACACATTTTCTCACAGTTAAGGCTCTGACCTTCTTTCCTTCCCACACTTGTCTCCAAGGCATAATCTAGATATGCTGGCCAGTTGCATTTAGCCTTCTCATTACTGACCCCTGCAGGCTGTAGCATACCATATTACCTCTTTATAGTATAAATTTCCAGTGATTATATGTCCCAGCATCCTGACAAAAAAAGAACTGAGGAAATTATACATTAATTGTCTCCTAGCCTTTAAGATTTATATAAAATGAATACTTTGCAGCATTTCCCTTGGTTCAGAAATTTCAACTGGTACCAAGTGTAATTGTTTGAGTACTGGCAGGTGCAGATGGTTAGATCATGTGGCACATGGCATTGTACCAGCTGTACATTTCTGAGATCAATTTAACGTGCTGGCATTGTTCTATGAAGCCATACATAATTTGGATTCAGGTTACAGGGAAGCCTGTCTTCACTGCCTACACCTTGAGATAAGTATTGGGGGCCCACAGCAAGTGCATTTAAGCTGATGGGCACAAGAGACAGGGACTTCTTGGTACTGGCCCCTGACAGTGGAGATTGGTGGCGTCAGTGTCAATGGACAATGGACCACTCTAGGGTTGGGCTAAATAGCAAAGGAACTATCCAGGGTGCTGAATATTATTTCCAGATGTAGTTCAGAACTTTGGACAGCTCTTTTAAAGGTGCTTTCCATTGACCCCCTTGCTTGTAGAATTGTTGTCCAATGGATGTCCACCAGGTTCTATCATGATAGTCTTCACACAGGCCCTCAAGCAATGCTGGTGTTATTGGACTGCAACTCCTACCAGCCCCAGTTAGCACAGGCAATGGTAAGGAATGTTGGCTGTTGCAAATCAACAGTAATTGCAGATCTGCATGATTCCTACTCCTTGCCCTAAAGTCTTACCTGTTTACCTCGGTCTGGAGTTAAATTAGGCTTTTATTGGGTGCTATTACATATATGGTGTCATCTGTTAACTATGAGTTTTATTTGTGTCATTTTTTAAACTGCTGTTTTGTTGTCTTTCCCAGTTCTAGATTTTGTTATATATCATTTTTAAAAGGTTACCCCCACCAAAAGGCAATGTAGAAATCTTTTATTTTTCCAGGAAAGAAAATAAAGATGTAAACAATATAGAGATAAACAGTGGAGGGGCTTAAAGGCATACTGAGCTGAGAAGAATTTGCTTCTTACTAACCAGCCAAAAAGCTGTTGGCAGGTCATAAAATGAGCAAATCAGGGATTAGCTGAGGCTGCTGGACAGCTCCTTAAGAAAGCAGCCTCCAGTGTGGAGTATGCAGCTGCAATCTTCTTTCTAGACATCTGGTGGTGGGAAGGGAGGGAGGGAGGGAAGGAAGGAATGTATACACAGACGCACATGTAGAGTAATGATAGGACAGAATACAGCCAAACTTGGGATAAACTGGGCTAGAGTTGCTAGAGGCATAGGGAGTGGAGAACCAGGCTCTCCTTTCTGAAGAGAGCTTTGTTCCTAGGTGTTCAACTCCAAAATAGGATCAATCAAAGTCTGGCAATTCTACTTCTTTTGGACTCCAGCTCCCAGAATCTCCATGAACTTCTTTGAATACCTGGCTCTGCTGGGTGCAGGATTCTGAGAAAAAAAGTAGTTTCTAAATTGTAGGATCAAGCTGGGCTTGGAAATTGTACCTTTTTGGACTCTAACTCCCAGAATTCCCCAGACAGCATGGCCAGTGGATTCTGAGAGCTGGAATACAAAAAAGTAAGGCTTCTAGAGTGTAGGCACTGAAGAACCCATACCCCCCTTTCCCTTGCATTTGGGTTTTTTTTCCCCCCTGGCTGTTGCTTTCCCCCTCTTTTTCTTTTGAAGAAAAGCATCCATGAAGGAACCTTAAATCTTAACAAACTGAAGCCCCTTTGGTTTGTTGTGATGTTAACCACTTTAACACCGGTGCTTTGCAAAGTAGCTGTGGCAGGCAGCTTGAACCCTGAGCAGAAGTTCATGAACACGCTCAAGATGATATGTACAGACCTCCAGTAACTGTCTTGTTTATTCGGTGCAGTTTTTCCCTCCCTGTCAAGATGAGTCCCTCTGGGTACCAAGCCTCTTGAGTGTGCAAATTGCTCTGTTCCCTTGTTGCCGAGGCAACAGTAGCATCCTCTTTAGGAACAGAGTTCCCGTTGCTTTATATCTTTGAGGCTCTTTCTGTGTGACTGCCATTAATCTACTTCTGTCTTCGAGGAGATTCCTTGTAGTTCTTCCAGCTTCCTGTTCCAGAGAGATTTCAAAGGTTTATTTAAAAAAAGAAGAAAAAGAAACCCTGCCCAAACTCCTTTAGTGGAAAGCAAACTACTCCCTCCTTTCTAGAGCTATTTGCCAATTCTAAAGTCTCCTTCCTTCCTTCCTTCCTTCCTTCCTTCCTTCCTTCCTTCCTTCCTTCCATCCATCCATTGGAGGCTGGTGGCTTTGGTACCAGTGGATTGGTGCATTTGCTCCAGGTTTTAGACTGGATGTTAAAAGAGCTATCCAAAGTATTGAACTTGTTTTGGGATTAGTGTTTGGGACTTTGCATATCCCCTTTAAAGTCCAAAATCTGAAGCAGTTTTAAATAGCACTACAGCCTCCAACCTAACCCTACCTCCCCTTATCTTCCTTCCTTCCTTCCTCTTTCCCCAAAAAGAAGACAGAGAACCCAATCCAAGAGGAAATTCTTCTGTGTAAGCTCCATTCATACAAATGAAAGCTGTGAAGTAGTGTATAACAGTGAGCATAGTTTTATACATGAACCAAAAAAAAATTGGACATGATCCATCACAAAGTTTTCCTGCAAATTTCTCTGCCCGTGTGTAGTTTCTGTTCATTGCAGCAGTGATGGTGCAACAGACTGTCCTCATGGATCATGTCCAATGAAAGTAGTAGTAGTAGTAGTAGTAGTTGTGTGCCTTCATGTTGTTACTGACTTATGGCGACCCTAAGGCGACCCTATCACACGGTTTCCTTGACAATTTTTTTTAGGGGTTTGCCTTTGCCTTCCTCTGAAACTGGGAGAGTGAGACTTACCCAAGGTCATCGAGTGGGTTTCCATGGCCAAGCAGGATTTAAACCCTGGTCTCTTGGAGTCCTAGTCCAATACTCAACCACTACACCACTCAGGCTCTTTCCAATGGAATTACCTCTTGCAAAAGAAAAAGAAAAACAAACACAATTATCAGTCATGCTTATTATTGTTTTGCTGTGTTCCCCCGCTTAGAACAAACACAAGAAATTTCAGGGGAAATTGCTATTTGGATTCTATTGCCTTTGGATGAGACAGCACTGGAGGGGTTTCGTAATGTTTATTTACAGCAGAAGTGGGCAAAGTATGGCCATAGGCTTCCCTCCAGGACCATTTGCGGCGGAATCACAGAATCATAGAATTTCTAGATTCTACAACCCACTTCATGAGAGGCATGAAATTATAGCCTATCACCAGAAGTTTCTCATCACACAGAGGTTGAGATCAAACTTCTGCATGTAGCTCCACGTGTAAATCATAGAATCATAGAGTTGGAAGAGACCACAAGGGCCATCTAGTTCAACCCCATTCTGCCATGCAGGAATACACAATCAAAGCACTCCTGACAGATGGCCATCAAGTCTCTGTTTAAAAACCTCCAAAGAAGGAGAATCCACCACACTCCAAGACAGAGAGTTCCACTGTCGAACAGCTCTTACCATCAGGAAATTCTTCCTAATGTTTAGGTGGAATCTCTTTTCCTGTAGCTTGAGTCCATTGCTCCATGTCCTAGTCTCTGGAGCAGCAGAAAACAAGCTTGCTTCAATCCTCAGTATGACATCCCTTCAAATATTTCAGCATGGCTATCATGTCCCCTCTCAGCCTTCTCTTCTCCAGGCTAAACATGCCCAGCAACTTAAGCTGCTGCTCACAGGGCATGGCTTCCAGACCTGCCACCATCCTGGTCGCCCTCCTCTGGACACATCCCAGCTTCTCAATATCCTTCTGGAATTGTGTTTCCCAGAACTGGACACAGTCTTCCAGGTGAGGTCTGACCAAAGCAGAATAGAGTGGCACTATTGCTTCCCTTGATCTAGACACTATACTCCTATTGATGCAGCCTAGAATTGTATTGGCTTTATTAGCTGCTGCGTCATCCTGCTGACTCATGTTCAGTTTGTGGTCCACTGAGACTCTTAGATCCCCTTCACATGTATTGCCATCAAGCCAGGTGTCACCCATTCTGTATCTGTGCTTTTCATTTTTACTGCCCAAGTGTAGTATCTTACATTTCTCCCTGTTGAAATTCATTTTGTTAGTTTTGGCCCAGCTTCTAATCTGTTGAAGTCATTTTGAATTCTGATCTCTTCTCTGGGAGAGCTACCCATCCTAATTTGGTGTCATCTGCAAACTTGAGAAGAATGCCCTCTGTTTCCTCATCCAAATCATTGATAAAGATGTTGAATAGCACTGGGCCTAGCTAGGACAGAACCCCGTGGCACCCCACCAGTCATTTCTGGTGAAGAGGAGCGAGGGAACAGATGTCACAACAGGTCAGAATATGGCATCCCAGAAGTTGCTTCACTGGGCCAGCCCTACCTTTGGGTAAGGCGAGGCAACCTCCTAAGGTGGCAGATACTGGGGGCAGAACAACAGTCATGGTCCTTCATCTGTTCCTTATGAGACCTCTAACCATTTCCTTCTGTTGGAAGACAGAACAGTGGCTATCTAAAGGCCAGTGCTAGTTCCTTTAACTGACCTCCTGCCTTCAAGTACGGTGGATGCATCTCATGAATGTTATTTCATATAATAAAATTATAATTACAAAAGAAGGAGGAGAAGGAGAAATATTATTTCATAATATATTATTTTCTATGCAGAAATTGCTCTTTCCTGTACAGAAAATGCTGTATGTAGTTGGGAATTACTTCTATACAAAGCTTACATGGGTTTGGGGAGGTTGCATAGAAAAAAGTATTTTCTGTGCAGAATATATTATATCTATGCAGAAATAGTGTTTCCTGTGCAGAAAATTCTGTTTTCTATGGGCGGGGGGGGGGGGAGCCATGTCCAAATTTTGCACAGAATAAGTTTTGATCTGTGAAGATTCTCATCTCATCAATCAAGAAGTTTCCTTGTTAGCGTTCCCCAATGTTTTAGGGATGTATTTTTCAATCATTTTTAGATTACTTTCAAATATTCTTTCCATCCCTAGTTCTTGGCTGTCTCGGCTAGCTGACTTTGAAAGGTTTTTCTATTCACAACTACTCCCCATTAACTTTTTCTTCCTATTATTATTGTTGTTGTTGTTGTTGTTGTTGTTGTCAACCCGCCTTTCTCCCAATGTAGGGACAAGGTGGCTAACAGTGAGTTTAAAACAATAAATAAATATAAAAAATATAAATATAACTATGAAATTTAAAAAACAGATTCAACAATTTACAGTATTAAAACATTTTAAAATATTAAAATATAATAAACGATATATATGTTAAAAACCAAACTGCACAGCATGTGCAAGTCCAGCCTCCATCAGATTGAAAATGCCTGATGGCACAAGAATGTTTTTGCTTGTTGCCAAAAGGAGAACAGAAACATGGCCATCCTGGCCTTTCTAGGGAGGGAGTTCCAAAGTCTAGGAGCAACCACCAAGAAGGCCCGCTCCCTTGTTCCCACCAAATGAGCCTGAGAGGTATAGCCCATATCCAGTGAAAGGACTGGTTTCACCCATTAAGCAATGCCCCCTCCAAAAAAACCCTACATACCAGCTTTTCGGG
Organism: Gambelia wislizenii; assembly: GCA_030847615.1. Classification (NCBI taxonomy): domain Eukaryota; kingdom Metazoa; phylum Chordata; class Lepidosauria; order Squamata; family Crotaphytidae; genus Gambelia; species Gambelia wislizenii. The sequence goes on from JAUMIR010000005.1 coordinate 7,012,412, forward strand.
GGTGGGGGGAAGCCTGCATTTGCTGAAGCATTGACACTACCCCTTGGTTTGTTTTGTTGACCTCTTGATTACACAATTTATTTTTGCAATTTCCAAACAGGGATGGAACACTCAATAAAAGTCCTTTCTCCCCCTCTTACTCAGCAGTCTGGTTTCCACCCAAGGCCAAGAATCTCAGCCAAAAATCCTTTTAGCATCTGAAACCAAAAGAGGCAGTAGGAGAGGTGGCAAAGTTCAAATATTAGCATTGACCTGGTTGCTTGGAGCACCAAATGCAAACCTCAGTGATGTAGCTGAAACTCTGTAAACAAATTCTGTGAAGGGAAAAGCTAGCTTTGGAACAATTGGGTGGCAGAGAATAAAAGGTTTTGCATAGCATGTTAGCAACCGTCCACACTCACAAAGGGAATTGAAAGTATGATGTATTTCTGCCCAGAATCTGGGTTGCATAGTCTGGGAAGAGTTGTGTGAACTAGGGCTGACTCCGTACAGAAGGTCATAGAATTGTAAGAGTTGGAAGAGACCGCAAAGAACATTTAATCCAACCCTCCCGGGGCAGAACACACTGTTAAAACACCCATCAAAGGCTGGCATCTAATCTCTGTTTTAAAAGCAGGAGAGTCCACCACCTTATGAGGCAGTCTATTGTACCTTCAAACAACTTTCCTAGGGCTCATCTATACAAGAGTAAAAAATGTGGACTGATGCACACTAACAACAATTTGAAGCAGTGTCAATTTTTCTTAACAGTGTTGTGGCAAGCTTACAGGCATGTGAAGCTATTCACTTTTGCTGTCCCAACAGGCATGGTTGCAAATCAAGATGGTGTGCATGAGTGGATTGCTCATGTTTTTATTGTCGCCAGTTGCCACCACTAAACAGTGTTTTTTTTTTTTTAAGCATATCTAAGGTGTGAAAGTGCAATATTCCATACAAATAAATTTTTAAAAGAAAAGAAAAAGGCTGTTTCATCACCTGAGTGCTCGCTCACTATAGCGAAAATCCAAGATGGCAGTTCTGGGTGCTTGCCTTGTTAGCAAGATCCAACCCCTGCCAACGTCTGGCCAATCAGCTTCCACTTCTGCTTTTATTGCAAATGCAAATGAATGCAAATCCGATTGTCCAAGCGAGTGGAAATGCACATCTTTTTAAAAACTTCAGGGACAGCAATGAAGGCTTTCCTGGCAGAGTTTAAGGTGGATTTTGCCCCTCTCCTTTTGAATACTGCGACCAATGCAGAATGCCATTAGGACAGGTTGTATTCCCAGCAAATTCTATGAGGATTATTTTGACCATTTAGATAAGCCCTTACTGTCAGGAAATTCTTCCTAATGTTTAGTCAGAATCTGTTTCCTTGTACTTTGAATTGATTGGTTTGTGTTCTACTTTCTGGAATAGAAGAAAGAAAAACTGGCACCATCTTCTATATGACAGTCCTTCAAATATTTAAAGATGGCGATAAAAAACACCATCAAAATAGTAGTCATGTACTTGCTGGAACCAGAAGTGAAAGCGTTAAATGGAGTGAATCTGCTTCATTTTAGCCAATTTTTTTGGTTTTAAAATTCTCCAGATTTTTAATGATGCTGTCCAAGAATAGATCCAGCATTGTGGATGGCTTCAATAAAGTTCAGACTAAACCCTGGAGCAGGTTCACTTCCCTGCTATATGGAAACCATTAGTTCCCATTGCTTAATTGGTGGATTATCACTGAATACTAAAGTTAGGATAGTCCACGCCATCGTATTTCCCACTTCTATGTACGGTTGTGAAAGCTGGACAGTGAAGAAAGCTGATAAGAGGAAAATCAACTCATTTGAAATATGGTGCTAGAGATATCCTGGACTGCTAAAAAGACAAATGAATGGATCTAGAGCAAATCAAGCCTGAATTCTCCCTAGAAGCCAAGATGACTAAACTGAGACTGGCGTACTTTGGACATATCATGAGAAGACATTGCTCACTAGAAAAGACAATAATGCTTGGTAAGGTAGAAGGCAACAGGAAAAAAGCAAGGCCACATTGTAGATGGATAGACTCAGTCAAGGAAGCCATGACTGTTCTGAGTCTGCAAGATCTGAGCAGGGTTGTTTAGGATAGGTTGACTTAGAGGTTTCTCGTTCATGGGGCTTCCATAAGTCAAAGTCGACTTGATGGCAATTAACAACAACAAAGCAAGAAAACAGCTCAGTGCAATTCTAGGCCATAGAGTATAGCCTAGCAGTCTAGTGTTGACACCTAGGCAAATAATAGGACCACTATATAATTGAAAGTGCTGTTTTAACAGTTTCAAAACTGTATTCTGGGGTTGTTTTTAGAATGCTTTTAGGAGTTTTTAAAGACTATTTTAATGTGTTTTAAAACATTTTTTATGTTTGCCATGTTCTAATTGGTTTTTGTTTCTTCATCGCCTCAGGAATCCTTGTGGGTTGGGAGGTGATACAGAAGTACTTTATATAAATACGAAATAAATGAAATATAGAAGCATAGTGGCCAGACCAAGCGAGTAGTACCACATTATTTACTTTAGTCAGACCTTACCTGGAGTACTGTGTCCAGTTCTGGATACCACAAGTTAAGGATATTTGCAAACTGGAATGTGTCTGGAGGAGGGTGACCAAGATGGCATAGGGCCAAGAAACCAAGCCTATGATAAACTGTGGAGGGATCTGGTTATGTTTAGCCTGGAGAAAAGAAGATGCAGGACTTGTCTACATGGGCTAAATACCCTGTCTAGCCCCTGTCTCAGATCCCTGCAGTCCATACAACACAGGGCATTTGCCCCATTCTGCCCCAGGTAGGCCTCACCATTCCCGGGGCAAATATGGGGCTGAAATGGGGGAAGGTGTAGGGCCCTATACACTATTTTTAAAAAATACCTGGCTTACTGAGTTACTTCCTAGCCTTCCTGGAAGCCAGGAAGGATTCTCGCAGAAGGTGACCAAGGCTGGTCACATGGAGGGGCCTCGGTCACATGTTGCAGACTCCCTTCCTGGCTTCCAAGATAGCAAGGAAAATGGCGGCAGCTGCAGGGACAGGCTGCTATGCCTGTTTGGACTCCAGCCCGTTCCATACAGGTAATGGGATGGGGGGAAACGGGCCAGATCTGCAGACACAATATGCCGGCAGGGAGCCAGCATATCCTGGCTCATGTAGATGAGCCCTAAGAGATGATATGATCACCATGTTCAAATGTCCAAAGGCTTGTGGAAGATAAAACAAACTTGTTTCCTGCTGCTCCATAGGGTTGGAACTGAATCGATGGATTTAAATTACCAAAACAAAGCAAAAAAATCACGAAAAAGGAGATTCTGTTTAAATATCAGGAAGAACTTCCTGATGGTAAGAACTATGGGGCAGTGGAATCAATTCCCTTAATATATGGTACATTCTCCTTCATTTGAGGTTTCTAAGCACAGGTTAGATAGTCACCTCTCAGGTTTTGCAGGATTTCTTCATGGCAGGTGGTAGAACTAGATGGCACTTGGGACGTTCAACTCTGTGATTCATATTGTCCTTCACATGGCAAGACAGAGGCAGAGGGCAGCAGTTGCTTCTCATTTGATTGCCTGTTGCAATACGACATGCATCTCTGCATCCAGTCTGCATGCTGAGGCTCCCAATCTAGCAAAGGAATCCATACCTAGATGCAGTTTCTGTAGAATCATAGAATCATAGAGCTGGAAGAGCCCACGAGGGCCATCTAGTCCAGCCCCCTGCCCTGCGGGAATACCCAATTCAAAGCATTCCTGATAGATGGCCATCCAGCCTCTGCTTAAAAACCTCCAAAGATGGAGACTCCACCACACTCCCAGGCAGCAGAGTATTCCACTTCCAAACAGCTCTTATTGTCAGGAATTTCTTCCTAATGTTTAGGTGGAATCTCTTTTCTTGTAGTTTGAACCCATTGCTCCATGTCCTCGTCTCTGGAGCAGCAGAAAACAAGCTTACCCCATCCTCAGTATGCCATCCCTTCAAATATTTAAACATGGCTATCATGTCCCCTCTTAACTTTCTCTTCCCCAAGCTAAACATGCCCAGCTTCATAAGCCATAGATACTCAAGTCTCATTACATACAATGGCATAGTAAAATGGTGTCCCTTATATAAAACGGCAAAATCAAAGTTTGCTTCTGGGAATTTACTTATTTATTTGTTTATTCAAGCATGCATTGATTAAATTCATATCCCACTTTCTCTGAACATGGGATCCCAGGTGGTCACAACATGGAACATAACAGGGTAGATGTAAAGCCTAATGACTTTTAAAACCCACACAATTAAGTAAATTACCATTAAAACAAACTACAGGTTGCCTCCCGTTTACACAGGATCAGTACCCACGGTTTCACTTACCCATGATCAGGTAACAGGGGAAACAGTCTCTCTAGGCACCTGGAAGACTATAGAGTCACACTGGAGGTGGTCTCTCTAGGCATCGGGAGGTCCTCCAGCGCAACTGTATGGTCAGCTTTTGCCAGAGGTTGATCATAGAGTTGCACCAGATGCCTAGAGAGGCATCCTCCTTAGGCATTTTCTATAGTATTAATGGCAGTTCACTAATATACTTGGTTTCACTTATCTGTGGTAAGTCCAGGAAAGTATACTCCGCATAAATGGGGTGCGACTTGTGTATGCCAAATAGTTTATTATTTTTTTTAAAAAAAAAATTAAAATAGAATTTACAGATATGTTTTATGCTCCCACAAGCACTCAGTTGTATACAAGCCTGAACAATGAATGGAATGCAGATGAATAACAGCATTTAATGTATGGCTACTAAGCATTAAAGTTTTTTGGGAGATCAGTTGTGTGAGCAGCAAAGCTGGGAGCTGATTCTATGGTATTTCACTTTCTTTGACAGATGGTAGCCAGGTTTGTGAAGACTCCAATTCCATAGGTAACATTTTATAAGACAAAAGAGAGGGTCAGGCTCCCTGCATTGTTGCAAAGAGAGCATTATTCAAGAACAGCTCTTACCAAATCGCCTTGACACATTGCCAAGGTCTGCTGAAGCTCTGTTTTAACTTTCTTTTGTCATAGAACTGTCTTTCAAAGCCTCGCAAATCATCATGTGGCTCTGAAGTATCAGAATAAGTTTTTAATGCACAAAACCGATCTGTTATGAATGATGACAATGCCAAAGGAAGAGGCATTTGGTCTCCAATTCCACACAATCCAATTGCAGTTGGCGGCTTTCATGTCAATGAGATGATGAATCCACACTGCGGTATAGTCCCAGACTTTAAATGTGTTGTCTGAGATGCTGCACAGTATCCTCAAAGTAGGTTCAGCATCTTGTGCAGCTCCTTCAAAGTTCAGACTAGAACTTGGAGCAAATCCATGACATCCACTGACATATCCCTGAATCCTATTCGAGGTTCCAACTGGAGCAGATCTGTTACAGCAGTGGGATCAATCTACATGTTGACTCAACACTTGATTCAATGGGTCTACTCTGTGTAGGATGAACCGATAGGAATCAAGCCATGAAAGTCACCAGCTGTCGATGGTCCCTAGAGTTTTGCTGTATTTCATCAGACTCTAAGCTGATTTTTTTTTACAAATAATTATTTTTAAACAAATGTTCACAATGCAGTCCTTCAAAATAAAGGCACAATCCAGCACAATGAAGTACAATTTAGTTTCCACTTATTGCAGTGGGAGAGTTAAGCACACCTTTATTGAAAATGAAGGAAATCATCTTCTATAAGGTCAGAGTATTGGATCACAGCTGTGATTCAAGCAAGAGGGCCAGACTACAACAACAATGTTTGGGGTGAAGGGAGGGAGGGAAAGGAGATGTGGAAGGTGTAGTTCTCCCTAGTGGTGCATGCTTTTGATGCAAAATTAGACACCACCTTCCCCAGCCTGGAATCCTGTTGGTGTCGTAAACCTGTGTAAGTTCCCTTATGCATGCGGTTGTACAGTTTTGGCCATCATGCAACAAGTGTATTCAGTTCATGGCTGTGTAAGTGGAGTTCCAGAAGTGTAAATGTAACCCCTGTGGATTTGGTCCAACGGGTGTGGAAACACTAAAGAAGAGGCTGTTCTTACTAGCTGAATTCAGAAAGAGAGGAAGAGCTTGAGAGGAGAAGAGCTGCAGTTGCCAGGGGTCAGAATCAGGCCCCTTCCCACACTTGGAATAAAGTAGCAAGAGTTTGAATCCTGCACAGTTGGCCCTCCGTATCCATGGATTCTGCATCCATGAATTCCACCATCCACAGCTTGAAAATATTCTCTCCCCCCCCCAAAAAAAATTTCAAAATCCAGACCTTGATTTTTGCCATTTGTCTCTTTGTCTCTCCTCAGGCTTTTCTTTGCAAACGAAGAATAAGGAAGGACTCATCCCGCGCTTTCTGCAAGCGCGCTGGTGACTAAAAAGGCCAATCCAAGATAAACAAGTCCGGTTGCAGAAAGCACAGCAGAAGGTCTCCTTGAGTGATGTTTTTGGGTTGTGATTCTTTCTGCGTTGTTGTTTCTCTTCCAGACTTGTTCAGCGTGAGTTCTCAAATAAGGCTGCAGCATTGTGGATTGTGCGTCTCCATGCCTCCCGATGTGAGGCCAGGGTGGACCATTGTTGGTGATCAATTTAGCCGAGCCTAAGATGTTGTTTCAGGGAGTCCTTGTATCGCTTTTTTGGAGCGCCCCTCTTACGCTGACCCGTGGCGAGTTCGCCGTAGAGTACTATTTTTGGGAGGCGATGGTCCTCCATCCTAGAAACATGCCCTGCCCAGCGCAGCTGTGTTCTCAATATCATGGCCTCAATGCTGATGATCCCTGCTTGCTCAAGGACAGCAACATTATATATAATGTGATTTTAGCATCCACAGATTTTGGTATCCATAGGGGGTCCTGGAAACAAACTCCAGTGGATACCAAGGGCCCACTGTATTTATGAGAGAGTCCTAGATTATGTACCGGCATTCTATTCATTGCTCAAGGTCCTAAATGCGTCCTAGATCAAATCGAGTCTGAACTCTCCCCAGAAGCCAAAATGACTAAACTGAGACTGTCATACTTTAGTCATATCATGAGAAGACATGACTCACTAGAAAAGACAATAATTCTTGGGAAGGCAGAAGGCAGTAGAAAGAGAGGAAGATGGCATTGTAGATGGATGGAGTCAATCAAGGAAACCATGGCCTTGAGTCTGCAAGACCTGAGCAGGGCTGTTGAGGATAGCGGGACTTGGAGGTCTTTTATTCAAGGGGTCACCATAAGTCAAAGTCAACTTGATTGCAGTTAACAAGAACAACATTTAGGAGAGGCCAAAGGGGGATATTCTTTCTGTTAAGTGTCTGCACCTATGTTGTTAAAGGAGTAATGCCCAGGAACACATTGACTTCATTGACTGAAGTACCTCATATACCTGTATATAATTTGTTCATGGTTGCTAAATAAATATACATACTGGGATTTAAATTGTGATTGTGTTTGCAATATTCAAGTATAGTTGGACCCAACTAGAACCCAGAAAGAGGTACATAAACACGCCAGGAGAAAGGCAGGATATTACACTTGCCCCTCAACTTTCACCAGGGTTAAGAGCAGAGGATGCCCATGAAAGCAGAAAAACTGCAAACATAGGCCTGCTATTCTTTTCTTTTACTGAGAAAATACTTCTCTAGATATTTGTAAGTCCTTCAGTGTGATTCTATGGTATGTTTCCACCAGAAGTTGATCACAGAGTCACGTTGGATGACCTAGAGATTCCTAGAAAGAACACGTCTCTAGGCATTTTGCAGGTCATCCAGTGCAACTCTATGGTCAACTTTTGGCAGAAGCATACCATAGAATTGCACTGGAGGACCTAGAAAATTGCCTAGAGATAACACAGTTAGTAATCTCCAAATAATCAAATCCATGAATGCTTACTCCACAAATATGGAAGAACAACTGTAGATAGGCAGACAGACAGATGGGATAACCATTCCATATGGACCTAAATACTTAGATGAGCCATTAAATCAATTTGGCTTACCTACACATTGACTTAGACTTTAAGAATTGATTGAAAAGGTCTGCTCATGTTAGGGCTAGTCAAGAATATTCCAACCATGCAGTTGCACATTCTTGGATGATGTGTAAATATTTGTCAGTGCCTTCAATGTACCACTTGATTCCTTGGGCACGCAAAAACAACTGCTCTGCATTATTCCCCATTGCACAATGGGAGACTAAGTGGACACATGGGAAGATAGTCAGTTGCACAATGCTGGCACAACCACTACAGAACTACGTGAGGGTAGAATTACATTATACAACCACAATGTAGGATTGCTGCCAAAATCATACTTTTATACACAAATGGAGATGCTATGTGAGTAATCCAATGTGGTTTCTTCTCCCATTATGTCTATGCTGGACCTAACCTGATGGTTTTTTTGTGCAACCAGAACATTTAAAAGTTATTTGGGGGGGGGTTTGCTGTCCTGTTGGTGCATTATGCTATCAGATGAGTTTTTTCCAGCATCACACAGTAGTGGCAATGGAAGGCACACAAAACATTCCAGCTTAAAGCAGCCTGTTTCTCCACTGCTTTGCATCCTTCATAGAAGGGCCAGTGAACATTTTCCAGCCACCGTTGCCTATATGGGTGCAGTATGCCAGCATGGTGCACCAACAAAATTTTGGCCACGGACTCCAAATCCCTTAATCTCCCAGCCAAGAAGATCAGCATTAGATCATGTCCATGCCAGCTGAAAGTTTTGGAGAGCTGTAGTCTGCAAATGTAACCTCTCAAGTCTCTGTTCTTAGCAAACTATAATGTACAGCAATATGCAAACTACAAATAATTCACAAGGGGTGAGTCAGGCGAAGACCTTTTTATTCATGCCAGCTTTTGGTAACTGAATTGCATGCTATCATTCGATTAGGGCTGTATTTTTTCTTTCACTGGCTTTTTTTAAAAAAGATGTGATTTAATTGTTTGAAATGTTTTTATTCCTTTTATGTACTTGTGCTCTTTTACTGACAGCCACCTTCAGTCCTGTTTGTGACAGAAAGGCAGGATACAAGCCAAAGCCACCAATTCACACTTTGGAACCACTTGTCCTTGTCCAGCAAGTGACAGGAGAGTCAGGTTGTAGTGGGCGAAGCAGTCAAGCCAGTCCACATTGTCCATGGGTCATCTAGGGAGTTCCCTGAAGATGAAGGGAAGCACAAGAGCAAGGTCTCAGTTCTTCCAGAATCCACCTTGAGCGGCCAGCAGAAATGATCACCAAAGCCAAAAGGGAAAGACTCTGCGGACTTGTTTAGATGGTCTATTGACCCTAGCTTCCCCCCATGTTGGAGCCTTGCAGTTCAAGTGATGCAGGGCTCTTGTCTCGTTTTGTGTCCGGGCAGTGCAGATGACGCAAAGACAGGAGGAAGCTGGAGTGAACCCGTTTGAAACACTTTAAACAAACACCCAGGAAAACCCACTTCATGTAGGAAAACCTGGATCAGGCCAGCGCGGGAACGCAGGGTCCGTACCTGCACACCAGCCTGTATAGCTGGATGCCACCATCCATGGAGTTGCTGGGAAGGAGGCCCCCAGCACATGACCAAGGACCCCCTGCATGTGGTCAGCCTCAATCATACGCTGAGGGCCTTCTTCCTGGCTTCAGAGGAAGCGATGCACAACAGCAGCAGAGGCACCTGCCAGTATGGGCCAAGCATGTGTGTGCAGACTTCCTTCCATTTCATATAGGTAATGGGGGTGGGGGGAGGAATGGGCCAGATCTGGGACCAGAATGTGCTGGCTGGAAACCAGCATATTCTGACAGGTCTAGAGAAACCCTGAGACATACAACCTAAGCTAGCCCAGAGTTCAAGAATCCAAATAAATTCTACTGAAAGTCTGGGAGAATGAACTATTGGTCCAACCATTGTGGAATGCATAGCTTCATGGTCCAGAGACACCAGGTAGTTACTTGCTCAGCATTTCTCATTTAAGCCTCTGCAAGAGACGTTGACTCCTTTGACGCTGCTGCCTTTCCTGTTGATGCACTGTAAATTGCTCCTTTCCAGGTCCAGGTTTGTTTGTTTGCCAGTCCCCATGAAACCCAAAATCTCCCAAAGGCAGAGAATTGACAGGAGCCCTGGCAGTGCAGTGGTTAAATGGCAGTACTGAAAGCCACAATGTTATGAGTTTGATCCCAGAGGCTCCAAGGTTGACTCAGCCTTCCATTCTTCCGTAGGTCAGTAAAATGAGTACAGTAGCACCCCCGTAGCTGCTGATTCACCAACCGTGGATTCAATTGTCCATGGTTGGCGATGGCGGGGGGAAGGGAGGGAGAAGAGCGATCTTACCTCCCACATCTCTTCCCCTGGGAGGGCTCCTGTCACCATGGTGGCAATCGCGGGGCTGAAGGGATAGGGAGGAGCGATCTAGCCTCATCCTCTTCCCCCTTTGCCCCCATGATTGCCGCCACTGCTGCCGGCCATGGGAGAAGGGGGAAGGGATGGAGAAGCGAACTGTCCTCATCCCCTCCCCCCCATGATTGCCACCACGGCGGGGCCATGGGTAAAGGGTGAAGGGGGCGGAGAAGCAATCTGGCCTTGTCCCCTTCACCCTTTTCCCTTGCAATTGCTGCTGTTGTGGGGCCATGGTGGGGGCAAAGGCGGAAGGGGCAGAGGAGCCAACTCAGCCCCCATTTCCCCCGAGATGGCCCCCCAGGATGGCATTCGCTATTATCAATGGAATTCACCATCCACGGGGGGGGGCTGGAACCAATCCGCTGCAAATGTGGGGGTGCTACTGTACTCAGCTTGTGGGGGGCAATTAGCTAACAGACATTGTAAATGGCTTAGAGAATGCCTAGCACTATAAAGTGCTGTAGATGTGTAAGTTATTGACCCTAGTGGTATAGATGAGTAGACCCATTTTGCTAAACAAATTGTAAGCTGCTCTGAGAGCCTTTGTGGCTGAAGAGGAGGGTATAAATACTCTAATAAAATAAAATAAAATAAAATAAAATAAAATAAAATGGCCCTCAGGCTCACCACAGTTGCCTAGGCCTGCTTAAAAGCTCGGTGCTGGCTGAGCTGCATAGTCATTTTCCCCATCCCAGTCATGCTGAAAGCAATATTTGTTTAACAGCAAAGACCAGATCCTTTGCTGTCATTACAGGCGGTTCCTCCTAATTCCAGGTTGTCCAGCCAACTTGATGAATCAGAATGCCAGGCAACCAACAGCAGTTAACAGTGAATGAACGCATTCTTGAAGAGGTGGTGGTGACCTTGGGGCGTGTTGCACTAGTTTCACAGGCTAGATAGCAATTAGTAGTCTTCAATGAGTACCCCTATTTTTTGGTTTGGTTTTTAAAACCTTCCGTGAGTTCCTATTTATTATGGCCCTTAAGATTTCAGAGGTAAGAACCCAGAATACAACATGAGTCCACCAGAGAGATACCAACAACGGTATTTCTACTTGTCAAATTATTTGGGTAATATTTTTTAGGATTACAGTTCTATAGATTCTATGAAGGCAAGGCTGGGTCCCCTGGAGCCTTCCAGCTGCAGTTCTTCTATCCACTGAGTCACAGGCCTGTAGGGAAAAAAGGATTTTTTTCAATATTGTAGCAGTTTTTAATGTATTTTTGGGTGCTGAATTCAAAAAGCACAATAAAATTGTTGTACCATACACAGTTCTTTCACAAATTTCATGACTATTTTCAATACAATTTTATTCAGTCACATGCAACAACATGAAAATGTCAAAACAAGTTGTGAAAAAAACTGTATGTGTTGGGACTAAATCTGAGTTCATTTTTGGATTTAAAGCGCCAGATTCCTATAAAACCAGCATACATTTTAAAATACGTTTTATGACCCTCCTAAAAAGAGAGCCACTCTTGATGTGAAGGTGTCCCCTATTAGAAGAGCTTTCCAATGAAAGTCAAATGTAAAGGCAAAGAACGCTAAGGATATAATTGCTGCCCACGAACAGTTAATATGAACAGGTAATACCTGGCTGGCTTTAGCACTGTTGTTTTGCTACTAAAGTACAGAACAATGGGGTGAAGTTCAGCGTTAAGGTCTGGTCGAAAGCCCTGCAGCATTTCAGATGCAATGGCAAGGGAGAGCATAGATCCAAAGGTTGCAAGATGAGTCATACACAGAATCTGTTGTCATGCTGAGATGCAAACTTTGTCCTCCATCTCAAGATGTTCTGACCTGCAGGCTCTATCCTTACTCTGCAGAAAAAGCCAGAGAAAGAAAGAAAGAAAGAAAGAAAGAAAGAAAGAAAGAAAGAAAGAAAGAAAGAACTGTAACATTAAAAAAAACATTTCAGTCTTCTTTGGTAGATGAACCAGTGCAATGTAATGGCTTGAATGTGGGGGGAGAACACTGGGAGAGCAGTGTTCAAGTCCGCACTCAGCTGCGGAAATCCAAGTGAACTAGTCGTACTATCTCAGCCTTAGAGGAAGGCAACGTAAACCTTCTCTTGTCAAGAAAACCCTAGAATAGGATTGTCATACAAGGTCTCTAAACAGCGGTTGGATGGCCATGTTTCAGGAGTGCTTTACTTGTGTATTCCTGCATGGCAGGGAGTTGGACTAGATGGCCCTGCTGGCTCCTTCCAACCCTAAGGGCTTGTCTAGATAAGAAGATATAATGCAGATTGGTGTGCATTACTGCAAATTTGCAACAGCGGTTATTTGTTTCCACAGTCTTTTGGCAAAATCTACTGTATGCGAAGCTATCTGTGTTTGAAGTGCACGTGCAGCCACGCCTGTGAATCAAGATGGTGGCCGAGAGTACAGTGCATTATTATTCTCCACACATGTTGTCACTGCTGCACAGTATATATATCTATATATCTATATCTATCTATCTCTTGTAAATCAAAGGTGTGCAAGTGCAAACATCCGCTTATAAAAAGTTATTTGGTCACCTCAGTGCAGCAAAAAAGTATACACTCCATAACACGAAACATGATAATGATGCTTCCATCTGTTTCCTTTCTGGCAAGCCTGCTGCCCCATCCCACATCCAACCAATCCGCTGTCCACTTCTGCCCTTGGTGAGAATGCGCAGCATCCCAAATTGGATGTCCAAACAAGCAATATGTCCACGCATTATTTTAAAAGCTTCACAAAAATCCATGAAGGTTTTCCCCCCACAGTAGATGGAGTTTTTGGCCTCAGCTCCTTCCAAATACCACAAATGTTGATGGCAGTGTGTTGGGATAAAAGGTATTCTGGTTCCATTCTATGAGGAGTATTTTCATCATCTAGATAACCCCATAGCATTCTATGTTTCTATTTAAAAGGTGAACTGCCACTCCTCAAGGTTTCTTTTTCTGGTCAGAAAAAAGGACAGCCTAAGGCAGTGGTTCTTAACCTGTGGTCCGTAGACCCCCAGGGGTCCGCAACGTCCTCACAGGGGGTCCATGAAGGCTGCTCAGCCCACCTCTACCCTGCAGTGGAGTGGCCCCGTGACAGGAGCCAAGGCAAAGGCTGGCTGGCTTGGCCTACACATTGCCATTCAATCTGCTCCAGCCACAGACTTGTAGGAAGAAGCAGGAGAAAAGTCTTCCCTCCCCCTCCAGTGTATTATTATTATTATTATTATTATTAGTTGTTGTGGTGGTGGTGGTGGTGGTTTAAAATCTTGAGTTACATCTTGGGGGTCCGAGGCAACAAAAGATATTTAAAGGAGGCGCCTGGTAAAGAAAAGGTTAAGAAACACTGGCCTAGGGAATCTTGAGGAGCCAAGGCCCGTGGAAATAGCCTTGAAGGCTGAATGTCACCCTAGGGCCACAGTTTGCCCACCCTGGAGCTAAGTGGACTCCCCATATTCAAAAGCAGCATGCTGAGGAGCTACAAAAGGAGGGGGGCAATTGCCTTCAATCTGAACACCCCCTCTCCCAGATTGTGTTTGTGTATCTCAGGGGCATCTAGATGATCAATGGAGGGAGCAAGATGCTATGCCAGAGGGCCTCTGGGTCTGATCCGGCACAGCTCGCCTTCATTTCTACTTTTCCTTTTCCTCTTTGATTTTAAAATGCCATGTATGCATTTTAAAATCATTGTTCTCTACTGAGAACAATGGGGTGGGGGGGAGGAGAAGTGTTGAAAACAAAGAGCTCATTGAAACATTACATTCCTTTGTGAAGGTGCAATTGGGAATAGAAGGTCAGGCTATGTTGTGCGGCTGCCTTAAAAGAATGCACCCAAAAGCATCCCATGTTATGACGTGACTTGAGTCCATTTTCTTGGCTCCGTGCAGCCTCCTTGGATTGGGGAGTGGGGAGCATCGTTTTTCATCTTCCTGCGCAAGCAGAACCCAGCGTCTGGGCTCAACTCTATTGTTGCTAGCGGGACAATGCCTTGTCTCATTTCAATAGGCGTACCTCCTACCTCCTTCTTCCAAACCAACTTTGCACAAAAGACTGATGTAACAGTTCTGGGGAAAGAACACCTGGAGGTTTGCAGTCCCAGCCAGGTTCTTAGGATTTTCGGCCGAGCTGCTGGCATACCCACAAATGTACCTGGAAGAATCCAACTTTGCAAAGGTTTGTTATCAGTCCCCACCTGGGAAATGTCATTCCATTTGTTGGATCAGTTGAGATGTTCAGTGTGCAGATGTGATTTCACAAACCAGTAAGATGAGAGGAAAGCCTAGAAGAGCAAAGTCTCACCAGGGATATAACATTACAGGGCATCACAGCGAAGGTGGGTGGATGGAGATTAATATAATCCTGTTTCAGCAAGCATTTGCAATGTGCTCTAATGCTTCCATGATAAGCTTTTATGTTACATCTGAGGCTCCAACAAGCCACGGGATAAGGGGTAATAGGACTGGATTCAATGCTTAATTTGTCAAAGTTGACTTCTCCATGGCTAAACATTAGGAAGAACTTTTTTTTTTTTTCTGTAAGAGCCGTTCAGCACTGAAATAGATTGCCTTGGAAGGTGATGGACTCTCCCTCTTTGGAGGTCTTTAAGCAGAGGTTGGATGAGCCTCTTTCAGGAATGCTTTAGTTATGTGTTCCTGCATGGCAGGAGATTGGACTAGATGGCCCTTGCAGCCGCTTCCAACTCTAAGGTGAAAAAAAATCCTCAAGGCATGGGAGGGGAATATTTTTTGTCTAGATGAGCTCTTAGCACTTCTTCTTAGCACTTCTATTTCTACACCACCTATAAGTGCCAAAGCACTCCTTAATCAGTTTACAATGTGTTAGGTAATTTCCCCCAACAAGCTGGGTACTCATTTTACTGACCTACAGAAGGATGAAAAGCTGAGTCAACCTTGGAGCCCTCTGGGATCTAACTTGCAATGTTGTGGCTGCAGTACTGGCATTTAACCACTGCGCCTCAAGGGCTCCCACTGGGATTCGCCATATTCAGAAGGAGGGGGGCTGAAAACTCCAAATACTGTAGTTTGCGATTACAGCTTTTGCTGTTTCTCACAATCTTTTTTTAAAAAAAATACGCAAAAATGCACATTATGGCCCATCTGAACAACCAATTCAAATTGGGGCAATTCCAGGAAGTCAAAACGTGATTGGTCAGACTTGTGCTAGGGTGGGCTTGCTGGTAAGGAAGCAATCAAAGCTGCCATTGTTGTCTTTCACAGAAACGATTGTGCGCTATTTTCAAGCAACAGAGGGGGAAAAAAAGTTTTTTAAGCATAAGATCGCTCTTCCGCATATCTCATTTAACAAGGCAAAAAAAAGGGGAAACGGAGGGAGCTTTGGGGGAATAATAATCCAAGTAGTTCACTCACAGCCACCATCTTTTCTCACGGGCATGCTCTGTATGAACTTCAAACTTGGATAGCTTCTCATGCCAGTGATCTTGCGAATGGATCGTGGGGACAAATGAACACTGCTGCTGTAGTGAGTTAATGTGCTATTTTCTGCAATTAATTATCCTGTCTAGCTGAGTCCTAAGATTCTATGCAAAATGGATGTTGCTCCAAAATAGGGATGGACTTATCTGTCATTTTCCCCTTCTCTCCATTTCTTATTTTTTCCACTCCTAAATTTGGTTTGTCAAATCATAGTCTAACCAACTTTCATGCAGGAATCCACCAAAATAATAATAACAAAATTTAATAAAATTTATTTATACCCCACCCCTCTGTGAGAAGTGCCCATCTAACCTTTGTTTAAATATCTCCATTTAATCTACCAGCCTTCTGAGGGAGTCAGTTTTACAGCTATTATTGTCAGGATATTCTTCCTAAAATTTAGTCTGAATCTCATTTCATGTACAGTAATCTGAATCTGTTGCTTCAGGTCCTGCCAGCTGGAGCAGCAGAAAACAAGTTTGCTTCATCATCTATATGACAGTGCTTCATATGTTTAAGGACAGCTAAAGAAAACTTCATTCTGAACTTTTGAGAATTTTTCCAATCTTAGGTTCAATTTGCTCCAAAACATGGAGATGTTCTTTTAGGGTTCACCCACATTTTTCTGTGTTTCTCCTAATATGTACATTTTTGTCTACAGTTTTGTCTAGTATAAATATTTCTTTCAAGTCATTTTCCTTGAGATACGGAATGCTTGAGAGCATAATTTTCACCAACATAAACATTTTTGTGCGTGTTTTCTGCTAACAGACCCATTTTGGGGTGCATTTTTGCTTAGGGGAGCTCTATTGATACATTCAGAAAAAGGCAAGCTTCAGTTCACTTTCTGGCTTGAAAGTGTGAGATTAAGCAAATCTGCTTTAAAATGTGAATCAAATCAATCGACTCCCCCTGTTCCTCACCAGGCACATTCTGGCCATGGCAGTTACTCCACATGCAAGGCTGGCTTTGTTTCTAGGAACATAAATTGGAATCGTCTAAACAGCAAAAATACACTTCATAGAATGTGAGGAGAATACCATCTGTCTTAATGGGATTCTGCATCACTCCACCATATTTGGAAGGAGTGGCGGGGCGGGGGATCTGTCAAAAATTACACTGGAAAAGACTTCATGGCTTTTCCCAAAGTTTTTAAAAAAACAGCGGAGGGAATGCACATTCCTGCTCGTTGGGACAAAGCTGATTGGTCAGACATGTGCGGTGGGCAGAACTTGCTAACAAGGCAAGTGCCCGGAGCCGCCATGTTGGGTTTTCACCTTAGGAAGCAAGTGCTAAGGTGATAAAATGGGTTTTTGTTTGCTTTTTTTGTTAAAGCAAAAGGTTGCTCTTTCGCACCTTTGATAGGATTTTAAAAAAATACTGTCTGGCGGCAGCAATTTCGGGTAAGTAAAAATGCGAGTAATTCACTCGCAGATGCTATCTTGATTCGCAGGCATGCCTGTTTGCAGAGCAAATGTGGATAGTTTTGTATACCTGCTATCTGCCCCCCCCAAAAAAACTGTTAAACAAATAGCAGCTACTGTGAATTGACATTACTGCAGAGCAATCCACATTTTTTTGCCTTGTATAGACCAAGGTTTGTTGTAGTTGTGTGCCTTCAAGTCATTTCTGACTTAGGGTGATCCTACCAAGGGGTTTTCTCGACAACATTTATTCTTCAGAGAAGGTTTGCCATAGCCTTCAGCTGAGGCAGAGTGACTTGCCCAAGATCACCCAGTGAGTTTCTATGGCTGAGCAGGGATTTGAACTCTAGTCATCCAGAGCCCAGTTCAACACTCAAACCACTACACCATGCTGATGCTTAAGTTTACCCTAACTTCTAGTACAATACATTCCCAGGGCTGCTATCTCTTCCAGTAGCTTCAACAGTAGCTTGAAGCTTTTCCCACCATCTATCTCTTTTTTAAATACATAATTTAAAAAAAAGCTCCACCCACTAAATAGCCATCCATTTACTTGGTATTCTAGACACATTTGCAAAAGAAATAACACCAAATAGCAGAAAATAGTCATTCTCAAAGAGAGGGGGGTGGTTTGAAAGTTAGCTCACCGCTTGTGAAGTTCCTTCTTATCTTGCTTGGCTCAGATACCGTTCAGTAGGTTTTGCAGGTTTATGTTCCATTCCAAAAACCTGCAAAAGTTTGCCTGAAGCTTGTGAAAAGTAATATATACATAAATCATTGAGAGTGAAGCTTAAAAGCTACAATCTGGTTCCTGCCTAGCAAAACAAAAGAAAAACAGGGCAACTTTACAGTTATTTGCCCACACAAGCAGCTGCGAACAGCACTAGAATAGTATCTTGTTTACATAGGTTGACCATCCCTTATCCTGAAGTCCGAAATACTCCAAAATCCAAAATTGTCCATATGGGTGGCTGACATAGCGACACCTTTGTTTTCTGATGGTTCAGTGTACACAGACATTATTTCATGCAGAAAATTATTTAAAATAGTGTGTATAAAATTACCTTCAGGCTATGTCTATAAGGTGTATATGAAACATAAGTGAATTTCATGTTTAGACTTGGGTCCCATTTCCGAGATATCTCATTATGTACCGTATAGGCAAATATTCCCAATTCTGAAATCCAAAACACTTCTGGTCCCAAGCATTTCAGATAAGGGGTACTCAACCTGTATTAAGAGAATAGATGGGATGAGGAGTTGCTACTGCAGTGGGGCAAGCCTACTGCTATGCTTTACCCCCTGTTGTTGGTTCTTTAAGCTACCAGGAGCCAAGATCCTGTTCAATGCCCCCTACGTAGGCAGTGGCAAAGTACTAGTAGCCAATCTGAGCTGTGAAGAGTGACAATTTTGAGTCA
Organism: Gambelia wislizenii; assembly: GCA_030847615.1. NCBI lineage: Eukaryota > Metazoa > Chordata > Lepidosauria > Squamata > Crotaphytidae > Gambelia > Gambelia wislizenii. The sequence goes on from JAUMIR010000005.1 coordinate 7,031,040, forward strand.
CACAGGAGAGCTGCACCTGCTCACTGAACCACCTTTAAGCTGTCCCATTCCATTGCAGCCAAACTGGGAACTGCTTGCATAAATGGGTACTCACTAGCTCCTTACGCAAGCATGTAAGAAATAGAGCCACTGGCATAACACATAGTTACGCCAGCTTAACGTCCCACAGATTTCAGGCTTTGATGGGCATTCTCATGCAATAGTAAAACATCTGGAATGGTGTGTGTGTGTATTTGCCTTCAATTTCATAGGGTTTTCTTAGGCAAGGAATATTCAGAGGTGGTTTTGCCAGTTCCTTCCTCTGAAATATAGCCTACAGCACCTACCTGGTATTCCTTGGTAGTTTTTCTGGCCTTGGGGAAGTTTCTTCTTTTTGGACCACCACTCCAGAATCCCCCCAGCCAGCAGAGTGACAGTCCAAAAAGGCACCTTTCCCATGCTCTGGAAGTTTTAGCCTGCAAGATTTGAGGAAAAGGGACCAAGGTCAGATCTTGTGTGTGTAGGTGCCTTCAAGTCACCCATCAACTTACAGCAACCCCACAAATTTCACTGGGTTTTCTAAGCCAAGGAATACTCAAAGGTGGTTCTGTCAATTCCTTCCCCTGAAATATAGCCTACAGTACCTGGTATTCATAGGTGGTCTCCCTATGTACTAACCAGGGCTGATGCTGCTTAGTCTCCAGTATCAGACAAAATCTGGTGCCTTTAGGGAGGGCAGGGGCCATTTTTTTTCTCTCCATGACCCCCTTAGCACCCATATATTCCAGGTGTATTGGAAATGACACAACATGACTTCCAACTGCCATTTTGGACCAATTTCAACTATTACAACATTTTGGAAGGGTTTTTTGGGATGGGTGAAGTGAATCAGAAGGCTTAGAGAGGTTCTAGGAGAGGTCTGGAAGCTAAATGTGGGGCTCAGGGACAACAGTTTCCCCACCACAGTCAAGGACACAAGTCAGCCCTGAGGAAGACTAATAGACCCTCCAAAGCACATGTCCCCACATGATGTGAGGTTTACAAATGTGTACACTCTCAATAATTGGCTACCTCATGGAGCAGGGGTGAGGCAAAGAACAACCCTCTAGATGCTCTGTGATTGCAACACCCATCAGCCCTAGCTGGCAAAGCCACCAGTGAGGAATACTGGGAGGCAGTAAGTCCAGCAACATCCGGGGAGCCACTCTGTGCCCATCACTGTCAGAGAGTATGGTGGTTGCAACACCTTTTGTCTTTGTGATGTCTCCATTGCTCAGAAGTGCTTCAGGGCCATGGAGTCTTTTTTTTTTTTTTTTTTTTGGTAGACGCATTTCGTTTCTGCCAAGGTAATTGAGATTTTTCACACTGAGAACTTCTGGGGCTTGTCTAAATTAGGCCAATTAAGAGATGTCATGCCATCCGTCTTCTTTGGCAGAATTCTTTGTGCAACCCCAGTCGGATTTGCTAGTGCTGGGGAAGAAGAGGAGGAGGAAAGATGGAAGCAAGGCTGGATTATCAATTATTCAACTGGAACAAATGCTCCAGAACCATCAGTATTTAAGAGTCCCGTACTGCTGGTGGCATGGCACCCAGATATGGTTCTGGTACTGTGATGTTCCCAAGACAGAAATGCTTCTGTGGGCGGTACATCTCTCTCCTCCTGGATTGACCTGTTCAGACTGGCTTCATTTCTCAGCAGTGGAGTAAGCAAAGCCTAGGGTGGCCAGGTTAGTGCCATGTCTGCCCTGAGATTCCAGGGAATAAACTTGAGACCAAAGGATGGTGACTGGCAATGTCATTAAGCACAACACATAAACCGTCAACCACAACAGCTCAGAGTATGGCATTCAAACAAACAAACAAAAAATAAAACCACCAAGGCAGGCATCCAATTAGGAACGTAAACAGGAATAAGTCATGCCACCCATGCAAAGCCAAAAATTCACCATTGCAAAATGGACATATTCTGCTGAATATGCAGAAACAAAGTTGAGCAGACAGCATGTTCCTCTGTGCCTTATCTTTGCATGTTGCAATTGCACATTGTATGTAGTAGTTGTTCATTTGTTGTGTGTTTGAGTAAGTCCGTTCAGCAGTTCACCTACCTGGGAAGCATCATCTCCTCAGATGCCAAGATTGACAAAGAGATCAATCACAGATTAGCAAAGGCATATAGCGCATTTGGAAGGCTTTACAAGAGTCCGGAGTAATAAACACCTGAGGAGAAGCACAAAAATCAATGTGTATAGAGCCACTGTACTGTACTGTACTATTCTCCTTTACGGGTCTGAAACATGGGTCACCTATTGCCACCACTTACAACTCCTCGAATGTTTTCATCAGCGCTGTCTACGCACAATCCTAAATATACACTGGACTGACTATGTGACGAATGTTGCTGTCCTTGAGCAAGCAGGGATCACCAGCATTGAGGTCATGATATTGAGAAAACAGCTGTGCTGGGCAGGGCACGTTTCTAGGATGGAGGACTATCGCCTCCGAAAAATAGTAATCTACAGTGAACTCGCCACGGGTCAGCGTAAAGAGGGGCACTCCAAAAAAGCGATACAAGGACTCCCTGAAACAACATCTCAGGCTCGGCCAAATCGATCACCAACAATGGTCCGCCCTGACCTCACATCGGGAGGCATGGAGACGCACTATCCACAATGCTGCAGCCTTATTTGAGAACTCACGCCAAACAAGTCTTGAAGAGAAACGACAACGCAGAAAGAATCACAACCCGGAATCATCACCCAAGGAGACCCTCTGCTGTGCTTTCTGCAACCAGACTTGTTTATCTCAGATTGGCCTTTTTAATCATCAAGCGCGCTTGCAGAAAGAGAGAGCAAGGTTCAAGTCCCTGCATGGACATGAAAACCCACTGGGTGACCTCAGGCTCAGAGGAAGGCAATGGCAATCCTCCTCTGAACAAACCTTGCCAAGAAAACCCAGTGATAGGGTTGTCATAAGTCGGAAGTGACTCGAAGACACACAACAACAACAAACAGGCCTATGACATATTTAGAATTTGCTTTTGAGCTTCATCCAATTGCTAGTCTTTACCAAGGTAAACTGATTTAACCAATGGAACTTACATAACTGTTGACTGACAAAGTGCCTGTTGATTCAAGGGCTCTACTCTTGTTGACCAAGCAATCAGATATAGGCCTCTAACATCAGACAGACAAAAACACACACAAACCTGGTGAAGCCTTTCCTGACATGCAGATAAAGGGAAATTTCACCAGTCCATTTTCTTTGTTTGCATGCTCTCAGGATACCCTCCAATAGTCCTGATTTGGCAGGGACTGCCTTTATTAATCCTCTGTCGTCCAACTTTTTCAGCTGCTTTTATAATTCCCCAGTTTCTCTCCTCTTCCCACTCTTTTAATCAACTGTCGCCTTTTCTTGGTATCATTTTATCTTTAAGTGTTTATTTGTGGTTTTCTTTGGTTATTTTTTTTTTTTTAGTGTTTTAGAGCAAAGGCTTGCGAGAACAGCTGAAATCTCGCCCATGCAAAATCGCAAAAGAGACATTTTTTCTTAAAGATGCACGCGCCAGCCAACAGGAGGTATTAATACTCTATCATTAGAAGGCAACGCCTTTTTCAGGAAACTTCGGGGGGAACCGCAATTCCTTTTACTGTACGGTTTGCAGAGTTTTTAGCCCCTCTCCCTCCAAATACTGCGAACCTCCTCAGGCTCTCATTTAGGACAGATCACATTCTCTGCAAATTCTATGAGGAGGACTTTCATCATCTAGGCAACCTCAGACTCTCTCTGCCTCAGAGGGAAGCAATGACAAATCTCCCCCTGAACAAATCTTGCCCCAAAAAACTGGTGATAAGTTCACCTTAGGGTCGGAAATGTCTTAAAGGCACACAGCAGCAGCAATTCGGACCCCCGTATACACTGATTCATTGTCCACTGATTCAGTTATCCACGAATCAGCACACCTACCATAGAGTCTTCCTAGGAAAAAGTGTCCCTTCTAGCCATTTTCTAGGTCCTCCAAGACAACTCTGTGGTATTTTAAACTGGAAATCCCATTATTTTCAATGGTGTTTACTATTATCCATGGTTTTGGGTATCCACAGGGGCCTCCAGAACCAATCCCCAGTGGATACAGGGGTCCTACTGTATGCACAGCCAGGACCAAGGTGGTAGCCTGAAGCCTACGTTGTCTCTTACCAAATTTGCCACTATCCTTTTTTTTTTTTTTTTGTAACAGCAGGAAAAGAATCCACTAAACTGTTACTCAGTGAACTACAGTATATGGAAACTGTGTTGGCCTGCTTGCTCACCCTAGCATCTTAAATCGGTTTCTCCAAACTTGGGCTTGTAAATGACCTTCCTTAAGACAGAGGCCAGGTTTCCAGTTCTCCTTGCAAAGAATCCAGTTGTAATTCTATGTCTGCAACATTCATTCACAACAGCCCCTAGAAGCAACTGGATTCATACAGCCCTTTTAACTCCTGAAGACTCAGTTAATCTCTCAGGTGAGCTAGGCCTGTTGCAAGGTTAGCCTTGCTAACGCAATCACCTGTGTCTTGACACAGAATCCTTGGGGTTTGGAAACACATTCTTACACTTGCCGACTCTTTGCATTTCTTGTGAGTGTTGCAAGATAGCTCCTGGTGTCCAGCCTGTGAGTATAAACCTCCTTATGAGCAGCTTTGGAAAGAAATCTTGGGAGCGAATGAAGGAAGGAAGGAAGGCTGTTTAGGGAGAAGTGTAGAATTTTCCCAAAGATTGCTTCTTCTGCAATGCTGATTGTTTGGCTTTGTTTGTTGTTTTGTCTTCAAGTTGTTTCTGACTTGTGATGATTCAAAGGCATACCTATCATGGGGTCTTCTTGGCAAGATTTGTTCAGAGAGGGTTTGCCTTTGTCCTCCTCTGAGGCTGAGAGAGCATGGCTTGCCCAAGATCACCCAGTAAGTTTCTGTGGCTGAGTGGCGATTTGAAACCTGGGGCTCAGCTAGATGGGAGAATTAATAGCGAAAAATAGTGCCTTACATCCCTATTGATACAGTATTCATTTGTGCCCACAAATCATTCCCAAGATCACTGGCATGGAAAATTAGCTAAGTTTCCAGTTCACATGGAGCATGCCCGTGAGAAAAGATGGTGGCCGCGAGTGAACTGTCTGCTGAAAACCTCTCTCCGTTCCCCCCCTATTTCATCCTTAAATGACAGATGCAGAAGAGTGATTTTCAGCTTTAAAAAAAGGTTGGTTTTTTTTGCTCTGTCACTTGAACGATCGTGTGCATGATCGTTCACCTGAAAAAAACAACAACAATGGCGGCTCCAGCCGCTTCATCCCTTGCAAGCCTGCCCCTGCCAAGGTCCAGCCAATCACGTTTGACATCTTCAATGTATCCCTATTCGAATAGGTTGTTCAGACGAGTGGTTATGCGCATTTTTGTGAAATTCTTTAAAAAGATCACAAGAAACAGCAAATGCTGTTAGCGCAAACTATTTGGAGTTTTCAGCCCCCCTCCTTCCCAATATGGCGAATCCCAGCAAGAGCTCATCTGAACAAAAGGTATTCTGCCCACATTCTTTGTAGATTTTTTTTGGGGGGGTCATCTAAACAACCCCTAGGTCTCCAGAGTAGCTCAGACCACTACACCATGCTGGCTCTCTATGGATAAGTTTTTCAGTTGATTTATTATATGCAAGTTTTATCTTGCATACTTGCAAGATTAATGCATACTTGCATATTTATTATATGCAAGTACGCATTGTACTGTGAGCTGATTGGAGCACTGCTTGTATTAGAAAGATGGGGGTCTTAAATAAATATATTTTATAGTTATGGCTTGCATGTGTGTACATATATGTATGTATGGCAGAGGTGGGAATGGTATGGCCTTCAAGTTGTTAGAATGTCACTATGAGGATTCCTCACCAATGGCTGTGCTGGCTAGGACTGCTGGTAGTTGCAGTCCAAAACATAGAATCATAAAACTGGAGGGAACCAGAGGTGGAGAAAAACTAAGTTTAAAAAAACAACAACTCCAAACCTACTTTTTTTTGGTTTAAACCTCCATTAAACCAATACAGGACTAAATTAGAAAATTAAGTAGCAAAAGGCAGTTCAGATGTTATGCCCACTAGCTTAAATAATAATAATATATTTTTAAGTGCTTTTTTAAAGCAAGTTGTTTTGGTTGAACTTACATTAATTGTAGGATTTGTTTCTGGATAGCATTTCTTGCACTATAAAATAAAGTGGTTAAAAAGAAGCAACTGACACTGGATACTGGTCTAACCACAAACACCTGTCACTAAATAGTTTAAGTTAAAATGTTTAAATTCAAACAGTCATTGTTGTTCCAGTAAGAGGGAGGGGAAAATAGTAGTAATAGCCAGACTTAAAATAAATAAATAAGAATAATCAATTTTTAAAAAGGAAGTGGAATTTTTTTTAAGTCATTTGTTTTAAACCAAGTTTTTACCAACCTGGTTTAAACCGCTTATAGTCCAAATCCGCACTACCCAAATAATTCAGTTTGAAACTGGACTATTTGCCATGGCTCCTTCCTATAGAATCTTGTGACTTGCAGTTTAGTGAGGCACCAATTCTTTTTGGCAGAGAAGGTTAAACATCTTATAAAACTACAAATCCCAGGATTCAATAGGAAGGAGCCATGGCAAATAATCCAGTTTCAAACTGAATTGTGTAGTGTGGATTTAGCCCTGGGTTTTTTTTTTAGATTGATTATTCACCAACCTGGTTTAAACCAGCCAACCCTGGACAGAACTGCAAGGTCTAACCTCCATGCAGGAATCCACAAGAAAAACTCTCCCCAAAGATGGTCATCCAGCATTTGGAAGGCCAGAGGTTCCCCACCCTCGTGAGCAGGACTTGCACACCTTTTCCAACATGGTCCGGCGCATAGTAAAATTGCATGTGGAATCCCTTCTTCCGTTCAAGCATAGGCCTCTGAAGATGCTCACTTGTAATGATATGCATCCTTCTAGTACCTCATTTCCTGCTCCTCAGGCTTTAAAGCATGGAGGAGAAAGGCAGGGTGCTCAGTGACTTCCACATGCTGTCCTATGCTGCATTGCACTCCTGATCCTGAAAATGAAGCCTGATCCAGAGAAAAAAGAGAGTGAGAATACCCTCCTTTCTGACCAAGGTAAGACTTTTAAAAACCCACACCAGCCCCAAAAGTCTGGACATTTATTTGGAAAAACTTCAGAATGGATTGGAAGGTTCTGGAAAAGCGGCTAAGAAATGTTCTCCAATGAAAGAAGGGCCTACTGGATTGGCCTGCAAGGAGAGGGTCTGTGGTGGTTGCAGCTTTTGGTTCCTAAAATGGCAGCCTGGTTGGATGGAAAGCAGTGAAAGTGAGACTGGAATAAACTAATTGCATTGCTGCAATAATAAAGTCCCTTCATAAATAGATTTATTGTACTTGGGTAAGGCTAAATGGCTTGCCTGTAGGTTTTGCAATTGGGTTTGTCTGCTGTTGGTTTTTCTGTGTTCCAATAGGGGATTGTTTATATATTTTTGGGTAGAGGATTTTGGACATGTACGATTTTGGATTTAAATTTCTTAGTTGTAGGGTGTGTTGGGGTAAATATCCCAGAATGCTTCGCTGGCAGATAGTGTGTCTCTGTGTGTATAGATACATATAAGCACTTCTCTGCGCATGTTGGTAAATTCTGAAAATGGGCTTCAATTGCATTGAGAACTCAGGATTCGGTAGAAAATGTCTGTGTTGCCATGTAATGTGCTGTTTATTACTAGCAGTGCAAGATATGAATTGTGGGTTTTTTTGTTTTTTGTTTTTTAAAGAGTAACATGTCCACTCTCTGATCTTCTGAATGCTTACATAGAAGTAAATTTCAGTTACTTCAATGAGGTTGACTCTAAAAGAATTTTGTACCCAAAGTTGTTGGGTTTACATTTGATTTTTAATTTTTTAAAATGAGTTGTTTTGAGAAATATCCCCAGGTGCTTGGTTGGTGGATGGAGTACTGTACATATATATATATAAATACTTAGTGTGTTTGTAAATTCTGTTGAGGGGCTGCAATTGCATTGAGAACTCATGGTTCTATAGAAAATGCTTACACTGTAATGTAACATGCTGACAATTACTGGTTGTGTAATCCAACACACAACTTGGAAAGTTACATTTTCTCTGCTGCAACTCCAGAATCTTGAAGCCAGGGAGATTCATGAGTTGCCTGTCCAAAAAGGAAACTTTTCTATGTTCAGACCGTACATACATCTACCTAGAAGTAAGTTCCAGTTACTTCAATGGAGAACGACCCTTTAAAAACGACATTCTGCCAGTGTGGGATTTGTGTGACTTGCATGTTGCATATAACCAGTTTGTGGGGTCTGCTGTGTGGTTCTTGGGATCATCGTTGAACCTCAAAAAACTGTAGACCACTTCCCCCAATCTTTCATCCGAACTCCCCTCTTTTTTGGCTTAAAACACTTAAGATTAACAAATTTGGCTAAATAATGCTGTCCCCATAAAACAGTGCTATTGTTGTTGTTGTTGTTGTTGTTGTGTCCCTTCAAATCATTTCAGATTTAAGGTGACCCTAAGGTGAACCTATCATGGGGTTTTCTTGGTAAGATTTGTTCAGAGGGGTTTTGCCTTTGCCTTCCTCTCAGGCTGAGAGAGTGTGACTTGCCCAAAGTCACCCAGTGGGTTTCCATGGCTGAGTGGGGATTTGAACCCTAGTCTCCCAGTGTCGTAGTCCAACACTCAAACCACTAACACCATGCTGGCTCTCAAAACAATTTAAAAACAAACAAAACCAATGCTCCAAAAATTTCACCTCTGCTCACCCAAAATGGCAGCAGCAACAGTGTATAGAAGCCCTTGGAAGCTCTCGAGGAGCCCAAAATGACACAGGGGCCCTCCACACTCTGGACTATGGCCACCAGTGGTGTAACTGGTTGGAGTCTGATCTGCAGGGGCCATTAGTAACATTTCACAGATGAAAACTGGGACACGTGGCCTAGTACTGTAGCATCAGAGTTTAGTCAAGATGACAGACATTCTTAATAAGGAAGACAAGTTAGGAGAGGCTGCCGTAGTTTGCTTTTGCCTGAGCCTACTGGGAAATGCAAGATTCTACCCCCCCTCCTCTGCTTCCAGGCCGATTTAAAGAAATGCAAACTATTTTTGCACGTTGAACTAAGTTTGCAGCAATTGAAGTAAGCTGAGGGCAAAGGGAGAGGAGAGAGAAACTGGGATATTTTAAAAGTTGAGGAAAAAGTGGGGACAGCACAGGATTAATCTGTACTGGTATGACAAATGGAGACAGTTGTAAGGCATGATGTTTGATGGAGACAAGGAAATGAAAAATAGTATTATCTGCAGGGTCCTAGTACATATGAATTACATTTTGTAAATGAGAGTAATGACTGTGCTTAAACATTTCCCCATTTTTTTTAAATATGAGGTTGATTGCTACTGTCACCTTTCCCCCTCTGTAGATCGTTCTTCTCGTTTATCTTCCCAATAACCCTGTAAGGTAGGCTGGAGTGAGATAGTACACGTCTAGATTCAGTTCTGGGTTCAGAACCAGAAGCCATAGCTTGCATTCTTATCACTTACAGTTACCCATTGCCTCTGGGCTGAGGCTTTTTAACACCACAAATTCTGGGATATAAAAATAGTTTTTGTGAAATGTTTAGTTTCATCCACTGAGAAACTGTCCAACTTCCTATATTACGTGAGAAAGTCAGAAAATGTGTTTAATGAGGAATTTTTGCCACCTCAGCAGGGGTAGATGGGAGATAGATGATGAAAGACAAGAAAATGAACCAAATTATCTCAAACCATGGAAAATTCCACTGATTATTTGACGTTAATTTAAGGTTGTGGATTTAAAAAAAATAGAGCCCTTTGCATACATGGGCAGTTTTCCAGGTTTCTGGATGAAAACGCTGCATCCAATTATTCAATTTGTCTTAAGTGCCCGCTAGTTACTGTTGGCAAACTTTTCCAGTCCGGCTTTTCTAAAACACCTTGAAGGAAAACAATCCAGACCCTTTTAGCACCTGAAAGACTCACTTATTTTACCCTAAATTTTCATGGCAGCTGAATACTTTTTATAAGAAAGCAACCGCCTTCCAATTACAGCAGGCTAAGAGAAAAGGCAATGAAGGATTTCTGTCCCTTGCATGAGGGCAGAAAAAATTAAATTACTTGCTCTAAAAGACTTCTCAGGAAACTAACAAACCAATTCTAATGGGTTATGCAGGAAGAAGAGGAATTATTCTAGCAGAACAGTGCAATTGCGTCTCTGTGTATTCTTTTGATGTCCTGTCCAATGTGTTGCCACTTGGCTCTCCTCAGAATAAGATGCAATGATTTTTTTTCTCAGCTCAGGGCTTAAAAGCCCTTTCCTTGCTCAGGAAGTTTTCCTGGAAAACCAGGAGAGACATTTGAATATTAGACTAAAAGAAATCCCAGAACAGGTAACCCCGGACCTCCCGATGGACTCTTATTACCACGTGGATAAATGATGTATGCCCAGATCTGTACCTTGAAAGCTCTGGAATAGACCGTATCCACTGTGCGATGGGCCCTTGAAGAAAATCGGGTCAACCGCCCAGGGATGTTATTCTCCGCTTCTCTCTGTTTCCCAAGAAGTCATTAATTCTAAATAAACTCTCCAGGATTGCTGACCTAAAATACTGGGCAACCAGTGATGATATTTCAGGACTTGTCAGTGGAAACACTCAAAAAGAGACAATCCTTCAGGCCTTTTACCTCTGTGCTTCAAAAAGAGAAGATTGTTGCTCATGTTGTTTTATGTTGTTTATTGTAATTACGTTCTTTCTCAAGACAAACGATGTAAAGTTTCAATACATTGTTGAATTTATCAATAAAATCTATTTTTAAAAAGAGATGATTAAGTATAAATGAGGCTTCTCGTTTAAACTTTTGATCTTTCATGCCAATGGCACAATGACCACCACTATAAAGGCACCCTTTGGACTGATCTTTGAAATCCTGGATATTAAGATGCCCCAAGAGTTGGATGACATAATTGCACGCGAAAGTCGAGGAGCCTGCAGAGGCGAACAGGACCTACAAGATCAAGCTCCTGATCAAGGACAGCCTTGGCAATCAGTTCGACGAAAGAAAGGCAAGAAACAAAATTCTCCTTGAAACTACTTGCCTAAAATCAAACATTGAGATAAAAACTGCCTGTTACACCCCTGGAATGATCGTTTTCCCAGCTTGCTGACAGTTGACAGGAAGCCATTTTGGATTCTCACCTCATTTTCTTCTTCAGATCATGAAGTAAAGCCATCTTGGGACAGGGGACATAACTGTCACTATTGGAAAAGTGCGGCTGCCACGTGATTTATGTCAGAGAGTTGGCATAATCTCGACAAACCACCAGGAGGCTACGTCCCATCGACTGGAAACCTTCTTTATCATTGCTAGCAGGACATGTACGTCATTTCCCCCATGGCTGTCAACAGTTTTTCTATTTTTGCTGTTTACAACATGACCTAAATTACTTCAAATGGTAGAGCTATATGCATTGTTTGAGATCCGTCAGATAACGAGCCTGAGTGGCTTTAAAAAAGCACTAAAGACGGATCTCTTTCGGCAGGCCTTTCCTAATTAGATCCCGGCCTCAGGGGATCCTGGCCTCTTCTAGGCTGCTGGCCATTCATTTATTTATTATATTTTATTGTATTTATAGTTTTAAATGTGATTTTAGATTAGTTGTTTTTAATTTATATTTGTTTAATGTTTTTTTATGGGGGAGGGTGGGAGTGGGGGTGTTTAGGGATTTTATTTGTATTGTATTTTAAATTCTGTAAGCCGCCCCGATTGTTTTAACAGAGGGGCGGGGTATAAATAAATTTTATTATTATTATTATTATTATTCCATGCACCCTCTGTTTACACACACACACCCACTTCCAGAGGCTGTCAGGATGTTCAGCTCTGACTGGAGGTTGCCTCTCAAGCCAATCCCCCTCTCTCTTGGTGGACATTCCTTTTCACAGTTATTTGTTTTAGGTTGGTTTGATGGTTTTAATATGATTTCAGATGTTCTGTTGTCAAGATGTAATAGCTGTCAGTTCACCCTTTTATGTGTGAGGCTGCCACTCAGACCATTTTAAGGCTTGATATATTTGACAAACAGTACAGCATATCCTCTACCAGTTGGGATGCAGTCTCTGAAAGTAATATCTTTTAATGTGCGAGGCTTATGCTCGGCCTCTAAACGAAGCAAAATCTTGAAAGAAATTAAGTATTTACAGCCTAATATCCTCATGTTACAAGCAACCCATAGGAGGCCTCTCTTTTTCTCTCATGGACTCTCCTTTTCTCTTAACAAGTTTGTTCCGCAATATGTGGCTGGCGGCATGGGTAAGGTGAGGAGAGTAGCCATCTTGTTCCTCCGCTTATGCCCATTTTCAGTAGATTCTGAATATCGGGACTCTATGGGGTGGTATACAGTAGTCCCTTCATATTCGCTGGGGTTTGGTTCCAGGACCTCCCATGGATACCAAAATCAATGATTATTCAAGTCCCATTATATGCTCTCTCTCTGGCTTTTTTTTTGCAAACGAAGATTCAGGAAGGACTCATCCCACGCTTTCTTCAAGCTCACTGATGACTAAAAAGGCCATTCTGAGATAAACAAGTCCGGTTGCAGAAAGCACAGCAGAAGGTCTCCTTGGGTGATGTTTCCGGGTTGTGATTCTTTCTGCGTTGTCGTTTCTCTTCAAGACTTGTTCGGTGTGAGTTCTCAAATAAGGCAATGGCATAGCAAAATGGTGTCCCTTATATAAGATGGCAAAATCAAAGTTTGCTTTTTGGATTATTCTTTTTTAAAGAATATTTTCAAGCCGTGAATATTTAAAACCCTGGATACCAAATCCGTGGATACAGAGGGACAACTGTATTATTTTGGTGGGCACCATTTCAGGAAACCCATACACAATTGCTTCCTATTATGCCCCGAACGTTAATCCCCATATTTTTATGGAGTCCTTTTTCCAAACTCTGAAATGGGTGGCACATGGGGAGGTGATAATTGGGAGAGATTCGAATTCGATTCTACACCCAACTCTCGACTAATCCAGTCCTTTCAAGCATACTGTTGATAGACTTCCTTGATAAAACTGATTTTGGCTACGTCGTTTGTAGACCCCTGGCATATTTTGAACCCAACAACCAAGGACTTCACTTTTTTTTCTAGAGTGCATAAAATGTACTCTGGAATCAACAAAAAATTTTTTGTGTCCATTTTTTTTTTTTTGTGGTCACTCATGGGCAAAGTGTCTTTGCACTGATCTTATACCCCCTTAATTTTAAAGTTAAAGCTAGCAGAGGAACCTCCTAGACCTATAATGTGGTGTTGTAACATGTCACTTCTAAAGGATAAAGATTTTGAGGCTAAGATCAAACAAGGAAAAAAATTATTTAGACAATGCGGCCACTACCGAGTCACAAGCCGAATCACTTCTGTGGGACATGCTGAAAACGGTCCAATGGGGACTCTGTGTTCAGGAAGGGGCATGATAGAAAAGAAACAGAAAGAGAATTAGAGCCTCCCTTTTGCAAAATATCGAGAAATTCACAAGATCCCACAAGATCACCCAAGACCCTGATTCCTATCAGAAATTGATCCAGTGCAAAGCCAAACATGGATCTCCATAAGATACACACATCTATGTTACATATGAAAGCATTTTTCTATGGAAATGATAATAAGAATTCTAGACTTTTGGCATGTCTAGTAAAAAGAAAACCAGACAGGAAAATAGTTGCAGCTGTCAAAATGCAGGCAGGAGAAGTCGAATCACTTCCCTCTGATGTTTTGAACGAATTCCACTTCTTTTACTCTTCTCTGTACTCATCAGACACTGTCCCATCAGCACATCTGGAATCCTTTTTGAAATGTCTCCCCCTTTAGAAACTGTCTGAAGCCCACTTAGAATGCTTAAATAAACCCTTCACCAAACTGGAGCTCATGATAAAATCACTAAAGAAAAACAAGTCTCCAGGGGAGGATAGTTTTATGGGGGAATTTTACCAGCTTCTTAGTGCTGATCTGATACCCTGCTTACTGGATTTGTTTAATGAAAATTACATACAAGGTACTTGCCCCAACTCTTGGCTAACCTCAAAAAATATCCCTATCCCAAAGACTAAGGAGGCTAGCCCCTCTGTTAAGACGTTTTGCCCCATTTCTCTTATCAACCAAGATATGAAATTATTTACAACCATTTTGGCCTGGAGGATTAATTCCTTTATTACAGACTACAGTTGCCCCTCCCCATTCATGGCTTTCACTTTTGCAGTTCTGCCTATTCACGGTTTGCTCAGCAAACCACGCACTCAACTCCCCGCTCTCCTGGAGCTTGGCTCTGTTTGGGGTGGAGAGCCAAGCCCCGGGAAAGCAGGGAGTTCGGGGCAAAGGTGCTTTTCAGCCCCCTCCCCCTGCCCTTCCCAAAGCGGCAATGGGGCTTTTCAAGCCTTGTTGCAGCTTTGGGTAGGGGGTGGTGGCTGAAAAGCCTCTTGGCCGCCCTCCCTCCACCCCCGACCCTTCCTGAAGTGGCTATGGGGCTTCTTGAGCCCCATCACCGCTTCGGGAAGGGCCAGGGGGTGGTGGCTGGGCAGGCAGGAGGCTTTTCAGCCACCCCCCGGCCCTTCCCAAAGTGGTGATCGGGCTCGAAAAGCCCCGTTGCCACTTTGGAAGGACAGGGGGTGGGTGGGTTGTGGACAGGCTGGGGGAGGCGTATTTTTATTTATGTTTTTTTCACATTCACGGGGGTCTTGCACCCCTAACCCCTGTGAATGTGGAGGGACGACTGTACAGTTGTCCCTTCACATTCGCAGTGTTGTCTTTCGCGGTTTTGAGTATTTGTGGTTTCTCCTCCTTCTCCACCCCCTCTCTGGGAGGGAACTCCATCCACCTCAGGGGCATGCCTCCATTTGAACTGGAGAGCCAAAGCCCCAGAGAGAGCAGAGAGGTGGATGCTTTAGACCTGATCTCCCTACTTTCTGGGGGCTTTGGCTCTCCATTTCAAACAGAGCCAAGCCCAGGGAGAGGGGGGAGATTGGGTCTAAAGTGCCCCTCCCGCTCTCCTGGGGCTTGCCTCTGTTTAAACTGGAGAGCCAAAGCCCCGAGAGAGCAGAGAGGTGGGTACTTTAGACTCGATCTCCCTGCTCTCTCGGGGCTTGGCTCTCCTTGGAGAGCAGCTTTGGTAAGGTGGGTGTGGCGGCTGAGAAGTGTCTAGGAGGCTTCAAAAGCCCGGTCACCACCTTGGAGGGGGGGTTGTGGGTGGGTGGGGGTAGGTGTATCTTATTCATGTTTTTTTCACATTCGCGGGGTTTTTGTGCCCCTAACCCCCGCAAATGTGGAGGGACGACTGTATATGGAAATCGATCTGATGGGCTTTATGCCACTTGAAGGATGTCTAATGCCATCCGCCGGGCGCTCAATGATCTTCAACTCTGGATGCCCCACATATACAAAGTCTATCTTGAATAGGGATGCTCTGATAATGTCCTTATAACATCGTTGTATCCATTTGCTCAAAGCGGAGATGTGTGAAGGCCATAAGTAAATCTTTTTTCATTATAAAAAACAAGTATTTTTCTTCCTGGAAAAGTGTTTTGGACCTTGCTAGCCATTTCATCGATCTTAATGAAGTCAGTTTTCAGCAACTGAAATAAGTTGACGACAAAGGGGGAAAGTTGGAGGGGAGCCAGGACATTTTAAAAGCGTCTGGAAAAGTGAGATGACAGAGGATTAATTGAGATGGTCCCTGTCAGACTAGAACAGTTGGAAGGCATGTAATTAAGAACTTTATCAGACACGGCAAATATGGCATCATAACAGCGCCTAATGAACGGGAAAGGGTGCCCATACCACACGACATCGTGCTTTCATAATTTTGTGTAGAAAATAAGGTTCTTTCAAGCCATCAACTGATTGGGTGTGGCGGTGTTTTTTGGCATGATTGAGAGGGTGTGAAACCGGACCCTGTTTTGTTGGCGCCATTCCAGCAACAATTAGCCATCCTTCCCAGAACACTTCCAGGTGAGCACATGAAAACTAGCTATTGGACGCTCTTTTTATGAACCTCCCTGTGTTGCAGGCAAGTTTTTAAGTATATTTCAGTGCTTGTGTGTACATTTTGTTTTTTTATTTAGCTGTTTTTAGACTTTTAAGCACGCTCGTGTCTTCTCGCGAGAACCAAGATCTTGCTTGCTTGCGAACGTAGAAGTACAAGGCTGCTTTTTCACGCTATTACAGCAACGTTTGGTATAAAGGGTTCTTTTGCTGCCACAATGACACTGGCAATATGGTGGCAAAAGAATGTTTTTAGAGGCTTGTCTAATAAAGCCCTAACACTTCTGCAAGGCTGAACATTTTTGTTTTAAAGCAGAACTGCATGTTTTAAAGGGTTGGTTTTCATTTTTGTTTTTTGCAACCACCCAGCTGAATATTGCTGGTGCAGCTGATCAGGGAAAGGTAATATCACTTCTCTCATGCCCCCAAAACACCGGTGTGACCCATGGGAAGGTTATGGACATGAAAATTGGCCCCTCTGTACAGTTTTTCATCCCTACACTAGAGTAAAGTTGGCTCTAGAAATAGCTGCCTAGAATAATTGGGTGCTACAAATCCCTTTCGCTCCTGTTTTAAATTAATATCCGCCCCAAGTAGTTAACCATTCCTGCAAGCATTTTTAAAAACCACTTTTGATCTTGCACAAGTTTTTATGAACTGAATATTATAAGTTCTGTAAACGCTTTTGTTTTAATATGTGCTTTTGCTGCTTAATGGAAGACATTCTGAGCAAGCAGCACCATAGGTGAGATCTGAAATTCTCGCTGATATGTTGCTTAAAAAACACGATGCTTGCTCCTATATCGTGTTCTTAAATGACAAGAAAATGAGCGATTAAGGCCTAGTGCCTTCTGGATACGCTGGCAACAGGGAGACTGTTTAAACTTTAAAGCCGTCTCCTGTGTCTTGTGTCTAGCCTGCAGCTGGTGTCATCATTACTACCTTGTTGCTCTTTGTTGTAATGAATACTGCCTGAGCAATTGCTGTGTAAACTGAGAGCAGCTCTTGTATCAGTGGGCTATTTTGGATCATTACATGGTTATTTTTCTTCCTGTCACTAGAAACATTGGATGGTTCTTCACGTGCCTCCCCTACATGTGTTGGGATTACAGTTCCCGTTATCCCCAGATAATGGTATTGTTGGGTGGGGATGATGAGAGTTGCGGTTCCTGGAAGGTGCTTGACTGGGGAAAGCAACAGGGAGATGATGAAATCCTCCTTAGTGAAGGATGAGCAAATATGAAGTCCCGTGTTCCTGGGCATTACTTCTTTAACAGAAAATTTGATACCCGAGGCAGACAGAACATGGACACAGCAGGGGTAGGTTCCTACACTACAAGAAAGATGAGCAGTTCAACATGCTTCAGCAGACTTCTCTAAGAGGTTGGCTGGATGGTGAAAATACTCCTCAGAGAATTCAAGGAGAATGCATTTTGTCCCAATGGGATCCCACATCATTTTGCCGTATTCGGAAGGAGAGGGGCCAAAGATGCCATATACGAACTTTAAAAAAAACGGTGATGGAAATATGCATTCCTGCTCGTTGGGACAATTGTGCGCTGAGGTGATGAATCAACCTTTTTTTTAAAATAAAGCTTTGATTGTCATGAGTCTCTGTCCTGTTTATTTAAGCAGAAGGTCACACTTTTGCACCTTGGATATTTTTTAAAAAATACTGTTCAGTGGTGGCAACCGGTGAGAATAAAAACACAAGTAATTCACTTGCATCCACCGTCCTGATTTGCAGGCATGCCTGTTTGAACATCAAATGTGGATAGCTTTGCGTGCCTGCGATCTAGGAAAAAAAAACACCCATGGAGACAAATGAAAGCCGCTGCAAATTGGCATTATTGCTCACCAATCCATGTTATACTGCCTCATATGGACAAGCCCTAATTCAAAAGTAACTATTTGCATATGTGAAATGAAATGACCAAGTCACGTAAGCCTTAGACAATTAAACAGAGGAGAAGGAAGAAAAGAAAAGTAGTCTGGGTGGATGTAAAGAGACTTTAAAAAAAGCAATTTCTTGGTCAGAGGCTTTGTTAACTGAGATATGTCTGTATATGTCTGTAAACCTTAGCAGTTCCTGGAATGTTCTTTTGTTTGTTTGATGTACTGTATACTGAATTACCAAATCACTTCCTTTAAGTCTAGGATAGCATACTCTTCAACTGTCCTGATTTGTCAGGGACACTCCCAATTAATCCTCTGTTGTCCCGTTTCCCAGCTGCTTTTAAAATGTCCTGGTTTCTCTCTCTCCCCTTCCACTTTCATGCTTTATCCTCAGCTTACTTCAGTTGATGCAAGCTGAGTTCAAAGTGCTAAAATACATTATTTTACACTCATTTAACTCAGCAGAGGACTGAGGAGAGGAGAAGGCAGAACCTTTCCCTCTCCTGTCGGCTCAGGCAAAAGCAAACTGCTGCAGCCTCTCCTAACTTGCTTGTTCTTCCTCATTAATAACTTTTGCCATCTTGCATGTGAAGAAGTGGAATGAAATGCACAATAGCTCATGCTAAAGTAAACCAGTCCTAAAGTGCTGCAAGATTCCTTCTTTCCCCTTTTCCTTTTATAAGAGAGGAGGGAACCATTATTTCTGCACAGAGACAATATTGTTACCCAAATTACTGAAGTCTGTGGAAATCCCACACGTGTCTACCAAAAATCAATAGTTCTGTGGGGAATGTTAATGAACTCAAATGTAGCATCAAGAAGCTAGGTGTCAGCGGGATCTTTTGACCTATGTATACCAATACTCACTGATGAAACTCACAGCCAGGGGATAAAATAAAGATGTTTTTTATTGAAAAAATAATCAGGGGAATGAATGCACGCATATGTACACTCAGGCTCCAAGCACTTGCACAAGGCTATTGAAGAATGTAGGAAGTATTGGGATATGGGAATAGAGTTCGGGATGATGGGTTATACTATACCTGTCTGACAAGCAGAGAAGGACATGACTCACTAAAAAAAGACAATAATGCTTGGGAAGGTAGAAGGCAGGAGGAAAACCAAATTCCAGATGGATGGATTCCATCGTGGAAGCCATGGTTGCCCTGAGTCTGCAAGGCCTGAGCAGAGCTGTTGATGAGAGAGGGACAATGAGGTCTCTCATTTATGGGGTCACCATAAGTCGAAGTTGACTTGATGGCAATTAAAAACAAAATTACATTATCTATAGAATTAAGAACAATTAAAAATGTATCTATTCGAAAGGCAAGAGTCCTGTCTATGATTTAGTTGTAGCCTTCTGATTTCTATGCATGCGGTAGGGAAGTTGCTAACTTGAGTTTCTAAGTTGCCTTGCTTCTGAATCAATGCACTTATGTACTGCCACATCTGAAACACAGCTCTTGTCTTGGTATTCTGGGTGTCAAGTTCGGTAGGCATTCATATGTCAACTCAGAATCCCTTCTTGTTTCAACATTCCTTTTCTAATCTTCTACCAGATCTCCAGTCTGTCTATTTGATCACTGCTTTTCTGTAGGCTTTCTACTTCCCGGTGAGTGCTGGACTTTGAACATGGTATTATTATGAAAAGAGACCATTGAATACATATGTTTTCCCTCTGTATATGATGTCTTCACAACTTACCGTAAGAACCCAAAGTTTCCATTATCACTGTACAATAGCATATTTGCTGAAACTTGCAGTGACCTTTGATTTAACCAGATATATTGACTGTTAAACTTGCCAGGTTTCTTTTGAAAAGATCTCTTTTCTGTCTGAACAGAGAAGTGGACCTTCTATATGATACTCACAAGTTACTGACATCCTGATGTTGTGCTCAAGTTGGCAGAGGCATATATTCCGAGTTTGGGAATAATGTATTCAAAATTCCCTTTTTATCCTTAATTTGTTAAGAGAATTCTGTCAATGAATTTAACAGTTATTTTAATCATTAAACATTAATGACATCAGTTCTTTTTAGTAATAATTTGACTTTGACTCATTACAGCCAGTACTATTTTTTCCAAGTCTTGCTTATATGTTGGGCTAAAATGAACAGTAAGAAATTGTTGTTGTTGTGTATTTCCAAGTCGGGACCCTAAAGTGAACCTATCATGGGGTTTTCTTGGCAAGATTTGTTCAGAGTGTTTTTTCCATTGCCGCCTTCTGAGGCTGAGAAAGTGTGACTTGCCCAAGGTCACCCAGTGGGTTTCCATGGCTGACTGAGGATTCGAACCCTGGTCTCCAAGAGCCCTAGTCAAACACTCAAAACCACTACACCACACTGGCTCTCTTTAAGATTATGAGATCCATTAAGTCATAAAATCATAGAATCTTGGAGGTGGAAGAGGCCTCAAGGACCATCTAGTCCAACCTGCTGCCATGCAGGAATACGCAACTAAAGCCCTCCTGAGAGATTGCCAGGCAACCTCCGTTTAAAGACCTCCAAAGAAGGAGACGCCACAACCTTCTGAGACAGTCTCTTCCACTGTCAAACAGCTCTTATCATCAAGAAGTCCTTCCAATGTTTAAGTGGATTCTCTTTCGCTGTAGTTTCAGTCCTTTTTTTGTAATTTGAAGTTTGTGAGAAGGAGCATGGTTTGAGAACTTCGGGCCTTTCAGACGTCACTGAACTGCAACTCCCAGCATACCTTGCCATTGCTTGTGCTGGCTAGGGGTGTGAGAGTTGCAGTCCAGCAGCATCTAGAGGACTGCACAAGTCTAACCTTTGTTGTAGCTGATGATATTCTACAGCTTGGTCTTCACCAGGTTCAATTAAAGGACCTGAAACTATTTTCTTGGACTGTTTTTTTTAAGGACTCCTTTCCCCATAAGCCACACCTCCAATTAAGGTAGCCACAGAAAGATTTCTTATTCCATTTGGCCATTTATTGGCAGCAAATGTACACTTGCTGTAGTTGTGTGCCTTCAAGTTTTCTGAATTATGATGACCCTAAGACTTGGGGTTATTTTGGCATGATCTGTTTAGAGGAGGTTCGCCACCGTTGCTTTCCTCTGAGGCTGAGAGAGTATGACATACCCAAGGCTGCCCAGGGGGTTTCCATGTCTGAGTGGGAATTTGAACCCCAGTCTCCAGAGACCTAGCCCAACACCCAAACCATGATACCACGCTGCAAAGTGTGATAAATTGCTGACCACTCTTCATCCTGGGGAATGGCAGGCAGCTAGAGCCAAAGTAAAAATGGCCAAAGCTTGAGCATTGGCCATACTGGCTACTGGGCATTGTATTGCAAAAATAAAACTTCCCCAATCTCTGTGAAAGCCCTGGTCCATGACCCACTGTGGGTCTGATTTTGTTACTAATGTTTCCAAGGGCCAGTGTGTACATTAATAATGCTACAAACCTGTTATTAAGCATCTAACCAAATACAGAAATTAACCCTTCCATTGCTCTTGGGCTGACATTTAAGTCATTTTTTAAAAAAAATTCAGAGATAGCTAATTGGCGAAACACTAGTCAGGCACAGCAGCCAGGAGCTTGGCTATTGATCACCATTTCATGAGAGACAGCTCCTTTTGCTGGCATTTCCCTGACTGTTGAAGCGTTCAGCCGATCATCAGCCCGCTGACCTACTCTGAGCAGAGCAGACATGGGGTATGCCTCTCCTATTATTATTATTTTTAAGCGTGACATTGGAAGTAGAGTGGAATGATTAATACAACCAATTACCACCTCATTGACTTAATAGGAGCATTAAAATGACATGCTAGATGGAGCGATAGTCACAGTCCCCAAGGTGTTTCCCCCCAGGAATGGTGGTGTGGAAGTGTGAGAACTGTGCTTTGCCATCTGTGTTGGCTTATAAAATAAGGCAAGCCATGTAGTTCATAGGAAATGCTTTTGAGTGCTGAGCTGCAAAGATCAAGATTTGTCTTCCAGAATGATCTTTCTGCCTTGGGAACACATTTCCATCTAGACAGTAGGGAATGATGTTTTACTAGGTTAGTAGAATTCGATGTTCAGTGAGGGGATTGGAAGGGGGGACCGCTGGCTCGCAGATAGTGGAAGCTATGGTCTTCCAGGTGCTGAATCCACTATGGGTTTTAGTCTGAACTTCAAAAGAACAACCCATGGTAGTGAACTCTGTCCCCAAAATTGATTCAGCACTTTGGATAGTTCCATGATTGCCTGGAACCCTGTTGGTTAGTCCTAATTACAGTCAAACTGTTTCATGTTGAGTCAACACAAAGGTAGATCTCATTAATTCAATGGCTCTCCTGTAGTCAAGATTAAAACAGGGTTTAAGCCATTTTTGAAATTTATATAGTGTCATCAACATACATGGCACTGCCCAGAATAAAACAATAAAGAACACATCCTAGCCAATAATGTACAATCTAATCAAAACACACACACACACACGGGTAGGGGAAAGTACAGAGACATTTTAAGAATAAAATTTAACCAAAGTTCCAAAGCCTTTCAAAAACACGGGGCCTGTCTAAATGGTAAAAAAAAAACACCTCATGGAATTCACTGGGAATCCTACCTGTCTAAATGGAATCATGCACCCATCCACAGTATAGGGAAGGAGGGGGCCCAAAATGGCAAAAGCAATGTTTTTTAAAAACAGCGAGGCGGAGTGCGCAGTCCTGCTCATTAGGACAAGCGAAGGGCAAATGATTAGAAGGGACGTGCAAAGCTGATTTGCTGGGTCAGAACAGGGGTGGGGCTTGCTAACAGGGCAAGCACCCGCTGCCACCATGTTGGATTTTTGCCTTAGCGAGCGAGTACTAAGGCGATAAAACAGGATAGGGTTGTTGGTTTTTTTGCTTTCCTGTTAAATTGGAAAATTGCTATATTCCTCCAGTGCACCTTAGATTACTTAAAAAAAATATCGGCAGCAGAGAACTTATGCGAGTAAATCACTCACGGCTAGCATCTGGAATGCAAGACTTATGGGGGTTCTGAGGCCAAACCCCCCGTTAAGACATGTTGCTGCTGCTGCAAAATGCCATCACTACAAGGTACTCTGTTTTTCCTCCCTTCATGTAGATGGCCCCAAAGTTTTTAACTGAAAATTAAAAATAGTAATTGAAGAAGCACTCTGCAAGTAATTGGAAAGACAGTTCCAAGAGTACGGAGCCGCAAAGAAGAAAAGACAAAGCTGAGCTAGAGAGCAGGACATCCTTGGTAAGGTAAAAAGTTTTGAATTAAATCTCAGAGGAAATTCTTCACCCCACAAGGAAAGCTGCTAGTTTTCATTGCTCATAAGTCTGATCTGGCCTGTGGAGGCACCTTGGATAGTTCCTTTAAATTTCAGACTAAAACCAGAGCAAATTCCCCACCCCACTAAGGTCAGAAACATCATTGTTTCTTTTGAGAGATGAAAAAAATTGCAGACAGAAGGGTCTGGTTTTTGGTATTCTATATCCAGAGCCTATGTGGTGTAGTGGTGTGAGTGTTTGACTATGCCTCTGGAGACTGGGGTTCGAGTCCCTGCTTGACCATGGAAACCCACTGGGTGGCCTTGGGCCTTGGGCAAGACACACAACTCTCTCAGCCTCAGAGGAAGGCAAAAGCAAACTCCATTCTGAACAAATGTTGCCAAGAAAATCCCATGATAGGTTTTGCCTTCAGAAACAAAGACACAACAAATCCACATTGTCCTAACACGTGGGACAACTTCTCTTCTGTCAGTCTGGTCTTTTGCAGCTGCCACAGCCCACGGCACATGGTGTTCCTGGTCACATCCTAAATTGAGAAGAAAAAGCTGCTCTCCTTCGCTCCTTGCTAGCTCAGCCCAGCTAAGTTGCAGATGTGTGTTGATAATGGAATTTCAGCTGACGCAGGTCCCTTGGGAGACAGAACAAGAGATGCTAACAATCCTGCTCCATCCCTGTTTCGACTCTTTTGGTGCAGTGTAATGAATTGTTTGTTCTCTCTGTGCTACCGCCTGCAGAGATGCCAGCTGGGTCTTTTCTAGCATAACCTTACCGTCTTAAACAGCATAGCTGTGTGGGCACAACTCTCTAATCAGCTTTTGGTAAACAGCACCTATTTTGACACTCAAACAGAACACATGGGTTTTGATATGGAATCGATACAATGCCATGATGTCTTAGAGCTCATCTATATGAGGCAAAAAAAAATGTGGACAACTCTGCAGTAATGGCAATTAGCAGCAGCTGCTATTTTTCTTAACCATTTTTTGGGTGGGGGCAGATTGCAGGCATGCAAAGCTATCCATGTTTGCTTTACAGATGAGCATGCATGCAAATCAATATGGCATCCACAAGTGAATTACTCGCGTTTTTACTTACCACAATTTGCAGCTGCCAGACAGTATTTTTTTAAAACCATATCCAAGGTGCAAAAGAGCGTTCTTTCACTTTAACAAAAAAAGAAACAAAAAAAGTCATTTTATCACCTTAGCGCTCACTTGCTAAGGCAAAAATCCAACATGGCGGCTCCAGGCACTTGCCTTGTTAGGAAGCTCCGTCCCCCACGCACATCTGACCAATCAGCTTTCAACTTTTGCTCATATAGGGACAGCAAATCAAATTGAATCACTTGTCCCAACAAGCAGGGATGTGCATCCCCCCTGCTGTTTTTAAAAAACTTCAGGAAAAGCTGCAAAAGCTTTTCCTGTGCAGTATACGGTGGATTTGGGCCCCCTCCTTCCCAATATGTCGAAATGATGCAGAATCCCATTGAGACAGATCGTATTCTCCTCTCATTCTGTGAGGAGTATTTTCACTGTTTAGAAAACCACTTAATCCTCCATACACTTTTTGTTACAAATTTTGTACCAAAACATTTTAGCTTACACTTTCTTCAGTTCACAGTAAAATCAAGCTGTATCCAAGGTGCAGTTAAGAAGAGGATGGAGTCTTTCAAAGGGAATTATGATGTTATGTATTGTCCTTCCAGGTTGAGAACATGGGGTCCACAATTATACTACTGTTATTCCACTTTAACTGCCATGATTCCATCCTCATGGATCCTGGGATTTGTAGTTTGGTGCAGCACTGGAATTTTTTTTTCCCCTTTGTGTGCCTTCAAGACATTTCCAATTCATGACAACTCTAAGGTGAACCTACTGTGGGGTTTATGTTGGCCAGATTTCTTCAGATAAGGATAGGTTTTTGCCTTTGCCTTCCTCTGAGGCTGAGAGAGTGGAACTTGCCCAAAGCCACCCAGTGGGTTTCCATGGCAGAGCAGAGATTTGTACCCCGGTCTCCCAGAGTCCTAGTACAACACTTTAACCACTGCACAACTTCCCTCCCTACACATCTCAGGGTTGCCTTAACCAGTTAAAGTGGAATCGGAGATCTATTCCGAGCATTTTGTGGTTCAAATTTTCCAGCCTCGCCTAAATTATAAAATCTGATTTCGGAATAAGTATTTTAAGGGAACTAAACTTGACTCATTGCACCAGTGTTCTGAATTTGGGCTTACATATTACAATGGGCCCTCAGTATCCCCTGGAGGCCAGTTACACGACAAGTTTTGTCGCGGGGCTTACCGTGACTTTCTGATCCTGTATCCGTCCCTCGCTGTTTATATGATTTTTGTCACTCTTTAGGAAATCCTGGAAGATCCCGTGATTGATATTTACACGACAAAAGTTTTTATTGGTCCCGCACTCTTATATCCCGTGCTTTTGCTGTTTACACGTTTAGCTTACTGGGATTTTTTTTTTTTGGCTGTCAATCAAGGATGCGATTAGTCGTGTTTTCACAACCTCGGTGACGCACTTCCTTTAGAGTTCCACGCCACGAGCGATGCTATTGGCTGGCTGGGGAGGGGAGAGAGAGGGGGCAGAGGTTTGGTATTCCCCTTGCCTCTTTAAAATGTTAACCCTTTAAGCAGAAGGCATTTTGAAAGACCCAGAATGTGATCTTTCGCTCAGACTCAGGAACGAATGCTTTCCTTTTGAAATCAAGCCGAGTGAGGTGAGGGGGAGGCTTGGTATTCCCCTTGCCTCTTTAAAATGTTAACCCTTAAAGCAGAGTTTTAGCTGCAGAGTGAAGATTTCAAGCCAGCGACAGACACGCATTTTGAAAGACACAGATGCTGGCTTTTTTTTTTTTTTTACTGTGCTTTGTGACCAGGGGGGGGGGGAATAAAAGTGTGTTCATTCACTCAGAGGCTGGAATATTTTACTGTGCCCGTTCAGACCCAGGGAGGTGATCAAGGCAGGGGATGAATGGGCGACCCTCTGCCCACCACGATCTCTTTGTAACATGCAGTTGAGGAAGAGGTTAAAGCTGAAGGGTTTGCAGTGTAGAAATCCATTTAAAAAGGTGATTGAGTACACGCGCGCACACACACCAACCTACATGCAGCTGGAAGGGATGCCTTTGTTTTCAGCTGCTGAGGCTGGACCTGTTGAACGGGTGACTGACCCCTCCTTTTCTGGTCGCTGATCTCTAAGCCCGCCCCCAGTCACCATTTCCGGCCATCCCCTGGTACCGAGATATTTTGTCCCAGGCTGTTTACATTTCTGATTTTCCGAATCCTCCAGTGACTTTTTTAAAAACCGGCACAACCTGTGGAACTAGAAGTCCTGCAGGTTGAGGGATAAAAGGTGGCCCCCCTTCCGAAAATCACGTACCTGACCCGATGTACGTGTAAACTGCCAGGGATCGACACGAATTCTTCCTGGGACATTTTCGTCATGTAAATGGCACCCTGGAGTTTTGTTCCAGGACCCCCTGTGGATACCAAAATCTGTGAATGCTGAAGTCCCATTATATATAATGGCGTAGTAAAATGGTGACTCTTATATAAAATGGTAAACAGCAAGGTTTGCTTTTTAGAATTCCCCCCCACCCACAAATATTTTCAAGATGTGGTTGGTTGAATCTAGATATTTTATTTCCTCTAGTGTGGCTTTGATGTAGTGATTTGAGCGATGGACTATGACTTTGGAGATCCAGGTTCGAATCCTCTCTCAGCCATGGAAAGCCACTGAGTGACCTTGGGCAAGTCAGACTTTCTCAGCCTCAAAGAAAGGCAAAGGCAACTCCCCTCCAAACAAATCTTGCCAAGAAAACCCTGTGATAGGTTCACCTTAGAGTTGCCATGTGTTGGAATGACTTGAAGGCACACAACAACAAATCTCATGAGATAAGCTTCCTTTCTAAGTCCTAGTCTTCTTCTGATTTCTTCACCAAAGTTTCAGTGTTGAATGACTGCGCCAAAGTATTAACTATTTAAATGTTTTATCATCCACCTTTAATTTATATAAATAACCTATGGTCATTATTTTTGTTTTCTTAATATTCATCTATAACTTTGCTTTTGCTTTTTCTTCCTCAACTTTTATCAGTATTTGTTCCAAGTAATATGCATATCTTAAACTGCTCATGTTCCTATCTCTGATTTTCACATCTCCTACTTTGTGTATGATATATCCTTTGTATATATTAAACAGATAGGGCTATAAAATGCACCTTGGTTTGATGTGCCCCCTTGCCAATTGGAAACAATTCTGTTTCTCCGTACTCTCTCCTGATAGTAGACTCATAACCAGAGTATAGGTTATACATCAGGACGATAAAAAGTTTGTGGCATTTCCATTTCTTTTAAAGTGACCCATGATTTTTCATGGTCTACACACAACCAAAGGCTTTGCTACAATGTATAAAACACAGGTTGATTTTCTTTAGAATTTCTTTGCTGTTCTCCATTAGCCAATGTCTGTTTGCAATATGATCCCTAGTTCTTCCTTTTTTGAACCCAAGTTAGACACCTAGTGTTTCTCTATGCAGTAAACGAGTTTCTTGTGAAAACTTGAGCTTCACTTTGATTCCATGAGACATCGCTGGGCTGCATCAATAGAAGTATAGTGTCTAGATCAAGGGAAGTAATAGTGCCGCTCTATTCTGCCTTGGTCAGACCTCCCCTAGAATACTGTGTCCAGTTCTGGGCACCACAATTCAAAAAGGATATTGACAAATTGGAGCAGGTCCAGAGAAGGGCAACTAAAATGGTGAAAGGTCTGGAAAGCATGCCTGATGAGGAGAGACTTAGGAAGCTGGGTATGTTTAGCCTGGAGAAAAGACGGTTAAGAGGTGATATTATAGCCCTGTTTAAGTATTTGAAGGGATGTCATGGTGAGGATGGAGCAGGCTTGTTTTCTGCTGCTCCAGAGACTAGAACATGGAACAATGGATGCAAGCTCCAGGAACAGAGATTCCACCTCAACATTAGGATGAACTTTTTGACAGTAAGAGCTGTTTGGCAGTGGAACACACTCCCTCAGAGCGTGGTGGGGTCTCCTTCCTTGGAGATCTTTAAACAGAGGCTGGATGGCCATCTGTCGGGGATGCTTTGATCGTGATTTCCTGCGTGGCAGGGGGTTGGACTGGATGGCCCTCGTGGTCTCTTCCAACTCTATAATTCTATGATTCTATGATTCTATGATTGATGCAGTGTTCTGATGGTTACTACAATCACTGGTGTCCCCTTCCTTGGGAAATGGAGTATGTATTGAGCATTTCTAGCCTATGGCCATTGTTGTGTTTTCCATATATTAAAAAAAAAAAAAAGTCCAGAAAGAGCATTTTGCAGATGACAGAGTGGACGAGAGCATCTGACTTGCTGAAACATACATAGGGTAGATTATGTCTGATTTGCGCTTTGCTGATGTTAGGAGATAAGACTAGACTGGATAGTTTTTTAAATTATTTTTTTATTAAATTTTGTTTTAAAACATTACAAATACATGTTTTGGTATATAAGGAAAGTAAAAAATAAAAATTAAAAAATTCAATGAACAGTCTATAACAAAACAACTAAGCACCATGTCAGCACTTATTGGGGTCATAACCTACTGCAGCCATGGTATGCACATTAGGTTTGGTCAGAGACAACATCAAAACATCTATACAATAACATCAGCCCACATTGTAAGATAATGCACTGGGGGGTTACATTGCTCTGTTTGGGAGCTGACATATGAAAAAAAGGAAACCACTTCTCCTTAAACGTACTCTCCTCTTCCTGCTTCTGGATACCACATAATTTCTCCATTCATAAATTTTCCCATACTCTTTCCCACCAACCCTCTTACGTCAGTTGGCCTGTTTTCCAATGTTTAGCAATCTTATGACTTGAGACGACTAATAAGAATCTGATAATATCTTTATGCTTAAGATCCCTATTAGCCTTAAGGAAAGTTGTCAGGAGGACCAAGGCTGGACTGGGAAGTGTAACTTAATTGGTTATGTTTGAGAATATGTTCAATACGTCATTCATACCACATATGAAGATACGTCCCAACCTGTTTACAGCGCCTCCAACACATTGGGGATGATTTCTTCATAATTCTGGACAGGCGGTTGGGTGTAAGATACCAGCGGTGTATCAGTTTAATAGCTAGTGCTGAGGCAGATCTAAATATTTAATTTAATTAAGATATGTGATTAAGATATTTAATTAAAAGTGTTTTCACCTGGTGCTGGTAGGTTGATTTTGGGTACCAACTTAAGCCCCCCCCCCCCAGTAGACCAGTTCTTCAAGCTCAATATCCAACTCCCTCCTGACTAAGGCAACGTGTCCATACTTGGTTACTCACAGCCTGTGTGAGAAATGCAAATCCCATTTAGTGAGTGGGTCAGAAAAGTCCTAGATGTTTGTCTTAGATAAATGGCACACTTGTTTCTGAAAGCATGTTCTTTGGGCAGCCGCCTTGGGTCACTTTATGGTAGATTTAGGGTTTGTGATTGAAAGTGCCCCAACTCGAATTTGGCCAACTCGAAATGAGCGGCTGTTGATGATATTTTAAAGTCTTAATAAGTTAAAACAACAGCAAGACTGTTAGTTTCCAGCAAGCTGCAAACACTGTTGTGGGTTAGTTATGGTAAGATCAGTGGCATTCTAGATGTGGGAATGAATGAATGATTGTTGGACTATAATGTTTGGTGTGAATGCATGACTCTTAAAGTGTAGCATGAATGATAGTGCAGATTGTCTGCTTGGCTCCCTGCCCAGAGCCTTGGGGCAAATCTAACAGTTTCAACATTTAGAAGGGGAAATCAAAGTGACATAAAAGCAACAGGGAAACTATCAAACACAAAAGTCTGCTTGTTAATTCAGATGGAAAGTCGGCACCTGGCCAGCAGTTTAGGACTTCAGAGTTTTGTGCCTTATAGAAAAGCTCAAGAGGGCAGGCATAGCTCATGGTGATCATGCTCAAGGACATCACTGGGCACTCATGATGACCACCAGCCCCATGGTGATGACTCCCATGCTTCCTAGATTGCTTGACCCTCTTTGGAGGTGTGTACCTGGTTTTCCGGTAGATGGCTATAACTGGAGGAGCCCTGCAAAGCTTCTGGACTCCAGGTACCTCAGTCAAATTCAGGGCTCTGGAGTTGGAGTCAGAAGTAATTTTGGGTGGAACTGGAGTTGTTAGAAATGTACTGACTCTGACGCTGGCTTCAAAATAAAAACTTATAATATTAAATGCCTAGTTGGTTGCATATTTCCTTTCATAGGAATTTAGGGAAAGCTTTCTTGTTTGAAAATTTTAATCAAATAAATATATTATTTTCTGTTCTGTCAATCTAAGTAGCCCGATGAGTCACATGGTGGTGGTGGTGAAACGCCTTGAGTTACCATTTTATAAACTGCAAGAAATCTGTTATTACTCATTAAATCACGTTTGCCAGTTATGGTCAGACTCAAAGGTTTGGCATACTGAGTCTACAGCCCTGGTCAAATAATAGGAAGCCACTCACCTGACAATATTAGTCTAGCCTCATTGACTACCTGTCTTGCCCTGTATATTGGGATCTGTGTTTCTGTCTCCTTTGGCAGTGTGAAACATGGAGAAATGCACCTTGAAGACTTAAGCGCCTGGCTACACTGCAGAAATATAGCAGTTTGACACCACTTTTGTCCACCATGGTTCTGTCCTATGGAATCTTGATATTTGTAGTTTGGTATTTGTAATAGATGGCCATGTAATGTTTTATATGATGTTTGCCGCCCCGATCCTGATGGGAGAGGTGGGATATAAATAAATTTTTATTATTATATTATTATCTTTATTATTATGATGCACTAGAGTTCTCTGATAGAAAAGGCTAAATGACTCACAAAACTCCAAACTCCAGGATTCCATAGGCTAGAACTATGGTGGATTAAGTGGTGTCAAACTGCCATATTTCTGCAGTGTGGCCAGGCCCAAGAACCTCTGGTGACTTCCATATTAGAGGGACAGTGATTTATAATAATAATAATAATAATAAAATTTTATTTCTATCCCGCCCCTCTGCAATGCAATCGGGGCGGCTTACAATATAAAAACTCCATAGTCCCAGTACCCTAGCCCACCCCCCCTTAAAATAATATTAAACTATAAAAGATTAAAAACATACAGTAAATTAAAAATATATAAATTAGAAAAATATTAAAACATACAATAGTTTTTTTTTTAAAAAAATAAAAATAAAAATGATTACAGCTCAGGGAGGACAGCCGAGTCTTGGGCCGGGATAGTTATTCAGGAAAGGCCTGCTGGAAAAGATCCGTCTTGACAGCTTTTTTAAAGCTGTCTAAGGTGTTAATAAGACGGATCTCGTCCGGCAGGCCATTCCATAATCTGGGAGCAGCAGTGGAGAAGGCCCTCTGGGACGTCACCGACAGCCTTGTTTTCATAGGCTGTAACAGATTCCTCCCAGAGGACCGAAGCGCGCGGGGAGGGTCGTACGGAAGGAGGCGGTCCCGGAGATAAGTTGGACCCAAACCATGCAGGGCTTTAAAGGTTATAACCAACACCTTGTACTGTGCCCGGAAACGAATAGGCAGCCAGTGGAGAGCTTTTAGCACAGGTGTTATATGCTCTCTTCTGGAAACACCAGAAATCAACCTGGCTGCCATGTTCTGAACTAGTTGAAGTTTCCGAGTTAAGCACAAGGGTAGCCCCATGTAGAGCGCATTACAGAAATCCAGACGGGAGGTTACCAATGCATGTACCACATTTAGCTATGAAGGAACTCATATAAGATCCTCAAGTGTAAGGACCTATCATTCAATGCTGGAGTCAGAATTGCCCATGCTATGGTATTTCTGATTTTATTGCATGGTTGTGAAAGCTGATAACTGAAACGTGGTACAGGAAGAGAGTTCCGTGGATACCATGGGCTCCTAAAAAGATGAATAGATCTGAGAGCAAATCAAGCCTGAACTCCCATTAGAAGCAAAGATAGCTAAACGGAGCCTGTCTTACTTTGGACTTTTCATGAGACAACAGAGATTAAAACCGTGTCAAAAGATCACGACAAGAACAGGAAGGGGTGAGATTATCAGACAACAGCATCCTTCAGCATCACAGGAGTGTAGCGTGGCTGTGAGTAAGGCATTCCTTTTTATTAGTGGCCTGTCCCCCTTAATTAAAAAAATGGAAGCTTCGTCCACTGCAGCGCTACATCCCCGGAACAGCAGAAGGGTGCGGGTGTCTGGTAAGGTTGCCCTTTCTGTTCTTGTTGCAATGTTGTGATACAGTTGGCAATGTGATTTTTTTGGGGGGGGGCGCGTTCCCCCACATCTGATAATCTCCAACATGACGCACGGGAATAGATGATAATGCTTGGTAAAGTGGGAGGCAGTAGGGAAAGAGGGAGGCCGCCCTACAGGTGGACTGATTCAATGAGGGAATCAGTCCTGAGTTTGCAAGACTTGAGTAGGGCTTTTGTCGATGACTGAGGGTCTTTGAAGGTCTCTCATTCATAGGATCGCCATAAGCTGAAGTTGACTTGAGAGCAAATAACGACAACAATTATCTTTATTTATATCCCACTTTTTCTCCCGAAACCAGGATTCAAGCCGACTTGGAAATTATATAGCTAAAACGTACGAAAAGTGAATATTAAAATGTAATTAATTTGTCAATAACACTGAAAATTTAAAGCATGTCATTAAGAGTAATACAAAGCAGTTTTTTTTTAAAAAAAAGTATGATTAAAAGCAGGGCAGCGCCATATTGTTCAAAACGTGAAAGGGACAATCCAAGCTGTTGAACATATTTTTGGTGGGGGAGATCAGGTTCAGCACCTTGGATAGCTTCTTTAGATTTCAGACTAAAACCTGGAGTGGATACACCAGCCCACCGATAGGTGAGCCACTACCCACTGCTAAGTGTGACCTCCTCAGAGCAGTCCTGTCATAGCTGTGGGTGTCATGCTGTTGGTTGTTCGTGTCCAATATTGTTGGTTGATTTGTTTATTATATATTATATTATATTATATTATATTATTTATACCCCGCTCTTCAGCCACAAGGCTCCCAAAGTGGCTTACAAATTGTTTTAAAGCAATAGCAATTTACACATCTACACTGCATTAAGCGGTTTCCATTGTATGTTAGCTAATTGTTCCAACAAGCTGGGAACTCATTTTACCGACCTACGAAAGGATGGAAGGCTGAGTCAACCTTGGAGCCCGCTGGAATCGAACTTGCAACATGGTGGCTTGCAGTACTGGCATTTAACCACTGTGCCACCAGGGCTTCCTCCTCTTTTCCTACTGCCTCCCTGTTGTTGTTAAGTGCTTTCAAGTGGACTTATATTGACCTTCTCCTAGGTTTTTCTTGGCAAGATTTTTTCAGGGGAGGTTTGCTACTGCCTTCCTCAGAAAATGTCATACCCAAGCTCAGCCAGTGGGTTTCCATAACTGAGAAGGGATTTGAACACTGCACTGGTGAAATCCTAGCCCAACCACTATGTCTTGCTGTTTCAAATATGGTGGCCCTATCTAAGAGTTTTCTTGTCGTTTAGACAAGGCTTGCCATTCCTTTCCACTCAGGCTGAGAGAGGATGAGTTGCCCAGGGTCTCTCAGTGGGTTTCCATAGCTGAGTAGGGATTCACACCCCAATCTTCTAGTCCAACACTCAAGCAATTACAAGTTGTCCTCCATGTGTGTGGGACTGGTACCTGCAGTTTCAATTATCTGTGGTGCAAAAAATTTGGGCTCTCTAGGCATTTCCTAGGTTCTCCAGGGCAACTCTATGGTAACTTCCACTGGAAATTATCATAGAGTTGTGCTGGAGCTCCCTAGAGAGACCCCCTTTCTAGGCATTTCCTAGGTCCTCCAGCACAACTCTATGGTAACTTAGAATCATAGAAATGGAAAAGACCATGAGGGCCATCCAGTCCAACCCCTTTCTGCCATGTAGGAATACACAATCAAAGCACTCCTGACAAATGGCCATCCAGCCTCTGTATAAAAACCTCCAAAGAAGGAGACTCCGCCACACTCCCAGGGAGTGTATTCTACTGCCAAAACGTCTGCCGAATGTTACCATAGAGTTGCACTGGAGGTGCCTAGAGACGTTGAGCATTGAGGCCATGATATTGAGAACCCAGCTGTGCTGGGCAGGGCATGTTTCTAGGATGGAGGACCATCGCCTCCCCAAAATAGTATTCTACGGTGAACTCGCCATGGGTCAGTGTAAGAGGGGCACTGCTTTCTGCAACCAGACTTGTCTATCTCGGATTGGCCTTTTTAGTCATCAGCACACTTGCAGAAAGCGCGGGATGTGTCCTTCCTGAATCTTCGTTTGCGAAGAGAAGCCAGAGAGAGCGAGAGCCTAGAGACGATGCCTCTCTAGGCATTTCCTAGGCCATTCAGTGCAATTCCTATGGGATTAGCTGTTACCCACAGTTTCAAGTATTCATGGTAAGTCTGAGAACGCATCTCCCATGGATATGGCTGGCAACCTGTATACCACACTGGCTCTGATTGATTAAGGAATAGTTCCAAAAACTCATAGACAGATCTAGTTGAATCAAGTGGATTCCAAGCACCCTACCAGTGTGTAGCTGGAAGCTTTGGGCCAAACCCACAAGGAAAATCATACTGATCCTGTGCTGCAACCCAAAGCCAGATACCCTGAAAGGATATATAGGGGTGTGTGCAGGACATGGACAGTATAAATAGTTGTTAGAGTAATTACTGTTTATGCTGTACCATATTTGAGTACGTATCCCCAGCAATTTAGTACTGTATAGTGGAAGTGGAGTGCTTATTACTTCCTACTGAAAAGCGTGTTTTTCATTAAGCAGCATTTGTATGCAGAACACTTAAATAATAGTTTACATTGTGAAATGACTAAATGATGACTCTGTTCAGTGCTTGCTTGCTCTCTTGTCTGTTGTGATTAACATATGTTTATGTACAACATCCAGCTGTTGAGCAGAAACACATATAGCAAACACCCCAACTTTGGGCTGAATTATAGAGGCAAGTGAAAAAGCTGGATTGCCTATAACAAGGCACTTTTTTTTGGCAACAGCTGTAGGACTCTACTTTTCCTTCATGACACTGGGAATAATTCCTGTAACGGAGTAAGCAAATCTAAGAATAAAAGTATTGAACCAGAAAGGGCAAGAGCTTTCTTGGTGCAGCAAATCCTTTGCAAGCGAAATTTTCCCCAGTTTGATTCCTGGAATAAACAGCTGGCTCTAGGCACAAAGAAAGGTTGGGAGAGTTACTTTTTTGGACTATAACTTCTAGAATCCCATAGCCAGCAGGACCACTGGATCTTGTGTTCCTGAAAAATAAATTTTCCCAGCTCTGTGATAAGACTCCTGTATAAAACTGTGGAGAGCCACTGTCAGGAAGTATATTACAGTAGGACCCCCATATCCGTGGTTCCGGGGGGCCCTGTGGATACTGAAAACTGCAGATAATAGTGGACGCCACTGAAAATAATGGGACTTCTGATTTAAAATATCATAGAGTTGCCTTGGAGGACCTAGAAAATGGCTAGAGAGGATACATTTTCTAGGAAGACTCTATGATAGGTGTGCTGTTTAATGTTCCGCGGATAACTGAATCAGTGGATACAGGGGTGCTAATGTATTTATTTACTTGGTTATTTATTTGATCTTGGTGGTGTAGTGGTTTGAATGTTGGACTAGAACTGGGAGAGCAGGGAGGCTAGGGTTCAAATCCCCATTCAGTCATGGGAACACTCTGGGTGACCTTGGGCAAGTCACATTCTCTTAGCCTCAGAGGTGAGCAGTGGTTAAACCTCCTCTGAATAAACTTGCCAAGAAAACCCTAGGACAGGGTGACCATAAATTGGAGTAGACTTGAAGGTGGGAACCAGCATGGTATACTAGTATGAGTGTTGGACTCAGTACTCATCCATGGAAATCCATGTGACCTAGAGCAAGTCAGCCTTAGGCTTTGTCTACACAAGGCAAACCCCCCACACGCCTCCCCAAATCTGGTGCAACAAGGCCACATGATATACATACAGCCTTATCCCAGAATCTGGTGTGATAAGGCCACATGATGTATGGCATTATCAACATCAAATTCAGGGTACTACCACCTTAACCCGGATTTTAAAAGCTCACCGTTTGCTCCAGAGTTTGCTGGAAACTGGTGGTTTTGCCCTGGGTTCGAGGGTGGGGAGGCAGGGCAGATTGCTACCTTGCCTGTGCTTCCATCTCCCTCAATATTGGGCCAGTTCTCTGGTCTGGAACGGTGAAGAAAGGTTTTTCCCTCCTTGGTGCCACCATTGTGATCTGGACACCTTGTTTGCCTCAGAGCAAGCAACTGTTTACCAGCAGCGGTGGCTCCGGGGAAGGAAAATCCTTTCCATCACCGTTCTAGGCTGGGAACTGGCTTGGACATCCAGGGAAATGTGGCACCTGGCAGGCAGCGATCTGTAATGGTTCTACCAGGGAGCTGATGGAGAAAGGCAGCAGTGGCAGACCTGCACAACCTGCAGATGTGAGGACATGTGTAGGCAATCTATCTAACGTCCCCACAGAATGACAGGTAGCGGGTCAGCTTCGGGATGGCTCTGGGGCGGGAGTCCATTCAGACTTTTGCCCTGCCTAGTGTAAACAAGAGAAAGGTAAGGGAAAATCTGCTTGGAATAAATCTTTGACAAGCTGGAACGTGTCCAGAGGAGGTTAAAGGTCTGGAAGCCATGCCCTATGTGGAGCAGCTTTTAGGGAGCTGGGTATGTTTAGCCAGGAGAAGAGAAGGTTGAGAGGGGACACGATAGCCATGTTTAAATATCTGAAGGGATGTCATACTGAGGATGGAGCAAGCTTGTTTTCTGCTGCTCCAGAGACTAGGACATGGCGCAATGGACTCAAACTACAGGAAAAGAGATTCCACCTAAACATTAGGAAGAACTTCCTGACAGTAAGAACTGTTCAGAAGTGGAATAAACTGCCTTGGAGAGTGATGGAGTCTCCTTCTTTGGCGGTTTTTAAAACAGAGGCTGGATGGCCATCTGTCGGGAATGCTTTGATTATGTATTCCTGCAGGGCAGGGGGTTGGACTAGATGGCCCTTGTGGTCTCTTCCGACGCTATGATTCTATGATTCTAAAACCCTAGCAAAAATGTGGCTGTTTGGGTCCTTTTGTGCCCCTGCCCTCTTAAAAAAGATTGGCCAAATTTGAGTCAAATTACTTTTGGTCAGAGCGGAAGTGGCAGTGCAGGCTTGAAGGGGAGTAGTTGTGGGGGGGGGTATGGGCCATGCCCCCTCTGCAGTTGCCCACCGTTGGTTTATAAGTTTTCCCCACAGAACACTTGATCCTGTTAAATCTGTAGCCTTTCAAATGAGTTCTATCGAGGAAAGAGCTCAATATTTCCTTTTTAAAAAAGAGTCCTTTTATATTGCTTTTTCACTTAATAATTGCACACCAATCCAAGAGGTACCGAGCATAAATCTTGTCAAAGCAGGTTTCATAATGTTGATTGTAAGGAAGGGCATACTGTACTCTGGACTCTGCTGGCTTTTGCCGTTTCATTGTTCTCGCAGAGGAGAAAATAATTTCTGACAACAGAAGGGAAATGAGCACCACAGAGTTGGTGCCCTTTCTTGTTTTCAATGAAAAATGTCAGGCTTTGGTAGAAAGAACTCATCCTTTAAGAGTAGCCGAAGAACTCATCTTTAATGGGAGCTGAAGGTTCCTTCATAATTGGTACACATTGGGTTTTTTTTTAAGACTCTTGTATGCTCAGTCTGAGAGTGTGTGATAATTCTGAAAAATAAGTGATGAGGGTGTCAAGTACTGGAGTAAAGAAAAACAAGACGAGTGCTAAAGGATTATTGGCTTGATTTCGAACAATGACAATATATTTCCTAGAAATATTGTAACTAAATGTGCATTTCCTTAAAATAGGCAGGCTATTTGTATATATAGGTATATGTGTGTGTGTGTGTTGCATCCAGACTGATTAGAAAGACCAGAAAGCCCCAGATTTTGTCCCTGTTCTTTCTAATTTTATTTTGGAAAGCTGTACATGTTTTGTTTATCCCAGAATATTGTCTGTCAGTTCCTGGTACGATCAGAGACAAAGCGGGGAGAAATGGAGATGGCTAGCAGCAGATTAGTACAGGCTCCAGATAGGTCCCTCTGCCTTTTCCTCTACCTGTCTCTTTTCTGACTGATTCCAGGTATGAAAGCTGACAAAACCAGCAGTGGAATTTTATTTCAATACTGGTAGCCTGATAGGGGAATGCACTGTGGTCTCTTCCACACTACGCAATTATAGCTCTTTGGTTCCACTTTAACTTTTGCGTTTCTGTCATATGGATCCTGAAATTTCCAGTTGCGTTGCTATCTGTGTTCAAGTTGACTCTAACCTATGGCTGCCCCATTGTAGAGTTCTCTTGGCAAGCTCATACTGTCAGTCATTTCAAAAGGGAAAACTGGGACCCTTGTGGCCAAGCAAATTTGGAATACAAATCAATTTAATAACAATCACATACTCTCCAACATTTCACAAATGAAAACCAGAACATGCATGACCAAAAAACATCAGTGTGGACAAGATGGCAAAAGTTATTAATGAGGAAAAATACACAAGCTTGCTCTTACCTCAGCCAACTGGGAAGGCCAAGATTCAGTCCCTCCTTTCCTTTTTGACCTTCTTAGTTAACTGAGTGCAAACTATGCTTGTTGACCTCAGTTTGCAGCAGGTGGAGGAAGCTGAGGGCAAAGGGGAGACGATGGAGGAGAAGAGAGTCAAGGGAGAGAAAAGTGGGATGTCAAAAGATTATTGGAATTGTTACTACCAAATCGGGATAGATGGAGGGTGGGATGCCAGGGACCAAATCCAGAAACTTTTGTATTTTTAAATTTTTGAGTGTCTAAATCCATCCATTAGCCCCAACTAGAATAGATCCATATACAGTGAGCTCTTGGTATCTGCTGGGGTTTGGTTGTAGGACCCCTTGTGAATACCAAAATCCGTGGATGTTCAAGTCCCATTATATGCAATAATGTAGTAAAATGGCATGGCTTATATAAAATGGCGAGCAGCAAAGTTTGCTCTTTGGAATCACCCCCCCACACACACACAAACTGAGGTAAAACTGCATCTTTTTGCAAATTGATCTTTCTGGTTAGCAAAAAGACGTGGTTTTACCTTGGTCCCGCACAGGACCTGAATGAAAGAATACTGACATCATGCAATAAGGCAGCAGGAAAGATGGAACGTTTGTGCTGCTTTACCGCTTTTCTTTGGAGTGTGGTAAGGCTCCAAGAAATACTGCTTCCTGTGATTCATCATGCAAAGGATGTTGCATCAGCTTCTTCAGCTAGGCATTATAGTGGGATGACAGAGGATTAATCAGGGTTGCTCTTGTCAAATTGGAATCATAGAATTGTAGAGTTGGAAGAGGCCACAAGGGCCATCCAGTCCAACCCCCTGCCATGCAGGAAATAACGATCAAAGCATCCCCGACAGATGGCCATCCAGCCTCTGTTTAAAGACCTCAAAGAAAGGAGACCCCACCACGCTCCGAGGGAGTGTGTTCCACTGCCAAACAGCTCTTACTGTCAAAAAGTTCTTCCTAATGTTGAGGTGGAATCTCTGTTCCTGGAGCTTGCATCCATTGCTCCGTGTTCCAATCTCTGGAGCAGCAGAAAACAAGCTTGCTCCATCCTCAATGTGACACCCCTTCTTCAAATACTTAAACAGGGCTATCATATCGCCTCTTAACCGTCTTTTGGGTTTGGAACAATCATAATCACAATAATAATGGATTCATCCCCACCCCACCTGTTTATATCTGGTACTAGCTGCCTTCCCGCAATGAGTTTCTTTGTGCTGTGGATGTTCCTAAAGGAGGAGGAGAGCCATGCACCTTGCTTCTTATGTAGAAGAAACATGGGAATTATCTTGGGTTTTAATCTACCCAAGGAGCCCATTGCTATTTCTGGCTGCTTAATCCCTTGTTTGCTTATTAGTGTTGCCAGTTCCCTTCAACATTATGTGGATCATGTTCCTTCACCTGCAACTCTGCAAAGCTGTCCAAATATGCAGCCATACAAGTTCTTAGCAACTACGCTGGAAGAGGATGGAAAACGTCCCACACGTGTTCCATTTTTATGGGATGGCTTTGTCTTCTGATGGAAGCCATGGGGCAAAATATGGAAAACTTTTGTCCCGTGCAAGTAGGGTTGTGGCCCCATATCCTTGAATGCTTTGCTTATTCTTTTCTGACATCATCCTCACTTCATGTGTTGCGTTACTTTCCAACATTTCACAGGTGAAAACTGGGACACGTGGGGCCAAGCAGCATAGTAGTGTGGTCAAGATGGCAAATGTTATTAATGAGGAAGAAGACACGATCTAGGCTAGGCTGCAGCTGTTTGCTTTTGCTTGAACTGACTGGGAAGAACAAGGCTCTCTCCTCTCCTCTCTCCCCTCCTGAGTTAACTGACTGCAAAATGTTTCCCGCATTTTGAACTCATTTTGCACCAATCAAAGTAAAATGAGAATGAAGGAGGAAAGTATGAGGAGGAGAGATTGAGACCAGGACATCTTAAAAGCAGCTGAAAAAGTGTAAGGATAGAAGATTAATTGTGATTCTTCCTGCCAATTCGGGATAGGTGGCAGGTGGGATGCCAGGGATCAAATCAAGAAACTTTTGTATTTTTAGATTTTTAAGGGTCTAAATCCATTCATTAGCCCAACTAGAATAGGTCCATATACAGTGAGCCCTTGGTATCCGCTAGGGTTTAGTTCCAGGAACCCTTGTGAATACCAACATCCATGGATGTTCAAGTCCCACTATATATAATAGCGTAGTAAAATGGCATCCCTTATATAAAATGGCGAACAGCAAAGTTTGCTTTTTGGAATTCCCCCCCCCCCAAATATTTTTGAGCCGTGTTGGGTTGAATCCATGGGTGCAGAACCCGTGGATATGGAAGGCTGACTATATTCCATTGATTTGGTAGGTGTACTCTATTGTTGGCTTTGATTTATGGCAGCCTGATGAATGAGAGACCTCTAAGCCACCCTGTCTTCAACAGCCCTGCTCAGGTTTTGCAGACTCAAGGCAGCCGTGGCTTCCTTGATTGAGTCCATCCATCTGCAAAGCAGTCTTCCACTTTTCCTACTGCCTTCTACCTACCTACAAAAAGTAGTTCTCTTTGTCCCTGAACACAAATTATGAACAGTTACATCCAGAGTTCTGACCCTGTGTTCTTCAAGTTGTATTTTGGAACTTTACTTTTCTCTAATTTTTGATATTAGCCATTCATGGTCTGTGCCACAATCTGCTCTTGGTCTTGTTTTTGCAGAGAGAATGGAGCTTCTCCATCTTCTGCTGCCAATAATGTAGTCTATTTGATTTCTGTATTGGCCGTCAGATTTCTATATTGGCCGTCATCTCATTGGTAGCTTGGAGGGTATTGTGTTGTAAGGTAAACATTATTTTGAAAATGGGTTGGGGGGGATACACATAGAAAGACAGAGGGAAAGAGTTATAGTATAGTTAAAGATAAATCTGTCTGTTTAAAAACATTTATCTGCCTTAATCTTAAAAAAATAAAATTGAGTTCAAGGCTGCTGGCAAACTATAACATTTGTATGATGTGTAAAGGCTATTCACAGTATCAAACAGCTCCTGATATCCCACAGTATCAATAGGGGATGATGGGAATCATGCAGTCTCTCAGATTGTGCTCAACTGCTACCCCCAGCATTGTTCATCCTTAGCTATACTGGTTAGGAATGCTGGGAGATGCAGTCCCATAATCTGTGGAGGGCTGTGTGATTCCAGCACTGTCCTAAAGGAACAGCTGTATTGTCAACATAAGAAGCCAAGAAAAAAGGAGCAGTCTGGGATTTCTCCTAATTACTTGTTCATTTTTTAAAGAAACAATAATTCATGTACACTTTGTTCCCAATAAGGGATCCAAGGCAGCTGACAATATAAGTAAAAACCAAATCTCTCTGGCTTTTCTTCACAAACGAAGATTCAGGAAGGACTCATCCTGCGCTTTCTGCAAGCGCGCTGATGACTGAAAAGGCCAATCCGAGATAAACAAGTTTGGTTGCAGAAAGCACAGCAAAAGGTTTCCTCGGGTGATGTTTCCGGGTTGTGATTCTTTCTGCGTTGTCGTTTCTCTTCAAGACTTGTTCGGCGTGAGTTCTCAAATAAGGCTGCAGCATTGTGGATAGTGCTTCTCCATGCCTCCCGATGTGAGGCCAGGGCGGACCATTGTTGATGATCAATTTGGCCGAGCCTGA
Organism: Gambelia wislizenii; assembly: GCA_030847615.1. Lineage (NCBI taxonomy): Eukaryota > Metazoa > Chordata > Lepidosauria > Squamata > Crotaphytidae > Gambelia > Gambelia wislizenii. Next base: position 7,073,576 of record JAUMIR010000005.1, read on the forward strand.
GATGTTGTTTCAGGGAGTCCTTGTATCGCTTTTTTGGAGCGCCCCTCTTACGCTGACCCATGGCAAGTTCACCGTAAAGTACTATTTTTGGGAGGTGATGGTCCTCCATCCTAGAAATGTGCCCAGCGCATTTCTGTCTCCATCCTAGAAATGTGCCCAGCGCATCTTCTAGGATGGTCCTACATCCTAGAAACTTGCCCAGCGCAGCTGTGTTCTCAGTATCATGGCCTCAATGCTGGTGATCCCTGCTTGCTCAAGGACAGCAACATTCGTCACATAGTCCAGTGTATATTTAGGATTGTGTGTATACAGCGCTGATGAAAGCGTTCGTGGAGTTGTAAGTGGTGGCGATAGGTGACCCATGTTTCAGACCCGTAAAGGAGAATAGACAGTACAATGGCTCTGTACACCAAATACTCTAAAATCAAATACTGTATAGATAAAAGAATGGATAATACAACATATCCAGAGGAGGGTGTCCAAAATCTTACGAGGTCTGGAAGCCATGACCCTGTGAGGAACGGATTAAGGACCTGGGTATGTTTAGCCTGGAGAAGAGAAGGTTGAGAGGTGATACGATAGCCATGTTTAAATATTTGAAGGGATGTCATATTGAGATGGAGCAAGCTTGTGTTCTGCTGCTTCAGAGACTTGGACACGGAGCAATGGACTCCAACTACAGGAAAAGAGATTCTACAGGGAAAGAGATTCCATCTAAACATTAGGAAGAACTTCCTGACAGTAAGAGCTGTTCAGGATGGAATCTGCTGCTTTGGAGTGTGCTTGAGTCTCCTTCTTTGGCGGTTTTTAAAGGAAGGCTGGATGGCCATCTGTTGGGTTTGCTTTGATTGTGTATTCCTGTATGGCATTGGACTGGATGGCGCTTGTGGTCTCTTCCAACTCTATGATTCAATGAAAAGTTAAAAAGCAATTAAATAAAGAAGCATATTAAAAACATTCATTTAAAACAGTTAAGAAGGGAGATAAACAGTAAGTATAAAAAGAGAGCACACTCCGATTAAAGACCTTCTGAAACAGCGAGTTAACAGTCAAAGACCTACAGTTTCCAATGTGTGTTAGCTCCCACAAGCCGGGTACTCATTTTACTGACCTACGAAAGGATGGAAGGCTGAGTGAATTTGAACTCACAATGTTGTGGCTGCAGTATGGGCATTTAACCACTGCGCCACCAGGTATGAGAGTCTTACAAATAGATAGCAAGAAAGGACTGGGGGTGGGGTCTGGAGGTGGGATTCGGAAGAATACACACTACAAAATTATTGTGCTTTGATATCATTTTTAATTGCTGTGATTCCTTCCTAGGAATTATGGGGTTTGTAGCTTGATGGTGAGGTGCTAAGAATTCCCTGCCTGAAAGGTCTCTCTCTGGCTTTTCTTCACAAACGAAGATTCAGGAAGGACTCATCCCGCGCTTTCTGCAAGCACGCTGATGACTGAAAAGGCCAATCCGAGAGAAACAAGTCTGGTTGCAGAAAGCACAGCAGAAGGTCTCCTTGGGTGATGTTTTTGGGTTGTGATTCTTTCTGCGTTGTCGTTTCTCTTCAAGACTTGTTCGGCGTGAGTTCTCAAATAAGGCTGCAGCATTGTGGATAGTGCGTCTCCATGCCTCCCGATGTGAGGCCAGGGCAGACCATTGTTGGTGAACAATTTGGCCAAGCCTGAGATGTTGTTTCAGGGAGTCCTTGTATCGCTTTTTTGGAGTGACCCTCTTACGCTGACCAGTGGCAAGTTCACCATAAAGTACTATTTTGGGGAGGCTTCTAGTGCTTCACCAAACTACAAGTCCCAGGATTCCACAGGACTTAGGCTTCCATTGCTGTTAAAGTGTGATCAAAATGCTGCAACTGAATGCTGTACTGTAAAATTGAGAGCTACTCATCTCGCTGCTAAATATGTAGACACATCCAGCCTCCCCAAAAAAATAAACTCAGGCAACTGCTACATAGGCAATTTCTTCTGCCCAAAAGTTCTTGAGATGACACTGATGTATTCCTGCATAGCTGAAAGAGCTCTTGAAACATGAATGGCCCACCTACCTTCACCTGAAACAAATTGATGCCATTTAATTCAGTAACCAAGAGCTCTCCACCACATAGAAAAAAAGACCTTCAGTTGCTAGGTGATCACGATTATACAACTTTGACACCATTCACAAAATCCAGCCCACAAGGATGAAGCCCTGAATAGAAGCAGCGATGGATCAAGTGGGGTGGCTGGCATTAGATGGTGGGCTCACATTGAGTAAGGAATTCACTTTTTCTGCTTCTCCAAAGTAATAGAATCATAGAATTGCAGAGTTGGAAGAGACCATGAGGGCCATCCAGTCCAACCCCCCTGCCACGCAGGAAGTCTTGATCAAAGCATCCCCAACAGATGGCCATCCAGCCTCTGTTTAAAGACCTCCAAGGAAGGAGACCCCACCACACTCCGAGGGAGTGTGTTCCACTGCCAAACAGCTCTTACTGTCAAAATGTTCCTCCTCATGTTGAGGTGGAATCTCTGTTCCTGGAGCTTGCACCCATTGCTCCGTGTTCCAGTCTCTGGAGCAGCAGAAAACAAGCTTGCTCCATCCTCAGCGTGACATCCCTTCAAATACTTAAACCTTCACTATAATCTGTGAATGCTTGTTTTCTTAAAAATAATACTTGTATTTATTTCATACCCTCCAACATTTCACAGATGAAAACTGAGGCATGAGTGGCCAAGCAACATCAGAGTGTAGTCAAGAGGGCAGAAGTGATTATAATGAAGTTAATGAAGGCAGAAGTTAACACACAATCTAGGAGAGGCTGCAGCAGTTTGCTTTTGCCGGAGTCTCCTGGGAAGGGCAAGATTTCACCCCCCTCCTCTCCATTCCCCCTGTTGAGTTAATTGAGGGCAAACTAATTTTGCACGCTGAGCTCATTTTGCAGCAACTGAAGCAAGCTGAGGACAAAAGGGGAACGTGGGAGGCGAGGGAAACATTTTAAAGGCAGCTGAAAAAGTGGGACAATAGAGGATTAATTGGGACTGTCCCTGTCAAACTGGGATACTGGGAGGGTATATTATTTTCATCATATGGGCAAAACATTGTTCATATCTTAAGACCTTGAAACTGTGAAGTGGGGAAAGTGTGGCCTTAGGGAGAATGCCCCCCGCAAGGCTGTTTCTGTAGCCCCTTCCCCTTCTGGATGCCCTTGTCTTGGTCGCTCAAAGAGGAAATACTGCCTTTCCTGGAAACCCTTAGGAGTGGCGATCCATCTTTTAAAAAGCTTTCAGCCCCCCTCCCCATGCGCTGTTTAACATTTAAAAAAAAAAAGGCACACCAATTACACATACCACATAATTCCATTATTAAAATTCTCAGTTCGAAAGCCTGCCTAAATAAAAGTGTCTTCAACTGCTGGTGAAAAGAGAGCAGGGAGGGGACCAACCAGACCTCCTGTGGAAGGGAGTTCCACAGTCTGGGAGCAGCCACAGCGGGCGGGGTGGGGAGGAAATCTTGCCCTTCCCAGTCAGTTCAGGCAAAAACAAGCTGCTGCAGCCTCTCCTAGCTTGTGTGTTCTTCCTCATGAATCACTTTTGCCATCTTGACCACTCTGTAATGTTGCTTGGCCACACCGGTCTTGTTTTTTTTCATCTGTGAACTCTTGGAGTGCGTGCACCAGCAGTCTTCTTTGTAACTGGAGAGGATGAATTTTCCCCCTCCCAGCAGCAATGTATTGTGAATTATCACTGTTGACATATATCTGTATATCTATATATATAAAATTCTCTTGGGTATGTTGCCTTTCCCAGTGTGCTGATTGGCTGCTTAGGAAATATACCCAACCAATCACTACCCACATGCAAATTCCCTCTCCACCTCACAATCCACTCCTGCCACTCAGTCTGTGGACCACTCAGTCTATGGACCCAGGTAGTCAACTGGCAGCAGCAGCGGTGGGATGCCACTGCTGCCACTGTGACAGAACCCAGGCAGTCAACTGGTGGCAGTGGCACGGCAACAGAGCGAGTCACCCTGAGCAATTCTGGGGAAAGTGTGGAATGCTGAGAAGGGAGGAGGAATTTAAAAACCCATTGGCCTACCTTACAGGGTTGTTGTGAGGTCTACCGGGTGGTTTGGGGGAGTTTTTCAATGGCGTATGGGTACGCCAGGTCCAGCTTGTGTGTGTGTGTGTATGTATGAAACTCTTGGGTATGTTGCCTTTCCCAGTGTGCTGATTGGCTGCATAGGAAACATTGCTCCTCCCTCCTCTACCTCCTTTAGCCAATCACCACCCACATGCAAATCCCCTCTCCACCTCATAATCCACTCCTGCCATTCAATTTGCATCTATACCCCCAGCCTCACAAGGGCCCCGTTGCCAGCCACTCACCTGAGTGTGCAGTGATCCCAGCCCAGGGGGGGCAGTGAGGGTGGCCAAACCAGAAGCCATGGCAAAGACTCTGTGAACCTAAATGGAACCCCCTCTCCACCTCTACTATATGCCTTGCTGTTGGAGTGCAAGAAGAGAAGCCGCTGCACCCCAGAGGCCTGCGAGTCAAGGCAGGATAATCAGCCAGCTAGGCTCTATAGCATGTAGCTGAACTGTGTGAACCTTACAAATCTAGCTAGCTATAATAGTGTATATTACGCTGGGTACAGCTAATAGAAAAGTAGTAGTGGTTGGTCTTTGGTCTTCAGCAAGCAATTAAAATCCATTAGGTTTACAAAAGACCTGCTCTGCAGGGAGACTGCTGGAATGAGTTTGTTGATAGGGATCAATGCAATTGCCTTCATTTTTTCACTCTCCTTGAAGGTGTGGGTATGTGCGGACTGTCACAATGAACTCCGTGCATTTCAAAATTTGCCACAACACTACAGGGTAACAGCCTTGACAAAAGCCAGACCTGAGGTCGCGCATAGAAAGCACGTACCTTTCAGTTGAAAGCGGTATGCGTTTTGTTTAGCAGTGAAGTTGGTCATGGGAGGGATTGTGACGGTTGTAGGCTTAATCACCTGGAGGATGAGACTGCACACCAGTTGTTTTCAAGGCATGTTGTTCATTAGTTGTACTGCATTTCTGTTGCGATGACTGCTGTCAATTTCAAATAAAGGGCTGATTTTAAGTCCCTTTTTCTTTTGACACCTGCAGAAAGAGGGGGACCTGAATTCATCTTGGAGGTAGGTTGCTGATTGTCAGAAGCCTGGCTTAAAGCTTCCCCAAAAATAGTGAGTTTCTGCGCCAAAGGCCTTCGTCAGATTATGACCCCGTTGTCTGAGGACATTAGCAGACGTGGCAAAAATCACAGGATTACAATGCCAGGATAGTACGAATGGGCGCTCCCATTGCATGATGTCATCATCCTTGTGTTATTACCCTGTGCTCCAGCCTCGAAAAAGGCATTCTTTCTCATTCACAGCACAAGCCATCAATAGATTGTCAATAGCACGCCTTTCACGCTATTGACTGCATGCAAAGCCATGTCCCGTTGTAATTGCGAGATTACACCATGAATGAACAGTCCTCCACGAGAAAATTTCTGGGGGAGAACGCGAAAACGAAGCACAGGACTCTCTTTTTATGAACTGTCCCCTTTAGTTTGCACGTTTTTAGGTTTGTTTCAGTGTTTGTGTGCTCATTTACTTTGCTAATTAAGGGTTTGTTTTTTAGTTTTAAGTGCACTCACATCTTCTCGCGGGAATCACCGAAATCTTGCCCATGCCAAATTATGTAAGTAAAGTCCCGTTCTTGAAGTGCTAGTGGTCTTCGTGCGATAATTCCATGGCATTTCTTTTACATGATTGCAGCTACATGCGATAATAAGTATTATAATGCCACAATGTTCCTGCTATCTTCATTCGTGGAATTACAGTGTTTTTAGATGCTAGTCTGATAATGTCCTGAGTTTTGTAGAAAATCCAGTTTGCCACTTTTGATTTAATTCTTCTCATTTTAAAGCAATGTTTTTTTTTTAAAAAAAAAACCTGTTGTGGGTTTGTATCTGTAAATGCTGGGTGATTTGTGTAATGACCGGTCAGTTTCATGGCACGTGTATTCGCCAAAATATTGATAATTGAGCGGGCAAGCCTAGATGAGAAGCTCGGGAAAGATAGGATTTTTTGGGGAGGGGGACTCAAACTCCCACAAGTTGGGAATTCTGGGAGTTTGTGGCACAAAAATATATTGTGCAAGCTCTGCGGCAATACAGGCATACCTCAGTTAGCAAAATATATGTGTTCTTGAGCAATTACTTATTTAACAGAAAATTTGGTACCAAAAGCAGAAATAGCATGGAAAGAAGAGTCCCAACTTGAGAGAAAGGCAGGATATAAATTTAATAAATAAATAAGTAGCAGGTCAACCCGTTTCAGCAAACCTTTTATTCAAAACTAGCAATATATACATGTGAAATGAAACAGACAGGCCAGCAGTCTTGCATAAGTAACCTTTTTAACCTCCTAGAGATCACTTGAAGGTTTCTTCCAAAATGCTTCCAAGGAGGGCTTTCTCTTTCAGGATCCTCTGTTTTTCTTGTGATTTCCATTCTGGTGGCCAAACTTACAGATCTATGCTTTTTGAGCATGCTTGTGGGTAGTGATGTAAACTTTCTGGAAATTTTGAAGCCATGGACAAAAAAACATTTTTTCCCCAGAAAAAAAATGGACATTTTCAGAAAAATTGAAAAAAAAATGCAACATTAGCACTTTTTACAGATTGAAAATCACTCTGTTACTTTAGGAACATAAAATATGACTGTGTACAATTTGATTTGGCATAAGATTATCACAATCGGTGATGTTGCCTGCATGTTACAGGCCTTCTTGGGTTTGTGGAAGAGTTCAGGAGACAGGTTTCTTATCCTCACCTGGCTCCTAAATTTTGGAAAGAGTTTTATACTGTAATTATAAGAAAGTGAATTTCTGCTCTGCAGCAGCAATAGCCAAGTACCTCAAGAGATACCTTATAGCTTTTCAAGATACATTCCTGATTTTTTGAAGGACTATTGTGGCAATTCAACAGAGACCTATCTCCAATATCACACTGGAGCTATAGCGCCAGGACAATAGAACTCCTTTCTGCTCTCCTATCCATCAGAAGGTTGTCCAACCCTCCAAACCAGGTATTTGGGGTTCCCAGGAAGGTGGCTCTGTGGGCAGAGAAGATTTCTTCCCTTCTTCTGGATTCCAGTACATTCCGCTGCTTCACTAGACGGGAGCTAATATTGTGGAGGGGTGCGCATTAGTTCACCTTCACAGAAGCTCCTGGTTCTCTTTACAGTTTTTTTTTTAAGTTGTCTGCACACTGATGCACATTCATGTTCACAGGGAGCCATCTTGCAAATCAAAATGGTGACTGCAAGTATGGGGAGCCCTGGTGGCACAGTGGTTAAATGCCACTACTGCAAGCCACCATGTTGCAAGTTCAATTCCAGCCGGCTCCAAGGTTCACTCAGCCTTCCATCCTTTCGTAGGTCAGTAAACTGAGTACCCAGCTTGTGGGGGGCAATTAGCTAACACACATTGGAAACTGTTTAATGCAGTGTAGATGTGTAAATAGCTATTGCTTAAAACAATTTGTAAGCCGCTCTGATAGCCTTGTGGCTGAAGAGCGGGGTATAAATAAATAAATAAATAAATAAAATAAAAATACAGTTGCCCCTCCACATCCGCGAACTCAGCATTCGCGGTTTTAATTATTCGCGGTTTTGGGAGGGCCCCCCCGGGCCCCCCCAAAACCGCGAAAAGGGGCCTCCGGAGGCCCCTTGAAAGCTGTGGGAAGGAGCCGGGAGGGCCGGCTAGGCGTTCACGGGGCTTTTGGAGACCCCCCAGAGGCCCCGTGAAGGCCTGGGGAGGGTGGGGGGAGGGTGGGGGAGGCCTTCACGGAGCCTTGGAAGGCTCCGTGAAGGCCTGGGGAGGGTGGGGGGAGGCCGCGGAGGCCTTCACGGAGCCTTGAAAGGCTCCGTGAAGGCCCCGGGGAGGGAGGGGGGAGGGTGGGGGGAGGCCTTCACGGAGCCTTCCAAGGCTCCGTGAAGGGCTGGGGAGGGTGGGGGGAGGCCGGGGAGGCCTTCACGGGGCCTTGAAAGACTCCGTGAAGGCCCCGGGGAGGGAGGGGGGGAGGCCTTCACGGAGCCTTCGAAGGCTCCGTGAAGGCCTGGGGAGGGTGGGGGGAGGCCGCGGAGGCCTTCACGGAGCCTTCGAAGGCCCCGGGGAGGGCAATCCATATTCGCGGTTTTTTTACATTCGCGGGGGTCCGTGGAACGTAACCCCCGCGAATGTCAAGGGACAACTGTAAATAATTCCCCACACTCTCATCACTGCTGCAGATTTTTAAAAAATTAATTCTGTCTTTAAATGGGTGGAAGGGAGACCTTCCGCTTGTTTAAAAAGCCCCTTTTTTTCCACCTCTGCGCTGCAAAGCACACTTGGTCCTCTGGAAGGTGCTTCTGGACTGAGTTACAGGAAAGCCCCCCCCCTCCGCTCGGACGACAGACCAATGAGCTGTCAACTTCCTTCTGACCCAGAATGTGCTGTGCTGCAAATCGGTCATTCAGATGTGCTGTGCAGTATAAAAACAACTTCGTGGAAACCTGCAAAGTCCTCTAACACATAGTACGTGGGTTTTTTTGCCCACCTTCCTCTGAATACAGTGAATCTCCTGCATGGCTCATTGGGACAAAAGGTATTCTCTGCAACTTCTATGAGGGGTATTTTCACCGTCTAGACAACCCCCACTAGATTTTGCCCAGAGAGTCTGAGGAACAGCTTGGCGAATTGTGGGTCACAAAGACTTGCCAGTGAATTATATTTACCAATGAATTATATATATAATACAGATGGACTCCCGTATCCACATGGGTATGGTTCCCAGACTTACTGTGGATACTGGAAGCTGCAGATAACAGTGAACCCCATTAAAATAAGTGCTTCTGGTAAAAACATACCATAGAGTTGCATTGGAGGACTTAGAAGATGTCTAGAGAAGATGACTCTCTAGGCATTTTCCAGCGCAATGCTATTGTATTGTGTCCCCTATTTTGTGTCCTGTAGATAACTGAAACCATGGATATTGGTTCCGTGGATATGGGGTCCAACTGTACATGAAATATATGTGTGTATGTTATTTCTTTTGATGAAAGCCCTATGTTCAAACAGGAGGGGGCTATTCAGCTCCAATTCTCAATAGCTGCATTCTTAGTTTATAGGGGAAAGACATACTTAAGTCTATACAGAGCTTCCTCTTTCTTTGTTCTTGCAAATGCAGATGGCTTTGATACACAAAAGTGCTTTGGGTAGTAGGAACCCTATTGGCCCATAGTAGCTTTGATGTATAAATACCATGTAAACCAATTTGTAGTAGTGGGACTTTAAATGAAACCATGCAGTCTTGAAGTTTATGGCTTTAGGTTTACTTTGCATAGAAGTGGGATTGTTGCAATGAGGGTGGAAGCTTTGAACTTTGGCAGACCATTTCCCCCCCCCCTTCCCCAGAGTGTACAAAATAGTTCCCCTACTGCAATGGTGGATATTCAAGCAATAGTTGGGAGTCATACGCTACCCTGACACAAAAGTGTTTCATGTGCTGGCCTTTGGCAGAGCCAGGAGTGTGGAGACCCAGAAACCCAGCTTTTGTCGGAAACGTGCTCTTTTAAAGAATAAACTGGCAAACACTTTCAGTAGTAGGCGGTATGGTAGTGTTAGGTAATTCCCGCGTGTGGAGGTGGTGATAACCGAGGACCAAAATGGACACTGCGCGCTTTTGGTAATACCAGATTTGTCCTTGCCACAAGGTAAGGTGAAAGACATTCAGATCTTGGAATGGACGCATTACAAGTCATGCCTTTACTTTGCGTGTTAATGAAGGTGTAACAATTTCCCCCCTTAAAATTTTCCAAACATAATGACTGGTAATATTATTACTAACATGTTATTAAGGGGGTTAACAAGGGCATTTTTTAAATAAAAACATCAGAACATAATGACTGGTAACATTCTTTCTTCATATAACAAATAATATTTCCTTGGTTTTTTTTGTCTCTCATTAATTTTTGAAGAAGCCAAATGCTTTTTGAGGGGATTCAAAGAAATCAGGCCATTTCCTTATTTTCTTAGATGATTTATTTTACCTCCCTGAAAAATAAAGTCATGCAACAAGGCATTAAAATTGGGGTTTTGTAATGGTAAACAGTTATTTGTTGGGAGTTACATACCTAATTGTTATGAAAAGAGAATGTTCCTAGCTCTGAGGACAAAGTTCCCAAGATATATCCTTGAGTTTTTGATAATGAGAGCAGCACAGAAGGCAAGCACATTTTAAACAAACAGAATAAAATTGTGCATGAATAGTGCTTCACACCAGATAAGAACATTCTTCATTATAGAATATAATAGATGGATTAATAGATAATCTTAGGGTACTGAATATCCACATTTTTTATGCTGTGTGCAGTTTAAACTTTACTGGGACTGTATTTTATTTTACATTGGGCAGATCAGGGGATACAACTCACCAATCAACGGTTTGGATGATTTTTAATTAATTAAAAGATGCTGTTAAAATGTCTAACTTGCTCCTGGTTACTAACCACTCAATGGCACAGACATTTCCATTGCTTTGTTCTGGGAAACGGCTGTTTCTGCACTTAAATTAGATTTGTTCTGTTTTGTTTTTAAGATTTGGGATTCTTTTTTTTCTTTCTTTTTTCTTTTGCTATTATGAAACTGACGTATATAAGGGCAAGAGAGGATCTTTATGTTTTGGAACAATTAGCTTCAGGGTAACTTTCATCCAGATTCTTTGTTCTCTTTGTTTGACACACTTCTAAGGTGAAATTGTCTGTTCTGACTCTTGGGTAAATTTACCAATGTCTTCAGTCATCTCAAAACTATAAGTAAATGACAGCGAAACAAATTATCAAGATATGACCCAACGATGCGTCAGCAAACCAGGACATTCCTTTGCATAGAAATAAGCCTTAAGAAAGGCATTTTAACCATGGTTGCCAGATCTCAGGGCCTGGCCCTGAGTCTCCAGTTTTTATGGCTTATCTTCAGATGGGAGACTAGGGTGCAAACTCTCCAGTTTTGGGTAGCTCCAGCTCCAGGCAAGAGGAAAGGGCTATATCCAGATCTCCATCTTACCCAATAGAGCAGCAGCTTGCTATAACTGGCAAGACTTAATTGATGCAGCTTGCAAAGACTCTCTCTCTCTCTCTGTGTGTGTGTGTGTGTGAGAGAGAGAGAGTATTTAGTTAGCTTGCTCCTTCCCTTCCAGTTGTTGTGGAGCCAGGATTCACTATCCGCTCTGCTCTTCATCCGCCTCCTGGCTAGAAGCAAGTGACTAGATTAAATGTTTCTTATACCATCTTTCTAAGAAGATGAAAAGAAATAATCCTTTCATTTTGCCTTGATCTGGGAAGAGCCCCTTTAGCTAAGCTAGCTTTCTTTCTCTCTTTCTTGAATTTATATAACAGTCATCCCTTCACATTCGTGGAGGTTAGGGGCAGACAACCCCTGCAAATGTGAAAAAACCGCAAATAAGAAATGAGCCTGCTGGCAAGCGGTTTTCCACCCCAGTCCCTTCCCAAGGCAGTGAGCTTCCTGAGACGCCCCTCGCTGCCTTGGGAAGGGAGTGGGGTGTAGTGCGAGCGCGCCAGCTGCTTCCCAACCCCCCTTCCCAGGGCAGCGACAGGCTAAGCCCTTTGCTGCCTTGGGAAGGGAGTGGGGTGTTGAACAGTGGGGGGGGGAGGCAACTTTCCGCGAATGATCAAAACCACAAATGTGAAAGTCGCGAATGTGGAGGGGCAACTGCACAACCTTTCTCCCAAGATGGGATTCTGTCTTCTGTCTTAACTTCCAAACAGGAAGATAAGACCTCTCTCTGTGTATATGTGTGTTTGAATTACAAGCTGTGAGTAACTGAGGTTGGTATTTCAGGCATAACTCTTAATGACATGATCTAGGTCTCAGGTTTTGGCCAAAAAACATTAGGACCTGTGACAATCCTGAACGAAGGAGAACTATGCAGAAGCTGGGAAAATACCAAACAAGGTGTTGTGGGGAAGGGTAAGTAACCACATAGGAAAGACCAGAGGGGTGGATTCAACCCCTGAGCAGGCCAGATTTAGCACCAGGATCTGAGATTTTTCCATCCCTTATGCAGAGGAAAGGGTTGTCAGTCTGATTATTGTGCATTGGACATGACAACAAAATCATGCCCTCAAATTGTCCTGATTTGACCGGGGTGTGTGTGTCTAAATGGTCAGAATAATCCTCATGGAATTTGCTGGGAATTCTACCAGTCTAAATGGGATCATGCACCAAGCCACACTATTCAGAAGGAGGGGGCCCCAAACAGCAAAAACAGCACTGGAAAAGCGCTTTTCACAACAACAACAAGGGTGTGCACATTCCTGCTCATTAGGACAAGCAATTCGAAGGGAAGTACAAAGCTGATTAGCCTTGCTAGTTCAGAGGCAGAGCTTGCTAACAGGGCAAGCGCCCACTGCCACCATGTTGGATTTATTGCTAAGGCGATAAAACAGGGTGTGTTTTTTTTCTCTTTCCTTTAATTTGAAAAATCGCTCTATTGCTCCAGCGTACCTTAGATGATTTTTTTAAAAAAACGTTTGGCGGCAGCAAAGAACTAACACAAGTAAATCACTTGCAGCCGTCATCTGGCGTGCGAAACTTGTGGGGGCTTCTGAGGCCAAAAACACCATTAAGACATGTCACTGCTGCTATGAAATGTCATTACTGTCAGGTACTCCATTTCCCCCCCTCCTGTAGATGGGCCCCGGGATAGTCCTGAGTAATCTTCTGCTGTTCCACTTTTTCAGCTGTTTTTAAAATGTCCCAGTTTATCTTCTCCTCCTTCTAATTTTCCTCTTTGTCCTCAGCTTTCTTCAGTTGCTGCAAACTGCTTTCAATGTGCAAAAGTAGTTTGCGCTTGCTAAATTGGGATAGTTGGAGGGTATGGGGTCCTTGTCTATGTGTAATAGTACAGGTTGATTCTCCCTTGCGCAGAAATCTAAAATCCCCCAAATCCAAAATTTTCCACATGGGTGGCTGAGATAATGACAACTTTGTTTTCTGATGGTTTAGTGTACACAAACTTTGTTTCATGCACAAAATGATTAAAAATATTGTGTATAAAATCACTTTCTGGCTATGTGTATAAAGTACATAAGAAACATAAATGAATTTCGTGTTTAGACTCGGTTCCCATCTCCAGGATATCTCATTATGTATATGCAAGTAATTCAAAATCCAACAAATCTGAAATCCAAAACACTTCTCGTCCCAAGTATTTCAGATAAGGGATACTCAGCCTGTATTTTAATATCCCTCAGTAACATTACACAGCCCCCTACTTTAGTATTATATCTTTTTGACTGTCTAAAAAATAAAAATGAAAAATAATTGGTGTGGAATAGCAAAGGCATGATCTTATTTTGTTGTGTAACAAGGCAACCATTTCATCTCTGAATCCGAGCTATTACGTGCGCAGCACTGATGCTGACGCTTAAAACTATGGCAAAAAAAAAGTGTAAGAAACGGAGAGACTGTTTGTGAGGCTCATAATGATTTTTCTTTTAAAATTATCTTTCCATCCCCCTTCTTGGTATGGTGGCATGTCTGAGCCTGGTTTCGTACCAAGTGTTAGATTTGCTGCCCGCGACTTCAGACCTGTCAGCAGCTGTTAAGGCTGCGATCACAAGATAAAAGGCAGTGTCCCGAAGTATGAATATTTCTCAAAACCACATTCCCTGGCTTATGATGTCTTGTTTATTTTAGTGGCGAATCCGGCAGAGCCATAAAAGGGGTTCGGAGGCATGTGAGTGTTGTCTGGTTTGGGTTCCTGTATGCCTCTGCTGGTAGCAAGATTGGAATTTTTGGCTGTTTTGTCCATCGCTTTAAGGCGGGAGATGTCTTTCCAACTCAGGCTGTATCTTATGCCATTTCTGGCACATTCCCTTCTGGCTGGTTGAAATTTCAAAGCGCTGTGGCATTCAGGATTGCTGGAAACAATGTTCGTGAAAGTCTCAGGTAAAGTTACATTCCTCCTATTCCTTGGTAGTTGGAAAGTCCTGTGTGTCTCTTTCTCTGTCTTTGTGTGTTTGTGTAGTAACAAAACATAAGGACTGTCACAGCATCTATGTGCGGTGTGCTGCAGCCCCGGCGAATGCATTTGGACCCCTTTCTGAATTTCTTCCATTTCCAAGGTTTAACCAGGAGTGTTTTAAAAAATCTGGTTGCATGTGTAAGGATGGCTGTTTCTGAATGTCCTTTTTGCTCAAAACAACCTTGTTGTCATATGCACTTGTTAAAGCGGGATTTCTTCTATCCGGCTGCATTTTATGTTTAATAACAGGACATCTCAGATATGGAGTGTCAGAATTGGCTTTTTTTAAACACCCCCTCCCTGCCCCAGCACATTTCAGCATTTTTAAAAATAACTATCCTCCTTATCTAGAGAAGGATGCCTCTGGCAACATCCAAAAAATGCATTCCCTTAGTTTGAGTCACAGCAAAAGGAGAAGAAAAATGGACTGCCACTGACAAGGGGAATTGGGGATGCTGAAGTCTTAAATCTAGCTCATGCATGAGAAACTGGCAATTTGGTTTTGGATAAAGATTTATTTTCTTTTTCTTCTTTGGCTTGCCAAAGCTCCATGGGATCTCCTCTACTCACAGTTTTATTTATTTTATTTTATTTCTATCCTGCCCCTCTCCCGGTATGGGACCTGGCTTTAAAATCTCCTAGAGCAACCCATTCCCCAGCTGGCTGGGGATGATGGGAGTTGGATCCAACCCATCTGGAAGGTGACAGGGTGGAGAAGGTTGCCTGTGATGTTTCCTGGGTAGGTGGGGGCATTTCTACTGCTACTCAGAGGTGAAAAATCGAAACACCGGGTGCAGTTGTTGTTCTTGTTATATGCCTTCAAGTCAATTCTGATTTCTAGGCTGGATTTATTCAGAGGAGGCTTGCCTTTGCCTTCCTCTGAGGCTGAGAGAGAATGACTTGCCCAAGGTCAACCAAAGATTTTTCCTGGCTGAGCAGGGATTTGAACCTTGGTCTCTAAGAGTCCTAGTCCAACACTCAAACCATTGCCCACACCAGTTGCAGTTGCAGCCCCAAAGTTTTAGTTGAGAGGTACTGCACTCTAGGGCTTGTCTACCCTGGGGGTAAAAATCCAATTGAAATTTGGACTACTTTGGCCAAAGCCCAAATCTGCACTGCTTGTTGCTGGGCTTGCCTGCACAAGAGATTCATCTGGATTTTTACTTGCAGAGGCCTCCATGGCACCATTTCCCCCCTTGCTCACTGCCGCTGGCAAGCAGTCGCTTGCTCTGAGGTCAGAACAAGGCAGCCGGCCACAAGATTGCCTGGCTGGCCGCTCATTCTGACCTCAGAGCAAGCAACTGCACCAGGGCTCTGCCTTTTGGCCAATACTGGAATCAGGAAGTGGTGCCGAGGAGTAGGAAAATGGCACCACCTGTCAGGCAGCCGTCATCCTACCTCCCCATCACCTGAATCCAGGGTGAATCCTTTGTTCTCACTACAGTTTTCTCCAGAGTTTCAAGCTACCTTTGGAGAAAACAGCGAGTTTTAAAAACCCGATTAAAGTGATATACCCCGAGGTTGGTGCAGATAGGACCGTACATCATATGGCCTTATCACACCAGATTTTTTTTGCAAGGGGTGGTCAGGTTTTTTTCACTAGTGTAGACAGGGCCCTAGTTCTGGCCCTTGCTGGTGCAGGAATCTACAGAAACCGCTCCTAAGAGATGGCCATTCAGCCTCTGTTTAGAAACATCCAATGAAGTCCACCACATTCTGAGGTATAAACTTCCATTATTCAATAGCTCTTCCTTTCTGGAAGTTCCTTCCCAATGCTTAACTGGAATGTCTTTCTTGTCATTTGAATCCACTGGTTCATATTCTACCCTCTGGAGCAATCATGTAAGGCAGTGGCTCTTAACCTTTTCTTTATCAGGGACCCCCTTAAAATATCTTTTGTTGCCGTGGACCCCCAAGATTTACAGATTTCTCTCTCTCTGGCTTTTCTTTGCAAACGAAGATTCAGGAAGGTCTCATCCTGCGCTTTCTGCAAGCGCGCTGATGACTAAAAAGGCCAATCTGAGATAAACATGTCCAGTTGCAGAAAGCACAGCAGAAGGTCTCCTTGGGTGATGTTTTTGGGTTGTGATTCTTTCTGCGTTGTCATTTCTCTTCAAGACTTGTTCGGCGTGAGTTCTCAAATAAGGCTGTAGCATAAAACCATTATTATTATTATTATTATTATTATTATTGATGATGATAATAATAATAATACCTGATAACAACAACAACAATCATACAGTTACACCATCCATTAAACTTTCCCCCAGGGGCACTGGAGGGGGAGGGAAGACTTTTCTCCTGCTTCTTCCTGCAAGTTTCTGCCTGGAGAAGCTTCAATGGCAATGTGCAGGCCAAGCCAGCCAGCCAGCTTTTGCTTGGGCTGCTGTCACTTGGCTGCTCCACTGCAGGGAGGAAATGGGCCAAACTGCCATCAGGCCTTTGCGGACTCCCTGTGACGATATCACCGCTCCCTGGGGGTCCGTGGACAAAGGTTAAGAACCACTGATGTAAGGACTTCACAGTCCTTCTTCAGGAATGATGGCCTACAGACATGCATTTCATGAGAACTTTGGTGATTATGAAGAGATGATTTTAAATGTGCTGCCTGGTTTCAGCAGTGCCAGAAACAGAAAACCAAACCTCAAAATGAAAATGATTCTGAAACAAAAAGAAAAAAAATACACACACACACACCCAAACCAAACAGACTCAAAATTCCCATGTTCTAGATATGAACTTTCAATTGGTTTCTGCTTTTAAAATTCAAGAATTGCTTGCTTTTCTCTCCTCCCTTTCTGGTCATTTAGTATTAGAAAGAAGGTGATCATGTCTTCCCTTAAGGAAGAGAAATGTGGAGGAAGTGGCCTTGTAAAGATTTCCTGTTTAAATAGACACTAGTGAAAAAAGTCTTGCAGTGAGCTTTATTGAGGTAAACGGCAGAATTAGCAAAATAAAATTAAATCAAATCTGCGGGCCACAAACATGAGTCTGGCTATTATTACTATTTTCCAATCCTCATACTGGAAAAACATTGACCATTTGAATTTAAACATTTTAACCTAGTGTCAACTGCTTCTTTTTAATCACTTTATTTTATAGTGCAAGAAATGCCATTCAGAAACAAATTCTTCAATTAACATAACAATTAACAAAACAATTTGCTTTAAAAGAGCACTTTTTAAAGAACAATGATTAGGAGTCTCCTTCTTTGGAAGTTTTTAAACCGAGGCTGGATAATCATCTGTCCCAAGTGCTTTGATCTTGTATTCCTGCAAGGTAGGGGGTTGGACTAGATGGCCCTTGTGGTCTCTTCCAACTATATGATTCTATTATTTAAGCTAGTGGCCATAACATCTGGAGCAGTTATGGAGGAGGACCCCCCTGATACCTAGAGAGACCACCCTCAGCTTGACTCTATGATCTTCCAGATGCTTAGAGAGACATTTTCCCCTGATAGCAGGTAAGTGAAACCATGGTTAGTGATCCCATGTAAATGGGACAGCGGCCTGTAATTAATCATTAGGCTTTGAGGTGAAGCAGGACTCTTACTTAGGAGTTATCTGTATGAGGTGTGGGGAAAGGATTGCTCTGCAGTAATAGCAATTCATAGCAGCTCTGACTTGCCTTAACAGTCTTACCACCCCCATAAACTTTGCATACCCCCTAGCCAAGATGGTGACTGTGAGTGAATTACCACCACCAATTGCTGCCGCCAATTTTTTTTAAAAAAACCCTTTTTCCATGGTGTGCACAAAGTAGTATTTTACATTTACAAAAAAAAGAGAGAAAATGCACATTTCTTAAGGAGCCTTTTAAAAACTCTGGGAAAGGCTGCAAAGGCTTTCTGGGTATAGTTATTGGATTTTTTTGCTGCCCCCCTTCCAAATATGATGCATCAATGCCGGTTCTCATTAAGACAGATCCCAGCAAATTCCATGAGATTTACTTTGACCATTTAGACAGGAGCTTGGTTGCAGCAGACACAACAAACCCAGCTATCCTTTGGAAATGCGGAAAGTAACATTTCCTTGTGGGATGAAGTCCAGTTTGTACTGTGTAGCAAACCCTTCTGCTAGCATGTGGGAGAATCTGAACTCCAGTTGGTTTGTAATATACAGTATTGTCACACTTTTCAACATCAAGTGCAATCTTATAAATTTCTACTCAGACGTCAGCTCCACTGGCTTCAGTGGGATTTATTTCCAGGCAGGCAGATACAGAGGTGCAGTTTACAGGCAATTGTTTGCAGGATGGGCTGAGACAATCTCTGATGGCCTGTTGTGACGGTAAGTATTTTCTCAAATACTTCTCCCTCGTATAGATGAGTAGCTGCTGATGGGACATGGAGCTGAATAGTTCAACTGGAAACAGGATGTTCTATTGGACTAATGACCCATGAAAATATAGAAAAGTGTCCAAGGGCTTCGCAGATGCTTAAGTGCTGCAAATATAACATAAAATAGCATTGATACAAAAGCCAACCAGGTCTTGTTTCAGCTGGCTCCGTGGATCTTGTTTTACAGCATTCTGCTGCCAGTTGGATGGGATGCATCCCCTGAGGCTATATCACACAGGACTTGTCTCCAGTCCTGAAGATGAATTGTGGGTGTGTGTGGCGGGTCAGAGCTGAAAAAAGGCCTCCAGATATGTTGCTTCTTCAGCTTGGGGGCAGATCCTTAATTGCCCCATGCCATGGGAGTAACTGGGGATGGGGGAGCAGCGTTGCATTGTCGTCATTGTTGTTGTTGTGTGCCTTCAAGTACTTTCCGATTTATGGCGACCCTAAGGCTCGGGGTTTATCACGGGGTTTTCTTGGCAAGGTTTGTTCAGAGGGGAGTTACTTTTGTCGTCCTTTGAGGTTGAGAAAGCATGACTTGCCCAAAGTTACCCAGTGTGTTTTCATGACCGAGTGGGGATTCAAACCATGGTCTTCAGAGCCATAATCCAGCCCTCAAACCACAACACCACACTGGTTACACAGCATTGCATACTCATGTGTATGCAAGAACTCTTGTATAGGCCTAGTTGTTTCTAAAGGGTTGTCTAAACAACAAAAATATTCCTCACAGAATGCAAGGAGAGTAGGAGCTGTCTTAATTGCATCCCGAAAGCTGATTGGCCAGATGAACACGGGTGGCAGGACTTGCTAAAAAGGGACGTGCCTGGAACTGCCATTTTTTTTTTTTTCACCTTAGGAGCCAGCACTAATGCGATAAAATGGAGGTTTGTGTGTGGGGATTGCTTTTCTGTTAAGGTGAAATATCACACTTTTGCACCTTAAAAAATATTGTTTGGCGGCAGCACCTGGTGAGAATAAAAATGCGAGTAATTCACCCGCAACCGCCATCTTGACTCAGAGGCATGCCCATCTGCACAGCAATGCAGATAACTTTACATGCCTGCTATTTACCCAACTCCCCACCCACAAAACCATTAAGACAAATTGCAGCTGCTGTGACCTGCCTTTACTGTGGAGCAATCTGCTTCTTTTTGCCTCAAATAGACAACCCTTAGGTCTACCTTTGGCATCCATTAGAAAGGACTGAGAGATGCCTCTTCTGCATCTTGGAGTGCAAAGCTTGCCTTTTCAAGATAGGTTGGAGTGCAATTCCCATGATTCACAGTCATTGGCCAGGCTCAGCTGGGAATGATGGGTGTAACAGTCCAAGACAGTCAGGTAAGGTTGCAATAATGGAAGAGCATGCCTTGAAAGATGGAGGAAATGGCACCTGGCCACCATAGACCAAGGACTACTAGCCTTTCCCAGCAAGCAGGGATTCCATTTCCTGTTTGGCCACAGGGTTACTCTGGAACTACATCTCCTAAATTTGCTTCAAGCTCTCGTTTGTTTACATCTCCCAGAGTTGAGTCAGAGGCGGAGAGTGAACTGAAAGAGTTGGCAGTGGCTGCCAAAAAGCTTGTAGGCTCTCAAGTCATCTCTTTCTTTCAGTTTGGGATAAATGATCTTTGTAAACACTGGGAGGTTGCCATAGGCAGTGCCTTGTAGAAGTTATGTGGTTAGCAAAAGGAAGTGGTTGAAGCAGCCTGCAGTGCTCGGTTTGTGGAGGGGGCATGTGCGTGTCTACATATGTTCATGTGTGTCGTATTATTGCTTCAGATTGGCGTTTTGAATCTAGATTGTTCACATCATTATACAAGGCTTGCCTCAGTCTCTTCCCCTGTTTTTTTTAGAAACTTAAGAATAGAATCATAGAATCATAGAGTTGGAAGAGACCACAAGGGCCATCCAGCCCAACCCGCTGCCATGTAGGAATACACAATCAAAGCACTCCTGACAGAAGACCATCCAGCCTCTGTTTAAAAACTCCAAAGAATGAGATTCCACCATACTCCTAGAAAGCAGCACATTCCACTCCCGAACAGCTCTTACTGCCAGGAAGTTCTTCCTAATGTTTAGATGGAATCTCTTTTCCTGTATTATTTAGTACAGATTGAGTATTCCTTATCTGGAATTGCAAAATCCTGAATACTCCAAAATAGTCCACATGGGTGGCTGAGATAGTGACACCTTTGCTTTCTGATGGTTCAGTTTTGCATTGGACATGACACCAAAATCATACCCTCTAACTGTCCTGATTTGACAGGGAGTATTCCTGATTAATCCTTTGCTGTCCCACTTTCCAACTGCTTTTAAAATGTCGCAGTTTCTCTCCTCCTCTTCCCTATTTCCCTCTTTGTCCTCAGATTACTTCAGTTGCTGCAAACTGAGTTCAAAGGGCAAAAGTAGTTTGCACTCTATTTAACTCAATGAGGTGGGGGCAGAATCTTGCCCTTCCCAGTAGGCTCAGGCAAAAGCAAACTTCTGCAGCCCTGCTTAGCTTGTGTGTTCTTCCTCATTAATAACTTATGCCAGCTTGACCACACTCTGAGGTTGCCTGGGCACGTGTGTCTTGGTTTTCATCTGTTAATTGTTGGAAGGGATGCAGGCATCTCCACTCAAGTCTGCCGGCTTGCCGCCCACAAGGGCTCTGTTAGGATGGAGAGTGAAGCCAGCATTTACTCTCAGCAATGAAAGAGGCACTCACTCTCCTGAACCTAATGCATTTTGGCACGACACTCCCATTAAAGACATTTGTTTGGCATCAGTGTCTAAGCTTGTTGGCTCCAAAACTGCAAAGCCTGCTGCCTTTTAGGAGGTACAGATCCAAGCCAGAATTAGCTGTAAACAGCTTGATTTCGTAGGAAATTCTGGCAAGAGCATGCTGGGGAAATCCCTGCTCATGCGGCCGCATTGCTGCGCCAGCTGTGCAGGACACCACATTGCTGACTGGAACACTGATTTTGGAACATTGGATCAGGCAGTATTGCCTGTAATCATATAAAAGAACAATATTTTCTCAAGTCTGCTGGTCGTGATCTCAAGATATGGGTTCACGAGGGACCTCAGTCTTGGCTTATTTAATTCTTAGAAACATAGAAGCTTGGAGTTGGAAGGGGCTGCAGGGGTCATCCAATTCAACCCCCTACCATGCAGAAATATAAAACTAAAGCAATCCTGCACATAAAAACAAGTACTTTCACAAACTTGCCCCCAGTGGTTGAGTTTACCAAAGGTTTTGTGCATTTTAGGGATTTTAAAAAAAAATATTTGTCTACCCACAACAGTATGAAAGGCCAGAAAACAGGTTGTTTTGTGCAAAATGCACTCTGCTGAAATGTTGTTCCTTGTGCAAACCTCAACATTTTTTGCACAAATCATTTTTTTTTTGCCTTTCCTGAAAAGTTTCATATTCCAAATAAAATTAAAACCTTATGACAATAGAACCTTTTCTCAATGAACTGACTAGTTGTTTCACCCTTTCTTTTTTAGGAGCATGAGAACATTTCTGAGTAGACGTATACCTACTGGGTATTACTTCTCTAACATAAAATTTGGGTAACAGTTTTCTGCCGTGGTGTTTCCGTTTCTGAAAAATGAGCAAGTTTTGGTGTTAAGTAGCATGGGGAAAGATTTATATAACTTTTAAGGTTTCCTATACAGTTGGATCCCCTTATCTGCAGAATCAATATCCATGATTTCAGTTATCCCTGGGACACAAAACAGGGACACATACCATAGAGTCATCTTAGAAAATGCTTAGAGAAGCATCCTCTCTAGACATCTTCTAGGTCCTCCAAGGGAATTCCATGGTTTGTTTTTACCAGAAGTCCATTATTTTAATAGGGTTCACTGTTATCCATGGTTTCCGATATTCATGATAAGTCTGGGAACCGAACCCCCATGTATACGGGGGTCCGACTGTACTTTGACGCAGTCATTAATCAAAATGGAGACTATAGACGAGAAGTCAGAAGAAGACTAGGACTTGGAAGGACAGCTATGAAGGGGACTAGACAAGATCCTCAAGTATAAAGGCATATCATATCAGGATCATCCATGCCATAGTATTTCCGATTTTTGTGTATAGATGTGAAAGTTGTATGGTGAAGAAAGCTAGCAGGAAGAAGATGAACTTATTTGAAATTTGGCACTGGAAGAAATTTCCATGGATACCATGGATTGCCAAAAACACAAATAAATAGGTCCAAGAGCAAATGAAGCCTACATGTAAAAAATGACTGAACTAAGGCTCTCATACTTTGGACTCATTGGAAAAGTTAACGCTCAGTAAAATGGAAGACAATAGAAAAAGACTGCATAACAAATGGATTGCTTCAGTCGAGGAAGCTATGGCTCCCCTCAGTTTAAAAGACCCAGGAAGGTTGTTGATGACTCTTGGAGGTCTCTCATGCATAGTGTCAGCATAAATTGAAAATGATGTGATGGCACATAAAAATAACAAAATATAGGGAGCCTTTGCAACTTACAGGGTGCCCCCCCCATATCTGTGGAACTAATAGTTCCGCAGTTTCAGTTATCTACAGCTGAAAAATAGAGACACATACCATAGAGTTGCACTGGAAATGCCTAGAGAGGTATCCTCTCTAGGTATCGCTAGGTCCTCCAATGCAACTTTATGGTATGTTTGTATCAGAAGCCCTTAATTTTAATAGGTTTCGCTATTATCCCTGGTTTCATTTATAAACTAAGTCCAGGAACATATCCCCGGCGGATGGGGAGTGGGGCGACGATAACCTGTATTTAGAAAAGAGAATCCCTACTCCCCGAGGCTTTTTGGAGGAGCAGAAAAAGATCAGTCTGTAGAATTTTGGAAGGCTGGGGGCCACATAAATTCCAGCATGAAGTATTGTACAACTTTTGTCCCCCTTCTTTGCTCCCTCATTCTTCTTATCTCTCCTCCCTGTACTATCTCTCTCAATCAAGCATCCTCTGCTTTGACTGAGCATATCACCGGGAGCTGTCCTCAGCAGCACTTCTGCAGAAAATATCCCTGATCTATAGGCGGCTGCAGTAAACTTAATGGGCTTGTGTGCTTTATCAGTTATTCCTGAAGATGTAGTTCAAGACGGTAAGAACCACAGCCCTTGAAATCTTACTCAAGACGAAGACAGTAAGAACCACAGCCCTTGAAATCTTACTTTTGGGGGGACTACAGCTCCTAGAACTCCCCAGTCTGTCTGGCCCAGAAAACAGAAAAAGTACAGTTTCCTGGCTCTGCTGAGAACCAACTTTTCGTGTTGGGAATTTTGGGCCCAGCTATTAGTGAAGTGGCATGACTTTTGAGGAGGAAAAGCTGAGCTACCAGTTGGGAAAAGACAGGGCTGATTGCTTGGGTACCATGATAAGCAGGGACATGGGAATAGTGTGTGTGTGTGTGTTCAGCTTTCGCATGGGTACATCTTGTGGGAACATAGGAGAAAATTTGCTTCAGCCACAAAAATCTAGGCTGTCTGCAACCTCCCAGAGGGCCTTTTTGGTAATCGCCCCCAAATAATGGAATGGCCTGCCAAACGAGATCCATCAGATGACGAGCCTGAGTAGCTTTAAAAAAGCACTAAAGATGGATCTCTTTCGGCAGGCCTTTCCTGATTAGATCCCGGCCTCAGGAGCTCCTGGCCTCTTTTAGTCTGCTATTTATTATTTTTGTTAATGTGATTTTAGATTAGTTGTTCTTAATTTATATTGGTTTAATATCTTTTTATGGAAGAGGGTGGGGTTGGTGGTGTTTAGGGATTTTAATCTGTATTTGTATTTTAATTTTTGTAAATTGCCCCGATTGTTTTAACAGAGGGGCGGGTATAAATATTATTATTATTATTATTATTATTAGAGGGAGTTCTTGTGGGGACACAGGAAGGAGCATTCTTGTGGGAACACAGGAGGGGGTTCTTCTGGGTACATCTTGTGGGAACACAGGAGAGGGAGTTCTTGTGGGAACAGGAAGGGGAGTTCTTGTGGGAACACAGGAGAGGGACATCTTGTGGGAATACAAGAGGGGGCTTCTCGGTGGCTGCCCCTAGGCTCTGGAACTCCTTTCCTAGAGTGGCTGGACTGCCATCCTCCATAGTATCCTTCTGGCAGCAAGCAATCAAATACTTTTTTGATTCAACAGGCCTTTGGGAAATAAATGAGGAAAGGGCTTTTAGTCATGTGCTGTATTGTCTGTACTTGTTTTTAATGGGTATGCTTTTAAATTGCTTTTAATTGCATTTATATTTTAACTTTTATATATTTTAATGATGTGACCTTATACATACACATATGCTCCAATTTTGTAAACCACCTTGAGTCTGAGGGTTGGGGAAAAGGGATGGTGATGATGAAGATGGTGATGATGATGGCAGAAATGAGATCTTGGTGATAGGCAGGAAGCGCTGTGCCTAGAATCATAGAATCATAGCTGTGCCTAGAATCATAGAAGAGACTCCAATGGTCATCCAGTCCAACCCCCTGCCATGCAGGAATACACAATCAAATCATTCCTGGCAGATATCCATCCAGCCTCTGTTTAAAAACCTCCAAAGAAGGAGACTCCACCACACTACGAGGCAGGGCATTCCACTTCCAAACACCTCTTACTGTCAGGAAGTTCTTCCTAATGTTTAGGTGGAATCTCTTTTCCTGTCTTTGCTTCCTTTCTGTTTTAAGAAGAGGGATCACTTTAAAGGAAAAAATGGATGAGGAATTGCAGTATGACATTTTTAGATGTAGATTGCCTTTTAAAAAAAGCAGTGATGTTTGTAGTGTCAGGATATTGGGACATACAGTAGATTTATTCTGTAAAGAGCTGGAATGTTACAGTCTGCAGAGTATAGCAGAGAGAGAGAGAGCTAGTGGCAGTTTGCAGAAAGCTAGCAAATGTATCAATGTTGATGAGCTCTCAGCTCTGGTGTAGAGCTGACTGGGGGAGTGCTAGGAGCTCTGCAGAGCTGGGTATTTAGTTTGTCCTATAGAGTTGAACTGAGCAGTTCTGTGTTGGATGTCACAGAGGGAAGATGTTTTTCTTTTGAATGTTCTGTATATCTGTAAATACTCTTCATTATGCTCTGTGCCTTTATTCTGATGCCTGAAGGAACAGCACTCTGCTGATTATTTTTTGCTGCCTCGACCTGTTTAAGTACTCAGTGCACCCTACCACCTGACATGTAGTGATAGCTGGTGGCTGCCATATCAATGGGGCAATAAATCCACTCCAGGTTGTAGTCCAAATTTTAAAGGCACTCTCCATGAAACCTATTCCCAGCTCCTTTAGAGTTGAGACTAAAACCCAAGGATGATTTCTGGCTCCCTTTAGCCACAGCTGGTAGTTAGAGTGCTGGGGTTACACTTGAGACACCCAGTTGCCAGTCCTCTTTGGGTCATATAACTCAATGAGTGACACTGGGCTAGTTGCTCACACACTTTCTCTCTTGGCATGGCCTACTTTACAGGGTTGTTGTGATGATCCAGTGGGGAAGAGGAGAGTTGTGTGTGCCCCCATGCACTGGAGGAAAGACAGGCTGCCACTATAACCTAATAATAATGTTAATTAAATGGAAGAAGTTTGTGTTGGAAGATGCTTTGGCATAGGATGCTGTTGCTGACTGTAGGCTTCTGGACTGATTTTTTTTACAATTGTTTCTTCCATTGGATAGAGGCAAATGGACTGATTTCCTGGGGGACTTGTGTACCAAGTAGAATAGGCAGTGTTACCCCACCATTTTAGGAGATGCCATTCTCCCCCACCCCACGGTTCATGACTAGTCACAGCTGTCTATCTGTCTGTCTGTCTGTCTATCCTATCTATCTATCTATCTATCTATCATCTATCATCGTCCTATCTATCTATTTTCCTACCTAGACAGAGCAGGCCAGCCAAAAGCAACCTGGCAGCCTTGATGTGCCCTGCTGGGTTTATGTACCACATCATGTGCCAAAGACTTGCCCTCTTTAGCCTTCTAGCCTTTGTGTCCCCATCCAATTGAATTAATTCCATGGGAACAGTGTTGGGTTTCCTTCTACTTGTTTATCTTCTAGCTTTGGGTGAAGCTGTCAGACTTGACTGCTCATTCTTTCTTCCCACTCTTGCAGCCAGTTTATCTAATGTGTATACTTTTTTTTTCAATGAAACATTATCGTTTGGGAGACCAACCAACAATGTGTTTGGCCTGCCATTGCAATCAAATAGGATTGTTGGTTTTTTGAGGGATGGAACAAAAGTTAGATTAAGAATTCTGCAGATGTAGTTTCTTGTCCACTCCTTGCCTTACCCTTTCTTCTCTACATGTAAAAGCCAGGATGACACAGTGATAATACCTCTATGCTGTAATTGGCAGTTAACACTTCACTGGAAATTGTTCCAAATGAGCATAAAACATGCCAGGAAGTCAGGAGGCTTTCCTATAAGCCTTAGCCAACAAAATCAATTGTGAGGAGTACAGTATTGGGAATCGTAGTCCAACAATGGCCAGAGGTCTGCACCCCTGGAGTAAGTCCTGAACACCTGATAACACCAGCTTTGTATCTGGCTTAAGCAATCAGCTCAATAGTTGATAGTCAGACTATGCATCTGCACTATGATGTTGTAGCAATATTATACTATAGTAACTGCTGTGGCTCCATCCAAAGTGGATTTGTAATTGGTTGACTGACTGAACCCAAAGGGTGCTCACTCACAACTCCTCTTCATCCCGGAGAGAAATGACTGGTGGGGTGCCACAGGGTTCTGTCCTGGGCCCAGGGCCATTCAACATCTTTATAAATGACTTGGATGATGAAATAGAGGACATGCTTATCAAATTTGCAGATGACACCAAACTAGGAGGGGGGTGAATACCCCAGAGGACAGGATCAGAATTCAGAATGACCTTAAGAGATTGGAGAACTGGGCCAGAACTAACGGTATGAATTTCAACAGAGAGAAATGTAAGGTACTACACTAAGCAGAAGAAATAAAACACACAGATATAGGATGGGTGACACCTGGCTTGACAACAGTACATGTGAAAGGGATTTAGGAGTCTTAGGAGACCACAAGCTGAACATGAGTGAACAGTGTGATGCAACAGCTAAAAAAGGCAGTACAATTCTAGGTTGCATCAATAGGCGTATAGTCTAGATCGAGGGAAGTAATGGTGCCACTCTATTCTATTTGGTCAGACCTCACCTGGAATCCTTTGTCCAGTTTTGGGCACCACAATTCCAGAACGATATGGACAAGCTGGAGTGTGTCCAGAGGAGGGCAACCAAAATGGTAAAAGGTTTGGAAGCAATGCCTTATGAGGAGAGGCTTAGGGAGGCTTAGGTATGTTTAACTGGGAAAAGAGAAGGTTAAGAGGGGACATGATAGCCATATTTAAATATTTGAAAGGATGTCATATTACAAAAGGAGCAAGCTTGTTTTCTGCTGCTCCAGATACTAGGACACAGCAGTGGACCCAAACTACAGGAAAAGAGATTCCACCTAAACTTTAGGAAGAACTTCCTGGTGGTAAGAATACTTTGACAGTGGAATATGCTGCCTACAAGTGTGGTGGAGTCTCTTCTTTGGAGGTTTTTAAACAGAGGCTGGATGGCCATCTGTCAGGCATGCTTTGATTGTGTATTTCTGCACAGCAGGGGGTTGGCCTGGATGGCCCTTGTGATCTCTTCCAACTCTACGATTCTCTGATTCTACAGAATACTGGGACATGTAGTTTAAAGTTGGGTGGGAATTTATAATTATTTGCTAAAGAGCTCTAGTTTTTTTTTTTTATTTCAGAGGAGTAGACTACAGAGCTACAAATCCCAGCTACAAATCCCAGGATTCTATAACTTGGAGTCCCAACAGCTGAAGTGGTTCTGAACTACTATAAACTATAGTATGTATATACTGAAAGACCTAACAATTACGTGCCTGTGCCAAATTGTACTAATGGCAAGAAAGGATGAGATAAAATTAATCAAACCAGACTTCTAGGAGCAAGCCTCCAATTCAGCAGGTATATTACTCTTCAAATGGTTTGAGAGGTAGGCTAGGGTGGTAAGCTTTAATTAACTAATAATTGAAGAGTTGCTACCTCTTAATTGCAGATTGAATCTTGGTCTATATTAAAAGGTGGAGCTGAGCCTGAAGGGTACACTGAATAATCTACACTAACTCCCTTCCTCCCCTTAATCCAAATTGGTTGAAAACAGTACTTTAAAGATGTGGAGTTTCACCTTGTCACTCCCAGCTTGTACCTATTTCAGGTGTCGTCACAATCGCTTCCTTCTAGCAGTAGGGACTGCGAGGCAACTGAATCTGTCAGTGCTCAACCAAAGCCTGTGTCAATGGATCTCTTTCATCTGGATACCTGACATAGCTGGTTGGCTTTGAAGGTGTTTGGTTCTTGAAGTGGCTTTGATGTGTCACTGCAGTCAGAAATATTTTAGGTGCCCAAAGGTGATGGCAAAGCATAGTTACTAGGAAGCAAATGTGACTCAACTTAGCATCACCAACTTCTGAGGGAGCATGTTGAAGACTGGGTTGCAAGTCAGGTCTCTGTTAAAGAGCAACAACACATTTTCCTTCATTTTGCTTCAAAATGATTCGTCTTCTGAATTCTTTAGACATTCAAGTTTACTTCAAATCTGTCTCATTTGGTTTTGCATAGAAACCTAGAGGTCTAACCCCTTGCTCAATGTAGGATCTCCTGCTAGAGCATCCGCAGCAGGTAGGTTTCCAGCCTCTTTTTGAAGACATCCAGAGAAGAAGACTCCACCATCTCTCTAGGCAATTGGTTCCATTGCTGTACCGTTCTCACCATCAAGAGGTTCTTTCCAATGTTAAATTGAATTCTGCACGCCTGTAACTTCACACCATTAGACCCAGTTCTACCCTCTGAGGCATCAGAAAACAAGCCTGCCCCCTCCTCTTTGTGGAGATATTTTACGAGTGTGATCATGTCACCCCTCAGTTCTCTTCACCAAACCGAAGATGCCCAGTTCCTTCAACCGCTCCTCATATGTTTTGTTCTCCATACTTCTTATCATCTTCACTGCCCTTCTCTGCTCTTGCTCCAATTTGCCTATATCCTCCTAAAACAAGGCAACCAAAACTGAACGCAGTACTCCAGATGAGGTCTGACCAGTACAGAATATAGTGGAATTGTGACTTCCCTCAACTTGGAAACTATGCTTCTGTTAATACAGGCTAAGATAGCATTTGTCTTCTTTGCTGCAGCAACACACTGCTGGCTCATTTGATCAGTTTATGATCAACAATAATCTCAAGGTCTTTTTTTGCATGTAGTACTGATGAACCAAGTATCCCCCATCCTACACCTGTGCATTTGGTTTTTGTGGCCTAAATAAATTTTGTGGCCTATAAATTGTCTAATTCTTTTTAAACATTTTATGTTTGTGCTATAATTGTTTTACTTTTGCATTATTTTTAACTTTTATTTTTTAAAGATGTTGTTAACCGCCTTGAGTCCCAATGGCGGGAAAAAGGTGGGATATAAATGTGTAATAATAATGAAGATGGTGCATAATTTTGTATTTGTTTCTGTTGAATTTCATTTTATGAATTTCTAGTTTATCAAGGTCCTTTTGAATTCTGTTCCTCTCTTCCATTGTCTAAGCTGCCTCTCCCAGTTTTATATCATCTGCAAATTTGATAAAGATTCCCTCCACCCCATCATCTAAATCATTGATAAATATATTGAAGATGGTTGGCCCCAGGGGCAAAATCCAAAATCCATGGATGCCCTGCGGCACTCCACTTGAGACCTCCTTCCAATCTGAAGCACAACCACTGATGACAACTCTTTGGGCATGTTTTTTCCAACCAATTATGGATCCATCTGATGGTGTTTCCACCTATTCCATATTTAGTCACAGTTTTTATTTACTTAATGGATGTGCTGTTGCTTATATCCAATTACAGTTAACCCTCTGTATCCACAGATTTGGCATCCATGGATACCATCATCCATGGCTTGGAATATTAAAAAAAATCCCCAAATAAAAACATAACCTTGATTTTGTTATTTCATGTAAGGGACACCATTTTACTATGCCATTGTGTATCATGGGACTTAAGCATCCATGGGTTTTGGTATCTACGGGGGGTCCTGGAACCAAACCCAAGCTGATACCAAGGGTCCACTGTATATACAATAACTCTAATCTGGGAAGAATGTTAACAATTTAGATTAATCAGGTAAGAGTTCTGAAAAGAAAAAGCAGACAAAGGGAAGTTCATCATAATATGTTGTTTAAGAGGATCATAAGATATGACAGTAGCCAATGATTTAGATAGCTTTAAAAGAGAATTTAGACCAGTATAATATTGTAGAATAAGACACAATATAGAGACGTAAGATGTCCAGGAATTCTAAAGCCATAGGAAAAAAAAGAGGCCCTCCCATGAAATTTTCTGGAAAAAATTAAAAAAATTACAATACAGTATTAGTACCCTTTAGAGATTGGAAGTTGCTGTGTTACTTTTGTAGTGTAATACACACTATGTATAACATGGCTAGTATTATGTTTGAGATATGGAAGGTACAGTTCATTCAGGAAATTATTACAAATAGAATTTTGTTGTTATTTGCCATCAAGGAATGTCTTTTCCTATACTGTAGTTTGAATCAATTACTTCATGTCCTAGTTCCTAGAGCAGCAGAAAACAAGCTTGCCCCTTCTTCAATATGACATCCATTCTGATATGTAAACATGGCTATCAGGGCACCTCTTAACCTTCTCTTCTTTAGGACAAACATACCCAGCTCCCTATGGTTTACAGACCTTTTACCATTTTGGTTGCCCTCCTCTGGACCTTCCAGTTTGTCAATATCCTTCTGGAATGGTGGTGTCCAGAACTGGACGCAGTATTCCAGGTAAGGTCTGACCAAAGTAGAGCAGAATGGTGCTATTACTTCCCTCAATCTAGAACCTATATGTTCACTAACCAATTTAATATACTCATTTTTTAAATTTTACAGAATAAAACTTGAAAAATTCTTGCCACAATGCCTCTAAAAATCCCCCTTAAAAGTAACTTTAACTGGAAACCATTACTATTTCTTTAGCAATCTCAGTGTACATGGCACTTTACAAGTAAAAGAACAACATGTGAAGTCGGAAGGTTTTCACGGCCGGCATCCATAGATTTTCCTTGGTTTTTCCCCCTATACTCCCCAACAGGGGTTCACAGCACATAAACTCCAGATATACTCCTTACCCAACCATTCTCTGAGGATGCTAGCCAGAGATGCAGGCGAAACGTCAGAAAGAAGCTATTCCAGAACACGGTCTCACAGCCTGGAAAAAAACCAAGGAAAATCTAAAAGAACAACAACAAAAAACCCCACCCAGACAGCCCTGCCCTAGGTGTCCAGTCTAAAATATCCATATACACGCACACATAGGGAAAGGAAGGAGTAGTCCTCCCTTCAAATTTGTGGGTGTGCAAAAAACTGCAGTGCTTCCATGTGGCAAATTATGTTGGCAATGCAGATGTATGCTCCAGTACACAAAATGCTATTTGTGTAATTATTTTGAGCATTTTTTATCTTCAGATGATGAAGCTCCCCACATGGCTTCAGTAATATTGGTTTAGAACAATGATATGCCATTAAGAGTAGGGGGACTATTGGATAAGATTGCAAGGAAGGGACTTAGGGGCCTGGATTGTTTAGCTTGGAGAAGACCCAGTGCAATTCTAGGCTGCATCAATAGGAGTATAATGTCGAGGGAAGTAATAGTGCCGCTCTAGTCTGCCTCGGTCAGATCTCACCTGGAATACTGTGTCCAGTTCTGGGCACCACAATTCAAAAAGGATATTGACAAATTGGAGCGTGTCCAGAGGAGGGCGACCAAGATGGTGGGAGGTCTGGAAGCCATTATGCCCCATGAGGAGTGGCTTGGGGAGCTGGGTACGTTTACTTTGGAGAAGAGAAGGTGAAGAGGGACATGATAGCCATGTTTAAATATTTGAAGGGATGTCATACTGAGGATGGAGCAAGCTTGTTTTCTGGCTCCAGAGACTATTACATGGAGCAATGAACTCAAAGTACAGGAAAAAAGATTCCACTTAAACATTAGGAAGAACTTCCTGATGTAAGAGCTGTTGGGTGTTGGAATGCACTGCCTCAGAATGTGGTGGAGTCTCCTTGTTTGTAGGTTTTTAAACAGAGGCTGGATGGCCATCTGTTGGGAATGCTTTGATTGTGTGTTCCTGAACAGTGGGGGTTGGACTGGATGACCCTTGTGGTCTCTTATAACTCTATGATTCTGTGATTCTGAGAGAGTGCAGATGGGTGATCCAGGAATGGCAATTGGTTCATTTGAGTTTAAACAGACATATGTATATTTGTCTGTCCAAAAATAATCCAATGTTGCAATCATATGGAAATTGTAGGACAATCCCTTTTATCCTGATATGACTTCTGATGGGAGGAGTGGTGTGGCTGTCAATTCACATTGGGTTCAGATTATAAGGCATCAGTGTGATGCTCACAGGAGTCAAACTGGGGCAGGATAATACACAATGTAATTGAATTATTGTGAAGACATGGATCCGACCTCAGATAGCTATCTTTAAAAATCTGAAGGGATGCCATGTTGAAAATGGATCTAGCTTGTTTTCTGCTGCTCCAGAGACTAGAACACAGACCAGTGGATTAAAATGACAAGAAGAGATTCCACCTGAACATTAGGAAGAATTTTTTGACTGTAAGAAAAGTAAGACTGTAAGACTGTTTGACAATGGAATAGGTTGCCTTGGGGGGGTGGACTCTCCATCCTTGGAAGTGTTTAAAGATAGCTTGGATGGGTATCTTTTAGCAGTGCTTTAGTTCTATGCATGGCAGGGGCTTAGATTAATTCACACTCTAATGGGTCAGCTAGACGGGAGAATTTGTCACAAAAAATAGCGACTTACCCCCCTATCACTGTAGAGTCCATTTGTGCCCACGACTCATCCGAAAGGTTGCTGAAAAGGAAAAGTAGTGGTTTTGCCTTTCGCATGGAGCTGCATGGAAAAAAAATGGTGGTCATGAGTGAGTTGACCCCAGAACCCCCCCCCCCTTAAAAAAAAAAAAAGCAGCCTGGTTGCCGAAGAGCTATTTTCTGCTAAAAATACCTTTGTTCTTTTGCTCTGCTGCTTGAATGATCCTGCTGGCCAAAAACCCTAAACAAACAATGGTGGAGCCGGCATTGAAAAAACTTCCTTGTAAGCCCACCCCCCTCCGAGGTCCGATCAATCAGGTTTCAGCCCTGCTGTGTGTTGCTTTTCGAATTGGTTGATCACACAACCAATTATGCATGTTTTTGCACACTTTTAAAGAAAAGATCGCTAAAAACAGTGAAGGCTGTTATCACAATCATTTAGAAGTTTTCCGGCCCCCTCCTTCTGAATATGCCAAATCTGACCCTGGCACCATGAGGACCACTAACATTCTCCTTGGATTGTTAGAGGAGTTTTTCCCTCCATGTAGTCAACCCCCCATAAGATTCTGTGATGCTATGAAGGCAAGTGGCTGCTTTTTCCTTCTTTGTTCTTAGAGGCTGAGTTGTTACACTGGGGGTTTGTAGCATAAATCTACATACACAGGGTGAAGCCTGAATTGTGCTACATTAATTGTGCTACACAATTCTTGAGCTGAATGGCAACATTGCACAACTGAACCAAGGCACCAAATGTGTCTTGCCAGAAACAGGGGCCATTCACAAGAGCCTAGGGAGTTCAGGGGCCACAAAAGCTGCTCTGGAGGCCACACTTCACCAGCTTGTCAATATCCTTCTTGAACTGCATTGCCCCAAACTGAACACAGTATTCAAGGTGAGTTCTGATCAAAGGGGAATAGAGTGGTGCTACAATTTCCCCGAGAGCAAGCGTGGTATAGTGGTTTGAGTGTTGAACTATGCCTCTGAAGACCAGGGTTCAAATCCTCCCTCAGCCATGGAAACCCATTGGGTGACCTTCAGCAATTCACACATTCTCAGGTCTTGTCTATAAAGGAGGGGGGGGATATGAACACGTCCAAAAAAGCAGGCATTTGCAATGATGCGACCTGTCTACATGGCCAAAAGAGTCCCCCTAAACTCTGCATGACCCCCTAGCCAAGATGGTGTCTGCGAGTGATTTACTCGCGATTTTAAATCTGCCGCTGCCAATTTAAAAAAAGTTTCCCATGTTACACACAAGCAATAGTTTGTATTTACAAATACAGAAAGAAAAAAGAGTGTATAAGGTCGCCATATTATCGACTTACCAGACCCTTGCTTAGCCAAAAATTTAACATGGGGTCTGCAGGCCCTTTCCGATTGCGTTGCAGAGGGGCGGGATAAACATTTTATTATTATTATTATATTATTATTATTATTATTATTATTCCTTGTTAGCCCCTCCCCACATGCTTGTCCAACAATCAGATTATGTGGCTTGTTCGTATCTATGTGAATGCGAGTGTTCAAACGATTGCACATTTGCATGTCATATAGAGCTTTTTTAAAAATCCACATGAAGTCCCAGATGTGATGCACACGGTGGATTTGGATGCCCCCCTTCTGAATGACACATATTTATGTGCATGTCCATATGAACAGATAGCTGTATGTTTGCATCCTGTTCGTATTGTTTTGACTGTATAGACAAGACCTCAGCCTCAGAGGAAGGTGAAGGCAAACCTCATCTCCACAAATCTTGCCAAGAAAACTCCATGATAGGTGCATGCTTTAGGTTACCAAACAACTTGAAGGCACACAACAACAAATGGCTTCCCTCAATCTGGACACTATACTCTTGTTGATGCTGCCCAGAATTGCATATACAGGTTGCCCCCACCCCCCATATCCAAGAGCTTAGGTACATTTTTGGACAACAGCACCCAGACTCTCCCCACCCCCATCAGCATGGAGACCCATCATCATGTCTGCAGATGGTATGCAGGCTGCTCCTCCCTGAGGGATATATTCCCAGACTTACCATTTATAAGTGAAACCGCAGATTATAGTGAACACTATTAAATTAAAGAACTTCCGATACAAACATACCATAGAGTTGTGTCAGAGGACCTACTGATTCCTAGAGAGGACACCTCTCAGGGCATTTTCCAGTGTGACCCTATGGTATGTGTCCCTGTTTTTTTAGCCGCAGATAACTGAAACCACAGATACTGGTTTCTGTAGATACGGGGGCAGTGCATGACCTGCATATCCCTATTCGGAAGGAAATTTAACTTGAACAGTCTACATGTTGTTCCAAGAAGGAGAAGCTGGCAACCAGCAGCAATGGCAAAGCACAAGATTCCCAATCCCATGAAACAGAATCATAGAATCAAAGAGTTGGAAGAGACCACAGGGGCCATCTAGTCCGACCCTCTGCCCTGCAGGAATACCAAAAGCATTCCCGACAGATGGCCAGCCTCTGTTTAAAGACCTCCAAAGAAGGAGATGCCACCACTTTCCGAGGCAGCAAATTCCACCACCAAACAGCTCTTATCATCGGGACGTTCTTCCTAATGTTTGATTGAATCTCATTTCCTACACTTTGAGCCCACTGCTCCGTGCCCTAGTCTCTGAAGCAGCAAAAATGATTAGCTCCTTTGATGCTAACTAAGCTGCCTGGGATGTCTGAGCTGTGAGCTTTACCAATGACTCTCATTCTTGACCTGGAGTCCAATGTCTGCTCTACTAACCGCACAAAGACCCTGCAGGTCTTTGCTTTTCTCCCATGATTCAAAGAGGCTGAAGCGCTGAGCTTCCAAGTCTTGCCATTCTGCCTGCCAACTCACAAAGGCTCTTTCCCCCTGGCATCACCCCAGGAGGCTGCAAAGGCTGCCTTGGCCGCCACGCTGCCTTGTCCTGAAAACATGAGGCGGGCCACCAGCAGACAGCAACTCTGTCTTCTTACAACTTGGGTCCTGTCTATACGAGAGGGAAAATATGATCTCCTCTGAAGAAACAGCAATTCACAGCGCTCTGACCTGTCTTAATGGTCAAAAGAGCCCCCCCAAACTTTGTATGCCCCCTAGCCAAGATGGCGGCTGTGAGTGATTTACTCACTGTTTTAAATCTGCTGCCGTTTTTTTTTTTAAACTGTTTACTATGGTGTGAATAAGTAATACTTGATTTTTACAAAAGGAAAAAGAAGAAAACAGAGAGAAAGATCATTGTTTTATCTCCTTACCAATCTCTCACAGAAGAAAATCCAGCATGGTAGCAGCAGGCACTTTCCCTGATTGCACAGCAACACAAATGTGACTGTCCTAATGATTGCACATTTGCATGCCCCATGGAGCTTTTTACAAACTCCAAGAAAAGCTCCAGCTTTCCTTCAGAGCTTTATGGTGGATTTGGCTGTCCCCCTTCTGATTGAGATGTATTGATGCGAATGTCTGTTTAGAAAGATCACCTTCCATGCCATTGCCATTTGGATTATTTTCACTGTTTGGACGGGACCATAAAATTGAATGGAGTCTTAGAGTTGGAAGGTACCACAAGGGCCATCTAGCCAAATTCCCTGCCCAAACACTCTTGAAAGATTCTCATCCAACCCGTTTAAAGACCTCCAAAGAAGGAGAGTCCATCACCCTCCATGTTCCAAGGGAAGTGAATGTACCATGTGGGTGTATTATTTGGATGGAGAATTCACTGGAGGAAATACTAGGGATGCCCATCCATATTCGTTACCATCAGGAGGATGGCACTTTTGCCACACTCCATTTTGGTCTGCAGTAGTGCTAAGGCAATGCATTTTAACTTCTCAAACCCTTTCTGTCTACACAGAAGTGGACAGTCAGCGTAGGGTAGTGGTTGGAGTGTTTGGCTAGGCCAGGGTTCAAATGCTACTCAGCCATGGAAACCCACTGGGTGACTTTGGGCAAAGTGACACTCCCTCTGCCTTGGAGGAAGGCAAAGGCCAAACCTCCTCTTATGAAATCTTTCCAAGGAAATCCAGTTTTTAAGAATCCCTGTGGTGTAGTGGTTTGAGCATTGGAGTAAGATTTTGGGTTTGAATCCCCACTCGGCCGTGGAAACCCACTGGTTGACCTTGGGCAAGCCCTACTTTCTCACCCTCAGAGGAAGGTGATGACAAAGCTCCTCTGAATACATCTTGCCAAGAATAGGTTTGTCAGATAGGTTTGTCTTATTTTTAGAGCCAACGTGGTGTAGCGGTTTGAGTGTTGGCTCTGGGAGACCGGGGTTCGAGTCCCTGCCTGGCCCTGGAAACACACTGGGTGGCCTTTGGAAAGTTCCACTCTCTCGGCCTTAGAGGAAGAGACAATGGCAGACCTCCTCTGACTGATAACTCTTGGCAAGAAAACCCAGTGTTAGGATTGCCCTAAATTGGAGGGGACTTAGGGGCACGTGGTAACACTACCACCCAAACTGTAGCCCAGCATCATTGCTAGGTGCTTACTGTGCGGTAAGGGGAAGAGGGTGACCAAAATGATGGGAGGTCTGGAAGCCATCCACCCCTATGAGGAGCAGCTTAGGGAGCTGGGCATGTTTATCCTGGAGAAGAGAAGGTGAGGAGGGGACATGAGAGCTGTGTTTAAATATTTGAAGGGATATCATATTGTGGATGGAGCAAGCTTGTTTTCTGCGGCTCCAGAGACTAGGACATGGAGCAATGGGTTCAAACTGCAGGAAAAGAGATTCTGCTTAAACATTAGGAAGAACTTCCTAATGGCAAGAGCTGTTTGGTGGTGGAATTCACTGCCTGGCAAAGTGGTGACATCTCCTTCTTTGGAGGCTTTTAAAGAGAGGCTGGATGGCCATCTGTCAGGAGTGCTTTGATTGGGTATTCCTGCATGGCCAAATCGGGTTGGACTGGATGGCCTTTGGGGGTCTGTATGAGTCTATCTTTCCACAGTAAAATATGCTTCCTGGGAGTGTGGCGGAGTCTCCTTTTTTGAAGGTTTTTAAACAGAGGCTGGATGGCCATCTGTCAGGAGTGCTTTGATTGGGTATTCCTGCAGGGCAGGGGGTTGGACTGGATGGCCTTTGGGGCTCTCTATGCGTCTATAATTCCACAGTAAAATATGCACTGCCTGGGAGTGTGGTGGAGTCTCCTTCTTTGGAGCTTTTCAAACAGGGGATGGATGGCCATTTATCGGGAGTGCTTTGATTGGGTATTCCTGAATGGCAGAATGGGGCTGGACTGGATGGCCTTTGGGGGTCTCTCTGATTCCATAATTCAACAGCAAAGTCGGCTTCCTCGGGGTGTGATGGAGGTTCCTCCTTTGGAGCTTTTCAAACAGGGGCTGGATGGCCATCTGTCGGGAGTGTTTGGATTGGTTATTCCTGCATGGCAGAATGGGGTTGGACTGGATGGCCTTTGGGGGTATCTCTGATTCCATAATTCAACAGCAAACTCGGCTTCCTCGGGGTGTGATGGAGGTTCCTCCTTTGGAGCTTTTCAAACAGGGGCTGGATGGCCATCTGTCGGGAGTGCTTTGATGGTGTCTCTCTGCATGGCCCAATGGGGGTGGACTAGATGCCCTCTGGGACCTCTCCCCACTGTATGCTCCCATGAAAGAGGGTGTCCGCGGCGGGGGAGGCCAGACCTCCCCGGGTCTTGCAGGGGGGCTTCCAGGCGCCTCTCCCTTGCGCCCCCAGCCCTCCCGGGCCGGGGGTCCCCAGCTCCTCCAAGGAGTCTCGGGGCGGGAGCGCACTAGGACCCGGGCGCGGGGGCGGGAGAAGAGGAGGAGGAGGGCGGGAGGTGGGGCATGGCCTTTTCTTTCTCTCCCCCCGCCACCGGAGTCCGGGCCGATGAGGAGCCGCCGGCGGAGGAGGGTGTGAGTCGCGCCCCAGGGACCCCGCCGGCGCCCCGGGATGGCCACCGCCAGGCGCCTCTTCCACCTCCAGCCATGCGGTGAGTCCTCAAGCGGCGTCGGCTTGCGCCAGGCAGGAGGCAGGCAGGGGACTTTGCCACTCTGCCCGGCCCACTGTCCGGTCCTTCCCTTCCCTTTTTGGGGGGAGGACACCCACCCTCTACCTTTTTCTTTTCCTTTCTTGGCTTCCTCCCTGCTTTTTAAAAAAGGCAGAAAGACACGCGGCGCAGAGCCACCCAAACTCTCAAGGGGGCTCCTCTCTTCCCTTGAACGTCTTCCCTTCAGGATGCTTGGTGCTTTTTTCCCCCTGGAAAGCTTACACTGTAATCTGTATCCTATTCTTTGCTCCTTGCTAGAGTAGCCCTGTTGAATCAGGAGCATTGACTCCCGGGTTGGTTTATTCCTTCCCTCCCTCCCTCCCTTGAAGATGCTTGGAAATTTCCCCTCCTTCCTGGACTCCCTGGAAAACTTGCACCATAATATGCTCCTTGCATCCTGCTGTTTGCTCCCTGTTAGAGTAGCCCTATTAAACCAGGAGCATTTACTCCCGTGTTGGTTTACTCCTTCCTTCCTTGAAGATGCTTGACATTTCCCCCCCTCCTTCCTGGACACCCTGGAAAACTTGTACCATAATATGCTCTTTGCATCCTATTGTTTGCTCCCTTGTAGAGTAGCCCTATTCAATCAGGAGCATTTACTCCCGTGTTGGTTTATTCCTTCCCTCCCTCCCTTGAAGATGCTTGACATTTCCCCCCTCCTTCCTGGACACCCTGGAAAACTTGCACCATAATATGCTCCTTGCATCCTATTGTTTGCTCCCTGTTAGAGTAGTCCTATTAAACCAGGAGCATTTACTCCTTCCTTCCTTGAAGATGCTTGGAAATCCCCCCTTCGCCTCCTTGCAGTCCTGGACACCTTGGAAACACACCATCCTATGCTCTATATCCTATTGTTGGTCCCAACTAGAGTAGCCCTATTGAGTCAGGAGCATTTACTCCCTTGTTGGTTTACCCTGTCTACCGTTCCAATTTCCTCCCTCTGTTTGGGGACTTTTCATAGGACTCTGGATATAGGAAACTTCATACTAACATTCTCAGTAGGGCTTACTTCTGAGTAAGCAAATCTAGACTTCTTTGCACTCTTTTAATTTCTGCCTAAGGATAGTCCTTTAGCTTGGCTTGTTTAATGTGTTTTGTGCAGGAGGCAATCTTGCTTGCAAAAGGAAAAAAAAAGACAAGCAAATAATATGTATTTTTAAAAGAAATGCTGAATCCAGCCTGACAAGATGGTGTTGGAGGAATTTAAGACAAAGTGTGTGTGTGTGTGTGTGTGTGTAATGTGTGTGCAAGAGCTGGCCCTCATGTATGTAAACAATCTGGAGCATGAGGCAGAGGGTGTGCATTGGGAGCGCACAGAACTCAGCTGTTAAAGTGGAGGCATGCATGCATGCTGCCTTGTGGTTTTTTGGGGTGTGTGTGTGTGTGTGTGTGTGAGAGAGAGAGATGAGCTCCTCTTTCGTTTCCTTTGACTTTAAGGAAGCCGGGAAATCCTCAAAAGTCAAACATTGGTGTGTGTGTGTTTGTTTCAGTCTATTCTTGCTGGTGGAGTTGGGTGTGCATGGTGCGCCTCTTTGTGTGTCTTGTTTTTTTGGCAACACCCAATGCTATTTTCTGCACTTTAGTGTTCCAAGAAAGAATTGGCTTCCAAGTGGTGCAAATGATCCTTTTTTTTTTCTTCAAGAAAGTGGCTGCTCTTTTTTGAGTTGTTTGCAAGCCATGGAGGGAAAGCGCCTCTTGTGCAATGTGGTTTGTTTTTAGCTTTTAAAAGCGGTTATCAGCACTTCCGTAAGTCATCTGGTTGGTTTCTCTCTCTCTCTCTGTTGCTTCCCCCCTCCTTTTTCCTTTTCCTTTTAGTTTTCTTAGAAGTTAAGAAAGTTCCCTAGCGCATGGGGGCCACTGAAACGGAAAACAGCTGCCCATCTGTGCTTTTTCCCAATTTGCAAAGCCCATTCATTTTCTGCAGGATTATTCCCATTCCCACTCTCCAGCAGGTCTCCTCGTGAGCAGAAGCAGCTGAATGTGGTGGAAGCCAATCAGCCCATTAGGAACTCCTGAAGCCTTAACTGCAACTAACTTAGTTCCTGTAAGACACCTCTGGGAGCCTAGTTGTATGGATTGCATTTGTTTTTTTTTGCATTGCAGTGGAAAAGCGGCCTCAACCTTGGAGGCCCCATGCCCAAAAAATTGCCTCCTTATTGGAGGTTTTCAGACGCACGTTGGATGTCCTCCTGCCAGTGATGCATCATTACCTGTGAGTTCTTGCAATGGCAGGGGGCTGGACTAGATGGCTCTTGAGATCCCTTCCCACTCTGATTTTCTTTCTACTGTCTGGCTTTAATACAGGGGTGAGCAGCTTGTGGCCCTCCAGATGTTGTCTGATACAACATTAAGCCTAGTTACTGCAGCCGAGGAGTGATGGGAGTTGCAGTCCAGGAACATCTGGAGGGCCACAAACTGCTCACCCCTGATTCAGTAGATTTAGCCATTCTTTTAGGCATAGACATATGCAGTCAGTACAGGCTTCCTCCGCTTTTTAACAACTCACTTTCCAACAACTTCTCTTTCAACGCTTGGAAATTACAGTACAGTCATAGAATCATAGAATTGTAGAGTTGGAAGAGACCACGAGGGCCATCCAGTCCAACCCCCTGCCACGCAGGAATACACAATCAAAGCATCCCTGACAGATGGCCATCCAGCCTCTGTTTAAAGACCTCCAAGGAAGGAGACCCCACCATGCTCCGAGGGAGTGCGTTCCACTGCCGAACAGCTCTTACTGTGAGAAAGTTCCTCCTAATGTTGAGGTGGAATCTCTGTTCCTGGAGCTTGCATCCATTGCTCCGTGTTCCAGCCTCTGGAGCAGCAGTCAAGTTTCTTTAATTTGACAGGGGTTCCACTTTTTTATCAGTTCTTCTTACTCATGAGGCTGTGTGTGTATATATGTAGTGTTAATTTAGCTTTTGCATGCATTCAAAAGTGATATATAGTGTGTTGTCTATGTGTTTCGGTGGCCAAAATGCATTTGGGTCCCAGTTTTCAATCAATTCCATTTTCTGACAGTCCTCTAGTCCCTAACCCATCAGATAAGTGGGGACCTTCTGTACCTAGAATTTTCAAAGAGTTGTTCTGTCAGCTTTGACTTAAGGTGACTCTATGACTCAGAGACCTCCAAAAATTCTGGTTATTTGCACCCCTTGCTCAGGTCATGCAGACTCAGGGCAGCTGTGGCTTTCTTGTCTGATAAGATCCATTTCTAATTCAGGTCTTGTCTATACGAGGGGGGGAATACAAACACGTTCGGAAAGGCAGGTGTTCACAACGATGGGAACTGCTTACATGGCCAAAAGACACCCCCCAAACTCTGCATGACCCCCTAGCCAGCTGGTGGCCACGGGTTATTTACTTGCGCTTTTAAATCTGCCACCACCACTTAAAAAAAAAAAAACAGTTTCCCAAGGTGCGTACAAACAACACTTCGTATTTACAAAGACAAAAAGAATTTTAAAAAGTATAAAAGAGTATAAAATAGCCATTTCATTGACTTACCGGACCCTTACTTAGCCAAAAATCCAATATGACGGCCACAGCAGCTTTCCTTCTTTGCTAGCCCTGTCCCTATCCTCATCCAACCAGTCAGATTGCAGCGCCTGTTCGTATTTGTATGAATGTGAGTGTTCAAATGATCACATATTCACATGTCGTACGGAGCTTATTAAAAAAATCTGTATGAAGCCCTGGACACTGTGCACACGGACTTTGCGGTGGATTTTGCTGTCCCCCTTCCGAATGACATGTATTTGTACGAACGGCTGTTTGGACAGATCACCGTACAGTTAGTTACATGCCGTTTGTATTTTTTTGACCGTATAGATAGGACCCAAGTCTTCCATTTTTCCTATTTCCTTCCAGTTTACTGAAAATTCTTATCTTTTCCAATGAATCATCTCTCATGATATATCCAGTATATGATAGCCTCAGTTTAACCAATTTGGCTTCTAGTGAGAGTTCAGGCTTGATTTGCTCTAGGACCCATTATTGGTCCAGGGTATTCAGATAATTCTCCAGTGTTACATTTGAAATGAGTTGATTCCACCCCCCGCAAGCTTTCTTCACTGTCCAGCTTTCACAATGATATACAGGCCGCCCCCCATAGCCAAGGATTCAGTATCCATGGTTTCACTTACCCACATCCAGGGGGGAAAAAAAGTTATCTCTAGGAATTTCTAGGTCCTCTAGTGTGATTCTGTAGTCAACTTCTGGTGTTCGTCTCATTGAAAAGAATAGGGTTCCCTATGATCCACTGTTTCAGGTATCATCAGGGGGTCTTGGAATGTATTCCTGCAAATACAGGGGTCGACCTATATAAAAAATGGAAATATTATGTCATGGATGATCCTGACTTTGGTATTGAATGATACACCGTTGCAGACAGAGAGCTTAGCTAGTTCTTTCAGAGCTTCACATTCAAGGCTTACTCTTCTGATTTTTCTACTGTAGTCTTCATTTTGTTTAATTTCTGAGCCAAGGACAGAAGTCTTTAACTATTTAGGTGTCTTCATCGCCCACTTTAATAGGCTTCTGGTATTATCCCTGTGAGCATCACTGTATGACTGACTTTGGTGGCATTGGGATTCTGGTGGTATTGAATAGAGCTCTACAGTCAGCCCTCCACATTTTGCAAGTTAGTTAGTTTATTCATGCTTAGACCAAAGGCTATTCGCATACAGAATGAATAAGAACAATATAAAAGTACAACATTATAAAAACGTTACATAAAATAACTAGCATCTAAATATTGTGTATTAAAAAGGGTAACATTCAATACAAAGACATTGCATATAAACAACAATACTAAAATTAGATAAGATCTTCCCCATAGCAATCAACTGCAATATTAGCAATAAATCTTGCACAAATTTTCATCACTGCCAGGGCAAAAAGAGAAACCTTGTGAGTTATCATAGAGT
Organism: Gambelia wislizenii; assembly: GCA_030847615.1. NCBI lineage: Eukaryota > Metazoa > Chordata > Lepidosauria > Squamata > Crotaphytidae > Gambelia > Gambelia wislizenii. The sequence continues at coordinate 7,117,862 of JAUMIR010000005.1, forward strand.
TAATATCAGACAGGAGATAGAAAATCTTTTCAGAAACAGTATTAAAATGTATATGAGACAGCATAGACCCCAGAAATTTAGTTATTGGTTCTGAATATAATGAACAGAAACACCCAAATCCTCAATTTCTGGGGCACCACAAATACATAAACGGAGGGCCAAAGGTGTATGAGAATATCTTGCCATCAATCATAGCTGCAGGCATTTGAAAACAAAGGGCTGTAAAAGCTTGCCTAAGTTTTGGGAATGTAAACTTTACTAGGTAAACTGCCCTTTGATGGTCCAGTTTATAAAGTCTATACCATTTGTGAGTTTAACTTTCGCAGATTTGATGTTGCACGGAGAAGTATCTACTGGTTTTAAATGAGAATGGACGCTTGTGTGTCCAGTTCTTAATTTTTTTCTCCCTGTTTGCAAGAAATTGTTACTCTGTAAAAATTAGGGAGCTGGATATGTTTAACATGGAGAAGAGAACAGTGAGAGGTTAGATGTCAACTTTCACAGGTTTAGCTTCCACAGATTTGATTATTAGCAAGTTTGCCATCAATAATTAAAAAGGATTTTTTAAAAAAAGTTTTGTGGCCTGCTGCAAAGTCTTACCTGGCGCTGGCCATCCCGTTGTGGCCATTTCCCTCTTCTCTGGCCACATCTGGGGTTCCCGGGCAAATGACATCCGGTACTCTAAGAACCAGCCTCCCTGAAGGACTACAAAGCCCAGCATGCTGTTCAATGGCAGGAAGGAAGAAGCACTTTGCTTGGGTTCCTTAGCCCATTGAGATAGGAATATAGACTGAGACATCAGTGAGTTAAGGTTTGGAAGGCCGAGAGACGCTCATGACTTTCCCACTTCTGTGGGGGTCCTGTGCCCTTAACCCCCATAAAGGTGGAGGGCTGACTGTATTTTTAAATATCTGAAGGGATGTCATGTAGGAGGTGAAGCCAGCTTGTTTTCTGAAGCCAGAAACTAGAACACAAACCAATGGATCTAAATTTAAAAGAAAAGAGATTCCACCTGAATATCAGAAAGACCTTTTTTAATACTGTAATTGCTGTTTGGCAGTGGAATAAATAGCCTTGGAGAGTGATGGTCTCTCCTTCTTTGGAGGTCTTGAAACAGAGGTTGAGGGGGCATCTTTCAGGAGTGCTTTATTTGGATATTCTTGCATGGCAGGGGGCTGGACTAGATGTCCTTGAGTTTCCTTCATACTCTTAAGATTCTATTCTATGTTGCAAGAAGAGCTGGCAGTGCCATAATTGAATGTTGAAGAAGCAGCATTATTAGAAAAATGTGAACATATTTTTCCATCCCCCTTCAGTCCATGGAACTTGCTTTTGAGATTCCCTCCTGAAATGTATAATACATTTAGGTTATGTTTCAGAGTACTGTATAAAGATGATTGCAGGTTTGAACTTAATGTCCAGAATCCTGCTGCCGACATCCATATGTGTAAGTTCCTTTCTTAGATCACTGTGCAATGGATGCATTCAAGTTATTGGTTGCACAAAGAGAATCTCACAAGGGTAAAGATTTCATTGAATAATAATGTCAATCCTGACTAGAGAAGGCCATTGAATCTATTGGATTGACATATGTACCGATTCACAATCCAACAGTGGGTTCAGTGGATCTACTCTAGTTGAGACTACTGTATGACCCCCCCCCTTGTATCCACAGTAGATACATTCCCACACTTATCATGGATACCGGAAACTGTGGATAATAGCAAACCATATTAAAACAAATGACTTCCAGCCCAAGCATGCCTTAGGGTCATGCTGGGAGACCTAGTGGTTCTTAAAGAAAACACCTCCCTAGGCATAGAATCATAGAATCATAGAATTGCAGAGTTGGAAGAGACCACGAGGGCCATCCAGTCCAACCCCCTGCCATGCAGGAAATCACGATCAAAGCATCCCCGACAGATGGCCATCCAGCCTCTGTTTAAAGACCTCCAAGGAAGGAGACCCTTCCTTGGAGGTCTTCCTTGGATCTTCTAGGTTCCTCCAGTGCCACTCTTATGGTCAGCTTCTGGTGGAAGCTACCATAGAATCACATGGGAGGACCTAGAAAATGCCTAGAGAGGGACATATTTTTGCAAACGTGGGTAAGTGAAACCATGGATACAGGTCCCACAGATATGCATGGGGCTCATACTGTATCAGGATTCCAGATGTGCAGTTTTCCATTCTTGGGTGGTGCATAACTCTGTCAGTGCACCACTTGATTTCACAGATTGCATGAACCACCACTGTGCATTATTCCCCATGGTTACTTGTCAACTTAGGGCAACCTCATGGATTTCATAGAGGTTTTTTTTTTTTTTTTTTTTTTTAGGCAAGGAATACTCAGAGGTGGTTTTGCCAGTTCCCTCCTCTGAAACAGAGCCTCTAGCAGCTGGCATTTGTTGACGGTCTCCCATCCAAGTACTAACCAGGGCTGATCCTGCTTAGCTTCCAAGATCAGATGAGTTCTGATGACTTTAGGGTATTTAGGCTTGTAATGAAATGAGTGCATATTTATACTAAGCAAGCATGATGGAGGAACTTGGTCAAGAGATGTTGGAAATATATAGGCTGTAGGAGCCCATTAAATCTCTAAGATCTTTGGGAGAGGCCCTTCTCTCTGTCCCACCACTCTCCCAGGCTCATTTGGTGGGGAAAAAGGAGAGGGCCTTCTTGGCCACTGCTCCCCAACTTTGGAACTCCCTCCCTAGAGAGGCCAGGATGGCTCCATCCTTCCTCTTCTTCTGCCAGCAAGTTAAAACATTTTTACGCCATCAGGCTTTTATCACCTGACTTGGGTGGGCTTTTAATGCTGTGTGGTGCTGTTTTTATGGTTTGTGTATAGTTTTAAAAATGAATTGTAAGGTTTTGAACTTTATTGTTTTTAAAATAACTTTTATATTTATGCTCTTATTAATATTTTTGTAAAGCTTTTAATCTGTATTGTTTTTAAATACATTGTTATACACCTTGTAGTCTTATTATTGAAAGAAAGGCAGGGTGTAAATTATTATTATTACTGTTGTTATTATTATTATTAATCTCTCTGGCTTTTCTTCGCAAATGAAGATTCAGGAAGGACTCACCCCGCGCTTTCTGCAAGCGCGCTGATGACGAAAAAGGCTAATCCGAGATAAACAAGTCCGGTTGCAGAAAAAACAGCAGAAGGCCTTCTTGGGGGATGTTTCCGGGTTGTGATTCTTTCTGCGTTGTCGTTTCTCTTCAAGACTTGTTTGGCGTGAGTTCTCAAATAAGGCTGCAGCATTGTGGATAGTGTGTCTCCATGCCTCCCGATGTGAGGCCAGGGCGGACCATTGTTGGTGATCAATTTGGCCGAGCCTGAGATGTTGCTTCAGGGAGTCCTTGTATCACTTTTTTGGAGCGCCCCTCTTACGCTGACCCGTGGCGAGTTCACCGTAGAGTACTATTTTTGGGAGGCGATGGTCCTCCATCCTAGAAACGTGTCCTGCCCAGCGCAGCTGTGTTCTCAATATATAATAGAATAACAGAATTAAATCTGTGACAGGGCTTTCTCTGTGGTAGCACCCTGACTGTTGGACTCCCTACCAAGGGAAGATAGGCTTGTGTCATCTCTTCTGAGCTTCCAGCAAGCAGCTAAATCAGTGTTGTTCTGCATGGCCTTTGCTCCTCGAACTGCTTGTTTGGTTTTAAATAATTTTAAAGGAGTATTTTTATTTGCTTTAGAAATGTTTTATCTCTGTTTATTGTTTTCAATGTTTTCATCCATTGTGCTTTGTTTCAGGGAGGCAATATATAAATGTCTAAAATCAAATCAAATGTGATAAATGGTGATATACTATACTTAAAGAGTGCTACATTAGTCCATTTTACTGTTCTCACCTGCACTCATAAAGAGTTTCAATTATGGGCTGTTTCTATGCTGTTGCTATTTCCACAGAAATATACTAGTCTAAGCATATCATCTAGAACTGTGGCAGAAAATACATTTAAAAACTCACATTTCTCTGTGCTTCAGGGAATATTTTCCTGATTGATCCAGAGTTTATGGAATGCACTTTTTAAATCTGAAACTGCTTGCTGCCATTGGATCTTTCCTTACTCCTAACTATCACAGAGAGCAGGCAGACTGCAACAAACAGATAAGACAGTATCAGTTATAAAGTCCCTCAAAGGCTTAATGCTCTTCAAAATGGATGGGGATCGATTATTTTTGAGGGTCTGTAGTGACCTTCAACTCACTCCCCTGCAGTTACAAACAATAAATAGGTGAACCCATCTCCCTCTTCTCTATTTTTGTGGCAGAATTCATACCCTTTAAGCTTAAAGGGTATGCTCTTTTTGGGTCCTTTCCTGATCTAGAACAGGGGTGGGAATTACATGACATTTATGGCTCAAACGTGGCCATTTTTTAAAACTTCAGAATCCTTCATAAGCACTCTGCCAAAATACAGGTTGATCCCTGTATCCACAGGACCGGTATCTGTAGTTTTGCTTACCCATGCTGGAAAAAAAAAAACAAAAAACCTTAGACTCATAGAACTGTAGAGTTGGAAGAGACCACAAGAGCCATCCAGTGCAACCCCCTGCCATGCAGGATATCACGATCAAAGCATCCCTATAGAATCCCTATAGAATTAGTCATTTTCTAGGTCCTCCAGTGCAATTCTATGGTATGCTTCCACCAGAAGTTGGGCCGAAAGTAATTCATTTCAATAGGGTTCTCTAGTATCCACAGTTTTGTGTATCCACGGTAAGTCTGGGAACATATCCCTGGTGGATATGGGGCAGGCACAACCTGTAATACTACTGTGAGGATGACAAAAATGTTCTGCGCCTTCCTTTGTGTATGTGTACAGTAGCACCCCTGCATCCGCTGATTTGCCAATCACTGATTCAGTTATCCATGGTTGGCGATGGGGGGGGGAAGGAAGGATCTCTCCTCCCCCATCCCTTTCCCTGGGAGGGCTCCTGTTGCTGCCGCAGTGATCACGGGGGTGAAGGGGGAAGGGACGGGGCAACGATTTCGCCTCCTCCTGTTTGCCGTGTGATCGCTGCCATGATGGGGCCATGGCAGCGGGGAAGGGGGCAGTGATCTAAATAATAATAATAATAATAATAATAATAATAATATTTATTTATATCCCGCCCCTCTGCGAACAATCGGGGCAGCTTACAACAGTAAAATAGTACATAGTATAAAACAACTCAAAATCCCTCCCCCCCGTTAAAACATTATTAAATCAATACAAATTAAAATCAGCATATAATACAATTTATTAAAAACCCTTCCGAGCGAGCAGCATCAGTTAGGAGCTCCAGAATCAAGCTCCAGAGGGGGTTCCTGAGGCCGGGGTTAGCTATTATGGAAAAGCCTGCCTGAAGAGATCGTCTTGACAGCCTTTTTAAAGCTGTCTAATGATGTCAATAGGCAGATCTCATCCAGCAGGCCGTTCCACAATTTGGGGCCACAGCTGAGAAACCCCTCTGGGAGGTGGTCGCCAGCCTAGGTCTTTGTGGCTGCAACAAATTCCTCCCAGAGGACCGGAGAGCGCGGCGAGGATTATAAGGGAGAAGGCGGTCCCTGAGATAGCTTGGGCCCAAGCCATTTAGGGCTTTAAAGGTGATAACCAACACCTTGTACTGGGCCCGGAAGCGGATAGGCAGCCAGTGGAGGGACCTCAGAACCGGAGTAATGTGGTCCCTCCTAGATGTTCCAGAAACTAGCCTGGCTGCCATATTTTGTACCAGCTGTAATTTCCGAACTAAGCACAAGGGTAGCCCCATGTAGAGTGCATCTCCTCCCCTTCCCCCTTCACCCCATGACCGCTGCCACACCGGGGCCATGGTGGGATGAAGGGAGGGGGAGGAGCAATCTCACCTCCCCCCTTCTCCCGGGATTGCTCCTGTTGCCACAGCAGGGCCATGGCGGGGGCGAAGGGGGAGGAGCAATCTCGCCTTTCCCCCGGGATGGTGTTCACTATTATGCGTGGAATTCACCATCTGTGGGGGCCCCCCGGAACCAATCTCCTAGTGATATGGGGGTGCTACTGTATATTTGTTGCTGTTTGACATCAAGTCATCTTTGACTTATGGAAACTCTGAATGAGATACCTCCCAGGTCCCTGGTCATGAACTACCCATCTCAGATCTTGCAAACTTGGGGCAGCTGTAGCTTCCTTGATTGAGTCACTCCCCCTGAAATACAGTCTTTCTCTTTTCCTACTGCCTTCCACTTTACTGAGCGTTATCATCTTTTCCAGTGATTCAGGTAGGCTCCTGCGATATCCAGAGTACAGCAACCTCTATTTAGTCATCTTTGTTTCTAGCAACAGTTCAGGCTTGATTTGTCTAAGACTTCTTCATTTGTTTTTTGAGCAGTCTGTGGTATCCATAGAACTCTCTTCCAACACCACATTTCAAATGAGTTGATTTTCTTTCTCTCATCTTCCTTCATTGTGAGAATGTCTTCCTGGACAGTTTTGGTTTTGAAAAAAATGCCACCTCCCCCCCCGTCCTCCCCCCACTTTAGCACCAGATCTATCTCCTAGGGTCCTGGTAGGTTTCTCTCCACCTTGAATCCCATTGAATTATCGTGGAAGGGATTTCTGGAAGAGGGGGTTCACAGTTGAGGGCGGAAAAACAGTTGAGAGGGGAAAACCCTTCCTTCCTTGCATGCTGAGATTCCCAACTACACCCCATTGCAATTTATTTTCATAGACTCATAGAGTTGGAAGAGACCACAAGGGCCATCCAGTCCAACCCCCTGCCATGCAGGAAGACACTTCAAAGCATTCCCGACAGATGGCCATCCAGCCTCTGTTTAAAAACCCCCAAAGAAGGAGACTCCAACACACTCCCAGGCAATGTATTCCACTGTCTAACAGATCTTACCATCAGGAAGTTCTTCCTAATGTTTGGGTGGAATCTCTTTTCCTGTAGTTTGAACCCATTGCTCCGTGTCCTAGTCTCTGGAGCCGCAGAAAACAAGCTTGCCCCATCCTCGGTATGACATCCCTTCAGATATTTAAACATGGCTATCATGTCACCTCTTAACCTCCTCTTCTCCAGGCTAAACATACCCAGCTCCCTAAGCTGCTTCTCATAGAGCATGGCCTCCAGACCTCCCACCATTCTGGTTGCCCTCCTCTGGACATGTTCCAGCTTTACAATATCCTTCCTGAATTGTGGTGCCCATAACTGGACACAGTATTCCAGCTGAGGTCTGACCAAAGCAGAATAGAGTGGCACTATTACTTCCCTTGATCTAGACACTATACTCTTATTGACATAGCCTAGAATTACACTGGCTTTTCTGGTTGCCACATTGCACTGGAGACTCATGTTCAGTTTGTGGTCCACTAAGAATTCTAGGCCCCTTTCACATGCACGGCTATCAAGCCAGGTGTCACCCATCCTATATATCTGCATTTCATTTTTTCTCCCTAAGTGTAGTATTTTACATTTCTCCCTGTTGAATTTAATTTTGTTAGTTTTGGCCCAGCTCTCTAACCTGTTAAGGTGATTTTGAATTCTGATCCTGTCCTCTGGGGTATTTGCTCCCCCTCTTAATTTGGTGTCATCTGCAAACTTGATAAGCATGCCCTCTATTCCATCATGCAAGTCATTAATAAAGATGTTGATTAGCACTGGGCCCAGGACAGAACCCTGTAGCACCTGCTAGCCCACATTTTACTAGCTTAATTGCAAGAATATCATGGGGGACTTTGTCAAAGGCCCTACTGTAATCAAGATATGCTACATCCACAGCATTCGGTTCACCGACAAAACTAGTAATGCTATCAAATAAATAAATAAATAAAGATATAAGATCCTTTTGGGAGAAGGCCGAGGCAAAGAAGATGTTGAGTAGGTCTGCCTTTTCTCAGTCCACTGTTAGCATTTCACCATCTTCTGCACAGCAGACCTACCACTTCCTTGTTCTTCCTTTTGTTACAGACATAACCCAAACCAAGCCCTGTTTATTGTTTTTAACCTCTCTAGTAAGCCTGAGCTCTTTCTGTGGTTTAGCTTTTCAGACTTTCTCCCTACACTGGTTATTTGTTCTAATACTTCTTTGGCGATTTGCTCCATTTTCTATTTCTTGCACATGTCCCTTTTAAATCTTAGCTAAATAGAAAGTTCTTTAGACACCCATCCTTGTTTCTCCTCATTGGAACTGTTTGAAATTGCCTTCAATGTCTCATTCCCATCCATCATGAACTCCCTTCTCTTTTAGTATTCCTGACCAAGGAATCACCCCAGTATTTCCCTAAGTTTATTTGAAATCAACTTTCTTAGAGTCTAGAATGTATGTCTGACTATGCTTAGCTTCCCCTTTCTACTATACAGTATAAAAAACTCCAGGAGAACATGATCACTCCCATCTAAGGATTCTGCCACTTTCCCCCCATTAACTGGATCATCAGTGTTGGTTAAGATCAGATCTAATATCGCTGATCCCCTAGTTGCTTCTTCCATCTTCTGGAAACTGAAATTGTCTGCAAGGCGAGTGAAGAATGTGTTGGACCTTAAATTTTTGACAATGTTGGACTTCCAACAAATATTAAGAGAGTTGAAATCCCCCAATACTACTGCATCTCTCCTTTCTGAATGTGTGGTCATCTGTTCCAGGAAGGCATCATCCAAATCCTCGGTTTGGCTTGGAGATCTGTAGTAGACCCCCAGAATGATATTCCTGCTGTTTCTCTCTCCCTTAATTTTTACCCGGATGCTCTCAGCCTGGCTCCCAGGATTTAAGTCATGGATCTGTTCACAGGTGTACATATCCTTAATGTACTGTATAATGCTACTTTACCTCCATTCCTGTTCAGTCTGTTTCTCTGAAATAGGTTATACCTCTCTATTACTATATTCCAATCTTGAGACTCATCCCATCAGGCTTCAGTGATGCCTATTATATCATATTTGTTTTGATGTACTAAGAGTTCAAGTTCACCCTGTTTGTTCCCCATGCTCTGTGCATGAGTATAGAGACGTCTAAGACCATAGGCCATTCCCCCTATCTGCCTTTTAAAGGATTTATTCCTCCCATTGTTGGGTTCTTGTCCTATTTGCCTTGTTCTCTGTATAACAGTTGGGCCATTACCTCCAGCACTTTTAGGGGATTTGTGCCAGTGCCCCCTGCTCCAAGATAAGCTTGATTTTATTGGGAGGGTGGGAGGGCAGTTTTCCTGGACTGGGAACTGAGAAGGGAGAGAAGGGATAATAAGAGAGTAGAAAGAAAGAGAGGAAATTAGGTATATTATCCTCCTAAAAGATTTAATGATCTGGCAAGAGGTCTTCTCCAACTGCAAGTGTGTGACTGATCCTGATTTTGTGCTTTTGTGTGATGTGTGAATTTTCCAAGAGGTAGCTGCAACCAGCCTATATCCCCTGAACATACCAGACCCTATGTGATCTTGGAAGCTAAGCAGGGACAGACCTAGTTACTACTTGGAAGGTAGCCTGTGGACCTTCAAGTCTCCTGACAACTTAGGACAGCCCCATTAATTTAATAAGGTTTTTATAGGCAAGGAGTCTTCAGAGATGCTTTTGCCAGTTCCTTCCTCTGAAATTTAACCTACAGCACCTGGTATTTGTTGGTGTTCGCCTGTCAAACTAGTAACCAGGGCTGACCTTGCCTAGCTTTCAAGATCAGATGGAACCTGGTGCCTTTAGGGTACAGGTTGAGTATCCATCATCTGAAATACTTGGGACCAGAACTGTTTTGGAGAGGCGGGATATAAATAAAACATTCTTCTTTTTCTTCTCTCTCTCTCTCTGGCTTTTCTTTGCAAACGAAGATTCAGGAAGGACTCATCCCGTGCTTTCTGCAAGCGCGCTGATGACTAAAAAGGCCAATCCGAGATAAACAAGTCTGGTTGCAGAAAGCACAGCAGAAGGTCTCCTTGGGTGATGTTTCTGGGTTGTGATTCTTTTTTATCATCATCATCATCATCATCATCATTGGAATATTTGTGAGATATCTTGGAGATGGGACTCAAGTCTAAACATGAAATTTATTTATGTTTCATATATACCTTATATGCATAGCCTGAGGATAATTTTATACACAATATTGTATATAATTTTGTGCATGAAACAAAGTTTGTGTACACTGAACCATCAGAAAGCAAAGGTGGCACAATCTCAGCCACCTATGTGGACAATTTTGGAGTATTTTGGCTTTCAGATTTCTGGATAAGGGATGCTCAGCCTATATAATAATACCATGTACTCAGGGTTGTATTCAGATGAAGGCAATGGCAAACCCCTCTGAATATATCTGGCAGAAATCCCTATGATAGAGTAGCCATAGGTCAGAATGGGTTTGAAGGCACATAGAAACAACAAAGCTGGGTTGCTGTTCCAGCAAAACTTCTTGTGACACCTTAAAGTGTCATTTGAGCTTTTGTAGATATCATAGGCTGCTTTTTCAGTTGTATGAAGTGAAGAGTAGGGCTTGGAGTATATATGGACATTGTAGTGGGGTAAAAATAGATCAAAATTGGATGCAGAGCTTTGAAGGTGTCCCAAAAGTCCCTCCCCCCTCTCTCTCTCTCTGTGTGTGTGTTTGTGTTTCTGTGAGATGATTCCTCTTGATTTTGGGCATCTTCTGCTGACCCCAATGGAATTGTGCATTGCTCTCTTTTATTTCCAGTTTAATTCATGGAGGGAAGGACGATTGATGAATGAAGGGAATTAATTTCAAGGCAAGTTGGTTAAATTTTAGAATGGGATCTGGGTGGAAGTTGGGAAACCAATTGGGAATGGGTAGAGACCTGATAAGAAGAAAATCAACCCATTTGAAGAGTTCTACAGATACCGTGGACTGCTAAAAAGACAAGTAAGTGGGTCCTAATCAAACCTCAACTTTCCCTAGAAGCCAAGATGACTAAATTGAGACTGTCATACTTTTAGACATGTTATGCGAAGATATTACTCACTAGAAAAAAAACAATAATACTTGGTAAGGTAGAAGGCAATAGGAAAAGAGAAGACCACATTACAGATGGATAAACTCAATAAAGGAAGCCATGGCCCTGAGTCTGCAAGACCTAAGTAGGGTTGTTAAGGACAGAGTGACTTGGAGGTCCATTATTCATAGGGTTGTCATTAGTTGAAGAGGACTTGAAGGGAGTTAATGACAACAAGGAATTCCTCTGGCTTAGCCTTGGTTTTCTTTTGGAACTATGCTGTGCCAGATTTTTAAATTTTCATATTGGTGCAGATTTTTAGGAGTGTGTGTGTGTGTGTGTATGTGAGATTGAGAGTAGGTCTTATCTACTATTTTATTTTTATTTTTTATTTTTTTGCATTTTCCACACCTGTTTACAGAGCATTGCAAATTGCATCATAAAAGAGGAACTAGCACTGCTTTAGGATAGAAAAAGGGAAGGAAATGTTTTTTTACTTTGAAAACAGCATTGCTTTAGGATGACTTTGGATAGGGTACAGATTATTTGAAGAATGTATTTTATTTGGTGTGATTTGGCAGGGGAATGAATTAGCTAGTTTTACCCTTCTGTGAAATTTCAGTAAATATGAGTAATTATTTCCATATTTGTATATAGAGCTATACATTTGCTATATTGTCCCATTTCTATTTTCTTTTTTAAAAAATTGATAAGTTTTACAATTGCTTTTAATTCTGTAGACCTTTTAATTGTGAATTTTAAATTGTGTATTGATTGTTTTAAAATGTCTTGGTCTTTTTGTAAAACTTGAGATATGTTTTTAACTGATAAGTGTTTGTAACCAACATTATGTTTATATGTTAAATTGTTGTTCCCCGTTTTACTCCATAGGGAGAGGCAGGTAAGAAACAATTGCAATTTAACTGTTGTGTGTTTTTACTGATGGGAGCTTTTATCTGTATCCACTTTTATTTTTTTAAGCTATCTTGAGTCTGAGGTCTAAGTAAAAGGCAGGATTTAACACATTTAAATTTTATGCGGATTTGTTCTAGGACCTGGGCCACAAATCTTTTAAGTGCTTAACAACTCCCAACTTTTGTTATTATTATGTGTGGACAAGTCAGCTTTGACTTATGGCAGCCCTATGAATGTCAGACCTCCAAGCGCTCTGCTTAGGTCTTGCAAACTCAGGGCTGGAGATTCTTGATTGACTTGGTCTACCTGCAGTGTGGTTTCCCCTCTTTTCCGACTGCCTTCCCCTTTACTAAGCATGTTGATTTTTTCCAGTGAGTCGTGTTATCCCATGATGTGTCCAAAGTACATCAGTTTAGTCATGTTGGCTTCTTGTGGAGAGTTCAGGCCTGATTTGCTCTCAGACCCATTGATTTGGTTTTTTTGGCAGTTAATAGGATTGGTAGATCCAATCAACCCCAGCACTACATTTGCACCACATTGCAAATGAATTGATTTTGCTCCTGTCAGCTTTCTCCACTGTCCAGCTTTCACAACCATACAAGTTGACCCCCATATCCACAGATTCAGTGCCCATGGTTTCACTTACCATGGAAAAAAATGTTCTCTCTAGGCATTTCTAGGTCTTCCAATATGATTCTGTGGTCAACGTCCGGCGTTCATCTCATTGAATTTTATCTGTGCTGGTCTATGACCGTAATAAAGATTCCATTCTATTCATCTCATTGAAAATAACAGGGTTCCCTATTATCCACGGTTTCAAGTATCCATGTGTGTGTTGCAACATGTCCCCCATTGATATGGGGATTGACCTGTAACATATAAATCAGGAACACTATGGTCTGAGTGATTCTAACTTTGGTATTTAATGATATGTCTTTATACTTGAGGATCTTACCTAGTTCCTTCATAGCTGCCCTTCCACATCTTAGTCTTTTTCTGATTTCTTAACTACTGTCTTCATTTTGATAGATGACTGGGACAATGTGGGAGATCATTCTGGGAAATCTGTCCCAATATTCATGTTTCTCCCCTCCTTTCCTCCTCCCCCAATGATCATATATGTAACACCTGCGTTTCCACTGGTCTTTTAGTGTTTTTGTTCTTTTATTTTGTGTGCAGATTGGTAGCTCTTAATCCTTTAAAAAAAATGACGCTTAGTTTCTAGGGTAGCCAGATCAAATATAAAGTAGAGCAAAACTTATTTCATAGAATCATAGAATTATAGAGTTGGAAGAGACCACAAGGGTCATCCAGTCCAACCCCCTGCCACGCAGGAATACACAATCAAAGCATTCCCGACAGATGGCCATCCAGCCTCTGTTTAAAGACCTCCAAGGAAGGAGACCCCACCACACTCGGAGGGATTGTGTTCCACTGCCGAACAGCTCTAACTGTCAAAAAGTTCCTCCTAATGTTAAGGTGGAATCTCTGTTCCTGGAGCTTGCATCCATTGCTCCGTGTTCTAGTCTCTGGTGCAGCAGAAAACAAGCTTGCTCCATCCCCAATGTGACACCCCTTCAAATACTTAAACAGGGCTATCATATCGCCCCTCAACCGTCTCCTCTCCAGGCTAAACATACCCAGCTCCCCAAGCCCTTTCCCATAAGGCAAGGCCTCCAGACCCCCCACCACTTTAGTCGCCCTCCTCCGGACACGCTCCAATTTGTCAATATCCTTTTTGAATTGCGGTGCCCAGAACTGGACACAGCACTCCAGGTGAGGCCTGACCAAGGCAGACACTTCCCCCGATCCAGACACCACACCCCTACCGATGCAGCCCAAAACCGCATCGGCCCCTTTAGCTGCCGCATTACACTGTTGACTCATGTTCAACTTTCTTCATCTCAATCTGTTAATCACTTTATTTATACCCCACCTTTTCGCCAAGACTCCAGCACATCTTCCCATCTTGAATCATTCCAAAACCATATAAGTTTCTTTTTCAAGGTGTTGTTAATGAAAACAAATACCGTGCAAGTAACCTTGCCAGTCTTTGATCTTTGTAAAGTGTTTAATGGGGGGGAATGAGTCTTTTTGCCTAGTTAGCTGGGGATCAACATGGCAAGACTCCTTAGCATGCCAATAAAAATGTTCTCTCACATGGATGTGATTTTTGTGGTTTTTATAACATTTGCAATTTAAAATATTTGCATATTTCTTTGCATATAGCAAGATGTCTTGTTCCTGTCATTTGCCAAAGCAATGTGTGAGGTTGTTCCTTACATCCATATGCCTGGGGCAAGGACGGAGGTGGATTTGCAACATACCACCTGAAATATTCAGTGGCATAAGAACAGATTTATGCTTGTTCAACTGCTTCCCCCCTTCCTTTCCCCCTCCGCTTACACCAGAATTGAAAAATAAAAGTCAGAGATAGTTGATATCTTTGGGTAATGAAGTCAGATCCAATACGTTTGAGCAAGTTGAGTGAATAGCTGTAATATTCTGCTTGCTGATGCAACGGACACCTGATAGAACAGGGCAACAGGGTTATTTCCCTGTTGAAGATTCTGGTGCAGAAAGGGAACGCACAGCAGTCCTGTTGCCTTAAATAAGCTCATACTTCCAAATCATAGAATCATAGAGTTGGAAGAGACCACAAGGGCCATCTAGTCCAACCCCCTGCCATGCAGGACTGGCCCACCCTCTAATTAGAGGCAAAAAGAAGGTTTGGCACTAACGTGGTTTGTACAGTGGTGAGTGCAGTCATACGTTCGCTTTGAGAACTTCAATTTTCTCTGTCTGTGAAATGGGAATAACCTGTCCCCAAATGCTGCTTGGTCTACACCTATTGCTAGAGAAAAGGAGTCATTTGAATGAGCCAGGAGGTTTTTTTGCTACATGCCTTGAGCGACACATGCTTCTGTAGCATAAGGAAGTTGTGTGTGTGTGTGTGTTTCTTCAAGTTGCCTGTTGACTTATGGTGACCTCATGCATTTCATCGGGTTTTCTTAGGCAAGGAATCCTCTGAGGTGGTTTTGCCAGTTCCTTCCTCTGAAATAGAGCCTACAGCCCCTGGTGTTCGTTGGCAGTCTCCTGTCCAAGGAAGTTACTTCATTAAAAAAACCCCACACCTGCTTGCTTTTTGGCTCTAGAAATGAAACGGACAGTTCTTTATTGAAGCAGAAAATGCATGGCAGAACTACGATATCATCTTATCCTCTAGCTGCCCCAAATTAACAGGGACAGTCCTGACCTCGTCTTGATTCAGTTGCTGCAAACTGATTTCAGAGTGCAAAAATAGGTTGCATTCAGGTAACTCAGTGGGGCGGAGCAGGGAGCGGAGAGAGGTGGGCAGCATCTTGCTGTTCCCAGTAGACTCAAGGAAAAGCAAACTGCTGCAGCCTCTCCTAGCTTGTCTGGCCTTTCTTTCTTTTGCCCTCTTGACTAACTGATGTTTCTTCGCCACGTATGTCCTGGTTTTCACCTGTAAAATGTTGGTCAGTATACATCAGGTGTACATATCTGTACTACATCCATGTAAGTTTGATGCTAGTTTATAGTTCCATCCTGTGGATTTAAGGTGGTGTTGGGAATTCAGAGAGCTCTAGGTCAGTGGTTCTTAACCCGTGGTCCATGGACCCCCAGGGGGTCTGCAGTGTCCTTATAGGAGGTCCACGAAGGCTTAAAGGCTGCTTGGCCCACCTCCTCCCTGCAGTGGAGTGGCCACATGACAGGAGCCAAGGCAAAGGCTGGCTGGCTTGGCCTGCACATTGCCATTCAATTTGCTCCAGCCACAAACTTGCAGGAAGAACCAGGAGAAAAGTCTTTCCTCCCTTTCCAGTGCCTCCGAGGGAAGTTTAATTAATGGGTAATTGCATTGTTGTTGTTGTTACAGTAGGAGCCTCGTATCCACAGATTCGTTATCCAGTGATTCAATTATCCACGGGACACAAAACAGCACACCTACCATAGAGTCTTCCTAGAAAATGTGTCCTCTCTAGCCATTTTCTAGGTCGTCCAAGGCAACTCCATGGTATTTTAAACTGGAAGTCCCATTATTTTCAATGGTGTTCTCTTATCCACAGTTTTCGGTATCCACGCCCCCCTCCCGAACCAATTCCCAGCTGATAACGGGGTCCTACTGTAGTAGCAATTCTCAGCAGCTGCAAACTGTCTTAATGGTTAAGGGCCCCCATAAACTTTGCATGCCCCCTAGCCAAGATGGCGGCCATGAGTGATTTACTCATGTTTTAAAATCTGTTGCTGCTGACCTTTAAAAAAAAACAAAAACATTTCCCATGGCGTGCACAAGCGATATTTCACATTTATGAAAGAAAAAAAGAGAAAAGAGAAAGATCGCCATTTTATCGCATTACCGATCCCTTGCTAAGCCGAAAATCCAACATGACGGCAGGGGATGCTTTCCCTGTTTGCAATCCCTACCCCTGTACTTGTCCAGCCAGTTAGCTTGTGCTGCCTCGGCCCAGCGATGCAAATGCGACTGTCTAATGAGCGGACATGTGCATCCCCTACAGAGCTTTTTAAAAACTCAGAGAAGAGCTGTGAAGGCTCTCCAGTCGCAGTTTATGGAATGTTTAGCTGCCCCTCTTCTGAATAAGACTATTGATGAAAATAGTCAATTTCTCAGTGATTTCTTTCAGGATTATTTTTGACCAACCCCTGAATGTCCTTAGGGGTGCGCGCCAGCGTGGAAAAGCTTCATTGCACAAGGTGTACTGAATACCTTCTTGTGCAACCACCTTAAAAGCAAATAGTCCGATGTCACGAGAGGCAACGCCTATGTGCGTCACCAACAGGATTCCAGCTTTCATTTCCTGTAGGATATGCTGGGGTGCCTTATTTGTCTCCTCCTGTTGAGCCCCAAATGTGATCTGTAGCAACCTGTTAACTGCCCTTGAGCTTTTCCCACAAGTCTAACTTCCTGCCTGATGTCTAATAAGCATTTCTGAGCAACTCTTAGGGTTGTCCAAAGTGCTGTAGAACAAAGACAAAGCAAAGCTTCTCTTAAAATGATGATTGCTCTCCAGATTGTCCTCAGTGACGTGTGTACCATACTGTGGCTGGGAGCTTTAACCATTAATAACTTGGGTGCATAAGCACCATTTTAAAGTCTATAAATATATACAGCAGTAGAGCATGATTTTAATTTTTTCACAGCTTTACTGTGGAGTGTGTGTTGGCAACTCTTCCATATATGTCTGAGTATGTACTCTCCATGGTCCTGCCTTTCCACAGTAGTGGGATCACATGCTCCTGTGAGGCAAGAGGCAATGGTGATGGCACCAGTGCTGCCAGTAGGGTCTCCCATGTCAAACAGGCTTTTGCTGAGGAGCCAGACTACATGTGCCAAATAGCTACCAGCCTGAAGCAGTAGTGTGTGTGTGTGAGTGAGAGAGACACTGGTGGAGGATCTCTCAGACACAACAGCAGTGGCACCACAGCTAACTCTTGTTAGTACAGTCAGACCCCTGTAAACCGCACATAACAGCAAACGCCATTGAAAATAATGGGACTTCTGGTTACGTATACCATAGAGTTGCCTTGGAGGACCTAGAAAATGTCTAGAGAGGATACTTCTCTAGGTATTTTCTTGGAAGACTCTATGGTATGTGTTCCTCTTTTTGTGTCCTGTGGATAACTGAAGCCACGGGTATTGGTTCCGTGGGTATGGAGGTCCGACTGTACTGCACAGAAGGAGGCACTGGTAAACCCTTTTGTGTGCCTTTTACTATGTAAACCTTATGATGAGATAATCCAAAATGAAGTCCTCCCTCCAAATCTGCAAGACCTGAGCAAGGCTGTCGATGATAGGGTGACATGGAAGCCTGTCATTTATAGGGTCTCCGTAAGTCAAAGGTGGCTTGACAGCAGTTAACAACAGTGAGTGTTTAAGTCTAACCATCCCCGATTGGGTGCCTTCTAGATTGGACAAGCCCAGTCATCCTCAACCACCTTAGTAGTTGGCTATGTTGGCTGAGTATGATGGGGTTTGTAGTCGCAACAGGGCACCAGATTGGTGAAAGCATTTAACTTAGAATCATGGAGTTGGAAGGGGCCTCCTAGGCCATCGAGTCCAACTCCCTGCAGGATCTCCAGCTAGAGCATCTTCATCAGGTAGCTGTCTAGTCTCTTTTTGAAGACGTCCAGAGAAAGAGACTTTATCTTGGACTTTATCTTTATCTCTCCAGGTAATTGGTTTCATTGCAGAATTGCTCTTGCTGTCAAGAAGTAAGTTTTAACTTCTACAGTAGTCAAGGAGTCAGCATCCTTTTAAATGCTGTGGGCTGGGGAGGGGCGATAAATGTTCTGGTAAGATCTCCCCTTCTTGCTTTTTAAAAATAAAATCATAATCATAATCATAATAATGTATATATAGCACCATCTATGTACATGATACTTTACAGTAAAAGGCTATGAACAACTGCACTCCTCAGACCCTGAAATATTCTCAAGGCAGCAAACATTAGCTCTAAAATTACAGTATGAAACTTGTATTTAAAAAGCAATTTAGGGGAGTCTGTAGTACTTGTCTTTATTTCTGAGTTTTCTCTACCAGAAAATTTTTAAATTTACATTTTTTTCTTAAAAAAATAAGAGAAGTTACTGCTTTTTAGAAACTAAAGTAAAGAAAATAAAAATACATAAATGTAACATACCCACGGCATTATCCCCATTCTTTTCCAAGAAAGGGGGTACTGGAAATGCTTTCCAGAGGGGCAGTTGTGTTAGTCTGTTGCAGAAGGTGGGAACCCCCCCGCCCCCACAAAACCACTGACACATTAAAGATTAGGAAAATAAGGCATAACATAAACTTTTGTGGACTGTGGTCTACTTCATCAGGTGATTGGCTTGTTTACCTGAGTTACAGTTGTGTGTGTTGTAATTCAGCGCTTTCACATTGCAGTTTTCTAATGACATTTCTTGTTCAAGATTGGCTCTTTTGACTGCAATTTTGGTCAGTTGCTATGTGCCTGGATAGTCTGAAATCCCACCCTTGTTGGTTGCCAAATGGGCAGTTTTTGTGCCTACGTATTCTGGGAATCTCTTGCACAGCTCACACAGCAAAAGCAGCATCTAAGATTTTCCTGGAAGGGAGTGGTGTGATGCTGCTACTGTTGCTTCTTGAATATTGAAAACTATCTGATAGATTCCTGGCATGTGTGGGTTTTTAGTTTGGCGCATATGCTCCTGGCGTTCAAATATGGGTTAGAGGCAGCGGCACTTCCAAACTGCAAGAGTAAAAGTGCAGCTGAGCGTCGGACAGATTTGGCTTCTCTTTGTCTTGGAATCTAGAGGCTTTGAAAGAACACTTGTCCATAGGAGGAAAAAGCACTCAGCATTTTCCCACATTTTCAACCGGTTTCCAAAATATATTTATTCATCAGAGCTTCTATCCAGTCCTTTCCCATGTTGGTGTGGATCCTCCAGAAGGAAATGATGAGAGGGGGGCATTATGTTCATCTTGGCTCCAGTTGCATCATAAATTATTTGAATGATGCAGGGGGCTGGAAAATATCACAGATGCTTTATTGGGTAGGTGCCTCAAAATACGGTATATATCCAACATCACCAGCACTGTTAGAGGCTTAACACTTTACAGCGTATAAACACATCCTAATTAATAACAAAGGGTTATCCCCCCCCACACACACACTCCAGCCTTCATTTAAAAATCCAGCTAAACTCCTGCTGGCCAAAATCCAACTTAAATTAGACTATGAAAGTCTGCGGGTACATGTGTATTTTAATAATGTAGCTGCAGTTGAAAAGTGAGAGCCAGCATGATGTAGTGGTTTGACTGTTGGACGCTGACTCTGGAGATCAGGGGTTGGATCCCTGTTAAGCCTGTGGAACCTACTGGATGACCTTGGACAAGTCACATTCTCTCAGCCTCAGAGGAAGGCAATGGCAACGGCAACTCCCCTCTGAACAAATCTTGCCAAGAAAACCCCATTCTCTGAGGGAGGGGTGATACGGGTCCTTCACATCTGGGTTTCGTCAGTCACCGCCCAGGTGTAGCAGGAAGTTACAACAAGCCTCTTGATATTCAAATTTCTTTGTCTTCATCTCCTCCATCCTGGAGCCATGAGGCCAGTTCTAACTTCCTGCTTCGCCCAGTAGGTAGCTGAGAAATCTCCTCCATCTTTCCTACCTTTATCTTATTTTCTTTTCAATTCCTTTCCTTTCCTTTCTCCCTTTTATTCACTAGCTCTGCACTAGAGCCTTTTCTCTTGTTTAAATTTCCCGCCTTAAAAAAAAAAAAACCTCTAATCTCGCGGCTCTTCAGCCCCCCCCCCCTCTGCCTTCCCTCTCTCTTCTGCTCCGGCTACCTTATAGCCAGTGACCATGCAAGCCCAGGAGGGCCTGCAAACGGCGGGAAACTGCTCCGGAGAGGCCGGGGATGCGGCCACCGACCGCGGCCTCTCCGACCTCGCGGCCAGCGCTGGGTCAGGAACCGCGGTCGCCAATGCTGCCGCTGCCGGTTCCCTGACGGGCGTCCCGCAAAGGGACGCAGCCCGGAGGGCCCACCAGGCCATTGTGGCTGGGAAGGCCATGGATGGCCACATGGCACTGAAGCCGCGGAAGAAGCCGGTGCAGCATAAGAAGAAGCCGGCTCCAGACGATTCCTCCGGGGCTGCGATCCTCCCTCCGCCCCTGTGGAACGCGTGGCATGCTCCGGGCCCTTGCTGCCAGTCATGGACGGGGGCAGGAGCCTCCGCTCAGGTAAAGGGGACCCTTGGGGGGATCGAGGAGGAAATGCCCCTTCCCCCACGCATTGTGCCCTCCCTGCTCCTGGGGACGGCGCGCATCCTACCACCCTGGCGCCCAGAGGGTACTCCAGAGGGAGATGGGGGGAGCGGGGACCCACTCACCCCCATGGAGGTCTCCCCAGCCACAGGTCCGAAGGTCCTGGCCACCATTTCTGCGGGGGGGGGGGGCAGGGGGATCCACCGCGCGACCCGCATTCCCAGGATGCGGCGGGTCCCTCAGCGGAGGGCAAGCAAGATACAGCCCTACCATGCCAGTCATCGGAGAGCCTAGGTACCGAAGGGCAGACCAGGCAGGCGCCAACTTCCCAGGCCCCCCCCTCTCAGGCCCCAATCCCACAGGCCACGACTCTCCAGGCCCCGACCTACCAGCCGCTGCTCACCCCGGCCCCACTGGGCCAGGTTCCATTCCAGCAGGCCCATCAACCTGTGGTACTCCAGGCCCTGCCTCAACAGGCCCTGACCAACCAGGCCCAACAGCCAGTGGTGTTCCAGGCCCTTCCACAGCAGGTGCTGGTCAACCAGGCTCCAAGCACAAGCAGCCTGGCCTACCTCCCACCTGTTCCCCAGTCTCAATTGACCCAGGCCACAGGGTTTCAGGCACCAGCCTACCAGGCCCCAGCCATTCAGGCCTCGGCCTACCAGGCCCCCTTGTGTCACAACAATGCGACCCACCATGGGGTTCCTATGTTTTTCGACCCATCGAGTGGGGAGGAATCTGATTTAGAGTGGGTCGCCGCTCAGGCATCCAAAGTTAGAGAGACTAGGCCTTCTCAGCAAGGCCGTCGCGGGAAATGCAAGGGCACCATCAAGGCAGCTCTTCAGCTCCTCTCGAAGGCATTGCTTTCAGATGACGACTCGTCAGAGGAGCCTAGCACAAGCGCCTCCGCCTCGGGAGCCCCTCCCAAGGGCCAGGTGAACAACATGCAGCCGCGCCATTCCACACGACATGGCAAGACAAGATCTAAGTCCACGTCCCATGGCACCAAGATTGACGACCAGGGCACGGGTACCCTAGCCAAGAAAAGGAAGGACCCTCCTTCCAGACACTCCTCCGCCGAGTCATTACCGCCCTCGGATGAGGAGCGCACCCTCTTAGACGTGGTCAGGGGCTCACGGGCACACGACGACGCGCAACCCTCTGACAAGGAGGAGGGCGAAATCACTGACTCAGAGTTGGCGGACCAGGATTCTTCGGATCGTCTCTTCCAAGGAGAGTGGTACCTTCCCCTCCTTACTAAGGTGATGGCAACCTTAGAAATCTCACCCGCGGACACGGATCAAGCTCCCTCGACATTGTCATCTAACGAGAAGGTGGCTGCAGTGATGCGCACCTCACGCCCAAAGAAACCGGAACTTCCTTTCCCAGAGGTCTTCTGGTCCCTGGTAACAGACGAGTGGGAAAAGCCTTCTATGGGTAGACGAGGCACCACTGTAGCACAGAAGTACTACAATACTAGCCAACGCTTTCTGGATCTCCTCAAGCCCCCAGTTGTCGACAATCCGGTTGCCTCCCTTGTCACTAATTGTCTGGCTCCCAAGGAGGGAGAAGGCTCTCTTCGGGACCCGGACGAGAAAAGAACCGACGCAGCCATCAAGAAGGCTCATGACTCCGCGGCATGCGGGGTTAGATCTACCCTAGCCATCTCTCTCTTCTCCAGAGCGGCGATAGTGTGGCTGCAGGAGCTCATGGAGATCCAGGAACTGGATCCAAACGTCCTACACAAGTCCTTGCTTCGGTTCCTACGCACCTTCTTCTTCATAGCCGACGCTGCTCAGGACGCCATGATTTTTTCCGCCCGCGCGATTGGAGCCCTCACGCTGGCTAGGAGATCAGTCTGGCTGAAACACTGGCAAGTGGATAGCCCGACCAGAGCAGCCCTCGCCTCAGCGGTGTTCAAAGGCCTTAAACTGTTCGGGGAGGAGGCCCTGAAGGGCATCCTTGTTGAGACAAAGGACAAGAAGTTGGCAATGCCCTCTACTCTTAAGAAGTCAGATAAGAAGAGTGGCAGACGTCCCTTTCAACCTTCTCGTCCCTTTCGCTCCTTTAGGGGATTCGGGAAACAACGAAACTACAACTCCTTTCGTCCCCCCTGGGTCAAGCCAAACTTCGTCATCAGACAGAACACTGGATCTCAGCCCGGTGGCATCAGAAGAGGAGGCTCCAACTCTCAATCCTGACTCGGGGTCGCCCCCAGTGGGCGGCCGACTCAGTCTGTTCCTCGAGCCTTGGTTGAACTCGACAACGGACCGGTGGGTCATCTCAACGATCACCCACGGGTACAAAATCGAGTTCGAGTCAAGGCCGAGGGGCAGATTTCTCCCAGCCCCAATACCCAAAGATCCAAGGAAAGCAAGAGACGTGGCGACAGCCATAACTCACTTAGGGGACTTGGCCGCCATAGAAGAAGTACCAGCCTCTCAACGCTTCTTAGGGGTGTACTCCTTCTTCTTTACAGTGCCAAAAAAGGATGGAAGCCAGAGGTCCATCCTAGATCTCAAATACACAAACAGTCATGTCATGTACAGAAGATTCCGGATGGAGACGCTTACCTCTATAAGGGAGGCACTGCAACCAAGGGATTTTCTAGCCTCCCTCGATCTCTCGGATGCGTACATGCACATCATGATTCACGAGGACAGCAGACAGTTCCTCCGCTTCGCCTTCGGGGACCAGCACTTCCAATTCAGGGCCCTTCCCTTCGGCCTGGCCTCGGCACCAAGGGTCTTCACCAAGGTGTTGGTCATCCTAATTGCCAATCTGAGGGCACAGGGAATCCACCTATACCTGTATCTAGACGACATCCTTCTCAGAGCTTCCTCCCTGGACAAGGCGAAGAGGGACCTACAGACCACAATACACTATCTGCAGGCCCATGGCTTCCTGGTGAACTTCAAAAAGAGCAGCCTGTCTCCGGCCCTCACCATTGTTCACCTGCATGTGGAGATAGACACTATAAACTCCAAGATCACTCTGTCCAGGGAGCGTCAGGAGGTCCTCCGACGGGAGGTCCACCTGGTTCGCTCCCTAAGGAGGGTTCCACTGTCTTTACTGGCCAGACTCCTCGGCCTTATGATCTCGGCCTTCGGGGTTGTACCCTGGGCATGGTTCCACTCCAGACCTCTGCAGAGCTTCCTGCTGCCTTACCAAGAGGACATCGCATCAAGGAGGTCCCCACTCCTCACTCTACCTCGGAGCGTGAAGGACTCGCTGACCTGGTGGTCCCAGGCAAAATCAACAGGCAAGGGCTCCCCCTTTACAGTGCCCCAGGCGATCCTAGTTACCTCGGATGCGAGAATACGGGGTTGGGGAGCGCACTGTCAGGGAAAGGTGACGCAGGGGATCTGGAGCCCCCAGGAAAAGACACACAGCATCAACTGGCTGGAACTGCGGGCTGCCCGGTTGGCCCTGCAACACTTCATCCCGATCCTGAAGGGACAACACGTCATGGTGATGATGGACAACACCACTGCCCGATCCTACATAGCGAAACAGGGGGGATCGAGATCCAGGTCCCTACAGCAGGAGGCAGATCTCATCTTCCTCTGGGCCGAACGGACGGTACTGTCGCTCTCGGTCCAGTACCTACAGGGGGACCACAACCAGCAAGCGGACTACCTGAGCAGATACTCAGTCCTACCAGGGGAATGGGAACTAAACGACGAAGTATTCCATCAAGTCCAGGCCATGTTCGGCCAGATGGAGGTGAACATGTTCGCGACAAGGTCAAACGCCAAACTAGACAGGTTCTTCACCAGGTTTTATCACCACCACGCCGAGGGCACGGACGCACTGCAGTCCCCTTGGCCGACCGGCCTGCTGTACCTGTTTCCCCCGCTCCCTCTCATAGGGAAGGTCTGCCGGAAGATTCGACAGGAGAAGGCACAAGCGGTCCTGATAGCGCCTCACTGGCCAAGGCGCCCCTGGTTCTCCGAGTTGATGGACATGAGGGTTCAGAGACAGTGGCGTCTGCCTCAGAGACCAGACCTGATTCATCAGGGACCCATCCTTCACCCAGACCCAAGCTGGTTGCAGTTGACAGCATGGAGATTGAGCGGAGAGCCCTAAGGGAACACGGATACGAAGAGTCAGTTATCAGTACCCTTCTCTCCTCTCGCCGCGTTTCCACTAGGCGGATCTATGAGGCGTCATGGAAGGCCTTCAGGAGATGGTGCGCCTCGCGGCAGCTGACCACAGAAGAAGCTTCAATAAAGCACATCCTAGCCTTCCTACAGAAAGGCCTCGAAGCAGGCCTGCGTCCAAACACCTTGAAGAGACAGGTGGCTGCACTCTCGGCGTTTCTTACAACGCAGAACGGGGTCCGTCTCTCGTCGCACCCCCATATTAGGTGATTCCTGAGGGGTGCCTCAATAGTCTCACCCCCGGTGAGGCACAGGTTCCCTTCTTGGAATCTCCCTCTCGTCCTCAGGCAATTGATGAAGCATCCATTCGAACCGCTACGTAGTATCTCGCTGAGAATTCTCACCTTCAAGGTCGCCTTTCTAGTGGCCATCACCTCAGCGCGAAGAGTGTCAGGATTGGCATCTCTATCGGTGAGGGACCACCTGTGCTCCTTTAGCAAGGATGTGGTGACCCTACATCCGGATCCGTCATTCAAACCAAAGGTTGTCTCCGAGTTCCACGTTTCGCAACCCCTGGTTTTGCCCTCCTTCTGTCCAAACCCTTCGCATCCGAAGGAGAAACTCTGGCACAACCTGGACGTTAGGAGGGCCCTGAAGATCTACATCAGGCGCACTGCCCCCATCAGGCGCTCCGACGCCCTGTTTGTTTCATTCTCTCAGGCATCCTTAGGATCAAGGGTCTCTCAGAAGACCATTGCTACATGGATCAAGGCCTGCATATTTGAGGCCTACGACTCAGCCAGGCTCCCCAGACCTTCGGGGGTCACGGCACACTCGACTAGGTCGGCCGCGACATCCGCGGTCTTCTCGACTAACGCTTCCCTAGCAGAGATCTGCAGGGCAGCAACCTGGAGCACACCGTCCACCTTCATCAGGCACTACAAGGTGGACAAGTTCCGCTCTGCCGAGGCTAACTTCGGTCGGAGGGTGCTCCAGGAGGTTCTAAAAGACTGATACCGCCGTTTTTCTGCAGTCACTCCCGCCCTAATGAGTAAGCTTGGGCACGTCCCAGATGTGAAGGACCCGTATCACCCCTCCCTCAGAGAATGCCACATTGGTCACTTACCGTGAAGGTGCATTCTTGAGGGAACGGGGTGATACGGGGCCTTCCCCGCCCAGTGACTGCATATGCTAATTTTTCATGGCAGTACCCTTACTATACAGTTCTGTACTAATACTATGTTACCTGACCGATTTCTTTAGTCCTTACAGGGCTTTGCTAGTCAGTGAACTGGCCTCATGGCTCCAGGATGGAGGAGATGAAGACAAAGAAATTTGAATATCAAGAGGCTTGTTGTAACTTCCTGCTACACCTGGGCGGTGACTGACGAAACCCAGATGTGAAGGCCCCGTATCACCCCGTTCCCTCAAGAATGCACCTTCACGGTAAGTGACCAATGTGGCATCTTAGGGTTGCCATGAGTCAGAAATGACTTGAAGACACACAACAAGAACAACAACAGTTGAACATCTTTGGAAGAGGATACGATTGGTCAAATTAAGATGTATACCTTTGGCAGGGGATGTCTCTTTCATTGTTTTATTTTTGTGCAATTGAGCTAAGCAGGGTCAGCCCTGGTTACTACTTGCATGGGAGACTGCCAATGAATACCAGGTGCTGTAGGCTGTATTTTAGAGGAGAAATCCTATGGAATTCATGGAATCGCAATAAGTCAACAGGTGACTTGAAGGTACTACACATACATAATAACATAAATCACATGAGAATTATTACGGTTCGAAAAATATTTCAATGTGAAGCATCTACCATCCTTGTGTATTTATGTGCCCTCTGCCAAGGGTACAGTGAATCTGCCCTGGATTTCATTCCAGTTTATACAAGAGCTCTACAAGGTCCTATACCTATTTTGGGATTTGGGTTTAACACCCTGGATAGCTCTTTAAGGTTAAAGACTAAAACCTGGATTAAAATACAGTCTGGAAGTCAAATCCTATAAGGAATAGTTGAGGGAGATACGCTTGTTTTTTCTGGACAAGAGAAGATTGAGAGGCAATAGAAGATAGCCATCTTCAAATATGTATAGGGCTGTCAGATGGATGATGGAGCAAGGTTGTCTTCTGTTGCTCTAGAGAAGAGAAACCAAGCCGATGGGTTCAAATTACAAGAAAAGAGATTCCAGCTAAACACTAGGCAGAACTTTCTGGCAGTTAAAGCTGTTTGATAGTAGAATGGACTTCCCTCAAAGGTGGGTGGCCACCTAGAATCATAGAACTGGAAGAGACCATGAGGGCCATCTAGTCCAACCCCATTCTGCCAGGCAGGAATACCCAATCAAAGCATTCCTGACAGATGGCCATCCAGCCTCTGTTTAAAAACCTACAAAGAAGGAGACTCCACCACACTCCCAAGCAGCGCACTCCACTTATAAGTGTGCAGTCTCTCTGCAAGCCTCTCACCATGTTTGCAGTCTCTCTGGGAGCCTCCTATCACACTTCAAGTCTCTGCAAGCAGCTTGCAGAAAGACTGCAAACATGTCACAAGGCTTATGAGTCCCTATTAAAAATAGTGTAGGCAGCAGCGGAGGTGACGGTATGCCCCGCTAGCTGCCCGCTTTTGCCTTGAGAAGGAACATCACCACCCCAAAGGCAGAAGTAGAGGGCTGGTTGGTGTGCTCCCCACCACGGATTCAAATGTATTGTGTACATTTGAATCCATGGTGGTTTGAATCTACGGCTCATGAACCTGTGGATATGGCAGGCCGACTGTCTTGTTGTTGTTTTCTTTTAATGATAATACTGTAGTTTAATTACATTTTACTGAAATATGGGTCACCTGTTGCCACCACGTACGACTCCTTGAATGCTTTCATCAGTGCAGTATACGCACAATCCTAAATATACACTGGACTGACCATGTGACGAATGTTGCTGTCCTTGAGCAAGCAGGGATCACCAGCATTGAGGCCATGATATTGAGAACACAACTGTGCTGGGCAGGGCACATTTCTAGGATGGAGGACCATCGCCTCCCAAAAATAGTACTCTACGGTGAACTCGCCATGGGTCAGCGTAAGAGGGGCGCTCCAAAAAAACGATACAAGGACTCCCTGAAACAACATCTCAGGCTTGGCCAAATTGATCACCAACAATGGTCCGCCCTGGCCTCACATCGGGAGGCATGGAGAAGCACTATCCGCAATGCTGCAGCCTCATTTGAGAACTCATGCTGAACAAGTCTTGAAAAGAAACGACAACACAGAAAGAATCACAACCCGGAAACATCACCCAAGGAGACCTTCTGCTGTGCTTTCTGCAACCGGACTTGTTTATCTCAGATTGGCCTTTTCAGTCATCAACACGCTTGCAGAAAGCGCGGGATGAGTCCTTCCTGAATCTTCGTTTGTGAAGAAAAGCAAGAGAGAGAGAATTTTTAACTATACTTGTGTTAACTGCTGTGAGCTACTTTGATTTTTGAACTGGGAAGAAGGCTGAATAGAATCATAGAATCATAGAATTGCAGAGTTGGAAGAGACCACGAGGGCCATCCAGTCCAACCCCCCTGCCACGCAGGAAATCTTGATCAAAGCATCCCCGACAGATGGCAATCAAGCCTCTGTTTAAAGACCTCCAAGGAAGGAGACCCCACCACGCTCCGAGGCGGTGTGTTCCACTGCCGAACAGCTCTTACTGTCAAAAAGTTCCTCCTAATGTTGAGGTGGAATCTCTGTTCCTGGAGCTTGCATCCATTGCTCCGTGTTCCAGTCTCTGGAGCAGCAGAAAACAAGCTTGCTCCATCATCAACGTGACACCCCTTCAAATACTTAAACAGGGCTATCATATTATTATTATTATTACAGTGGGCCCTCTGTATCCAGGGGGTTCAATATCCACAGATTTCAGCATCCATGGATCATTGCTGCTAAAATGGCAGTGCCCCTACCTAAAATGGTTCTGGAATGAAACCCCCATGGATATGGAAGACCCTCTGTACTGTTGTTGTTAATTCTGAACTATTGGCTGACAAGTGCTGAATTGGGAAAAGGAAGGCTGTGGTGATCTTTTGAAGTGTGAATATTTGCACCTGGCTAAATGACTGCTCCTGGTTGTTTTGTTCTTTCCAGATTAGAAATCCTGAACATCCGCTCTTATATTAGTCATGGTAATGGGCAATAGCACACCCCACTTTCTGAGGTATAGCAATAGGTAATGATGCCAGGCAGGTTGGCTTATTACCACAGCTTCATTCCTCTTCAGAAGAAGGAACATCTGGGAGGGGGGGTGTTCATATGTGCAGTTTTATTAGAAATATCCCTCTTCTTGAGCAGTTGGTTACAAAAGGTGGCTTTTCCACTCTTTCTACTTACAGCCACATTCTCATTAGGACAGGAACGTGAAGTTGTTTTTCATTTTGATGGTTCTCACAGGACTGTTGGCACCACGCTGGGTTGCAAGCTGCGATGAGCTTCTCCATTTATATTTTTCAAAAAGTTACATCACACCTTACTACCTCTCTGTACAGCTTATAGTGTCTGGAATAAAACAGTAACAAAATGGTGGAAAATAAAGGGGTAAAGGAAGCTGTCCAGTGGTGGCTTCCATGTCAGTCTGACTTAGAGATGTCCAGGGTTGAACCTGGTATCTTTTGCATTCAGGTTATATCTACTGTACTGTTACAGTCTGTCTCGTGCTAAAACTGGGTGTAGCTCCAGGCCTCAGTTTCTGACTTATGGCGACCCTAAGGCTAAACCTATCATAGGGTTTTCTTGGCAAGGTTTGTTCAGAGGAGGTTTGCCATTGCCTTCCTCTGAGGCTGAGAGAATGTGACTTGCCCAAGTTTCCATGGCTGAGCAGGGATTCAAACCCTGGTCTCCAGAGTCGTAGTCCAATGCTCAAACAACTCCGCCACCGTTAGCAAGAGAGAAAAATTCACATTCTCCCAGGTCACTAATATCAGTTAACTCTTATTGGAAAGCTGTTAACATTTAGCCATGATGCTAAAAAGGACTTCCAAACCCATCTGCCTGGTGGCAGAGGCCCAGCTCACTACATAGCCCTTCCCATAGTAGGACATTAAATCACCATGAATGAAGGCAGCAGAAACAGAGGAAGATTAAAAGTTCTTGCTTAAATAGTAGAGTCAGGGTATGCAATTGTGGAGGGACCAAATGTTTTGTCTTGTTCTCCTAGGACTGTAAAATAAAGGTAAAACAAAACCTCTGGTTCTTTCCTTGAAAAAACAAACACACACACACAGCCAATTTTCTGCTCTCTCCCCCCCTGCCATTTTGGCTTGGAGCAATTTGGTGTATTGTTGTGGTGGTGGTCTTGGCGATTTGGAGGCAGAAATCTTGCCTTTCCAGATTTTTTAAAAAATGGTGTAGGTTGACCAGGAGCAGGCTCACAAAAAGGTTGGTGCTGGCCCAATGTGCCCCATGGGCAGTCATTTCCCCACCCTTGCAGTAAAACTTGTCCACCTAAAAGGCACCAATGAAAAGTTCAGATGGCCTCTGTAAAAAGGTGGTTCCATAATTTTGGGTACAGCCATGGAGAAAGATTGCACTTAAATATTAGAAAGAACTTCTTGACTTTAAGAGCTGTTTGGCAGTGGAATGTGCTGCTTCGGAGTGTGGTGGAGTCTCCTTCTTTGGAGGTTTTTAAGTAGAGGCTGGATGGCCATCTGTCAAGAGTGCTTTGATTGTGTATTCCTGCAGGGCAGGGGGTTGGACTAGATGGCCCTTGGAGTCTCTTCCAACTCTATGATTCTGTGATTCTAAGGCCCATTGGGGATTGAAGTTTGGGTTGGAAAAACAGAGTGTTCTCATACAAAAAAGTGGCTTTCTCAAGTCCTATTAGAATGGCGTCATCCTGATAACAAGATTCTTTTATTTATTTAATTTTTATCCTCCCTTTCTCTCAATATGGGACTCAAGGCAGCTCACTGTACAGGTTAAAGCACTACAGTATACACCTAGAATATTCTTTGTAATGTAAAAGTATTTTAAAACCCAACTTAAAACCATCCTGTTAAAAATGCTAATTTCAAACAGTTTAAAAACATTTAAAAAATATAATGATCAGAGTTAAAATACAGCATCTCCTATGCAACAACCAGTTAACAGCCAAAGACCTGCTTATGGTAAATAAAAGGTCTTAGCCTATTGGCAGAAAGAGAGCGGTGGGGAAGCCAGCCTGGCTTTTTTGTGAGAGAGAACCTCACAGCCTGGGGGCAACTACCAAGAAGGCCCCGTGCTTGTGATGGCAGTGTGCCCAAGGACTTTATCACACGAGGCTGACATCATGTGATTACGATGGGATAGTAGCACGAATGGGTTCCTGTCATCGCACGATGTCATTGTCCTCCAAGTGTGCTCCACCCATTATTTCCGCGTAACTTTTCATTGGTGGGCAGAACCCGTCAATAGCCCTCAATATCACTCTTTTTGTGGTATTGATGAGCATGCGAAAATCACGTCTTGCAATTACAGTGTGAGTGGGTGGTCCCCTTTCCCCCTTCCTTTTCCCAGCAAGAACACATAATTAAACTTTGGTGGGGGGGGGGAATGTGAAGAGGACCAACAGGATGCTGTTTTAATGAACTGTTGCCATTGCTTGATTTGTTTTTATGTTTGTTTAAGTGTTTATTTGTGAAATTCTTTTGTTATGTATTTGGTTTTGGTGTCTTTAACCAAACTTGTGTCTTTTCGCGAGAATAGCCGAAATCTCACCCATGCAAAATCCAAGAAGTAAGAGAACATTTTTCTTAAAGGTGCATGCATGGGCCAGCAGGAAATGTTAATACGGTTGCCCCTTAATATTCGCTGGGGTTTGGTTCCAGGACCGCCGTCCCCGTGGATACCAGAGTCCGTGAATACTCAAGTCCCATTATATGCAATGGCATAGCAAAATGATGTCCCTTATATAAGATGGCAAAATCAAGGTTTGCTTTTTGGATTATTATTTTTGTAAGAATATTTTCAAGCCGTGAATACTTAAATCCATGGATACCAAATCTGTGGATACAGAGGGACAACTGTACTATGTCATTAGAGAAGGCAATGCAAAGGGTAGTGGTATTGTAGTGTGAGCTAAAATCCTGTTCTTAAACTGCTAATGGTGGCTGTACAAT
Organism: Gambelia wislizenii; assembly: GCA_030847615.1. NCBI lineage: Eukaryota > Metazoa > Chordata > Lepidosauria > Squamata > Crotaphytidae > Gambelia > Gambelia wislizenii. The sequence continues at coordinate 7,149,700 of JAUMIR010000005.1, forward strand.
AATCCTGTGGCTGTGGAATTGCGCGATTACAGCAATGTGTGATAATTACCGTAATCATGCCACTATGTTTCCTCATTCCTCAATAGTGGAATTACTGTAGGACCCCCGTATCCACTGGGGATTGGTTCTGGGGGAGCCTGTGGATAATAGTGAACACCATTGAAAATAACGGGACTTCCGGTTTAAAATACCATAGAGTTGCCTTGGAGGACCTAGAAAATGGCTAGAGAGGACACATTTTCTAGGAAGACTCTATGGTAGGTGTGCTTTTTTGTGTCCCATGGATAATTGAATCAGTGGATATGGGGGTCCTACTATACAGAGTTTTTAGACTCTTGTCTGATAAATTCTCAAGAGAAAGCCTCCCCCCCCCCCACATATCCTAAAACGAATAGATTCAGGTAGGAAGACACAGTTTTTCATATCGTTTGGACCCAAATTGTATGGGGTTTTATATACATTTAGGTCATAATGCATTTTGGAATTTTGCTGTGTTCCACCTCCAAGCTGTTTTGGGCTAGGAGAAGCCTTGTTTCAGAAGGGAAATAAACCACTTGTGTGTGTGTTATTTTCGAAACCTTTAAAAGGTTTTTTTAATGTAAAAAAATGTTAAAGGGGGTCATGGCGGGGGCAAGCGTGGCCCTCTAAAATCTTGTAGGCGGCCACAATGGCCACCAAGCCCTGGCAGTTGGCCACTCACAGCTTACAAATACAGTACTATTGCTGAACTGAGCCCATCCTATTTTTGGCCGCGGGGGAGGCAGAATTAACCACTTAATGTTCAGATTTGTTTGTTTCTAAAAGGCTTTTTTGCAGTTTATTGAGGATGATGCAACAGAATGCGGTAAAGAACTTTGGAACCTGTCATTCCAGTTTCAGAAGTGTGTGTGTGTGTTTGTGTGTGTGTATACTTCTGAGGTTACCCATCTTGTTTGGAAAAAAAGGAAAACAAACTCAATTAAAAAGAAGGAATTGAGAACCAATTAATCAGCCAGCCAAGATTAGAGATGATTAATTAATCTATATTCTTTAAGAATGTATCTTGGAAAAACGTACCAGAACATACAGGGAAAAAGATTTGCAACTTCATAGCTATTTAAAAATTACCATTTTGTAATTCATGGTGACAAGATATTAAATCGCTGACATCTGCTTTCGAAATTGAGTGTACAGTTTAAATAAACAGAAAATCTTCCGATAGTTTAGAGAGGAATGCTCTGTCAGGGATGGGGAGGTGGGAGTAGACTAGAATTCTCTCTGGTTAGCATTTATAATACAGCTATGCAAGTTACATATGCAGAAACATGACCTACTTAGTCTGGTATTTGGAGTCTGACATCATTGTGTTGTATGTTTGTTGCATGCAAGTAGTTTCCGATTTATGACAACCCTAAGCAAATCTATCACAGGGTTTTCTTGGCAAGATTTGTTCAGAGGGGAATTGCCATTGTCTTCCTCTGAGGCTGAGAGAATGTGGACTTGCCCAAGGTTGACCACTGGGTTTCTGTGGCCGAGTAGGGATTTGAACCCTGATCTCTAAAATCATAGTTGATCTCTAACACCACTACACCATCCTGGCTTTCCCCTTGAGAGCGATCCTACCTCTTTTAAATGTTTTTCTCCTTATGACCATTTTTTTGGAAATAATCTTTAAATGGTAGCTGTCTCATATATTTTAAAGTATGTATTGATTTTTTTAAAATATGGGCACATCCAGACTGATTAAAAAGACCAGAAAGTCCCAGTTTTATTCCTGTTCTTATTTTGGAGATCCATAAACATTTTGTTTATCCCAGAATATTTTCTGCCACCTCCTTGGTACAAAGATTTTTTATACTTGCTCCCCAGGTTGATTTATTTTAACCCAGTGTAAAATCAGAAGAGGGCCTAAATACCCTAAAGGTATTAGATCCTGGCTGATCTTGGAAGCTAAGCAGGGTCTGCCCTGGTTAGTATGTGGATGGGAGAACACAAAAAATACCAGGTGCTGTAGGCTTTATTTCAGGGGAAGGAACTCAGAGACAAAACCACCTTGGAGGATTCCTTGCCTGAGAAAACCCTATGAAATTCATGGGGTCACCATGATTCGACAGGTGACTTGGAGCACATATTCACACAAGATCCCTTTTCTCCAAATGCTGAAAGTTAGAATTTCCAGAACATGGGAAAATGTGCCTTTCTGGACTGTCACTCCCAGATTTTGGGAGTGGCAGTCCAAAAAGAAGAACCTTCCCCAAGCCCAGAAGGACTGTCAGAGAATACCAGGTGTGCTGTGGGCTCTTATTTCAGAGAAGGAACTGACAAAACCACCTCCAAGTATTCCTTGCCTAAGAAAACCCTATGAAATCCTTGGACTCGCCATAAATCACAGGCAACTTGAAGGCAGATACACACTTGCATAAAATCAGAACAAACAGGAACAAAATCTGGGACTTTTCAGTCTAGCTCTGTGTGTTGGTTCTATATGCTCTTTGAATTGTTATTCGTCTAATTGTCTAATATATGGTTGTTCCCCACCTTGATCTGTAGGGAGAGGTGGGTAAGAAATATATCATCATCATCATCATCATCATCTCCTCCTGCCCCCCTCCTTTTGTGGAACCAGCCATTAGTTTCTAATTGAGAGTCCCTTGAGCATGTGCAAAGTGCCTTCCAACCTCTACTAACTAGTTCCAAGTCTGGAACTAGGGAGGAAGAGCAAGCCGGTCATCCTTTCTCTTTCTCTCTTTGTGTGTGTGTGTTTGTGTAACTTCAGGCTCTCTGCTAAAAACCCAGTACTTTTTTCATTATAAGCTGAAGCAGATGTGCGTGGCTCCTAGCTTAGCCATCTCGCATTCATAGAAGGATAAGAGTTGGAAGAGACCACGAGGGCCATCCAGTCCAACCCCATTCTGCCTTGCAGGAATACACAATCAAAGCACGCCCGACAGATGGTCATCCAGCCTCTGTTTAAAAACCTTGCCTGGCAAGGTTCTTGTGTGGCTTTCCAGGGATATGTGATGGATGGTTCCCCGTGGGCACTCTGTATGTTACCAGTGGCTAGCTATAGGTTGGTGGGCAAGGATGCCTTGGTGTGCCACATTCGTACCCTGCTTTACCATGCTGCTCATTGACTGAGATGTTGTTGTTTAAAAAATGGTGCATAGAGCATTCTCCTGGAGAGATACTAATGCCTCAAGGGCTGGAAAGCTTCAGCCACCGTGTCTTGTTCTTTTATCTTCTTAAAAATAAAATAAATCCATCTCTTCTCTCCTCCCCTTGGATAGGTGTGATCTGTCCCGTTCTACTGTTTTGCCTCTCGGGTGCAGTTTTCTTCCACCGGCTCACCCACCCGGCTTTCTGGATTAAAGGTATCTGGCAAGCGTAGAGAGAGAAAAAAAAATCCACTTTAATTGTTCCATTATCTTCCTCCCCTTCCTATACACCAGCAGAGGCAGGAAAAAAATATTCATGTGGAGCCACAGTGAAGCTCAGAGGCAGCATAGAGAAGGAGGGAAGAGAGAGAAATTCCAGGTTCTCGGACTGAGTGAATATCAGCCCTGGCTTGGAATGTGGATTTGCTTGGCAAATCCTCAGCACCTTTCAGCTACTGAGCTGGACCTCTGAGCATGGCCATCTCCCTCTGTCTCCCTCTGAGACTGGAAAGGGAAGGCTGCTTTTCTGCAGTCTGGTGGGTCGGGCTCTCTCTCCCCACCCCTTTGCTCCTCGCCAATTGGAAGTGAGGGAGGGGAGCCAGAGATGCCCTGGCTTGATTGATATTAATATTGAAGCCATTACCAGGACCACGAGCTCCTGCCTCGTGTGGCCACCTGAGTACAAACTGGCACCCGAGGGAGAAGGTTGCTCCCTGTAGCAGCTCCAGGAAGCCAGTCTGCAAAGGGGAAGAGGCATCTTCCTTGCATCTCCTTTCAAAGTTGCAGCCTAGGTAAGTTATATATGCAGTAAATGCCTCTCTCTATGGATTTTAATAAGCACAAATCCTGTCTTGAATTTGGGCAACAGTGTTTGCTAGGTGATGGCTTTCAACAGGAGAATGTCAAGAACTTCTAAACTGGCAGTTTTTGGAATATTTAATCTAGGAAAGGAAGGTGATTTTTTTTTAAATCTATGAGCCTTTTTGTTTTAATAGCCAAACATTCTTATTAAATTGCCCCGGTGTGGGTGCTTGTATTTATGTGTAATATTTGGGGATGTGGGAAGGAGATAATTCAACTGATAATTCTATTTGAGTCATTAAACAGTTACCAAACTCAGTGCTTTTTGTGGTTGTATGTGTGCATGTGTGTCTTTGTGTTGGAAGGGAAAGAAACCAAGGGCTCTGTAGAGTGTGTATTGTGGGTATAGTGTGAGTCTACTTTTTTTTTTTAATGAAAATACATTCAAGCCTCCTGACACTTTCTGTCCACTGATAGTACTACACAGGATAGCATGTAAAATACCACCCTCTGTTCCAGTGATTGACCGCTGACTATGAAGTGTGTCAGGTTTTTAGCAATGTACTGGCACCCCCAATCTCACTTAACCCTGTGGCTTTACAGCTGTGTAAATTGCCTGATTGGACTGCCAAGAGGATGTGTGAGATGAAATAAATTGTATTAAATATCTGGCTGTTACCTGAAGCTTTTGAGTTGACAGCCTTGCCTGCTTTTCCAGCAGAAGTCATATTCTTCCTTGAGGTCTGTGTCATGAAGGAGGGTGTGTGCATCTGTGTTTATTCAGGGTGTGTGCATGTGTAGCCACATTGATCCCACTGGAGGAATTAATGGATTTCCATCATGACTGATGGATTTCCCATTTCTTTGGTGGTGCTAAAGTTCCAGTGGTAGAGAGAGATTGTGAACACTAATTGACAAGAATGGGAAGGTGGCCTCTTCTATTCCTTTCCCAGGTATGAAACATCGTGAAAATACTGTACATAGTCAACCCAGTGGGTTGTGTTGATTTAGCACAGTGGTAGCAACAACACTGAGCACTGATCTTTCCCAAATTCCCATTAATAAAAGTTGTTCTTTGCACCTTTCCCAAGCTAAAATGACATCAGAGTTAGACCAGGGTATCTTGTTTTTTCCTTCTTTTTTAAGGGGCTTAGGTTCTTCCCGTCTTAAGAATTATACAGAGGTTGTGAGTTTCTTATTTATTGAATGTGGATGGCATTGCATCACCATTCAGTTTGGGGGTGGGGGTCCAAAATTTTGTTTGATAGATTTGAAATATTAAAATACCGACCGTTGTCATTAACTCTTGCTTGGTTGTTTAACTACTAATCTAGAGACCACCCTGGTATATGGGAAAAGACTGGGATAGTTCAAGTTGTTAGGTCTTTCCCACACTATACAATTAGACAGCACTCCCAACTGCCCCTGGACGCAGCCTGTGAAATCCTGGGACATGTAGCCTTATGAACCATTTACAGTTCTCTGCCAGGGAGCTCTAGTGCCTTGCTAAACTACAAATCCCAGGATTCCACAGGATGTAGCTATGACAGATACAGCAGTGTTAAAGTGCTACAGCCATCTAGTATGAAAGAGACCTTAGAATCAGTGTGAGCTTGGTAAATTTTGGCAACATAGAGACATAATGTTATTTATAATACCCTCCATCAAGGTGAATTGCAAGGTGGGATTATAGGCTAAGAGCTCCAGCAGCATAACGGTTTATGGGACACGTGCATTTTTGATGGCATATCAGAAGAGTTAGGGAATCTGTGGCCCTCCAGATGTTTTTTTGGCTGCCCCTGACTGGGGCTAATGTTGGGGTCTGTCAACATCTGGAGAACAGGTTATTTATTTATTTGATTTATATGCCACCTTTCTCCCAGAATGGGAATCAAGGCAGCTCACAACACATAAAATACAACATATAATTAAAAATATGACAATTAAAAGTTAAAAAACAATTAAAATGGTAACAATTTAAAATTATATAAAACATACAAAAGTTAAAATAAATAAAAACACCCCCCAATAAAAAGCCTCTGTACACTCAGCTACGAATTAAAAGCCTGCTTGAATAAAAATATCTTTGCCTGCCGGCGAAAAGAAACCAGGGATGGGGCCAGCCTAGATCCCATGGAAGGGAGTTCCAGCGGGTGGGAGCAGCCATCGAGAAGGCTCTCTCTTGTGTCCTCACCAAGCGAACCTTGGATGGTGACGGGACCGAGAGAAAGCCTTCCCTTCATGATCTTAAAATTCTGGTTTGCTTCCACTTCTGGCATATCACCATGCTCCATCTGGATGCTTCCAAAGGCTTTAGATAGTCTTGTGGGTGCCATATCTCACCTTTACAATCAATGAGTCAATCAATAATCCATCAATCTGGTTATACTCTACCTTTTATTCAAGACTTGAGACTCAAGATGTCTTACCATGAAAAAGAAAGAAAAACGTGTCATGTAAAAACGTATTTGAAAACCTCAAACTATCTGTAGAAGTAAAATCATTTAAAACACGGAAAGAAGAAAAGTAGTACAGCAGGGTAGCAGAAAGTTCTTTACATGGAAGGACAATCAGTCTGCAAACGCCTGCTGGAACAGAATAGTTTTCACCTGTTGATGAAAGGACGGCAGGGAGGATGCCAACCTAGGATCTCTTAGGCAGGGAGTTCCAAAGTCTGGGAGCGGCTGCAGGGAAGCCCCTGACCCGCATTCCCACCAAACATGCCTATAAAGGTGGTGGGATGGAGAGAAATGCTTCCTGCAAAAAGATTAGACCTCAGGTGGGCTTATAGGGGAAGATATAGCAAACCACCTCTGAGCAAATCTTTATTTTTATTTAATTTTTCTTTTATTTCATAGAATCATAGAATTGTAGAGTTGGAAGAGACCACGAGGGCCATCCAGTCCAACCCCCTGCTACGCAGGAAATCTTGATCAAAGCATCCCCGACAGGAGCGGGGTATAATTTTATTTATTTGTACCCTGTTCTTCAGCCACAAGGCTATCAGAGCAGCTTACAAATTGTTTTAAGCAACAGCAATTTACACATATACACTGCATTAAGCAGCTTCCAATGTGTGTTAGCTAAATCTGGCGCTCCGTGCGAACCTGTCATGGGTTTTCTTGGCAAGGTTTGTCCGGAGGAAGTTTACCATTGCCTTTGCCTTAGGGTCTCCATAAGTGAAAAGGACTTGAAAGCACACAACAACAACAACACAGGACAATTTTCTTTAAAAAGGGAGAAATACATTTATTCCTCAAAACTTACAGTTTCTCCCATAAATTCCAAATGGAGGGTCATATGTCAATATTTCAGCATATTTGCAACTGCCTATCATCACCACCACCACCACCACCTGTTTCTATACTTATTTACATCCCACCTTTTTCCTAGTCTGGGGGGTTGTCTATACGAGGCAAAAAGAAGTGGATTGCTCCACAGTAAAGGCAACTCACAGCAGCTGCAATTTGTCTTAATGCTTTTGGGATTTTTTTTTTTTAGGTAGATCACAGGTGTGCAAAACTATCCGTGTTTCCTGTGAATCAAGATGGCAGCCACAAGTAATTTTTTTAAAAAAAAGCATATCTAAGGTGCGAAAGTGCAACATTTTGCCGTAATAGAAAAGCAAAAAAACCCCAACCACTCATGTTATTGCATTAGTGCTTGCTTGCTTGCTAAGGTGGAAAAAAACATGGTAGTTCCAGGTACTTGCCTTGTTAGTGAGCCCCGCCCCCTGCGCTTATCCGGTTAATCGGCTTTCGGCTTCTGCTCCTTTGGGAAAGCAAACCGGTTAGTGTTGCTTGTCCCAATGAGCAGGAATGAGCATTCTCCCCCACTGTTGTTGTTGTTGTTTTTTTTTAAATTCCAGGAAAAGCCACGAAGGCTTTTCGTGCAGAATATATGGCGTATTTAATCCCTCTCCTTCTAAATACAGTGATATAATGCAGGATGCCATTAAGACAGCTCGTATTCTCCTTGCATTCCATGAGGAATATTTTCGCTATTTAGGCAACCCTTGGAACTCAAAGTATTGGCATAAGTTGGAGCAGATACAGCTAAAAAAAAGTGACACTGTACAAAAGTTACCCAATCGCAACAGTCCTTCAGATAGCCTGGAACCCCAGTTATATAGGGCTTTGTGGGCAATTACCAGCATTTTGGATTGTGCTTGGAAGCAGACTGTGGAGCTAATGTAATAATTAATCTGTGGGTTCTCCGTAACTGTTGTTGTGTGCCTTCAAGTTGTTTCTGACTTGCAGCAACCCTAAGGTGAATTACAGGGGTGATGGCAGCAAGATTTGCTTAGAGGGGTTTGCCATTGCCTTTCTCGGAGGCTCAGAGAGTAGAACTTGACCAAAGTCACCCAATGGGTTTTCACAGCTGAGTGTGGATCTGAACACTGGTCTCCCAGAATCCAACACACAAACCATTACACCACTCTGTAACTAGCCCCCTTCGAAAATTTGGCTGCAATAATTTGGACCAGCTGAAGTTACATGTAAAAACATTAAGAAAGCAGCCACTATAGGACTGGAACAGTCTTAGATTACTTTTGCAAATAGCACGTCTTCCCTTAAAGTGTGAGCAGGAGGTTCTAGTGGGTTGTTCTCAGAGAGTAAGGTGTATTTTATTTTTATTATTATTAATTATTTATTTCATTTATATGCCACCTTTCTCCCAGGGTGGGGCCCAAGGTGGCTCACAGACGAAAAGTTCCATCGCGTCTACATCTCCAAGTTGCCGAATAATCTGTATTTGAGGCTGGACTTCTACAATGTGTTGTATATGGGGCTACCTCTGTACCAGGTTTGGAAACTTAGTTCAAAACATGGCAGCCAGATTGATAACTGGTGCACCTAGGAGTGATCACATTACACCAGTATTAAAATCACTCCAATTAGTTTCTGAGAAAGGTACAAAGTGTTGGTTGCTACTTTTAAAGCCCTACACGGTTTGGGTCCAGGTTACCTATGGGGGCACTTCGTCCCGTACAATTCACCCCATACACTCAGCTCCTCTGGGGGACATTTACTTTAGCCAACCTGGCAACTGTCACCCAGAGGACTTTTTCTTCAGCCACCCTTAGGCTGTAGGACAACCTGCGGGAAGAGATTTGGAAGCTGAATATGCTGTCCAAATTTAAAACAGGATTAAAGACCAGTCTCTTCCGGCAGGCCTATCCAGATGATTTTTAAACTCTGAATTTTAAATTGTTTTAATATGGATTGGTTTTATTTGTTTTTGAACTGATACTGTGTTTTAGTGAGTCAATGTATTTCAATCAATGTGTATTTTAACTGATATTAGTTATGTGTAAATCTGTTTTTCCACTCGATCCATGGGGAGAGGCAGGTAAATAACAACAATAACAACAACAACAGCAACAACAACAGCAGAACCACCAACTAGTGTGCTGATATTCTTCCCATTTCATAGCTGGGGACACTGAGGCCAAAAGAAGATGATCTAAATCAAGGGAGCTCTGGTGGTGTAGTGGTTAAATGCCAGTACTACAGCCACAGTGTTGTGAGTTCGATTCCAGCAGGCTCCAAGGTTGACTCAGCCTTCCATCCTTCCGTAGGTCTTTAAAACGAGTACCAGTTTGTGGGGGCAATTAACTAACACACATTGGAAACCGCTTAGTGCCTAGCGCTCTGTAAAGTGGTATAGATGTGTAAAGGGCTATTGCTTAACAATTTGTAAGCTACTCGGAGAACCTTTGTGGGTGAAGAGTGGGTTATAAATACCTAAATAAATAAATAAATAAGGCTCGTCCGCTGAGATCATCCTGTCAGCAGATATTATCCCAGATCCCCAAAGCTTAGCTTTCTAGTCAGGTGAGGTATGCAGACATAAATTACCTGATTTTATAACAATACCCAACCCCTAGTGATTGTCTAGCATCACAGTGTGAATATCATGGAGAGAAGCTTTTGTGATGTAGATAACCACATATTTTTTTTAAAAAAATATTCAGAATCACAGGGACTTGAGGCATACTTTTAAAAAATACCTACAGGTCACTCCCTTTTTACAGAGGGGATATGTTCCCAGACCTACCATAGATTATGCAAAACTACATATAATAGCAAACTGCCATATTAGACCATAGAATCACACTGGAGGATCTAGAAAATGCTTAGAGAGGACGCCTCTCTAGGCATCTGGCATGATTCTGGTCAATTTCTGGCACAAAATTGACCATAGAGTCATGTTGGAAGACCGCCTGATGCCTAAAGAGACCACCTCAAGCACAACTTTGTGGTCCTCCAGATGCCTAGAAAGACCTCGAAGCCCCTGATTGTGGATAAGTAAAACTGCAGATACCGATCCCACGTAAATGGGGAGGGGAGATCTATACTTGCAAAAGGTACCTAGACCAAGGTAATCCCATTAAAAAGCAAGCATTATGAGCCCACCAATGCCCACTCAGATCTAACAAAACAATAACTTTGTTTTGAGCTTTTAATTCAGAGAATTATACTAAATATTAGAAAGGCATGCCAAAGATTCCTCTAGCCACCTACTTCTCCATACTATTCAACTGTCCCAATTTGGCAGGGACAGTCCCGATTAATCCCTTGTCATCCCACTTTTTCAACTGCTTTTAAAATGTCCCACTTTCTCTCTCCTCCCCCCACACTTTCTACTTTTTTCCCTGGCTTACCTCAGTTGCTGGAAATTGAGTTCAAAGAGCAAAAACAGTTTGCGCTCTTCTGATTCATCACGGGGAGAGGAGAGGACGGGATCTTGCCCTTCCCAGTTGGCTCAGGCAAAAGCAGACTGCTGCAGTCTCTCTTAGCTTGTGTGCTGTTCCTCATAGATTATTTTTGCCATCTTGACCATGCTGTGATGTTGTTTGGCCGCACACCTTCAGGTTTTCAGCCGTGAAATGTTGTAGGGTATGCTGCACCAAGTTTGGTCCAGGGACTGATCCACAAGCCATTGGCTGCTGGTCCCTGGTGAGTTTCCAGGAAGGCATGAAAATGTTGTAGCTGGTGGCAAAAATACCGTATTGTTTCCTGGCACAGTGGGGAAAAATAATTGCCAGGCCTTCAAATCAAGCAACAGAGGAAGCATGGATCTAGCCTACCTAGATGTTCTTGCCTTTTTTTTTGCCTCTAGTAGCCACAGATGTGCTACCTGCAATCATGGTTCCTCATGGCTAATACCTATGAGTAGCCCTGTTTTCCGTTAACCTTTTCTTTAAAAGGGAGAAAAAAGATGACCGCTGCTTTCCCATCCTCTTGATGCAAGCCAATAAAACCCAGCAGTGTCATTGTTCCCTGACTCCTTTTCCTTTTCCTGATCAATTTAACCACACACACACACACACACACAGAGTCATGCAGAAAAAAAACCTCACAATTGTCCACTACAGAAAACAAGTTTAGGAAGCATGTGTAGATGTCCGTAGTTCCTCTCTCTGGAGTTGGGGGGCTTTCATTTTCTCAGCAACACCTGTACTGGGATGCTAGCCAAGAGAAGGGAATTACGGGGCGGAGAGGGGAAAGAGAAAATGTACATTTATATTTCCAAAAGAAAAACTGCATCCTGACCAGGATCGACAGTCTCAGAGTCCATGGGCTGGCCAGTTTTCCTGTTTAGACTTGCCTCTGGGAGGCAGGCTTGTTTGTGAATACCGTTTGGGGGGTGGTCTTCAACCTGAGGCACTGGTCCTCAAAAAAACCCCAGACCTCAATAACTGTGCAGACGAATGATGGTTTGCACTGTTTTGTTTGTTACAACGGGGGTCGTCACTGGCATCCCTGCTTGGGGAGCAACTCCTATTCATGGTATTCAGTGGCATATGTTGGTATGGTTGCAAGGAACTGGAAAGCAGCAAGGAATCAGCAACAGCAGCTCTGATTCCAGAGCTCCAGACACGAGAACTGATCTCTCCTCCAGTGTGTGGGTGGATGTTTGCTAGCAAAAACTCAGCACTGAGAGAGTTGCTTGCTGGGTTCTCCTCCCCCTCTTCCTATCTCTGCCAAGGAGGATAAGATTAATTTTGCAGTGTGCATCATCTTCAGGGCCTTTCAGTTCATTCTGCAGTCCCTGTTGCATTCAGCATGGGGGTGTCCTTTATGGTCTTCAGTTACACATGGGAAACTGAGGCCAAGAAGATGTGTTGTTGAAGGCACTGCAGTTGACATGGACTGGGTTCGATGCTGTTTGTTAGAGGTGGGGATTGCCCAGCCTTCTCTATGTTCAGAGGCAGTAAGGTGTAGTGGTTTGAGCGTAGGACTAGGACTCTGGAGACCAGGGCTCAAGTCCCCACTAAGCTGTGGAAACCCACTGGGTGTCCTTGGGCAGGTCACACACTCTCAGCCTCAGAGGAAGGCAAGAGGAAAGCTACGCTGAAGAAATCTTAGAGCCAGCAGTAGGTGAAGTGGTTTTCAACAAAGAATTGCTGATCCCATATACAAGATAGCCGAAGACACACACCCTGGTGTAGAGAGCCAAGGTAGTGTAGAGCGATGATTCTCAAACTTTGGTCCTCCAGATGTTTTGGACATCATCTTCCAGAAGTCCTTGCCACTTTGACCAACAGTCAGGAATTCTGAGAGATGAAGTCCAAAACATCTGGAGGACCAAAGTTTGGAAACCACTGGTGTAGAGCAATGGTTCTCAAACTCTGCTCTTCTGTAGCGTTTGGACTTCAACTCCCAGAAGTCTTAGCCAGTGTGGCCAATGTTCAGGAATCTAGGAGTCAAAGTGCCAAGCATACCAAGGACCAGTTTGTGAACCTTTGGGGTACAGAACCAGTGTGATGTGGTGGTTTTGGATGTTGGCTTTTGACACTGAGAGAGACTAGGGTTCGAATCCCTGCTCAGCCTCGGAAACCCACTGGGTGACCTTAGGCAAGTGACTCTCTCAACCTCACAAGAAGGCAATGGCAAATTTCTGAATAAATCTTGCCAAGAAAGATAGGGTCGCCAGCACATGACAACAATAGTTGTGTGGCCCTCCAGGTGATGTTGAATTGAAGTTCCCAGCATTCCTCACAGCCATTGGCAGCTGGGAGTCACAGTTCCAACTACATCTATGATTCTCACCCCTACTGTGTTTTTATACAGTTTTCTTAAGAAAGATACTTCCTCATCATGTTCTCAGTGGCTCCTGTGTTTTGCACCTCTGCCAAACCACAGTCAGAATCCAGCACTTTGGGCAGGAGCACAACCGCATCCCTCACAGCATGAATCTTCACACACTTCAGTGCCTTCTCAGTTCTTCTCTGTCTTCCAAGAGCTTGGGGAAGGTACATTTTTGACTACAACACCCACACACCCCAGTCAGCATGGTGACCCATCACCATGCCTGCAGTTGGTGTACATGCTGCCTGGATACAGTAGGACCCCCGTATCAGCTGGGGATTGGTTCGGGGTGGTGGTGGGTGTGGATACCAAAAACCGTGGCTAATAGCAAATTCCATTGAAAATAATGAGACTTCTGGTTTAAAATACCATACTATTGCCTTGGAGGACCTAGAAAATGGCTAGAGAAGACTCTATGGTAGGTGTGCTGTTTTGTGTCCCATGGATAATTGAGTCAGTGGATAATAAATCAGTGGATACGGATGTTCTACTGTACATTCCCAGACTTACAGTTTATAAATGAAACCACAGATAACGGTGAACCCTATTAAAATAAAGGACTTCCAGTACAAACATACCATAGAGTTGCGTTGAAGGACCTAGCGATTCTTAGAGGATGCCTCTCTAGGCATTTTCCAGCATAACGCTATTGTACATGTCTCTATTTTTTTCAGCTGCGGATAACTGAAACCGCATATATTGGTTCCATGGATATGTGGCGGTGGGGGGGGGGACACGAGACCCGTATTTTCATTTTCTGCTTCCTGGGAGATCCCTCTCTTTACAATTTTGCCAGGCTGTCTGTCGTCCCGGTCCCTTTATACTTTCAAATGCACTTCCCCAAGTGGTGTTTTAGCAATATGAACATGTGTTTCTCACCAGTTCTTACACATAAACCATTTCCTACCTCTTCCCTGTCCTTTTATTCAAATGGGCAATTCTGGGCTTAGCTGATGGAGTTCTTGTCTGCAAGTTCTTTAGTTTGGTTTTCAGCTCCTGTGGGTTTTATTTGCAGGCACACAACAGCTGTTGCAATCAAGACCCTGCAGGATGCAAACATAAAGTGAGCAGAATGGCATATTTGAAGGGGCCTGGCTGGTGGCTTTTGAAGTACACACTCCTCATTAAGAGTGTGTCTCTGTGTGTTTTGAGGAGGTTTGTTTTGTCATATGGGTGAATAGTGACTTAGCTCTCTTTCACACTGCAGAGTTGTTGTACTATGATGCCGCTTTAATTGACATGGCTGCATCTTGTGGAATCCTGGGATTTATAGTTTTGTGAGGCATTAGAGCTCTTGGGAAGGGAATTCTTAATACAGTGGACCCTTCATATCCACTGAGGTTTGGTTCCAGGACCCCCTGTGGATACCAAAATTTGTGGATGCTCAACTTCCATTATATACAATGGCATAGTAAAACGGTGTCCCTTATATAAAATGGTAAAAATCAAGGTTTGCGTTTTGGAATTTTTGGTGGGTGGAGGGTGGGTGATATTTTCAAGCCGTGGGTGGTGGAATCCATTAATGCAGAATCTATGGATATGGAAGGCCGACAGTACCTACCTTAAATACCCTAAAGCATCAGATCCCATCTGATCTTGGAAGCTAAGTAGGGTCAGCCATGATTAGTACTTGGATAGGCGACCACTAAGGAATACCAGGTGCTGTAGACTGTATTTCAGAGGAAGGAACTGGTAAAACCACCTCTGAGTATTCCTTGCGTAAGGAAACACTATGAAATTCATGGGGTCATCATGAGTCGACAGGTGAAACTTAAGATGCTAATTCCTACATTGGATTGTTCACCAATTTAGAAGTTGTGGAATTTGAATCACATAATGCTCAGGATGCTTCATGATTCCTCTGTAAATTCAACACAGCATCCCATGGAATCCTGAGATTTTCAGTTTGCCACTGAGAGCCACTGTAGTGTAGTGGTTTGAGTGTTGGACTAGGACTCTGGGAAACTAGGGTTCAAATCCCCGCTCAGACATGTAAACTTATTGGGTGATCATAGCCAAGCCACACTGTCTCACCCTCACAGGAAGGCAATGACAAACCTCCTTTGGCAAAGTTCTCAAGAAAC
Organism: Gambelia wislizenii; assembly: GCA_030847615.1. NCBI lineage: Eukaryota > Metazoa > Chordata > Lepidosauria > Squamata > Crotaphytidae > Gambelia > Gambelia wislizenii. The sequence continues at coordinate 7,164,817 of JAUMIR010000005.1, forward strand.
CCCTAACATAAGTCAGCATTGACTTCAAATCACCTAACAACAAGAAGGGCCTAAATACCCTAAAGGCACCAGATCCTTTAGTTTCTGATCTTGGAAACTAAGCAGGGTCCACCCTGATTAGTACTTGGAGGGGAGACCACCAATGAATCCCAGGTGCTGTAGGCTATATTTCAGCAGAAGGAACTGACCAAACTACCTCTTGAGTACTCCTTGCCTAACAAAACCCTATGAAATTCATGGGGTTGCCTTAAGTCAGCATGCAATTTGAAGGTGCAACACGCGCCTTCCAATTACACATGCAACAACAACAATAACAAATTCAGACTTACGCATTACAACTCACTTTTTTGGTTGTTGCAAACATGGGGATTTTCTTCCAACCACACAATGACCCAAATCTGCCCTCACCCCACCTTGTAAGCAGCGGTTTCCCATAGCTGCGTAGGGATTCGAACCCTGGTCTCCAGAGTCATAGCCCACTACACCACACTAGCTCTCTTACCCAAAACGTATAGAGGTGAAATAATCTGACTGTCAACAGAATTAACATATACAGTATACATCTCTCTGGCATTTCTTCGCAAACGAAGATTCAGGAAGATTCAGGAATTCTTATGTATACATAAGAAAACAACAAATGTAGACAATGCTGCATATTCCCATGAGCGGTCAGGCTTGTTGAAGCAAAAAGAAAAGTATTTGCCTGTTAATAGACAGTGTGAAGGGCTCCAGTCTAGCCTTCTTAGAATCATAGAATCATAGAATTGCAGAGTTGGAAGAGACCACGAGGGCCATCCAGTCCAACCCCCTGCCATGCAGGAAATCACGATCAAAGCATCCCTGACAGATGGCCGCCCAGCCTCCGTTTAAAGACCTCCAAGGAAGGAGACCCCACCATGCTCCAAGGGAGTGTGTTCCACTGCCGAACAGCTCTTAATGTCAAAAAGTTCCTCCTAATGTTGAGTGGAATCTCTGTTCCTGGAGCTTGCATCCATTGCTCCGTGTTCCTGGAGCTTTCATCCATTTCTTAGGAAGGAAGTTTCAGAGCTTGGGAGCAGCTACAAAGACGTCTCCTGTATTCCCATCAGATGTACCTTAGAAGGGTGGCGGGACGAGGAGAAGAGCTGCCCTGAAGATCTGAAAACCCAGGCAGGTTCATATAGGAGAATATGGTCCCCAGCCATATAAGGTTCTGTAGGTCATAACCAGTGGCACTTTGAATTGCACCCAGAAACACACGGGTAGCTACTAGAGCTGTTGTAACAAGGGAGTTGTATGTTCCCTTGGAGAGGGCAAGGAGAGAGATATACAACGCTTCTCTATCCAGGATCATTTCTCTCTTGAGAGTATCTGAATACAAGAAGCTTGTATGTGTGCGGAGTCAGTAGCAACTTAGGGCACTTATCTATGGAACATTCTGGAGTCCTTGCTCCAGATGCACCATTGACAATCCAGCCTTGGTTACTTGCTGTCTTTAAACCTTGCAAGCCATCTTGAGGTCAAGTAACATCAAAAAGATCTGTTTTTATTATTGGTATAGTATGTTTCGTTCTGTACTTCCTACTACCTGTTCCCCATCACTGGAGAGTCTCAAAACAGAATAAGTGGTCATTTGTGTGTTCCCTTAGTAAGAGAGAATTGCATTGAAAAAAGCTCAGTAAGTACCCTCAAGTAGTTTTGTGGCAGACCTGAAAGCTTTCAACTACGGTAGCTGTTTTCGATAGATGCCCCATTTTGAGTTAATAGGAACCTACGTTTGGCTTTTGGAGGCCAACATGGTTTGCAGATAGCTTTCTCTGTCACCCTCCAGATTAAGTTTCCGAGATCTCAGGGCTGGCCCAGAGTCTACAGATTTTGTCACCCATTCCCACGTGGAAGACAAGGGTGCAGATTCACCAGGTTTGATGGACTCCACTTCAGACAAGAGGAAAGGACTGTGTGCGCATCTCCAGCTAATCTATGGGCTTGTCTAAAAGAGGTGATATAATGCAGATATCTATGTTTGATGCTCACATGGACACATGCTTGCAAATCAAGATGGCGGCTATGAGTGAATTACTTGTGTTTTTATTCTCCGCAAGTTGCCGCCACTGAACCATATTTTTTTAAAACAGTAAATCTAAGGTGCTGAAGCTTGACCTTATGCTTAAGTAAGTTAAAAGGACCCGTTTTGTTACCTCAGTGCTGTAAAAGCACACAATCGCTACCGCAAAAGTCCAACATGGTGGTTCCAGCCACTTTGTTGCCCCATGCACGTCTGGCCAATCCGGTTTCCATTTCCACTCTTATCCAGGAATGTGTGGCATTGCGATTCAGTTGTCCTGATGAGTGGGAATGCATATTTCCCCCCGCATTTTTAAAAAACCTTGGAAGAAGTTGCAAAGGCTTTTCCCACATAGTATTTGCAGTTTTTGCCCTCCCTCCTTCCAAATACTGCAAATCAACGTGGGATCTTGTTGGGACAAAAGGCATTCTCCTTGAATTCGATGAGGGTTTTTTTCACTGTCTAGACAACCCCTATGACAGCAGCAGCTGCTACAATTTTCAAGGCTTGATTTGTTGCTGCAACATGCAAAGACTATATATTTACTTCCTTTGTTTTTTCCTTCCCTTCCTGTCATTTTAACACCAGAGCTCACCCTCTGCTCTGCTCTGCCGATAGTCTAGATTAAATGCCCCTTATCCCATCTCCCTAAGTAAGTCAGAAGTAACAATCTCTTCATTTCACCTTGGTCTGGGAACAACTCCTTTAGCTATGATTAATTTCCAAACAGGAAAATGTATGTGTGTGTTTGAATGACAAACGGTGCACAACTGCATTTGGTACTTAATGCTTAATTACATGACCAGGGGCCATCCCTAGGTCTCAGGTTTATGGCCCCAAACCTTTGGAGCCTGAGATAATTCTGAACTAGCAACCTTACATCAGATGTATTGGAGTACAGTGTTCCATCATCTGTAGCCATGATGGGATTTGTGATACTAACACCTCTGCAAGGCTACATGAGCAAGAATGCTGAAACTTGAGTAGTGACTGTCATGGCATTGCCTAAGTGTTAACTACAGTACAACCCCCATATCCACAGGTGTTAGGTTCGTGGACTTACTATAGAAACACAAAGCTGTGGATAAAGATAATAGCAAACCCTATTGAAATGAAAGCCTTCTGGCCCAAACACACCGTAGAGTCATGCTTGAGGACATAGAGTTGGCATTTTCTAGGTCTTCCAGTGCAACTCTATGGTCAGCTTGCAGCAGAAGCATACTATAGAATCATGCTGGAGGACCTAGAAAATGCCTAAAGAGAACATATTTTTAATGGATGCAGGTAGGTGAAACCACGTGTACACGGTTCAATACAATATTTGTATTGTACTTAAATGTCTAAGATGAAACTGCAGCTTGCGCAAAGTGGAGCAGCTAGGCTCCTGACTGTTGCACCCTAGGGAAACCATATTTATTGCTGTTGTGTGTTTCTGACTTAGATTTGCTCTAGGTCCACCATATCTTGGGGTTTTCGTGGCAAGTTTTGTTTGGAGGGGATTTGCCTTCCTCAGAGGCTGAGAGGCTGACTTGTCCAAGGTCACCTAGTAGGTTTCCATGACCAAATGGGGATTTGAACCCTGGTCTGCCAGAGTCCTAATCCAGCACTCAAATCACTATACCATGCTGGCCCAAGAAACCATATAACACCAGTTTTAAAGGAATTGCACTGGCTGCCAATATACGTCCGGTCTGAATTCAAGGAGAGTCATCGTGGTTAGTGGTTTGAGGGTTGGACTAAAACTCTGGAGATCAGGGTTTGAATCCCCGCTCAGCCATGGAATCCCACTGGGCAAGTCATACTCTTTCAGCCTCAGAGGAAGGCAGGGGTGAACCATGTTAAACATTTTTTTCCAAGAGAACCCCATGATAGGTTTGCCTTGGGGTCACCATAAGTCGGAAATGTCTTGGAGGTGCACAACAACAACTGAATTCAGGGTGCTGGTGATAACATTTAAAGCTCTAGATGGCTTGGGATCTCAATGTCTGAGGGAGTGCCTCTTCTTATATACAATATGCCTGGCCAAGAATTGGGGTCTTTCGGAAAGGCCCTCCTCTGTACCCCCTGTCCCTATTCTTTCCCATGTTATATCTGCCCTGGTACCAATTTGTCTTTTGAAGAAGTAATGCATTTGTTAACTGAGGTATACCTGTATGCGTGCATGCGTGTGTCTGTCTGTCTATCTATGTTGAAAACAACAGGCTCCTTTGCAGAGAAATCTTTCTATTGGCTTGCTCTTGGATCTGATATGGAATATGATATTTTGCAGTTTTTGTTACTGGTTTTTAAAAATTATAATTTGGGTTCTGTAACATTCAGCTTTGTTTCATCCTCTAGGGCAAGGTGGGAATCATGCACCCTCTCCAAGTGTTGTTGGACTGCAAGTCCCAGCAGTGCTAGCCAGCATAGTCAGTGATGAGAAATGATGAGAGCTATGGTCCAAACATTTCTTTTGGAGGGCTACACTTTGTCCAGCCTTAGGCTAGGATTCCACAGTCTGCATTCAGTTGCTACTCCCAACTCGAGTAGACCCATTGAGTGGTAAGACAACACTTACGTAAACACCATTGACTCAGTGGACCTACTCTAGCAGAGACTAACAATTGGTTTCGGTGCTGGTTTATATTCATACTGAAACACTGCATCAATGATAATTAATTACTCAGTTGTCTTGGGTGTAGATTCAATCAGGTTTCAGTAGTTCGCTCTCAGCAGTTCTTGAGGGCAGATCATGATTGAATTTTCTGTTACTCAGCTTTGGCTTCTTTTACTGGAATATTGCAAATTTTGTTACGATGCTTTAACCTCTTCTCTTTGCTCCTACTGGGCACTGTCCCAAAATGTGGTAAGAAATCTTGTGTTTTGCTGTGCAGTGCCTACAGCTGCATAAGGTGGCTTATCTTCCAAAGCTAGACATTATTTCTGCAGCAGGTATTTGTCACAGTAGTGATGAAGTTCCTCTCAGAGACACCACAGTGTGGTTTCAACTCATCTCCTGCTGCAGGGCTCCCCCAACCCACTCCAGTTAGTGATTCAGCTCTTGGTTGTGTAGTACATCTAATTCTTGAATTCCTGATCCCAGGAGTTTTAAGGATTTGAGGGATTTGTTGAGTAGAAGTTTCTTCTCTCTGTTAACTTGTTGTGAGGACTTATCCCATCACTATGATGCCAAATGTGGAGACTTCCACTTGTCCCACTGCTGCCCACACTAGTTGTGGGGACCATCTAGATGTCCATGTGATTCCTGTGTTGAGACCTTTTTCCCTATTATCCCACAACTGGACTCCACCACACTTGAATCACTGATGCCACAACCACAGATGACATCAGGCTGAGCTCAATCAGTAGCACTATTGTAGCATTCCAAGAGGCATGTGCATAATATAAAAATAATTCATTAAACAGAAGCTCAATGTACAGTTAAAGATTACTTGCTTAACACATCTAAATCCTAATGGACTCTTACTAGCTATTTCCGTAATCCTAGCTAAACCTAACTCAGCTGTCCTATCTCCTAGCAGTCCAGAGTCTAATTAATCCTTAGCTCTCCCCCTTGTTGTTGTGTGCCTTCAAGTTGCTTTGGATTTATGGCGATCCTAAGGTGGCCCCATCATAACTTTTTTGGGTAGATTTGTTCAGGAGGGATTTGCTTTTGACTTCTTCTGAAGCTGAGAGAGTGTGACTTTCCCAAGGTCACCCAGGGGGTTTCCTTGGCCGAGCAGGGATTCGAACCTTGGTCTCCCAGTAGTCCAGTACTTAGATCACTATTCCACACAGGCTTGCTTGTTGTTAATTGCCTTCAAGCCGACTTCGATTTATAGCGACCTTCTGAATGAGAGACCTCCAAGTCACCCTGGCATCAACAGCCCTGCTCAGGTCTTGCAGACTCAGGGCAGGTGTGGCTTCCTTGATTGAGTCTTTCCATCTCTGATGTGATCTTCCTCTTTTCCTTCTTCCTTCTACCTTGCCAAGCATTATGGTCTTTTCTAATGAGTCTCCCTCTAACCCTGTGCTCTCACCCCCCACAGATCTCTTACCTTATTACATGTACTATACAGCACATACATAACCGTACTTTATCTTAATTTCTGTAATAAGCAACACCCCCTCCCCAAGTCTATAACATCACAACTCTCTCTTAAGTCTGTTCAAAGTTGTTTCAGGACTTTGATGTTTTCTCGTATGTCTAACTTGAGTATCTGCTTCACTTCTTGGCCTGGGCTCAAAATCATCTGCGTTGCTTATGTCTGCAACTGACTGTATTTCTGATTTGCTTAAATACACAAACCTATAAGGACTTTGGGCTTGGTTGATGAGAATGAGGTTGGCCGAGCTGATATCCCCAGAATGTGTGTAAAAGGCATCATTACACATTCTAACAAGGAGGCCAGTTGTCAAAGGGCAAGACATGGGTTCTTTTGCGTTAGGTGCGATCCATGAATTAAGTTAGGCATAGAGATTCAGAACCTCATAGACTTTGTGATGACTTAAATGCATCTTAATTCTAAACAGTCAATTTTGGTTATCTTTCAACTGCGATTTACAGACACAAATACACAGATCACACCTAGCTCGAGGTATATTAGATGCAAGTTCTCCCAAGTCTATCTCCTGGCTTCACAGTTGTCTACTTTGTATAAACTGGAAGTCGAACTCTGGAAGAATTCATGGCATTGTTTTGCTTGGACATTGAGCACCTTCTAGTTGCCAAATGGCTGTAAGATGATGCCCTGTCAATACTGGTGCTGGCGTCTTCCCAGGAGGATAGCCAATCTATCTGTGAAGGCATTGCCTTTAACTTCCTTAAGAAAACCTCTCTCTTAGCATCTCACATACTGGGAGAATTGAGGCTGTAGCAAGTTTAGAAAACCAAGAAGGCAATGATTCTGGAGGCAGATTCTGTGTACCTTAGCTGTCATAGGCACACACAGCTCTGGTAGTATCAACTCTGGTAAAATCTCAATTTTTCCCAGCAAAGGTTTATTGTGTTGTGTGCTGCAGAAATGCTGCTGTAACCTAGCATAAATAATCTGTGTTTTTCCAACCTTCTTTTACCATCCTTCTGATGTTGATGCTGCGTAAAACTTCCAATTAGACAGAGGTCAGGAAGGAAATGGGGGTGCCAGGTGGGGGTAAAAAAGACTTTGGGCTTATCTATACAAGGGGAACAAATGTGGATTGATGCACACTAACGCCAATTCCAAGCAGCTTCTACTGTATTTGTCTTAACTGTTTTTGGCAAGATGGCAGGCATGTGAAGCTATCCTTGTTCATAGTTCAAGCAGGCATGCCTGCAAATCAAGATGGTGGGCACTAGTGAAATATTTACATTTTTATTATAACCAGTTGCCGCTGTTGAACATGTTTTTTAAAAGTATAATAAGGTGCGGAAGTGGGATATTCCATCTAAATAGGGGGGGAGCCTTTTTTTTTTTTTTTTTGGCCTCAGTGCACGATTGCTATGGCAAAAATCCAACATCGCGGGTTCAGGTGCTTGCCTTGTTAGCAAGGTCTGCCCCCTGCGCACATCCGACCAATCAGCTTTCCACTTCTGCTCTTACTAGGAATCTAAATCAAAGCGAACTGGTTGTCCCAATGAGTGGGAATGCGAATTCCCTGCGAATTCTTTTTAAAAACTTCAAGAAAAGCCGCAAAGGCTTTTCCTGCACAGTTTTTGGTAGATTTGGCCCCCCTCCTTTGGAATACGGTGGATTTATGCGGGATGGCATTTAGACAATCGTATTCTCCTTGAATTTATGAGGAGTATTTTTTTCGCCATTTTGACAACCCCTTTGTAAAAAGAAGTTTCTTTGTTAGGGGCTTTGCCACCTGAGGTATGCCTATAATAGGCCATCTCTCTCTCTCTCTCCCTTCCTTCCTCTCTGAGGGTTATCTGCCAACTTTCTAGACTACTTAATACAGGCAGACCCCTGTATCCATGTGGTTTAGTTCCTGGACTTACCGCGGATACTGGAAACCATAGATAACAGCAAACTCTATTAAAATAAAGGACTTCCAGTAAAAAACATACCACACAGTTGCATTGGAAGATCTAGAAGATGCCTAGAGACACCTCTCTCTCTAGGCATTTTCCAGTGCAACTCTGTGATACATGTCCCTATTTTATTGATATTATGTTTTTAATCTATGTTGTATTTTTAACTGTTATGTTTTTAATAATGGTAATAATTTAATTCTTTTTTAAACTTTTGCAGTGCTTTATTAAAAATTATTGTATTTTTAAAAAATTATTGTAAGCTACCTTGAATCCAATCTTGGGAGAAAAGTGGGATATAAATCCAATAAATAAACAAATCTCTGGAACTGCAGATACTGGTTCCGTGGATACAGGGGTCTGACTATGTGTCTCAAAAAAGTAGACTGCAAATTTAGGAAGCATGTGCCACAATACACCAGTTATCTTTTAGGTTGCATCTTGAGTGTTCTTTTGGTGGGAATTAGAGAGAGGGCCTTCTTGGTGGCTGCTTCCAGACTTTGGAGCTCCCTTCCTAGGAAGGCTATGATGGCTCTCACTTCGTTCTCCTTCCACCAGCAAGTGGCTTTTAGGAAGTGACTGTGATGGGTTTTTAATGGTGTGCTTGTTTGTTCATTTTATATTGTCTTTTAATGAATTTTATATACACCTGTATCTACAGATTTGGTATCCACAGTTTCACTTATCCACATCCAAAAAAGTATGTTCTCTCTAGGCATTCCTAGGTCCTCCAGTGTGATTCTGTGGTCAACGTCTGGTATTTGTCTAATTGAAAATAATAGGATTCCCTATTATCCACAGTTTCAGGTATCCACTGGTTGTGTGTGTCTTGGAACCTATCCCCTGTGGATACGGGTGTCAACCTGTAGTTTTGACTCTATAGATTGTTGACTTGTTTTTGAAATTAACATCTCTCTCTCTCTCTCTGGCTTTTCTTCGCAAACGAAGATTCAGGAAGGACTCATCCCACACTTTCTGCAAGCGCACTGATGACTAAAAAGGCCAATCTGAGATAAACAAGTCCGGTTGCAGAAAGCATAGCAGAAGGTCTCCTTGGGTGATGTTTTTGGGTTGTGATTCTTTCTGCGTTGTCGTTTCTCTTCAAGACTTGTTCGGCGTGAGTTCTCCAATAAGGCTGCAGCATTGTGGATAGTGCATCTCCATGCCTCCCGATGTGAGGCCAGGGCGGACCACTGTTGGTGATCAATTTGGCCGAGCCTGAGATGTTGCTTCAGGGAGTCCTTGTATCGCTTTTTTGGAGCACCCCTCTTACACGGACCCATGGCGAGTTCACCGTAGAGTACTATTTTGGGGAGACGATGGTCCTCCATCCTAGAAACGTGCCCTGCCCAGCGCAGCTGTGTTCTCAATATCATGGCCTCAATGCTGGTGATCCTTGCTTGCTCAAGGACAGCAACATTCGTCACATAGTCAGTCCAGTGTATATTTAGGATTGTGCATATACCGCACTGATGAAAGCGTTCGAGGAGTCGTAAGTATTGGCGATAGATGACCCATGTTTCAGACCCATAAAGGCCCATAAAGACCCATGAAATTAACATGCATGTACAGATATTATACACACACACACACTAATGGTTTTGGATGGATCTGCCATTTGAAAATAAAAAAGGCAGCATATAAAACAGCAACAGTAGCAGCAGCAACAATTAATTTATTTAACCTACTGCTAAATATCTTCTGCAGGCAAGCAGTCTTTAGTCCCCCAGGCTAGCCTTGACCTTGCCAGCCATCTGGAAGGATTTTCTTTTCTAGAGATTCCTTCTCCTGTTTTTCTCCCCCTTTGGTCCTAGTCCACCCAAAATCTGTTTCCTGCCTTCCTCCCCCCTCCTTTCATTGGCATTTAGGACAGCAGTGATTCCTCCCTTATGTGACTGACTGATTGACTGGGATTTTTGAAGCATTTCTTCCAAATCCTCTTCATTTCCTTTTACGTCTAGGACCGACCGGGATGCCTGAGAGGGTTTCAGCTTGTAGAGTTCTACCCTCTTGTTTCCTCTTTGCATGCATTACATTGTTTTCTTCTTTCTTGCAGCATTCTCTCGACATAGACACTCCCCCCTCCTGCTTTTTGGGCCTTTTCTGAAGACCTCCTGGGCAATGGTGCACCTGGTAAAAAGGAAACAGTGGGGTCCCTCAAGAAATCTGTATTGGAACCAGTTATTTTAAACTTGTCCCTACATGATCTGGAGTTATAGATGAACATTGAGGTTATCCACTTTGCTCTTGGCTCTGAAATGATTTAGGACAGTGGTTCTTAGGACAGGGGGCTGCAGTGTCCTCACAGGAGGTCCACGAAGGCTTGAAGGCTGGTTGGCCCATCTCCTCTGTTCAGTGGAGCAGCCACATGACAGGAGCCAAGGCAAAGCCTGGCTGGCTAGCTTGGCCTGTGCATTGCCATTCAATCCACCCCAGCTACAAACTTGGAGGAAGAAGCAGGAGAAAAGTCTTCCCTCCCCTCCAGTGCCTCTGAAGAAATATTTAATGTATGGTGGAATGTGTTGTTGTTGTTGTTTTTTAAATCTTAAGTTAGGTCTTGGGGGTCTGCAGCAAGGAAAGATATTTAAAGGGGGTCCCTAGTAAAGAAAAGGTTAAGAGCCACTGGTTTAGGAGGTTGTTAGAATAAAAAGGGAGTGTGTAGAGCTGCAAAAGGATCTCTGCAAACTGGGGGGCAGGGGATGGGCATGAAAATGGCTTCATAGTGTGTGTCCGTGTGTGCACACACCTTTACATCAACTGTTGACTTATGGTGACTTCATGAATTTCCTAAGGTTTTCTAAGGATGCTGCCGCTCTGCAGAACTAATCCAGTTTGATTCCGTTTTAACTGCCATGGCTCAATGCTATGCAATTCTGGGATTTGTAGTTTTGTGAGATATTTAGCTTTCTCTGTCAAGGAGCTCTGGTGCCACAACAAGCTATAAATCCCAGGGATGCCACAGGACAGAGCCATGATAGGTATAGTGGGTCAAGTTGCATTATTTCTGCTGTGTGGCTGCAGCCTTAGGCAAGGAATACTCAGAGTTGGTTTGCCATTGCCTTCCTCTGAAAAACAGCCTACAGCACTTGGCATCCCTTGGTGGTCTCCCTTCCAAACCTAGCTTCCAAGATCAGAATGGATTTGCTGCATACAGGGTATTTAGGCCTTTGGGGTTCATACAAAGCTGCTGTAAATTGATGCATTGTTATTGTGTGTTTTCACATCACCTCTGAATTATGGTAACCCTATCACAGAGTTTTCTTGGCTAGATTTATTCAGAGGCAGCTTCTCATTGCCTTCCCTTAAGGCTGAGAGAGTGTGAGTTGCCCAAGGTCAGCCGGTGAGTTTCCATGGGATTCGAACCCTGATCTCGTGAAGTGCTAGTGCAACACTCAAACCACTACAGCACACTAGCTCCCTGAAAAGATTTATTGAGAGGAGATTTGCTATTGCCTTCCTCTCAGGCTTAGAGAGTGTGGCTTACCTGGGGTCATCCAGTCAGCTTCCATGCCTGAGCAAGGATTTGAACTCTGATCCCGCCTGGTCCACTCAAACCACCACAGCAACCTCGTTCTCTACACACACAACCTGGCTGTCTACTCTAGTGCTTCATGGGCTATCTTATGTGTTTGTTTGTATGTATCTTCAAGTCACCTGTCAACTTATGGAGACCTCATAAATTTCATAGGGTCTTCTTAGGCTGATTTTGCCAGTTTCTTCCTCTGAAATTTAGCCTACAGCACCTGCTGTTTGTTGACGGTCTCCCATTCAAGTACTAGCCAGGGCTGAATCCACTTAGTCTCCAAGATGGTATCTCGTGCAAGGGAGAGGCAGCTTATTTCTCGGCAAGGTTTCAGGCCTCACACCAATGTATCATACCGGCTTTAAGATTTGTTCAGAGGGGGTTAGCCATTGCCTTCATCTGAGGCTGAGAGAGTGTATTTTGCCCAAACTGACCCAGAGGATTTCCATGGTTAAGCGGGGAATCTCTTGAGTTGCACGCTGTTTTCCCCCTTGTTACTTTCTTCTTCCCACATCTTTGCATGCCTGGATCAAGGCAGATGATCAAGGATGACAGATTTCTAAGGTTGTTTTTAAATCTGGTGCTGTGGACAGACTGATGTGCAGGAAGAGTTAAATAGGAATAGTGGTGTGTGTATGTGTATGTGCGAGAAAGTCTATATAGCTAGCAGCACAGTGGGAATTAGAGTGTTATCAGGGTTATTATTTTAATATCACCCGACAACATGCAATTATCAGGACATTTTATGAAAGCTAGGAAAAGAAAAATACAGAAAACATCAGCAGAACAGCAGGATAAAAGGAGCATTAGGCATCCATCTGGGGGGTGGGTGGGAAATTGGTTTTGCTTGATGGCATAGAAATGCCTCAAAGAAAGAAACATTTCATAAAATATTCCAAAGTATAACAAAAACATCAAACTCAATGAGACAGCGCATGAACCACACCTGTATTGGGGGGGGGGGGATTTCACTAGAGAAAGGAGCCTTGCAGCCCAAAGGGGTGGATATGAAGATGGACATATTGCAAATAGAGGAGGAGGAGGAGGAGGAGGAATGGAGTAATGAAAATGAGAGAGGAATAAATGCAAAATGAACAGTACTGGAGGTGATTGGCATACTCTTATAATACTAGCGCGTGTCACTGGAATAATGAGAGAAGGCAGGTGTGGTACTGCGTGCTGCTGTAGTTCCTCGGAAGAAGAATAGTCTATAAATGTGATGAATAAGAACAATGAAAAAGGAATCTCTTCTCAAATCAAACTATGGTGGCTCCAGTGGAATTGAAATAGGAATCCTATCCCCTGCTTTTGAGGCTGTGGTTAGGCAGCTGTTCCCCCACCCCCCGAATTCTGACAGTCCTCATAGAATCATAGAGCTGGAAGAGACCACAAGGGCCATCTAGTCCAACCCCTGCAATGCATGAATACACAATCAAATCATTCCCGACAGTTGGCCATCCAGCCTTTATTTCAACAGCTCCAAAGAAGGTGACTCCACCACACTCCGAGGCAGCGTATTGCATTCTCCATCAGTGCTTACTGTCAGAAGGTTCTTCCTAACATTTAGGTTCATGCACTGTCTCATCCTTCCTAATGTTTAGAGTCCTGCTGGCCTCTTGCAAGCCAGTCCCTTTGGTACACTGTTTCCCAGCCTGGGGCACTTCCCACATAGAATCAGAGTTGGAAGAGACCACGAGGGCCATCCCCCTGCCTTGCAGGAATAAATAATCAAAGCACTCCCAACTGGTGGCTATTTAACCTCTGTTCAAAAACATCCAAAGAAGGAGACTCCACCACACTCAAAAGCAGCACATTCCACTGTCGAACAGCTCTTACCATCAGGAAGTTCAACCTAACATTTAGGTAGGTGGAATTTCCTTTCCTGCAGTTGTTTGAGTCCATTGCACTGTGTCCTTATTGCTGGAGCAGCAGAAAACAAGCTTGCTCCCTCTTCAATATAACATGTCATGCTGCAGTTCCTATAGTTGTGTGTTGATGGGACTTGTAGTCCAACACTTCCAGTGGAGCATTAGATTGGAGAAAGCTGTTCCAGTAACTTATTCCTGAATATATTCTGCTCTACAAATACATGCCATAAAGTTTAAAGGGGGTATGGAAAACAATTTAACTCCAAGGTTAATTAGTAGAAATTTAAAATGTTTAGTCTCCTTTCTTTTTTTTTGTTTTGTCTTCTGTAACTGTGTATAATGACTGTTTGTTAAAACACAATAAACATGAACTGAACTGAAGTATATTCTGCGTGCCTAGCTTGGGTTAGGAGAGAAGCCTCAGAGGGAAAGTTGAGACGCCGCTTGCAAATAATAAAAGCAATTTAAGACAATAAATAACAATGATGATCATTTTAAAAAAGGATAAAAATATTTTAAATAATTTATCACTTAAAACCAGTTAAAACCATCTAAAATAATATGAACCATAACACATGTGCAAATTGGATAATATTAGTTACACCCTGAAGAATTTGACAAAAGAACATGTTTTGACTTGATGCTGGCATGACACCAGTGTTGTCATCACTCGGGCCTCTGAGGGGCAGGTATTCCATAACCGGGGTGCCACAGCAGAGAAAGCCTTCTTCCATGTCCTCCTGTTAATGTATTGCCCCACCAGTGAGATGTAGAAGACTGCTCCACCAGCAGGCTTCCATTCTTGGGAGAGGTGCTCCTTCAGATATTGAGGTCCTTAGCCATTTTGGGCTTTAAATGTTATCACTAGCACCTTGAATGCAGATTAGATGCATCCTGGCAACTAGTTAGTTGTTAACAGTCGTCAAGCTGACTTTGGACATTTTCAGACACGTCTTACAGCGCAAGAAGACTCTGGGAGAGGTACGTGGCTATCATACGGCAGGGGATCCTTTTTGGACGCCACCGTCCCTCTTGTGGCATCGTCTGTGACAGTTCCAGGTCCCATCTACAGCAATCGTGCCATTTTTTACTCATGGAAGTAGCCGTGTATCTCTCCCGGAGTCTTCTTGCATGGTGAGACGTGTCTGAAAATGTCCTTTGACTAATGGTAACCCTATGAATGAGAGACCTCCAAGCCCCCCTCTCATCAACAGCCCTGCTCAAGTCCTGCAGACTCAGGGATGTGGCTTCCTTGACTGAGTCTATCCATCTGCATTGCATCTTCCTCTTTTCCTACTGCCTTCCACCTTGCCAAGTATCTTTTCTAATAAGTTATGTCTTCTCATGATATGTCCAAAGTACAACAGCCTCAGCTTAGTCACCTTGGCTTCCAGGGAGAGTTCAGGCTTTGTTTGATCTTGTTGTTAACTGCCATCAAGTTGACTTCGACTTGTGGTAACTCTGTGAATGAGAGGCCTCCAAGTCACCCTGTTATCAACAGTTCTGCTCAGGTCTTACAAATTCAGGGCCATGGCTTCTTGGATTGAGTCTATCCACCTGTCATGCAGTCTTCCACTTTTCCTACTGCCTTCTACCTTGCCAAGTATCATTGTTTTTTCTAATGAGACATTCCAATTCCCCATTCAATTCCTGCTGTAAACTTTCCATATCATATTTATTTGTGGATAATAAAGATACATATATATATAGTATTCAGCAGGAAGGGCCTAAATACCCTGAAGGCATGAGATCCCATCTGATCTTGGAAGCTAAGCATGGTCAGCCCTGGCTAGTACTTGGATGAGAGATGGCTAACAAACACCAGGTGCTGTAGGCTGTATTTCATGGGGTCACTGTAAGTCAACAGACAAATTGAAGACACATACACACAATTTGATCTTGATCCCTTTCCCCAAAATGCTGCAGGCTCGAAGTTCCAGAGCATGGAAAAGGGTGTCTTTTTGGACTCCCACTCCCAGATTTTGGGAGTGGCAGTCCAAAAGAAGACCCTTCCACAAACCCAGAAGGACTGCCAAGGCATACCCGGTGCTGTAGGCTCTATTTCAGAGGAAGGAACTGGCACAGCCACCTCTGAGTACTCCTTGCCTAAGCAAACCCTATGAAATTCATCGGGTCACCGTAAGTAAACAGGTGACTTGAAGGCACATGCATGAAGACACAAGTAACTATGATGACAGCTGGTGGTTTCCATGACACTTGAGTAGTGAATCCAGTCCAGGTTTGGAGGCAGACTTTTAAGGAGCTATCCAAGGTGCTGAATGCTAGAAATGATTTTGGACAGTGGCCTATAAATGACAGCTCAGATTCAGTGGAGAAGTAAACCTGGAAGTGAAAGACTACAGTGGTGGCTGGTGGCTTCCACATTAATCTTGCCATGAACCAACTGTTCAGACATTGGAGGAGCTACCCTAAGGCACTGGCTTTGTCCCCCCAAGTGGGCTCAGCATGTTAGGCAGCTTCTTTAAAGTCTGGACTAAAACCCATAGCAGATTCATTACCTCACTCTTGTGGGATCCCCCAACCGCCATTGAGTTGTCTGTAATCTAAAATGTTCTTATCATCATCATCATTAATTTATATAGCGCCATTCGCATATTATTTATTTAATTGATTTGTATCCTGCTTTTCTCTTACATAGGGCCCCAAATGGTCCCATATGGACCGCTTTGTACGTGGCACTTTACAGGCAAAACAACAACAAAGTGCAGCCAGACCTGCCAAAGAAGTACAATCTAAAATACACATACACATGTGAAGGAAGAAGTAATACTAATTTGAAATTGTGCAATATAATTGTAAAATGAATCATCCTGATAGAAATGCAACCCCCAATGCAATATAATATAAAGCAAACTAGCAAATACATAGAATCGATATATACAAGATTACAAGACAATATTAAGCTAAAATTCCAAATGGTTTGGAAGGAAAGAAAGTTTAATTGAGATTTTAAAACAACGAAGGAAGGAGAAGAGTGCAAATGTTCAGGGTAGCCATTTAAGGAGCATGGAGGAGCGAATGAAAAAGGATGCAGCCAAGGTGAGGAAGAGGAAACTCTTGATTGACTGAGAAGTCTAGAGTTTCTACAACACACATCTGGTAAAAAGAAATGAGTGCTGATAAGGGAGGGAGGTTGTGTTGGAGCCAGTGTGCTGTAGTGCTTGTGTTGGGCTAGGACTCTGGGAGGACAGGGTTCGGATCCCCACTGAGCCATGGAAACCCACTGGGTGACCTTGGGAAAGTCACACTCTCTCAGCCTCAGAGGAAGGCAAAGGCAAACCCCCTCTGAACAAATCTTGCCAAGAAGACCCCATGAGAGGTTGACCTTAGGGTTGCCATAAGTTAGAAACGACTTGAAGGCACACAGAAGCAGCAGCCACAACCACAACCACAAGGCCATGTAGGACTTTAAAAATGGAGTTCACAAGCACGCAAATGACAAAATCTTCCACCTTCCCTGGGATGCCATGACAATGGCTAAAATTTCTTCGGAGGTTTTTAAAGAGAGGCTGGTTGTCCATCTGTCAGGAGTGCTTTGATTGTGTATTCCTGCAAGGCAGGGGGTTGGAATGGATGGCCCTTGGGGTATCTTCCAACTCTGTGATTCTATGATTTAACCTGAATTCTCACAAGTGAACTGGTTTGTGTTTAGGTAAAAGATTCTCACAGAGTAACAGTGAGCTGAACTTCTTGCCCCAGATCGATGACAGAGCTCTCTGTCAGAAGCAATGTTTTGCCTTTTGCCATTGGGAATGGGAGATGAGACAGAGATGGATCAGGTTTTCCTAGCTCAGTTGCTCTGCCACTTCTCTGTTTTTGTCATTTCCCCCCCTTTGCTGTTCCAGTGTGTGCTGGTGCACAATACTTAAGGAGCACTGACCTACTTTGGGAGTTTGTACAAGCGTTGCTTATCCCTCATTATGGTGCCTTCCCCCACCCTTCTTGTCAATCTAACAAAAAGAAAAGTGGGTTAGGGTTTGAAGATTTGCTGCAAAGGTGTACTGACAGTGGAGGCACATTTGGTGTTAGAGGAAACTTTCTGATTTAATCTGTTGGTACATATACAGGTTGCCCCCTGTATCCATGGGGGAATTGTTCCTGAACTTACCATTTCTAACTGAAACCGTGGATAATAGGACAGCCAGCCTATTAAAATAAAGGACTTCTGGTACAAACATACCATAGGGTTGGGTTGGAGGACTTAGCAATTCCTAAAGAGTATACCTCTCTAGGCATTTTCTAGCATGCCTCTATGGTACGTGTCCCAATTTTTTTCAGCCACGGATAACTGAAACTGCAAGTATTGGTTCCATGGATATTGGGTGTGTGTGTGACTTGTACTGACCATGGACTGATGGGAGTTGTTATCCAATACTGTCTGGAAGGCTACAAGTTGCCTTTACCTTTGGAGTACACAGAAAATGGATGTAAAATCATTCATTTTGGTTGTCTTATGAGAACATGACCTAAGCAGATCCAGCAGATTCTCCACTGCACCCTGCTCATTCCAGTTATTTGTGTTGTTTCGTAGAGTCACAGTACTCGAAGGGAACCTATAGGCCATCTAGTCCAATCCCACTGCCATGTAGAAATACGCCAATGAAACACTCCCAAGAGATGCCTATCCAACCTTTGCTTAAAGACCCACAAAGAAAGTCTACTACCTTCTGAGAGAGTCTGTTCCACTGCTAAACACCTCTTACCATCACCAGTTCTTATTTATTTCTTATATATTTATTTTAAAGTATTTCTGTATTGCCTCCTAGCCCATGAGGGCTCCTTAGGCAATGAACAAATAAAAAACAATTAAAACAATACAGAGATAAAAACATTTTAA
Organism: Gambelia wislizenii; assembly: GCA_030847615.1. Lineage (NCBI taxonomy): Eukaryota > Metazoa > Chordata > Lepidosauria > Squamata > Crotaphytidae > Gambelia > Gambelia wislizenii. Next base: position 7,183,105 of record JAUMIR010000005.1, read on the forward strand.
TAACTCATCAAAATACTTTTAAAAATCCTAAAAGCTGTGTGAAAACAATCCTAGAATCCAGTTTTAAAACAGGTAAAACAGCGATTTCAAACACCACTGAATGCCATGAGGTACAGCACTGTTTTTGGCTGTCCAATGAAAGCTGAAAAGACGTTTATGGTAGATTTCCTTTCTTGTGATTTGAATCCATTGGTTGTATCCTTGTGTCTGGAACAGCAGAGAAGAAAGCTTGCTCCAACATCTACAAAGCATCTCTTCAAATACAATTGAATTCCTGTATCTGCCGGGGTTCGGTTCCTGGACTTACTGCAGATACCAGAAATTGCAGATAATAGCAAACCCTATTAAAATAGAAGATGCCTAGAGAGGACACTAGACTTTCTCTCTAGGCATTTCCCAACACAACTCTATGTATATGTCTCTATTTTTTCAGCCGCGGATACTTGAAATGGTGGGTTTGGGTTCTGTGGATACAGGGGTCCGACTGTATTTAAAAATAGCTATTGTATCACTTTTCAGTAAATCAGTATATACAGATTAAAGCATTATCTAAAAACAGACAAAACAATTGCTTAAAAAATGGTTAGAATACACAGACACACAACAAACACAAGTAAAACAGCCAGAGAAGCTACCCCAGTTCTACAGATCAAAGCCCATAATAAGCAGTATAATGTAAGCTGCCCGCCAGAAGTTCAAGAGGGATGGCGACAACTTGACTATACTTAGAAGGGAGTTCACAGCCAGGGTACTACCAGAGAGAAAGCCCTGTTACATGCACTCACCAAAGTAGCCTCACAGGATAGTGAGCCTCTGCTGAGAATCTCAAATTTTGGGCAGGCACACATGGGAGAAGGTGGTCTTTCAGATATGCTAGTTTGCGGACCCAGACCGGACGCTCCCGTCCCACTAATGAAGACACACACAACACCAAGCTGTCTTAACAATATGTATTGATTACATGATAAACGTAACCGATTAGGTATAGGTTAGTATGTTGAATATTGGCAATGAAAAGGCCACAACTTGCTAATGGCTGCAAATAGTTGGCACTATTGCATGGGTCCGGATCCCTTCATTGCCCAACCTTGTGTTGGCCAATGGACCACTGTCAGTTGCTGCCGACCCACTCTTGAAGGAGAGAGCCTTGGCCAAGCCATCCCACTCGACACTCTCTCCTCCCCTGCAAAACAAGGTTGTTAACAAAAAGGGGGTCTCCGTGAACTTGGACTTGAACTTGACGGAGACCTCTTATTCCCCGCTTACCCGGATCAGGGCCCATGCCATCTGCCTAGCAAATTGCGACTAAATGATGTATGCACAAGATACACAAACCTGGCTTCCCCTAATGGGAGGGTGGGCAGGTCTTCGGCTTGTTGGAGCCAACTGCAGAATCTGCACCAGGGGCCGGCTTTTATACCAATCCCCTGACACAGAGCCCACGTCATCTGGCCTCGCCAGAAGCATGGCCAGAAGTCCGTCCCCCCACCAGGCAACAGCCAATCAGGGCAAGGGAGGCTTGCCCCGATTGGCCAGCTGTTTCATGCCCTTCTTCCCAGCCGCAAAGCGTGGCAGGAAGAAGAGGCAAAGATGGTGGCCCCCATGCTGGGCTATGTGGCCATGGGGGCCGCTGATGAGGCACGGGGCACCAGCCGGGCTGCAAAAGGCCCACCGGGTGAGTTGGTAAGCCCCCTTATGATGGTTTGATGTAGAAAATGCCCATGTGAATCCTCAACATGTTTCTCGACCTGATGTTCATAGTTTTGTTGAGGCATCTGAAAAATATCGGCTGTTGGTTCCCAGAGGATAGCATCTTGAGACTCTTTGACAGGAATGGAGTCAGTTTAGCAGGTTTCATGTTTATGTGAGCATGCTAAAAATTGTTCGGGTTTCTGTACTGGAGAAAACAAGACCTTTTGTGGAAGGGCTTTGACCCAGTGGTAGAACACACGCTTTGAGCATTCCCAGGATCAAACCATAGCATATCCAGGTTAGCCTAAGAGAACTGCTGTCTGTCAGTTAAGGTAATACAGGTGGAGTATCCCTTCTATGATTCTATGATTCTCTAAAATGCTTTGGACCAGAAGTGTTTTGGGTTTTGGATTTTTTTCCAGATTTGAGATTATTTGCATATATGTAATGAGAGATCTTGGATATGGGACCCAAGTCTGAACATGAAATTCATTTATGTTTCATATATACCTTATACATAGCCTGAAAGTAATTTTATGTCTCTTCCAACTCTACAATTCTATGATTCTATTTTTAATATTTTTTTGCATGAAACAAAGTTTGTATACATTGAACCATTAGAAAGCAAAGGTGTCACTATCTGAGCCATCCATGTGGACAGTTTTGAATTTTGGAGCATTTTGGATGTCCACATAAGGGATACAGTAGTACACCCTTATGCACTGGGGAATGGTTCTGGGGGGGCGTGGATACTGAAAACTGTGGATAATAGTGAACACCATTGAAAATAATCTGACTTCCGGTTTAAAATACATAGAGTTGCCTTGGAAGACCTAGCAAATGGCTAGAGAGAACACATTTTCTAGGAAGACTCTATAGTAGGTGTGCTGCTTTGTGTCCTGTGGATAATTGAATCAGTGGATAATGAATCAGTGGATACGAGGGTCCTACTGTACTCAACCTGTATTACTTTAGGTGGAGTAGCAGCCCGTCTTGGTACCAAACAGATTTCCCTATATTTTAACATTCGAGAGCATTGTTAAAACTTTACAACCTGATGGCTTGCATGCAGCAAGAGAAATTTCTTTCCTGGTGGGTCATTCCTCCCCTACCCCACCATTGAAAAGGAGTAATAGTGACCAGTTTTCCAGGGTAGTTGCAAGAAATTATGGGATGGTTATAAAGTATTCTGGGTTTTACCATGCAAAGGTATGTGGAAACATTCTTGTGGAAAGAAAAAAGGCATTGCCTGAAAGCATGCCCCTGAAATGAAATTCTTTCATCAAGCATTCAGAGAATGCTGGTATGTCTTTTTAACGCACAGATATTGCAAAGCTCAAGAGACTTTATTATACTAACCCCCCCCCGCTCAATATCATGAAAGTTGAAATTGGCTGCTTTGAGGTGTATCTTCTGAGGAATTTAATAATGGAATTTTGTTAGATGCAAATGGAAAAATGCTAACCATCTAGGAAATGAAGGGAGAGCGTGGTGGTATTTTTCTAGGGCTTGTCTATACGGTGAAAATACTGTACTCCTTATAGAATTCGAGGAGAATACCAGTGGGATCTCCTGCATCATTTCACTATATTCGGAGGGGGTGGGGCACAAAAACTCCAAATACTCCGCATGAAGAGCCTTCACAACTCTGTGATTCTATGATTCAGCCTTGATCGAGATGTTAATGCTGGGTCCTAACAGGCAAGATTTGCCCTTTTCATCGTTCTTCTTGAATAAATATTCCTTCTTTTCTTGCTAGCATTTGCAATCCAAATGTAAAAGAATACCCAGAAATACCAAATGGAATTAGAGTTAGGTCCTGTGTACGAGTTGGGAAAGCTTTCTTCCCAGTGGCTTCTCCTAGGCTGTGGAACTCCCTCCCACAGGAGGTTTGGTTCTCCTCCTCTCTGCTGCCTTTTCTGCCAGCAGGCAAAACCCTTTTTATTAAGGAAGGCCTTTGGCTCTTAAACTCATGTGCCACTAGCATCTTTGAGCTTTTCATAGAATCATAGAATTGTAGAGTTGGAAGAGACCACAAGGCCCATCCAGTCCAACTCCTGCCATGCAGGAATCACGATCACAGCATCCCTGACAGATGGCCATCCAGCCTCTGTTTAAGGACCTCCAAGGAAGGAGACCCCACCACGCTCTGAAGGAATGTGTTCCACTGCCGAACAGCTCTTACTGTCAGAAAGTTCCTCCTAATGTTGAGGAGGAATCTCTGTTCCTGGAGCTTGCATCCATTGTTCCGTGTTCTAGTCTCTGGAGCCGCAGAAAACAAGCTTGCTCCATTTAGTTGGCTATCAGCTGCCTTGGGTCCTGTGTCAGGAGAAAGGTGGTATGTTAATTAATGAATGCAAAAAAACGAAAGGACCCAGAGTAGTTCAGAGAAGGCAGAAGTTGCAGGAGGGTCAGGACAAGGCAAAGCTAGTAGGAGGTAGCACAGCCACATTCAACCAGCTAGCTCCATGCAGATGTGGCTGACTAAGCCTGCTTGCGGATGCCTCTCTGGCATGGAAGAGAAGTCTGTTCTTCCCAGTTGCAGATGAGACTCCATCCTGAAATGACAAGGGCTTAGTTTGGATTGTTGTGCAGCTGAAGGGAATGTGTGTGGTGCTCCAAAGGGAGATGGTGTGAGCCCTTGACTATGTACCTGCAGCCAGATTGTTAACTGAGGAGCGTACAACTTCCTTGTTGCAACAGCTGCATTGGTTGCCTGTTTGTTTTCAGGTAGAATTCAAAGTGCTGGGTATGACCTACAAAGCTTTATACGGCTCAGGTCCAGATTATCTAAAGCAGTGGTTCTTAACTCTTGGCCCTCGGACCCCCATGGGGCCGTGGCGTCCTCATAGAGGGTCCATGAAAGTTTGAAGGTTGCTCAGACTGTGTGACAGGAGCCAAGGCTAAAGCTGGCTGGCTTGGCCTGTGCATTGCTCTTTAATCCGCTTCAGCCACAAATTTGCAGGAAGAAGGAGGAGAAAAATCTGTCTTCCCCTCCAGTGCCTCGGAGAGGAGGGTTGATGGATGATGTGATTGTATTATTGTTGTTGTTGTTGTTGTTGTTACTGGTTTAAATCTTGAGTTATGTCTTGGGGGACCACAGCAACAAAAAATATTTAAAGGGGGTCCCTGGTAAAGAAAAGGTTAAGAGCCACTGGTCTAAAGTACCATATTATCTCATATGAACCTGCCCATGTTTTAAGATCTGCTGGGGAGGCCCTTCTCTCTGTCCCACCATCCTCACAGGTACACCTGGTGGGAACATGGGAGAGGGCCTTCTCAATGGCTGCTCCCAGGCTCTGGAACTCCCTTCCCAGAGAGGCCAGACTGGCACTCGCCTTACGATCTTTCCACAAGCAGCTAACCCCCCCCCTTTTTTTTAAATCACAGCAGGCATTTGATAATTGATTTTTCAGGGGAAACAGGCCTTGCATAATATGCTAGACTTGTATTTCTTTTCATTGTCTTAATTTACTTTAAATGGTTTTAGATTTTATGATGTTTTAATTGCTTTTTAACTTGTGTATATAGGCACCCCACATTTATGAGGATCAGTACCCATGGTTTCACGTACCCACAGTTGGGGGGGGGAGGTCTCTCTAGGCATCTGGAGGACCATAGAGTCATGCTGTAGGCGGTCTCTCTAGTCATCAGGAAATCCTCCAGCGCAACTCTATGGTCACCTTCCACCGGGCACGGGGGGGGCGTATACCCTGTGGATATGAGGGGTGTGTGACCTTCACTGCTAATTTTTAACTGTTTTAACTATTGTAAGCTGCCTTGAGTCCCAAACTGAGAAAAAGGGAATGAATGGAGTAGGAAGATGGTTCTTAGGAACCAGAGTATGGAAAAGTGACTTTTCTGAACTACATCTCACAGAACCTTCCAGCAGCATGGCACCTGGATGGTGCTGAGAGCTGTAGTTTTGAAAGATTTCCAAGCTCTAAGAGAACCATAGGAAGCTACCTTATCATACAGGGTTAGGCAGCTTGTCCACCAAGGTCAGTATTGTCTATGCCAGGGCAAAGTGTAGCCCTCCAAATGCTGTTGGACTACAGCTCCCAACATGTCTGATCACTGGCTATCCTGGCTTGGGCTGTTGGGAGTTGCAATTCAGCAGCATCTGAAGGGCTACACTTGGCTCAGCCCTGGTTTACACCAACTGTACCCAGTCTGGTGTATTACAGATGTTTTGCACTTTAGTTGCAATGGTGGTTTATGGGAATTTTAATCCTAATCATCTAGAGGACTCTGTGTTGGTGAAGGCAGTGGTTCTCTGAGTTTTCAGTTAGGTGTCTTTCCCAGCTCTGCTTGGAGGTGCTGGGAATTGAACCTGAGACCTCATAGGTGCAAAGCAGAAGCTCTGCTATTCAGCTGCTGTTGTTTTCTTCCGAACCATGTGTACAACTTTGCAATACATTAGGTTTCTGTGTGATTCACCCTTACACATTATGCATTGCCTTAAATAACTTCCTCCTTCTCTGCTTCTGCTTTTTCCAAATCTTACTGCTGTAAGATCCTTAACAGACCTCGACTTGAGGCAGTGTTCAAAACAAATAAAAATCCTGCTGCACAGGTTGCAAATGAGCGTTTAAAGTTATTGTTTCAACAAAATGTATTGATTTTTTCTGCTTTGCTCCTGCTGTATCCCTAGGGCTCAGAGCAGGAAAACAGTATATTAATTACAGTGTATATTTAGATAAAAAGTTTACACCTGTTCTCTGCTAAGGCTGTGTGTCTGAGGCTCTCGTTCAGCTAGTTCAGGTTCAACTACACTGCTTTAAGTTTGTAAAACCAGGTGATGAAGGGAACATCTCTGGGGCCTACCACCTACCTGTTTCCTACTAAAGGATCCTTTTTCTGACAAGGTATTGACACTGTTTGGGGGGATTGTGTTCAGCACCATGGGTAGCTCTTTTAAAGTTCAGACTAAAATTCAGAGCAGATTTACCACCCAACTGAAATGGAAGCTACTAGCTGCCACTGCTGTTGGACTTAGAGCCCGTCTAAACAGTGAAAATAATCCTCATAGAATTTGCATAGAAGGCAATCTGTCCGTACGGACATTTGCATCAACGTGTCTTATTTGGAATGGGGGCACCCTGGTAAAGTATCCACAAATTTGTTGACTTCTGGGTGGTCACAAGGGGGAAAAAATTGTTCTGTGTGTTGCTTGCCTCTGCTATATGTATTAATAAAGGCAAAGAATGTCAACAGGTCTGAGTTTAGTTTCATGCTCCATATTATTTGTGGTGTTGTTATCTGCCATCAAGTGAGCATCAACTTATGGCAACCTTCTGAATGAGAGAACTTCCAAGTTTTCCATTTTCATTCATCAATGGCCCTGGGCTGGTCTTGCAGACTGGGGGGCTATGGCTTCCTTGATTTTACTCAGCCTAGCAGTGTGGATTGTTTTTGCTCTTTTCCTACTGTCGTCCACTGTACTGAGCATGTTCATCTTTTCCAAGTGAGTCATATTATCTCATGAAGTGTCCAAAGTATGATAGCTCAGTGGAGTCATCTTAGCTTCTAGTAAAAAATCAAGCTTGATTTGATTTGGACCCATTTATTTGGCTTTATTGGTGTTTTGCCTTTACGAATTGTGAAGTAAATAGCATACTATTTGTTTGAAGGTTTTTTTGGTACCTTTCTCCCCATGTCTGCTTACATGGAGACATGGCCATGCAATCCTGATATTATGCTCTGTTAACATTTCACCAGTGTGGATGGAGAGAGTAGATGTAGAACTAGAGACAGGTGGGTCTCACTGCTTCAGTGGTGGATAGCAGAAGCTCAGGGCAATGTAGTTGAACCAACATAGAATCGTAGAGTTAGAAGAAACCATAAGGGCCATCTAGTTCAGCCCCCTCCTCTGCAGGAATACACAATCAAAGCACGCCTGACACATGGCCATCTAGCTTCTGTTTAAAAACCTCCAAAGAAGGAGATTCCACCACACTCCGAAGCAGCACATTCCACTGCTGAACAGCTCTTACTGTCAGGAAGTTCTTCCTAATGTTTAGATGGAATCTCTTTTCCTGTAGTTTGAACCCTTTGCTCTGTGTCCTAGTCTCTGGAGCCACAGAAAACAAGCTTGCTCCATCCTCAGTATGATATTCCTTCAAATATTTAAACATGGCTATCATGTCACCTTCTCTTCCCCAGGCTAAACATACCCAGCTCCCTAAGCCACTCCTTATAGGGCATGGCTTCCAGACCTCCTACCATTTTGGTCACCCTCCTCTGGACATGTTCCAGCTTCTCAGTATCCTTCTTGAATTGTGGTGCCCAGAACTAGACACAGTCTTCCTGGTGAGTTCTGACCAAAGCAGAATAGAGTGGGCACTATTACTTCCCTATTATTCCTATTGATGCCTTTTCACACCTCCTTCCTCTGAGTCTAATCCCACTTTCCTTATGATATGTTCTGCATATAAATTAAACAGATAAGGGAATAAAATTTAGCCTTGCCTGACCTCCTTGCCAATTGGAAACTGCTCTGTTTCTCTGTATTTTTCATGAATTAGTCTTCAGATCGTATAAAGTGGGGGGTAGAGAGAGAGTAACTTTGGATCCCTGCTGTGATGGCCCCTGAAAGCCTCTTGGTAACCCCTCCCCCCCGAAATTCATTTTAAAATCTATTTTAAAATATTTTGGAGAAAGGATATAGCTTAAACCACGTGTTTTGTACGCCACCTGTCTGATTAGATAAAAATTCACCGTTAGGGATCAGGGTACAATAAAGCTCTAGCAAATGCATAAAGGCTAATTGGGTACAGCAAAGCAGCCAGAGTCTCCCTTACATGAGACCGCAGTGCAATCGAGAAATCTTTTCCTGCTTTTTGCAGCCTTAGCTGTAAAAGGTGGAACCCTCCAGGTAAAATAGAGATCTTCTCCTTGGAATAAGGAGGCTTTTAATTCATAGCTGTGCACACAGAGGCTTTTTTTAAATTGTTTTTTTTTTAAAAAAAAACTTTTATATGTTTTATATATAATTTTAAATTGTCACGATTGTAATTGTTTCTAACTTTTAATTGTCATGTTTTTAACTGTATTTTATGTTTTGTGAGCCGCCTGGGGCCCATTCTTGAAGAAAGGCAGCATATAAATCAAATCAAATCAATAAATAAATAATAAGCTTAGTTTTTCATTTGTTTGCCAGTGCTTGGTTTTCTTTAAAGAGGGTTGTTGTTGGTTGCTAAATATTTGTAATGTCAAAGAGTAGCTGCGGCCTAAATACCCTAAACGTACCAGATCCGGTCTGATCTTAGAAGCTAAGCAAGGTTAGCCCTGCTTAATATTTGAATGGGAGACCACCAATGATTTTTGTTTGTTTGTTTGTTTTGTGCCTTCAAGTGATTTCCAACTTATGGCAAGCCTAAGCCGAACCTATCACTGGGTTTTCTGAGGCTGAGAGTATGTGTGACTTGCCCAAGGTCACCCAGTGGGTTTTTGTGGTCAAGGGAGGATTCGAACCCTGGTCTCTGGAGTTTTAGTCCAATACTCAAACCACTACACCACACCATTGAATACCAGGTGCTGTAGGCTAGATTTCAGAGGAAGGAACTGGGAAAAGCACCTCTGAGTATTCCTTGTCTAAGAAACCTTATGAAATTCATGGTGTCTCCGTAAGCTGACATGTGGCTTGAAGGCACGTATACAGTCGTACCCCTTTATCTGCGGAACCAATATCCACATTTTCAGTTATCCATGGGACACAAAAAGAGGAATACATACCATAGAGCCTAGACATTTTCTATGTCCTCCAAGGCAACTTTATGGTATATGTAATTGGAAGTCCCATTATTTTCAATTGTGTTTGCTGTTATCCACCATTTCCGGTATCCACGGTAAGTCCAGGAACTGAACCCCCATGGATACGGGGGTCCGACCATATACATAATATCAAGAGTACAGAAAGCGCGGGATGAGTCCTTTCTGAATCTTTGTTTGAGAAGAAAAGCCAGAGAGAGAGAGAGAGAGAGAGAGAGAGAGATTTGTCATTCAGGGATATAGTGAAGCAAATAATATACAGTTGTCCCTTCACATTCACGGATTTGGCATTCACGGATTTAAGTATTCATGGCTTGAAAATATTCTTTAAAAAATAATAATCCAAAAAGCAAACCTTGATTTTGCCATCTTATATAAGGGACACCATTTTGCTGTGCCATTGCATACAATGGGACTTGAGAATTCACGGATTTTGGTTTCCATGGGGGGTCCTGGAACCAAACCGCAGCAAATATGAAGGGACAACTATGCAGATTGCCCTCAGTATCCGTGGTACCAGTATCTGCGGTTTCAGTTATCCACAGCTGAAAAAAGAGGGACACATCCCCTAGAGTTGTGCTGGAAAATGCCTAGGGAGGCATCCCCTCTAGGAATCAGTGGGTCCTCCAACACAACTCTATGATATGTTTGTACAGGAAGTCCTTTATGTTAATAGAGTTTGCTATTTTCCACTGTTTTACGTATAAGCCGTAAGTCCAGGAACATATCCGGTGGATATTGGGGGGGGGGCAACCTGTAATCAGAATCATAATGTTGGAAGGGACCACAAGGACCATTGCGTCCAACCCATACCAGGCAGGACACACAGTCCAAAGTACCCCTGAGAGGTTGTATTTATCCAACCTGTGTTCAAAAACTTCCAAAAAAAAGGATAATCCGCCACCCACTGAGGCAATCTATTCTGCTGGGAAACAATGACTCCTCCAGTGAAATTGAGGATGGCACTGGCGGTCAGAGGCATATAATTTCCAGTACATAGAAGTCCCTGGGTTCATTCTCAACCTTTTTTTTTTAAATAGAGAGTGTGTGACTCAGACTCTTCAAATTACCAGAGCATCTAGTTCTTTTATACACTTTATCAATGCATTGGGATCTGTATCTCCAAATACACGCTTATCTCAAAGGGATTGTCTGAGAGTTTTGCTTCAGCGGTGATGCAGAAAGACAAGGGCCATGTGAGGAACCTTGTCACATGGATGTTTTTTCTCCAGCCTCTCTCTACCTCTGGAGTTCCCACCAAGCTGAAAGCCTAGAACAGTGAAAGCTATGATGAAATGATAGGTTGTGAGGAGGGGTGTAAAGAATGCTCATAGATTTTCTTGTCCTGGGTGAGAAAGGGTGTCTTCTTGATATGTCTAGAAAATGAATAAAAACCACGAGGATTCCCCCCCCCCGTTGTTTCATCACTTTGCTTAAAGATAAAAAAATAAATAATTTCTCTAAACTCTTCCCCACGCTCGCCCCGATTTTTGTATCAAAAACTTGGTACAAAACCAACATTTTTATGAGAATAAATCTTTCAGAAAGAAGACTGGAAGTGTGAAAAATAATTGAAAAAATGTGCAAAAGCTTTCATAATCTCATCCAGTGGAGAGGAAACTTTTAAAATTATTCATTCTTTATACTTTTAAAAGGGTCTTGGTACAGCATCCTTCAGCACCTAAATTACAGAGTGGTTTACAAAATGGAAGTACAGTACAAACAAACAATAAACCACATGATTAAAAACAACACCATCAGCTAACACATGGTTTTCTTGGCAAGATTTATTCAGAGAGGGTTTCCTTTTGCCTTCCTCAGAGGCTGAGAGAGTGTGACTTTCCCAAGATCACCCAGTGGGTTTCCATGGCCAAGCAGGGTTTTGAACCCAGGTCTCATGAAATCCTAGGGCAACATTCAAGCCACTACACCAACATTGGCTCTAAAAATAAAGCAAACCTATCCTAGGGTTTTCTTGGCATGCCTTCTTCAGACATTGCTTTCCTATGAGGAGTGGGTTAGGGAGCTGGGCCTGTTTAGTCTGGAGAAGAGAAAGTTAAGAGGGGACGTGGCTGCCATGTTTAAATATTTGAAACAATGTCGTATTGAGGATGGAGCAAGCTTGTTTTCTGCGGCTCCAGAGACTAGGACATGGAGCAATAGACTGAAACTCCAGGAAAAGATATTCTACCTAAACATTAGGAAGAACTTCCTGACAGTAAGAGCTGTTCAGCAGTGGGAATTCACTGCCTTGGAGTGTGGTGGAGTCTCCTTTTTTGGAAGTTTTAAACAGAGGCTGGATGATTGAGAGTGCTTTTATTGTGTATTCCTGAAAGGAAGGGGATTGGGCTGGATGGCCCTTGAGGTCTCTTCCAACTCTATAATTCTATGATTCCTCTAAGGCTGAGAGAGTGTGACTTGCCAAGAGTCACCAGTGGGTTTCCATGGCTTAGTGGGGATTTGAATCCTCATCCAACACTGAAATCACTATGCTATGCTGGCTCTCCTAGTAACCCCTGTGATAGAAATTGTGTGCATGAGTGTGTGTACATACCCAGATCTGCCCATCTCAGCCCCATGTTGGATGCACTTCTGCACAGGTTTTGATGATCAGACAATTGATTCTAGAACAGTGAAGATGATCTTATAGCATGTTTTTACTTCCTGCTTACAGTGGCATCACACCATCACTAGCAGCTGGTGGATCCTGTGTCTGTGGGTTTTAGTCTGAACTTTACAGGCTGTCGAGGGTGGCATCTCTGTTCTCCCAAATAGGTTCCGCAGCTTGTATGATGCCTTTAAAATTCGGACTGAAAACCTGGAACCAGTTCACCACCACACAGATTTGGAAGCTAAGTAGTAATGAATATTCAGACAGTTACATTGGAAATGGGAGTTGTCCATTTGCAAATGCGTGTGTGATGGACCTGACTCTTGCAGTTCATATCCTGCTTAGAGTCCCTTTATTGGGATAAATGTGGGATATAAATGCATAAAATAAATACAAGAATCCGACAGACAAAGGGACTTGAATTAAGTGAAACCACTCACAGACTGGTGGAAATGTCACAGACTGGTGGAAATTTCCTGGACACATTCCCGCCATGGGAGTGATCCTGAGGGGCGATCCTAGGGATGAAGGGAGAAGGGAGGCAAGATCTCTCCTCTTCCCTGCCCTCCCCCGTTGCTGGCACCATCTGCTGATAATTGAATCAGTGGATGGTGAATCAGTGGTTGGATACAGGATGCTACTGTGTTCGTCTGTTTAATGGTTATTCGTTTTAACTGGTTTTAATTTTGTTAAAATTTATTTATATTTTTAACTTTGGTATGGCATAATTTTTTGTTTTTGTATTTGTTTAAAGTTACATACCGTAAGTACTTTGAGTTGCAGACTGGGAAAAAGGTGGGAGATAAATAAATACAGAATGAGATGATGACCATGATAGGCAGTTGCAAATATGCTGAAATGTTAATGTATGGTCCTCCATTTGGAACATATGGAAAAATTATAAGCTTTGAGAAATAAATTTGTTTCTCCCTTTTAAAAAAATTCCCTGCTTTGGTGTCGTTGTTGTGTTTCTTCAAGTTGTGTCTAACTTACGCAAACCTGAAAGCAAACCTATCACAGGGGTTTCATGGTAAGATTTGTTTCATAGTGGCAGGTTGTCTTCGCCTTCCTCTGAGGCTGAGAGAATGTGACTTGCTTAAGTTCACCCAGTGGGTATCCATGGCTGGGCAGGGATTTGAATCCTGGTCTCGAGTCCTAGTCCAACACTCAAACCACTACACTAGGCTGGCTCTGCCAAGGTGGAGCACAACATAATTATAACAATAAAATATTATAACAATAAAAGCCCAAAGTTAAAAAAAAAACATTTACATTTCTCTTTTTCTTTTTTCCTCTTTAGAAAGCCCGCCAGCAGCAATGTCCCGGAATGGGTACTTCTTTGAAGAAACAGGCAAGTATCATCCCATTTACTAATAGCAAGTGTGCTTTCTTAGCATGGATTCCCATGTACCGGTACCTTGTAGAGCACCATCCCTATGCAATAGGGAAGTAAGTGGCAGCATGTTTGGAGATTTCCCCAGCTTTTGCAGAAGTAAACAGCTTTTGTCTTGGCTGCATTAGAGAGTCATTTTGAGGAATATCTGGTCACCAGGTTATTTCTGGGAGGTCTTCCAAGGTCTCTCTCTTGTCTCTAAATTGTACACAGCCTGTTTCCATCACAGCTGTTCATTCTAAGAGCCATATATAAGCACTGAGAATTTGCGGAACTGTTTTCCTCGTCTGCTCCTCTCACTTTTCCTTTTGTGCCATGACTTGTCCAATTATAAGCCAGAGGGCAGGGGCTGTCTTTGTTGATGGACGAGCTGCTCTAGGAGAAAGCAGAAAGGATGTTTTCTAATTAATCAATTAATTATTTACATGCCTTTGTTGCTGCTTCCCAGTTGGTTCTGGCACTTCCTATCTCCAGTGGCAACAGAGCTTTCTGCCTTTCACCAAGTGAAGGGTGGGTGTTGGGCCAAGCCAAACTATGCAGAGGAGATGGCTGTGGATATAAAGGTTTGGCTAAGCTGGCCCTGATTACTCAATCAATCAATCAATCAATCAACCATTTCCTTGCCTTTGCTTCTGATACCCAGTTGAGTCTAATGCTTACCATCTCCAGTTTCCAGTGGTGACCTCAGCCTCTGTCATTCAGCAAGAATCCTTTTAGACTTCACAATTTTAGTGCTATTATTGCACTTTAACTGCCATTCCTGCATCCTATCGAATCCTAGGATTTGTAGTTTGAGGCACTACAGCTCTCTGGCAGAGAGTTCCAAAGACTCCCACAAAACTACAAACCCCAGAATTCCATAGGACGGAGTTGTGGCCGTTGAGATGGTATCAAAGTGCTGTAATTGTGTAGGGTGAAAGAGACCCAAATGAAAGATGAGTGTGGGCCAAGCCAAGACATGCAGAGGAGAAGGCAGGGGCTACAGAAGCTTAAGTTGACCTGACCCTCAATGAGTCAATCAGTCAACCGATCAGTCCATCAACCAATCAATCAATCAGTCACTTTATAGCCTGCATTTTCCCCAAGCCTGATCCACATAAATCAGGACTGAGGACCATGTGATCCTCCCAGTGTTGTTGGGAGTGCCATTTCCATCATTCTGGAAGGCTGCTAGGACTGATGGGAGTTGCAGTCCACCCAGTACTCTCTGGAGCCCCACACTGTTCTTTTAAGCCGTCCCTGTCTTCAAGAAAGAAATGGAAGAAATTGTTGGGCCTTGGGCTTCTTGAACAAAAGCACAGGTGTGTTTGGGTTTCTTTGTTTGTATAGTTCTTGGCGACTGGAATTTCTGAAAGGCATTCTTTGTGCTGTGAAAGAAACCTGCCATTTTGCAACAGGCAACCCAGGAGGTGCCTCCCTTGCTGTGTGAACCTCTGGGGAATCCTTTAATTGGTGTTACTTGTAATAGCAGGTTTCTCTCCTGCTCTGGGGATAAAGGCCTCCAGGCATTTAGAGCTGTTCTTAGAATCATAGTATCTCCATTACTCCTTTCTCTCCCTGTCACACACACCCTCCCCATTTCTAGTTGTTTTTCTTTACCACCTTTTTGTCTTTGAGTTTGGTTGTTGTGTCTTGTTTATAGCTCTCCCCACCATTTTGTCCTGACCATGGAATTAATCCAAATGCTTTTGGGGAGCAAATTCTTTCAAGATGGTCCTGGGATATTGCCTTGCTTGTTGTCGGTCTGTGTTTACTAAACACACAAACACAGTGAATTGTCTTAGGCCTTTTGCATGGTAGCCTCTCAATTGTGAGGGCAGATTCATCTTCTGGACTCTGAAATATGTATTATTATTATTTTTAAAAAAGTTCTAGCCAGAGGGGATATTGTGCACAGATACTGCATTGCCACTGATATTGCATTACTAAGATGGTTGCATAATTGCACAGAATGGGGGGAGCGTTAAATTCTTCAGCTGTGGGCAAAAGATCTCCTTATTGTCTGGAACCCCAGTTTGAAATCAAGTTGGCCCCTATAGTTCCTCCCTCCCTGTCAGCTCACTTCTTGTCTTGCAGGCATTTCTTCCCCCAGTTCTTATCTTGAGGTCCTGCAAAACTGCATTGTTGGTGACTTCCCAGAGTAAAATGGTCAGATGTTAAAACATTCTAAAATGGTGGTGGTGGTGGGACTTTTGCACCCTAGATCAAGAATGAGCAACTGGCTGGGGTCTCACGCTAATTTTCTTCCCCTGTGGACCACAATCTCCCAACAGCCAGCTCAAATACCTCAGTTTCATAGAATCATAGAGTTGGAAGAGTCCACGAGGGTCATCCAGTCCAACCCCATTCTGCCATGCAGGAATACAAAATCAAAGCATTCCCTACAAATGGCTGTCCAGCCTCTGCTTAAAAACCTCCAAAGATAGAGACTCCACCACACTCCGAGGTAGCAACACGTTCCACTGTTGAACAGCTCTTACTGTCAGGAAGTTCTTCCTAATGTTTAAGTGGAATGTCATTTCCTGTAGCTTGAACCCATTGCTCCATGTCCTAGTCTCTGGAGCAGCAGAAAATAAGCTTGCTCTATCCTCAGTATGACATCCCTTCAAATATTTAAACAATGGCTATCATGTCTCCTCTTAACCTTCTCTTTTCCAGGCTCCCTAAACCACTTCTCATAGGGCATGGCTTCCAGACCTTTCACCATTTTGGTCACCTTCCTCTGGACATGTTCCAGTTTGTGTAAAGCCGATTAGACTCTACAGACTTCAGTGAACAGCTACTATTCTCACTTGGTGCCAGAATGGTGGTACCCTCATTGGTGCCAGTTGGGCCTCCAAGAGGAAGGTATTCCATAACAGGGTACCACAGCAGAAAAGGCCCTCTCCTGTGTCCTCCTACACCACATGGCCCTGAGTGATGGAAGGCAGAGAGCCAGAGTTGGGTAGTGGTTTGAGCGTTGGATTACAACTCTGGAGAACAGAGTTCAAATCTCCATTTTGGCCACAGAAACTCCGTGGGTGACCTTGGGTGTAAGCCACACTCTCTCAGCCTCAAAGGAAGGCAACGGCAAACCTCCCCTGAACACACTTTGCCAAGAAAACCCCATAAGAGGTTCACCTTAGGGTTGCCAGACATCAGAAAGGACTTGAAGGCACACAACAACAAAAACAGCTCCTAGAATCCCCCAGATAGTTTGGCCATTGGCCCTTTGAGTCGGGGGGGGGGTCTTTAGGCTCTCCCCAACTCAAATGGCCAATGGCCAAGTTATCTGGGGGATTCTAAGAGCTGTGGGTTTTTTAAATAGTTGTATGCCTGTTTAAATGTCTTAAATGAAGGAGAGTATGCCACTTTCTGAGAGGGTCTCTTTTACTCTCAAAGAGCTCTTCTGGTCAAGAAATCATTCTCAATGGAATATGAGCACAGCAAATAGAAAGAGTTACTAGATGTGGATGATTTTCAATGACACTCTCTGCAGTGCTAGAAATTTGGGAACTGAAGGAAAAATTCATTGGGGTGTCAGGATTCTTATTTGGACTATACCTCATTTTGTCCCCTGACACAACAACATCCCTGACTCCTGGTCAGTTGTGGAAATTTACAGGGGATCCAGATGACTACAGCTTCAATTTGTAATTCTGCTGTATTTTTCCACTACTCCTTCCATCTATTTCCTTACCAGGAGAGAAAAGAAACTATGAATCAGGAAGGAAGAATGAAGTAACTGCACAGCTTCTTTTGACTAGTACAGTAGGACCCCCGTATCCACTGGTTCATTATCCACTGATTCAGTTATCCACGGGACACAAAACAGCACACCTACCATAGAGTCTTCTTAGAAAATGTGTCCTCTCTAGCCATAATGCAATGCTATGGTATTTTAAACCAGAAGTCCCATTATTTTCAATGGCGTCCAGCTGTAGGGGCACATGTGGCCCCCAAAGGCTGTTTTTTTCTAGGGCTTGACCCATCCTGACTCCCTGGACTGTGCTCTCCCCCTCCCCATAAAAGAATAAATCACTTCTGCTGGAAGCCTCCGAAGTAACCATTCAGCTTTAAAACAGTTTGGAGTGGATGTTTCACGTTATAAGAAAGAAAGGTTTTTTTCCAAAAGCAGTGGATTTCCATCCAAATCCAGTTTTATTTTGTCCGCGCCCCCCTTTTTTTTTCTTTGTACGTGTGGTTACTGGATGGACCTGGGAGCAAAATAATTAAATAAATTCTAGACCCACATTGTCTGGATGCTGGATACATCCTTAGGTGAGAAAAAACCCAGCCGAAGAAGCTAGGATGATGCGACTCCGTATCAGCAAGCACAGCAGCCCAATGTTCTCCATTTATCTGCGGTTGGGCGAAACCAGGCTGAAATGCTTCATTTATTATCTCAAAAGTAACTGCTTTGTGCGTCACATTGCTTGAAGAAGCGTGCAAACTTTAATTGCATGGATCGTTAGAGATTTGTTTTAGAGGAAGTGCTCTGTACTTTTTCTTAAAAAAAAAAAAAACACACAACAGCATTAGGGCATGGTATTAATCTTCCATTCATGTGGAGAGTGAATTACAAGTGAGCCTGTAATATCCCTTTGCCTCCCTCCACTCCAATATGTGTATCTCCCCTTGCTGGTCCCTTGTCTAAACTAGTCTCTTTCAGATGGTGTGTATGTGTGTTTGTGTGCGAAGAAGAGGATTACAAAAATCAGAACAAATTGGCAAGTGTTTCCTGAGATGAAGTGTTTCCAGAATCAACATTACTTTATCCTTCTCTTCTCTCCTTCCCATCATCCTCTCCCCAATATAAACAAACCAGAAAAATCTATGTTTTCTTGCAGGCATAACTGAGGCCCTGTACGCTGTACATTGTACATTTGTCCCTCCATATCCATGGATTTGGTGTCCACAGATTTAAGTATTCACAGCTTGAAAATATTCTTTAAAAAATAATAATCCAAAAAGCAAACCTTGATTTTGCCATCTTATATAAGGGACACCATTTTGCTATGCCATTGCATAAAATGGGTCTTGAGTATTCACGGATTTTGGTATCCACGGAGGGTCCTGGAACCAAACCCCAGCGAATATGAATGGACAACTGTATTCTTTTGCATCTTGTTTCTTTAAGCCTTTATATCTAAGCCTTTAAACCAGGATTACCTGGGATGCTAGAGTTCCACGAGACCTTGCTAGGGGTTCCAGAAGAAGATGTGACTGAGAAAACATACACCTTTTTTGAGGGGGGGGGTTGTAAATATAATAATTTTTATGCAGGGGTTCCCTGAGACCTGAAAATTATTTCTGGGGTTCATGCAGAGTAAAACAGTTGAGAGCCCCCTGCCTTTCAATGGTGTGATTGTATGAAATACAACTCTATAGATTTGGCCTGTCAATCAGAAAAGACAGGTATCATATTCTTCACAGCCATCAAGTTCAACCCTCTGCTCAATGCAGAAAACTCAGCTAGAGCTTCCTGAAAAAGTAGTCCCATCTCCTTTTGAAGACTTCCAGAGAAGTCACTCTATAGACTTGTATTTCGTAGAATCAGACAGTTGAAAGGGAGCCCCTAGGCCAGTGATGGCGAACCTATGACACACGTGTCACCACTGACACGTGTAGCCATTTGGGCTGACACGCGGCCATAGGCCTCCTCCGCCCCCGCCTGCAACCTCACCACCCTCCCTAAAGTGCCGATTGGTCGCCACTTTAGCGAGGGTGGGAGGGTGGAGGAAAGTGGTGGGCGGGACTACGAAGCCCCAATCGCCACTTTAGGGAGGCAGGGGGTGGAGCCTCCCCCCCACCTGGCCACCTCCCCGAGGCCTGCCATGCTTCCCTGGAGCCACCTCGGAAAGGCTGGGTAAGGCGGCGGGCGGGCAGGCGGGAGTCTGCCCAGCCTCTCCCCAGCCTTCCCGAGGGGGCTTCAGGGCTTTGAAGCCCCGGAGCCACCTCGGGGAGGCCGGGGAAGGCAGCGGGAGGGAGGGAGGGACTCTGCCTGGCCTCTCCCCAGCCTTCCCGAGGGGGCTCCGAGGCTTCGAAGCCCCGGAGCCGCCTTGGAAAGGCTGGGGAAGGTGGCGGGCAGGCGGGAGGGACTCTGCTTGGCATCTCCCTGGCCTTCCTGAGGGGGCTTCGAGGCTTCGAAGCCCCAGAGACACCTCGGAAAGGCTGGGGAAAGTGGCAAGCGGGAGGGAGGGACTCTGCCTGGCGTCTCCCCGGCCTTCCTGAGGGGGGTCTGAGGCTTCAAAGCCCCGGAGCCGCCTCGGAAAGGCTGGGGAAACCCTGGAGCTGCCTCGGGAAGGCCAAAGAAGGCAACAGGAGGGCGGCAGGAAGTCTGGCCGGCCTCTCCCCGGGTTTCCCAAAGGGTCTCTGGGGGTTGAGAGCCCCATATAGCCTCTTCGGGAAGGTTGGGAGGGGTGGAGGGAACGTGGTGTAGAGGCTTTTCAGCCATCCCCACCCTTCCAAAGCCACAACAAGGCTTAGAAAGCTCAGTAGTGGCTTTGGGAAGGGTGGTGGTGGTGGGGGCTAAAAAGCTACTTTCCCACCAATTCCCCACTCTCCCGGGGCTTGGCTCTCCCCCACCCCAAATGGAGCCAAGCCCCAGGAGAGCGGGGAGTTGAGCACCTGGCTTGCTCAGCAAGCACTCCATTTAAATCAGTTCCTCTCCCTAGGGAGAGAAGCTGCTTTAAATGGGGTGCTTACTGAGCAAACCACAAATAATGAAAACCACGAAAGTAAAAGCTGCAAATGTGGAGGGGCAACTGTATACATTTATATTATTTAAGCAATAAATATTGTGATGTCATACTGAGGATGGAGCAAACTTGTTTTCTGCTGCTCCAGAGACTAGGGCATGGAGCAGTGGACTCAAACTCCAGGAAAGGAGATTCCACCTAAACATGAGGAAGAACTTCCTGACAGTAAGAGCTGTTCAGTAGTGAAATGCTTTGCCTCGGAGTGTGGTAGAGTCTCCTTGTTTGGAGGTTTTTAAACAGAGGCTGGATAGCCATCTGTCGGGAGTGCTTTGATTGGGTATTCCTGCATGGCAGAATGGGGTGGTCTAGATGGCCCTTGTAGTCTCTTCCAACTCTTTGATTCTATTATTTTGGGATGTTCTCAAGTTTTTAACGTATACACCCATCTGATTTCCAGTGACAGTCACTCTGTGACTCACATTAGTGTCAGCCATTCTAGTGAATGGGTCAAATTGTGCCCCCCTTTCAACGGTATGATTCTATAAAATATGACTCTATAGATCTGGCCTGTCAATCAGAACAGCTGGATATCATGCTCTCTCCAGCCATCAAGTCCAACCCTCTGCTCAATGCAGAAAACCCAGCTAGAGCATCTCGAACAGGTAGTTGTCCCACCTCTTTTTGAAGACTTCCAGAGAAGGATTTGGACAGTTCTTTAATGCCACTTCAGTCAATTAAAAAGGAATTACTGTAGTTGAGCTCCATATGATAGACCACCACAATGGCTCAGCACAGTGAAAGAAATGAGAAAAGGGAGAGGTAATAATGTATGCCCCCCTCCTGCTATTGTTGTCTTCTTTCAAGTCATTTCTGACTTACAGCAACCCTAAGATGAACCTATTATGGGGTTTTTCTTGACAAGATTTGTTCAGAGGAGGGTTTGCCTTTGCCTTCCTCTGAGGCTGAGAGAGTGTGGCTTGCGCAAAGTGACCCAGTGAGTTTCCATGGCGGACGGAGATTCAAACTCTGTTCTCCAATCATAGTTTAATGCTCAAACACAGTACCATACTGGCTCATCCAATTACTGGTTTCTAAATTGACCTGGTATGGATTAGATATTTTGTTTATATACGTTAACAAGCTGGAATACGTCCAGAGAAGGGTGACCAAGGTATTCAAAGGCCATAGGTAGAGGTTAAGGCATAATTATTACAATAATATTGCAATATTGGTAGTGTCTCCTTCTTTGGAGGTTTTTAAACAGAGGCAGGATGACCATCTGTCAGGAGTAGTTTGATTGTGTCTTCCTGCAGGGTTGGACTGGATGGCCCTTGTGGTCTCTCCAACTCTACGATTCTATGAAACAGAAATAGAAACAATCAGAATAGTCTCATTGGATGAATGAGATTTACACAAAAGTTTACTTACCTTATCTAGAATACTGTGTCCAGTTCCAGTCACCACAGTTCAAGAAGGATATTGGCAAGCTGGAGTATGTCCAGAAAAGGGCAACCAGGATAATCAAGGGTCTGGAAACCAAGCCATATGAGGATCAACTGAGGGAGTTGGGTATGTTTAGCTTGGAGAAGAGAAGACCGAGGTGACACGGTAACCATCTTCAAATATCTGAACAGATAACCTACAGAAAATGGAGCCAGCTTATTTTCTGCTGCTCCAGAGACTAAACAAGCAGCTGTAGATTCAAATTACAAGAAAAGAGATTCCACCTAAACAGTAGGAAGAACTTCTTGATCGAAAGAGCTGTTCAGGAGTAATATTGACTGCTCTGGTGGGTGGTGGACTTTCCTTTTTTGGAGGTCTTTAAATAGTGGCTGAGAGCCACTGTGGTGTAGTAGTTTATGCCTTGGACTTCAAATCCCCGCTCAGCCATGGAACCCCACTGGTTGTCTTTGGCCAAGTCACACTCTCTCAGCCTCAGAAAAAGGCAAAAGCAAACCCCCTCTGAACAAACCTTGTGAAGAAAACTCCATGATAAGTTCATGTTAGGATTGCCTATGTTGGAAATACCTGTTGTTGAAGGTAAACAACAACAACAAGAGGCTGGAAAGAAATCTTTCAGGAGTGTTGTAGTTGTGTATTCTTATGTGGGGGGTGGGATTGGACTAGATGGTCCATGTGGCCCCTTCCAACTCATAAGATTTGATGAATTCTGTTTAAATAATTTGTCTATAATTGGTATCTGTATCTGTGTTTGGTATTTTGTGGTTATAGGTTGGCTATGTCATTGTATTTTGTGAACAATTTTGTTTTGTCAAATTGATGGCCCTTGGCTAACTAATTGTGTGTCTGTGTGTGTGTGTGTGTGTGTATGACAATGGCTGTTCAGAAGGAATCTGTGTAAATCACCAGGTGTCCATGATATGTATGTTAATAGCGGCACAGTGTATGAGTAAGGAATTCGGATGTGAAGGTGAACCGACAGAGGCTTTTTAGTGGAGTTGACACCAGAGATGTTCCCAGCAGTGTGTCCAAATTTTGGTTACTGTGTAGGGATTAAGTGTCAACTCCCTCATGGAAATGAACTATAAATGAGTCTGACCTTTATTAAAACGACAAGTCCAGGATTTGGTTTAATTAAAAAGAATCTGTATTGTGCTTCTGCTGCTTGTGTTGTAGAACAATGTTTCAGAGGAACACCAAATTGAACTGATAAAATTAAAGGCTAAATGAGACCTAGGGTGGTATTGCAAATGTACTTACTGGTATCATCCTGTGCTGTTCCTTTCCTGAACTTTCAACACTCAAATAAATGTAGTTTATTTTTTATTTTATTTTTTAGAAAGAACTTTATTGCTGCTGGCCTGACTTTTGGATTAATTGACTAGCTGTTCTTCCCATATCTCAGAAAGTTTTGCTCATATGGAGCACAATTCTCAGAATCCCCCAGCCTCTGGCCATGCTAGCTGGTGCAGTTGTAGTCCCAAAAAGTAACTTCACCAAGTTTAGAGTCTTCCAGGCACCACTTTCCTGAATTTTCCTTTGACACAGAGAGATTGTTTTTATCAGTGTTAATTTTCTTGGAATGCTTGAGGATAATAGGCAGTGTGATAGGAACTGTTAAAAATAACTGGTGTAAATATTAATGGCATGTGCAATTTGTTCAGTGCATGGTGACATTCAAGACGCAAGCTGCCATATGCTCTGACTGCATGTTGTTACATCTAGCTGTTTAAAAAAAAGGATATAAAATATACTCCTTTTTTCCCCTCTGTAGTTCCAAAGCTGGGGTGGGAAAAACACTTGGTGGTCTCATTAGTCCTCCAGGAGACCTTGGAGGGCTTCACCTCCTTACATCTGCTGCAAAACAAATTACCCCAAATGCTTCCAAACACCCTCTACGGAACATGGGGGGAAGTTTTGGGCTCTTCTTCCAGCCCCTATAGAGTATTTCAGCACAGTGTCCTTCACACCTCCTAGAGATCGGTTTTGGACATTTCGGAGTATTTTTTTTTAATTAAAAATTCCTTTGTGAATAAAAATATGTTTTGCAATTTTTGTCCCCTGAGGAGCCCTGGGGACCCCAAAACCTCCCTGGGGGCCACATGAAGACCCCAGGAAACATCTTTGGGGACCATATACTTGGGGCCACATGTGGACCACAAAAATGTCTCTGAAGCTGCATGTGGACGACAGAAACATCTCTTGGAGTCACATCTGGCCACACTTTGCCCACTGCAGTTCTAAACTGTGCTTCTAAGCAGTGGAACCCTTGGTACTTTGGTTGGAGGGTGTCAATGCTGAGCACATGTCAAGGGGGCAGGCCAGTTGAGCTTGAAATATCTCTTGTTGGCTCAAAGGTGTCGGTGCTTGGGTAGATTTTATTTACTAGCAGGCATTGTCACAATGCATCTGGAGAGTGACAACTGGCAGGTTAGAGTGACTGGTCTCTGCATGTGGGTTCTCTCCTGTTCACCTCACCGTACTGGAGCACCCAGTATTACGCTAGAAGGGTAAATCTGGCTTTAACATTTTGCTACTTGCTCCTATGAGGAAATGCAAGCACAGGTTGAGCATCCTAATCTGGAAATCCAAAATCTGAAAACCTCCAAAACCCTAAACTTTTTCTCCGCCAGCCACCCACCTCTGCCTTTGAGGTGGCGGCGGAGGCACTCCTGGTCATTTTTCTCTCAGATCTTCAGCCTCTCCCCAGAGGAAGTCCCACTGACAGATTGGGTGGGATTGCAGCACTGTCGGAAAATGGAATTTTCTTCTCAAAAAGCAGAACCCACTAGAGAACATGAGAGAATTACAGTGGCTCCCTTGGGACTGCCCGCTTGCACCCACTGCTTGCAAAATCTCTCGGTCGACTTGGTGCCTTCCCCCCCTCACTTTGCAAGCAGCAATCCCTCATCAAATTAATGGAACTTCCCTTCAGTGGTTAAATGCCAGTACTGCAAGTCACCATGTTGCAAGTTCGATTCCAGCGGGCTCCAAGGTTCACTCAGCCTTCCATCCTTTCGTAGGTCAGTAAAATGAGTACCCAGCTTATGGGGGTAATTAGCTAACACACATTGGAAACTGCTTAATGCAGCGTAGATGTGTAAATTGCTATTGCTTAAAACAATTTCCTGCGTGGCAGGGGGTTGGACTGGATGGCCCTCGTGGTCTCTTCCAACTCTGCAATTCTATGATTCTTGGATTCAATTGCAAGCGTCAAAAGAGCAATAATGGGGCAGCAAAAGCAGGAGCTTCCTGTATAGGTATTCTAATAATAATAATTAAAAAAATCCAAAATACTTTGGGCCACAACCATTGCAGATAAGGGATACTCAAGCTGTACTTGTTTCTGCTGTCTGTGCTCTGGGATATCATTGTGTTGTGAACTAAGAACTATTGGTAGTACCAATAAAAGTAGACCCATTGAAGCAATTATTCAATAGTGGGTCAATTCGTTGGTAAATCCCATTAATACAATAGGTCTACTTTATCTAGGGCTGATAGTAGGATCTGGGCCTAAATATGCTTCCTTTCCTTAGTAATTCCTTTGTTAAAACCAGTCTTTCCTTTATCAACCAGAATTTAGAAATACTACTTTTTTGGATTGCAACTCTCAGAATCCCCATCCATCATGACCACTGGTCATACTGATGGGGAGGAGGTCTGAGAACTGTAATCTGACAATATACGACCTTGGTCCCTTTCCCCCAAATACTGCAGGCTAGAACATCCAGAGCATGGGAAAAGGTGCTTTTTTGGACTATGGGTACATCCACATTACACAAATAATCCAGTTTGAAACTAGACTATTTGCCATGGCTCCTGCCTATGGAATCTTGGGATCTGTACCTTGGTGAGACACCAGCGCTCTTTGGTAGAGAAGGCTAAAGACCTTGTAAAACTACAAACCCCAGGGTTCAATAAGAAGGAGCCATGGCAAATAACTTGGATTATTTGTGTACTGTGGGTTAGGCCTATGCTGGCTGGGGATTCTGGGAGTGTCAGTCAAAAAAGAAGAACCTTCCCCAAGCCCAGAAGGACTGTGAAGGAATAGAAATACAAAGTGAGAGCATTTGCCTCCCCAAGGAGAACTTAACACCACCACCACCCTGAAATTTTCTTTACATCCCTAAATTTCTAGCATTGCAGTAAATATGGAAAATAAGGGTGTGGAACCTGTTCAGATTGATGATGATTGTACATGGTTTAAGGGAAATGGCATAAGAAGAGTTAAATATCCTCCCCACCCAAAGCACGGACCCATTTCAGAGTCAGTTTGTTGGATGGAAAACAAAGGAATCTCACCCCTTTCATCCCTAGTTCGAAAAGAATTCAATACATTCTTTTCCCTCCTGCTGTGTGGGGTAGATGCTTGCAAACAGGGTAGGAAATGTCATTCAAAGCATTTGGCTAGCAGCCAGTGTTTTAAGTATGCCTTTTGTAATTGCTGAACCATAGTTGGATGAGAGGGAAAGCAAACATAATTTGGTTGATGGCAAAATCTAATGGAAATAGGTAGCAGAGAGCCAGTTGAATGCTGAAGTCCTTGGAAGGCAGTGCTAAAAAATTGGAAGACTGCAACAGTCTCTCAGTGTCGATATTAATAGTTGAGCAGGCTGAGAAAGATTTTGTGTACGTAATTGTGTCATGGAAGTGTAAAGCCCCACTTGTTCTATGTACAGTGCCTTTCTTTTGCACTGTACATAGGAGAGTTTTTGGAATCATAGAGCTAGAAGGGACCCCAAGGGCCATCTAGTCCACACACACCCTCCCCTCAAATGGATATATCCATAGCTAAAGGATTCCTGATATCTGGCCACTCAACCTCTTTTTAAAAATCTCGGGTGAAGGAGTATCTGTTCCACTATCAAATTGCTCTTACCATCAGGAAGTTCCTCTTAAAAGTTTGCACAGATATTCTCTCTCTCTCTCTCTCTCTCTCTCTCTCTTTTTTTTTTTTTTTTTTGGTAAATTGAATCCATTGGTTCCTCTGGAGCAGCAGAAAAGAAGCTTGCTCCATCCTTGACATGACAGGCCTTAAGGTATTTGAAGTTGGCCATTAGATCACCTCTCAGTGTTTTCTTTGCTACTCTGACCATACCTAGGTCCTTCAGTCGTTCCTTATAGCACTTTCATAGAGTTTCCAGAACTTTCCCGTCTTCGTTGCTCTCCTCCTTGCCTGTTTGGTCTATTCCTTTTGAATAGGTTATATCCTCCTCTTACTACATTCCAGTCATGAGACTCATCCCACCAAGTTTCAGTGGTGCTTATTATGGCATATTTGCTTTGCTGTGTTGAGAGTACAAGTTCATCTTTTTTTATTTCCCAGGCTTTGTGCATTAGTGTACAAGAGACATCTAAGACCATGGGTCGTTTCCCCCCAAGGTTTCCCCCCTCCCACTGTTGGTTCTTGTACTACTTGCCCAGTTCTTTCTATAACATTTGGGCTATTATTTCCAGCCGTTGATGAGCTCCTGTCCTCAAGAATGCTGTCTCCATCTCCACATAACTCAGTTTAAAGCCCTCCTGATCAGGTTTGTGAGACTCTTAGAAAAAAAACCTTCCTGCCAGCTGCTGTGAGGTGCAACATATCATCACCTTAAACGGTGGTGTCCAGAAGTGGAGATAAAAATTCAGGTGAGATTTGACCAAAGTAGGCTAGATTGGTACTGTTATTTCTCATTCTTGGTGTAAGTATTTCATAGAATCATAGAGTTGGAAGAGATCACAAGGGCCATCCAGTCCAACCCCCTACCATGCAGGAAATCACGATCAAAGCATTCCCAACAGATGGCCATCCAGCCTCTCTTTAAAAACCTCCAAAAATACCTCCACCACCCTCCGAGGCAGTGCATTCCACTGCTGGACAGCTCTTATTGTCAAGAACTTCTTCCTAATGTTAGATGGAATCTTTTTTCCTGTCATTGCCTTACTAGTCATTGTGCCTGAATTTTGAGCTAAAAGTAAAATGAATTTGTAACTCTGTGACCACTATACATATAAGTGATGCCTATTTTTTAAAAAAGGAATGGGTAACTAGAAATAATTATTTATGTCAGTACATGAGGTCATACGTGTTAATTGAAAATAACCTTTGAGCAATGAGTACACCTGCCAACAGAATTGTGCCTAAATCTTCTTTTAGTCCTGACAAGACTAAACCTAGTGAATACATTAGTTTTATCTATATGATTGGACTACTGTAATGCAGTCTACATGGAGCTGCCTTTGAAAACTATTTGGAAACTTCAGGAGGTCCAAAATGGTGTGGCCAGAATACTGACCGGGGCCAGTTATAGGGAGCATCTCTCTCTCTCTCTCTCTCTCTCTCTCTCTCTCTCTCTCTCTCTCTGGCTTTTCTTCGCAAACGAAGATTCAGGAAAGGACTCATCCCGCGCTTTCTGCAAGCGCGCTGATGACTAAAAGGCCAATCCAAGATAAACAAGTCTGGTTGCAGAAAGCACAGCAAAAGGTCTCCTTGGGTGATGTTTCCGGGTTGTGATTCTTTCTGCGTTGTCGTTTCTCTTAAACCCACTTGTTCAGCATGAGTTCTCAAATAAGGCTGCAGCATTGT
Source organism: Gambelia wislizenii (assembly GCA_030847615.1). Classification (NCBI taxonomy): domain Eukaryota; kingdom Metazoa; phylum Chordata; class Lepidosauria; order Squamata; family Crotaphytidae; genus Gambelia; species Gambelia wislizenii. The sequence goes on from JAUMIR010000005.1 coordinate 7,211,286, forward strand.
GGATAGTGTGTCTCCATGCATCCCGTCAAGGGGAACATATAACTCCCTTGTTAAAGCAGCTTCACTGGCTACCGGTTCGTTTCTGGGCATAGTTCAGAGTGCTGGTCTTGACCTATAAAGCCCTACACGACTTAGGTCCAGACTGTCTGAAAGATCATATCTCCCTGTAGGAACCTGCAAGGATTTTAAGATCTGCAGGGGAAGGCTTTCTCTCGGTCCCACCACCATCACAGCCTCGCTTGGTGAGGGTAGAGCCTTCTCAGTGGCTGCTCCCACCCTCTGGAACACCCTTCCTTGGGAGGCTAGTCTGGCCCCATCCCTGGTTTCCTTTTGCTGGCAGGCAAAGAGGTTTTTGTTCAAACAGGCTTTTCACATCTAAGCATGGGAGCTTTTTTATGGGGATGTTTTATCTGTCTTTTAAACTTGTGTTTGTTTTTGAAATATTTTTATACTATAGTTTTTTTGTGGTTTTTTTTCCGGCTTGTGAGGCCATGTTCTAGAAGATGCCAGCGCAGGTGAAACATCAGGAATAAACTCTTCTAGAACACAGCCTCACAACCTGGAAAACACACACACACAAAAACAACTAAGGATGCCGGCCGTGAAAGCCTTTGATTTCATATTTTTATACTGTTTTATGTGGTTTTACTATTTTAATTTTATGGTGAAAATTTTTTCTGATTGTCTCTGGGTGCCACCTTGGAGCCCAGTTTGGAAGAAAGGCAGCATACAAATACAATCAATCAATCAATCAATCAATTAAACTCACCATTCAACAATTGATTGAATGGGTTTACTCTAGTTAGGACTAACTAATAGGAAGCCAGCCAAAGATGGTTGTAAGTATGCAGATTTGAAGAAATGAGTGACTTATCTCCATTTGTAGGGTCATCCACTTTTCGTCTTTTCAAATATGAAGACCTAAGGCAGTGGGGTGAAGAGATTCATTTTTGCATAAAGAATGTGTGTGTGTGTATGTGTGTATGTGGAACAGAAGACATGATTTTTCCTTTCTCTGGCTTTTACAACTCTGTTCCCACCTTACTATTACTCTTACCTTACCATTGTCTTCCTTTTGCATTCGAAGCATTTTTTTTCTACTTTCATAACAATAGAAGAAGTTCTCCAGGTTGTTCCCCTGTGATTTGAAATGACATGGAGCTGGAACACTAGCTAGCTCTCCTTCAAAGTGTTTCTTGATGACTAAGCTTACAAACCTTGTATTAGAGGAAATAACATATTGGGAGCTTACTCAAGCTGTTAAATCTTCATAACCAGTTTATGGCTGTATGTCTAGATCTAATCCAATAATTTGAGGTTGCCTGGGGTTCAAGCCAGACTTTTAATTAAGTAGCTTGGCTGTCTTTCTAGGTGCGACACTTCAACCCTAGTTTTGTCCTGCAATTAAAGTCCATGTGTGAGTGTCTCAAAACTCTTGTTAGTTGAAAGGCATGGTGACAGTTCCTACATACCCGGAAAAGCACCAGATCTGGTCTCATTTTGGAAGCCAGGTGAGGTCAGGCCTGGTTAATACTTGGAAGGGAGACCACCAATAAATATAGATACTCTAGGCTATATTCATATAGATACTCCAGGCTATATTCAGAGGAAGGATAAGTACTCCTTGCCTAAGAAAACCTTATGAAATTCTTGGAGTCATCTAAAGATGACAGGTGACTCGGAGGTGCATACATTACATTGCATGATAGCCTTGGTGATCAAAATGTTGCTCTTTGAGAACAGTGGTGGGGATCAGGCAGCACTCTAGGTATTGTTGGACTGAAACTCCCAGCACTCCTCACCATTGACCATGCTGGCTAGGGTGGATGGGACTTCTTGTTGTTCAACAAGATCTGGAGAACAGCATGATTCCTACCCCACCTTAGAATACCTACCTAAGCTGCATCAGACCGAAGCCGCCTGGCTGAAAGGCCAACCAGATGCCTCTGTGAAGCTTGAATGGAGATGGTGGAGGTAGAAAACTTTTTTTAAAACAACAACAACAATTATTATTATTATCATTATCATTATTATTATTATTTCCATTTCTATCCCGCCTTTCTCCCACCAATGAGATTCAAGGTGGCTAACATCATTGTAAAAACTATACAAGTTAAAAACAGTACAAAGTTAAAATCACTTTATAAATGTAACATTTTAAAAAGAATTAAAGAATTTACAAGTTAAAAACATTATAATAAAATTTAAAATACCTTTTAAAATAACCCTTACTTTATTTAGTTTTTGACACCATCCCACACAGCTTCACTTGCCCAGTCCTTGTTGGTTCATAAAAACCTGGCGGCATAAAAATGTCTTAACCTGCCACCTGAAGGAGTCAAAGATGGGGACATCCTGGCCTCTCTGGGGAAGGCGTTCTGCAGTCTGGGAACAGCCGCTGAGAAGGCCCGCTCCCTTGTTCTTACCAAATGTGCCTGAGAAGGTGGTGGGGCAGAGAGAAAGGCTTCTCCAGATGATCTTAAAGCTCTGCTGATCTACTGCTTATCATCACAGCATCTGGATGCTGGGGCAAGTCATGTGACACTCTCCAGATGTTTTCGGCCAAGGCTTCCCTATTCCATTACCACTGACTGAGGCCGATAGGAACAGGCCACTATGGGAGTTGTGACCTAAAAAGCAAATTTCCCAAGCTCTGAAGTTGTGTTTAGCCATTCTGGGGCCATGAGAGGCCATCTTCCATGAATTAATCCGGTTCCTGCCCTTCCCTTTAACGTTTTAAAGCCTTATCTGCTGAAGGCTATTATCAACACCTCTTGTAGTAATGAGTTCCATATACTCATTATTGCATGAAATAATTTGAGTGGGAGTTATTTAAATGAAACCTTGCCCCTAAGCAACGCAGTTGATCAAAGCACATTCAGCATTTGGCCAGAAGAGAACACAATTAACCACCATCTTGAAAAAGAGAAATCTGTCTCTTGAGTTTTACTTCTAATGGAGATTTCTCCTGGGAGTGTCTGTGTGTCAGAAAACTAGCTTCCATCGTTCATCCCTATCTGAAGACTATGGTGGTGATTACTGAACAGGCAAACCAGTGCTGTGTTTCCCAGCCCCAGCCCTTCCTCAGATATTGTCTTGGCCCAGAACACTTGAAATCTTCATTCCTGATAAGCAGCAAATCAGTCCAGAGCTATGGGATAAACGTTGCACAGGGATGCTTCTGAAAATGGTGTCTTAGTATATTCATCCTTGCCAAAGGTAGGAACTGTTGACTCAGTGAAGGAAGCCATAGCCCTGAGTTTGCAAGATGTGAGAAGGGCTTTTAATAGGAGGATCTCTTGGAGGTCTCTCGTTCCTTGGGTCATCATAAGTCGAAGCCAACTTGACAGTGCATGACATTAACAAAGGAACATTTGCCCAGAGATGTCAGGCTATCCTCTTGTGATTTCATCTGTTGGCAAGGATGCTGAGTGAATATGGAGAAATTCATGACCTGATTTTATTTTACAGTGGGTCCTTGGTATCCATAGAATCATAGAATTGTAGACTTGGAAGAGACCACGAGGGCCATCCAGTCCAACCCCCTGCCATGCAGGAATACACAATCAAATAATTTCTGACAGATGGCCATCCATCCTCTGTTTAAACACCTCCAAGGAAGGAGACCCCACCACACTCCGAGGGAGTGTGTTCCATTGCCGAACAGCTCTTACTGTCAAAAAGTTCCTCCTAATGTTGAGGTGGAATCTCTGTTCCTGGAGCTTGCATCCATTGTTCCATGTCTCATCTCTGGAGCAGCAGAAAACAAGCTTGCTCCATCCTCAATGTGACACCCCTTCAAATACGCTGGGGTTTGGTTCCAGGATCCCCTGTGGATACGAAAATCCGTGGATGCTCAAGTCCCATTATATACAATGGTGTCCCTTACATAAAATGGCAAAATCAAGGTTTACTTTTTGGATATTTTGTTTTGAAATGTATTTCAAGCCATGGATGGTTGAATCCATGGATGCAGAATCCATGATATGGAGAGCCAACTGTATTTTATTTTATTATATTCTTCCTTTCTCCCAAAATGGAACCCAAGGCAGCTTACAGTAAAAGATGAAGACAAAGTGCAATTACTGTCCAACAATATGTAGTACAAAGGGATGAAAAAATATCAGACTATCATATTTAAATAAGTTTAAAATGTTTTTAAAATACATACAAAATGTAAGATCAAGGTGTAGCATACCCCATTAAAAGACTCTCTCTGCTACACCTAAAGACTAAAGCCCTGGATAAATAAAAAAGGTCTTTGCCTGCTGGCCAAAAGCGATCACATAGGGGCCAACCTAGCCTTCTAGGGGAGGGAGTACCACAGCCTGGGAAGAGCCACCAAGAAGGCTCTCTCCCGTGTCTTCACCAACCGTTAATATGATTGTGGTGAGAGTGAGCAAGCAGGGCTTCTTCTACAGATCTTGGAGCTCAGACAGGCTCATATAGGGGACAGAGTCTGTCATGTTATGTGATGGTGGTTCTGCTCATTATTGGGAAGAGGGGGAAATATAGTAGGACCCCTGTATCTGCTGGGGATTGGTTCGAGGGAAGGCGTGGATACTGGGGGGAAAATGCGGATAATAGCAAACACCATTGAAAATAATGGGACTTCTGGTTTAAAATACCATAGAGTTGCCTTGAAGGACCTAGAAAATGGCTAGAGAGGACACGTTTTCTAGGAAGACTCTATGGTAGGTGTGTTGTTTTGTGTCCCGTGGATAATAAATCAATGGATATGGGGGTCCTACTGGATATAACATTGAATTTTTGTCACTAGGGTCAAATCCACACTACACAATCTAGTTTGAAACTGGATTATTTGCTACAGCTCCTTCCTGTAGAATCCTGGGTGCTCTAGTTTTACAAGGTCTTTTGCCTTTTCTGCCAAAGAGTGCTGGTGCCTCACCAACTACAAATCCCAGGATTCCATAGGAAGGAACCATGGCAAATAATCCAGTTTCAAACTGGGTCATTTATGTAGTATGGATTTGGCCTAGGACACAGGTGGTTATGCACAGTCCTTCCGTAAATGGAGAAACAAGGCTGCCTTGGTGGAATATTTGTGGAAACGGGAAGCATTTGGTGGCTGTCATCTTTGCCAGTCTTTGAAGTACTCTCAGGTTGGCTTCAACAAAAGGATACAGTTCAGGGAAGGCACTAGGACAAAACGTGTATTCACTCCTGCTCTTTTTTGAATAAAGAAGTGTTTTAAGTAGGGCTTTGCTTCCCGCATCGATGGGACTATGACATTTGTCATCTTTCATCAAGCACACCCGTTCACATCACTACTGCTTAATGCAATCATTATCTGTTGCTGAGAAGTTGTGTTATTGTTTTTGAAACTGGTGGGTGGAATAAGATATTTATCACCTGTCAGTTTTTTGTGTGTGTATGCATGGATGTGTGTTCCACCTTTTGGTCTTTTAGGTATCAGTGCTAGTTATCAACTGGTTTCAGTCCTTTAATTTTGAGTGTTACCCCTCCCGTTCCCAATGTATTGTTGTGAGTAACAATAAAGATTGATTGCCTATAATCCTCAAGGTCTAAGTAAGATTTTGGGGATGATTGTGTTGCTGTTGTTAAGAATGAGTAATGCTCAGTCCTTTCCTGGTGGAGCAGAATTTTGGATTTGTGTCTTCAAATATGTACCCAGCATGAGGGATAGAATGAATTCTCACTTAGATTTATTTCTTGGCTTAAAAAATGGGTTTCCTGACCTTCGGGACAACCCATCGGAATGAATAATACAGCAGCAAGAATTTTGTATAGCCAAGTCTGGCTATACATTGCTGTTTTGAACACAAAAAAACATCACACAAAACAAAAATCTTGTACAACAGAACTGGGGGGGGGGGAATGCAATCCTCCACAACAAAGCCATGTGTCTGTTTTGTGTGCAAAACCCCACAATGCTCATGTGAAACCCCTCCACATGTATTTCTATATAGAATAATTTCCCAAAGCATTTTGGAATGTGTGAATACTGGGTGAGAACTGTGCAGAAATCTTTGTTTTTTCCACTGCCAGCTGCTCTCACAACAGACAGACCACTTGCAGCATTTGGTGTGTAATTTGAGGCTATTTTTCTGAGTGCTATTGATTCTGGGGTTGTTCTCTTGCTGGGGTGGGCAAAAATGGGGCCTTCAGAACAGTTACGTGCAGCCCCTAAATCTCCCCACATATTTTTTTTAAAAATGAGGCTAACTGGGGGGCAATTTTTCACCTGAAAACCAGCCCAACACTCACAACTCTGCCTGCAAATGTGGTGGTTTGCTTCCTCCAACCCCTCAAGAGTCCCTCAAACTCCCCAATACCCCCTGCCGAAGGAAAAATAGTGGGGAAAAGAAGGAAAAATTTGCCAAGATTTGGCCCAAAGTGCACCACCTGCCAGGGAGGCATGGAAGGAAAGAAATAAGTATGGTTCAAATTAACACAGTAGAGCAGTGGACAAAAAAAAAAATGGTTAAAGGGTGGAGGTTGTAGAAAATATACAAAATTTAAAGAATTAATTTTACAAGCCGCCCAAGAGAAAACTACTATAAAAGGTATTACAAGTAAAATGTATAAAATATTATTGGAAAATGAAGATTTGCAAGATTATCTTAAAGATTCATGGGAAACGGATGTAGCAATTGTAATAGATGTAGGTGGGAGAAAATATGGCATATGCGTAACTTGAAAACATTATCAGTAAGAATAAAATAAAATTATTATAACAGTATGGATATGGTATTTAACACCAGTAAGATTGAACCAAATAAATAGAAAGTATTCAGCACAGTGTTGGAGGGGATGTTAAGAATTGGGGACGTATATTCATACGTGGTGGCATTGTAAATATGTGCACAGTTTTTGGCAAATGGTAATGAAGGAGATAAATGTGATAATAGAAATAAATATACCCACATGCAAATTCCCTCTCCACCTCACAATCCACTGCTGCCACTCAGTGAATACTCAGTCTGGTGCGGGCAGCGGCAGGGCAACAGAGTGAGTTACCCTCAGCAATTTTGTGGAAAGTGTGGAACGCTGAGAAGAGGGAGGAGGAATTTAAAAATCCACCAGCCTACCTTACAGGGTTGTTGTGAAGTCAAGAGCTCCTTTTTCTAACATATTTTATTGCATCTCCTTCTTGGGCATTTCTCAGAGCTTGAAACAAGAGTCGGTTAGAATGATGTAAAGCTCATTTTTCTTTCTCAAAGTTTCTAACCATCTTGGCTTTGTTGGAATCTCATAAAAGATTAGTTTTGATGTGACTTAAAACACAGCAATGGGACTTTTTTGGTGTTCATAACTTGTGAAATAAAGATTGACATGGATGATCCTGAACAGAATTTTTAAAGCTCCTAATACCCTTTCTGGTACTTCTCCAGAGTCTTTATTTTCGTCCTAAGTTGGATACTCCTTTGACCTGTCAGAGAATATATTGGAAAGCCACCTCATGGAATGAGGTGACCCGCAGAGAACAAAGCAGCCATTTTGTTCCGCCCTTTTCAAAACAGCTTGAAAAGGCCTTCCTTTCAATTTCTCGAGATGTGCCACGGAGCATGACAGTAAAACTGCCTCTCTTGTTGCAGGTTACCTTAAATGTGATACAGATGATGGCTGTGAGAACAAGGAAGAGGTAGGAGGAGAAGAGCTCTTTGACACCGTAAATTCCTCCATCGTATCTGGGGACAGCATCAGGTTCTTTGTGAATGTCAACTTGGACGTACCACAGAATGTTACAGGTAAGGATACAAGGCTTATCCTGTGTCATTTTTCTGCCTTTCACTCATCTTGACCTTGCAACCTTAAAGGTTTGATTTTTTGCAGATCTTAGGGATCAGAGGGCTGGACTCCACTGAGGTCAGTTTGGAAAACACAAGTTGATTTGTATTGCAACAATATTAGAAGGGTCCATACATAGATAGATAGATAGATAGATAGATAAGATTTGTAATGCTGTCATTGATTGCTTTAACAGAAGAGCAAAACCTGGGCTTAAGGGAAGGCACAAGACTTGGTCAGCACAATTTTTATGGGAAACAATTTCCGCCTAACATTCCAGTTGGGTTGGCTTGCATCTGAGTGCATGCCAGCTATGTTAGCATAACAGCAGGTGCCTGAGCCATGTGGGGTTTGCTCTATGAGAACCCCCTTCGAGGTGAACAGGAAATGAACAGAAGTGATTGCAGACTTGGGGATTATTGGAAAAGACTGTGCACGCACAAAGGAGCCAGGAAATACCAGAGGAACTTGAGAAAGTTACCGTTTTGGACTATCCCAGCCAGCATGTTGGTGCGGGATTTGGGGAGTTGTAGTTCAAAAAGGTAACTTCCCCCCAGTTCAGAGAGATCATTTGACAATGTTATTTCTACTGATTTTAGACTGTTCCCTCCTTTAGATATTCATCTCAGTTTTTGAGCTTTGCAGTAGAGCTTGATGCCAATTTCATACACAGGCAAAGAGATTGCCCTGTCGTGGGATTATTCTGAGGCACGCAATACAATCATTTTAATTTCTTGGGCAACCCAAGTGGCTCTAAACAGCTTGCAGGCAAGTGTCTTTTTCTGTAGGTGTAACTACAGCTGCCTGCACCCAGCATTTTCTGCAATGTTTCATGCTGTTCTCTCTCTCTCTCTCTCTCTCTCTCTCTGTGTGTGTGTGTGTATGTGTCTTGAAGTTGCCTGCTGACTTATGGCGACCCCATGAATTCCACAAAGTTTTCTTAAGCAAGGGATACTCAGAGATGGTTTTGCCAGTTCATTCCTCTGAAATGTAGCGTATCTCTCTCTCTCTCTCTCTGGCTTTTCTTCGCAAACGAAGATTCAGGAAGGACTCATCCCGCGCTTTCTGCAAGCGCGCTGATGACTGAAAAGGCCAATCCAAGATAAACAAGTCCGGTTGTAGAAAGCACAGCAGAAGGTCTCCTTGGGGGATGTTTCTGGGTTGTGATTCTTTCTGCGTTGTCGTTTCTCTTCAAGACTTGTTCGGCGTGAGTTCTCAAATAAGTCTGCAGCATTGTGGATAGTGCGTCTCCATTATAGCAACTGGTATTCATTGGTGGTCTCCCATCTAAGTACTAACCAGAGCTGACCCTGTTTAGCTTCCAAGATCAGACAAGATCTGGTGCCTTTAGGATATTTAGGCCGTCTCTTGATCTCCCCAACCCCACCCCGGGTTTGGAAACAGCTTTGCTTTTCTTGGGGGGCGGGAACCACCACCTTGCTTTTTTCTATAAAACATCTTGGTACACTTCTCTATTCAAGCCCACCCTCAGCTCTCCCGCATAACTTTAGGGGAATTTCCCCACTGTTTAAAAATCATCTTCCTACAACACAGAGGCAAAGAATACCCTATTAAGAGCGAGCACAGCAACAACAAAATATAAATGGCGAATCAACACCTCTGGGGAAAGAAACAAACTGTGGTTCCAGTGGTGAGAAGAGCTCTGGGATCACAGAATAATAGAACCATAGAAACAGAGTTGGAAGAGACCACAAGGGCCCATCTAGTCCAACCCCCTGCCCTGTAGGAACACACAATCAAAGCATTCCCGACAGATGGCCATCTAGCCTCTGCTTAAAAACCTCCAAAAGAGGAGACTCCACCACACTCCGAGGCAGTGCGTTCCCCTCCCTCCCTTCTCCACCGGAGGGGCGGGGGGGGCCTTCCAGTGGCATGGTGAAGCTGGTGGGGGGTGAACAGGGAAAGGAGGGAGGAAGAGAGCTTGTCTCCTTCCTCCCTACTCTGTGGGGGGGCAGAGGTGGGGGGTAGACGAGCATCGGCGGCAAAGGAAGTCTGGTGTTCACTATTATCCATTGATTTTGTTATCCGCAGTGGAGCCTGGAACCAATCCCCTGTGGATATGGTGGTCCAACTGTGTATACAGTAGAACCCCTGTATCTAGGGGGGATACGTTTGTAGACTTACTGTGGAAATGCAGAACCACGGATAATAGCAGACCCTATGGAAATGAATGACTTCTGGCCCAAGCACCCCATAGCGTTGCGTTGGAGGACCTAGAGAGAACACCTTTCTAGGCATTTTCTAGGTCCTCCAGAGCAACTTTGTGGTCAGCTTCTGGTGGAAGCATACCATGGAATCACACTGGAGGACCTAGAAAATGACTAGAGAGAACGTATTTTTCTGGATGCAGGTAGGTGAAACTGTGGGTACTGGTCCTGCAGATATGGAGGGTGGGGGTTGTACTGTGTTATGCAACCATTTGTTGTTGTGTGCCTTCACGTTGTTTCCAACTTATGACAACCCTAAGGTGAACCTATCACAGGATTTTCTTGGGAAGAGATGTTCCGTGGGGGGTTTGCCTTTGCCTTTCTCTGAGGATGAAAGTTTCCATGGCTGAATGGGGATTCGAACCTTGGTCTCCAGAGTCCTACATCCAATGCTCAAATGCACCACCATACTGGCTCTCATGCAAACATACTAATAGTTATTATAAACTACCACCTTGAGTACAGCTCAGGATTATTTAGAACAACTGAAGAAGGGAGAAGTCCAAATGTCTTGCTATTACATTTATACATTTATTATGCGCTGGGCAGGGCACGTTTCTAGGATGGAGGACCATCGCCTCCCAAAAATACTACTCTACGGTGAACTCGCCACGGGTCAGCGTAAGAGGGGCGCTCCAAAAAAGCGATACAAAGACTCCCTGAAGCAACATCTCAGGCTTGGCCAAATTGATCACCAACAGTGGTCCGCCGTGGCCTCACATCGGGAGGCATGGAGACGCACTATCCACAATGCTGCAGCCTTATTTGAGAACTCACGACGAACAAGTCTTGAAGAGAAACGACAACGCAGAAAGAATCACAACCCAAAAACATCACCCAAGGAGACCTTCTGCTGTGCTTTCTGCAACCGGACTTGTTTATCTCGGATTGGCCTTTTTAGTCATCAGCGTGCTTGCAGAAAGCGCGGGATGAGTCCTTCCTGAATCTTCGTTTGCGAAGAAAAGCCAGAGAGAGACATTTATACAGTTCTGTTTATTAATCACTCTAATAAATATATATTTGAAGTGATTAACTGCATCCTTCTGGGTTCCAGAACAAACTTGTCAGAACTGCTGTTGATCTCTTTTTACATCACGTATGTAACATACAGGTCACCTGCCATATTTGCAAAGTGCTACGTTCCCAGACTAACTGAATACTTGAAACTGTAGGAAATAGCGAAGCCCATAGAATTGTTCTGGAGTCATGCTGAAGGACCTAGGAAATGCAGAGAGTGAATACCTCTATGGTACTAAAAGGTACAAGGGGCAACCTGTACTAATATCTGCATCAACACCACAACACAATACCCTGTACTTTTAATTCCTATGTAAACCCAATCATGTTTGTATAAAGAGTAGGACATCTCACTAGACTGGTGGGGGGGGGGGAAGGCCAGAGGTGTACCCCCACTTCATTTTGGAGGCGCTGTGGACTGTCGCACCACCTGGGAATATTTGCATAAGAAGGTGTCAGAGACCTCCTTACACAAGACCATAAAATGTGCAACCACCAGCTCAGAGATGAGAACCCCTCCAGATATTGTTTGACTGCATGTCCAAGCAGTTCTAGCCAGCATAACTAATGTTGAAGAATTCTGGGAGTTACAAGCCAACATCATCTAGAGTATTACATGATTTCCAGTTGCCTGTGCAACTGACTGGTCATACCTTTCTTGAAACTCAACAGGATGTTGCCCCCCTCCCCAAGTATTTTCTTTCTGAATACAAAATTTCATGTTGCCCCATGAGGGGACATAGTTGTTGACAATGAAACAAGGTTGATGCTGAGGAAAAGTAGGATGGGTGTGGGTGGGATGTAAGGACCAATCTCAGGCAAGAGCTAAATTTAGCACATTACAATTTGGGGATTGGGTTGGGTGGATGCATTGTAGAATGCCAGTTCCTTATTGTGGCCTATGTCTTGTTTTACCCCCTTCTATTTATGTGATCGATTGTGCTATTATTCACCTCTTGGCTATTAGAAAAATCCTTTGCAAATACCATTGTTCAGCTCTAGAGAAAACACCCCTCTGGAATGAATAGAAGTTGCGTGTATATCTTGCTAGATGCTTTCTCATGCGACCTAGGGCCATTTCCCTTGCTACTTATAGATGCTTTCAAGCACAGGCCACCCGTCTCTTCAGTCTGAAAAAAATGTACCAGGGAGAGAATACTGTATGGAAGATGATGGCTCATTTTGAAGAAGGTGGCGCACACATCTGGAAATAGGTCCAGACATAGAAGAACATAGTTTTTCTGGAAGCAATTGCATGTACTGTATTATCATTCCTATATATCTCTGGCAAAGGTAGAAAGATACTCTCAGCATGGTGGGCTGTGGAGGCCACCTTTCCATGTGTATCCGCCAACCTTGTCAACATCAGTAGTATTCTGAACAGAGCTTTACGTTGTGTTATTTAATTAATTTATATCACGCCTCACTCCCGATATGGCTTAAAACAATATTCAGTACAAATGTTTTTTTAAAAATTAAATACTGGTCGATCCCCGTATCCACGGATCCATGGTTTCACTTATCTATGTCTGAAAAATATGTTCTCTCTAGGCAGTTCTACATCCTTCAACGTGATTCTATGGTCAGCTTCCAGCATCGGTCTCATTGAAAATAATAGGGCTCCCTATTATCCACAGTTTCAGGTATCCATGGGGGGAGTGTCTTCGAACATATCCTCTGCGTATATGGGGGTCGACCTGTAAACAATCTCTTAATATATGTAAAGCAGTGTAAAATGCATTTAAAACGTAAGGTACAAGTACAGCTCACTTCATTAAAACACTGGTCTGCCACAGCCAGTGCAAAACCATAGCCTTCTATAAATGCAAAGACATTCTGCCCAGAAGCAAACCAGTAGCCAGTGAAGTTGTTTAAACAAGGCAGTTGTGTATTCCCTAGAACCAGCTTGGAGAAGTAGCCAATTCTTGCTGGAAGATCATAGGACTTGTGGCTCAAAGGAGGTTACTTTTCTATGCTCTGATTCTAAAAATGCTTATGGTTGCTTTCCAGTGTCATTATTAATGAGCAGTGAGATTGCTAATTTTTATTTGCTCTGCCAGCGTAAATGTAGGAGCTGCCATTCAGTTCATGATAGAATCATAGAATCATAGAATTGCAGAGTTGGAAGAGACCACGAGGGCCATCCAGTCCAACCCCCCTGCCACGCAGGAAATCACAATCAAAGCATCCCCGACAGATGGCCATCCAGCCTCTGTTTAAAAACCTCCAAGGAAGGAGACCCCACCACGCTCTGAGGGAGTGTGTTCCACTGCCGAACAGCTCTTACTGTCAAAAAGTTCCTCCTCATGTTGAGGTGGAATCTCTGTTCCTGGAGCTTGCACCCATTGCTCCGTGTTCCAGTCTCTGGAGCAGCAGAAAACAAGCCTGCTCCATCCTCAGCGTGACATCCCTTCAAATACTTAAACAGGGCTATCATATCGTCTCTAAACCGTCTTTTTTCCAGGCTAAACATACCCAGCTCCCTAAGTCTCTCCTCATAAGGCATTGTTTCCAGACCTTTCACCATTTTAGTTGCCCTTCTCTGGACACGCTCCAATTTGTCAATATCCTTTCTGAATTGTGGTGCCCAGAACTGGACACAGTATTCTAAGTGAGGTCTGACCAAGGCAGAATAGAGTGGCACTATTACTTCCCTTGATCTAGACACTATACTTCTATTGATACAGCCCAAAATCGCATTGGCCTTTTTAGCTGCCGCATCACACTGTTGGCTCATGTTCAACTTGTGGTCTACTAGGACTCCTAGATCCCTTTCGCACGTAGTCTCATTCAGCCAGGTCTCTCCCATCCTATATTTATGCATTTCATTTTTCTGCCCTAAATGCAGTACTTTACATTTCTCCGTATTGAATTTCATTTTGTTAGCTTTGGCCCAGCTCTCCAGTCTATCCAGGTCATTCTGAATTTTGATCCTGTCCTCTAGGGTATTAGCTACTCCTCCCAATTTGGTGTCATCTGCAAATTTGATAAGTATGCCCCTAATTCCCTCATCTAAGTCATTGATAAAGATGTTGAATAGCACTGGGCCCAGGACAGAACCCTGTGGCACCCCACTGGTCACATCTTTCCAAGACGAAGAGGAGCCACTGCTGAGCACCCTTTGGGTTCGGCCAGTCAACCAATTACAAATCCATTGAACAGTTAACTTGTCTAGCCCACATTCTACAAGCTTGTTTGCAAGAATGTCATGGGGAACCTTGTCAAAGGCCTTACTGAAATCAAGGTAGGCAATGTCCACAGCATTCCCTTCATCTACCAAGCTGGTAACTTTATCAAAAAAAGAGATCAGATTAGTCTGGCATGACTTGTTTCTCTGAAACCCATGCTGACTTTTTGTGATTATGGCATTGCCTTCTAAATGTTCACAGACTCTCTGTTTAATGATCTGTTCTAGAATCTTCCCTGGTATTGATGTCAGACTAACTGGACGATAGTTGTTGGGATCCTCTTTTTTCCCCTTTTTGAAGATGGGAACAACGTTTGCCCTCCTCCAGTCTGCTGGGACTTCTCCTGTTCTCCAGGAGTTCTCAAAGATTATTGCCAATGGCTCTGAGATTATATTTGCCAGCTCTTTTAATACTCTTGGATGTAGTTCATCTGGTCCTGGAGATTTAAATTCATTTAGATTAAGAAGGTATTCCTGTACTACCTCTTTACTTATTTTGAGCTGGATTTCCCCTATTGTGTCCTCTGTTCCATTCTCCTCAGGTTGGTCCTCCTTTTCCTTTTCTGAAAACACTGAGGCAAAGAAGGTGTTGAGTAATTCTGCCTTTTCTCTGTCCCCTGTTAGCATTTTGCCATCTTCTCCACGTAGCGGCCCTATCATTTCCTTCTTCCTCCTTTTGCTGCGGACATACCCCCAAAAAACCCCTTTTTATTGTTCTTAACCTCCCTAGCAAGCCTGAGCTCATTCTGCGCTTTAGCTTTTCTGACTTTACTCCTACACATGTTCGCTATCTGTTTGAATTCTTCTTTGGTGATTTCCCCCCTTTTCCATTTCCTATACATGTTCCGTTTAAAACTTAGCTCCATTGAAAGTTCTTTAGTCATCCATCCTGGTTTCTTGAGACACCTCCCATTTTTCTTCCTCAATGGTACTGTTTGAAATTGTGCCTTCAGTATCTCCCTTTTGAGAAAGTCCCATCCGTCTTGAGGTCCCTTCTCTTTTAGTATTCTTGACCATGGGATCATCCCCAGTATTTCCCTGAGTTTATTGTTTATTGATGTATATGTCTGATCCCTAACATCACCAGGTCCCATCTGATCTTGGAAGCTAAGCAGGGTGAGCTCTGGTTAGTACATGGATGGGAGACTACCAATCAATACCCGGTGCTATAGGCTATATTTCATAGGAAGGAACTGGCAAAACTATCTCTAAGTATTCCTTGCCTAAGAAAACCCTGCAGTTGTCTATACGGTGAAAATACTCTTCATAGAATTCGAGGACAATACGATTTGTCTAAATGAGATCCCACATCAATCCACTGTATTCCGAAGGAGGGCTCCACAAAACCCCAAATATTCTGTGTGAAAAGCCTTTTTGCCTTTCCCGTATTTAAAAAAAAAAAAAAAACTGAAGGAAATGTGCATCCCCACTTGTTGGGACAACAAATTCACTTTGATGTACATTGCCCATAAGAGCAGAAGTGGAAAGCTGATTGGGTCAGATGTGCACAGGGTGCGAAGCTTGCTGGCAAAGCAAGTGCCCCAAACCACCATGTTGGTTTTTTGCCATAGTGATCATGCGCTGAGGTGAGAAAATAGCTTTTTTCTTCTGTTTATTTAAGCGGAATATTGCACTTCTGCACCCTTGGATATGCTTGAAAAAAATACTGTTTGGCAACGGCAGGTGGTGGGAATAAAATGTAAGTAATTCATTCGTGCCCGCCAACTTGATTTGCAGACATGCCTGTTTGAACAACAAACGCGGATAGCTTCGCATGCCTCTTATCTTGACAAAAAAAATAGTTGAGACAAATTAAAGCTGCTGTTAATTGACATTACTGCGCATCAGTCCACATTTTATAGCCTCATATAGACAAGCCCCCTATGAAATTTCATGTGATCGCCATAAGTCAACAGACAACTTGAAGGCATGTATACATACACACAGAACAATGCTGAGGTTAGCCTTTGTGCATTATGGGCCACACATATGAAGAAATCTGGAGAGCTTTGAAGTGGCGAGTCCAGTTTCTTTGAGCCAAAGATTCAGTTGCTGTGCGTTGCTCGTGTTTTTCACATTCGTCCGTGCTACAAATGTGAAGAATACTAACTTTTGTTGTCTTTGACAGTAAAGCATGTCTTTCCACATTCCGACAGTCCGTGAAGAAAATGTTCAGCTTCCACAAAAGTTTTGCTCTTCAGGACATTTTATTGAAAAATTGATTTGTATGGGAGACCCCCTTAAAAAAAAATCATTTTAATGCAGAAAATAGTTTATTTTGCATAAAATACACTGTTTTCTGCAAAAAATGCACAAACACATATTTTTAAGAGGTCTTGAACTATGAAAAATAATTAGAAAGGCACAAAAACTCCTGTAATTTTGTGAAATTAGTTATTGTTGCATGCAGAGATGAAATAAGTAAAGATTTACATCCCTAATCAACACACAAATAATTATTTCCTTCCCTAGGCTGGGTCTGTTGTTTGCTTAAAGGCATGTAGATCTTTGAGATACAGTTTGGATAACAAAATGTTAATTTGCAACAGGGGAAAAATAAAGCTTAAATACTTCTTACTCTGTATGCCCAGAGAATGACTCATGCACCAGCCTTCCCAACTCTGTTTGGATATGAATTTATCTGAGAATTCAGAGACGTAGCTATGTTAGTCTAGCTAGATCAATATGCCAAGGGATCTTGTAGCACCTTTGAGACTGAGAGAAAGAAGTTGGTAGCATAAACTTGAATTATGTGGTTGTTAGTTGTTCCTAGTAATAATGCCATAAATTTTAATTTTCAATGTATTGCTTATGTATACAATGTCGAAAGCAGAAGAGTAATTTCAGAATACAACATGTTTGGGATTAGTTTATGCATGCACACTATTCTAATATTGCTGTTGCCACTTATGTAAATGCCCATTAGGTTGCTGTTGCAACATGCTGAAATTAGTGATAAATCCATCTTTAGGGCATCAATGAAAACTTATTGCGGTCTCCAGGAGGAAACCTGTCATCTTTTGGTAGCTTGTTTTCTCCCTGCTGGATTGAGCGCACTGCAGAATCCAGACAAGATGCTGTCCTAAAGTGCTCAAGATATTAAAGTGAGAGGCTTTCAAAGGCAAACCTTCTTTATTAGAACTTTTTAAATGACTCTCAGGCGAGAACGCAAGAGCAGCCATAATTGGAGTGGGCCAAAGACCTGTCTTGTCCAGGGTCCATCTAGACTGTCCCAATAATGCCATTTGACATCACTTTAACTGACGTGGTTCCATCCTACAGAATCCTGGGATTTGCAGTTTTGTGAGGCACCAGCACTCGTTGGCACAGAAGGCTAAAGACCTTGTAAAACTATAGATCCCAGGATTCCATAGGAAAGTGCTAGAGCACTTAAATTCATGTCAAACTGCATTATTTCTACCATGTAGATGCGTCCTAGGATGCTTTTGGCCAAACTTTCAACTTCAGATGTCTCTTGGGAAGCCCTGAATGAGGGCTTGAACAAACTATCCAATTCCTGTAGTTGTACATCAGTGTATAATAATCTGGGACAAAGCTTGAAAAGTTATTTTTTGGATCGCAGTTCTCAGAATCCCCCAGCCACTGTGGCCTGTGGCATTATTAGCTGAGTAGTTCTTGAAGCTGTAGTTTAAAACATTAACTTTTCCAGACTCTGGTCAAAACAACTGTTATTCAACCTGAAAGATCCATGTAAACCCTTTCAAGACAATCGCTGAGATCCTGCATCACTGCTGCATTTCCTAACTTTACGAATCTGTATCCATTGCAGAAGTGCAATCAAACCATTAGTGAATTGCAAAGATGGTCATCCAGGCAAAGTGCTCTGATGGTGCATCAGGCACGTCTGATGTACAGTGAATCCTCCCTTCATGTTCCAGCACTTCCTAGCGAGTGTCCTCGATGCACATGGATACCCATTGAGCATCAGGTCATGGTGCATCAGTCACTCCATTGGCTACCATTGCACCCCAGACATCCGTACATTGCAATGTCATGGTGGACCTTAGATGAATTCAGACATTGTGAAACTACTCAATTCAATTTTGTGTGCACATAAGGTCATTTACAAATATTAGCCCCAAGCAGAATGGCAGCTCTTCTTAACAGACTTTCTAAAATAAACCTGGTGGGGGTGGTTGTGTGCCTTCAAGTTGTTTCCTACTTATGGTGACCCTAAAACCAATCTATCATGGGATTTTCTGAGCCTCAGAGTGTCTGACTTGCCCAAGGTCACCCAGTGGGTTTTCATAACTGAGTGGGAATTCAAACCCTGGTCTCCAAAGTCGTAGTCCAGCACTCAAACCACGATGGAATGCACTGCCTGGGAGTGTGGTGGAGTTTCTTTCTTGGGAGGTTTTTAAACAGGCTGGATGGCCATCTGTCAGGAGTGCTTTGATTGGGTATTCCTGCATGGCAGAATGGGGTTGGACTGGATGGCCCTCGTGGTCTCTTCCAATTCTGTGATTCTATTCTATCTCACGCTGGCTCCTTTACTTAGTTTATTTAATTCTCTTTTTAAAGCAACCTAATCTCGAGGCTGAAAATTGCAAAACTATTATGTATACTGGGCTAGAATTTTTTTTGTCAGACCTAGCCAGTCACTTTCATTAAACAGAGAAAAAGGTCTTCCTATCAATTTTCTCTGCACTCTTACGTATCATTTGTATGTATATGTTTGCATGTACTAATACCTTCTAGCTGTCTCAATTGGGCAGAGACAGTCCCATTTAATCCTCTGCCATCCCACTTTTTCATTTACTTCAAAAATGTCCCAATTTCTCCCTCTTTCCTTCAGCTTATTTCAGTTGCTACAAACTTAGTTCAAAGTGCAGGAGTAGTTTGTACTAAATTTACTCATTGAGAGTTGAAGGGGAGAGGAACTTGAGTGGAATCTTGCCCTTCCCAGGAGGCTCAGGAAAAAGCAAACTGCTGCAGCCTCTGCTAGCTTGTCTGTTCTCCCTCATTAATAACTTCCACAATCTTAACCACACTCTGAGGTTGCTTGGCTACATGTGTCCTGGATTTCATCTGTGAAATGTAGAAAGGTATGTGTACTGTACCCATAAATCTGTAGCCTTTATCTCCTAGCCGAGTTATCCTCTTTAAAACTTTCTCCATAGTGCAAATACTCCTACTGCCTGGTTCTTTTGGTGCCTTTTCTTTACTGCTTGTTTTTCAGTGCTAAAACATCCTTTTTGAGATGAAGTGAGTGGAACTGTACACTGTATTCTAAATTTGGCACACCATCAATTTTTATCAGAGTATTTCAATACTTTCCAGTTTTATTTCCCATCACTATTCTAATAATCCTAGGCATCTAGTTTGCAGAAGGCTTGAATACATGAAGGGGCAGCAGTGATGGCCAATTACACTTAGGTCCAGGGGCCATTTTTCTCCCCATGATCCTCTAGTAGTGACGTATGTGTGTATGTGTTTACGCGCACCTGCCTTCAAGTTGCCTGTATACTTATGACGGCCCCATGAATGTCCTAGGGTTTTCTTAGGCAAGGAATCTTCAGAGGTGGTTTTGCCAGTTCCTTCCTCTGAAATACAGCCTGCAGCACCTGGTATTCATTGATGGTCCCCCACCTAAGTGCTAACCAAGGCTGATCTTGCTTAGCTAGGCTGCCAGAAATGCAGGGAGAGGGAGGAGGTTGAAAAAGAAAAACAACTGGAAGAAGCCAGAAATCAACTTCTGTTGTTGTTGTTGTTTGCCTTTAAGTAATTTCCAAATTGCTGCAACCTTGAACCTATCATGGAGTTTTCTTGGCAAGATTTGTTCAGAGGAAATTTGCCATTGCTTCCATCTGAGGCTGAGAGAGAGTGACTTGCCCAATGTCACCTAGTGGGTTACATGGCTGAGCAGGGATTGGAACCCTGGTCTCCCATTGTCCAATGCTCAAACCACTATGTCACCCTGGCTCTCAG
The DNA here is from genome assembly GCA_030847615.1 of Gambelia wislizenii. Classification (NCBI taxonomy): domain Eukaryota; kingdom Metazoa; phylum Chordata; class Lepidosauria; order Squamata; family Crotaphytidae; genus Gambelia; species Gambelia wislizenii. The sequence goes on from JAUMIR010000005.1 coordinate 7,231,440, forward strand.
GGATTTTTAAAAGTTTAAAAGAGTACGGTGGCTATAACCTGTTGAAAAGCTGAAATGTAGCTTTTGGCAATTTGAATGAGAGACACTCAGCCTTTTTTAGGGTGTCAAGGGCTGCAGAAGCGTTCTTGGGAGTCACCTGGGACCCCAGGGCCACAGTTTGCCCATCCCTGCCATGGGTAGTGGAAGCTTTATCCTCATTTAGACTTTGACAGATTATTTTCCTGGCTGAAATCTCTGGAAGCACTTAACTATAACCAGCTCATCAAGTGAGTACAATAAATACAAATGCTGTTCCGTTACTATTAATGAGGTCTAAAAAGCATGCCCAGTACCTTGAGGTATTTGGATGCATGTACCTCCTGCGAGTGCAATAAATCTCACTCTCTTGCTCTCGAGTGCTGTTCTTATAACTGTCAGTTTGCTAGGCTCTGGCGTGAACCTGCTTGTTGGAAAAGATGCCCTTACATAGGGCCCATCTAAACAGTGAAAATACCCGTCATGGAATTCTCTGGGAACCCTACCTGTCTAAACAGGATACAGCTCCAACCCACACTATTTGGAAGGAGGGGGGCCCAAAATGGCAAAAACAATGGGGTAAAAGCCTTCGTGGATTTCCCCATATTTTTTTCAAAAAACTGTGAGGGGGGGGGGTGCTCATTTTTGCTCATTTGGACTATTGAACAATAAAAAACTCAAAGGGAAGCAGAAAGCTGGTTGGCTGGGTGAGAGCGGTGGCGGGACTTGCTAGGAGGGCAAGAGCCCGCTGCCGCCATGTTGGATTTTCGCCTTAGCAATCGCTTGCTAAGGCAATAAAAAGGATCAATATTTTCTCTTTTGCTTTCTTATAAAATTGGATAATCGCTCTATCGCACCAGTGCACCTTGGGGTGACTTAAAAAAAAACAGTGGCAGTGAAGAACTAACACGAGGTAAATCACTTGCAGCTGCCATCAGGAATGGGGGCTTCCGATGCCAGAAAAAACTTTCATAGGCAGGTGAAGGCTGTTTTGTTTTGACACACCTAGAAAGCAGGCTGCCAAGCTTTCATGAGCTGTGTTGTTTATATTTGTTGTTCTTTTTAATGGTTTGCTCATAACTGCTTTGAATGTTATTGATAGTTTAATTATATTTTAAATGTTGGTACAATATCAGTTTTTGGCTGAATCTGTTCTTAACCTTTGTAAGCTACCTTGTGCCCCAGACTGGAAGCTCAGAAGAAACAACAACAACAACAACAACAACATAGGTAATCAACAACAACAACAACAACATGTTCCCAGACTTACCATGGATACATGAAAATGTGGATAACAGCAAATGAATAACTTCTGCCCTAACTTCTGGCAGAAGCATGCCATAGAATTGTGCTGGAGGACCTAGAAAATGGCTAGAGAGGACTTTTTTGGACATGGATAAGTGAACCCACTGATGCCGGTCCTGTGGATATGGGGGCCGACCTGCAATAATAATACCAGCACCTGATGTTTGACTTTTTGTTCATTTTCAAAAGGGCTATACCACCCAACCCCATGTTCATTATACCATCGAGTGGCCTCCAAACTGTTTGTGAGGATCCCAGCTCTTCAACAACCCCAAATGTTTCATTCTATACCAAGGGATAGTTTCGCCTCTCCTCACCCCAACTGTTTTAGGCCTAGGAGAGATGTTATTTAAACCTGCGAAAGTATCCAAAGATCTAATGTAAGATCCCAGTGTATGGCACTGCTGTTGTTAATAGCTGTCAAGTTGAGTTTGACTTATGATGACCCTGTGAGTGAGGGACCTCCTAGTCTCCCTGTTCTTAGCAGCCCTGCTCAGATCTTGCAAACTCAAGGGTGTGGCTTCCTTGATTGAGTCTGTCCACCTGTAATGCGGTCTTCCTTTCGTACTGCTTTCTACCTTGCCAAGCTTTCTACCTTGTCTTTTCTAATGAGTCAATTCCCCTCATGATATGTCCAAAGTACAACAGCCTCAAGCTTCATCTTGGCTTCTTTGGAGAGTTCAGACTTGATTTGCTCTAGGACCTGTTCATTTGCCATTTATTTGAGACAGTCCAAAATGAAAACAAAAACAAAAACCTGTGGCATACAAGCAAGTTATCACATTGCATCATCTCAGCAGCCTGGTCCTATACTTTAGACCAGCCTTTCTCAACCTTTTTATTCTGGAGGAGCTCTTGAAATAATGTTCAGGTCTCAGGGAACTCCTGCATAAACATTATTCTATATACTACTATTGCTTCCCGCCCACAGTCACAATCTCTTGACAACCCCTAGCAACCTCTTGGTGGCTGGTGAACCCTGGTTGAGAAACACTGCTTTAGACAGAATGTAACCACTTGATGCCAATCCATGTGTCCCTAGTCCATCCCATATGATGCTGAGCCTGTCCTGTTGCTCCAGTTGAGCTAATCTCAGGTTCTTGTAGTGACCTTGCATTCCCAGAACCCCACCAAAGAACAAATTTTACCATCTTTTTTTCTGGGTCTCCCCATGGCCAAGACAGGAGTGGCCTCTGCCTGCATTGAGATCCCACCAAACCAATGGAACTATAACAGAAACAACATCTGATGCAAAATGTAGATCTGGGACTCTAATATCACACTTTTCTTCTCCTGTATGATTTTTAAGCATCTTTTCCCTGGTGAAGAAGCCAGTGGAGCTCTGAAAACTTGCATGATGTATTTTGTGCATTTTGGTTGGCTAATAAATGTACAGCTAGACCTCTGTATCCGCGGGATCCATATCCACTTACCCGCATCTGAAAAAAATACAATTTCTCTATGCATCTTCTAGGTCTTCCAACATGACTCTATGATATGCTCGGGCTGGAAGTAATTAATTTTAATAGTGTTCTCTATTATCTGTGGTTACTAGTAACCACAGTAAGTCCAAGATCTTATCCCCCATGAACACAGGTGTGTCTATCTATATCATTCTTTTGTGGATTTAGGATTTTGTTTTGTTTCACTTGAAAGAGGCTGAGCATGTGTACCTGAAGTCAGAAACAATGCAGAAAGTCTATAATTTTTTTATTCCTTAGTGGTTAGTGACTTGATGACAAGCCAGTTGGAAGGCAGGATGCGGCTTTGTTAATGACAATAATGGGGCAGAAATTTACACTTTCAACACTTTTACATGACGGTTTATAGGGATTGTTCCACCCTCAACAACAATAGATCATTCCTAGATACCGGAGTCAACAGTTTCCTGAAAGGCGCTCAGACGAATGCCTGAACGCGCACACACACACGCACATGCAACCTGCCCGGCGACTTGTCTAGCAAAACAAATGCTTCTCAAAGGATGCTTTGAGCCCCTGCAAAGACAGTTTGTTTAAAGGGGGTGCAAGGAAAACCTAGAGAAAGCCCTCTCTAGTGGCGCCAAGGAATTCCAGGGAGAACTTGCATCCAGAGACGAGCAGTCTGGGCTTGAGTGGGTATCATTCCACACACAATAGTTGCATTTCCTCGCATTAATGCCGAAGTCCTTTTTATGTCGCCAGGCACAATGTGGACCCCATGATCTTCATCTGATAAAAAACTATTTTAGGAACCTGATGTCAGGGTTGGGATGTGGGCCACTTATGAGTTTTGTACGGCTAAGAATGGAAAATTGATGCACCAATTGTGCTCCTGATAGGCTTGGCCTATGCGTGAGCTTCCTGAATTTTCAGTCTCTTAGCGACCCCCCCCCTTTTAAGTTGTGTATAGAAATTTCATTTCACCCCACCTTAAGAATATTGGTGCACAGTTGGTATGAGTTTAGATAGGAGGAAATAGGACCCAGGATTTAAATGCCAAGATGGCTGTGAATGAGCAAAGAGAAAGGGTTCAGATGAGAAAAATCTTTTCATCTCGTTTCTGTTGTGTTTTCTCATAATTCCACCATGATCTTCATAGAATCATAGAGTTGGAAGAGATCCTAAGAGCCATCTAGTCCAACCCCATTCTGCCATGCAGGAGTACACAAAAAGAGCATTCCCGACAGATGGCCATCCAGCCTTTGTTTAAAAACCTCCAAAGAAGGAGACTCCACCACACTCTGAGGCAGCACCGCATTCCACTGTCCAACAGCTCTTACCATCAGGAAGTTCTTCCTAATGTTTAGGTGGAATCTCTGTCAAGGCCAAGGTGATAAGGCCGTTCGTTTAATTTTGAAAACGTGTAGTGGAGATACCCCAGAGAAGATACCCCAATAGGGCTGATACAGAGGCAGAGGCACCAAATTTGGATTTTTCTCACTTTGTATGTAACATTTATTCATAGGATCATACACATAACTTTTAATACCAAGAGAGCTCTCTCATTCCAACCATGCACTCACACATATACTCACATACACACCAAGTGACTCTTCACTGAAGATTGTTGATCAGGCAGACTTCATGAAGACCACGGGAGCCCCATTGCCGCGGAACAGGAACACATTAAGATCCTGTAGTTTGAATCCACTGCTCCATGTCCTAGTCTCTGGAGCAGCAGAAAACAAGCTTGCTCCATCCTTAGTATGACATCCCTTCAAATATTTAAACATGGCTAACCTTCTCTTCCCTATGCTAAACATAACCTTCTTAACCTTCTCTTCCCTATGCTAAACATACCCAGCTCCCTAACCTTCTCTTAACCTTCTCTTCTTAACCTTCTCAACCTTCTCTTCCCTATGCTAAACCTTCTCTTCCCTATGCTAAACATACCCAGCTCCCTAAGATGCTCCTCATAGGGCATGGCTTCCAGACCTCCCACCATTTTGGTTGCCCTCCTCTGGACACATTCTAGCTTGTCACATTTCTGTATTGGGTAGCAAAATTCCCCACCTCCCAGCATAAAAAAAATGTATAAAAAGAATGTGTGTGTGTGTGTGTGTGTGTGTGTGTTTTCTGCTGTAACACACTAACATGGCTATCTTTTTGAAAAGAAATATATGCACAATGCATACACTTTTGGGGGGAAAAGTAAAATAAATTTAAAAATGTATTTTTAATCACACACAAAGTACAGTGGGCTGTTGATATCTGTTTGGGTTTGTTTCCATGATCCCCCATGGATACCAACATTCATGGATGCTCAAGTCCCATGATATACAATGGTACAGTAAAATGGGGCCCCTTATATAAAACGGCAAACAGTAAACTTTGCTTTTTTGAATTATATTTATTGTGGGATATTTTCAAGCCGTGGATCTGTGGATACGGAGGGTTGACTGTATGGATTTTTTGGGTATATCTATATCATAACGTTTGCACAGTGTATGCATTCTTTTCCTGTATGAGGCAAACCTATTTGTGTTTTTCAAATATACTCATTTTTGGTCCTGCACATTTATCTAAAGTACATGTGGTTATGTGTACAATTTTTCATTTCTGTATCTCACCATGAGCCACAGGAGGTAGACTTTGTTCCATTGCTGTTTTTGGAAGGTGTTGATGAGACAAGGTTAGAAAGGCTAAAATAAGGTCGAACCGTACTGAAGGAAAAAGTATCTTGAGTCAGAAAAAAATGCAAGGTGCAAAGTTATTAAACTCTTAGGAATCTCAAGGCAAAGCAGATTAAGCATTTCCAGAACATGTCACTGTCTATTAATAACAATAACAATCAGAAATGTAAGGAAAAGGTTCCACATGAATAGTTATCGTTTGATGCTTGCTTGGTAATTTTCTATTATGGCTTAATGACTGCTGTTTACTGATTAACTTAATGACTGCTGTTTACTGATCTCCAGTTTTCAGTCTAGCAACTCTAAGAATAGCCATGCATTTGGGGAAACACATAGAAATATGAAACTTTTCCCCCCCAGGTCGAAAGGAAGAGGACGCAGGTCCTTTGCGGTGGAGTTGTAGTGATGGGATGTCCTGCTGATAAAAAGATGCCTTCTGTGGTTTAGAAATTTCAGTTTTTCAGTTCTGCCACTCAGTGACAAGTTAGATAGCTGTGGTTCTGGTGATGTAATCTGGACTGCAACTGGTTGTGTTGATGAGAAAGCAGAAAGGGTTCATCGCTTTAGAGAATTGGTGATGGGAACAGGTCTGGCCTTTTGGCAGATGCAGTTGGAACAGAATGCAGAAAAGCACAGCAAGGGACTCGGAAGGCTGACCAAAATGTTATTAAATTTCCACACCTCCTTAAACAAAGGACAGAATATAGTCTTCCTGGCACCCCCGATTGCTCTTTGAAATTTAGTGGAGTTTTTAGGATCACATCCCTCTCTCCATCTCCCTCTCTCTTCCTAGCACTTGAAATGGCGTATTCTCTGCATATAAATTTCAGCCCTGTTTCCAAACTGTCTCACATTCCTTACCTGAAATGAATTAATTCCAGCAATAAACACCATTAAAACCCAACAACTCCTGAAGGCATGCCGATGTGGTAATCTTAAGAGCAGAGAGAAAGGAAAAGACATACACAGTTCAGTGCGTTCAGGTTTTGGTGGAAGTTATTTTTATATCTTAAACAAATGCCCATCTTTCGTTGTATTTTACTTTCGCAGCCAGGAAAAGCTGGCTTATTCTGACCTGAGAGAGAGATTTGGATAGAGAATTGTTTTAATGGTTCACTAGGCTACAATGATGTCTCATCATAGGGTTTTCATTGTAAAGGACATTCAGAAGTAGTTTACCAGTGCCTCCTTCTGCCCTTATCTATTAAAGATCCTCCACCAGTCTTACCCCTGCCCACACACAGTCTATTGCTGTTGCCTAGTAGCAGTTTGGCATATTTAGAGGTTGTCTAAATGGCGAAAATACTCCTCATAGAATTCGAGGAGAATATGATTTGTATAAATGCTATACCGCATCAATCCACTGTATTCGGAAGGATGGGGGGCCAAATCCACCAGAAACTCTGCAGGAAAAGCCTTTGTAGCTTTTCTCGAAGTTTTAAAAAAGCTCTGTGAGGAATGCGCATCCCCACTCATTGGGACAACCGATTTGCACTAATTTGCATTCCTGATAAGAGCAGAAATGGAAAACTCACTGGTCAGATGTGCGCAGGGGTGGAGCTTGCTAACAAGGCAAGTGCCTGGAACCGTTGGATTTTCATCTTAGCTATCATTTGCTGGGGTGAAAAAACAGCTTTTTCCCCCTTAAAAAAAATTATTTAGTTGGACTATCACACTTTCGCACCTTAGATATGCTTTTAAAAAATACTGTTCGGCGGCAGCTACTGGTGAAAATAAAAATGCGAGTAATTGGCTCACGCCTGCCATCTTGATTCGCAGGCATGCACCTTGGGATAACAAAAGTAGATAGCTTCACATGCCTGTGATTTTGCCAAAAAAAAGTTTAGACAAATCGAAGCTGCTTCAAATTAGCATTCGTGCGCATCAATCCACATTTCCCCCCCCCTTGTATCGACATCTTAGTCTGGCTCTTCAGCAAAAGCCCATTTGGCTTGGGAGACCCTACTAGCAGAACTGCTACGTGCAGCGTAGCCTCTTGCCTCACCGGAGCATATAATCCCACCACCACGTGAAGGTAGCACCATGGTGATGGAGTTCTGCAGAAACAATTGACTGCAAAAAAAGACAAATAAATGGCTCCGAGAACAAATCAAACTTGGGACTTTTCCTAGAAGCCACATACTAAACTGAGGCTATTGTATTTTGAACATATCATAAGTCATGAATCATTGGAAAATACGGTTAACGCTTGGTGAAGCAGAAGGCAGTAGGAAAGGAAAGAGGAAGACTGCATTGGAAGTGGATTGATTCAATGAAAGAAGCTATGGCTGCCCAGAGTTTGTAAGACTTGAGCAGGGCTGCTGATAACCAGAGCTCTTGGAGGTCTCTCATTCGTAGGGTTGCCATCATTTGAAACCTAGGGGTCATTTACACGGTAAAAATAATCCTCAAAGAATTCGCCTAGAATTCTTATAGTTCCCACATGTTCCGCATCTGCATCACCCTTTTCGGAAGGAGGGGGTCTAAAACACCCGTAAGTGGCGCACTTAATGACACCACTGATTTTCCGCTTCTTTTTTTAAAAAAAGTGCCGCAAGTTTGCGCATTCTTGCATTTGGGAACTGTCCGTCATTTTTAAATTCACAATGTTTAAAATTAGGGATGTGGGCGGTTTTTTATAGTGACGCCACAGAAACCCGCCTACACATCTGGCTTTCCTATCTGCTTTGAAGCATCCCTGTAAACATCTATTGTTTTCCTAATGGAGTCAGTTCAGAGAACAAAGAAGATTAGCTTGGAGTCATGCTGAAACTCTTGATTTACTGGATCTTTGGGGGGAAGATTCATCTTTGGTAGGAACGACACTTCTCAGAGAATGAAACCATTGTAGAAAGTACTCTAATAGCCAAATACAAGCAGGAAATGAGCGTAGCTAAAACCTCCATGGCTGCAACAATGTACTTGGCACCATTGAAGAGAACAAATACCATAAAAGATGACGGGATGCCCAATCAGACGCCCAAGAGGGGGGAAGTGGATGACCAATGGGAGTACGGGTGGCGAGAATTCCCGAAGGAAGTATGTCTTGAACGAATGACGTACTTCGTTGATTGACAGGTAGGGTTGTCAAAGTATGTGGAATATCGACGTCGTGGGAACTGAAATATTTCGATGTGTAGAAATTCGCACATTAATACTCCGCATTATAAGCACATCGGAACTACATCGCGGAACTAAACAGGATTCGAAATTTTGCCATGGGAACTCCACGATGCAAAATCGAAAGTGCGCTAATGCGATACTTTGCGCAACAAAAGTTTCCGTGGAACCGACCCCCTACTTGGTGGCAGATAACAACAATATTGCAATGAGAAGGACTGCATTTTGTAATGTAAAAAATATTGATAGGGAGTTCTGTTAGGTTACTACACTTGTGTAAAAATTGTTATGTGTGCAGTTGTGTTTTCTTCAAGATTTCCTAAGTGCATTCCCTAGTGTAGCCAGTTGTTCTGCAAACACACGAACACACACATGGCTTTCTTTCTCATTTTTCGTTTGGTGGGTGGGGAGCAAATTTACCATTGTGCAATAAGTGAACTTAAGGCTGTGGTGCCTGTTGTGGAGTCAGTTGCCCAAGTGGGAGATCCACTGTCATTATGCTGGTGTATATTTACTACTTTATGCTAAAAGTATATGGAATCTTGGCAGAGTTACAACATGAGCCACATAACACTAACACTCACCCAGCCAGTTTGAAACCACACTGCATTTCAAGTCTTAGGAGTATTTCACTTAAGCTTAATGCATGTAACAGTTACAACAGCCCTATAAGATGTTGCATTTGGAATACTGAAATAAAATACAGTTGTCCCTTCATATTCTCTGGGGTTTGTTCCAGGACCTCCCGTGGATACCTAAATCCATGAATACTCAAGTCCCATCATATGCGGTGGCATAGAAAAACGGTGTCCCTTATATAAGATGGCAAAATCAAGTTTTGCTTTTTGGATTATTATTTTTTTAAGAATATTTTCAAGCCGTGAATATTTAAATCCATGGATACCAAATCCGTGGATACGGAGGGACAACTGTACAAACCTTTGGCTTTTCTTTGCAAATGAAGATTCAGGAAGGACTCGTCCCGCACTTTCTGCAAGCGCACTGATGACTAAAAAGGCCAATCCAAGATAAGCAAGTCCGCTTGCAGAAAGCATAGCAGAAGGTCTCCTTGGGTGATGTTTCCGGGTTGTGATTCTTTCTGCATTGTCGTTTCTCTTCCAATGATCAGCATTTAGTACTGGCTTCTCTAATAAGAATATTTATTACAGGTGTCCCCTGCTTTTTGGTGGCTCACTTTTTGACAACCCACTCTGTCAACCATTCTAAATTTATACCCTGAACCGTATTTTCAATGTGTGGTCCGCTCTTTTGACATTTTGTAACCACATGCTTTTTTTCTCTCAGTTAACTTGATGCACTGTTGTTTTTCCCTTTCGGTCAACTTGGCATGCTGTCCTTTTTCTTCTCTCAGTCAATTCCTCATGCTCCTCCCCCTATCAACGTGGCACTATCTTTTTCATTCAGTTTGTGTCATGCAGATCTGGTGTGGAGGGGTGACTTTTTTGGAAACTGCAGGTAGAGATGGGAACACATTAAAGAGATGCTGCCAGTCAGTATTGACAGTATTGAGCTGGATTGTCCAGTGGTTGGACTTCAGTGTAAGAGCAACATCCTAGCTGAATGTTGTGCATTTGAAACTGTTCCCACTGTCTTAATTGAATGAAGCTTCTGCCCTTGATTAATCTTTGGATTAAACCTTTGTAGCACTAATCAAACTATTTTGATCCAGCCATGAATCAAAATTAGCCTGAAACAGGTTGGCCTCCTTAATGTCTGCTCTTTACACCACAAAGGCCATCTTGTCCAAGTTCTCCTATAAATCTCATGCCAAAGTCTGCACATAATTAAGCTCGCAGGATGGGCATTTTGCCATTCAGGTTACAAGGACGCTTTTGATTTATTAGCAGATTCCCTTTCAATTTCTTGTAGGTTGCAACTAATTGTTTGCATATTCATATTGAATTTTTCCACGGTAGTAAAGAGAATCAGTAATGTGTCTGGTGAGGCAAGAGAAAAAAAGAAGGGGATTAGCAATGCTACAGTCCTCAACATATTTCATTCCATAAATGTTATGCCAGGGTGAGACGTTTTGACGCAAGCTTGATGAATATCTGCCTGGAATCCATGGGAATTTACACATAGTCCCAGAAGTTTTTTTTTAAAAAAATAAATGAATGCAGTACCATAGATAAAGCCAGAAACATGTTTGCTTTTGTAGAATTACCAGCCCACTATGAATTTTAAAGTTTGGCATGATTTAGTGCTACAAGGAGACTGTGAAAGTAGGCCTGTCTTGCTTCAGTGTGCCATGAAAAATGATTTACTGTTAGAAACACAGTAGTTACCCAGCTGGGTGAAAGAATAAGCTCTACAGTTGCTTCCTCAATGTTTTAGGAAACTGCATGGAAGCAGCCTCCCGTTTTGTCTCTGAAACATGAACTTTGTTAGAGTCATAGAATCAAAGAGTTGGAAGGGGCCTTATAGGTCATCTAGTCCAACCCCCTGCTCAATTCAGGATCTTATAGAATTATAAAATTGGAAGAGACCACAAGGGTCATCTAGTCCACCCCATTCTGCCCTGTAGGAATACACAAGCAAAGCATTCACGACAGATAGCCATCCAGCCTCTACTTAAAAACCTTCACAGAAGGAGACTCCACCACACTCCCAGGCAGCAGCGTATTCCACTGCCAAACAGCTCTTACTGTCAGGAAGTTCTTCCTGATGTTTAGGTGGAATCTCTTTTCCTGTAGTTTGAACCCATTGCTCTGTGTCCTAGTCTCTGGAGCAGCAGAAAACAAAGCTTGCTCCATCCTCAGTATGACTGAAGATATCTCTAGCTAAAGCAACCCCAGCAGCAGGTAGCTGTCCAGCCTCTTTTTGAAGACGCCCAGAGAAGCAGATCTCAGTGGAGGATCAAACAAAACAAGAAAGGTCGCCCAATGGGTCCAACACTGAAACCCCTACACCGTGCTGGCTCCTACACAACCTAACTGCCCCTATCTATTAGCCCTCATTTCTTTTGACCAGCCTGCTCTGGATCTTTGTTTTAGAAACTCTAGGCTTGTCACCCAACCAAGGGTTTTCCTCTTCCTTGACTCATCTTTGTCTTTTTTCACTTGCTGTTCCATACTTCTGGAATGGCCTCCCTGAACATATGCAAACTGCTCGTTCCCTCATTGTTTTAAATCTCAAATGAAAACTTCCTTGTTTTTCAAACCTTTTGGAGTTTTCGTTTAATATTGTTTTATAATTTTGTATATTTAGATTATATATGTATTTGTCAGTTTGCTTTAGATTATATTGTGTTGGTTCTTGTTATTATTGTTGTTACTAGCTATACGTGGTGTAACATATGCTGTATCTTATCCCACTCCTCCAACATGCTTCATGGGGTGGAAGAGATCAAGTTCTGCCACTTCCTCAGGAAAGGAAGCCCAGTTCTACACGTTTCCGCTCCCAATGTGCTGATTGGCTGGCCAACAGAGAGCTTTGATTGGATGGGAAGTTTTCTAAGTGGCCAATCAGCACACTGGGAACAGCAACATACCAAGAGAATTATATAGATAGATTATTATTATCTTTTATTTCTATAGCACACTCAATGTACATGGCGCTTTACAAAGCAACAAAACAGTTCCCTGCCCTTAAGCTTACAATCTAATGCTCTCTCTCTTGCTTTTCTTCGCAAATGAAGATTCAGGAAGGATTCATCCCGCACTTTCTGCAAGTGTGCTGATGACTAAAAAGGCCAATCTGAGATAAACAAGTCCGGTTGCAGAAAGCACAGCAGAAGGTCTCCTTGGGTGATGTTTTTGGGTTGTGATTCTTTCTGCGTTGTCGTTTCTCTTCAAGACTTGTTTAGCGTGAGTTCTCAAATAAGGCTGCAGCATTGTGGATAGTGCGTCTCCATGCCTCCCGATGTGAGGCCAGGGCAGATCATTGTTGGTGATCAATTTGGCCGAGCCTGAGATGTTGTTTCAGGGAGTTCTTGTATCGCTTTTTTGGAGCGCCCCTCTTACGCTGACCCGTGGCGAGTTCACTGTAGAGTACTGTTTTTGGGAGGCGATGATCCTCCATCCTAGAAACGTGCCCTGCCCGGCACAGCTGTGTTCTCAATATCATGGCCTCAATGCTGGGGATCCCTGCTTGCTCAAGGACAGCAACATTCGTCACATAGTCAAAACAGTTCCCTGCCCTCAAGCTTACAATCTAATGCAGACACCATATGAAAGGAAAGGGGGTGGTAGTAGGGGAAGGTCTATGTGTTTGTTTTTGTATTTCTATCTAATTTGATTTACAATTGTATTACATAGTTTTACATTTGCATTACTCCTTCCTTACCGTGTCTGTGTGTGTGTGTGTGTATGTATTTTAGATTTTTTTTTATTTTTTTATTTTTTTATTTTTTTTATTTTTTTGGCAGGGTTGGCTGTTGTTTTACTTGTAAAGCGCCATGTAGGTTGATGGCAGGAGGAATATGTAATAAAACAATTACTAAGGGCAGCCCAAGCAGTGATACCATATAGTTGGAAGGGAGAAGGAAGATAGGACCATAGCAAATGGAAGTACAGTATTACATTTCAGAATATATGTTTGACTTTATAATGAAAAAAAGAGTGGCGTACTTAAGGCAAATGAAGGATGAGGTTTGGTACAGGAAATGGAAAATAAGGATTGAGTATGTAAAAGAGAGACAGAAGGGTACGAGGATGTAAATGAGACAGCCAAAATGATCTTCCACATTAAAGGAAAATGAAGTAAAAATTAACACTATTTCCCAGAGGGTGGGAGGGGAATTATTAAATAATAAAAAAATGGAAATACATGGGGTTGGATTAAAATGCACCAACAGATTACATTATAGAGTGTGTAATTGGAAGTGTAGAATATATTGTTATTGGAATCCAACAGTGGCACTTAGATGAAATAATAAACACACATACACACACACAAACTGATGGTGCTATATAAACTAACTAACTAACATTGTTCAAGGTATTTACCATTTATCAGAAGCAAAGGGTAACTGCACTTCTGGTAGGTTCTCAAGTTAGGTTCAGTTCTTGCAAGTAACATGTTGCAAGTAATGCCATACAAGTACTGTTGTACGTTGAAATGTCACTCTTGTGGGGTTATGATTTTACCAATGGTAATACCTTTCTTAAAGCCAGCCAGAAGGCACTAAAAATAAGTTACGTAATCCCCTCCCCTATTTTGGTTAGCCTAATAAAGGTATTGTATATCGGTTATGCATTTTGGAGTTTGAAGTTTGATTAATGGTAACACAGCTTTGTTTAATGGTCAACATGTCACTGATATAACTGTTTTTAAATGTAATTTACTGACATTGTTAACATTGTCCTTTTTTTTAAGGACCATCAGAATATATATATTCTGAATATATAGATATATATATATAGAGAGAGAGAGAGAGAGAGAGAGGGACCCAGCATGTGTTTAACTGTTGAACTAGGACTTGGGGACAACACGATTTGGATTCCCGCTGAGCTATGAGCCACGTAAACCCATTGGGTCAGTTTGGGCAAGTCATGCTCACGTAGCCTCAGAGGAAAGCAATGGCAAATCTTCTCGGAATAGGTCTGGGCAAAACAAACAAACAAAAAAATCACCCTAAGAGGAGGTTGCCCAAAAGGCAATGAAAACAGTGATAAAATTTAGAGTGCAATGAGTAACAGAAGAAGTAGGAATATTTTATTTGCTTTATTAGTTGCAAGGTGTACGTCTGTCTCCGTTTATTCTTAAAATCATGTTTATTCATCACTCAAATGGTGCCCTTAGACAGGTGGGCAACTGTAGGAGAGTAGGGGCTACATGAGCCCCCTCTCTGGAAACTTTCGAGGGCCATACACCAACACCTGCATACTTATTTATGTACAAAAACCCACATGCCATCAATTTGTTTGTCCCCCAAATACCCCCCCAAAAAACACCTTCTATGGCATCCGGGGGGGGGGTATTTTCACCATGTGATTGGGCCTTCCTGGGCCTTTTTGACCCAAGACAAGCCTTTTCTTAACGACAGGAAGTGAGCAGATGTCACTTCCTATTCACTTTCTTCCTGTTGTTGTTGTTATTGTTGTAAAAAGAAAGGTGGAGGTGGAAATGTCATCTTAAGGTGGGCTGGAGGGGGGAGTCAGATACATGTAATTAACTAGCTGCCATTGAATATTGCTAACTGTTTATAACAGGGTAGGCGACAACTTGGTAAAATGCCTACATTGTAAGCCTAGTTCTGTGCAGATTCTGCAGTGAAATAGGACTCCAGGGGAGTCAAATGTGGTGCACAGGGTTCGAAAGTAACTAGAAAATGTTAACGTTTGCACCCACAAACACACAAGCAACAGGTTTCCCACTATTGTATTGTTTTTGAGACAGAACATCATTACTGTAGGCTCTTGTTGCGGGGTGGCGGTGAGTAACTGCTTGCAGGTAGAGTATTTGCAAATAGTTACTGTCAAGGTCTAGTTTGGCTCAATATCCACTTTTGAGATGAGACAGCTGAAATTTTAAATGCACAGTCAAACTTGAGAAGAGTCACAAAGCTGTTTTTCCCATCCATTGCTTGTTGTATCCCTACCATGTGTAACGTTTTTCTTCTTTTTCCAGCAGAAAGTGAAAGCACTGGCTGCGTTTTATTACACACATCAAGAAAAGTAAGTGTAACAATGTTTTGTTTTGTGCGTAATGAGCTTGCCTTTAAGTGTGTTTGTAGCATGTATGTTTTGCAGATGTTTGCACAGTCCAAAGTTTCCTCACCTAGTGGTGCCATCCAAAGAGCACCAAATCTTGCCTTCTGCTCAGACTAGGTGAGGCATATGTATCTTCCTATCTCTGGATATTTTTACTGCTTTATGCCCTGAGGTTCTTTGTAGAAATGCCTTCAATTTGCCTGTTGATGTATGGTGACCCCATGAATTTCATAGTGTTTTCTTAAGAGAAGGAATCCTCAGAGGTGCTTTTGTGAGTTCCTTCCTCTGAAATAGAGCTATGGCATCTGGTATTCTTGGCAGTTCTCAGGGCTTTGGGAAGGTTCTTTTTGGAACCCCACTCCCAGAATGCTGGCTGGGGGATTCTGAGAGTGACAGTCCAAAAAGGCATCTTTTCTATGCTCTGAAAATTCAGATGGGACCTGGTGCCTTTAGGGTATTCAAGCCCTGTGTGTAGGTTTCTGCCTTGAAGTCGCCTGTCGTCTCATTGTGACATCATAAATTTTATAGGGCTTTCTCAAGCAAAGAATACTCAGAAGTGGTTTTGCCAGTTCTTTCCTCTGAAAAAGAGCCTACAGCACCCGCTATTCGTTGGTGTTCTCCCACTCAAGTACTAACCAGGGCTGACCCCACTTAGCTTCCAAGATCAGACAGATTCTGGTACCTTCAAGGTATTTAGGCCTGAAACATATCTTAAATTTCTGATAAGCCAATGTAGTTATTTTTATCTAATGAAATTCATTACAAGAAGACAAAGCAGCCTCCTCCATCCATCCATCCCTGTATTTATATCCCACCTTTCTCCCAGACGGGGGTGTTGTCTAGATGATGAAAATACTCCTCATAGAATGTGACTAGAATACAGTAGGACCCCCATATATGCTGGGGATTGGTTCGGGGGCGGGACGTGGATACTGAAAACTGTGGATAACAGTGAACGCCATTGAACCTAATGGGACTTCCTGTTTAAAATACCATAGAGTTGCCTTGGAGGACCTAGAAAATGGCTAGAGATGATGCATTTTCTAGGAAGACAATGGTAGGTTTGCTGTTTTGTGTCTCGTGGATAACTGAATCAGTGGATACAGAGGTCCTACTTAATTTTTGTCCCAACACGCAATCAAGGTTCATAGTATTCAGAAGGAGGGGGGGC
Organism: Gambelia wislizenii; assembly: GCA_030847615.1. Lineage (NCBI taxonomy): Eukaryota > Metazoa > Chordata > Lepidosauria > Squamata > Crotaphytidae > Gambelia > Gambelia wislizenii. The sequence goes on from JAUMIR010000005.1 coordinate 7,247,839, forward strand.
CAAAAACTACATCTACTGTGGGGAAAAGCCTTTGCAAATTTTTGCTAAGTCTTTAAAATAATGCGCAGACAATTCGGGACACTGCACATTCTCGGTGAGGGATGCTCCAATCCAGTGCAATTAACTTGAGAGTAGAACCACAGAATTTCCAAGTAAACATGTCTAGGAAAGGCTTCCCTGTGAAGTTAAACCAAATTGTCTGTACTGTTGTCCCAACTTAATCAACTTTGTAAGGCTGTTATTTCTTCCCACTTCTAAGGTTTTGTTTTCATACAATCATGAAGTTGGAAGGGACCCCCAAGGATCACCTAGTCCAAACTCCTATCCCTTCAGGACTCCACAGTTAAAAAGCATCCTTGAGACATGACTGTATAATTTCTCTTTAAAGACCTCCGATAAAGGAGAGTCTACCAGCTTTTGAGTTATTCTTCTCCACTATCAGAAAGATTTTCCTGAAGTTTAATTGGAATTGCCTTTCTAATAATTTTAATCCATTGGTTTGGGTCCTTCTTGAGGGGCAACAGAAAATAAGGTTACTTCATCTTCCACAGGACAGGCTTTCAGATATTGAAAGATGGCTAGCATATCACTTCACAAGGCTAAACATACCCAGTTCTAACAATTTGGGTTTGACCTGTAGCTTGGGGTCCAGTTTTTCATTTTGGCCAAGATTGATCAAGGAGTCACTGATTCTTGAAATACTGACATGGATTTGGGTTAGAATGAAGTATATTTGGAAACCATTTCAAGAAGCCTCAAAGATCTAGTTCAAAGTTAAGTGACTGCAACTCAGGTGTTTTTACACATTGATTGCAAACGGCACCTTACCATAGGAGACCCATGCTATCAGAATCCAGCCTCCCTCAACCTGTTGCCCTCCAGATGTTTTGGACTGAAACCAGCAGCTTTGTTGGCTAGGGACGACGAGAGTTGTAGTTCAGTGCATCTGGAAAGTACCAGTTTATTTCCATTTTCTCAACTAATGCGAGTTTGGAAAATTGCTTTTTGGAGGATTTTTTTTCTTTTTAAGCATTGCAGTGTTTTTTTGTGTTAATAGTTCTAGCATTTTTTTTTAAAGTAAGTCACTGCATTGCTTAATACACTAATTTTCATTTCTTAAAACACACACACACACACACACACACACACCATTCAATTCAAAATACCATTTAAAAATAACTCCTAAAGGCAACAAGAAAGTTTTGCATGTTATGCCAATAAAATATAGGCATTCCGCTGTTAACAAAGCCTCTGACAGCAAACCTTCTTTTTATGAAGCAGCTTCACGCTTGTCCAGCCCAGACCTCTCCCCCTGACTTTTCCTTTTTTTTTCCTCTGTCTAGTTGGAGGTTTTTTAACCAGCATTAGCACTGGGATGATGGTGAAGGAGGGCTAGACAAACACAGGGCTTGTCTACAAGAATGGAAAAAATATGAACAAGTCCAAAAAAGAAACCATTTGCAGCACTGCGACCTGTCTTAAAGGTCAAAAGAGCCCCCCTAAACTTCGCATGACCCCTAGCCAAGATGGCAGCCACTAGTGATTTGCTCATGCTTTTAAATCTGCTGCTGCCAATTGTTTTTTTTTTTTTTAAACAGTTTACTTTGGTGCACACATGCAATATTTTGTATTTACAAAAATAAAAAAGAGAGTATAAGATCACCATTTTATCAACTTACTGGACCCTCGCTTAGCCGAAAATCCAACATGGCAGCAGCAGGCACTTTCCCTGTTTCCAAGCCCCACCCCCATGCTTGTCCAGCCAATCAGATTATGCTGCCTGTTTGTAGCAACATGAATGCGAGTGTTCAAATGATCGCACATTCGCATGTGGTATGAAGCTTTTTAAAAAAACACGAATGAAGCCCCGGAGTTTGTGGTGGATTTGGCTACCCCCCTTCTGAATGACACATATTTATGCAAATGTCCTTTTGTAACAGATCACCTTCCATTTGCATCCCGTTAGGATTATTTTCACCATTTAGACAAGCCCACAGACGTTCTCTGTTGGGTTACAGCAGCATGTCTGCAGTAAGCAATGTAATAAAGCTTGAGCTGGGAAAGAATGGGATTATTTTCTAGCTGACCCTACCGTAGCCATGTGTGCCTGCCTACAACAGGCAAGGTAAACAGCAGCTTCCTCCAGTATCCCTTCCAAATCATGTATGAACAGAAAAGGGGAAAGCCAATGAGCCTGCCTTGCCAGCTACCCCACCATGATAAAAAAGAAGAGACATAGTTGGCCACCCAAATGAAATTTATAAGAAAAGTGGAGCCTGATTAAAGAAAAATTCATCACTGGATGGTGGGTAGCTGGGTATGTTTAGCCTGGAAAAAAGATGGTTAAGAGGCGATATGATAGCCCTGAAGGGATGTCACGTTGAGGATGGAGCAGGCTTGTTTTCTGCTGCTCCAGAGACTGGAACACGGAGCAATGGATGCAAGCTCCAGGAACAGAGATTCCACCTCAACATTAGGAGGAACTTTCTGACAGTAAGAGCTGTTCGGCAGTGGAACGCACTCCCTCGGAACGTGGTGGGGTCTCCTTCCTTGGAGGTTTTTAAACAGAGGCTGGATGGCCATCTGTCGGGGATGCTTTGATCGTGATTTCCTGCATGGCAGGGGGTTGGACTGGATGGCCCTCATGGTCTCTTCCAACTCTGCAATTCTGTGATTCTATGATTTTGGAAGAAGCCTTCAAGTGGTCTCTAGCAGGGTCAAAATATTTTTGTTTACTTATGCAGGGCTTATCAGACCTGTAGATTTATTTCATATGTGCATATTGTTAGTTTTCAATAAAAAAAATTGGCTGAAACATAGACTCATAGAGTTGGAAGAGACCTCATGGGCCATCCCGTCCAACCAGGAATACACAATCAAATCATTCGCGACAGATGGTCATCCAGAGCTCCAAAGATCTTGAATAAAGAAAAGTGACTTGAGGGGGGCATTTGGAACAGACCAGGAGAAATGCTTGAGCTTTCCCTCACTTTTCACATGCACATAGAATCATAGAATCATAGAATTGCAGAGTTGGAAGAGACCACGAGGGCCATCCAGTCCAACCCCCCTGCCACGCAGGAAATCTTGATCAAAGCATCCCCGACAGATGGCCATCCAGACTCTGTTTATAGACCTCCAAGGAAGGAGACCCCACCATGCTCTGAGGGAGTGTGTTCCACTGCTGAACAGCTCTTACTGTCAAAAAGTTCCTTCTCATGTTGAGGTGGAATCTCTGTTCCTGGAGATTGCACCCATTGCTCCGTGTTCCAGTCTCTGGAGCAGCAGAAAACAAGCTTGCTCCATCCTCACCGTGACATCCCTTCAAATACTTAAACAGGGCTATCATATCGCCTCTTAACCGTCTTTTTTCCAGGCTAAACATACCCAGCTCCCTAAGTCTCTCCTCATAAGGCATCGTTTCCAGACCTTTCACCATTTTAGTTGCCCTTCTCTGGACACGCTCCAATTTGTCAATATCCTTTCTGAATTGTGGTGCCCAGAACTGGACACAGTATTCTAAGTGAGGTCTGACCAAGGCAGAATAGAGTGGCACTATTACTTCCCTTGATCTAGACACTATACTTCTATTGATACAGCCCAAAATCGCATTGGCCTTTTTAGCTGCCGCATCACACTGTTGGCTCATGTTCAACTTGTGGTCTACTAGGACTCCTAGATCCCTTTCGCACGTAGTCTCATTCAGCCAGGTCTCTCCCATCCTATATTTATGCATTTCATTTTTCCGCCCTAAATGCAGTACTTTACATTTCTCCGTATTGAATTTCATTTTGTTAGCTTTGGCCCAGCTCTCCAGTCTATCCAGGTCATTCTGAATTTTGATCCTGTCCTCTAGGGTATTAGCTACTCCTCCCAATTTGGTGTCATCTGCAAATTTAATAAGTATGCCCCTAATTCCCTCATCCAAGTCATTGATAAAGATGTTGAATAGCACTGGGCCCAGGACCGAACCTTGTGGCACCCCACTGGTCACATCTTTCCAAGACGAAAAGGAGCCACTGCTGAGCACCCTTTGGGTTCGGCTGGTCAACCAATTACAAATCCATTGAACAGTTAATTTGTCTAGCCCACATTTTACAAGCTTGTTTGCAAGAATGTCATGGGGAGCCTTGTCAAAGGCCTTACTGAAATCAAGGTATGCAATGTCCACAGCATTCCCTTCATCTACCAAGCTGGTAACTTTATCAAAAAAAGAGATCAGATTAGTCTGGCATGACTTGTTTCTCTGAAACCCATGTTGACTTTTTGTGATTATGGCATTGCCTTCTAAATGTTCACAGACTCTCTGTTTAATGATCTGTTCTAGAATCTTCCCTGGTATTGATGTCAGACTAACTGGTCGATAATTGTTGGGATCCTCTTTTTTCCCCTTTTTGAAGATGGGAACTACATTTGCCCTCCTCCAGTCTGCTGGGACTTCTCCTGTTCTCCAGGAGTTCTCAAATATTATTGCCAAAGGCTCTGAGATTATATTTGCCAGCTCTTTTAATACTCTTGGATGTAGGTCATCTGGTCCTGGAGATTTAAATTCATTTAGATTAAGAAGGTATTCCTGTACTACCTCTTTACTTATTTTGAGCTGGGTTTCCCCTATTGTGTCCTCTGTTCCATTATCCTCAGGTTGGTCCTCCTTTTCCTTTTCTGAAAACACTGAGGCAAAGAAGGTGTTGAGTAATTCTGCCTTTTCTCTGTCCCCTGTTAGCATTTTGCCATCTTCTCCACGTAGCGGCCCTATCATTTCCTTCTTCCTCCTTTTGCTGCGGACATACCCAAAAAAACCCTTTTTATTGTTCTTAACCTCCCTAGCAAGCCTGAGCTCATTCTGCGCTTTAGCTTTTCTGACTTTACTCCTACACGTGTTCGCTATCTGTTTGAATTCTTCTTTGGTGATTTCCCCCCCTTTCCATTTCCTATACATGTTCCGTTTAAAACTTAGCTCCATTGAAAGTTCTTTAGTCATCCATCCTGGTTTCTTGAGACACCTCCCATTTTTCTTCCTCAATGGTACTGTTTGAAATTGTGCCTTCAGTATCTCCTTTTTGAGAAAGTCCCATCCGTCTTGAGGTGTCTTCTCTTTTAGTATTCCTGACCATGGGATCACCCCCAGTATTTCCCTGAGTTTATTGAAATCAGCTCTCCTAAAGTCAAGAATGCGTGTCTGACTATGCCTGGCTTCTCCTTTCCATTGTATAACAAACTCCAGGAGAACATGATCACTCTCACCTAAGGATCCCTCCACTTGCACCCCATTAACCAGGTCATCTCTGTTGGTTAGGATCAGATCTAAAATAGCTGACCCCCTTGTTGCCTCTTCCACCTTTTGGACCATGAAATTGTCTTCCAGGCATGTAAGGAATTTGCTAGACCTTGACGTTTTGGCTGAGTTAGATTGCCAGCAAATATCAGGATAGTTGAAGTCCCCCATCACTACTACATCTCTCCTTTCTGCATGTGTGTTCATCTGTTCTAGAAAGGCAACATCCAATTCCTCCGTCTGATTTGGGGGTCTGTAGTAGAGTCCCACAATAACATCCCTGTTGTTTCCCTCCCCTTTAATTTTTATCCAGACGCTCTCCACCTGGCTTCCAGTATTGATGTCGTGGATCACTTCACTGGTGTAAATATCCCTGACATATAATGCTATTCCTCCTCCTTTCCTGTTTGGCCTGTTTCTCCTATAAAGGTTATACCCATCTATTCCTACATTCCAATCATGAGACTTGTCCCACCAGGTTTCAGTAATGCCTATTATATCATATTTGTTTTGTAGTGCGAGGAGTTCAAGTTCATCTTGTTTATTTCCCATGCTCTGTGCATTAGTGTAGAGACATCTGAGACCATGCGTTCCGTTTACTTGCTTCCTGTGCAAGTTTTTTTGCCTCCCACTGTTGGGTCCTTGCGCTGTTTGCCTTGTTCCCTCTATGACAGTTTGACTATTTTCTCCAGCCCTTTTGCCTTCCAGAATACTGTCTCCCTCCCCCATTTGACTCAGTTTAAAGCCCTCCTGATCAAATTCTTGAGACTGTTGGCAAAAATGTTTCTTCCAATTTTTGTAACATGTGTGGGAACATACACAAAACTCCTTTAGAACATACTCAAGATTCCTGATTGTAGCTCAGTAGCAGAACACAAGCTATAAAAAGGCCCAGATTTGAAGACCTGGCATCTCCAGCTAGGGCTTGGGGTAGAATCTGGTCATTAAAGATAGCACTGAACTTCTTGTGTTCCTCTCCCTAGCTTCAGAACCATGGATACCTTCTATAAAGTTCAGACTAAAACCCAGAATGAGTTGACTGTCCCACTAGCATGGGAGCCACCAATCTGTCAGACATCTCAGAGTTCCAAATTTCTGAATGTTTATAACATTATTGCCCTTCAGTCAGACCCTGGCAGGTTTAGGCTGGAAGAGCAGATAATTTATTTAGTGATTTCTCTACCCTAGCTATACCAGTGTTTTGCCCTTTGAGCCTGCCATGCTTTGGGCAGTGATTACTGTATAATGGTGGTAAAGGAAAGTTAAATTTCCTGTTTCACAAAGGCTGGTGCCAGCTTTCCAGTCTGGCAAATTAAAAACTGGCTTTTCTAAAGCTTTAATCTCCTCCTGCCCCAAAAAGTTCCATGTAGCCTCCGGAATGGGATGATGCCTTTGATGAATATTGTCACCTCCTAACATATCCTGGCCCCTTCCTTTCCCAATCAGCGGTAGCAACTATGCACAAGGAATGTGCAAAATCCTGTATCACACGTACCTGAGTAGCTCCATCAGTTGGGTGGAGAGGAAGTGTGCCTTTATCCTTGCTCATAGTCAAGTCTTACTCATTGTGCTCCAGGGTGGAGCTGGCCAAACAACTTGGTTGACAAAGCTCATGAGAATTCTCAGTCAGGCCTTGTTCTGTTCGTGGCCAGCAGTACCTGCTGAAAGGTCAGTGAACTCATGCCTGGGCTTTGTATCCTTGCTGAGAGGCCAATCCTGGTGCATTCCAACCAGGGAATGACAAGCTTGTTTTTTGCGGCTCCAGAGGCTAGGACACGGAGCAATGGACTCAAACTACAAGAAAAGAGATTCCACTTAAACATTAGGAAGAACTTCCTGATAGTAAGAGCTGTTCAGCACTGTGGTAGAGTCTCCTTCTTTGGAGGTTTTTAAACAGAAGCTGGATGGCCATCTGTTGGAAGTTCTTTTATTGTGTATTTACTGCATGGCATGTTTATTTCGGATTGGCCTTTTCAGTCATCAGCGCGCATGCAGAAAGCACGGGATGAGTCCTCCCTGAATCTTTGTTTGCGAAGAAAAGCCATAGAGAGAGAGACTGCATGGCAGAATGGGGTTGGACTGGATGGCCCTTGTGGTATCTTCCAACTCTATGATTCTATGGCTGTGGAATCTGAGTCAAAATTGGCATTGGAAGAAATTCTGGGTGGAGTTGGAATCGGTAGAAATGTTCTGGTTCTGACTCCAATAAAAATAAAAGTTTTAAAACTTTGTGTGTTTTGGGGAGGTTTAGGAAAGGAAGCCACTGTGGTTTGGGCACATTTGGGGTAGGTTTGGGGGTAAAAGTCACCTGGAAACCGACCTGATTTTTTTTAACAGACAAACAAACCATGTTTTGTTTTTAGTCTGGGGGCTTTGGGGGGCTTCAAGGGCTGCACGTATGAGTCCCAAAGACCACATGTAACCCACCGCCTACACTTTGCCCAGCCTTGCTCTAAAGGATGAAACCAAGTTTCCCTAAGTTTTCAGGAAGGTGTTCAAAAGAGCTGCCTTGGCCCAGCCACATCAGTTCAGTTAGCGGCCCAAAGCCACTCTGGATAAAAATGTCTTGACCTGCTTGGGGAAGAGTGGAGAGAGAGGAGTAGCCTAGTCTCCTGTGGAAGGGACCTCCACAGGTTGAGAGCAGCCACCAAGAAGGTCCCCTCTGTATGTATCCTCATCCGCTATGTCTGCAAGAGTGGTGGGACTGAGAGAAAGCATTGCCCTGAGTACCTCAAAATTCCCACAGGCTCATATGGGGAAATGAGCATCTTTCAGATAGTCCATGCTAGAGACGTGAAGTTCTGAGAAAAAGTGAAAAATTCAGGAAATAAGTTCCCCCCCCCATTTCCCCCTAAAGCAAAGGATTATGGAGTATTTTCTTCTAAAATTTTGGACAGAATGTTTAAAACAAGATGTTTATATAATTACATCCCCACCCCCAATTGTTTCTAAAGGGGCCTAAATATCCTGAAGTCTCTAGATCCTGTCTGATCTTGGAAGCTCAGCAGGGTCATCCCTGGTTAGTGCTTGGATGGGAGACTGCCAGTGAATACCAGGTGCTGTAGGCTCTATTTCAGAGGAAGGAACTGGCAGAACCACCTCTGAGGATTCATTCCTTGCCTAAGAAAACCCTATTTATTTCGTGGGGTTGCCATACGTTTGACAGGTGACTTGAAGGCACACACATACACAATTATTTCTAAAAATGAAGTACCATTTAAGTACCACTCTTACCACTTAAGAGTGTTGCTTAAGACTGTGTCAGCTGGCTGGAATTCCTCATCTTGGTTTTCTTTTCTCCATTCTTTTTGTGGAAATAATTGCTTTGTGTCTATTTAGTGCTATGGAGGACACAAAATGGTTTTCTTTAAGGGCAATGGTTTCTTCTGTTTTTTCTCTAGCAACCTGGTAAAACCAAAGCAGTTCCTTATAGCTCAGCTGTTCCTTACAGTTCTGGGCCTTGTTGCTCTGTTTGTAGCAAAAGATAATATTTCTTTAAAAGGAAACTCAATTTGAAATTGTTGCCTGAAAAAAACTGTGCTTTTAACATACCAAACGTGGTAATTTTATGTCAAACCAAATTCTAGATAATACATATCGTATTCCTTTACAAAGTGGTTTTTGGCCTATAAAAGGTGCTGATAATTGCTTTCTTCTCCTAGTTTTTCTGAAAAGAACAGTTTTTTAAAAAGTGGGGGTTGGAATTTCCACATAGTTCAAATTTTCAGTCATTCTACATCTCTAGTCTGAACCCAAGCCACGTACAGAATTTATAGAGATCAAAATCAGCAACTTTGAATTGTGCCCAGAAACAGGCCAGTTGCCAGTGGAGGTGTTGTAATGGGCAATTTCTGCTTGTTTTTTTTCCCCCATGCAGTACCTAAAATTAAAGAATTTTGAAGAGGAAGTCCGAGCTCACCGGGACCTTGACGGGTTCCTGGCCAGAGCCAGTATCATCCTGGATGAGACGGCAACCTCTCTGGACGATGTCCTGCGGGAGATGTTGAAACACTTTGCCGAAGACTCTGACAACGCGGAGCCAAGCTGCAACTTTGACAAAATCATGAGCACTTTATTCACTGATTCGGGAACCCCCCGAGAAGGGAACGGTAAGATCAGGGCTCGTTCTCCTTGTCTGTCTCAGCTGAAGCCTATCAAGCTTGTGCAAGGTCACTTTCTGATAATGTAGCCATCTCTTTGGTATTTATTCCATGAGGGCTACGGCTGCTGGCTGGAGGATTCTGGGAGTTGTAGTCCAAAACAGTAACTTCCCCAAGCTCTGGGAAGGTCTTGATGTGATCGTGTCATCCATGTCTGATTCATGAGTAGCCGAGGTGGGTGTAAGTTCTTCCAGAATACAAAATTACGGTATTTAAAGTCATACATAAATCTGAGTTGCAGCTTTTTTGCATTTATACCCTTTGTAATCTGATCAGCACAGTGTTTCTCAGTCAGTTTCCCTGAGAACACCCTTTACTTTCCCTGCCACCCTTGGATTATGTAAGTCATTCCAAGGGAGTGGTCCTAGCCCATGTTTTTGGAGTATCTGTGCATTCACTTTTTTGATTGAATTATATTTTTCTTAAAGAAGCTTTCCCTAGCCTTACCTTCAAAATTCAGCCCTTCATATTTATAGGACCACAGTTTCCAGCATCCCCATCCAGCACAGGTAACTCTGTCTGGGATGGTGGTTGAAGTAGTCAAAAACATCTGGAGGACACCAGTTGGGGATTTAAAGATTTAAAAATACGTTCTTAAAACTACGAAAGAAGGCTGGGAGGTGAAGGATCTAGCAGCACCTTTGAGACTAATTGATATATTTCAACATAGGCAGCTTCTTTTTTAAATAGGTATCTGAATCCTCAGTCCAGTTGGACCCCCATATCTATGCGGGTTCAGTTCTTGGACTTACCATGGGTACCGGCAGCTTCAGATAAGAATGAACTCTATTAAAATAATGGTCTTCCGGTTAAAACATAGAGTTGCGTTGGAGGACCTAGAAGATGTCTAGAGAATATGCCTCTCTATGTATTTTCCAGGATGATGCTATGGTATGTGTCCCTGTTTTGTGTCTCGTGGATAACTGAAGTTGCCGATATTTGTTCCGTGGATATGGGGGGTCTGACTATATATCTTTTTCTCTCTGACTGAATTCTTCAGCCTATCACAGCTTCCTGTGCATGCTTGTGGATTTTGGTCCAAGCTACTCTTCACCACTTTTTACATCCCAATTCAACAGGAACTTGCAGAGCTTTGTACAGAGTTGCAATGAGAATAAGGAAGCACCCATTTACACTACAGGATTACAGCACTACAGCACTATGACTCCGCTTTAACTGCTGCATCCTGTGGAATCCTACGGTTTGTAGTTTGATGTGGCCTTAAAGCTTTCAGAGGGCAGACTCTAAACTGCAAATCCCAGAATTCTGTAGCATTTTGCCATGGCAGTTAAAGCAGAATCGTAGCACTAAAACTGCATCATGTGAAAGGGCTCTAGGTCTTACCTTCCCAAGAAAACTTATCTAACCATCTTTAGCACATGAAGCCTTTCCTCCTCCTTCTGATTCTTTGTAAAGTAAGAGGATGACACTGCAATGGTTCTTTCAAGGTTGGTGTCTCATTGATGTTAATGCTTTTTTTTTAAATCCTCTTCTCTGCTAAGATATACAACAGCTGGAATAATTCAGGAGCAACCAGTCCTGTTAAAAAAAACTTGGATAATAGTTTTCAAGTGAATTTGCAAACAATCAGGATGCAGTTCCATTTGTGATAGTTCCTGAATGTAATTGGAGTGTGTCTTTCTTTTTCAACAGTTCACCTCTTGTCAGATACAATTCAGGGTGTCACAGCAACCGTCACTGGGGTGCAGTATCAACAGTCCTGGCTTTGTATCATGTAAGTACAGTTTATTCTTAGCATCTCATACACATTCTGTTTTTATTGTATTTTAAAGAGCTCTTATGTGATCATGTACTTTTCCTCACTCCCCCTTTTTTTCTCACTATGCACAATAGGAAAATGAGGCGATCTTTTATGTAATAGGACACTGTTGTTGTTACGTGCCTTTGGTCAACTCCATCTTAATGGCAATCCTGTTGTTGTTATTGTTGTTGTTATAGTTATATCCCACCTTTTCCCCAGTTTCAAGACTCAATAAGCAGCTTATAACAAATAAACACAGCTAAAATGCACACAATACAAAAGTGAAAAAGAGACTAAATGATAAAAAAAATTAAAACCATTTAAATCATAACTATTAAATACACACACACCAGTACAACACATAGAAAAATCCAGCATATTGTTTAGGTGGAATGGACCTGTCCTATCCTAGGATTTTCTTGGCAAGATTGCATTGGGGAAAGTTAGCCATTGTCTTCCTCTTTATTTATTTAATTACTTATTTACTTCTCTTATATCCCACCATTCTCCTGGCCTGGGACTCAAGGCATCTTACAAAAATGACAAAACAAGAAAAAGTTTAAAAGCCAGTACAGATAGCACCCCCTGTATCCACTGGGGATATGTCCCCAGACTTACCATGGATGCTGGAAACCACAGATAATAGCAAACCCTATTAAAATGAATGACTTCCAGCCCAAGTATACCATAGAGTTGTGTTGGAGGACCTAAAAGATGCCTAGAGAAAGCACCTCTCTAGGCATCTTCTAGGTCAGGGTTTCTCAATAGGGTTCTGTAGAACCCTAGGGTTCCACAAGAGGTTGCTAGGGGTTCCACGAGATATTGAGATTGAAAAAAATAAACATTTTTTTGAGCTGTAGATATAATAATTTTTAGGCAAGGGTTCCCTGAGACCTGAAAATTGTTTCAAGGGTTCCACCAGGGTGGAAAGGTTGAGAAAGGCTGTTTTTTCCTCCAGTGCAACTTTATGGTCAGTTTCTAGCAGAAGCATTCCACAGAGTTGTGTTGGAGGACCTAGAAGATGGCTAGAGAGAGGCCATATTCTTTCCAAATGTGGATAAGTGAATCTGTGGATACTGGTCCTGCGGATCCGGGAGTCGGTTGTACTAGAAAAGCTAAAACACAATTAAACAACTGATTATATTAAAATCCCTTTAAATCTTTTTTAAAGTGTAAACTCATTTGAAAAGATAACCATAAAGGTAAAAATAAAACACACACACCCAGCCAATTAATCACTAAACGCCTGTTTGTATAGAAAGGTCTTTCTTTGCATTTCAGTGAACAAAGAGCAGAGGGGGGGCCAAACTAACCATACATAACATGTCGTATCCTCCAGTTGTCTCAATTTGACATGGACGGTCCTGATTAGTCCTCTGTCCATAGCTTAGGAGCAGCCACCAAGAAAGCTATCTCCCATGTCTTCACCAGATGAGCCTGCGATGGTGGTGGGAATGAGAGGAAACTCTTCCCGAGGATCTTAAGATTCTGGCCTCATCATATATGGTGGTACAATCTTTCAGATAGGCTGAGAGGGTGTATGACTTGGCCAAGATCACCCAGTAGGTTTCCATGGCTAAGTGGGGATTTGAATCCTGGTTTCCTTGAGTCCTAGTTCGGCACACAAACCACACGATGCTGGCTCTCTAATAGGACATTACAAATATCAGTTCATATAAATCAGTCAATTTAGTTGGATGCTACTAAAGATATTAATACAAAAGAGTCAATACAAAAAAATCAATCAGTTTAGTCATTTAGTAGGACACTAAACATCTTTATGTCTGTGAGTTTTTTAAAATAACCTTTTAATAATCAGAAAGTAAAGAGAATATTATTTGAAATTGTAATGTCACTGGTAACTAAGTGCTTGGGAAACTCTGTAACCAATTGTGTTGTTTTTTTTAAAGTAACTTTTCAAGCTCTGAAAAATTCTTAATAATTTTCACACACCAGTTTAGGACAGTAAAATGATGCTAAATATTTTATTGGCTGGAAAAAGAAATTGAAAAAAAGATCTGATGACATTTTGTGCATATGTAGTGCTTGCCTTTGTTGGCAAAAATTATACCGGTACTTGGGGAAGGAATTACTGTAGTTCATTGAGTATGCTTATTTGCTTTATGAATTTCTTCCCTGATGTGAAAATGATACAGACTCTATAGATACCTTTTTATTAAGCATATCTCATTGTTCTCAAGATTTCTAACCTTTTGAAGTCCTGGTTGGCATAGGTTTTCCTCAGTGAAGATATCTTTCATTTTATCACAAATCTGTATTGTTGGTGGTGTATCAGTGTTCTGGATGCTCTGCTCTGAGGACAAAGCATGTGTCCGGGTCACATTTAGACAAATCATAGCTGGCATGTCGGTGCCAGGACAGAAGGATTGGACCGAAATGGCATGATTTTTCAGCCCAGAAAGAGCAAGGAAGGCAGCAGGATAAAGATTTTTGAGGCAACATAACTCTAGGAAGGAGACGGAGACTAAGGATGGCTTCCAAATTGAGCAAGGAATGATGCCCTTGGGACAAAATGTGTTGAGACAAACGATACATAAAGGCACCTATTTCAGGTCAAATTGTATTCCAGTGTATTCTAAGCCAAGTGTGTTAATTATAGGTGTCCTTGTGTTGTGGTTTTATCAAAGCTATAGTGGGATTTTTTTCTTTCTTTCTTTCTCTCTCAAGGGCTCCCCATTCCCTCGGGCAGTTTGTTAGGGGGTCTATGTGGCACTGCTGGGTCAGGGCTGAAGCCCAGAGTGCTTGGAGTCACAGCCGAAAGTGGGCCAGGGGGAAGCACCCCTTTCGTGCCCCCTCTCTCTGTGCACCACCCCTTTCCTATTATCTCTCATTCTGTACAGTAGGACCCCCGTATCCACTGATTCATTATCCACTGATTCAGTTATCCACAGGACACAAAAGAGCACGCCTACCATAGAATCTTCCTAGAAAACATCTCCTCTCTAGCCATTTTCTAGGTCCTCCAAGACAACTCTATGATATTTTAAACTGGAAGTCCCATTATTTTCAGTGGTGTTCACTATTATCCACGGTTTTCGGTATCCATGCCCCCCAAACCAATCCCCAGCGGATATGGGGGTCCTGCTGTGCACCCCCCTTTTCTCTTCCTCCTATCTCCCATTCTCTCTGCCCCTCCTTTTCTTTTTTTCTCTCCTTCTCCCTTTCTTTTTTTCCATACATCCCCATTCTCCTATCTCTCCCTTTCTTTCTGCACTCTTCTCTCTCTCTTTCCCTTCCTCTCCCAAGCCCTCCCTTTGCCCCCACATCCCCCCCACACACACTTTTTCTCTGATTCATCCCTTTCGCTCCAGCTCTTTCCTTTCTCTGCCCAGCTGGCTTCCAAGGAAGGCACAGAGCAGAGGTCTGAACCTGATCACTTCCAAAGGGCTTTTCAATGTACTGTAGTCTGAAAATCACCGATGACTCATATCAGCTATAGAGAGAGTCAGCAGTGGGACTGAACGCACAACACAAGTGATTTCTCAGAGCTTTATCACACTCCAAAGAAAAGCGACAGTGCAGCAGGAATGTTCCATTTTCCGTGCTGCCTTACTGCACGACATCTTCGTTCTTTCGTCCATTCCTATGGGGGGACCAAGGTAAAACCATATCTTTTTGCTAACCAGAAAAACCCATTAGCAAAAAGGCACGGTTTTACCTTGGTCCCCCACAGGACCGGAAAGGCAGAATGCCGGAAGAATGATGATGATGTGCAGTAAGGCAGCATGGAAGATGGAACGTTCCTGCTGCATTTGCTGCTTTACATTGGAGTGCGGTAAGGCGCTCAGTCTCATGTGCATCATGCGCAAAGCAGTAGCAACAGGGGAGGAGCATCATTTTTGCCTATCCTTGTCCTGCAAAGGTCCTCTGAAGTGGGTATTTCTCCAGCAAAAAAGTGTTTTACAAGGCATGTTTCCCCATAGAATCTTGTGCAGCTTAAACCACCTGAGAGATTTTGACACCTGAAGCAGGACTTGGAAACATGGGGTATCAGTTTTAAAGCTTTACTAAAAATCTACTAGCAGATAGTTCCACACGCACCACCCTCCTGCTCACACCCATATGCACTTAGCCCATCAGCTAACTGACCAGGTATGGTCATGGGTACAGAGAAGCAGAGCACACAACCGATGGGCATCCAGGTAAATCGAATGGTCTTAGTGCCAGGAATTATCCGGAATCTTTTATACTTCGTATGCTTGGCTGCTAGCAGTTCCTTATCTCTTTGTTGTCCAATTTGGAATCACAATCATAAAATCATAGCACTGGATGTGACCACAAAGTCTGTTGTCTTGTTCTGGAACTGGGTGTCATTTCAGGCTTCTCCCAGGGTTCTTTCAGTGCTGAATACTGACACGCTACTGTAGCACATGCTTTATTGATGGTCAATGATGCAGCCGATAGTATGCAGGAAAGAAGTATTCTAGCCCTTTCACTAATAGGGTCTGACATCCCTCACAGCTATTGGTAGAATTGGGCCCCCAAACAAATTCTACCCAGACTCATCCCTTCTGACAGCAATATGGAGAATCTGGTTTGGAATGCACCCACCCCCTCCCCAGCCAAGGCTGATGGAAGATGGGCTCCCATGGGCTATACAGTGCAGAAGCAAACAAAGAAAATCAAAGTGCATGAGTGTGACCCATCTCCCCCCTAAGAGCCATAAGAACTGTGCCAGCAGGTTAGCAACAGAGAAGAACTCACTCCCCCAGTCTGTCCCCAGCCTTCATACCTTTTCCTAGCCTCAAACTGCAAAGTGAATGCAAAAGGTATCAAAAAAGGTCAATAATACAAGTTAACTCTTTCACACCACTGGACAGCCATTAAGGTTTGGCCACAATACTAATAACAAGGACTCCAAAACGCATCTCCCTGGTGGCAGAGGTCCAATTCACTACAGCCATCTAGACCATTCCTCTGTCATGCGGGCATACACAACCAAAGCACTCCTAAAAGACGGCCATCCATTCAGCTTGTTTCTCTTTCTTCCAGAAATGCCGGCCACACCCATGATGATTTAGTGGAATGGCCCTCGTAGCTTACAGCTCTTCACAACTTTGACTTAGTTTGTTCCCTCAACTCCCTCCCTTGGTGGCCCGATCTGGGTCAGTTGGCCTGGATGGCTTTTCAGGGATCTCTGGGGAGCCCATGCTACTAGGGGAGGGGACAAGGGAGCAGATCATCAAAAAGCAACCCAGCAAACTCCTTCCAGCTTGATGCATGCTCTAGTGCCTTTTTGGCAACCATGGCTTCCTCCTTTCTTCGTTCATGTGGTCCCTGAAAAACCATCCAAAGCAATTGCCGCAGACTGGGTAGCCAGGAGTGGGTGTTGAGGCATCTCAGGTGTTTGCCCCCAGTCTCCGAAGCATCACAAATGACTGACTGGTTGAGAGTGGGGAGGAACTGCACCAAGCACATCATCCCTTGGATCTGGGTTTTGCTGTTGGGCAACAAGGGGATGATCAGTTTTAGGTGTGTGTATGTCCCTTTAACCCCATTATCATGCCATACCCTCCAGTTGTCCCAATTTGACAAGGACAGTCCTGATTATTCCTCTGTCATCCCACTTTTCAGCTGCTTTTAAAATGTCCCAGTTTCTCTCTCTTCCTCCTGCTTTTCCCTGTTTGTCCTCAGCTTACTCCCTTTGCTGCAAACTGGAGTTCAGTGTGACAAAGTTAGCACTCAATCAGCTCAAGAAGGGGGATAAGGAGAGGGGGACCTTCCCAGTAGGCTCAGGCAAAAGCATGCTGCTGCAGCTTTTCCTAGCTTGTCTGTTATATTCCTCATTAATTCATTTTGCCATCTTGACCAGAGTCTGGTCAAGCCAGGGACTTCCTGGCTGATGGGGTTGAAGATTCAGTTTTACCCTGGACTTATCCACAGGTCATAGCAAATTCCATCATTTTTGCCCCCAAACCTGCCCTCCACTTATACATACGGTCAACTTATACATGAATATATACAGTATTTTAGCAACATATTAAGCAAGTTAAAAGCTTAGAACCGTTTAGAAACCTTCTACGCGTACAGATCATGATGCCCGAAAGCCATGAATAAAAATAAAAAGTAAATCAACTCCCACACAAAACCTGCTTATCCTAAATTATTTCTGTAAGTAGAAAGCACCATGGAAATCTCAGGTGCCTTAATGATGTTTTCTGCTCAAGAGGGTTGGATAGAAAAAAGGATTCGGTGCTAGGAATGGGTGAACTTTTCAGCAAAACCTCTCCGTGCAGCTTTAAAGAAGTGGCATCTGTCCTCTTATGAACCTCTCTCTGCTGGAGAGGTTTGTAACATATACCTGGCAAGGTTTTTTTTTTTTTTTCCCCTCCCACGCTTTGCTGTAGGATATTTTTTTTCTTAATGGAGCAAATGTCCTGATGAATTAAATGCATGACATGCGCTCAGCTGCCAGCAGTTCATATGTTCTCTGCCACAGAAGGCAGCCCTGCAGACTGAGTCATGCAAAGTCCTTGAGTTAATGCTTTCCTTTACAAAAGCCCGTGTCCTCGTGTGGTCCCTGTACCCTTTTTAATGCTCGCAGTTCCAACCTAGAATTTTTATTTTTTTAGAAATATACATTATGGTTTTCTGCTGCAGTTGAGCAGCAATTACTAAATGCAATCAGTGGAATAGTCAGTATCATAGTGAAGCTCATTTTAGTTCAACATCAGTACAGTAGGACCTCCGTATCCACTGATTCTTTATCCATGAGAGACAAAACAGCACACCTACCATAGAGTCTTCCTAGAAAATGTGTCCTGTCTAGCCCTTTCCTACCTCCTCCAAGGCAACTGTATGGTATTTTAAACCAGAAGTCCCATTATTTTCAATGACGTTCGCTATTGTCCACGGTTTTCGGTATCCACACCCCCCGAACCAATCCCAGCGGATATGAGGGGTCTACTGTCCACTTCATAGGCAAAAGTAGATTGATTAAAGTCAGTTTAAGTGCATTTATATATTAATACTAGCTGGACCCGGCATACCATACACCGTTCTCCCGGAATCATTGAGGGTGACTCACTCTTGTTGACTGCCTGGGTCCTGTTACAGCAGGAGCAGTGGCGTCTCGCCACTGCCGCCAGTTGACTATCTGGGTCTGTGACTGGTGAGTGGCTGAGGGAGTGAGAGCAAAGAGATTGAGTGGCAGGAGTAGATTGTGATATGGGGAGGGAATTTGTGTGTGGGTGGTGATTGGTTGGGTGTATTTCCTGAGCAGCCAATCAGCACACTGGGAGAGGAAATATACCCAGGCCTATTGTACATACCCAAGCCTTTTATATATATAGATTCACTTACTGTTCTCATTGTGTGCCTTCAAATTGTTTCTGACTTACAGCAGCCCTAAGGTGAACCTATCATGGGATTTTCTTGGCAAGACTTGTTCAGAGCAGGTTTGCCTTCCTTTGAGGCTGAGAGAATGTGACTTGCCCAAGGTCACCCAGTGGGTTTCCATGGCCAAGCAGGGATCCGAAATCTGGTCTTCCAGAATCCTAGTCCACCACTCAAACTACTGGGGGGCTGAAAACTCCAAGTAGTTCACGATAACTGCATTTGCTGTTTCTCATGATTTTTTTTAAAAAAGTATGCAAAAATGCACAAAACCACACATCTGAACAACCAATTTAAATAGGGGCACATCAAAGAGCTCAAATTTGATTGGTCAGACCTGTGTGGGGTTGGGCTTGCCGAAAACGAAGCGGCTGGAGCCACCTTTTTTTTTTGGGGGGGACTATCATATGCACGATCGTTAAAGTGGCAGAGCAAAAAACCAAAAATGTTTCTAAGCAGAAGATAGATTGCACTTCTGCATCTTGTATTTAATGGCCAAAAGGGGGAGGGGAATGGAGGAAGCTTTTCACAGGCAATTCACTCGCAGCCACCGTCTTTTCTGGCGGCTGTGCTCCGTGTGAACTGCAAACTCGATAGATTTCCATTCCAGTGATCTTGCGAATGAGTCGTGGGCACAAATGACCACTGCAGTGATAGTGAGGTAATGCACTATTTTCCACTATTTATTCTCCCATCTAGCTGAGCCCATAGACTTCCTTGAACTACAGCCCTACAGCTGTTTAGCAGGGGATTCTAAAAACCTCACCAAAATGCTAACCCCAGGATTCCACACGATATAGCCATGGCAGTTAAAGTGGGATTAGGGTGCATAACAGTGCCGTGTCTGTGCTGTGTTCTGGAAGAGTTTATTCCTGATGTTTCGCCTGCAAAATGTCAGGAATAAACTCTTCCAGAACACCGCCTCACAGTCCGGAAAAAACCCACAGATGGCTTCTAGCCATGTATGCCCCAAAACCTTCCTAAAAAGAAGCTTCATTAACTGTGATATGCCTGTATTTAACATAAAAAAAGAAACACCTTTGACCCCCGCCATCAACAAAAACAAAAAATATAAATGAAAATAAAATGCAGATTTTGAGCACTTGGCCAAGCTGAAAAGGGCCCCACAGAAACACAGCAGTTGCTCACCCTGGCTGTGGAGCAAGCAGGGCCTGGGAAAAACAGTTTCTTCCTAAAGATACCTGGTAGATCGTGCTGCAAACAGTTTCCTTCAGTGCTTCCTCTCCCCTCCCCATCCTTTGTTGTGCCTGAATTAATCCTGTGTGGGTGGATAGCATCTGCCCCCATGTTGCTTTGTCGGACAGCAGTGGATGTGTTAATTGCAGTGATGAAGCTTTTTTGTTTTTGTGTTTTATCCCTGAATTTAGAAAAGCTTTTAGTAACATGACAACATTTTTAGACAATGTGTAATTTTGTCTTAAAAGCTATAAATACAGAACCAAAAAAACAAGGGGGGGGGAGTTAAGACACTTGCAGCTTGTCCAATAAAATAAAAACTCTGAAGGCCCAGGGCATGGAAGACGGTGGGCATGGAGGGGACATCCAGTGTGCTTTTCCAACCCATCATCCTTTCATCTTTCCCAGGAATGACATTTCTGAGCTGAGCTCTGATCTACTCCATTAAAAAATGGACTTGTTTACCTTCTCTGTTGTGGATAACGGGGAAGCTAGAGACTAAACAAGGGCAGCACCCTGCATAGCTGTGGAATTGCATGAATTGATTAGAAAACAAGGGAGAGGTGGGCCATTTCTGTCATGACATGAAAGTCAAAGCCACCGGTGACAGAACTCCTCTACACTTTGGCCCTGCAGTTCCAGCCCTGTCAGTCACTTTGCCTTTTCTCCTCAAGATCTCTCTCTGGATCTGGTACTAGTTTGTGTTTTAATTAGGGATAGAAAGATGAGTTTTCCCTGGGACTTTTCCAGGCTGTGAGGCCATGTTCTGGAAGAGTTTAGACGTTTCGCCTGAATCTGTGGCTGGCATCTTCTGAAGATGCCAGCCACAGATGCAGGTGAAACGTCTAAACTCTTCCAGAATACGGCCTCACAGCCTGGAAAAAAACCACAAAAAACCTATGGATGCTGGCTGTGAAAGCCTTCGACTTCAGATAGAAAGATGATTTGGAAATACGGTCAGATCCCCGTATTTGCAGAACCAAAACTGTGGTTTAAGTTATCTGAGGTACACAAAATAGGGAACACATACCATAGAGTCATGCTGGAAAATCTAGGCATCTTCAAGATCCTCTAACACAATTCTATGGTATGTTTTTTCTGGAAGTCCTTTATTTTAATAGGATTTGCTGTTATCTGTCGTTTCCAGTAGCTACAGTAAGTATGGGAACCAAACCCCTCCAGATACCTGTGGGTGGTGGTGACTGTATTATAAAATAAAGGTCAGAAAACATAATTTTTGAGTGTTGAGAAACCCTGAACAGTAGAATCCTGGCCTGAGGAGAATCTTCACAGTTCAGGATTTATTCTGCACAAAATTCACTCCTAGTTGTTTTGTGTAGAAACCAGTGTTTCATGCACAAAAATCTGTTTCCTGCTTAGAAAAGAATATCTCTGTGTAGAAATATTATGTGCAGAAAAAGCTGTGTGCTCCACAGAAAATGCTGTTATTGGGAATGTGTCATTGTTGATTCTTTTTTAACAGAAAACAGCATTTTCTGTGCAGAATACAACTTTATCTTAACAGAAAATAGTTTTCTACATAGAAAAATACATTTTTTGTGCAGAAAATGCTGCTTTCTGAGCAAAACATCCACAAGTGAATTTTGCACAGGATATGTTCCAAATTGCAAGTCAGCTATGAATAACTGAGTGGTTTTTATGGTCTTTCTCATAGTGGGTGGAAAAATTATAAAATTACTTGTTGCTTGCTTTGAGAAGAAAATTAATACAGAATTACATCACTTGTTTAAATTCTCTCTCCTCACTTGCTTAAAGCATTAAAAAACAGCTTTTCTCCAGAGCTTTATTTTTTCCTAAGCCTGTGTGAAATGCTAGAGCTGACGGACTTCTCTAGGTAACAGTCTTGATGGTATCTTCAGAAATCAACTTGCCAATACAGATGGCTTCAGCTTAGCTGTCAGTCTCTCTTTCTTCTCCTTGGCATGTTCTTGGATTAAGTGGGCAATTGAAGCAGGCCTGGTGCCAAATGAAGTAATGGAACTGGCCAGAGGTCTATGAAGGTTTTATTACAAATCATGCCTGATTTCTCATTGGAAGCCCAAATGACCAAGCTTTTAGGCTATTGTACTTTGGACATATCATGAGACAACATGGCTAATTAGAAAAGATATTGGGACTTGCCACAGCAAAGCAGACTTACCGCATGATGTTGGCATTCTTTCGTTCCAGTCCCATGGAGGACCGAGGTAAAACCGCATCTTTTTGCTAATCATAAGAATCTGTTTCCAAAAAGACACGGTTTTACCTTGGTCCCCCATGGGACTGGAATAAAAGAATGCTGGAAGAACACCGATGCCATGTGGAAAGGCAGCAGAAAAGATGGAACATTCCTACTGCTTTGCTGCTTTTCTTCGGAGTGCAGTAAGGCCCAATAATGCTGTGGAAAGTAGAAGGCAGTAGGAAAAGAAGTCTGCATGACAGGGGGATTGACGGACATCAGTTTGTAAGACCTGAGCTGGCTGCTGATGGGATGTGTGTGTGTGTGTGTATGCCTATATATGTCTAAGTGTGTGTGTGTGTGTGTTACATATAGGGCCACCAGGAGTAGCAAAGTGTAGTTTGGTTTGGTTTTTTTGCTAGGGTGGTTTTATTTTTACAGCTCTGGGAAAGACAATAGGAGGACCATGGGCCTTTGAGTTTGTATGCAGACAGCCCCCCCCCCGACACACACACTTAAAAATAGAGCATTCTGTTGGCTGTTTCTGATGTTGCGTCACCTTCCACAACTTGGCACAGGCTACAGTGTCCACCATCTAGAGGCATTGTGGACAATGAGAGTGACGGGAGTTGTAGTCTGACACACCTGGAAGGGTACCTGGCTAAGGAAGTCTGCTCTAACACTGTAATTCAGCGATAAGGAACCTCCAGTCTCTGGGCCAAATTTGGCCAGTCTGTCCAACCCAAGCTCCTCCTCTCCCTGAAACTTTGTCCCCAGCAGGGACAAGAGAGCCTTGAGGTTGAGACTGAAGTTGGCAACATTCCTCCATTCCCTTCCAGAGCAGGAGCAGGGAGTGAACTCAGCTCAGGAGGTAGCCATAACCTCAAGGAGCTATCAGCCAAGGCTTTGGCTGGTTCCTCTTCATTCTTCTTTTGCCTTTGGGGAAGGCTTGAGGGAGCCAAGGTGGCTCAGGATTCAACTGGCACCCTTCACCTGCTGCCGTTCTCTTGTATGGGATAATGAGCCGGGGGTAGAGAGCTGGAGCCCATTCATATGACACAATTAGAGCACTATTATTCCACTTTAACTGCCGGGGTTCTGCCCAATGGAATCCTGAAATTGGCGGTTGGGGGCCATGTTGGCCCTATAGACAGCCTTGGAGGCCCCCACCCCGAAAATTGTGGGGTTTGGCCTCTAAATTTCTCTTAGACATTAGGGGGGTTGTCCTGTTTTTGATCTTCCTTGGACTCTTTAGGTCTCCATGGGGCCTTTTTCCCCAACAGGAAGTAACCCAGGCACTTCCTGTTGGATAAAAGGCCTCTCTGTGGCTCAGAAGAACCCAAGGAAGGCCAAAACACATTTCCCCCTCACACTCGCAGTGGATGTTGTGGGGCATTTGCAGGCAAAATAATTTTTTATGGGAAATAATTTTTTATAATGGGGTGGGATGGGTGGGAGAGCCCCACAAAAATGGCCCTTGGGCGCAATGTGACCCACAAGCCATGCTTTCCCTATCTTTGATTTACAAAGTGTGACAAGTACTTTTCACCAAGTAAGGATGAGCCTCTTATTTAGCCAAGATAAGCACATCGTTGCTAAATACCTTCGCTACCTCCTCATGCTGAGGTAGGGATTTGGATTAGTCCTGGGGCCAGGTGGTCCCAGCCTGACAGGCTGTCTGGTATCGTAGAATTGGAGAATTATAGAATTGGACCACAAGGGTTATCCAGTCCAACCCCCTGCCATGCAAGAACACACAACCAAATAATTCCCAACAGATGGCCATCCAGCCTCTCTTTAAAAACCTCCAAAGAAGGAGACTTCACCACACTCCCAGGCAGCCCAAATAGCTCTTACTGCCAGGAAAGTTCTTCCTAATGTTTAGGTGAAGGAGGAGCTGTGCCTGTCTGTCCAAAGCCCTTTTCCTACCTTGAACTCATCAAGCCATGTGGCTCCAATACCAGTGAGGTGGTGGATTTGCTCTGTGTTTTAGTCTGAACTTAGAAGGAACTACCCAAGATACTGAACCTAGAGGGAGAAACAGAGGATTCCCAGCCATTGGAGGTGGATGGTGCTGATGTCAATGGGACAGTGAATCTGCACAGGTTTTAACTTTAAAAGAGCAATCCAAAGTGCTGGGCCTGTTTTGGAGATTAGGTTCATCACCTTGGACAGTTCTTTTAAAGTGAAGTCGAAGGCTTTCATGGCCGACATCCATAGATTTTCCTTGGTTTTTTTCCGGGCTGTGAGGCCATGTTCTGGAATAGTTTCTTTCTGACGTTTCTGAAGATGCCAGCCACAGATGTAGGTGAAACATCAGAAAGAAACTATTCCAGAACATGGCCTCACAGCCCAGAAAAAAAACCCAAGGAAAATCTATAGTTCTTTTAAAGTTTTGACTAAAACCCAGAGCAAAGTCATCACCCAGTGACATGGGAACCACGCCTTGCCACTGATCAGACTCCTTGAATCTCTGGCCCTGTTTTTCATTTTTCCATGCAGAGAGAAATGTTCTGATATTATTTGAGAACCCGAGAGCTGTTTAATAGCAGAAAAGCATATGCCTGACTCTTAATGCTTGAAGAGAGGCATTTCACCCCAGCCTGCAATACACTTTCCTCAGATTTTGCAAACTGATCGATAGGTTATTTTGTATCTGGGGGATTTTCTTTCTTGCTGCTTAATGATTTATTGAGCTAGAGGGTGGTGTTAAAAAGTCTGCAGTTGTCATCTTGACACCTCGTGGGATCATCTTTGAAAAATCCCCTCCAGCTTCCATAGAGAGAGTGTGCAACAGAGTCTGTGAGTGAGGAGAGAAGAGCAGATCAGTTCTTGATGGTGCATTTAATTGGGGTTGTGTGGGTTTCTGTCATGCCCTGCTTCCAGAACTTGGACGTGGACTCTGACTCATAGACTGAAGTAGCGGACATGCCAGGACCTGCTGAACCAGAACAGGAGGACTTTCCAGAGCCACAGGCCTCAGAGACAGACAATAGAGCAGTACCAGCTCTGGCAGAGGGTCCTGCCCCTTCAGATATAGAGGACAACTTACTTATACCTACCTTCACGTAGACAACAATGGGAGGGCTTGAGGCAGTCTCAGTATATTTATAGCAAGCAGCAATTAGGCAGCAGCTGCATTAGCTGCTGCTCTATAAATACGTAGCACTGACCTCCAGGGGTTGTTGGAGATTATCTGACCTACCTGAGTCCTGATGTGTTCCTGCTTGCTGTGTTTGACCTGGATGGTATTTGTTTACTCTGGACTCTGTTTGCCTGACCTGGATTCTGCTGGACTACCCTGAACTCTGTTTGCCGGACCTGGGCCTTGACTTTGCTTGTGAAGTTGTGTTTTGCTTGCTAGTAAAGTGAGTGTCTGACTTCACATTGCCTTGATTTCTTTGCCTGTAATTAGCTTGACTGTGCTGTGCCTCTGCTATCTGCTGTGTAGTAATCTGCTTTTGGCTGGTTGCCCAGGCATTGTTTGGATAGTTTCTGACCATAACCAGATTCTGAGGCGTTGCTTTGAGGCTGAATCAAAAACGATCAGATGTGTGCCATTTTTCTTGAGGATTTGAGGCTTGAACTACCATCTAGTACAACCCAGTTAGCTTGGAAAAGTTCTTTTTATTGAACATTTAAAAAAAAATCCCCCCAAAACAATTAGTTAGTTTGTTTTGTTTAAAACAGTTTGGTTGTTGGTTGGTTTCTTGGTTGTTTGTTTGTTTGTTTTTGGCATTACAATCAATATAGGACTAAATCAGAAAATTAAATACCAAAAGGCAGTTCAGTTGTTATGGCCACTAGTTTAAATAATAATTGTTCTTTTAAAAGTGCTCTTCTAAAGCAAGTTGTTTTGGTTTTATTTACGTTAATTGAAGGGTTTCTTTCTGAATGGCATTTTTTGCATTATAAAATAAAAGTGATCAAAAAGAAGCAACTGACACTGGATACTGGTCTTAACAATGAAAAATTGCCAATAAACTGTTAAAATTAAAATTTTAAATTCAAACAGGCATTGCTGTTCCACTAAGAGGGTTGGAAAATAATAATAGCCAGCCTTTAAAAAAAGAAGTTTTAAAAATCAGCAGTGTTTTTGTTTTAAAAAGTCATATAAAAATGACTTTTTCAAAACCACCCAACCCTGGATTTTAGTCTTTTTAAACTGTTTCCTATAGTTTTATCTTCTTTGAATTGGTGAATCTGATTTTATTGTATGCCGTTCTGAGATCATGTGATATTGGGTGGGTATATATCACCCTACAAGTGATAAGATGACTGGTACAGTACATCTTAGAAAGATCTCTTTTTGGTTTATATTTATTTATACCCCGCTCTTCAGCCACAAGGCTATCAGAGCGGCTTACAAATTGTTTTAAGCAACAGCAATTTACACATCTACACTGCATTAAGCAGTTTCCAATGTGTGTTAGCTAATTGCCCCCCACAAGCTGGGTACTCATTTTACCAACCTACGAAAGGATGGAAGGCTGAGTGAACCTTGGAGCCCTCTGGAATCGAACTTGCAACATGTTGACTTGCAGGACTGGCATTTAACCACTTGCGCCACCATTTGGTGGTATTATGATGACAGTGACAGTGACGGTTAAAATATCTTAGACATTTCATTGACTTTAAACAGAAGAAGAGAAACTAGGAGGCCAGATTTCAGTAAGTGTTTTCTAATGGTTGTTGAGAAATTAGATATATAAAGCCTGTTGTTCTTCTTGTTGTTGTTGTTGTTGATTCCATCCCATTTGGGACTCAAAGCAGCAAATTAAAAATATATATATATCAAAGCTAAGATTCTTGAAACATTCAAACTAAATATGGAGGCACACTGGATATGCCAAGCAAACAGCCCATGCTAGCAGACATGGTTGCTTTGCGTAGAAGACCAATAGCAACCTTTTTCTGTTTGCGTGACCATGGCCTGGAACACGGACACCTTCGAAGCAGAGAAAAGGGCAGGGATTCAGAACACGCTTGTTTGCTTTTAATTTTCTGAAAGTCTTGCTTCCTTCCTTTGCCAGAAAGTCAAATACTGAGACAAACAGAGCTGTCTCTCTCCTTTTCTGTCTCAGTTATTGGGAGAAGGGAAATCTTCCATTTAATTTGATGCAGCCAAAGCAGAAGCAGATATAGCCGTCAGCGAGCTAAATGCGGGCAGAGATGCTGCACAGATGGCTCTTACTCTAATCTGCCAATAAAGTTGTCTCTTGTGGGAAACTAGGGTGATCTGTAACGCAGAGACGACAGGTTAGGTTTGGGAACAAGAGAAGGAGCTGTCCCAATCAAAGCCGCTTTGCAGAGCGGCCACACTCGAAACTGGCAGACAGCCCTTTTGGCTTTATATGAACAATTCATCTCATCTTCATATGACACATTTTCCCACCTCCGCTTTAGCCTGGAAATGTGCTGAGGAGAGCTGATTTATTTCTGCAAGTGATTTAAAAGTCATTTTCTGCCTGGACTAGAAGAAGCCTCTTCTGTGTTTTGCGGCCAGAATTGCTGTGAAGAATCCAGGTCATTATCATAGGATATTTTAAAAAGCGCTGGCTTTTACATCTAAAGAGGTTTAAAATATGATAATTAATGAGAAGCTCTGCCCCAGAAAAGTGCAGTCGATGAATCTGTATTCTTTCTTTTTCTCTTGTGGTCTCCTTTTTCTGTCTGCTGTTGGAATTCCTCCCCACACTTGTATTCATGCATGAAGACAGGGGTGGGCAATTGTATGTGGGCCAGGGGCCAATTCCTCCCAGACACCCCGCCCTAAGCCCAAAACTCTGTTTTCCTCTGCAATTCCTCTCAAAATAGTGACAGGAACTGACAAGGCGTGAGAGTCTCTGAATGTGGGCTGGAGGATTCTGGGTGTTAGAATCCGAGAAAGTGACACTTCCAAGCTTTGATGTGCCTAGAAACTATCTTAGCCCTAAAGCACTTCTGTGTCAGAAGGCATTTACTCATACATGAGTTAATTTAGTGGCCAAACACATACTTCTAGGAAGTCCACAAGCTCAGGGCAAGAAGCCAATAGCTGTTCCAGTTGTACATCCCTAGTATCTGGTATCTTGAGGTAGGCTAACTCCATAACTGAATATTTCTTTTAGCTATCATGGCTAATAATGACTTTTCGAGCCGTGCCCTTTGAGGAGCAGCTTAGGTAGCTGAGTATGTTTAACCTGGAGAAGATAAGGTTAAGAGGTGACTTAATAGCCATGTTTAAATATTTGAAAGGATGTCATATTGCAGAATGAGAAGCTTGTTTTCTGCTGCTCCAGAGACGAGGACATGGAGCAATGGACTCAAATTCCAGGAAAAGAGATTCCACCTGAACGTTAGGAAGAAGTTCCTGACAGTAAGAGTTGTTCGGAAGTGGAATTCACTGCCTCCGAGTGTGGTGGAGTCTTCTTCTTTGGAGATTTTTCAATAGAGGCTGGATGGCCGTCTGTCGGCAGTGCTTTGATCGGGTGTTCCTGCAGGGCAGGTGTTTGGACTGGATGGCCCTTGTGGTCTCTTCCAACTCTATGATTCTCTTCCTCGATTCCTCTTTCCCAGTTTTACCTAATCCGCTTTAAAAATATCCTAAGTTACTAGTTACTAGCCTTCACCACATGTGATACTGAGTTCCATACATTATTTGTGCGCCATCCAAAATTCTTCCAGTGTTTGCAGTGTTACTTAGAGTTCCACCCACGCAAAAACACTGTTACAGATATATATATATATATATGTATATGTAAAGCTTTACTTACCCATCTCTCTCTCAAAAGTAACTGAAATCATTACCCTTTAGTTACTTTGGAAACAACATTGGAATGCTACAAGCTTGTGGGACAAAACATGGACCAGAATCCTGTTGGATCAATCCCAATTAGAATAGGCTCATTGAATCAATTATTGAGTGGTGAGTCAACATATGGGTAAATCCAATGGGTGCAAAGGCTCTACTCTAGACAGGACTACAGTAATAATAGAATTTAGCTCATGCTTTCCTCTTCTTGTCTACCTTCTCGTCACCTCAACAGAACACAAGGCAGCAACATGAACTAACACTATTTAGTGAGACTATCCCCTCTTAACTATAAAAGTAATTAAAAGTTACAATTACATACAAAAGGAGGGAAGCTATCCTCATTTCATTGCTCTCATAATGTGATGTAGTTAACATTTGCTATTGGGGAGAGAAATTAATTGCAAATAACTAGTTATTTGGAACCAAATACTTGAACATTCTTTGTTACAACACATTCTATATACTGTGGTAGCATTCCATAAATGCAGACTCTGTCTGACAGAGAAGAGAGTTGTTTCTGTTCATTTGTTGTCTTGCCTTGTTGGAAAATAAGTTGTTTTCTCATAGCATACACGTGAGAGTGGCTGAGAGAAAGAAGAAACTGAGAATGGACCAAACCTTCCCTCACTTGGTTGAGGTTTGCGGCAATATGATATACACTGTCTGGAGCACAGGTTGTTGTTCTGCCCTTCATATGAGGAAGTTTTCACACACGCACACAACCCAGTTCAAATACATGGCTTTCTTTTGTATTGATATATGTTCTGAAGACATTTTGGCAGGACAGTGAATTACGTCAGTATCCCATTGTTGCGTATTGTTTGTCTCCGGTTGGTAGTGATTATCCCACCAGAAAAAATTTCACACTTGCTGATTGTTTATTAACATTTTTGGCACAAGTACCTCTGCGGACACTTTCTCTTTGGCTGTTGTTTTTCCTGTTCTTATGCTTTTTCTTCCTTTCTTCAGGCACCTGCATCCCTCATAGCTGGCCCTCGTAGAGATATCCTGGCTGAGGCAAACCAGCTCTTGGGGTTCCCGAGTCCCCGTCAAATATCCCCCCCCCAAAAAAACTTATCAGTTGTTTTTTTAAAAAATATTTTCACTAATAAAGCCCCCAGCAATTTGGCATGTTTTAGGCCTTCCCTGGTTCCTTTTAAGATACCGTAGGACCATTTCAGTCAGCAAGTAAATCCAGCTCTCTCAAACATTTGTGTGGGGGGGGAACATGATGAAATTTGGGGGACATTTTGAGGAAAAAAAGTTAAAATGACCAGATGAGAGGCCAGTATGGCTCCTAGACCGTGATAGTTCCCTACCTTGGTCAAGAAAAGAGATTCCACCTAAATATTAGGAAGCCCTTCCTGATGGTAAGAGCTGTTCGACGATGGAATGCGCTGCCTTCTTTGGAGGTTTTTAAACAGAGGCTGGATGGCCATCTGTTGGGAATGCTTTGATTGTGTATTCTTGCCTGGCGAGGGTGGGACTAGATGGCCTTTGTGGTCTCTTCCAGCCCTATGATTCTGTGATTCTATGAGTTGTGTCTCCCACTTGTTCTGAGGTCAGCACCCTCAGTGTTAGTTGTTCTAGTTTTATCAAGCTCCACATAATGGTCAGGCTATGCTGCAGATGGAAATCTGCACTTGTGTTATTTTCACATGCAAGAAGGAATAATTTCAAATGGTTTTTCTGCACTGGGCAAGAGTATAACAGTTTTGCACAATTTTCAGTGATTTCTCACATTTCAGAACTTTGTGAAAAAAATGCATGATAACCTTAGCCCCCCCCTTTTTTTTTTTTGACAAGAGAACAGTGTATTTTGTCCCAAATGCACAATTTTCAGTTCTAAACTTTGTTTAGGGAAAGAAAAAAAACACTAAATGATTGCTCAAATGAATTTTTCACCAGAAGGGCCTGAAATGTGAATTTTTTTATAGCAGTTGACTATTTTCTTGACACTTTTCTCTTTTGTGCTGGAATACCATTGCTCACTGATTACATTAAAATTTGTAAATATATTTGATTAGATGGTTTTTATTTATTTATGTAAATATCACTAGATGGTATTTAAACAAATTGTCTTCCACAGTTTGTAACAATGGCTTAGTTCACATGTCATAAGAAGTCAGGTTCTGGTTTGTTGTTTACCAGCAGTGTACTGTCATACAAGCAGTATGTGAGCGATTGTCCTGTCACCCTTGCTTCCATCAGTAGTAGCTGAACCAAGTGCAGAAATTCGGCCAGGAACATATTTAGGTTGATGACAGAATCTGGTGGGAGCTAGTCATATCTGGCTTGTTAAGGGAGAAACAAGCCCCTGTTGGGTCAGGACCAGAACTTTAGACGTTATATTTTTGGATACAGGTCCTAAAATCTCCTAGGAAGCATAACCATGATGGCTGGGGGATTCTGGGAGTTATAGTCATACATATAGCATGCAATATGTGTGTTATAGTCATACATATACACATACACCAAAAGCCCCAACCCCACTTTTCTGAGTTGCAGTTTGAATACCAGGCTAAACCTTCAGTCCATGGTTTGTGTGGCTGTTCCCTCTGCAAGAATTCTGACTGGTTGTGACATCCAAATTTGCCCAATATCATAAAGTGATTTGGGAAGTTTCTCAATCCATAGAGCCACATCAGTAGCAGTATATAGCAATACCACTTCTATTTCTATACCACCTATCAGTGCCAAAGCACTCCCTAAGCGGTTTACAATGTGTTAGCTAATTGCTCCCAACATGCTGGGTACGTAGCTGAAGACACTCCCTGGGTACTCACTGAAGGCACACCTCTAAAACATGATTATGGCCTGAAAAACTCTAAACCAGTGGTTCCCAAACTTTGGTTCTTCATCTCCCAGAATTCCTGACTATTGGCCAAGGTGGCTAGGGCTTCTGGGAGATGAAGTCCAAAACACCTGGAGGACCAAAGTTTGGGAATCACTGTTCTAAACAGCTCGTGACCAAGTTACCAGAAAACTTACCTTCCTCTATATAGGCCTTATTGGGTTCTAAGACCATCCACAGAGGCCCTTCTCTCAACCCAACTTCCAAAGTGTTTGGTAAGGATGCAGGAAAGAGTGAGAAGTGAGCAGGAAGACACTGTTGTAGTTCATGTCCTGTTTGTGGACATAGTTGGGAATAGAATGCTGAATGATGTAGTTTTTAGGTCTGGTCAGCAGGGTCCTTGTTCTGCTTTTATAGTGGAGGCACTAAGATTCTTGGTCTCCAGGGTCACAATCTAATGCTCAAACTATCATGCAACACTCCCTTTAAGGTGCTACTCTTTAGAGCACTTTGCTAATACAGTGCTTTTCAATTATACACTACATCCCAATTTTGTTACCTGCACTCAGTCTGTTTACAGCAGTAGTGCACTTTTTGTCTCAGTGTTGTATTCTGGCCAAAATAATAATAATGATAATAATAATAATAGGCCTAGCACTATTGCAACCCCCGTCTGAACAAATCTTGCCAAGAAAACCTCACGATAGGGTCAACCATAAGTCAGAAACAAGAGCAACATCAGCAACATTATTGCACACGTAATTAATGATAGTGTAAATATGTTTTTAGGATTGTATATTCACTGGCAAGTGAAGAAAAAGGCTGTAGTGCGCTTTGAGGTGATATTCGCTTTATGCCAGTGGTCTGGAACCGAAACTCTTGTGTTTGCAAGGTATGCCTGTACCGAATTAGACTCTTGATCCATCTGACCCAGTATGGTCACCTCTTGGCAATAGCTGCAGCACAGGGTTTCAAGACAGGTTTCTTGTCCTAGCCCACGAGTTCAAGGTGATAATGGTGTTGGCTTTTATTACATTTTAAATTGGCCTCTCTTTGTATTGTTCTGCTGTTTTATTGATTCTTCTGATTGGTTTTGAGCTCCTTTCATGTTAACCTATCTGCCCTGGTGCTTTCATCTGATGTGTTTTTATTCTGCTAGCTGCCTTCTGAAGGATAAACAATAACTGTCAGGGACTATGGTTAATGCATTCCGGGCAATACCTCATTATGCAATCAGACCATTGTTTGTTAACCATTTGGGGTTAGATCAGAGGCCGTGTGCTGTGGCATTCCAGTTTTATTGCATTAGCTGTGACAAAAAGAATTATTGTTCCTGGTTAAAGCATGGAGAAATTCCTTAGCTAGGCATTGTCTTTTAATGATGCTGCACCAAAAACTGGGGTTTCCTCTTCCCTTTTATAATCAGGATGGAGCTAAAAATACAATCAGAGTTTTCTGTTTATTTCTCCTTAGAGATGATTTTTTTTTCCTCAGTGTGGAACTTGCTTTTTAGATATGTACTGAGCATGGAGAACTGAAAACCAGTGTTCTCCAAGCAGATTCCCTTCAGATATTGAAGCTTCAGATGTTGGACGGGATCAGTCATGCTCCCCAAGGTTTAGCCATGTTTTTACTTGGCCCTGGAATGGCAGCAGTGTTGGAGCCAATTGGGCCCCTAAGGGGAGGGTTTTCCATACCTCGGGTGCCATAGTAGGGAAGGCCCTCTCTCACATCTTTCCACAGTTCATTGCCGTGGTTGATAGGACACACAGGAGGGCCCCTACACTAGACCTCAAACCTAGAGGCACTCCTTCAAGTATCGAGGCCACAAACCATTTATAGAGTTTTGAATGTCATTAGGAGTATAGTGTCTAGATCAAGGGAAGTAATATTCTGCTTTAGTCAAGCCTCATCTAGAATACTGTGTCCAGTTCTGGGCACCACAAATCAAGAAGGATATTGACAAACTGGAATGTGTCTAGAGGAAGCTGACCAAAATAGTAACAGGTCTGGAAACCATGCCCTATGAGGAGCAGCTTAGGGAACTGGGTATGTTTAGCCTGGGGAAGAGAAGGTTAAGAGGGGGCATGATAGCCATGTTTAAATATTTGAAGGGATGTCATACTGAGGATGGAGCAAGCTTGTCTTCTGCAGCTCCAGAGACTAGGACACGGAGCAATGGACTCAAACTACAGGAAAAGAGATTCAGCCTAAACATACATACATATATATATTTCTCTTGGGTATTTTATATATATATATATATATATATATATATATATAATTATCTTGGGTACGTTGCTGTTTCCAGTGTGCTGATTGGCTGCTTAGGGAACTGACCAACCAATCACAGGTCTGTTGGGCAGCCATTCAGCACACTGGGGGCAGGGCCATGTAGATTTCAAACATGGCGGCTGGAGAAGGAGAGCGAGTAGCATGGGGTGGATGTGGTGTGTGTGTGTGCCAGAGCGCAGGGAGTGGGGGGGCAGTTCGGTGGCGGGGGGGGTGAATTTGGATGAGTGGCAGGGGGGGCAGGAGAAGTGGCGGGGGCCAGGGTGAGCGACGGGAGGGCGACTTAAACCCACCAGCCTACCTCAAAGGGTTGTCATGAGGTTTCCTGGGCAATTTGGGGGGAGTTTTTAATGGCGTATGGTACGCCGGGTCCAGCTAGTTAGAAAGAACTTCCTGACAGTAAGAGCTGTTTCGCAGTGGAATGCGCTGCTGCCTGGGAGTGTGGTGGAGTTTCCTTCTTTGGAGGTTTTTAAAGAGGCTGGATGGCCGTCTGTCAGCAGTGTTTCGATTGGGTATTCCTGCATGTCTGGGGGTTGGACTAGATGGCCCTGTGGTCTCTTCCAACTCTATGATTCTGTGATCAGTACCTTGAATTCAGACCAGAAGCATATTGGCAGCCAGATGTAAAGCAGCTTTCTCCCAACCTGATACCTGACCTAAACTACAACTCCCATAATTCCCAGCCATCATGGCCATTTGCTTGATCTGACCAGTTGAGTTGGTGTTGTAAAACTGCATTTAATTGATTTTTTTCTAATTTTTAAAAAAGTGGGTGTTAGAGAACATACAGATTTCCAAGATATAAATCTTCTTGTTGTGTGCTATCGGGTCGTTTATGACGTACAGTGACCTTAAGGTGAACCTGTTATGGGTTTTCTTGGCACAGTTTGTGCAGAGGGGATTTGCCCTTGTCTTCCTCTGAGGCTGAGAGAGTATGACTTGCCCAAGGTCACCCAGTGGGTTTCCATTGCCAAGCAGGGAATCAAACCCTGGTCTCCAGAGTCCTAGTCCAGAACCCAAATCACCAAACTGGCTCTCATATATAAATCTTCTCTTTCTATCCCCCCCCCCCGTCTCTCCTCCCATCCCCAGAAAAAAAAATAACTTCCAGGGTTTTTAAAATCATTGTACCTAAATATTTAAAAATGGAATTCTGACTAACAGAATACACAGTACAAAATACCACATTGCAAATACACTGTTAGCTGCTCACCTCTCAGTTCACCCAGCTCTGCTGATGAATATGGATGAGAATTAAAATGATCTACAAAGCTAGACAAGTTGACAGATAACCCTAATAGTCCTAGATATTCAACAGTCTGTTTATTAGGTACATTTCATTGAAATAAATATGAATGTGCGTAGGAGGGTGAAAGTGCAATCAAGATTCAGCACGATGATGATGCCAGGGGACTGAATTTAACATCTGGAGGGAATTATATTCCACTTTTGTTTGTTTGCTTATTGATGTATTTCATGATAGATTTTCCCACCTGTATTGATGCATCAAAGTCTAAAAGCTAAAGCTTTCAAACTTGTCCATAAGGGTTGCTCCACACATGCATGTTTACTCTCATGTGTTATAGAAGCCACAACCAGTCCCAATTCTTGATCCCCCTGGTGTATCAGCGCGCTTGCAGAAGGCGCGGGATGAGTCCTTCCTGAATCTTCGTTTGCGAAGAAAAGCCAGAGGATCTTGTATAATAGCCTTGCTTATGGCGTGCCTATATTACATTTTTGTTATGTGTGAAAGAGCCCCTGACTGACCAGACATTGGAAACAAACTGGCTAATTAGATTTTCCTTGGGTTTTTTCCGGGCTGTGAGGCTGTGTTCTGGAATAGTTTCTTTCTGACGTTTCACCTGCATCGCCTGATTTTCTGAAGATGCCAGCCACAGATGCAGGCGAAACATCAGAAAGAAACTATTCCAGAACATGGCCTCACAGCCTGGAAAAAAAACCAAGGAAAATCTATGGATGCCGGCCGTCAAAGCCTTCAACTTCACAAACTGGCTAATTGTGTAATAGCAGGACAAAGTAGGGCTCGTCTACACGGTGAAAATATCCAAGTGGCAATCACGTGGACGGCGATCTTTACAAACAGACATCCACATGAATGTGTGTCGTTCAGAAAGGGGACAGCCAAATTCACCTTGAACTCCATGTGGAAAGCCTCCTGGGCTCTCAGCGTTTTTAAAAAGTTCCATACAGCATGCGAATGTGCGATCGTTAGGATAGTCACATTCATGTTGCTGCAGCCAGGCAGCATAATCTGATTGGCTGGATGAGCATGGGGGTGGGGCTAGCAAACAGGGAAAGTGCCTGCTATTGCCATGTTGGAGTTTTGGCTAAGTGAGAGTCCAGTAAGTAGATAATACGGCAATCTTTTACTCTCTTTTTTTTTTCTTTTTGAAAATATGAAATATCACATGTGTGCACCATGGTAAACTGTTAAAAAAAAAACAGTTTGGCAGCGGCAGATTTAAAAGCACAAGTAATCACTCGCAGCTGCCATCTTGGCTAGGGGTCATGCAAAGTTTAGGGGGGCTCTTTTGACTTAAGATAGGTTGCAGCACTGCAAATGGCTGAGGAGTTCATATTCCCCCCCCCCCTCGTATAGATGGGACCTGGGTTTCTGTTGTTGGGATATAGGTTGTCAATGCCTTTTGTTTGGTAGAGGTCCACTGGGCAAGTCCTCAAATGTTGAGGAGAAAATAAATACACGTACGTAGACATTAAGGAAGTAGCCATTATCTTAAAGGGGTGGAGAAGTTTCTTTGACTGCAACTCCCAGATTCCTTCTGCCAGTGTAGTCAATGGCCACCATCATGACCATGCTGGCTATAAGATTTGGAGCATTGTAGTCCAAAAAAGTCACTCTTCTCAGCTCTGCCTAAGGGACCCAGATTTTTAATAAAGGCATCCACTAGCAACATGATTGAGCCCATTAATGGACCAGCAACTAGTGCAGCTGTAACAGAATTAGAGTGATCTTGTCTCAGACAATAATAGTCTCATACCCTCTTTTCAGCTGCTTTTAAAAGGTCCCATTTTCTTTTACTTCCTCCTGCTCCCCCTCTTTGTCCTTGGCTTACTTCAGTTACTCCAAACTGAGATCAAAAGTAGTTTAAACTCAACTTAGCAGTGGGGAGAGAGCAGCAGAGAGTGAAATCTTGCCCTTCCTAGTCAGTTCTGGCAAAAGCAGATTGCTACAGCATCTGCCTAGCTTTAGATTTTCCTTGGTTTTTTTTTCCGGGCTGTGAGGCCGTGTTCTGGATTAGTTTCTTTCTGGTGTTTTGTCTGCATCTGTGGCTGGCATCTTTAGAGAACGAAGATGCCAGCCACAGATGCAGACAAAACGCCAGAAAGAAACTACTCCAGAACACGGCCTCACAGCCCGGGGAAAAAAACACCCAAGGAAAATCTGTGGATGCCGGCTGTGAAAGCCTTCGACTTCACATCTGCCTAGCTTGTTTGTTCTTCATTAATAACTTTTGCCATCTTGACCACACTGGGACGTTGCTTGGCCACACTAGCCCGGTTTTTGATCTCTAAAATGTTGGAGAGAGTATTTAGACTGGATGCAGTAGTTTGGACGAACTGCAAGTTTATGAAAACACCCCCCCCCCAAAAAAACCCATTTCTGAAGCATTTCTTCCATTAAAGCAAATAAACAAAACTTATTTTATGACAGATTAATTATGGGGGCGACGGGGAATCTCTTCAGCCTTTGTAGCTGAGAGAGCGCATTTTGTTGCACGCTAGCCAAAGACAGATGAGATGGTGGTGGTAGTAACTGTGTGGGACTGGGAAGTATTGTTGCTGTTGTTGTTATTTATTGATATAGAGCCAACGATGTACATGGTGCTTTCCAGTAAAACAAACATGCACATACAAAACACCATTGGATTTTGTGTTGTGTTGTGTTATTTACCATTATCTTGTAACCAGTAGATACACAGAGTAGGATAGGCTTAGAGTTTCTTTTAGAAAGCCAGGTCAGTTAGAAAGTTCAGTACCTGGACAAAGACCATGTGAGCAAATGAAGTCTTTTGCACAGGTAGAAACTCACACCATTCTTTGCAGCACAATGGAAATGAGCTCACCTAACAGTGCCTTTGTCTTGTTTTCCTGGCTTTTTTTATTTTGCATTAATCAAGTAACTAAACTATCAGGGTGTCAATCAGACAGGCCTATTCAGTGTTCAGAATTCTCATAAAGGTTTGTTTACATGAATTAATACCACCCAGGTGTGGAAGGAATTAATTTGGCTTTGCAGCAGGAACAATCTCTGTTCCAAGTCTCTGGAAAGTTCTCTCTGGGATATTTACACAGTAGGCAGCATACCCTCCGATTGTCCCACTTTGGCAGAGACAGTCTCAATTCCCTGCTGTCCCAGTTTCTGAATTGCTTTTCAAATGTCCCAGTTTCTCTCTCCTCCTTCTACTTTGTCCCTTTGTCATTAGCTTGCTGCAAACTGAGTTCAAAGTGCTCAAATTGAGTTGCTACAAACTGAGTTCATAGTGTAAAAATACAGGTCGACCCCCCCATATCTGCGGGGGATACGTCCCAAGACACCTCGTGGATACCTGAAACAGTGGATAATAGGGAAGCCTATTATTTTCAATGAGACAAACACCAGACTTTGACCATAGAATCACATTGGAGGACCTAGAAATACCTAGAGATAACAGTTTGGGGCGGATGTGGCTAAGTGAAGCCGTGGATGCTGAATCTGTGGATATAGGGGTTGACCTGTAGTTTGCACTTGATTATCTCAGCAGGGAGGGAAAGAGAGGAGGAGGTATATTCTTGCCCTTCCCAGGAGACACGGGTGAAAGCAAACTGCTGCAGCCATCCTAGCTTGTCTGTTCTTCCTCGTTAATGCCTTTTAATGCCACACACAGATGTTGCTTGGCCACATGTTGACCAGTTTTCACCTGCGAAATGTTGGAGCATATGAGTTAGTAAAGAAAAATCTATATGAAGAAAGCAGAGCTTGAAGTTTTTTAATATATATTTGTCCTATGACAAATAAAATTCTCCCAGGCAGCACAACAATGCTTGCTGGGAGATTTGGGGAACTGTACGTAGTTCAGAAAGGTAAATTTTCCAAGCTCTGGAGAATGAAACTTGGAACCAAATACGGGAGCTCTATCTGACTCACTTAATAAGTGGTGATCATTTAATTGGCACATGCTTTGCGCAAAATTCTCATACAGTGTGGATTTCTCAGTTGAATCATCAAGCCATTAAATCATTAATGCAATGGATTCGTGTCTAATTTTCCTGATGTGATAGGTACCCTTGGGCACATTGCAATTAATCTGTTGTTCTTACTCTGGCATTATTTCACTCAAATCCTGAACCCTATAATTGAAACCTTGCAAAATAGTGTGTTGCGTGGATATTAAAGATTGTGAAAACAGGTAAGAGCTGCAGGAAAAACTTGTAATGTATCCTTCCTTGAGTTTGGAAAAGTAACTTTTTAAGACTACAAAGGAGTAGGCCGTGCTGGCTGGGGGATTCTGGAAGTCGTTGTCCAAAAAATTAGTGTTTCTAAGTTCTGGTTTTTCCTGCAGTTTCATATCCCCACCCCTTTTTGTTTTACGCAGTTTTTCTCTTTAATAACTGCTTTAATCCTCTTTAATTCAGCTCGTCCCCATTTTCTTCATCACAAATCTGTAACCAACATTCCACATTCTGTCAATGTAAAAATATTTAACAGAAAATCCTGTATTGGCCGCTGAGGAAGATGAAATATATCACAATTCACCTGGCCTTTTAAAAGTGTTGCCTTGTTTACACTGCATTCCTGGATTTACTGTGTATATCAGGAAACAGGGATAATAGCAAACCCTATTAAAATGAATGACTTCTGGCCCAAGCATACTATAGAGTCACACTGGAGGACCTAGAATTCCTACATAGAACACCTATCTAGGAATCTCTAGGACCTCCAAGACAACTCTATGGTCAACTTCCAGTGGAAGCACTACTATAGAATCTTGCTGGAGGACCTAGAAAATGCCTAGAGACACCATATTTTTTTGGACACGGGTAAGTGAAGCCTTGGGTACTAATCCAGCGGATGTGGAGGGTCATACTGTACTTGTTATCAGTCTTCTCTTAGTGCAGAGATTTATAACTACTTGGACTTCATCTGAACCCCTGTATCCACTGATTCATTATCCACTGATTCAGTTATCCACGGGACACAAAACAGCACACCTACCATAGAGTCTTCCTAGAAAATGTGTCCTCTCTAGCCATTTTCTAGGTCCTCCAAGACAACTCTATGATATTTTAAACCGGAAGTCCCATTATTTTCAATGGCGGTCACTATTATTCATGTTTTTTTGTATCTGGGGTGCCCCCCCCCCCAGAACCAATCCCCAGTGGATAAGGGGGTCATACCATATAGGAGTGTTCCTTTTCTGTTAAATAATTCCCCATTTGTAACCAATTATATGGATTATGTACATGTAACAAATTATTGGCAGGAGCTAGTATGGTATAGTGGTTTGAGTATTAAACTTGAACTCCAGCAGAACAGGGTTCAAATCCCTGCTCAGCCACAGAAACCTACTTGATGAACTTGGGCAAGTCACACTGTCTGGGCCCCAGAGGAAGGCAATGGCACACCTCCTCTGAACGAAGCTGACCAGGGAAACCTTTGGATAGGGTCACCGTAAGTCGGAGTCAACTTGAAGGCACATAACAAAAACAAGGAAATCAGTGACCTTTGGGTTAGTTGAACGTATGTGGATTTGCTGAAAATGTTTCTTTTTAATTAATTTGTTTAAAAATATATTTATGTTAGTGTCACTATTCATTTCCTGGCTCTCTTGGTTTCTTGGCTGCTAGTTTCTTGAGTCAGCTCTTCCATTTGCTTGTCTTTGATTTTACTGCATACCGTATGTTGTAACCCAGCATTTCTCAACTTTTTTACCCTGGTGGAACCCTTGAAACCGTTTTCAGGTCTCATGGAACCTCTGCCTAAAAATTATTATATTTACAGCTCAAAAAAAAAATGTTGTTTTTTTCAGTCTCAATATCTTGCGGAATCCCTAGGAACTTTTTGTTGGAACCCTAGGATTCTAGGGAAACCTGATTGAGAAATCCTGCTGTAACCAATGTGAGCCTGGTCAAACCTCATTCCTCCCCCCCTCTTTATCGCTTTAAGTTTTGTTTAAATTTTTTTGGGGGGTTTGTGCTTCTCCAAAACTCTGGTGTTCCCTCGTGCATGCTGATGCCACTTCTTTTTTCTTGGGAACCTGGAGTCCTTTTGCAGTAAAATAATAATAATAATAATAATAATAATAATAATATTTATTTCTATCCTGCTCCTCTGCAATGCAATCAGGGCGGCTTACAATATAAAAACTCCATAATTGCAGTACCCTAGCCTACCCACCCCTTAAAATAATATTAAATTAGAAGAGATTAAAAACATACAATAATTAAAAATATATTAAATTAGAAAAAATTATTGTGCTATTACTCTGCTTTAACTTTCACGGTTCTGTCCTATGGAATCCTGGGATTTGTAGTCTAGGGAGGAGCATTTAGAATTCCCAGTCAGAGAGCACAAAAGCCAGGTTTCCATAGGACTCAAGCATGGCAATTTAAGTGGAATAGCACTGTCTATTGTGTCTTTATTTTATTTTATTTATGTGCCACCTTTCTCCCAGAATGGGACCCAAGGCAGGTGTAGTGTGAAACATCCCCTGTTTTAACTCTGGTCCCGTCTACACGGTAAAAAAAATACGTACGCCGTTTTCGTAAGATCGCTCTTCCGTACACACAGCTGTTCGGATTCATACGTGTCATTCAGAAGGGGGGCTAGCGTATCCCCCGTAAACTACGTGGATT
Organism: Gambelia wislizenii; assembly: GCA_030847615.1. Taxonomy (NCBI): domain Eukaryota; kingdom Metazoa; phylum Chordata; class Lepidosauria; order Squamata; family Crotaphytidae; genus Gambelia; species Gambelia wislizenii. Next base: position 7,289,525 of record JAUMIR010000005.1, read on the forward strand.
CGGCGTTCGGGAGGATTAGCGGATCTTGGCATAAAATAGGTACAGCCGTTCGAATGGCTGAAGGTCTGTATGCCCCATTCGCACACATACGAACAGGCAGTGTAATCTGATTGGCTGGCCGAGTAGAGGGGGCAGGGCTAGCAAGGCGGGGAATTGGGAGCGGCCGCCATTTTGGATTCCTGGCTAAGTGAGAGTCCAGTAAGTCTGTGAATTTTATATATATTTCTTTTTATTTTACTTTGTAAATAGGGAAAACCAAATGTCCGCAAAGCAGGCACCTGTTTAAATAATTTTTAAAAAGTGGCAGGAGATTTAAAACTGCCGCTTGGCTTGCTTGCTCCAGCCAGCTGGGGAAGGGGCTTATACGGAGTTTAGGGGGTAAAACATCATGTAGGCGGATCGTATGCATACGATCGGCTGCCTATTCGTATTTTTTAATTGGTTGACCGGCCGAACCCAAAGGGTGCTCAGCAGTGGCTCCTCTTCGTCTTGGAAAGATGTGACCAGTGGGGTGCCACAGGGTTCTGTCCTGGGCCCAGTGCTATACAACATCTTTATCAATGACTTAGATGAGGGAATTAGGGGCATACTTATCAAATTTGCAGATGATACCAAATTGGGAGGAGTGGCTAATACCCTAGAGGACAGGATCAAAATTCAGAATGACCTGGATAGACTGGAGAGCTGGGCCAAAGCTAACAAAATGAAATTCAATACGGAGAAATGTAAAGTACAGCATTTAAGGCGGAAAAATGAAATGCATAAATATAGGATGGGAGAGACCTGTCTGAATGAGACTACGTGCGAAAGGGATCTAGGAGTCCTAGTAGACCACAAGTTGAACATGAGCCAACAGTGTGATGCGGCAGCTAAAAAGGCCAATGCGATTTTGGGCTGTATCAATAGAAGTATAGTGTCTAGATCAAGGGAAGTAATAGTGCCGCTCTTTTCTGCCTTGGTCAGACCTCACTTAGAATACTGTGTCCAGTTCTGGGCACCACAATTCAAAAAGGATATTGACAAATTGGAGCGTGTCCAGAGAAGGGCAACTAAAATGGTGAAAGGTCTGGAAACCATGCCTTATGAGGAGAGACTTAGGGAGCTGGGTATGTTTAGCCTGGAAAAAAAAACGGTTAAGAGGCGATATGATAGCCCTGTTTAAGTATTTGAAGGGATGTCACGTTGAGGATGGAGCAGGCTTGTTTTCTGCTGCTCCAGAGACTGGAACACAGAGCAATGGGTGCAAGCTCCAGGAACAGAGATTCCACCTCAACATGAGGAGGAACTTTTTGACAGTAAGAGCTGTTTGGCAGTGGAACACACTCCCTCGGAGCGTGGTGGGGTCTCCTTCCTTGGAGGTCTTTAAACAGAGGCTGGATGGCCATCTGTCGGGGATGCTTTGATCAAGATTTCCTGCGTGGCAGGGGGGTTGGACTGGATGGCCCTCGTGGTCTCTTCCAACTCTGCAATTCTATGATTCTATGATTCAAACGGATTTTTTTTTAATCGTATAGACGCACCCTCTGTTTCTGCTAGAATTCACCACGCTGGAGTCCATTATTGGCGGGTGAATTGAAAAACAGTTCAATTAGACTTGTAATTTTATTTCTTGTTTCTCAGCACACACACTGTCTCTCTCTCTCTCTGTGCGTGTCTCTCTTTTAGCCTATCCTACTTTCATGAAGACCTCTATAAACACATTTTGAGATGTCCCTCGATAATAATAACAACCTGGGGTAATCCAATGAAGCTGACTGGTGGGGAGATTTGGGAACAGATTAAGGAAAGATTTCTTCACCCAGGGAATAGTTAAACTGTGGAACAATGGCTTCTTACCTGGACGGCTTTAAAAGAGGATTAGATAAATTCATGAAAAGCGGGGCCATCAGTGGCTACTAACCAGGATGGGTGTATATATCTTCTCCATCAGCAGTCTGTGGGAACAAGAGTTCCAGAGCATAGAAAGTTACTTAAAACTGAAAAAAAGAAGAAAGAAAATCATCTTACAACTTATTACAAAGCTCTCTCCCCTCTCCCGTAATTCATTACCATTACTGTTATTCTCCAGATCCTTCAAAAATACTAATTTACTTGCTTTCTTTCCTTTTGTGTGTGTTTTTTAAAAAGCAAAGGCACAAAATATGCACAGTTTTTCTCAAAATCCCTCTGAATGCCTAAAAAGGCCCTTAAAAATAGAAAAGGTAATTGGAAAATGTTCTCCCCACTCCCCGTTTTTTAAATGGTACGCCCACTTGTTAAGTTACTTTTGAACTGTGACTTTGTTACGAAAGAAGAAAAAGTAGCTAATTAGAAGTAATGGCATTACAGTAGGGCCCCCGTATCTGCTGATTCATTATCTACTGATTCAGTTATCCTCGGGACACAAAACAGCACACCTACCATAGAGTCTTCCCAGAAAATCCCTAGAGAGGCATCCTCTCGATGTTTTCTATGTCCTCCAAGGCAGCTCTATGGTATTTTAAACTGGAAGTCCCATTATTTTCAATGGCATTCACTGTTATTTGCAGTTTTCAGTACCTGCAGGAGACCCCGGAGCCAATCCTCCATGGATACCGGAGTCCTACTGTACTTGTACTTTGTTCCTTCGGTGCTGAAGCTGTCTCATGCATTTCTTCTTCTGCTGAAATAATTCTCTTTTTGTTTGACAGTTGCACTATAAAATCCCTTCAGCGACGTCATGTTTGCATCAGCCGGCTGGAAAGGCCTCAGAACTGGGGGGAGAACTCCTGTGAAGTGAGATTCGTCATTCTGGTGCTTGCACCTCCAAAAATGGTACGCTTTCCCCCCTCCTTAGCTCACAGAGACAGCCTCTTTTTGGAATCTGACTAAAGTAAAAGACTGGCCATGATTTTAATATTTTTAAAGCCATTATAAAAAAAGATCTGTGCCTTCTTTTCTTTATCTATGGTGGTTAGAATATGTAATTGTTGTATGTTTATTTGTTTGCTTAAAAGATCTAGAAGCTGCTTTTTAATGATCATCCCTTTGAAGACAGTGCAGGACAGTATTTAAAATCACAAAACATAATGGTAACAGTGACAAACAATAATAAAACCTAAATGAACAGTTGCGATCAGGGCCTACAGGGAGGCCTGTAATAATCAGGCCTAGTCTCAGAACTTGGAAAAGTTACATTTTTGGAGTATGGTTGGCATCCTGTTGATGTTGTACACCCACATAAGTTCCCTTACACATGTACTTTTTCAGCCATGGCATAAAGTCCGTATTCAATTCACAATGCATACATAGAGTTCCACATGTTTAACTGTTGAGCATGCAGTTGTCCATTACTAGATGGTGCATGACTGTCACTTTCTTCAGTGTACCACTTGATTCCCTGAGATTGTGGAAACAGCAAGCACATTGTGCAGCTGTCTGCATATCTGTCAGTGTGGATATTCAGTGTAAGAATGGTGTGATGCGACCACCACTTAATTTCACGAGTGCAGATTTGTGCAAACATCATGTAGGATCTCGGCTCACATCCCCCACGGTTCCTCCCCAGCAGTGAAGCCGCAGATAATAGCAAACCCTATTAAAATAAAGGACTTTGGTACAAACATACCATAGAGTTGCATTGGAGGATCTAGCAATTCCTAGAGACGACACCCCTCTAGGCATTTTCCAGTGTGACTCTATGGTTTGTATCGATATTTTTTCAGCCACGGATAACTGAAAACTGCAAATAATGGTTCCACAGATATGAAGGGCAACCTGTATGTACAGCTTTAAAAATGTTTGGCTCATGTTCTCTAGTAAAACCTTTAGCAATCTCTCATGGAACCCTTGGGTCCTAGTGAACCATGGTTGAGATACCCCGGTATTAACCATCTTTGTTGCTGCTGCTGCTCTCGTTGTTTCTCATCAAATCAAATTCTACTTACTGTGTCCTATGAATGAGAGACCTCCGTTATCATCAACGATACTGCTCAGGTCTTACCAACTCAGGGCAGAGTGTGGTGGAGTCTACTTCTCTGGAGGTTTTTAAACAGAGGCTGGATGGCCATCTGTCAGGAATGCTTTGATTGTGTGTTCCTACGTGCAAGGGGGTTGGACTGGATGGCCCTTGTTGTCTCTTCCAACTCTATGGTTCTATGATTCTAGGGCCGTGGCTTCCTTTTCAATCATTCCACCTGTAAGGCAGTCTCTCTCTTTTCCTACTGCTTTCTAATTTACCAAGCAGTATTGCCTTTTCCAATGAGTCACATTGTCTCATGACATATCCAAAGTATGACAACTTCAGTCTAAATACTTCTAAATACACGTAGGTTTTAGACTTGTATAAATCATTTTACAAATCATGGAGACCAAGGTAGCTGAATACTGGATTGGGCTGTTACAGACTATAAGGAGAGGACTGACTTTTGAATAATCTTATAAATCCCAGTCCTGCATATTTAGGTAAATGCTATTTAGGTAAAGCTTGCAACATTTCCCTGGTATGTTAGCATCTTACAAACCAGAAGCTTTTTATGTTGGGGAGTGTTAACCATGCATATGAACCTACCCAAAACTAGCATTATGAAATGGAATAGCCCTGATTTTCAATTAGTAATGATGGCTGCTAGCTTAGACACCTTTGAAAGGAGATCTGACAAATCCATGGCGAACGTTATGACTGTGGGAGAAACTTGGATTAACAGGTACTGGGCCACTAAATAGTAATGGCTGGGATATGGTAGCAGGGGCCAAGTCTGTGACCTCTATGCCCTGTTTATGGGCTTCCCATAAGGATCTGATGCCCACTGGGGGAAACAAGATGGCAGACATCTTGTTGGTTTGATGTCACTAGTAGAGCTGCGCTTCTGTTTCAAACCCCCTACTTGCATTCTGTGTAATATTGCTAAAGGCTCTTAGTCCTTGCAGATCAGGATTGCTGCCAAGGCAATTTTTCATTGCTTAACTTCTCCAGACTCTTCAGACTGCCATTTATTTATTTATTTGCCATAAGAAAGATCCTGGAAACCTCCAGGGGTGGCAATTCACTTTTAAAATAGGTTTTTGAAGACCTCCCTCAACTGTTTAATGGTTACAGTAATACACACACTCACACACAAGAGCATTGTTTTTAGCAGAGGGGCGGGGTATAAATAATTTATTATTATTATTATTATTAAATAAAAAATGGACTTCCAGCCTGGTTCCAGCATTTCCTCTGTTTTGGTTTTTGGCATTTTTGGCCATCCACATGACCTTGGTGACTCTCAGGGGATGGATATTGGCCCCTGGACCCTCCGCAGTTGGCCACCTCTATTTCAGACCATGGATTTGAAGTAACAATTTGTATGGTTCACTTCTTGCTGAAGTAATGAACTCATGGTTGGTTTTAAGGGAGCTGGGATGCCTCGGTGTCTGATGAATGATATTTCTGAGGACTTCAGTAAGGCCTCAAACAGTGTTTGACCCAACATTAGCTAGGATAGGCCTTCCCCACCCTGGCACTCTCCAGATTTTTTGGACAGCAACATCCATTATCCTCAGCTACCACAGGGGATGAAGGGTGCCAGGTAATGGAAAGATCAGTTTAAGAAACAGTGTAAAATTCAGGCCATGGTATAGATATGACAGAACCCCAATAAACATCTTGCTTTGTTTTCCTCAGAAAAGTACTAAAACTGCCACAGAAGTGGGCCGTACGTTTGCCACAATGTTCTCGGATATCACCTTTCGGCAGAAGCTTTTGGAAACCAAAACGGAAGAAGAGTTCAAAGAAGCATTGGTCCACCAGCGTCATCTCCTGACCGTAGTGAACCAGAGGCCCTCAGCAGTGACAGATGGCCACAAAACACATGGCCACAAGCCTCTCAAGGTACATCATCATCATCACCGTCATCATTATTTTGTTTATTTATATTCCGCTTTCTTTAAAAAGAATTAAACAGTTTATAGGTTGAAAACATTAAACAGTAAAAATATTACATTGCATTAAAATTGTATAAAAGACTCATTTGCAATCTAAAAAACCACACTGCACAGCCCTACATGCCCAGCCCTTGCCAATTCATAAAAACCTGGTGGCATGAAAATGTTTTCACCTGCCGCCGAAAGGAGCGCAAGGACGGAGCCATCCCAGCCTCCCTGGGGAGGGTGTGACAAAGTCTGGGAGCAGCCACCGAGAAAGCCCTCTCCCTTGTTCCCACTAAACATGCCTGAGAAGGTAGTGGGACATCTTCTCCAGACAATCTTAAAGCTCTACTGTGCTCATACGTATATGTGATGAACATCCAAACAGTGTGGTGAAAATGTGGCCTATGGGCTGCATGTGAACCCTTCCTTTAAAAACAAACAAACATTCTTGTTGTTTTTCTAGTGAATTTTTTTCCCACTTAAAACCATTCAAGTGAAAAAGGGACCCACAAACTTTAATTTTACTAACCCCACAAATCTCTTCAGAATCCTGAAATTAACTCTTTTTGGGGGGCCAAAAATCAGCCCAAAATGGTGCCCAGATATGAGACCTGAGAGGATCAAAGCTTTTAAAATTAGCCCCTGCCTCTCTTGAAAGCATGCAGAGCAAATAACTCTCTCTAAAAATCTTCCCCAAGGGAGAGGGTGGCTGTGCAGGTCTCTGGGCCGTAGAAACAGTCTTGGAGGCCACATGTGGCCCACAGGGCTGTACTTTGCCAACCACCAGGGGTGTAATTATAGGGGGCAAAAGGAGTACATTGCTCCCCTGTAAGAATTCTGCCAAATTTCCAGCATTATAGAGAGCGAGACATTGAGAATAATTTGCACTGAGACCTCTTCTATTTGCTGTGTTTGCATTTCCTTAGTCACTTTGGATGTCTGAATGGTACTTCTGATGGCCCAGTTGCTGTTTTTATGTTACTTTGTTGTTAACTGCCATCAAGTTAACTTCAACTTATGGCGACCCTATGGATGAGAGACCTCCAAGTCACCCTGTCAGGTCTTGCCAACTCAGGGCTGTGACTTCCTTGATGGAATCTATCTATCTGGAATGCAGCCTTCCTCTCTTCCTGCTGCCTTCTACCTTGTCAAACTTTATTGTCTTTTCTAGTGTGTTGTGTCTTCTCATGATACAGCCAAAATACAACAGTCTCAGTGTAGTCATCTTGGCTTCTAGGAAGAGTTCAGGCTTGATTTGCTCTAGAACCCATTTATTGGCCTTTTTAGCAACCAGCAGTATCCACAGAACTCTTCTCTAGCACCACATTTCAAGTGAGTTGATTTTCTTCCTACCAGCTTTCCTCACTGTCCAGCTTTCACAACCGTACATGGAAATGGGAAATACGATGGCACGGACCATCCTACATTTAGTATTCAGTGATATATCTTGACACTTCAGGATCTTGTCTAGTTCCTTCCTTCATAGCTGCCCTTCCAAGTCCTAGTTTTCTTCTGATTGCTTGACTGCAGTCTCCACTTTGATTAATGACTGAGCCAAGGTATAGAGTGCTGCCGTGCTGGAAATTTGGAAACTGAAGGAGAATTTCATTTGGGGGGGCATAATTCTTATTTGCTGAGGGATGCTTTCCTTTTGCACATACACATCCATAGCTACACCCTTACCCACCTCAAGGCTAGCTGGACCAATGGTCTCATTGAGCATATGTTTCCTGTGTTCATCTCTCTTTTCCTCTTCCTTCGCAGTGCCAGCATCCAAGAGGATAGCTCCTTCTTCATGCTACATGAGGGAGAGCACCGCTTGTTAAAGGCTGTTGGTCTCTCCTTTTGACCTCCTCCACAGGGGTCTGTTCAACAACAAATACATATATCCCTTCCGAGCTCAAGTTATCCTTCACTTCTGCTCAGATCTCTTCTCAAATCCAACCTCACTTTCCTTCCTATCCCCTACAAAGCCCCGTTTTTAAGACAAAGGAGCAAATAAATAAATAAATAAATCCCGGAGAGGAAAAAGAGGTCTAGGGGTTAGAAATCCTCTCAGCTTGAATGAAGTGCCCTGTGAGTCAAGAGAAATGATGGTGATGAGGCCTTGACAGACTTAGAGGGAAGAGGCAGGTGGCCGAATAGCAAAGGACAGGCAGGGCATTAGAGACCCTCAGGCATGAGCCATGGTAGTCAAGCTTCAGTTGACATCTGCTGCGGAGCGGAGGACTGTGGGTAACTGTGTTGACAGGTGCTCTTTGTGTATCCAATTGCCCCCAAATTAGGGCTTGGAAGCATGCTGTTTTTGGACTACCACTCTCAGAACCCCTCTGTGGGATGACTCTGGGGAATTGTAGTCCAAAAAAGGAAATTTTTCAATCTACTGCCTCAAAATCTATTCAAAGCCACCAGCCTCTGACTCGTAGACAAACCTGAGGGCCCAGCATAGTGGAAATGAAAAATTTGGGGAGAGGCCTTAGCTCAGTGATGGAGCCCATGTTTGACATGCCGAAAATCCAGGGGCTCTTTCACAAGAGCACAACTATGGTGCTATGATGCAACTTTAACTGCCATGGCAACACTCTACAGAATCCTGGAATCTGCAGTTAGGGAGGGTCATTTAGAATTCTCAGTCAGAGATCTCTTGTACCTCACCAAATTATAAATCCCAGTATTCTGTAGGATACAGCCATGGCCATTAAAGTGGAATCATAGTGCTATGATTCTGTAGTGTGAACAGGCCCCTGGGTTCAAGATCTGTCAGTTCTACTGTTAAAGATATCAGTACAGATACCAAGTATCCCTTATCCAAAATGATTGGGACCAGAAGTGTTTGGTATTTTGGATTTTTATTATTATTATTTTGGAATACCTCTATTTACATATTCATAATGAGGCTGGAGAGAGACTGAGGATCTGTGAAATGGCAGGAATCCAAGTCTAGTGCTTGGCACAAGTCCATGCCACCCACCATCTCACAGATCCTTGTGTCTCTTCAGCCTCACAAATAGAGTACAAGTATGTAGCTCAAAAAGTTTTGGATTTTGGAGTATTTCAGATTCAGAATTCCAGATAAGGAATACTCAACCTGTATAAATCTTATCAGGATCTCAAATCTTCTGCCTGTCCAGTACTGAGCAAGACAGACCAAAGGCCTGTTGTGGTAATAGAACAACTGCGTAAGCCCAGAAAATTTCTTGGGAAGCAAAAGGATTAGCATCAATTGACATTTCACAGCTTTTGATTCATCATCTGGTATTTATGGGCTTGTCTTGAGAGTTTAAAGCAATTTAATTGGCTGGGGGCGGGAATAGAAAGTGGTTATTCCTTATTTTCTGGTTCAAGGACTGCCTGTGTCATCTTTAGAGGCCTCTCCTCCCCCTCTCACAAAAATACAATGGCACCATGTTTCTCTTTTAAAGACCGAAAAGAGTAGAATGCTTCAGACAAACATTTGACTGCATTTTAAACAAAACATATGAAACTGCCAGAGAATATGCATGGATGTGCATTCAGGGGCTTGTATCTACAGTTAGCCTTCCCAGTCTGGTGGCTGGGAAGAAGTCCACATGGGTACTCTAGACTACAATTCCCACCATCCCCAGTCAGAAGGCCTATGCTGCTTGTGCCAAGGGCTCCCTCAAATTTGATAGCAGTCTTTTACCCCAGGGATAGAAACTGTGTGACTCTCCAGGGGCTGTTTTGCTTGTAGTCACCAATGAAAGAATTCAGGTACCAGCAGACAGGATTGTTGTAAAGCAGAGCAGACTGTGAAGTGTGAAATAGTTTGATTCACTCAATGCACAGCTAGGAACATTTCCAAGATTTATATGGCAAAGCTGTGACTATATTAGTAGAAAATTCCAGCCTCTGCAAGAACTAAAAAAGTAAGTTACACAGGCATAAGTTGGACTTGTGCCTTCCTAAATTGCTGACAAAGTGCTATCCAGTATTGCAGATGAATTCTTGCTCCTTTAACATCTGAAAGAGTGGGGGGCGGGATTGAAAAGACTGTATTGTTCCCATGAGTGAATTTCAAAGACTTGCTCTTAAAAATCCACTTTAGTAAGTATCCATATTTTTACTTGACACCTAAAGGAAGCCAAGATTGGCATCAATCTGGCCTCCAAGGGGAGGGCATTTCACAGCTGGGGTGCCACAGCTGAGAAAGCCCTCTTCCATGTCCTGACATGGGGTATACTTTTGGGAGTGTGATGGACACAGCAGGGCCAAATTGCATGTTACTTTTTCGTGCATCCCTGACTCCTGTTGAAATAAGGCTGGCTGCCTTAGTTAAACCATCCTCTGTGCCAGGGCCCTTCCTATGCTATTGTTGCCTGATTTTTTTAATGACTCCTCTGAATCGCTTCTTTTAAAAAGAAAGTTGCTGGCTGTCCTGTCTTGACACAAGATCTCTCTTTCAACAATAGTCGAGCCTTTCCGAACTGTAATAACATTTCCGTCCTTTCTTTAGCTCCACGAGTTCTTCAATGTTGGCAAAGGAATTTTTGATGACATTGCACGAAGATTTCCAGTGTATGCTCTAGACTTCACTGACGGTAGGTGAGCCATTGTTTATGGGAATGCTAGCCTAATTGGAGTTCTTGGAGTACCATGTCCTGTTTACAACTCTCTTTCTCTCTCTCTCTCTCCTGGGCCGTTTACAGCGGGTGTCTGCTGTTTAAAAATGAGGCACCAAGTCGTGATGTTGGATTTACGGTACTTATGGTTTCCAGTGTCCTCCACCAAGGCTTTTGTTGTAGATAATTTCCCTTTGATTCAGCGAAAATAATCCATGCATAGATTCTGCACAAGCAGAGTACATCAGGCTGATTTGCATGAGACAACCCAGTAGCAGTGGTATTATCACTGTTTTGTGGAACACTTTGAGATGAATTTACACACTCACAGATAGACAGTCATGGTCTGTAAGCTGGTCCCAGGATTTTTAGGAGAGCTGAGTGATGAGTGATATCATCATTAAAGCAGCAGCTTGCCAAAGTTTGGAAGGCTTAATTGATTTGTTGCTGCTTCTTGCAAAGACTCTCTAGAGGGTCTCTATTTACTTAGCTTCCTCCATCCCTCCCAGTTGTTATGGTGCCAGGGCTTACCTTCCGCTCTGCATCCGTCTGCTAGCTAGAAGCAAGTAGGCTAGTATTTCTCATCCTGTTTGCCTAAGTAAGTGAGAATAAACAATTCCCTCACTTCATTTTGTTCCAGGAACAGCCTGTTTAACTAAGTTCTCTGTCATTATTTCCAAGAAGAAAATATGTTCTCTCTGCATGTGTTTTTGAATGACAAGTTGTGAGTGACTGTGGTTGCTACCCAATGCACACAACACTTAATGGCATCATCAAGGGACATCTTTGGCTCTCAGGTTTGGGCCCAGAAACTTAAAATCCTGATCCAACAACCCGAGCCCCAGGTGATCAACACCTAGAGCGGTTTCACAGCGCAAGCCTCTGCCCTTCCTCATACCATGCCATCCTCTGCCCGAGAACTGTGTCAAGTTAAATAGGAACTAGATCATAGTTGCTGTTTAGGGCTGACCCTACCATTAGGTAAAATGAGGCAACTGCCCCAGGTAGTAGATTTTTCTTGTCATGGTTAGAGATTGATTCATTCTTAGTTTCTTTTTTACAGACAGGAAAGAGCAGATGTACTTATGGGAATTTTGTTTCCAGGTACCAAAATAATGGTTGGCCTTGGGTACTGTGTATCATGAGTTGAAAGAGGAGGACCATCAGTTTCTCCTCTGACTCAGGCAGCAAACTGTCTTGTTCATCCCTGCTGTGGTTCTGAAAAAATGCTGAGTGAAGGATGGGGGTGGCTGCTCCAGTTAGGGACAAATTGATAGAGGGCTGTTGCTCATTTCTGCATTGCAAAGACATGAATCTTCTCTAGTCAGCACTGGAAGAATAGGTATAATGTGAAGGTTCCTCTGCTGAAGTCAGTAATTCTTCTGTATACAAGACATTTTTTTTAATCTCAGTAAAGAGTCTGTTTTATAAATATCTAGGGCAAATTCGGGCATACATCTTTGCAATACTTTCACTAGGCTTCCCTGTATTTATGATCCTTGCATTCCTCTCTTCCTTTGGGTAGCTCAGAGCAGCTTACGTAGGGCTCCAGACAGTCTCTCATCCCTGCACTGGGGCTAAGTCGAGGTTTGGTTCATTTCAATAACATGACAATGATGCAACCGTGCTAGGTGCATTTGAAACAGGTTGCTGAGTAGGCTAGTCCCCAGTCACTGGACCCAGGAACAGTTGCCTTTACAGTGCTCTGCTTTCGCCAGCATATTTTGCTGCACTTGGACAGAGTTAAATTATTTTTTAAAAAGCAGCACTGCTGTGTGTAAGTAAACATGACAGTGTCACAATAGGGCCATGGGAAAGGTAAATCAAGGGAAAAGTCAGACATTCTGCAGGACTTCATGAATTTCATAGGATTTTCTTAGGCAAGGAATCCTCAGAGGTGGTTTTGCCGGTCCTCTGAAATATAGCCTGCAGGACCTGGTATTTGTTGACAGTCTCCCATCCAAGTACTGACCAGATCTGGCCCTGCTTATCTTCCAAGATCATACAGGATCCAGTGCCTTTAGAGTATTTAGGCCATGTTCAGCTTACTATGCTAAGCTATTTTGGACCTTGTTAAACACCCAAACAACTCCCTGTATTAACCTAGGTGTTACAGAGTACACATTGTTGTGTGCTAGCCTCATCCTCTTTTGTGGACACAAATGTAAACTGGTTTTTGCTTGCCTTTCCCCCCTCATAATTATGCCTCCCTTTAACCAGTGTGATAGTTAGAGGCTATTTCCTAACTGTTAAAGTAATTTTGTGCTTCTGAAAACTGGCATGAATATGTTTAACATACACATTTTTAGTATGACTGCAAAATTTAAATTTTAGGAAGAACATGGGATTCCCCACCTCCCTTTCGGGAGTTCTGATGTTACTTGAGGTATCTGGAAAATGGAAAAATGATTTATGGAGAACTAAAAGAGGAGACTGAGCCATTATATTTGCTGGTTTTGCAAGCTCCTTGGTGGTTTTTATGTATTCCATTAAAGATTTCATACCCTGTCTGATTACTGGTTCTAGGCAGCTTTAAAAGCTTGTAAAAGTTCCTAAAAATTACAGCCGGTAGTTTGAAACATTACAAATGTAGGTGTAATAAAAATAAATCAACCGTATTATCTGAAGATACAAACCAGAAACATGTTCTAATAAAGTTTAATATCTCAACATTAATACCTTCTCAAGAAAGAAGGCTTCTACAGCATAGTTGTTAGCTTGGAGTTGGTTAAGATTTTTTGGACAATGGTGGGAAAAAGCTCTGTTCTGTGATTTTGAACCTAACTTCCTTCATAACTGGATATTTCAACATTTCTGGATCTTGGAAACCCAGGTTGGACAAAGAGAGCACCCAGACATACACAGCACCCTAGAGTAAGAACCAATGCCAATGCTTTGCATGTCTATCATCAGGTTCTCTGCTCTGTAGCCAGAAAGGCTGAAAATGTACAGTGTGTTTGGATTAAAATTGGAAAATCCCCAAATCTACTATTGAAAGTTCAGGTTTCACCTAACACGGTGTAGTCACAGCTGTGCAGATTGTTAGGTCTCCTGTTTAAAGCATGCTGGTTCTCAGAGACTGTGAAATTTAAATTACGTTTGTTTGCTTGTTTAAAATATTTCGGTATCGCCTGCCAGCCCACAAGGGCTCCTGAGGTGATGAACAAATTAAAAACCCGTGAAAACAATACAGAGATAAAAACATTTTTAGAACACATAAAAATACTCTTTAAAAACTCCTAAATCCTAGAATCCAGTTCGGATGCCATTGGGAGCAGCACTGTTTTGGTTGGCAGCTGGAAACACAGTTGAAGCACAGTTAAAGAGGAAGCCATTACCTTACACGTACCCACCAAGCTAATTTCATGAGGTGTTGTCTTGTAAGATGTGTGGAAGGAGATATTTCCCTTAAAATTAGCTTATATGGAAATTGCATTTTCTCAGCATTGTAGCATTGCCCCTTTCCTTCCTTCCTTCCTTCCTTCCTTCCTTCCTTCCTTCCTTCCTTCCTTCCTTCTCATCCACACTACACAATTATAGCCATATGATTCCACTTTAACCACCATGGTTTCATCCTGTGGAATCCTGGTACTGGTAGGCTGGTGAGTCACGAGAGCTCTCTGGCTAAGAATTCCAAATGCTCCTTCCTAAACTGCAAATCCTGGGATTCCATAGGATGTTTCCATGGGATTGAAAATGGAATAATAACACTATAATTCTGTAGTGTGATTGTGCCCTTCCTCCCTCTCTTTCCCTCCTTTCCTCCTGCTTTTCCCATTTTAAAGCTTAGCTTTTGTATACTCATTTCTGTGAACAGTAGAGAGGTCACCAATACCTTCTTAAAGAAAACAAATGGGTGACTTTATTTAGGCATACCGTATTTATTTATCTCCACAAGGCTATCTCACACAACCCACCACTGTGTGTCATAGTTACCCAACACATCTGGAAAGCTATTCTAGACACTTCCATATGTCTTGAATTGCTGCCGCGATCTCCAAGCTAACAGTTCCTCAGCTGTTGTTTCTTCTTGTTTTCCTTTTCTTGTTAACAAGTTAAAATGAGGACATGGCACTAAGTCTCTTGCGGCTTGACTACATTTTAAATCCAACCCCTGGGGCTTGAGTTTCAGAGTGGATAACAGAAGCCAATACTGTTACACTGTATAACAGTGAATTATTTTCTGATGAGCAGGTAAATACAGTTGTCATAGGCTCATGCTTGTGCTGTTTAGGTAGGTAGGTTGCCTGGTGTATTAGGTATTTGGAGTGAGATTTGTTGCTGCTCTTCCTCTTCTATTGGCTGCCCCCTTGGATTTGCTTCTTCCTTGTTTTCCTTTTCTTCACAATGTTGTTGCGTTATTCAATTAGTGTTGATGTTTTTGCAGAGTTCTGCAACACCATAGGTGGCAGGTACTACAAGTGAAATGCTCTTTATTTTTATCAAACGGCAGCTGCTTGCCATGTATAACTAGCATGAGAATTACATTGTGGCTCCAATCTTTTGCCAGTTTAAAGCATCCAAGAGCATTTCATGAGATTGTTGGGTGTGATAGACCTCCTTGGGCGAAGGGATTGTAGCTGAGTTGTGAAAAGCCCCAAGTCAGTCCCTGTCACTCAAGAAAGTCTTTTTGCTTAAATCCAAAGCTAGATAGCCAGTACTAGTCAGTGTATCATGAGTGGACTATGTGCGCCATTGACTTGATTTAAGGTTCATAGTTATGTTGATTTATCCCAGCCCTCCGGTGTGTAAGGTATTGCAGGCAAAGATGGACAATGGCAAGCGTTCTGTTGGAGACTTAGGTTGATGAAAGTGGCCTTATGTGTGCAGGAAAGAAAACTGAGCAGTTGTGCAATGTCTGTATTCACCAACAGGTTGTTGTGATGTTACCACGTAATGGTGTCCATTGTGTAATGGTACCTACTGGAATGACCAGTGCGTGTAGTGCCCTGAGTCATATCAGTGCCCGAAATGTGTTGAGGTTCTCTAGCTGGTGCCCTCTTGCATATATTTGCAATTCACTAACAGTTTTATTGGCCCTCTGCTGCTTAGCTACAGATGTGTAAAGTTATGCACCAATGTAGAATCTTGACCAATATACCTATTATTCATCTATCGTTTGGAAGCCTTCTCTGGTGCTTGTAACTGCTGGACAGTGTGGCTGAGATCTTTTTTGAAGCTGGCCACATTGGAAGCTCTCCTGTGTAGTTATACAGTGGTATGGGAGTGCACAGATGGTGGACCCCATTGGTTGATTAGTGGCTGTTTGGAAGAGGGGGGATAGAGCTGTAACTAAGTGCCATGTAGCACTGATTGTACTACCTGGCAAAAACAATGGCTGAACAAGGTATTGAATACCTGCTTCCACAATATGAGAAATAGCTGCACTAGTGTAATCCCCTGATTACACTAGTGTAAATCATGAATAGGATTAGAGCCCTTGTTTCCTCCAGGATGCCACACACACTTTCTGGCAAGAGAGTAGGATATACAGTGTGTGGCTCCTTGGTTGTACACTTTATGAATCTGCTGGTTGAGAGAGGTTGAGAATTTGCTTTCAAAATTGCATGAAGGGCTTCAGCTCAGTGATGGAACACATACTTTGTATGCAGAATGTCATGTTCAGTTAAGTAGATTACCATTAGTTGAGCCAAAAACCATAGCTGAAATCTGGAGAGCTATTTCCAGCAAAAGCAGATAGTCCTGGCTAAATGGACAGGGAGTCTGTTGACCATTAGTCATGATGGTGACATAGTGTCTCCAGGATGCGAGACAGTGTGCTTCTGAAAACCGTTTACTCTGGTAATAGGAGGTGCAGCTAATACCCCCCTGTCCCTATTTGTGGGCTTCCCATAGGCATTTGGTTCGCCACATTAGGAACACGGTGCTAGACTAGATACGCCTGTGGTTTAACCCAGCAGGACTCTTGTACATTATGCTCTTACGTTCACAGACAACACAAGAAGATTCATCTGGATGGGATGAAGGAGAAGAGGAGTGAGATGAGTGAACAGAGCATTAGACAGTCATTGCCAGGAGAACTGCAATGTTAGACTTGTTGTGGTCCCTCCAGTGTCAGAGGCAAGATGTCTCTCAATATAAGGTGCTACCAAAATTGAGTGGGAGGGAGCTGTCACACTTGGGTCCTGTGCATGAGCTTCCCATAAGCAACTGGTTGATCACTGCAGGAACAGATTTTTGCTGAATTAAAGAGGCCTTTGATTTGATCCTCCAGGACTGTTCCTATCAGGCTACTTTGTAAAATCCTGGAAGAATAATTATGTATTTCAGAAGCTACATTTCTGTTTGGAAATTCTGGTTTTTCAGTCTGTTAAGAATGAGAGTCTCCAGTGATTTCTCGCACTCCCCCTTCATCTCTCTCTCTCTGTCTCACACACTGATGACTTCTAAGGCTAATTTAAAAGAATAACAAGTCCAATTCTATAAATAATGGCTTGTGCACTCATGGACTTTTCTCAGTACATAATTATACTACTATGATTCTGGTTTAACTGCCATGGTTCCATTCTGTTGAATATTTGGATTTGTAGTTCCTAGTATTTAGAATTCTCAGCCAGAGTGCTCTAGTGCCTCACCAAACTACAAATCCCAGGATTTGTGGGGATGCGGCCGTGGCAGTTAAATCATAGTACTATAATTCTATGATGTGAAAGGGTTCTCAGTTGCTACTTGTGAGCAAATGCAGGTTGCAAAATTCGTGATGGAAATTAAATGCTTTGTTTTCTGCTCATATTATGTGTATGGGAGTGTGTAGGGGTGTGTGTGTGTGTACATTCTAGCATGAATGTACACACATTCTTTTCTCTGCAAGACATAAAAGTTGAAGGGGAATATCAGTTATCAAGCCAGTGGAATCCCCAAGTGTTCTGTTTATTTTCTCAAATGTAACTTCCTCGCCTGGGAACATTCACTTTAAGAAATATTATCTTTGGGAAGGGAGGGAAGAGAAGGGGGGTGCTACAGACTCTTACTCAGCTATTTCATAGTCAGTCTTCGGCCAAGTAAGAGGAAATCCTTCATTCTGATCATCTGCCCTCTGTTTATATTCAGGAAACACAAGCAGATTTTGGTTGAGCTGTGCTGAATTATTTCTCCTTCCTGCCTCCTGCTAGTTTCAGGCCAGACTCAGGAGAATTTAACATATGTGTGAGCACACAAGCAAAAAAAAGTTTTGCATTTTTGCAGGTGACACTCGGCAACCAGTCTTCCAAAACAACCTTTTTTTGTGCCTGAACAAAAAATTATTGCTGTCCCCATTATTGCTGTCCATTTCTTTATATGTGGCATTTGGGGGGGGGTGGCTTATTGTCCAGGTGAGCCAAAAGCTAGAACATGAAGTGATCCAGCAAAGCTGTTTTTGCAGTGTCCTCTGTTATGTTATGGGCCTTCCTCTGTGGTGCCTCCTAGGGTTGCCAGATCTCAGGGCCTGGCACCAAGTCTTCATTTTTTGTGGGTCAACTCCATGTGGGAGACAAGGGTACAGTTTTTCCAGTTTTGATGATCTCAGCTCCAGGCAAGAAGAAAGTGCTGTGGATGAATCTCAGCTCAGCTGGTAGAGCAGTAGTTTGCTGCAATGTTTTAAGGCATTGTAGTGCCAGGACTCTCCATCCATTCTGCTCTGCATACACCTTTTAGCTAGAATCAAGTAGGTTTTGATGTGCCAAAAGAGTCTTGTTGATACCTGGGCCAAAGGTATCTCCTGAAAATGTTGAGGCTTCTGCCTTGACTTTGAGTGGCCCTGTTCTGCTACCACATTTATAGGTCCTGGAGCACCAAAGTTTGCTGTGAGAGGGAGGCTTTTTAATGTTTGACAGGTCTGACCTTTTTTTATTAAAGACACGGAATTGGCCGAGCTTTAATTCCTACTACAGCTTTTTCATATTCATATTTATTTGGGGTTTTCTTTTAGGCATTATTGGCAACAACAAAGCCATAGGAAAGTATATCACCACCATGATCTTTCTTTATTTCGCCTGCCTCCTGCCATCCATCGCTTTTGGCTCTCTAAATGATGAAAACACAGAAGGAGTCATTGGTGAGTCTCTCCTCCTTCCCCTCTGCACCCATAAAGTTTGCTGACTTGCTGATGACTATTGAGCTATCCTCCCAACATTTCACAAATGAAAATGGGGATCCATGTGGCCAAGCAACATCAGAGCGTGGTCAAGATGGCAAGTTATGAATGAGGAAAAACACGCAAGCTAGGAGAGCAATTGGCTTTTGCCTGTGTCTACTGGGAAGTCAAGAGTTCGGGGGGCCCTCCTCTGGAGTTAACTGAATGCAAACTGCTTTTGCATTTTGAACTCAGTTTGCAGCAATTGAAGTAAGCCAAGATAAAGGGGGAAAGTGGGACAAGAGGAGAGAAACTGGACATTTTAAAAGCAGCTGAAAAGCAGGGGGTTGGGGGGAGATAGAGGATTAATTGGGACTGTCCCTTCAAATTGAGATAGTTGGGGGTATGCTATATCTGTTGTGCATAAAGTACAAAACAACTTTTGATGCAGAGGTAAGAATGCTCCTTAATACTGGAGGGAGCACTGCTCTATATATGTTGTTCTGTGCTTTCAAGTCATTTTTTACTTATGGCGGCCCGAAGGTGAACCTATCACAGGGTTTTCTTGGTAGAATTTGTTCAGAGGGGATTTGCTTTTGCTTTCCTATGAGGCTGAGAAAGTGTGACTTGCTCAAGGTGACCCAGTAGGTTTCCATGGATGAGCAGGGATTCAAACCCTGGTCCCAGGCTTTTCAGGGCCTTGACCGTATGTAAGCATGGCCTGGTTTTTGTCTCTTCCTCTCTCTCAGCTTCCTTTCCGAAGGTTTCTGGGCTGTGTTTCCCTCACAAACAGCAGCATTAAGATTTATTTTGTTTTATTAATAAATAAAAATGTGCATATATTTATAAATTTATCATATTAATAATGAAATATTTGAGTCCAAGTCCCCACAAGTGGAGACACAAGGTGGCCAACAAAATTAAACAAGAGAGACTCAAGGTGACTAGCAATTTTTTAAAAAAAATTAACATATAAAAACACTGATAAGTAAAAACACACTCCTAGAAATGCATGCACGCTGCACATTCTGCAAGGCATCTGTCACCTTTTGCCATCCCATGCTAAACTCTGCCTAAAACCTCTAGTAATGCAAAGAAACAATGAACTACTCCCAGAGTTTGGGGAAAGTAACATTTTTGGACTATAACACCCACAGTTCCTACCAGTACAGCCAGTGGTCCTGCTGGGTGGAAGATACTGGGAGTTATGATTCAAAAAAGTAATATTTTCCAAGCTCTGAGGGGTTGTCTAAATGATGAAAATACTCCTCATAGAATTTGGGGAGAATACGACCTGTCTTAACGGCATCCCTCATCAATACGCAGTATTCAGAAGGAGGGGGGCCAAATCCACCATAAACTCCACGGGAAAAGCCTTTGCGGCTTTTCCCAAAGTTTTTTAAAAGCTCCCTAGAGAATGTGCGTTGTCACTCATTGGGACAATCCGATTCGCATTCCTTCACATTCCCGATAAGAGCAGAAGTGGAAACTGATGGTTCGGACATGGGCAGGGGGCAGAGCTTGCTAACAAGGCAAGCACACGGAAACTCCATGTTGAGTTTCCCCTTAGCGATTGTGCGCTCAGATGATGAAACAACCTTTTTCTTTAATTTTTAAAATTTATTTAGCCAGATTATTTCTCACCTTAGATATGCTTTTTTTAAAAAAAAAATACTGTTCGGCGGCAGCAATAGATGAAAATAGAAAAATAAAATAAAAACACAAGTAATTCACTCAGAGCCACCGTCTTGATTCGCAGGATTGCCCATTGAGACAGCAAAAGCAGATCGCTTTGCAATCCCTCAGTTTCGCCGAAAAAACAAACAAAAAACATTAAGACACATCAACACTGCTGCGAATTGTCATTAGTGTGCATCAGTCCACATTTTATTGCCTCATATAGACAAGCCCTGAAATTTTCCTTGTACATGCAGGTCCAAGGTCTACTTCTGGATCTGTACTGTAGCCATTTAGCCTACGAGCAGCAGCTTGTGTGGTTTGAATACGCCTCCTTAGAACACTTTCATGTCAAAAGAAGGGCTTTAGCCTAGCTTTCTTTTTGACATAATAATTTTCTGGCACAACTCATGTTATTTTTTCTGGACATGGCTGACAATTCAGTTACGTAATGGTCTCTCACTTGAAGTATGAAATGGTGGGCCACGCCAGACTCAGGCTAGTCACCATGGCAACAGCTAGGCCTTATTTTTATTTGCCGTAGCCACAGCAGCCCCAATGTTTCCTCCAGAGCTTAGAATGGCGTTTTTCTGGGAAATGCAATACACAAAAGTAACCGTTCCAAGCTCTGCTTTCCTCACCACATTCTGAACAGCAAGTACAGTAGGACCCCCATATCTTTGTATTCATTATCCACTGATTCAGTTATCCACAAGACACAAAACAGTGCACCTACCGTAGAGTCTTCCTAGAAAATGTGTCCTCTCTAGCCATTTTCTGGGTCCTCCAAGGCAACTCTATGGTATTTTAAACGAGAAGTCCCATTATTTTCAATGGCGTTTGCTATTATCCATGGCTTTCAGTATCCACGGGCTCCCCCAGAACCAATCCCCAGTGGATATGGGGGTCCTACTGTAGTGGCATTAGGCTTCCTCTTTTCACGTGAAATACTTCACGATGAATGAGCTGCAGGCATTTTGTGCTTATACAGCATTCTTTATTCTACTTTGCTAGTTTGGGGATGGGGGAATACACATGGACCAATGCCCTACTCTCATTCATTTGGAAATGGGGTTGCTAGGTTGAAAACTGAAGATGGCTCCTGTAGCTTTAAAGTTCTTAAACTTTTTCCGCTCATGACCCCTTTTTGCCTGTGAAATTTTTACACAACCCCGGGTATTTAGGTATATAAAATAGGTATACAAATCAAACATTTATTGATAATAGTTCATAAAGAAATTTATTTTAAAACAATTCTTTGGTATACATATAATTTTTTCATGACCCCCATATTCAGTTACGCGACCCCATATGGGGTTGCAACCCACAGTTTAAGAAGCTTTGTATTAGATCAAGGAATTTCAGCAGGTGCTGCTTTTTACTCAACCAAGTCACAAACACCTGCTGAAATTCCCTCATCTACACAGCCATTTAAGATACAGGAGTCCTCTCCAGTTTTTATTATGGCAACCCTACCTGGAAAGTATATTCAGATCTCCTTTGGGCTTCTGAAGCTACAACAGCATTGCCTCCACACTCTTCATCACAGTCATGTAGACTTGAAACTTGCCTTATGTTAAAGTTGGGGGTGGGGGGGAAGAAAGCTGAAATGTGTGGAACTGAAGAGTTTAGTATGTATAGTTCAATTATTTTTAAAGGGTTTTTATAATTATGAGGATGCAGTTTGGAGAGGAAGAAGAGAGACTACTACATAGTTTCTCCCTCCACTAAAAAGCACCAGTACTGTTTTGGAGTTCTGATGTCACTTTCTACATTCCCAAAGAATACCCACACTTACCTGCAGTGCTTCATTATTGTTTCCTTAGCTCAAAAATCCACAAATGTATCACTGATTGCAAGTTAGCCTTGGCAGAAATCTGGTTTTTAATACCCCGTCTCCCTCCTTGCACTTTTACTTCCAGATGTCCAGAAAACCATCGTTGGCCAGTGCATTGGCGGGCTTCTTTATGCTCTGTTCTCAGGTCAGCCACTTGTGGTGCTCTTAACAACGGCTCCTTTAGCACTGTACATCAATGGTGAGTTTATCCCTGCAATTTGCTTCTATGTGTCTCCCACATGCACCCCACCTGCATGCTCAGACCCATCAATCATCAAGCCTAATGCTCTCTTTGGCGATCTTTCCCTGCTCCTAACACTCCACTTTCTCACTTTGTATTTGGGTTCATGTTGGTGTTGTGTTGTCTTGTATGCCTTCAAGTAATTTCTGACTTTAGGAAACTCTAAAGGGGACCTATCATAGTTTTCTAGGGAAGATTTATGTAGAGGAGGTTTTCCATGGCCGTCCCCTGATGCTGAGAGAGAAGGCCTGTCTATATGAGCCCAAAAAATCCGGAGTGCCCTGCAGTAATGGCATTTTGCGGCAGCTGCGACTTGTTCTGATGGGTTTTTTTTTGCCCCCAACGGCTTTGCATGTCCACCAGTCAAAATGGCGGCCATGAGTGAATTACTCGTGTTTTCACCTACTGTAATCTGCCACCGCCAAATGTGTGTATACTGTGTGTGTGTGTGCGCGCGCGCGCTCACACATGCGCGCACGCACTGGAGTGATATTTTGCCGTTGGAACAAAAAGGTAAAGAAACAACACCCTGTTTTCTCACCTTAGTACTTACCCACTGAGGCAAAAATCAAATATGGTGGCGTCAGGCATTTGCCCTGTTAGCAATCTCCACCCCACGCTCATCCAGCCAATCAGCTTTGTGCTTCCTCTCATATGGGACAGCGATTCACATCGAATTGCTTGTCTCAATGAGGAGGAATGTAGATTCTCCCTGCCTTTTTGTAAAATCTATGGGAAATTTTCCTATGTAGTTTTTGACATTTTGCCCCCCCCCCCAACTCCACAATACGACAACACAATGCAGCTTGCCATTTGGACAGATAGGGTTCTCACAGTCCATGAAGATTATTATTAAAAAAAATTTGCCATCTAGATGGGTCCAGGGTGTGACTTGCCCAAAGTCACACAGTAGGTTTCTGTGGCGGAGCAGGGATTGTCTCTCAGTGTCCTAGTCCAACACTCAAACCACCATGCCGCACTGGCTCTTATTTGGGTTCATACCACACTCAGTTTCGCCTGGTATTATAAACCTTATTGTTACCTACAGCTTTTGCTATACAAGACAAAAATAAACACTGAATGGAGATTTTGTGGTGATTTCTGTGTTCAGCAGAATCCCAGAATTAAGCTAGAGTAGGACCCCCATATCTGCAGGGGGTTGGTTCCAGGGCACCCTGCAGATAATGAAACCCACGGATAATATTGAACACCCTCGCCATTGCCACCACAGGAGCCATCCCAAGGAGGTAAAGGAAGAAGGGAAGTGAGACCTTCCCTCCTCCCTTCCCTCTCCCATCCACCACCCCTCACTGTCACCAACCGTAGATAATTGAATCAACAGATGGCGAATCAGCAGCTACCGGGTACTATTGTATTCCTAAATTGTTTAGTGTCAGAGTGGGAGCTGAGAGTCACATGTTTTAGGATAAGGGGATTCCCTGCCTGCACATGGAAAGCCAGTGCATAAGGATGAAACATTCTAGGCTAGTTTTCTCCCTGCTCTATATAGGGTAAGGAGAGGAGTGTTGGCAGACCATGTAAAGATCATGATTTGCTTTATATTTCTTAATTCCACTGCTGGCTGCTTCATAGAGTCATAGGGGTTGTCTAACTGGTGAAAATACTCCTAATGCAAGGAGAATCCTACTTGTCTTAATGGGCTCCTGCTTCATTTCACCATATTCAGAAGGGGGGGGGTCAAAAACGTCAAACACTTTGAAGTAAAAGCCTTTACAGCTTTCCCTGGAGTTTTAAAAAAACAGCAAGGGGGATGTGCATCCCTGCTTGTTGGGACAAGCGATTCGCTTTGAATAATTTCCCCATACAAGCAGAAGTGCAAACTGATTGGCCAGATGAGCATTGGGAGGGGGCTGGCTTGCTAAGAAGGCAAGCGCCCAGAGCCACCATGTTGGATTTTTGTCTTAGCAAATGGGCACTACGGCAAGAAAACAGGGCGTTGTGTCCCCCCGCCTTTTTCTTTTTCTTTTTGGAAAGGCAAAATATCACTCCAGCGATATGTGAAATAGTTTATTAAAAAAAAAGTTTGGCAGCGAGTGGCAGATTACAGTCGGTAAAAATGTGAGTATCGTTGTCCCTTCATATCCACAGATTTGGTATCCATGGATTTAAGTATTTACAGCTTGAAAATATTCTTTAAAAAATAATAATCCAAAAAGCAAACTTTGATTTTGCCATCTTATATAAGGGACACCA
Source organism: Gambelia wislizenii (assembly GCA_030847615.1). Classification (NCBI taxonomy): domain Eukaryota; kingdom Metazoa; phylum Chordata; class Lepidosauria; order Squamata; family Crotaphytidae; genus Gambelia; species Gambelia wislizenii. The sequence goes on from JAUMIR010000005.1 coordinate 7,314,016, forward strand.
TTTTGCTATGCCATTGCATATAATGGGACTTGAGTTTTCACAGATTTTGGTATCCACGGGGTGTGGGGGGGTCCTGGAACCAAACCCCAGCGAATATGAAGGGACAACTGTAATTCATTTGCAGCCACCATCTTGACTGGCAGGCATGCAAAGCTTTTGGGGGACCAAAAAACCGTTAAGACAAATAGCGGCTGCTGCGAAATGCCATTACTATGGGGCATTCCATTTGTGGGGAGGCTTGTATAGATGGGGCCCCAGAGTTGAAGGAGAATCCAAGGACCGTCTAGTCTAAGAACCAGCCATTTAGAAATCTCTGCTAAAGTACCTCTGAGGTGTGGCCATCTGTTTTTTGATTCTTTTGAGGCAGCTTTCTAGACATTTCGATTTCACTAACCTTTAATGTGGCCTTCTCCAGCCTGGTACAATCCAGTTCCCATGGGGGCTAGGGCTAATGGAAATGGTAGTCTAAAGCGTCTGTCTGGCAGGAAACATGTTTCTTGTCATCTGCCTTCACTCCAAATCCAACCTTACATGGACACTACCATAGGGCTTTTTTGTCCCTGAAGATTCCCTGAAGGTTTATTCAGAGAAGGTTTGCCATTGCCTTCTTCTGCGGCAAAGAGATTATGACTGCCCAAGGTCTCCCAGAGTCCTCATCTAACACTGAGACCACTGCATCACAGTGGCTCTAGAAATAATGCATTCTTGGCAAGATTTATTTCAGAAGAGGTTTTCCATTTCTTTCCAGAGAGGCTGAGAGAATCCGAGTTTCCCAAGGTCACCCAGTGGGTTTCCTGAATCCTAGTCAATCACTGAAATAACTTCAACACACTGGTTATCCCAAGTGCCTTCAAGCTAACTCTTAACTTGGTGGTGATCCTATCATAGATACTTAATGGCGAGATTTATTCAGAGGATGTTTGCCATGAGAGCCAGCGTGGTTTGGTGGTTTGACCATTGGACTATGACTCTGGAGACCAGGGTTTGAATCCCCATTTAGCCATGGTGACCTTGGGCAAGTCACATTCTCTCAGCCTCAGAGGAAGGCAAAGGCAAACGCCCTCTGAACAAACCTTGCCAAGAAACCCCTGTGATAGGGTCACCATAAGTCAGAAATGACTTGAAGGCATGCAACAACAATGTTTGCTGTTGCCTTCCACTTTATATAGTGTTTTAGTGTATGTTAACTTTGCCCATTGTTGGACTCATTTTTTTCTGCTGTTTTTATCATAGCTTATTTTTAATGCTCCCTGTTTTGATTTGTTCTTAATGTTAACAATTTTCATTGTTGCAGCCTGCCATGGGGGGAGTGGTATATCAGTGTCTTTATTAATAAATAGTGCAAATCGCCAAGAGTTCTACCAGCACATTCCATCCTTCTTCCTTCTCATCCTTAGTGTACCAGATGCAGTGGTTTCAGGACAAAGAGACTTGACTTGAAATTCTTCCTTAGCCATGAGGTTTCTTTCCTGTGTGAATGTGGATCAGTCTGCCCAGCCCTCTTCAGATCATTATTGTGGGAATAAAACAGGGAAAATGCTATGAATATCAACCTGAAGTCTTTAGAAGGAAGCATGGGATGGAAATGCATAAAAACAACTTTTTTTCTTGATATGCCGAATGTCTGATATGGCCATTTAAGATTGCCTTGGAGGTGAAACTGGTGACTGTTTTATTATTGTTAGTTTCAGGTTTCCAGAAGGTTTTCTGATGGAATTAGTTACACATGCATATAATTTAACACCCAAGTGCACACATACACACACACACATAATGCATGTACATCTGTGTTGATGTGGATAAATTAGAGTATTTAAGTCAAAACCAACCCCATTTATACCTGAACAAATGGGGACTGCAATAACACATTGGCAGCATGAAACCTCATGTGCAGAATGCCATCCATCCAACCATGCTCTCTTCCACATAGCTCCATTCCATTCCTTCCCAACAGGTTTTCCATTACCCCTCAACAGTCAGTGTTCTGTCTTCACTGAGCATGCTCAGTCTTCCCCACAACCCCACACTTGAGGGTTTTTCCCCCTCCCTCTAAAGATTTTTTGTACTTTTACAAGCCTTGGAGTTCCCTGCATCTTAATTGACTTAAAGGAAGTGTTACTGGGTGTCCATTCTCCCATTGAGAATGGAAGCTCCTTCACTACATACAATTCTGACATTCACATTGGGTTAGAAGTGATTTTTAAAAAGAAGAAGCATCAAATACTTTTACATACATCAGTATACTAGCCATTTTTGTTATTCTACCCACCACAAAAAAAAAAAGAATTAAAAAGAAAAATCCCTAGAACTCATACTAAAACTTAGAAACATTGGTTAAAAACACACAACTGATCTGGGATTGCAAACGATATATATTTGGTGTTTAATTTTATTCTTGGTTTGCAGAAGGCATTGACACGGCAGTGGGAATCATGTGGTTCACTGATTAAATTGTATATATCCATTTGTCTCCACTGGGTTTCCAAAAGCCAGGACTTGGTGTCTATTTGGCCACACAACTATTACTTTAAAAATGCCTTAGTGATTCCTCCTCCTTACTGATGGATGGTGCCATTTGGATTGTATTGGGAACACCATTCAGAGAATTGAGAGATCACTACTAATACATGCACAATGCTATCTTGTTTTCAGTAATCAAAGGCATCTGTGATGATTACAAATTGCAGTTCAGTGCTTTCTATGCCTGGGTTGGACTCTGGAATAGCTTCTTCCTCGTGCTCTACTCCCTCTTCAATTTCAGTCTTGTAATGAAGCTCTTTAAAAGGTAACACTTCGTATTTTCTCAGCTGTTGCAGCAAGTGGGAAATCATCTAAGGGTGATACAAACACACAGAAGCCCAAATCCTGTTGGTGAATTATGCATGTTGCTGTACTTTTTTCAGGATCTGATAGCTGTGGCGAAGGAATGCAGACAAAACTCTGCCATCTCCAGGCAGTCTTCTTTGTCCAATGGCTTCCTTCCTTCATCATCACTGTGCCCACAGCCTGTTTCATCTTGTTACTACAATAAGAGCTGTTGGGAAGTAGAATGCACTGCCTCAAGAGTGTGGTGAAGTCTCCTTCTTTGGAGGTCTTTAAGCAGAGGTTGGATGGCCATCTGTCAGAAATGCTTTGATTGTTTATTCCTGCAGGGCAGGGGGTTGGACTAGATAGCCTTTGTGGTCTCTTCCAATTCTATGATTCTACCTGCTTGCTCTGGCCTAGTAACACTAACGTGGCACACCAACCGATGTCAGTTCTCTCAGAACAGCAGCTTGGTGGGCGAGGGAGAGTGAGGGGTGTATGTGATGTGGTTATGGCAAGGAATGGTCCAAAAGCTGGAAGACCATCTTATTTAGGTATTGCAGAGGATCAATCCTTCTTTCTGATACCACTTCATAAGGAGTAGTAACAATTCCATACATATTAACATCCATTTTGTTGTCGCACTTGGGATAATGAACCTGTAGTAAAAAAAAAGAAAGGAAGGAAGGAAGAGGGATTTTCTTCATTCCCTTGAGTTCATATTTTAAGAGAAAGAGGTGTTCCCATTATCTGTTTATCTGTCTTTTAAATTTCAAAATAATTAACTTAGTGAAATAGGTTTGCATTCCTACATTGCCCTATTAAGATTCTTTAGAATGTATAACAAGTCGGTCTTCTGATTGTGTTTTGTCCTGATTTGTGTGAGCAAAACATTGTTGTGTTAAATGACATTCAGCAGGTGACACAGCTATATTAAGTGGCCTTGAGTACAACACCTTTTGAGTGCTACTCGGATATTATAGATAAAAAATTATTGTCCATGCTTAAGTGTGGTTAGCTCAATGCCCGAAATCAGACTGATAAACCATGGTTTTGTGCTTAACTTAAAAAACTAAAATCAGAAACCATAATTAATATGAGTTTCCAAACCATGGCTTTTGCCAGCTGTAGTTTAGAATAAAGCCTGAAGACTTAACCATAATTTCCACCATCTTTCTGTTTCCAAGGTGCTGTATGATGATGGTGGTGGGGCTGACCTTAAGTTGACCATGAACAAGATGGAGAAAGGCAGCAGAGAAATGGTTTTCTATTGTATGTTTGGATGCTCAAACCATGGTTTTAGCTCTGAATGATGATTATCACAAACCAGGATTTGGTGTGGTATCTGAACATAAGCTTAATATACAGCTGGAGTGTTATGTGAGAATTCCAACATGCCAGAACCAAATGGGCATAAATGAGCATTAATAGATGATTCCCAGAAGATTTCAAAGTTTCTTGTCTAAAAGCAAGTTGAGCTTGAAGATTCTTGGAAATGCTTAGTCCCTTCACGAATGAGGTATTAGAAAGAGTTACAAAACAGTGTGCATTCTGTTTCATATTATTTTCCCCTGCAGAAGATACTTCTCAGTGTCTCAAGATTTCATGTCCGATTGGTTTCACTTCTTGTACTTTCCTTTGTTGCTGATGGTCTCCCTCCTCTTTGTGTTTTCATAGGTCAACAGAAGAAATAATTGCACTTTTTATCTCCATCACCTTTGTGCTCGATGCCCTTAAAGGTATAACCAAAGGTAAGTCCAGTGGAAAATGCCTCTTGTTACAGTGAATTATGGAAACCCAGGCAATCGTTTCATGGAAAATGGAGTCATTCAGTCAGGATGGCTGTATATCTCCAGTAACAGAGAGTCTGTGTCTCTGTATATTAGTTTATTTATTAATTGTTTATGTAGAGTATTTATAGCCTACCCTTGAGCCAGAAATATCTCATCATAGGGCTTTCAGAGTCTTCAGGAGTGGTTTACCATTGCCTTCCCGCACCCACCAAGTCCTTCAGAGTTAGCTAAAGTGCCACTGCCAGTTTCTCCAAGAGATCCTCCGCCAATATCCCCCCACCTCCACTACTCCTGCTGCCCAGTCTCTGTTTGGCACTTTAGACTGGCTCCTCAGCAAAAATAAAAAATAAAATTCCTGTGTGACTTGGAACACACTATCAGCAGAAATGTTGCCATCAGCATAGTCTCTTGCTTCACCGGAGCATGCAGTCCCACCACCATGGGAAGGTAATGCCAAGGTGGGTGAAAAGAAGTAGAAAAAGAGACTGCATTACAGAGGGATTGATTCAGTCAAGGAAGCTACAGTCCTGAGGTTGCAAGACCCCAGAGTTCTTGGAGGTCTCTCATTCATAGGATTGCCATAAGTCAAAGTCAGCTTGAGGGCACATAACAACAACAGCCTAAAAGGCTTCCAAAACAGCTTACAGATTGTCAATTTGATAACTTTCTGCCCTCAGACTTGCAATCTAAATAAGATAGGATACACAAGTAAAGGAAGAGGGAAGTAATAGTGCCACTCTATTCTGCTTTGGTCTGACCCATCCTGGAATACTGTGTCCAGTTCTGGGCACGCAGTTCAAGATGGATGTTGACAAGCTGGAATGTGTCCAAAGGAGGGCGAACAAAATGGTGGAAGGTCTGAAACCCATGCCCTATGAGAAGCGGCTTAGGGAGCTGGGTATGTTTAGCCTGGAGAAGAGAAGGTTAAATGATAGCTATGTTTAAATATTTGAAAGGATGTTGTACTGAGGATGGAGCAAGCTTGTTTTCTGCTGCTCCAGAGACTAGGACCCAGAGCGATGGACTCAAACTACAGGAAAAGATATTCCATCTAAACATTAAGAAGAACTTCCTGACAGTAAGAGCTGTTTGACAGCTGCTTGAGAGTGTGGTGGAGTATTTTCTTTGGAGGTTTTTAAACAGAGGCTGGATGGCCATCTGTCAGGAGTGCTTTGATTGTGTATTCCTGTATGGCAGGGGGTTGGACTGGATGGTCCTTGTGGTCTCTTCCAGCTCTATGATTCTAAGTTGGGGAGGGGATTAAGTCCAGCAGTTGTTGGTGAGTCTGAGGTGGAGGGTGCAGTTGTGCTCATGTCCTGATTGTAGGCTCCTCATTGGCAACTGATCAGCTACAGTGTGAAAAGCATGTTGGATTGAATGGGTGTTTGGTCTGATCTCTCATAGCTCCCCTTATGTTCTTATGGTTGCCATCTTGAGTTCATTTGCAAAGCACAAGGACCTACAGCTTGTAAAAACTATACCATTCCTCCAAGTTTTTAATTATCGTTGCCCCTGTTAGTTTGTAAAAGGTTCCCCTGTTTTATTTTCTCTTGTTCCGTTGTTACTGTTGCCTGTGTGCCTTCAAGTCGTTTCCAAACTATGGAGACCCTAAGGCAACCCTGTCATTGGGTCTTCTCAGCAAAAATTGTTCAAAGGGGGTTCGCTATTGCCATTCTCTGACATTGAAAGAGTGACTTGCCCAAGATCACCCAGTGGGTTTCCATGGCTGAGCAAGAGATTCAGACCATGTTCTCCCAGAATCTTAGTCCAACCCTCAAAACCGCTACACAACTTTGGCTCTCTTGTTCTACTGTCTTTTGTAAAATGGTTTCTATTGGAAGTGCAATCATCAAAACTAGCATTATAGAAAATCATTAGTAAATCACAGGACAAAACCTTAAGTGCCAAAACCAGAATAAAAATAATTGGAGAGAGAAAACAAAATTGGTATATAAAAACCTTATTTTAAGGTGAGTTTAAAATATGTATATACTCTGTGTGTGTGTGTTTATGGAGATGCACTATCCACAATGCTGCAGCCTTATTTGAGAACTCACGACGAACAAGTCTTGAAGAGAAACGACAACGCAGAAAGAATCACAACCCAAAAACATCACCCAAGGAGACCTTCTGCTGTGCTTTTTGCAACCGGACCTGCTTATCTCGGATTGGCCTTTTTAGTCATCAGCGCGCTTGCAGAAAGCGCGGGATGAGTCCTTCCTGAATCTTCGTTTGCGAAGAAAAGCCAGAGAGACAGAGATAAATTTCCTTGAGCACTCAGTGAGTGGAGAGACAGGTTTTTAAAATGCTCTCAGTAAATAATGCAGATAAATATTTCATAGTCTTTCCTCAGTCGTGAAGGCCAGAAATCCACTGTTTTCCTCTTCAGATGAAAGTGTTGTTCAGTAGTATTCCCTCTATCTCTGCCTCTGGGCTTCCTGCTCTTTCTCAGTGGAACTGTTAACTTTGGTGGAATGTCCTTCTCATGGCTGCAGATGTCCCATTTCCTTCTAAAGGGAAGATCAGTTGCATATTTATCAAAAGCCTTGTTCCTTTGTCAGCTATGCAGGAAAGAGGGAGGAGAGGACTGGTCGAATAGCAAGCCTCGTTGTCTCTCTGTGCATATGTGTGTATGTTTGTGTGGAGAACTGGGAGTTCAAGCCGCACACTATTTTTCCAACAGCCTGGTGACACTTTGTTTTTCAGAGTTCTGATCCTGCCACCTAAGCTGCACTCCTGTTTGATCTTGACTTCTGCACTTTGCAGGAAACAGCCCGCCAGCAGCTGAAGCAAACAAGAAAGGCAAAATGGGATCAGAGGGACCTTAAATAACTCCCCCAGCTAGGAGAGTTCTCCATTAGTTAGGATGTTGCAGCTGCCTTGTGTTGTTCAAAGTGCGCTCCCACAATCACTGTTCCTGCAGAGGGATTCATCCAGCTGCTGTTCTGGGCTGCATCCATCCAAGTTGGCTCCAGAATATTAACTGTGAAATCCTTGTTAAGTGGCAGGTTACAATAGCTAAATGCCAGTTATTTCTAAACAAAATCCAGGGGTGAGAAAGACACTTGATGGCATCAGGCATCAAGTGGCATCCTGTGCTTGGGATAGTACTGGGAAGACCTGGGTTCAAATCTTAACTCACTGAACCTCGCTGGATGCCATCAGGTGTCTGTTCTCTCTTCTTCTCTTCCCCTTCCTTCACTTCTTAATAAGGCTTTTTTTTAAAAAAAAAAAGACAAACGACTGTGATAGAATACAAAACCGAAATTTAAAAAAATCAGGCCATTATTGTGTGAAATTCCCAAGCCTTTCTTGCTTTCTTGTATTAACCACAGGGTTGTCTAAATGGTGAAAATATCCCTTGTGGAATTTGCTGGGAATACAACCTGTCTAAATGGGATCCTGCATCAATCCACTGTATTTGGAAGGAGGGGGGCCCAAAACAGCAAAAACAACACAGGAAAAGCCTTTGCAGCTTTTCCCATAGTTCTTTAAAAACAGTGAGGGGGTGTGCTTTCCTGCTCATTGGGACAAGCAAAGCATTTTGAATTGCTTTCCCATAGAAGAGGTAGTGCAAAGCTGTTTGGCCAGGCAAGCACAGGGGACAGAGCTTGCTAACAGGGCAGGCACCCATTGCTGCCATGTTGAATTTTCACCTTAGTGAGCGATCGCTAAGGTGATAACGTGGGGTATGTTTTTTGTTTTGCTGTCCTGTTTAATTGAAAAATCACTCTAGTGCACCTTGGACATTGGGTTCTTTTAAAAAAAGTTTGGTGACGTTTAAGTACAAATGTGAGTAAATCACTCACGGCCACCATCTAGCATGCAAAGCTTCTGAGGGCAAGAACACTGTTAAGACAAGTTGCTGCTGCTGTGAAATGCCATTATTACAAGGTACTCGGGGTTTTTCCCCTTGTATAGACAGGGCCCATGTTTGCAACTGACTTATTCCAGACTGTCAGAAATAGTTTTGGTGTGAAGTATTCTTTTCTAGTACCCCAGCTTTGGACATTCATAGTATCATAGAGTTGGAAGACACCACAAGGGCCATCTAGTCCAACCCCCTGCCTTACAGGAATACACAATCAAAGCACTCCCAACAGATGGCCATCCAGTTTCTGTTTAAAACCCTCCAAAGAAGGAGACTCCACCACACTCTCAGGCAGTACATTCCACTGCCAAACACCTCTTACTGTCAGGAAGTTCTTCCTAATGTTTTGGTGGAATCCGTTTTGGGAGATTTGGGCCTTTGGGCCCCTTGTGTGTTGCACCATTCCCATCCCTGAGACATTGGGTCTTTTTTCAGCTATATGATACTTCACCATTATTTATTATAGTCCATAGACCCATCAGTACAGTCAGGACAGAAATTGTATGATAATAAGTAGATAACATTTAACATTCCATTGTCACATTTGAATTGACAAACTGAATAAAATAAAAACTTTTAAGTAGTCTGGCCAATTTTAGAAGTTTCTTTCTCTCTAATCTTAATAACTAAAGATAGAAACTTAGCAACCAACAGGGTTACATTTTAGCATCTATCCTCTAATAGAACTTTGACATAAAACTTAACTGATTGACCACGTAAATGGCTTAATAAAGGGGAAATCAGCTGTTTGTGACACTGATTTTTTAAAAAAATGCAAGATAATAAAATACACAGCATAGTTTTAACCTCCTGCAAACCACAAGGGCAAAACCTCGAGGACAGGGTCAGCCCAGCATACCTACCATATAGCAATTCTGAAGAGAAAGCATTACATTTGGCATTAGTAAATAATATATGGTAATTTGAAACAGGTTCTTTGAATAGTCAGCCAGAAGAAAAGATCCCATGTAATGGATATGCAAGGCACTTGGCGAACATGAAGAAAGGGACCGAGGCCAAACTATGTAATACCTGTGGCGAGAGACATGTGCATACCCTCCAAATGTCCTGATTTGGTAGAGACAATCCAAATTATTCATCTGCCGTCCCGCTTTTTCGGGTTCTTTAAAAATGTCCCTGTTTCTCATTCTTCCTCCCACTTTCATCCTTTGTCCTCTGGTTGCTTCAGGTTGCTTCAACCTGAAGTCAAAGTGAAAAAGTGGTTTGTGCTCAGCAGGGAGATGAGGTGAGAAGGGGCAATATTTTGCCCTTCCCAGTAGACTTAAGCAAAAGCAAACTGCTGCATTCTCTCCTAGCTTGTTATGTTCTTCCTCATGAATAACATTTGCCATCTTGACCACACTCTGATATTGCTTGACCACAAATGTTCCAGCTTTAATTGTCAAATTGTTGGAGGGTATGCTGTAGGTTTGTGGGGACCATTCTGCACCTCCAGTCCAAGACAGATTTGGGAGTAAGATTTGCTGAGCTCCACAGGAGATAATTCTATTGACCTCTGTGAAACTCATTCCTATGAGTGTTATGTGTACGTCTCTATCCTTTGAAAAAATGATTGCCAAAGGTGGCTTAGGGTGGGTGGTCTATAAACTTGCAATCACTGGGTGTTTCTCCTTATGGAAGTCTTTATGTAAAGACAGGAATGGTAAAGACTTCAAACACTTTACAGCAATGATGGGAATTTTGCAGCCTACCAGATGTTTTTGAACTGCAGCTCCCAGCATTCCCCAGGTCTGCTGGGAGTTGTAGTCCAACAACTTCTGTCCAGCAACTACAACATTTCCACCACTGTTTTGGATACATACAAAGGCTTCCCTTCTTATGGAAGTCTTTACACATAGAGGCCCTCCTGGTTGCTTCTCCATAAGCATTGACAATAAGCATTTATTTGGATTACTTCATCCAAAAAATAGGGAAATGGCATAAGGTTCTACCATTGTTTTACAGATGTATATGTCCTGTAGTATCTCAGGCAAGTTGGTGTTTTGATGCTATTTAAAGACATTCATACTTGAGCTCACAAGAAACAGCATTTGGCTCCAAGAACAATGATTAGCAATCCATCGTATTTATCATGCTTCTGAGCAAGAATCATGCATAACACTTGGTATCAGCAAGGATCTTTTTCTTTTAGTTCAAGGGTTGTTGGGAAGAGCCCTCAACTCTTTGACTAGCTGGAAGACTGGTCTTAGAGGAATTGTCCCACTGCCTGTTGGGTTTTCTCTCCCTGCACAACTAGATTAAAAGGACATAGACGTGCAGAACCGAAATATCTCTCTTTTCCTTTGCAGTCCCTCTCATTTCCTCTTGTCATTTTGAGATGGTCTACAGAGGTATTTTGGGGGAGTGGAGAGTTCATGGTAGGGTTGCCGGATTGAAAACTGGAGAAGGTTCCTGTACCTTTCATGGTTGTGCAAAAGAGGGAATTGTAGCAAATGTTGCTTGGTACCTGGTTGGGGGGCAAGCAGCACCTGCTAAAGATCTTCGCCAGTTTTCAGTCTGTCAACTTTAGTTTGTGGGGAACTGTATGAATGGGGTGGGGATGCTTGCACACATGCAGGGAGGGCTTCTGCATACTTTTTAGATAAAATTGCCCTCAAATTACAGCTTTTTGTATGCCATAAATCTGGTTGCAATCAAGACCTTAATTTCCTTTCTTTGTTTTTAGTTTTTACACATTACTACCATGTCCCAAGACCACACAGCACTTCTGTTGACAATGGCACCCACACTTGGAACCTGTCAGTGGAGCGTTCATCATTGGGGAATCAGACAGATGGGCCTCCCTCCCCTATGCCTTACGGGCGCGAGACGGCCGTTCTTAGCCTCATGCTGATGTTGGGGACCCTTTGGCTCGGCCACACACTGTATCAGTTTAAGAAAAGGTATGTTGGTGTGTTGCATTTTCCCTTTGCCCTGGAAGAATAGAATGTGGAGAAGGTGCCCAAAAGTGATTTACTGGAAACTTACTAAAGCCTTAAATATTGCATTGGAGGAAGGGATGTAGCTCAGTATGAAACAGAACTTGGAAAATTTCCTTTTTGGACTACAACTCCCAGAATCCTCCAGACTAGTATGAATGAGGGGAGAAATCCTAACAATCTGATGTGCATCCATTTAAAATCCATTTGAGGTGAATGTTGGAGAAACATTAGCCTTACATTGCTAATTAGAATGAGCCCTTCCCATAGAAGTAATACACACGCACCCATGTGTGTGTTGAATATGTGTTTCCCTAGCAACAGAATAAAACGGCTTGCTAAAGGTCTGTGTGGTATATCCATCTCTCAAGGTGTGTCTTAGTGTCAGGCCCTTTCCCCAAGTAAGAGAATAAGCCTATGAGGGCTGACATTTTACAGAGTTAAATAGAGAACAGTAGTGAAGAAACACAATGTTCAAAGCATGTAAAGAGATACTGATGGCAGACTGTGACTCAGCACATGATCAACATGGCTGGTTGTGCCATGCTGACATAAGTTGAGATTCTACATGAAACAGATAAGGAGCTTCTTTATGCTCATGGTGTTATATGAACCAAACGTGCAACCAAATGTGTATGTACAATGCAATTATGTGCATGATGCATATGCATGTATGATGTAAATCCATGTATTACACACATCCATCCATGTACACGTACAATGTGCATGCTCACTAAGCAACCATGTACATTAATGCTACGTACACAGCTCCACGTCTACAACCTTAAACTGAATGCAGCCTTGAACTATACATCTAACTGCTTCTGTAGGTGAACTCACACATGTATAAGTCACCAATAGGATTCCAGCCATAGCTTTCAGGAGTAAGAGCAGCTGAACCTTGGTCAATCCCAAGCGCAAGTGAACTTCAGGTTACTGCATTCTCCCCGTGGCCCGACCACCTTCCCCTAGACTGCTACCACTAGCAAAGGTTGTCCCTGCAGCATCTTCCAAATGCTGGGACCTCACAGCTATGTGTTTTCCTGTCCTGAAATACATTTTTGCCATGATATTTTAAAAATCTGGAACAAAGCAGCCACAGGCATAAAAATGTAAATATCAATGTATTGGGGATAGAAAGAATATTCTAAAATATTTGGAAAAGGTTAAACAAAAAACACACATGTGTTTCCTGAGAGCTGCAAAACCCTGATGAGGAGATTCCCAGACTGATGAGAATCTTCACAGTTAAGGACTTACTCTATGTAAAATTAATGTATGGTTATTTCGCGTAGAAAACAGTATTTTCTGTACAGGAAACTTTTTTTCTATGAAGAAAACACTGTTTTCCTGCTCCCCTACACTCCACTGGCAAAGCAATAGTCATGTTGGAAGGAGACAGATGTTTCTGAAAAGCTGAGTTTTGGAAGGTAATACTGTTTCTTGCTCAAAAAATGTTGTAGTTGGCGAATTATTCTGTGAAAAATTCGTACATGGTTGTTTGTGCAGAAACAGTTTTGCACAGAAAATGCTGTTTTCTGTGAAAAAAATGTACCATATGGGAATTTTGCACAAAATAAGTCCTGAGCTGGAAACAGTCTTTGAAAATGGCACAGTTTTCAAAGACTTTCTCACTGTGGGAAGAAAACTGCCTATTGCTTCCTTTGAGAAGAAAATGAGCAATGGATTGCATTGACCCCCGTATCCACTGATTCATTATCCACTGATTCAATTATCCACGGGGCACAAAACAGCACACCTACCATAGAGTCTTCCTAGAAAATGTGTCCTCTCTAGCCATTTTCTAGGTCCTCCAAGGCAATTCTATGGTATTTTAAACCGGAAGTCCCATTATTTTCAATGGTGTTCACTATTATCTATGGTTTTTGGTATCCACGGGCCCCGTCAGAACCAATCTCCAGTGGATATTGGGGTCCTACTGTATATATTTTCCCTAACAGTATTTCCACCATTATTGCAGCCCTTATTTGCACGCCAGAGTCCGCGAGATCCTATCCGACTGTGCCTTACCCATTTCTGTCCTGACCTTCTCCATTGTTGGATCCTATTTCTTCAAGGAAATAAAAAGTAAGTGGGCATCTTCGCTCTACTTAATAGACTGGTGGAGGGGAAACCCTGGGAAGGGAGGCAGGCGACAGGTTCACACGCAAGTGCAGTGTTCAGTTTCTAAGAATGTGTCTGTTTTTCTCACCCCTGCCAACTTAATTATACTCAGACTTCACAATCAGTGTTAATTCATGCAATGAGCTAATCAAATAAGATGGTATCAACAGGGTTTATTTTGACTCTCTGAGTTATTCCTGTCTTTAATTTAATTTCATTGTAATTAAAATGGCATTCTCCCTTTTTTAAAAAGGAGTTGATCTTTTTTTTATTATTGTGGCAGGGAACAAAAGGGCCGCATAATTAGCAAAGGCAGGAAGGGCTGTCAGCAAGCATACAGATGCAGTGGTGATGAGATTGACCTGTGCATTTTTTTTTCCCACTGCCACTTTATATGTATTTTTTCCTCTAATTAAAATGTCCCAATAGTCTGGAACATCTGGTCATATTATCAGATTCACAAGGAAATTGAAAAAATTATCCAAGGTCCCCTTTGGCCAAATGGATCACCTTTTCCACATCAGGAAGGGAGAAGGGAGACAGGAATTGTATGTGCTAGGGGATGACGTGAATGGGAAACGTGTGGAAATGAATGGAACTGGATTAAGAAAAATGTCTCCTCCCCCCCGCCCCAATGGCTATCATCCCGTCCATTCAGAACTGGAAAGTGACAGATTTTGTGGTCTCTGTGTGTGAGTGTGGTTGACCTCCTTCATGACAATTGCTCCCTTGTCATCTGTCAGAGAGCAACTGCATGGGAGTGCTAAAAACCCATTGCTCAGCTTTCAAAGGGAAAAGTTCAGAAATGCCTCTCAGCTGCTAAGACTGGAATTGGCCCATGCATCAGAGGGATGAAAGATTTAACTCTAGTGTTTGCCCTGAAGCCACTTCTGAAGGTTGCTCTACTCGCTGTTGTTTTTCCAGTGGTACAACCTCCCTCCACCTGCAGCAAAGCAAAGAAAAACCATTGACACCTGGTTCTTTTTGGTGCGTACAGGATGTGGTAAACATGTATTGTAACTGCAAGTTGACTAGGGGACAATCTCTGGTCCAAGGGAAGGAAGGAAATAGCTTTGACTGGGTTGTTGTTGCTATTTGCCATCAAGTCAATTTTGACTTGTGGCAGCCCTGTGAATGAGAGATCGCCAGGAGCCCCAGTCAGCTGCCCTGCTCGGGTCTTGCAGGCTCAGAGTCATGGCTTCCTTGGTTGAATCAATCCACTGGTAGTGTGGTCTTCCTCATGTCCAGTGAGTCAAGTTGTTGCATGGTATGTTCTAAGTATGACAGCCTCAGTTTAGCCATCTTCACTTCTACTGAGAGTTTGGGCCTGACTTGCTGTAGGACCCATTAATTTCTCTTTTTAGCTGTCTGTGGTACCCAAATAACTCCATATTTCAAATGAGTTTATTTTCTTCCTGTCACCTTTCTTCATTATCTACCTTTCACACCCATACATAGAAATATGTGGCAGGTGTGAAAGACCTTGGTAGTATAAGTAATAAAGGGGAATTAGGACGGGTAAGGAAGAAGTACAAAATCTGCCATAAAAGGGAGAGGGTGCAAGAAGGAATCTCCCAGCACCTTTAAGACTAACTGGTTTATTTTAGCACAAGCATTCATGGATTTCATGCTAAAATTGTATCATGAGAAAGTTCATGCTAAAACAAATCAGTTAGTCTTAAAGGTGTTGTTAGTTTCCTCCTCTACCCCTTTCCTTTTTATGCTGAAACAGACCAACACAGCTATCTCTTTAAAAATTGGTACCTTAACCAAAGAACTGCTAGAAATCTAAAGATCACTGTGGCTACGGATCAGATCAATAGGCCAGTGGTCCTCTGAAACAGCTGTAGGATTCTAAAGCCAAATCTCTAATGTAAATAAGATCTCTCTCTCTCTCTCTCTCTCTGCCTTTTCTTCGCAAACGAAGATTCAGGAAGGACTCATCCCATGCTTTCTGCAAGCGCGCTGATGACTAAAAAGGCCAATCTGAGATAAACAAGTCTGGTTGCAGAAAGCACAGCAGAAGGTCTCCTTGGGTGATGTTTCTGGGTTGTGATTCTTTCTGCGTTGTCGTTTCTCTTCAAGACTTGTTCGGCGTGAGTTCTCAAATAAGGCTGCAGCATTGTGGATAGTGCGTCTCCATGCCTCCCAATATGAGACCAGGGCGGACCATTGTTGGTGATCAATTTGGCCGAGCCTGAGATGTTGTTTCAGGGAGTCCTTGTATCGCTTTTTTGGAGCGCCCCTCTTATGCTGACCCGTGGCAAGTTCACCGTAGAGTACTATTTTTGAGAAGTGATGGTCCTCCATCCTAAAACGTGCTCTGCCCAGCACAGCTGTGTTATTAATAATAATAAGATACCGTAAGTTGAAAGTGTACATTTGTGGCTGGATGGGGAGATTTTTATCATTAGCAGGATTTGCATTGCAAATATATCATGAACCATAGGGCTGCAGTGCATTTGTATGGCTTGGTTGCCCTAATGAGCATATGATGAGCAAGCCATGTCATTGCCTGTCAGACTTATTATGAACAGTAAATGGAAAGGCTTTACTCACTTTCTTCTTCATTTCAGTTCTTGCCAAATCGGCAGTGAGCTTTGGCAGGTGTGTTACCTGACCAAGACTTTACTATGCTAACCTGCCTCGTGTTTGTGTTTTTCAGTGTCTAAATTTAACTACAACCAATCAGAGAGCTTGTTCGAGTTTGCTTCCCTCCGGGATCTCTCTATTGGTTCTGTCATGAGTGCCATGGGCCTTGGGTTTCTCCTTTCCATGCTTTTCTTCATAGAGCAAAATATAGTGGCATCACTCACAAACGCTCCAGAGAACAGGTAATTTATTCTTGGCTCTCTGTTTCATTGCTCTTGTGTAATTATTCACATGAAGGTTCAGTTGGCCCTAGAGTCAGGGGGCAGAGAAAGAATGGCATACTGGGACATCTTGCATCAATATTTACTCCTGTCACTATGAGGGCTAGACACTTAGAGTTCTAGTCTTGGTTTCTTCTTTTTTTAAGGACTCTGGCTAAAACATTGGCTCTTGCTGAGATAACAAAACAGTGCTGATCTTGAAAGTTAAAATCAGAAGTGGGAAATGTGCAACCCTCTAGATCAGTGGTTCTTAACCTGTGTTCCAGGGACCCCCCCAGGGGGGCATGATGTTCTCACAGGGGGTCTGCAAAGGCTTGAAGTTTGCTCAGCCCACCTCCTTCCTGCAGTGCAGCGGATACATGACAGGAACCAAGGCAAAAACTGGCTGGCTTGACCTGTGCATTGCCATTCAATCTGCTCCAGCTACAAACTGGCAGAAAGAAGCAGGAGAAAAGCCTTCCCTCCCCCTCCAGTGCCTCTGAGAGAAAGTTTAATAGATGGTATATTAGTAGTAGTAGTGTTATCATCAATATCAGGTATTATTATCATTTTTAGGGTTTTAAATCTTGAGTTAAGTCTTGGGAGTCCATGGCAACAAAAGATATTTAAAGGGCATCCCTGGTAAAGAAAAGGTTAAGAGCCACTGCTCTAGATGTTCTTGGACTGCAAGTCCCAGCAGTCCTAGCCAGCTTAGCCAATGATAACCTATTTTGGGAGCTGCAGTCTAATAATATTTGGAGGGCTGTATAATTTCCACCTCCAGTTTAATTAGACTTACTCAGCAAAACACAAATCTAACTTAGTCTGTGTGCTCCTTATGGCTCAAAGCAGCCATCAATTAAAAAAAAACGTAAAATACAAAATTATAATTATAATATGTATTTCTAACTCTATAGCCAACTAGGGAGAGTGAGATGTAAGTACAGATGATGATGATGATGATGATGAAGTTGAACTATTTTATTCATTTATATCCTACCTTTCTCCCAGTAATGGAACTCAAGGCGACTAACAATATATTTAAAAATTATAGAGATGAAAAACTATACAAAACTTCAATAAAAGTATAAATGTAAAAGTTATTTTTAAAACAATTAACCAATTTATAAAGTTAAAACAGTAAAATGAATTAAAAGACTATACAACCATAAGACAGCACAGCACATCATTAAAAGCCCATCCCATTCAGTTTCCAAAAGCCTGGTGGTCCAAGAATGTTTTCGATTGCCAACGGAAGGAGATCAAGGAGGGAGCCATCCTGGCTTCCCTAGAGAGGGCATGCCAAAGACTGGGAGCAACCACCGAGAAGGCCCTGTCCCTTGTTCCCACCAAAGGAGCCTGAGAAGGTGGTGAGACAAAGACATTTCCAGAAGTTCTTAGAGCTCAATAGGCTCATAAAAAGAGATATAATTCTTCAGATAACCTGGACCCAAGCTGTATAGGGCTTTATAGGTCATCACCTGGCAGCCAGTGGAGCTGTTGCAACAAGGGAGTTGTGTGCTCTCTGTAGCTAGGGTTTATTCTGTCATACTAAGTTATGTTGGTTTATTTTTTATTTTTTTATTATTATTATTTTTGCTTTCCTTTCGCCCATAGGCAAAGACCTTTCCATTCAATCAGGCTATTAATATGTAATCACTCTCAGGGAGGCTTTTTATTGCGGTGTGTACTGTGTGTTTATGTTTTTAATTTTTGTATCTTTTTAATTTATTTATTTATTTACTATTTAAATGAGATGATTTCATTATTTTAAAAAATGGTATTGTTAGGTTTTTAACTAATTTCATTTGGGTCCCACTCTGGGAGAAAGGTGGCATATAAATAAAATAAAATAAAATAAAATAATTCTGTTGCATTGCCTACCCACCCCCCAAGAAATGTAAGTGATACAGAGTAATATGATAGAAGAAAAACCTGCATAAGTAAGTAAAGAGCAGGAAATGAGTTTGAATATTTCCTCAATGAGATGGGATGGAGTGCCATTTCCTGCCCCCACTTCATGTTTGTGTGACCATCTTCATGCTGCTCTGGTACCTAGCAGCCAAGATGCCAAAAAAGCGATTAGGGGAAAAACGGGGAAGAATATGACCAAGTGTTTATGTGTGTGTAAATGAAAGCTGGACTGTGTTCAGAAGAGGGCAACCAAGACAGTAAATGGTCTGGAAACCAAGCCTAATGGGGAATGGCTTAGGGAGCTGGTTATGCTTAGTCTTGGAGAGGAACAGATTGAGAAGTAATGTGATAGCCATCTTTAAATATCTGAAGGCCTCCCAGGTGGCCTTCAGATATTTCTGCAGTTCGAGAGGGCAGGACCCAAAGCAAACGATTCAGATTACAGGAAAGCAGGTTCCAACTAAACATTTGCAACAACTTCCTGATGTTAGGAACTGTTTGACAGTGGAATAGACAACCTCAGAAAGTGGCACATTCTCCTTATTTTGAGGTTTCTAAGCAGATGTTAGATAGTCATCTTTCAGGTATGCTTAAACAGTGAGTTCCTATAGGGCAGGGGTTCACCTAGATGGTCCCTGGGCTCTCTTCCAGCTCCGTGATTCTTTGAAATCTCTTTCACTCAGCGTTAGGTTTGCTGCACATGGCCCCGCTTTTTGCAGAGAATGAAAAAGGCTGCACCATTTAAGATAGTCTGCACCAGTCTCATCCCTCCCTCCCCACTCCAAACCTGGTGTCCTTTAGGTATGTCGGACTGTTGTTGCTGTGCTTTCACTTTTTTCCAACTTATGGAAACCCTAAAGCAATCCTATCATGGGAGCTTTCTTGGCAAGATTTATTCAGAGGAAGTTTGCCTTTGGCTTCCTCTAAAATTTTGGGACTTGCCCAGAGTCACCCAGGGGGGTTCCATGACTGAGTGAGAATTCAGACCTTGGTTTTCCAGAGTTTTAGTCCAGCACTCAAACCACTGTTCCACACTCACTTTCCAGCATGGACTACAAGAGTAGTAGCATAGTCTTGGACTACAATTCCCATAAGCTTCCCACCACCAGGAGCCAGCTATAGTTGTGGAATCTGTAGGCCAACATGTTTAGAAGGTGCCAGGTTGCGAAGGCCTGCCCTATGTAACAAGAGCAACCACTCTATGCATTTTTAATACACATTTAATTGAGATGTATTTAATACTAGCTGACCCAGCATAACATAAGCCTTTATAGTCGATTTGAAAGGTTCACACGGTTCAGCTACACACTATTATTTTAGGAAAGAAATATTACATTGTTTTACATGTGGGTGGTGAGTGGCTGAGGGAGTGAGAGGAGGGAGGGGCCTTTGTGAGGCTGGGGGTGTAGATGCAGATTGAATGGCAGGAGTGGATTGTGAGGTGGAGAGGGAATTTGCATGTGGGTGATGATTGGCTGAAGGAGTGAGAGGAGGGAGGGGATTGGTTGGGTAAGTGGCCAATCAGCACACTGGGAAAAAAAAACATACCCAATATATATATATTAGGCCCTATATATATATTAGACCCTCCACAAGGCTGATGGGAAATTCCAAGTCAGGGCTAGAGCATGCTCACCCTACACATACATGCCATTTCAAGGTTGTTTTCCTTGGCTTGTTGTCTCTCCGGTCAGTACTGGTATACACTGGGTAAAAGGTCCTGCAGTTCCGCAACCTCTCGCATGCCAGCTGAGCTAATTTAAATTCCCCTAAGCAAGATCGTGACACTCGTGGATTTTCCACGGACACTAGTATTTCTCGTAACACCCACATGGTACCCAAAGCAAAGTGAACTGCTTTGTGAGGGGATGCACTGCCACTTATTAGTTCAGTGCAGGGCGATCCTCTCCCTTCAACCCACAAGGCAGCAGCAGAATCTGGCACTTGATTTTTGGCCTTTTGCTGCTCCACCAGGCTGCTCCCTTCTCATTAGCTTGTTTTGTTTGAAAGAAAACAAGAGAGGCATTTGTCCTGGCGCAGTAGCAGTTCCCTCTGCGCATTGCCAATGAAGGTATGGGGGTGGCCAAGATCCAAGTAGGACAAGGCTTGTAAAATGGCCTCACTTTTATGTAGCTGTAGACTTGATGTATGCACAGTCACAGAGGCAAGAAGCTGAGGGACTCAGATATTCCTTTTGATGTTTCAATGCCAGCTAAAATCATGCAGGGAAGAAGAAAGGATGTGATGAGAATCTTTCCCCTCTCCTATCTAGCAGGAGAAAAATATTGGCTGGAATCCTGTTAGTATCTTATGCATCCATAAGTTTTCCTACAGAAACAGTTGGACATTTTTGTCCAGTGCAAAGTGGCCACGTTCAGTTCAAGGTCGCAGACACAAATGTAGTGCATGACATAGAATCATAGAGTTGGAAGAGACCACAAGGGCCATCCAGTCCAACCCCCTGCCATGCAGGAAAACACAGTCAAAGCAGTCCCGACAGATGGCCATCCAGCTCTGTTTAAAGACCTCCAAAGAAGGAGACTCCACCACACTCTGAAGTAGTGCATTCCACTTTCAAACAGCTCTTACTGTCAGGAAGTTTTTCCTAATGTTTAAGTGGAATCTCTTTTCCTGTAGTTTGAAACCATTGCTCCATGTTCTAGTCTCTGGAGCAGCAGAAAACAAGCTTACTCTTTCTTCAATATGACACCCTTTCATATATTTAAACATGGCTATCATGTTACCTCTTAAGCTTCCCTTCTCTAGGCTAAACATACCCAGCTCCCTAAGCAGTTCCTCATAGGGCATAATGGCTTCCAGACGTTTTATCATTTTGGCCGCCATCCTCTGGACATGCTCCAGCTTGTCAATATCCTTCTTGAATTGCAGAACTGGACACAGTATTCCAGGTGAGGTCTTCTGATTGCTGTTGGCTACACATTCAGTTGCACCTTTGGCATTCTGGTTCAGTAGTGCAATATTTCCATTCAACACAAAGGCTGAATTGCCCCATTAATGCATAACGCCACATGCGAAGATTTACACTGCACAAACATCATCTCCTCCTCCTCCTCCTTATCATTAGCTTTATTTATGTGCCACCTTTTCCCTAAGATTGAGACTCAAGGCAGTTTGAAAATTAAAATGATCACAATACAGTTTAAAAAATCCAAAAAGAAAGCTTTTAGACAGGCTTTTAGAATTGAAGGCTTTAAAAAAAAAGGATTGTAGGAGGGTGTGGTATTGTTTTAAACTGTACAGTTTTAAATGCTTTTTACCTTTTCAAGTGTGTGTTTTAAATTGCTTTAATATTGTTAATAATTTAAATCTGCTTCAATGTTGACTACTAGCAATAGTGAGGCATATGCCACCCCCAGAGTCCACTTATGTAGCCCCTGCTAGTCCCCCCAATTCCACCCCCTTTGATTTCAGGGCAGGTTTTGGGAGGCACTATATCACTTCTGGTTTCCATTTTAGTTGGGATGTGGCGAAAAAACGGAGTACTTCCTTATGCTGTCAGGGGAGGTGGCTCATGGGGAGCTGGGGTTGAGAATTAGCCCCAGGGCCATGTGAAATAGCTCCCTCCCCCAGTCCAATGCAAGTGTGTGATGCAGATTGTAACATTTCTGGGGGTAGCTCTGTGGTTTGCACAATTTGTTTAAAACCCAGTTTTGTCTTTGCTGTTGTTTCGAGAGCTGCGCTCAGGCTTGGAATCAGTTAAGTAATAAAACTGAGAGCATGTGCAGAGCTACTTCTGCCATCTTGGCACAGTTAAGGATAAGGCTTTGGGCTGGAGCTTCCCTGAGCTAAATGCTGCCTGAAAATCAGTCTTCTCAAGCATTACAAGAATTCATGTTTCCTCCAGCCATTTCCTAGCCTCTTCCTTAATTCCACCTGAATGCCAGTGGGAGCAGCCTTTTAAAAAAAATAATCTCCTTAAAATAATTTTGTAGTTGAATGCAAGCAGCCAAGCAGACCTGATTTTTATTTTTGTTTGTGGAAGAGATTAAAGATTGGGAAAGATATCCTTTTTGGACTACAGTTCCCAGAATCTCCCAACCATCATGGGCACTGGGGGACAATAATACCAAAAGGTTGTTCAGCAAGCTCTAATATCATTGTGGCTCCAACAGAGAGATGACTTAGACAGAAAGCTTGCAGATGTTACTTTTTACTACTCCCGGAACCCCTTCAAAGGAGCATAAGGTATTTTGGGAATCATCATCCAAAAAAGTAATTTTTGAAGCTCTCAGAACCAGGTCTTATATTGGCCATCTTTGTCTCCCAAAAAAAGGTGTTAAAAGCTTCTCATACTCATGTTCTATGATTCATTCAGTGCTTGGCATATAATGCACTGCATGCCAACAGGCTGACTTTGTACAGGGCTCTCAGAGAAACTGTTCAAATGGGGTTTTTGGCTGCTTGTTGTAATGCCCCGGCTAATGTGCTTACATTAAATAAAACTTTACTAACAAGAGTTTATTTCAGGTTAGTGAAAGGCACAGCTTATCATTGGGACCTGCTCCTCGTCGCTCTGATCAACACAGGACTGTCGGTCTTTGGACTGCCGTGGATCCACGCTGCCTTTCCTCATTCGCCAATGCATGTCCGTGCTCTGGCCTATGTAGAGGAGAGGGTCGAAAATGGGCACATCTATGAGACGTAAGTCACTGGGGAAAGCAGAAGGAACTGGAAACATCCAATAAATCAGATGTCAAAGAGAGGCTGAGTCTCAGGATGCAGAGGGGAGGGGAGTTTTATTCCTCAGATCAGCTCAACAACTTTCAGCCAAGTCAGTCCTCTGTATCCGTGTAACCAATGTCCACAGTTATCTGCCGGACACAAAATAGGGACACATACCATAGAGTTGTGCTGGAAAATGCCTAGAGAATCATCCTCTCTAGGCATCTTGTCAGTCCTCCAACACAACTCTAAGGTATGTTTTTACCTGAAGTCCCTTGTTTTAATACGGTTTGCTATTATCCGTAGTTTCCAGTGTCCACAGTAAATCCAGGAACCAAACTCCAACAAATATGAGAGTTCAACTGTACGTATAAAAAGTCTCTCTAAACACTTTAAAATAAATTTGAAAATCAATATATCAGGGTTTTTAAAAAGTGTCTCCTAAGCTTATGCCTGGCTATCAATAGTTCTGAGTAGGAGGCAAAGCATTATTTTACGATTTTTGTATTTTTTTTCTTTTTGTGTGTGTCAAGGCCATCCTAATCACAACTGGTCAGCAGAAAGGGAGATACAAACCTGAACACTAAAGTACAGGGGTGAATTCTACATCTTCATTTAGACCAGGATGGTTCAGGTGCCAACCTCCAGTATCCAATCCTTGGGGTCTATGGTATATGAAATCTCATTTGAAGCTGAAATGGGCCCAGCTGTCTTAGATCCTTTTGACCCGAGGTGTGAGGAGCTGAATCTGTGACCCTCTCTGTGCAGAACAACAGAGCTATGTGTTCTTCCCAGCCACGTGACTCAGTGGCTCTGGGCAAAGTCTCTTCTTTTGGCCAAATCGGGGAATAAATCCTCTTCAAGCTGAAAAGTGTCAGAGTGACAAACAAGTAACAAGACAAAATGGATATTACCATGTCTTTGCAAACATTTCTTAGTGGGAGTTTTCACAATTGCAGGGCAGTTCCCTGCTTCCTTAAAACTGTGGATGTCTTCTCTTTGCTTGCTGGACTTGTTTCCAAAGGCAGTGGTGTTTGGGTAGCATCAGTTCGGTTCACAAAACTGTGGTGGGCCTTATTAACCTCTTTCTCCACTGAAATTGTATTTTTTGCACTCACTTCTCAGCTGTTGAACAAGATGTAGAACTGAGGCATATTCTGTGTAAACAGCCAGTTACTGACTTGCATTATCAAAAGTTTCCAGGTCGTAGGGCCATCTATCAGGAGTGCTTAGATTGAGTATTCCTGCATGGCAGAATGGGGTTGGACTGGATGGCCCTTGTGGTCTCTTCCAACTCTGTGATTCTATGATTCTATGGAAACAGTTGCCATCTCTGCCTCCCCATCCCCACCCCAGCTTCTCAACTTTAAAATTCTTCCTGACTTGTGATTCTGTTACAACCATCCTCCTGTTTTTCATCCTCGAAAATCCCCCTGGCATGCTGCACCTCCCAAGAGTGCCTTCCCTAAGTTTGGCTAAGCCTCACTGAGCTACAAGCCATGCTTTAGCTGGGAGCTTCTGTGTTTTCTCATTATAAAAGTATCCCAGTTGCCTCCTTAATATCACAATGGCAATTATGTTGTGCAGGCAGAGGAGTAGGGATTTATATGGATTTCCCCGCTGTGAGGTTTCCTCTACAATGTGTCACCTTTTTGACACCTCATAGAAACCTGAGATTCTGCCATCTGCATCTTCTCCCTAACCCTAAAATCAGCCCATATATTAACAATTCTAGGAAAGCATTAGTGGAATGATAAGTAAAGGGTGCTTGGAGTCGTCTTGCTTCTGAGATTTTAAGCTCATTTTGCCCAGAGGGTGGTTAATTTTATAGATCACACTAATGAATAAGTGAAAGAAATTTCTCTTTGCCATTTAGAGCAGCATTAACTCAATCAGAGGGTTTAGCAAAGAGACTGTGTGTCACCCAATGATGTTTAGTATATTTTTCAGAAGCTCACTTGAGCTAGGCCTATGCACCATGGAAGACCCAAGGAAGAGGTGAAGAGGGGGAGTTGGCCAGTGTTGGATAGGATGTGGAGAATTAGAAAAATGAAGAAAAGGTGCCAAGAAGGTCTCAAGAGAAGAGAATCCCGGTGTATGGGAGACTGCAATATTGAAATTGGGCTATCCCATCTCTGTTTAAAGGGAAGATAACCTGGAGAAGA
Source organism: Gambelia wislizenii (assembly GCA_030847615.1). Classification (NCBI taxonomy): domain Eukaryota; kingdom Metazoa; phylum Chordata; class Lepidosauria; order Squamata; family Crotaphytidae; genus Gambelia; species Gambelia wislizenii. The sequence goes on from JAUMIR010000005.1 coordinate 7,339,162, forward strand.
TGTCTTTTTGGCTTGTATATGTGTGTACTTGCGCACCTTCAAGCTGCTTGTCAACTTACGGCAACCCCATAAATTTCATAGGTGTTTTTAGGCAAAGAATCCTCAAAGGTGGTTTTGCCAGTTCCTTCATCGGAAATAAGAGTCTACAGCACCTGGGTTTCTTTGGCAGCCCTTTTGGGCTTGGGGAAGGTTCTTCTTTTTGGACTGCCTCTCCCAGAATCCCCCAGCCAGAGGCAGTCCAAAAAGAGGCAGTCTGGGAGAGGCAGTCCAAAAAGAAGAACCTTCCCCAGGCCCAAAAGGGGTGCCAAAGAAACCCAGGTGCTGTAGGCAAAACCACCTTTGAGGATTCCTTGCCTAAAAACACCCTATGAAATTTATGGGGTTGCCATAAGTTGACAGGCAGCTTGAAGGTGCACAAGTACACACATACACAAGGCAACTGGGAACGAATGGAAGAGAATATCAAGATCTGTTGCTGCTTGTGAACAAACGGCTTTAAAAAAATACTTTGGCCACGAGAGGGCACCCTAGTAAATTAGATCTATTTCGCTTGCAGGTTATATGCACTTTAGAGGATTTCCCCCAAGGTTAGCCAACTTCATGAAGGATAGCTTCAGTCAGTGGCTGTTGGTTACAATGGCTATAGGGAGCCTTTGTGTTCAGGACAGCTGTCCGCTAAATACCATCCGTTGGGGAACAACAATGGGAGAGGGCAGAGTCCTGGGTGGGAGGATTTTGGGTGCATAAGTCTAAAACTGCAGATCACCATTATGAAGGCCTGACATGCAAAAGTTTACAAGCCAAAATAAAACAATTCACACTACAGAAGTATAGCACTGTTATTCCATTTTAATTGCCATGGTTACATCCTATAGAATCCTGGGGGTTATAGTTTGGGAGGACACTAAGGCCATCTCTTGCAAAGAGTTCTAAATATCCCTTCCTAAACTGCAGATCCAGGATGGATCCATGGCAAATAAAGTGGAATAATAGTGCTATAATTCTGTAGTGTGAATAGGGCCCTTAGATGGGTAAGTCCCAATATATATATTTCCCAAACTTTATGGGTGGAGAAATTCACCTGTCCAGAAGAAGAGCCTTGCTGGATCAGATCTAAAGGACTGCCTACTCCAGCATTCTGTTTCCACAGTGACCTCTGGGAAGCTTTTCAGGAGGATGCAAGGACAATAGTCCTTTCTTGCTCTTCGTCTCCATCAAGTTGAAGTGAGAGGCCTACTCCCTCCAACACAGGGAGACATGAATTTTATCTTCCTTAGCCCCAGAGTAGTTCTGGAAAAGATATGCCTGTTATTTTGGAGAGCTGTGTTTGGTACAGTACAGTCAAACCCCTGTATCCACTGGGTTTCAGTTCCCGGACTTACTGCAGATACTGGAAACCATGGATTACAGCAAATGTCATTAAAAATAATGGGATTTCCAGTTTAAAATACCATAGAGCTGCCTTGGAGGACATAGAAGATGTCTAGAGAGGATGCCTGTAGGAAGACTCTATGGTATGTGTTCCTCTTTTTGTGTCCCAAGGATAATTGAAACCGTGGATATTGGTTCCACGGATACGGGGGGTCTGACTGTAGTTGGCCAATGCCAGTCGATACAGGGCCTTCACCGTGGCTGCCCCCATCTCTGGGACCCCTTTTCTAAGAAAGCTAGAGTGCCCACCCCCAATCCTTCATTCCCTTCTACTCTGATAGGATTTTGAGAAGAGAAGGTTTTTAAAGGAAGGGCTTCTAAGAAAGTATTCTGTGTTTTAACTGTACTGCTTTTTTCAACTTATTTTTGTTATTTTATTATGTATTAAATCGCTTTTAATGTTCTTAATAGAGTCATACCACTTTAATGGTGATATTTTGTATTTTTAACTATATTATATTTATTTATAAGCTGCCTAGGGTCCCAGTTCTAGGAAAATATAAATAAAGCTAACAACAAACAGACAATAACAGTATTGGCAACATCAGCTTGCAACTTGATTGGAAAAATCAATGTTGAAAAAAATCAATGTTGACAAAAACACATTAATTTTGAGCCAAAAAAAGGGGGAACTGTAGGCTGTAGAAATTATGCTATTTAAGCATCATAACTGTTTGTTTGTTTGTTTGTTTGTTTGTTCATACATTTACTCGATCTCTATCCCCCTCTTTCTCCTTATGCATGACCCAAACGAGCCTACAGCATTAACAAGGCTCAATTAAAACATTGTTTATACAAAAGTTAAAAAAAACAATTAAAAACAAGATTGAAACAGTAGAAAAACTGATCGTGATTTTTAAAAAATTAAAAACACCATTATTACTCTTATTATTACTATTACTCCTAGACTAGATGGACCGGGGTTGAAATCGCTGAACAGCCTTCTTTGATTCCAAATGGCTAAATACAACACTTTCCCACAAAACTAACCAGAAATCCTCCTCCTATATTATACTTCAGGCAACTTTGTTTTGAGAACTTGCCAACCTGAAGACACCCAGCCTTCTTCTCTAATCTGGCTCATTAGTACACGTCGCTTCCCCGTATGTGCAGCGGATATGTTCCCAGACTTACCACGAATACTTGAAACCGCAATTAATTGCAAACCCCATAGACTCAAGCTGGAGGACCCAGGGAATGCCTAGAGAGGCTGCGTCTCTAGGTATCTCCAGTGCAACTTTTTGGTAACTTCCAAGGGAAGTTACCATAGAGTCATACTGGAGGACCTAGGAAATGCCTAGAGAGACCATATTGTTCTGACAACGGATAATTGAAACTGCGGGTACTGGTCCCATGCATATGGGGAGGAGAAGGCAACCTCTAGTGATTAGTACACTGATGAGAAACTACCAGAAAAAAAACCCAGGGATCTCCAGTTATAGGGTTAGGATATATTCCTGCCTGAAAACAGCTTGAGTCCAGGTTGTCTGACAGACAAGATGCCCTTATGTGAGCCTTCCCAAAGTCTGAGATGCTTAGTAGAGGGCTTTCTCTTGGGTCCACCACGGTCATAGCCATGTTTGGTGAAGACACAGGACAGGGCCTTCTTGGGGGCTGTTCCTAGGCTATGGAATTCCCTCCTGCTAGACTAGATAGTTTAATTGTTTTTAACTTTTAATTATGGTGGTTTTTTAAAAAAAAAATCTATATTTCCCTCGGAGCATGGTGGGGTCTCCTTCCTTGGAGGTCTTTAAACAGAGGCTGGATTGCCATCTGTCGGGGATGCTTTGATCAAGATTTCCTGCATGGCAGGGAGTTGGACTGGATGGCCCTCGTGGTCTCTTCCAACTCTACAATTCTATGATTATATGATTCATTTTAATCTACGGGCCCTTTCAGGCTTTACAGTTATAGTGCTGTGTTCCACTGCCATGGCATCAAGGCTATGGGATCCTGAGATTTGCAGTTTTGGGAGGGCATTCAGAATCCTCAGCCAGAGTGCACCAATGCCTCAGAAAACTACAAATCCCAGGATTCAACCAAGTAAATTAAAGGAAGATCACACTGCTATCAGTTTTGTAGTAAGATAGAATCATAGAGTTGAAAAAGACTCCAAGGGGCATCTAGTCCAACCCCCAGCCATGCAGGAATACACAATCAAAGCACTCTTGACAGAGGGCCATCCAGTCTCTGTTTCAAACCTCCAAAGAAGTAGACTTCACCACATAGAGCCCTATGTTGCGATCCACCTTGGGTTCCATACTGGGAGAAAATCTGAATATAAATAAAACAAACACACCTTGGAGGCCCATGGCTGTCAATCAGAGCTGGCAGTATTGGCTTGCCTTAGACAGACCCATGGCCTGACTCAGTAGAAGGCAGCTTCCTCTAAGCCTGAAGTAGGGCAACCACTTTTCAGAAGAATAGTCACGGGTTTTGTTTCTACTGAGCTCTTCTCCAATTTCTTTCCTTCTTTGTTTGGATGGCACAAAAATATGAAGGAGATCAATGCACTCTAAAATCCGGTTGCTGTTGCTAGGACAGGATTATAAGATGGAAAAGAGAATTTGGGCTGCTTGGAGAGGTTTTGTTCAGCAGGCTGCAAAGTCTAAATTGGTTTTTCAGCTCTAAAGGTGGGGAAGAGACTAAGGATATAGCTTGGAGCTTGGTTGTGTTCATTACACAAGCAAACACATTAATTTTGAACCAAGAAAAGCAGGGTCTGTAGCCTGTATAAATTAATGCAATTTAAACAAATTCTGTTGCTTGCTAGTCAAGGGAGTGAAAAGCTTTTCAACACAGGAGACTCCCTCCTGAATGCTGTAAATCTGGTTTAGCTTCATGTGATCTATGAGGATTTCTCAAGAGCTGGAAAGTTACTTTTCAAAAAGAAAAAAAAATACTGTCAAGATGCTGAATTTTATGCATACTGTCAACTACTAAGCTTGCATAGAAAACATGAATTATTGTGTTCCTCAGTTTGGGCTTGCTTTATGTTAGTGACTTATGCATGGTTATACAGTATTCCTTTACACATGTGGTTGTACATTTTTGGCCAAGGTGTAACATCCATATTCAGAGGAAGGTTGCAGAAACAGAGCTGAACATATGGCGCCATTGCACATTTGGTATGCTTATGCCCTGCACCTGCATTGGACTCATACTTTTACACTTTGAACTCACTTTGCAGCAAGTGAAGTAAACTGAGGACAAAGGGGGAAGTGGAGGAGAAGAGAGAAACTGGGACATTTTCAAAGCAGCGGGAAAAGTGGGATGACAGAGGATTATTCAGGACAGTCCCTGCCAAACCGGGACAGTTGGGGGAATATGTGGATGCAAAACTCTTTGTGACACTTTACTCTCTGTGCCAGCAACAGCAAAAAATGACAAGCTGTCTTCTACTGTATAGGATACCAGTTTGCTTTTTACCCTACACAGGATCGTAAGTGTGAAGGAGACACGGCTGACAACCCTGGTGGCCAACTTCTTGGTGGGCCTCTCGCTGCTTCTCCTGCCATTCCCGCTGCAGCTGATTCCAAAGCCAGTCCTCTACGGGCTCTTCCTGTACATTGCCCTGACCTCCATCGATGGGAACCAGCTTTTCGAAAGGGTGGCCCTCCTGCTGAAAGAGCAGGTAAGTGCCCTCACCAGACGGAGAGCCAGGATGAGGCTGGAGGGGCTGAGGAGCTGTGCTGCCTCTGTTTCCTGAGGAAACTCATAATAATGAGTTGATGACCACAGTGAAGAAAACAGAGCCATTAAATAGGCTCTGATTGCTTTTTATGATATTTCCTCCGCTGTCACCCCCTCATCCACCTTGTTCACACCCTGTTTATCATCTTGAATGGGCTCCCACAGCAAAACACGCTGGGCAAAGTGCCACCAAAAGTTTTCTGGCAAAGAAATCCCAGGCCAGCCAGCTGCTGTAAAGGGAAAAGAAAAACAACATTCAATTCCTGGCATCTGAAAGGACTTTGGTCTTGCCCTCTGATTAGCCAAAAAAGTAGCCACCACCGCTCTGATGTGACATGGCAAGCTCTCTGTGTGCTATGGAAGATTTTGAAACGAGCCCTTTCAGAATCGATTTCAAAGTGACAGCAGTGTTAGCCTGTTGCAGTGTAAAAGGAGCAGTGGGGAGGAATCTAGTGGCACCTTTCAAGACTAACTTATTTTAGCCTGAGCTTTGATGGATTTCAACCCTCTTCTTCAAATTCATAGATAGAATACAATCTTGAAGCCTGCATTTTTTTTTAAAAGATAGTATGGATCCAGGAGCTCTCCTTTGATCAGTTGACAGATTGGAGCAGCTTACCAGATCAAGCCAGGGGGAAGATCTGAAATGTCTATTCCATTCTGAAAAGCCAGAGTCCTGTGGTGCTATCAAGACTAACACATTCTGGCTGCCATCTTGTTAGTGATATACAGAAGCCTATGTCCAGAGTATGTCTTTTTGGGCATTGTGGGGGCTGGTATTCTTTTCCTCCCTCTGCAGTGACCAGTGTCCCTCTCCCATCAGGACTCACCATTTTGATGCAATATTTCCTTCCACCACAGGCCATTCAGTGGCTCTTGGAGGGCGGGGAGGAGGGATCAGAGAAACATCTGGCTATGTGGACGTGGCCAGGTGCAGAATGATTGCTTCATCCACCAAGACCACTGGCGAACCCCAGCACATCTCAGTCAATGATGTTTGGGTCTGTATCTGGCTATGGGGTCATAGAAAGACACTACAGTAGGACCTCTTTATCCGCTGGGGATTGGTTCTGGGGAGGGCCCATGGATACCGAAAACCATGGATAATAGTGAACACCATTGAAAATAAAGGGACTTCCAGTTTAAAATACCACAGAGTTACCTTGGAGGATCTAGAAGATGCTAGAGAGGACACATTTTCTAGGAAGACTCTATGGTATAGCTATTGCTTAAAACAATTTGTAAGCCGCTCTGATAGCCTTGTGGCTGAAGAGCGGGCTATAAATAAATAAATAAATAAATAATAAAAAAATATGGTAAATGTGCTGATTTGTGTCCTGTGGATAATTGAATCAGTGGACAATGAATCAGTGGATACGGGGTCCTACTATGCACCTGATTCCCCTTCCTCTATACCAATCCCCGAATGGCTGTGGGGGAGGAGTTGCAGCAGCCAAACAGTGAGTCCAGTGGGAGGTATTGAGTGCAAAGGCATAGTATAATTTATCCTGCAGAACTACTCTCTGCAGTACAGGATCTCAGCCTTTAGTTGGCATAAGCTTTCATGGGCAACAGCCCCTCCTTCATCGGATGGCCTGATTGGCATATGAGGAAACTATGAAATCCGCCAAAGCTTATGCCAAATAAAAACATTAGTCTTGGAGGTACCACAGTCTTGTTTCTGCTGCAACAGACTTCTCTGCCTGTTGGACAATTCTAAAATGTGGAGCCTTAGCTATAGATTGGGGAGTCTGTTTTTTGGCCACACTTCCCATCCCACATTCCCTATTCTTCCAAAAGGCTCTTCATCCAACCCAAAGGGAGACTGTCACAGGATCAGGCTTCGTTTACGTACTGTATTCCAGATCCTTTTGCGTATTCAGATCCTTTTATCTGTGTGTGTGGGTTCCACCTTCCCAGCCACTCTGCATTCCCAACTGAATTACACAACCCAGGCATCTCCAGTGAGATGTTCATTCTCTTCAGTGGGGAGCCTTAGCTTTAACTCTCATGCAGCCTTGATTAAAAGATTTTCTTATACCAGCAAATAATTGGGTTCCGGGGGAGGACAGCAGCAGCAAACAAATTTCAGTCTTCTTAGATGTTGATCTGAGTTGAAAGGAACATTCCTCAGTTTTCAAGCTCTGTAGCTCCCAGCAAACATTGATAGAATCATGTCTTTAATTAACTTTCTAATGTATTCTGTATAATTTGTCACAATCAGAACTTTGCGGCTCGACAAGTGTTGAACCAGGGTCACTCTCTACAGCTTCAGCTACTGCAAAATCCTGGGATGAAGGTGGCAGAATAGCACCCTCACCAAATTACAGTTCACAGAATTGTTTGCAGAAAGTCCAGTTCAAATGCAAGTCAAGTCAGTACAACTTTGCAGAGTAGCTCCATAGCATTACAGGCCTGCATGCGATAACTGACTGCCATAAGAAGGCCTCTGAGGGTATGAACTGCCAACTCCAGCCTCAGTTGCAACCATTTACTGCCACCCTCTGGACGCTGACAGTTTGGGCTTGTCTATACGAAGCAAAAAGAAGAGGATTGCTCTATAGTAAAGGCAACTCACAGCAGCTGCAATTTGTCTTACTAGTTTTGGAGGGATTTTTAGGTAGACCGCAGGGATGCAAAGCTATCCGCATTTGCTGTGCCAGTGGGCATGCCTGCAAATCAAGATGGTGGCCGCAAGTGAATTACTCACATTTTTACTTACCAATTTGCTGCCACCAAACAGTATTTAAAAAAAAAACTATTCCCAAACTGTGATAGAGCTATATTTCACCTTAACAGAAAAGCAACCCCCCCCCACTTTATTGCATTAGTGCTCGCTCACTAAGGCCAAAAAAACCCCCTCCATCATGGTGGTTCCGGGCGTTTTACTTGTTAGCAAGCCCTGCCCTGCACGCTCCTCGGGCCAATCAAGTTTCAGCTTCTGCTTGTGTGGGAAACTGAATCAATTTGGTTGCTTGTCCCAATGCAGGAATTTGCATTCCCCCCACTGTTTTTTTTAAAAACTCTGGGAAAAGCCACAAAGACTTTTTCTGCAGAGTATATGGCGTATTTATCCCCCCTCCTCCTTCTGAATACGGCAATGCAGGATGCCATTAAGATAGCTCGTATTCGCCTTGCATTCCGTGAGGAGTATTTTCGCTGTTTAGACAACCGCTTTGTCTTTTCCAGACAGCATATCCTCCGACCCACTACATCCGCCGGGTGCCTCAGAGAAAGATCCACTACTTCACGGGCCTGCAGGTTCTACAGCTCCTCATTCTTTGCGGCTTTGGGATGTCTCCTCTTCCCTACATGAAGATGATCTTTCCCCTCATCATGATTGGAATGATCCCCATCAGGTATGACCGGCTTACCAGATGCTCAGCTTTGGACCTGCAGAAGAGCATTAGAGCCATGGTGCTGGGTAGAGTCTGGCCTTGTTTGAATGAACAGTTTTAAGTAGCTCTCAGAGTTGAATAAATGATTGAATTTAATTATTGAGTTTAAGGATTAAAGTATTGAATTAAATAACTAAACTATTGAATTATCATAATCATTATCATCTTGAATTATATCCCACCTTTTCACATAACCAGGACTCAAAACAAATACAATATACTTAAAACATAAGTGGTGTCACGAAAAAATGTAAACACCATTGAATAGCTAAAGTAGCTATGGTGATTATTTGAAAGCTAAATAAATACATTTACAGTATGACTTCCATATCTGTGGGACCAGTACCTGTGGATTCATTTATGCGCATCCAAAAAAAATATGGTCTCTCTAGGCAAATCCTAGGTCCTCCAGCAGAAACTATTCAAGCACTGCCTTCCCACTGTTAGTTTTTTTAACGGACATGTGGTGGTGTTTGAAGACTTTTTCTTCTGAAGAACTGAACAAGAGCCATGTTGGGTCAGCCTGGTTTCCTGCCTCCAACAACATTCTGGAAAGGCACTAGCAGGGCAACAGTATGCCCTGCTTTTTCTTCTGCTGCTTCCTTCCTCCTTCTTTGTCCCCCAGCAGGAGCTGTACACTAGTACAGTAGCTCTTAACCTTTTCTTTATCAGGGACCACCTTTAAGTATATGTTGTTGCTGCCGACCCGCAAGACTTAACTCACTATTTAAATTGTTGTTGTTGTTGTTGTTGTTGGGGAAAGGAAGACTTTTCTCCTGCTTCTTCCTACAAGTTTGTGGCTGGAACGGATTGAATGACAGTGCTCAGGCCAAGCCAGTCAGCCAGCCTTTGCATTGGCTCCTGTCACATGCCCCTTCCACTGCATGGAGGAGGTGGGCCAAGCAACCTTCAAGCCTTCACAGACCCCCTGTGAGGACATTGTGGCCCTCCATGTGTCTGCGGATCCCAAGTTAAGAACCACTGCACTAGCACACTGCTGCTGAATGTAAGGATCTGTTCTCTTATCATGCCTACTGGCCATTAATGAGCCTATCATCCTCCAGAACTGATTGGATGACAATTCTTATCATCTCCAGTCAAGATGGTGAGTTGTACTACAGTACCTCTAAGGGACACTAGGCTAGGAAGGGCTGTTCTAATCAGAATTATATTGTAGGGACTCAAGGTGGCTAACAATGAGTTTTAAAAAGTCCAACTTAAAAACAATACAAAATATCTAGATAGATAGATAGATAGATAGATAGATAGATAGATAAACGGCTTGGGTATGTTTCCTTTCCCAGTGTGCTGATTGGGCGCTTAGGAAACATACCCAACCAATCTCCTCCCTCCTCTCACTCTCTCAGCCAACCACTACCCACATGCAAATTCCCTCTCCACCTCACATTCCACTCCTGCCATTCAATCTGCATCTACACTCCCAGCTTCACAAGGGCCTCTCCCTCTCCTCCCTCCCTCAGCCAATCACCACCCACATTCAAATTCCCTCTCCACCTCACAATCCACTCCTGCCACTCAATCTGCGTCTACACCCCCAGCCTCACAAGGGCCCCTCCCTCCTCTCACTCCTTCAGCCACTCACCATCCACACGTAAAACAATGCAATGTTTTTTCCTAAAATAATACCATGTAGCTGAACTGTGTGAAAGGAACGCTGCCACTCCAAGCTCCACTCCACAACCAGCTTGAAATCCCAGCAGGGCACATAACGGTGTATGTTACGCGGGGTACAACTATACAAGTTAAAAGTATAAATATACAGTTTAAAAACCACATTTAACAATTTACACAGTTAAAACCACAAGCATTAAAATACTAAAATATATAAAAAATTTAAAATCCAAGTCATACAGCATTTGAAAGCCTAGCCCACATCAGATTGCAAATGCCTGATGGCACAGGAATGTTTTTCCCTGTTGACGAAAAGAGAGGAAAGAAAGGACCATGTTGAGTGTACTGAGCGCTTGTCTTATTGTTATGAAACTTCAAGTTGGCTCTGGCTTCTGCTGATCCTATCATAGGGTTTTCTTGGTAAGATTTTTTTCAGAAGATTTCTTTTCCCTGCCTTCCTGTGAGGCTGAGAGAGTGTGGCTTGCCCAAGGCCACCTAGTAAATTTCTGTGGCCAAGCAAATATTTGAATCCTCGTCTCTGAGTCCTAATCCAGAACTCAAACCACATGCTGGCTGTATAACATATAATATGCCTTCATGTTGATTTCAATTCATGGCAACCCTATGAATGAGAAACCTTCAAGAGCCCCAGCCATCAACAGTCCTGTTCTCTTCTTGCAAACTCTGGGCCACCACAGCTCTCTTTATTTAATCAGTCTATCTGTAATGTGCTTCTTGTTCCTTTTCAGTCCCTATTGTTATGTTCGTTCAAGTCAACTCAAGCTTGTGGCTACCGTATTACGGGATTTTCTTGGCCAGATTTGCTCAGGTCACCCAGTAGGGTTTTCCTTTGCTCTACAGAGATTCAAACCCTCACCTCCTGGAATCATAGTCCAACACTCAAAAAAGGAGGAAAGTTGAAAGTCCGTGTGAACCTGAAACTAATGGTGGTCCTCTTGTTCCTCAGGTATAACTTGCTGCCCAGGATCATCGAAGCAAAATACTTAGATGCAATGGACGCTGAGCACTAGACGATTCACAGCTTTATTTGACTGGGAAAAGACCTGTCGCCTGTCTAAGTAACTCATTGAGAGTCGGTTTGTTTCTGAACTTCTGTGACTTTCATACTGCTGCACTACTACTCAAAGGCATCTTTGCCAGAGACCAACCAAGTGCCCAGGTTTTGGGGGTGGGGGGGAGAGGAATGAGCAGGGGTGAGAATGTTTGCTCCTCTAAGCTGTGAGGCAAGTGAGCTTTATGGAAATCCCAAAGACAGGTTTGGAACTGCCACGTGTTTCTTCATTTAGGGGAAGAATCTCCTTTTTTATATACCTTATTGATCCTGTTTCACATGCACACCCACTCACCCAGAACTCTGCTGCTCTGCCAGAGGAACAGTCATCGGTCCTTTTTATGTGACAGAATTGCAGTGCCATGTTGAGCTTTATTGCGGTTCCCCAAGCTTTCAGTACCTTTAAGCTGACTTTGTTGTAATGAACAGCCAGCCCCCTGCTGACCAGCTGGTGTCATGGCCAGCTTTGGAGAAGGAGTAAACAACCAACTTAATGTGAACTTCCAGAAGATGGAGGGAGGGTTAATGTACAGATTGCTGTCAAATACTGTTAAATTCTGCAACTTGGTATGTTCAGAGCATCCATTAACATTCAGACCTAGACTCACATGTGTGGTGATGGCAGAGAGTAACTTCCTTTACCACCAGGACCAGAGACAGCTGGGACTGACCCAAAACAGCTTTTACGCTCCTGTTTTTGCTGACTCTCATCCCGACTCGGAACAGTAGATTTGCACGGTGGTAACACTTTGAACCAGGCACTGAATATCGGACAGAATTCTTCATCCCTTCTTCAGTATCTGTGTACAGTACTACTTATGTGTACATATATACATAGCCAATCTAGATTTGTGTATATATTTTGCATATAAATGTTCCGGGTAGAGATGGCTGTCCTTTCCAGAGACTGAAAGGGTATTTTGTGCAATCAGTGTTAACTTGTACTGTATCTTACCCTCAACTTTTTCTTTACATTCCCCTATTTTTTCCCATGCTTCCCCTGCTCCGTTTCCTCCCCTTTTCTTGTTGCCACATAACCACTGTCGTCTCTTTTTCCTCCATTCCACTTTGGCCCTTCAACTCTGACACTTTGTATTCCTCTTAGCATTTTATTTTTATGTACATTACTTAGAGAACATTGCGGGTTTGAGGTTATTTTCTTTCCTTCTTTCCTTCTTTCTTTCTTTTTTTCCTTTCCTTTTTTTCCTATTCTTTTGCCTAAGCTGTATTTCTGTTTTTTGTCTCTGTGCTATTTCAGGTTTTTTTGTAGCCAGTCTCCCTGTTTCTCCCCACAAAACATTACATTATATTTCTGGAAGACTTCTAATACTACTGATGTCTGTTTTATATATTGTGGCTCCTAATGGATCATCTTGTGTGATTGTGTGTGCATGTTTGTGTGCATTCTGGCATGTTTTGCCTCCTTTTCTTTCTTCCTCTCCCCTTTGAACGGTTCATATTATATTTCAGATCAGTGACATTTTTGTTTCTTCCTCCCAGCATTCTCTTTATTGTAGAATTTTTTACAAAAAAAGCATTCACTGAGGAGATTTCAGAACACTCGGTAGGAAAGGTAGAAAGTTTATACCAGAAACCAGGCATGTTGGTTGACTAGCGGTCTTGTCTGTAGATAGTTTGTTCAAAGTAAAGAATGTTTGGGGCTTAATCTCTGAAAACAGCACATAAGGAGGTATAGATATACCTTTCCATGTGAGAACATTGCCTCCCCATATCGTTTCCTGCATGTAGAAGACTATTTGGCAAGGGAAAGGATTCTAAACTGCTTCTTCTACCTAACTAGTTAGTCCTCTGTGTAATGTATTGAATTTTCTTTCTCAGCACACCTTGCTCACAGTGAAGTCCCCTAAAAAACTGAAGTGATATCAATTGTCCTCAGCTGTTTTACAGAGCAGGCATCTTATGTGGAGTGTTCCAAAGAAAATAAGAGTTCTCATGTGCATTGCTATTTTTGCCTGAATTGACATTCTAGCATCTTGTCTGGAAAGTGTAAGCCACAGGCTTGTTGGACTCAAAAGTGCAGGACAGTTTCTCAAACCTTACAGTTCACAAGTTTGCCTGAATTTTTTTTTACTCACAGGCAAAATTTCTGGAATGTAGTATATTCAAACATTAAGGAAAGCTTTGGGGTTTGGGTGTTTGTTTGTTTTTTAAGTAAAGTTTGTCATGTCAAAAAGCTAGTTCACAAATGATACAATATTTTGATTTTAACAGGACTCTCTTCTGGATTCAAATCCAAGACCTTGAATTCTTGGTGGAAAGTTCTTGGAGTGTATAATTTGTGGGACTTCTGATACTGTTAACTTGTGACTCCTCCTGTTCCCCACTCTGAGAAAATTCAGGGACAAATCTTTGTCCAACAGTGCCAAAAGATATCAGGAACTATTTATGAAGCAGTTGATTTGTTGGGTTTTCAACATACAAACCAAAGGGGCTGCAAGCTAAATGGCAGCCAAGTGTGAAGATGTTTCAACTCATAGCATGCAGTAAAGTCTACCCTGTATCTTGACATCATTGCTGTGAGTTTTCCCATCCTACCAGCAGCAGCCTGTGGTGGTAGACCCAAGGACTGTAAAATAGACACAAGATGGGACAAGGGGTGCACTTACAACATGTTATGGGATGGAGGTTCAGCTGGAAGGCTGCCCTTTTCATGGGCAGAATGATATTTGTCATAGTATATGGGTTGCCCCTCCCCCAAATGTATCCCCTCTTACAGAGCTTACCATCTAATATTATGAGAATGCATGCCAATTCGTATAGTGGATATGGTAATCTCAGTTCACGATGGTCTCAGGAGAGCACACGAATTGTCCTGTTTGTTTAGAAAGGACACTTAATGTTTGCATTACTCATAAATGAAGGGAACCATTCCTGGTGCAAGAAAAGCCTTAAAACCTCCCGTTACTTAGTTTTTTAATAAACAAACAAACAATGCTTTGTAACATTAATGATCTGGGTCTTTTCTACAGTTGCAACAGTCAGAATCCCTGTATGTAGTTGCAGATCGTAGAAGTCTCTACAAACAAAACCACATAGTCTTACAGTCTCACAGCAGGGAGGCCTATAGCTCTGTCTGTGTTCTTGGACTCAGTCTCCTATCATCCCCCAGCAGCAGGGCCAGTGGCTGGGGATTATGGGAGTTGGAGTCCTGCCCTATCTACAGGGCCTTAGGTTCTCCGCATTAGCCTACTGGGCTATAGCCGTTGGATGCACAAGGGAATGAACGTAGACAAGACAGCAAGTAATGTGACTACATTTTGAGAAGCTTGAAGGAAAATGAACCTCATAGAACTAAAAGAAGCTTCCCAAATGTTCTTGGTTCAGTCTTTAAAAAAAAAAAATGAGAAAAGGACTCTGAGCGCCCTGTTTGTACTTTTTATGCACAATCTTTAGGGAAGACCCAGTGTGCTGTTTAGCTTCAGGCCCTGGAGGCTGCTGGTTCTATACACAGATGTAGTATAAAAGATGTACAAGAGGAGATAAGTGGCATAGGTTGAATGTTACAGCAGCCATGAGCTTGGATGTCCCTCTCTTTCTCAGGTCTCTTCATGCTTTGAAGCTCTGCTTGCCCAGTGCCTCCCGTGACCTCCCATTGATCCCTCTAGTGCAAGAGGGGAGAAAGTATTGCCCATGGGCCAGATTTTGCCCCCGTATCCCACTTTTGTGGCCTCTAAAGCCCCTCACCCAAGGCTCCCCAAATCCCCCAATTATTCTGACCAAGGCTCCCCAAATCCCCCAATTATTATTTTTTTAATGGGGGTGATTTTCCCTCAAAAATTGTGCCAACCCCCCATGATGGACAAAACTGTGCAACAGCATCCTAACAACTCCCATCCCAATGCCTCCTTCTTCCTATATCTTGGGCATCACATTCTTTTCTGGTCACCTTTTAGCCCATATCCAAAAAAGGCGACCAAAATGGACTTCCGGTGAAGAGGTACTTCCAAAAAGGTGACCAGAAGTGAATGTGATGTCACTTCCAGTCATCATTTTGGCCCAGATATGGATGGGTAAGAGGAATGGGGTATTTCTGGATGCTACAGAGGATGTGTGGATCATGGGTTTCAGGGAGGGAAGTGGCCCTTGGCCACTCTGTTTGAGTGACCTACATTTCCCTTATGTGCCTCGTATTCTGTATTCAGTCATCTCCCAAAATATCAGTAAAGCAAAGCAATTTGAGAGGCCAGTAACCTTCCACCCCCAAGTGTTGGATGCTGAGCCTTGTAGCTGAATCAAACAGGTGGCAAGCCAGAAGGCAGGCTTTCTCAAAACATATCTTGGATCCGAAGGAAACAAGGCAAGGGTGTCCCCTTGCACCCACTCCCTTTCTCCTCCTCCTCCCCTGTTGCAAGCAGGTTCTCTTCCCACCCCTGCCTTCTCTGGGTTCTGCTGACCTCCACTCAGTTACCAGGAAGAAGACTAGCTGAAGGAAGTGTGTCTGGCTGGAGAGGACTAATCCTGCACTTTAATACCACTGTGAAGGTTGAGACAGTTAGAATGTAACTACCAAATGCTTTTATTACAAGCTTTGTAAGTAGCTGATTTCTTTGTTGTTATTGCTGCTGCTGTTGTCATTGTGCAGGTTTAGCCAAAGAACCAGAAGTGAAAAAGATGGGGATGGCTTTGTGTTTTCCTTGTCAGAAGAGGTTGTAAAATGCCACGTTCCCCCCAGCCTTTTGGATGTTTTCACCGCCCTTGATTTGAACAAAGCCCCAGAGTATGATCAGTCTGAATTTCCCCCCTTTTTTTTTGATACAATAAACCAGCCTTCTCCAACCTGGTGCTTTCCAGGTGCATTAGACTACAACCCCCATCATTCCTGGCCATTACACATGTCCACGTGGCTTTTCATGCAGTTGAGTGATCATTTCTTCTGAACACCATCCATCCAGTAGGATTCCCTGGAAAGGATAAAAAACTTAAACCGGGAGATTAATAATTTTGTGGATTCTTTCCTGTCCCTGAGGATAGAAGGTGAATAAGGGATTGCTGCTTGGCATGTGTACCTGTATCCCTCTTTAACTTTGGTAAACAGATTTTGTCACTCTTGACTTCCTTTCCAAAAAGGTTACTTCTTTGATCAGAAGCAGCAATTTGACGGTGTATTTGCTCATACCTGTCTTATAAGGTACCAACTGATTTGAGGTACCATCCAAACATGGTGAGTGTAGAAAAACACTGTCCTCATGCATCATGCAACTAGATTCTTGACTGCAGATGTTAGAAAAATTGCCCCCTGTACATCATGAGTGCCATAGTGATACATAACCAGACTGTTTACCATCCATCCAAACAGCACTGTGAATGCTGCCCAATCCAGTTTGTAATGGCAGTTGAAACGGTTGTGTGGATTGTCCTTTTCTCTCTGCAGTCATTGGGGGCACATAGTCTGTTCCACTTCCTTAAGACAGTTTCCACCATCTCCTGACACTTACGTGGCACCCTAATGGCTCAGGAAAGATTCTGAGTGAAGGCTTGAGCCATTTTCAGAGGCCCTTGGGTTGTATAGAGAGTAATCCAGATTCCTTACTAAGAAGTGTCCAAAAGCTGAATTGCCCACAAGCTGAAGCCAATCCAGCCTGTAAAACTCCCTGCTGTGTGTGGCTGTTGTTTCCCTGAACTACAACATTCCTATTTTGCTATGGCCTGGCTTTTCTAACATTACTCCTAGGAATTTAAAGCCAAACCTAGTAGGGGAGCAACTCAATCTCTGCTAGTGTGTGCCTATCATCTCAACTCCAGGCTGATAATTTCCCTCAACTCCAGGCTGATAATTTCCCTCTAATGAAGGAAGGTATCCTTATATAAGTACCTCCCTCCACTTGCTCTGGTTGACAGGTTTATATGCTGATCAGACTTGTAAACAGTTTAGCTATGAGTTCGAGTCCCCCCCCCCCAAGTTCCAGTTCTGCCTGGCTGGGTTTGGAAGGGCATTGACAGAAGCCTGTTAATTTCCCCACCCACCCTCTGCTCCTTTTCCAGTCTCTAATCCTTCCTCATCCTACTTTTAATTTACCTTCCTTCTTCTCTCCCCTTTTCATTCCTTCTCTTTATCTATCTGGCTTTCTCTCTATCTTATCCACACCCAAACTGCTGGATTAATCATAATTCACTTGTTGGTGCATCAGTGCACAGTTGTTGTTTTGTTTCTTTTCTGGAGACCAGGTGAGCAATTGTTGGCAGATCTGATCCCACCAAGGATACATGGACCTAAGAGGCCAGCTTGCATCAGTCCCCTGACCAGTGGGAACTGCTCCAGGGTATGACAAGCTGTGTGCTTTTGCACAAACTTGACCTTGATGCAGAGTCCACCTCCTCAGGCTGGCAATGAAATGCCAAGGTTTAGGAGTATCTTAGGTGGATGTACATGTCTTGAGTGAAAAGGAGTAACTTCCAGGGGAAATCTGTAAAGAGTTTGAAGAACCATCATGACACTTGGTTTATTTTAATCAAGAATCTGTGTCTCCAAAACTGTATACCAGTTATATTTCAATTGAAAATGAATTCTTGACCATCATCATTTTGTAGTTAATACAGCAGACCACACTGTATAGCCAACCCAGATTTTACAGCCAGTTAATTGAATGTGTGCAGTTATTGAGAATTTCCTCTTATTACCCCCTTTTTATACCTCTGGATGCTATCTCAGGAGGTCTTGTAAGCAGCTGTCCTGAGTTTGTAGCTAATAGGTTTCCAGCGTTTGCAGCAACACCTGCTCTGTGTAGCTGAAGTGCACATTTTTGAATGTAGTGCCATTAAAGTGCATTTGAAATATTAATTCCTAACCCCAACCTTTCATTGTGAAACGGTTTTTAAATTTATATGTCTTTTGGTTTTGTTCACCAAAGGAATATTTAGTGTATACACATATATATACATTCTCATATAGAGAGGGAGAACAAATCTAACAGTTTGGTACCCAAATTAACCTTGTTTAAGATACTATTCCAGCGATTGTGATTGAAAGTTACTTTGGAAAATCAAGGTCATTTTCAAACTTCTCATTGAGAGATTCCACTTGCATTGACTTCTCCATGTTTAATAATAATAAAGTTCATGTGTGTCCAAATGAACAGTGCGTTTAAACTGTAGCAACTAATATTTGTACCAGAGAGCACAACCCTTATGTGACAGAAGGCTGTTAAAGGCGAGCACTTTAGACATGTCTTTTGACCCTCTTTTCCTTCTAATGCTTTGTCTCTGGCAACTGAACCCCACAGCAGTTCAGCCTTTTAAAAAAGTAGTCATTTGATTATGTTTGGCATGTAGTATCAAACATATAGTATGCAGTATGTATGTTGTTTCATAATATCTGAGGCAACCCCTGTTATCAGTGCTTAGGCTCTTGATGATTCCACATTCAGAGCTTGAAATGTTAGGTGTTTTGGAGTATAGCTTCCAGAATCCTGGCTGAGAGATCCTGGGAGTTGTTGGCCAAAAAAGGTAATGTTCACAAGCAGTGACCGGATCTCTGCACCACATGATCCCACCAGAAAGACTGCATGTTTTCCAGACACAGAGAAGTTCATTTTGATCACATCAAGTTTCCAGGTCTACTTGTGCTTCTTTCTGTTGCACATAAAAGACTTGTGTGAATTGTTTGGGACCAACTCCCTTTTGTGTGTCTGAATGCAACTGAAATCAAAGGTATTTTTCCTTCCACTACTGTCTCCTTCATTCTCCATTCTCGTTTTCCTTGAGACAGACAGTTTCTGTCCTGCAAACCTTGAGCCCTCCTTTGATGGTGCCAGCCTGGAGATGTGTATAGATCAGGAGTGGGCAAAATCTGAGTCACAGGCCACATGTGGACCTTGGGACCCCTCAAAGTCCCTAGATCCCTCCCCATTTTAAATATTTCACATTGATTTGGAGAGATTTTTCACCCACAAACCGGCCACAAGCATTCAAAAATGGCCTCAAGTATAGCTGTTTACTTCCACAACCCCTGGGGAGAAAAGATTCCAAATCAGACAAAATGACAGCCAAAGGTGAAGTTATGTAGACAATCTAAAAGGCACCAATGGGTTGCTTGTAGGAGGTTCAGGAATGGATCCCTCTCAAATGCCCCTTTGCCTTACTCTTAATTGGCACTTTCTCATTGTTATCTGGGACTTGGAATGTAGTTGGTTCACATTACAGCCATACATCAAGGGAGGAAGTATGGCTCCTGATAAAATTGGCCTCAGAATAGGCCACAAATGTTGTTTTCAGAGTGGCGCAAAACAGGCAGAGTTTCTGAATATATGTGTCATAGAAGGGAGATCAGCTCCAACTCCTATTTTGCACATGCTCTGTTGGGATTTGAACATGCATGCCTCTTCGCTAGTGTTGACAGCTTTTTTTCTCTCTCTTTTTCAGTGAATAATTTTCTTTTGATAAAAGAATTGCTTCTTGGGAAAACAACAGAAATTCCTTTATTTGTATAAGGAAACTGGTTGTATTTTAATAAAGAAAATTAAATCAATAGACCTCTCGATTTCTATACTTTATCTAAAGGTTCTCCTTTCTAGATTTATAGAGTGTTCCTCCAAGCCTATATTATTCTCAGGTGCTGAAGTACTAAACTGCTCATTTTCCTGCATTCAGCCTTAATTTTATACAGTATAGGAATCCCATATGTGTAGCTTTAAAGTTAATGTTTCAGTTATGTAACTGCTCAGTTTATAATAGCATAGTCTGTTGGATTTTGCATCTTAAACCTCCTTGTACGAAATGCTGCTTGAATCAAAAGGTAGGGATATCTGTGTGTGTGCGTACACAGAACAAATCACTGCGTAAGGAGGTACTGGATACCTCCTTGTGTAAGGTTGGAAAAAGACAGTTACACTAGCTTAACTGAGGATTACACTAATGTAAAGCCACAGCAGGATTCCATCAAGGTGTAGTGTGCACATAGTAGTTGGAATCCTTCTGTGGCTTTACATTAGTTAAGCTAGTGTAACTGTCTTTTTCCAACCTTGCACAAGGAGGTATCCAGTACCTCCTTACACAGTGATTTTGCCAGTCTGTACAACAGCTGCCCAGATGATGCTAGGTGCACCTTCCTCCCTCCCTCCTGCCATTGCTCTGGCATCTGGGGAGGGGAGGAGAAGAGCAGCCAGACACAACACCATCATGCCTTTAGCACAGCAATTGGTGAGAGCTCCTCCATTCCAACTGCCATTTCTCTGAAGGATAAATGAGCATCCAGGCACAGCTCCATCATGCCTTGGGTTCAGTAGTTGGTGAGTGGCCCTCCTTCCATGTTTCAGGTGCCATTGCTGTGGGCACCAGCATCTGTTGGACTTTCCCCCACACACTGCCATACCTTTCTCCTTATGTTTCATGTCTTCTATAGATTGTAAGCCTGTGGGCAGGGAGCTTTCAAATGAATGATTTGTAAACTGCCCTGGGAGCCATTTTGGCTGAAGGTTACAGTATAAATGAGTCTGTTTTTTAATTTATCCCCTTAACTCAAACAACCGTAGGGATATGCTGAAAATATTCCTCACCACCACTGCCCCACTGCGCCTTTGCTGGCCTCTCTTTGGCTTGACCCTCCCAAACCTCTGCGTAACTTTAGGGGTTGTCTAAATGGTGAAAAATTCCACACAGAATTTGAGGAGAATACCTTTTGTCCCAATGGGATCCCATTGCAATTTGATGTATTGTGAAGGCGGGAGATTCCAAATACTCAGTGGGAAAAGCCTTTGTGGCTTTTCCCAAATTTTTATAAAAGCTCTGAAAGAAATGCTCACTCCTGCCTGTTTGAAGACTGATGCGATTTGTTGCGCAGTCCGGAGGGGGTGGAAGTCTTCATCTGATTGGTTAGATGTGCGCAGGTTAAAGTTTGCTGTCAAGCACCCAGAAGCACTAGCGATTGTGTGCTTTTGTAAACTTTTATTTTAAAAAAACTGTACTGTCAAAAGGGCCATGTTGTTTTGCATGGGGGGTGGAAGGAAGGCGAAGGGGACCCAGCAGTGCAGTGGCTGAAGACAATGAGGAGGGACGGGTGAAGAGCGGGCGGCGTTCTTCCTTGCGGTGGCTGTCCTCCTCACACACACCCTGCACAAAACAATAGCACAGCCGCCATCTTGATTCGCAGCCATGTGAACATCACAGAGGAGAGCTTTGCATACTGTCATTTTTGCCAGAACACAATGGAGACAAAGGAATGCTGCTGCAAATTGCCTATAATGGGCACATAGGTGCCTTATATCTTCCTGTATAGACAAGCCCTTAGCTGGAGAAACTTTACACCACTTAAATCCTGCCCTCTACACCAACAAAATAAAGGAAGTAGAATCAGTGGTTCTCAAATTTTGGACCACCAGCTGTTTTGGCTTTTAAGATCCCAGCATCCCTGATAATTGGCTAAGCTGGCAGAGGCTTCTGGAAGGACCAGAGTTTGAAAACAACTGAATTTAAAATGTCTGACAAAGATTGAAAGGAAATAACGTGGGGATTTTTTTGTTTGTTTTTTTAAAATGCCCCATAAATGTTTACAGAAAGTGGGTATCATAGAATCATAGAATTGCAGAGTTGGAAGAGACCACGAGGGCCATCCAGTCCAACCCCCCTGCCACGCAGGAAATCCCGATCAAAGCATCCCCGACAGATGGCTATCCAGCCTCTGTTTAAAGACCTCCAAGGAAGGAGACCCCACCATGCTCCGAGAGAGTGTGTTCCACTGCCGAACAGCTCTTACTGTCAAAAAGTTCCTCCTCATGATATGATTAATGAACTCCTAGTTCTAAACTGATGGGTTACTTCTGGTACCAATAATGGAGGCTGACTAACAAGGGTAGCTGCCCCAGTAAGGAGTGGGAAGTTCACTAGGGATACAATAGGGCAGGGCCTCGCTTTCTGGTTCCACATGGATGCTTGGAAACTCCCAGTGGACACAAACCACCTTCTGGGTTAGAGGTTTCTGGTCATTCACATCAAAGTATCCCCATTATCTATCTAACTTGCTGCAAAGCTACCTAGAAATACCAAGAAGATGTGCACGCATAAGACAGATACCTACCTGGATGGATGGATGGATGGATGGATGGAAAATTTCCGGAAATGTTGGAGCCATAGAAAAAAAACTGAGTTTTTTTCAGGGGAGGGGTGTCAGAAAAAATAGAAATTTTCAGAAAAATAGGAAAAATGCAACATTAACACTTTTTACATATTGAAAGTCACTCTGTTACTTTAGGAACATAAAATATGACTATGTACAATTTGATTTGACATAAAATTGTCACAATTGGTATATTAAAATACACTGTATTCAAACAATTATTACAAACGGAATTTACTTTTTTTATTTTATTCATCATGCTAAAACAAAACATTCCATAATTGATTCTCTTCCTTTTTTCAATTTTTTTTTGGGGGGGGGGAAAGGCTTTTGGGGGAAAATGGGGAAAATGTTATTTTCCCTGAATTTTTCTGGTTTTTTTTCTGGGGCTTCACATCTCTAAGATAGTTAGATCTCTATAACATCATGATTTACTACCTGATTGTAGAATGAAGTGCTCCTGAGCTTTCCAAGCCTGTCAGAGCAGAGTTCAAGTTTTGCAAGTTCTGTTGTTGTGTGCCATTGGTTCCAACTTCTGGCAACCCCAAGGTGAACCAATCACAGTGTTTTCTTGGAAAGTTTGTTCAGAGTGGGGCCTGTAATTGCCTCCCTTGGAGGCTGAGAGAGGGTGAGATGCCCAAGGTCACCCAGTGGGTTTCCGTGGCTCATTTGAATCCTGGTCTCCAGAATCACAGTCCAGCACTCAAACCACTACACCTCACTGGCTCTCTATTTGCAAGTTCTACCGGCTTGGTAAGATTTTGAGTGCAGTTCCTGTACTAAGTTGTGGCAAAATCCTCTTGATGACTGTAACTGCAGGTTATGGAGATGTATATTTGGCCCTGCATATCCATCAATGCTGCATCCACAGATTCAACCAACCACGGCTTGAAAATATATTTTATTAAAAAATCCCCAAAAGCAAACCCTGCTGTTTGCCATTTCACATAAGGGACTCCATTTTACTGTGTCATTGTATATAATGGGACTTGAACTTCCACAGGTTTTTTGTGTCCACGGGGGTGGGGGGCCTTGGAACCATACCCTAATGGATACTTATGGCCCGCTGTAAGTGCTTTTTACAATGTTACACAAGGAGGTCTCTAGTACCTGTGTGGAGCAGCTCCACCCCAACCCTCTTCACTGATAGACTGTGGGGGGGGGGTGGATACGGAGAGAACTTCTGCAGCTGATGCAGATGTTGTCCTCTGGACCTCCAGGTGGGTCAGGGGTGGGCAGGTCAGAAGCTAGCAGGCCACATTAGGATATCTTGGAAGGCCACAACCTCCACACACACAAAAGGCTTGTGTGTGTTTCCTTTCCCAGGGTGCTGATTGGCCGCTTAGGAAACATACCCAACCAATCCCACCCTCTCCCTCCCTCAGCCAATCACCACCCACATGCAAATTCCCTCTCCACCTCACAATCCACTCCTGCCATTCAATCTGCATCTACACCCCCAGCCTCACAAGGGCCCCTCCCTCCTCCCCCTCCCTCAGCCACTCACCACTCACAAGGAAAACAAAGCAATATTTTTTCCCTAAAATAATAGCTTGTAGGTGAACCGTGTGAAGCTTTCAAATCTACTATAACAGCATATGTCACAGTTTATTTACTCCAAATGCCCCCAAACTCCAAATGCCCCAAGCACACTTGGGGGCATTTTCACCATGTTTTGGGGGGCAACTGTGCTGTTTTGGACCCAGAAGAGGCTGTTTAAAAAAATAGCTTATACAGCTTCTCCTAGCCCTAAAATGATTGAGGAGGGCCAAAAACATGGTGAAAATATCCCCCCACTCCCCAATGGGGGGTATCATGGACCAAGAAATACCTTTGAAAAAAAATTAAAATTCACCAGCACTGCAGCCACATTTTGCCCATCCTTGGAACCTGATGCTCTGCCAGTGTCAAAGAGGCTCTCAGTCTGTCTGCCTGCCATCCAAGAACCAGGCCAGGTAAGTATGGAGAGGTTCATCATATTGAGGATGGAGCAAGCCTGTTTGCTGCTACTCCAGAGACTAGGACATGGAGCAATGGGTTCAAACTACAGGAAAAGAGATTCCACCTAAACATTAGGAAGAACTTTCTGACAGTAAGAGCTGTTTGAAAGTGGAATACGCTGCTGCCTCAGAGTGTGGTGGAGTCTCCTTCTTTGGAGGTTGTTAAACAGTGACTGGATGGCCATCCGTTGGGTATTCACGTATGGCAGGGGTTGGACTAGATGACCCTTGTGATATCTTCCAATTCTGATTCTCTGATCACCGGAAGGCTGGCCACAACAACTACAAACATAATGTCAGTGTGGAATAGCAGTGATCTTCATACTCTCCGACATTTCACAGATGAAACTTGGAGCACATGGCCAAGCCACATCAGAATACACTCAAAGTAAGGATGGCCATCCATTTGTCGGGAGTGCTTTGATTGTGTGTTCCTGCAGAGCAGGGGGTTGGATTGGATGGCCTTTGTGGTCTCTTCCAACTTTATGATTCTATGATTCAAAGGGTTGTTTCCAGGCAACGGGAGAGCAAAGGTTATTAATGAGGAAAAACACAGACAACTACTATTTTAAGCAGAGAAACCCTGGAGTTTATGGACTGAATTTAGGAAAGACTCTACCCCTCCCTTCTCCCTCCTTCTGAGCTAATGGGAGTGCAAACTGCTTTTTGTACATTGAGCTCAATTTGCAGCAGTTGAAGGAAGCTGAGGAAAAAGAGGCAAAGTAGGAGGAGGACAGAGAAAAACTGGGACGCTTTAAAAGTGGCTGAGACAGTGGGACATCACATTGCCAGGGGCTAGCCTGTTGGAGGGTATGGCATTGCAGTGGGTGAGGGAAGGGTGAGTGCCAGGGGTTTGGGAGGGCTGCATTATAATTTTTTTGTAAACCAAAAATGGGTCCCTAAAATTTTGGGAGGGGCATCTTTGGAGATTCTTGAGGGCACCTGGGAGGTGGCCTTGAGGGCTTCATTTTTCCCAACCCTGATTTAATGTGTGGGGCTTCTTTCATTTTCTCCATAATAAACTCTTTTCTGCCTAAATGTCTGATTTGCTGAGAGAAAGCACCACCTATAGTTTGTAGGGGGGAACAGCAGTTGTAGTAGTGCTTGCAAAGGAATATTTGACCAAAAAAAGTGGAAAAGTTACCTTTCCAGACTACAGAGAAGTAGGAGCAGAATACCCCAGAAAAAATAACATTTCAAAGCTATGGCTCTTGACTCTGGTTTCAAACTCCCTGTTTGCAGATCCTAGTGGTGTTCTTTTTCATGCCCTCTATTTTAAATTCATTTTAGCCCTCTTAGTGCAGATAAATAAGATAAGCATAAATTGAATCCCTATTCCATACCATCCACTTCTCCAGATTTAGCAGGAACCGTCCTGATTAGTTCTCTGTCATCCCACTTTCCTATCTGCTTTGAAAATGTCCCAGTTTCTCTCTCCGTCTCTCCTTTGTCCTCAGCTTACTTCCATTGCTGCAGACTGAGTTGAAATTGCAAAAGTAGTTTGTACTCCACTGAATGTAAAGAAGTGAGTACTATTAATCAGGAAGTTTGCCTGTATGGTGTGGTTATCCTTGGACTGTTTTGTTAAACTAGGAGTTATTGTTAAACTAGGAGTTGGACAAACTTAAGGGGTCTCCAGAAAGTATCTTTAAGAAAAGAAAAGAAGTGTTGAAGTAAAGAGAGGAGGAAACAAATTAACAGGATCAAGACATTATTCTCTCTGCTTCAGTCCCTTTTCGGATTTTGAAACCCAATTCTCTGTGTGGGGTAGTTGTGGGCTAGAAGAGGATCAAGGAAAAGTCTGTTTAAATTTGATTGATTTTGTGTTTTTCATTGAGAAGTATATATGTAGAAAATGAAAGAAGTCCCACACATGAAATCACTTTCCTCCTTTGTCCTCAGCTTACTTCCATTGCTGCAAAGTGAGTTGAAATTGCAAAAATAGTTTGTGCTCCATTAATTCAACAGAGGGAGAGGAGAGGAAGGGGCAAAATCTTGCCCTTCCCTGTAGATTCAGACAAAAGCAAACTGCTGCAGCCGCTCCTCCTAGCTTATCTGTTCTTCCGCATTAATTACCATGTTCTGATGTTTCTTGGCCCTGTTTTCACCTGTGAAATGTTGGAGGGTATGCTGTTCTACTAAAGAAAGTAAAAGAAGAAAGTGCAAAACAAGGCTTAATGCTGAACATTAAGAAAACAAAAATAATGACCACGGAGGATTTACATAAATTCAAAATAGATGAGGAGGAAATTGAAATAGTGAAAGACTTCCCATTCTTTGGATCAATCATAAACCAGAGTGGAAATTTCAGCCATGAAATCAGAAAAAAAGACTAATACAGTACTGGGTAGGGCTGCTATGAAAGAACTAGACAAGCAATGCAAAGATAAATAACACTGAGCACAAAAGTCAGGATTGTTCAATCCATCGTCTTTCCCATCACCAGGTATGGATGTGAGAGCTGGACAGTGAAGAAAGCTGATAGAAAGAGAATCAACTCATTTGAAATGTGGTGTCGGAGAAGAGTGCTGAGGATACCATGGATGGCCAAAAAGGGCCCTAGAGCAAATTAAGCCTGAACTCTCCCTAGAAGCCAAGATGACTACACTGAGGCTGTTGTACTTTGACCATATCATGAGATGACAGGACTCATTAGAAAAGACAATAAGGCTTGGTAAGGTGGAGGGAACTAGGAAAAGGGGGAGACCACATTCCAGATGGATAGACTCAGTCAAGGAAGCCACGATTGCCCTGAGTCTCCAAGGAGGGCAATTGAGGAGAGGGTGACTTGGAGGTCTCTCATTCATAAGGTCACCATAAGTTGAAGTGAACAGGCAGTTAACAACAGTATCCTGCAGTCAAGTAATCAAAAAGCTTTAAAAAAATAAGACTGCAGCATTAGTATGTTAACATGATCTCATAGAATCATAGAGCTGGAAGAGACCACAAGGGCCATCTAGTCCAACCCCCTGCCCTGCAGGAATAAACAATCAAAGCTCCTCCTGAGCTCTTTGTTGCAATTGATCTAAGGAGCCACTGTGCTCTTTCTCAGTTCTGTCCTGCCAGTCCGCTACATGCTCTGTTTAGATATATTTCCTTCTATCATGTCCTGGATCTCCCACCATTCAGCTTGAG
The DNA here is from genome assembly GCA_030847615.1 of Gambelia wislizenii. Classification (NCBI taxonomy): domain Eukaryota; kingdom Metazoa; phylum Chordata; class Lepidosauria; order Squamata; family Crotaphytidae; genus Gambelia; species Gambelia wislizenii. The sequence goes on from JAUMIR010000005.1 coordinate 7,366,591, forward strand.
TGGATGACTCTGATTTGACTCTAGTGTGATGAAAGACTGAGGAATACTTCTGCCAATCTATTTTGTCCACACCCTGTACTTAATTCTATGCACCTCTATCATGTCTCCCTTTGCTTATACAGTTGCCCCTCTGTATCCATGGATTTGGAATCTACGGATTTAAGTATTCACAGCTTGAAAATAATCTTTAAAAAATAATAATCCAAAAAGCAAACCTTGATTTTGCCATCTTATATAAGGGACCCTATTTTGCTATGCCATTGCATATAATGGGACTTGAGTATTCATGGATTTTGGTATCCATGGAGGGTCCTGGAACCAAACCCCAGCGAACATGAAGGGACAACTGTGTGTGTGTGTGTGTGTGTGTGTGTGTGTGTGTGTGTGTTTGAGGCTAACGCTTGCAAACGTTGTCACCTTCCCTCACTGGACAGTAACTATTCTTTTGTACGAACCACAATATAAAGTATGTGCTGACTAGAACGAACAAGCAAACTCTCTCTCACACACACACACACACTACTGTCAGAATAGCATTGCAGTGATTCCTCCCCTCTGCTCTCTTCCACATCTTCCCATGGGATAGCACTGAGGATGGGGAGGAAACAAGCATGCTCCTTGATAATGTGACATTGGAAAATGAGAGGGATATCAGATATACAGTACAAAGTATTTGTCAAGCACTTAGATTCATAGAATCATAGAGTTGGAAGAAACCATGAGAGCCATCTAGTCCAACCCCTGCCCTGTAGGAATACACAATCAAAGCATTCCTGACAAATGGCCATCCAGCCTCTGATTAATAACCTCCAAAGAAGGAGAGTCCACCATGCTCCGAGGCAGCAGCATATTCCACTCTCAAACAACTCTTACTGTCCGGAGGTTCTTCCTAAAATTTAGGTGGATTCTTGTAGTTTGAACCCATTGCTCCATGTCCTAGTCTCCAGAGCAGCAGCAAACAAACTCACTCCTTATTCAATATGACATCCCTTCAAATATTTAAACATGGCTATCATGTCACCTCTTTAACTTCTCTTCTCTAGGCTATACATACCCAGCTCCCTAAGCTGCTTGCTAAGCCGCTTCCAGACATTTTACCATTTTGGTCGCCGTCCTCTGGACATGTTCCAGCTTGTCCATATCCTTCTTGAATTGTGGTGCCCAGAAGTGGGCACAGTATTCCAGGTGAGGACTGACCAAAGCAGAACAGAGTGGCACTATTACAGTAGGACCCCTGTATCCACTGATTCATTATCCACTGATTCAGTCATCCACAGTTTCAGTTTCAGCACAGCTACCATAGTCTTCATACAAAATGCATCCTCTCTAGCCATTTCATAGGTCGTCCGAGGCAACTCTATGGTATTTTAAACCAGAAGTCCCATTGTTTTCAATGGCGTTCGCTATTATCCATGTATTTTGTTATCCACAATGGGGCCTGGAACCAATCTCCCGCAGATACAGGGGTCCTACTGGACTTCCCTTGATCTAGACACTATACTCTCCTCTCCCTCCTACTGGTTTAATTGAGTTCAAACAAATTTTATACTTTGAACTCAGTTTGCAGCGTTTGAAGTACAGTTGCCCCTTCATATTTGCTGGGGTTTGATTCCAGGACCCCCCGTGGATACTAAAATCCATGAATACTCAAGTCCCATTGTATGCAATGGCGTAGCAAAATGGTGTCTCTTATATAAGATGGCAAAATCGAGGTTTGCTTTTTGGATTATTATTTTTTAAAGAATATTTTCAAGCCATGAATACTTAAATCCATGGATTCCAAATCCATGGATATGGAGGGACAACTGTAAACTGTGGACAAAAGATGAGGACGGAGGAAAGAGGAACTGTGACATTTTAAAAGCAGCTGAAAAAGTGGGATGTCAGAGGATTAATTGGGACATTTTGCCAGATTGGGAAAGTTGGAAAGTATGGAAAGGTAACTCAGAATGAAGCTTTGCAACAATAGCAGCAACCCAAATCCCAGCTGCCCACTAACTAAGGAGATTTTCACACTACACTGTTATAGTGTTACTATTCCACTTTAACTGCTCTGGCTTCCTCCTGTGGAATTCTGGGATTTGTAGTTTAGGGAGGCCTAAGAGCTCTCTGGCTGAGAGTTGTAAATGCCCCTCCCTAAACTGCAAATCCCAGGATTCAACAGGAGGAAGCCAGAGCAAATGAAGTGGAATAGTAACACTATAACAGTGTTGTCTGAAAATCGTGCAGTGAGTCTGTATCCTTTAGCAGCTTGCACACCCTGTTTCCTCCGCAGCCTGACACCAGCCTACTTGAGCTGCTGCTGTCTGCTAAGTTCCATTCAAAGGGATCCAAACTCACTTGGAACAAGCTCTCCTTTGCTGGAACTTTGGCACCAGCTATTAAGCTGAGTGAAGCTTCAAAGGGCAATTCCTTCTTCTGAACAAAGAGAGATGTGAATCAGAGCTGCTTTCAGTGTTGGCACTGTGGATGGATGACGTAGCATAAAGAACATCTTCACCTTCGCCGTGACATAAATGCTGCACTTCTGCATGCCCCTGTGCACCACTTGGGTGATGGTGACACGCAGCAGATGTTTTAATGGAATTTCAGCAGAAATGGGGGCACCACACTCCAGAGATGGGCTTCCTACATTTATTTCTGTATCGGAGGGGGGGGGGAGGCTACAGTGAAGTCAGAGCCAAAACAGATTCCTTGCAGAGACTATTTATTCTGCATCTAACCTGCACTGCTTGCCCACTTTCTCCCTTTAATAATATGCTTCCTTCTGTGTGTGCTGGCTTATTTAAAGTGGAAAATGCATGTAAGCCCTAAACTCCACTTTTCTGGCTCCTTAAATCCATGGGCACTTCCTCTGAACGCCTTAGATTTAGCTAATTTTGGCTGATATTCCCCCCCCCCATCACCACAAACAGAGCCCACCAATACAAAGATTTGCTTCCTTTCCTATCACCCACACTCCCATTCCCCCCCCCACAAAAAAAACCCTTCAAAATCAGCTATAAACCAGTCAAGACAGGAACTGGAAGTGATGTAATGTCACTCCTGGTGCACTGCCGATGTTCCGGTGCTATCCACATGCAGATAAAAATGAGCCCCTGACATCCATGCAGCTGGCCAACCCTGGTTTGAGAAAAAGTGTGCTTCTACAACTGCTGTTGAATGACAACTCCCAGCATTCCTCACATGGTTGCTGGCATCATCTCTGTGTGAGATGCATCCCTCAAACATTTCAATCCTGGTTTGCCTCTGCAAAAGCCTCTTCTCAGGAAGCCCTTTTAAAATTCTCCTATATCCTTTACTAAATGTTTAAATGTTCAGGTTGACTGGAAGTCAACCTGAAGAAAACAGAAGTTCTTTACCAGCCTGCACCACAGGATGAACACCATCATCCCCACATTGCCATTGGCAAATCTGTGCTTAAGTCCGTTCAGCAGTTCACCTACCTGGGAAGCATCATCTCCTCAGATGCCAAGATTGACAAAGAGATTGATCCCATATTAGCAAAGGCATATAGTGCATTTGGAAGACTTTACAAAAGAATCTGAAATAATAAACACCTGAGGCGAAGCACAAAAATCAGTGTGCATAGAGCCATTGTACTGTCTATTCTCCTTTATGGATCTGAAACATGGGTCACCTGTCGCCACCACCTACGACTCCTCAAATGCTTTCATCAGCACTGTCTATGTACAATCCTAAATATACACTGGACTGACTATGTGACGATGCGGCAGCTAAAAAGGCCAATGCAATTTTGGGCTGTATCAATAGAAGTATAGTGTCTAGATCAAGGGAAGTAATAGTGCCACTCTATTCTGCCTTGGTCAGACCTCACTTAGAATACTGTGTCCAGTTCTGGGCACCACAATTCAGAAAGGATATTGACAAATTGGAGCGTGTCCAGAGAAGAGCAACTTAAATGGTGAAAGGTCTGGAAACGATGCCTTATGAGGAGAGACTTAGGGAGCTGGGTATGTTTAGCCTGGAAAAAAGACGGTTTAGAGGCGATATGATAGCCCTGTTTAAGTATTTGAAGGGATGTCATGCTGAGGATGGAGCAGGCTTGTTTTCTGCTGCTCCAGAGACTGGAACACGGAGCAATGGGTGCAAGCTCCAGGAACAGAGATTCCACCTCAACATGAGGAGGAACTTTTTGACAGTAAGAGCTGTTCGGCAGTGGAACGCACTCCCTCGGAGCGTGGTGGGGTCTCCTTCCTTGGAGGTCTTTAAACAGAGGCTGGATGGCCGTCTGACAAGGATGCTTTGATTGTGATTTCCTGCGTGGCAGGGGGGTTGGACTGGATGGCCCTCGTGGTCTCTTCTAACTCTGCAATTCTATGATTCTATGATTCTATGATTCTATGACTGTTGCTGTCCTTGAGCAAGCAGGGATCACCAGCATTGAGGCCATGATATTGAGAACACAGCTGCACTGGGCAGGGCACGTTTCTAGGATGGAGGACCATTGCCTTCCAAAAATACTACTCTACAGTGAACTCGCCACGGGTCAGTGTAAGAGGGGCGCTCCAAAAAAGCAATACAAAGACTCCCTGAAACAACATCTCAGGCTCAGCCAAATTGATCACCAACAGTGGTCCGCCCTGGCCTCACATCTGGAGGCATGGAGACGCACTATCCACAATGCTGCAGCCTTATTTGAGAACTCACGCCGAATAAGTCTTGAAGAGAAACGACAACGCAGAAAGAATCACAACCCAGAAACATCACCCAAGGAGACCTTCTGCTGTACTTTCTGCAACCGGACTTGTTTATCTCGGATTGGCCTTTTTAGTCATCAGCACGCTTGCAGAAAGCGCGGGATGAGTCCTTCCTGAATCTTCGTTTGCGAAGAAAAGCCAGAGAGGTATCCTTTCCTAAATGCACAAGTGCTAAGAGGAGGGGAATGGAATGTTGTACTCTAATTACATCCTGCTGGGTAATGAACAGAGAGGAATAATTGCCTTGCGAGCTTTCTGCAAAATTGTAACAGACTGCCTTTTGTCCTAAGTGTCTGGCTAGATCTGCAGTGTTTCCCAAACTTTCGTCCTCCAAATATTATGCCGCACCTTAGATCATGGGATCTTGTGGTGGTGTTATTATGTGTCTCCAAGCTGACTTTGATTTATGGTAATCCTACCTTAGAATTTTCTTGACAAGATGTATTCAGAGGATGTTTGCCATTGCCATTGCCTTTTTCTGAGGCTGAGAGACTGTGACTTGCCCAAGACTGACCATAGCTTAGCAGGGATTCAAACCTTTGCCTCCCAGAGTGATAGTCCAACACTCAAGCCACTATACCAGACTGGCTCTAAGGACATTATCAGATTAGTGTCTAAAAACACTGTAATTTTGCAAATGAAGATAGTGGAAATATCATGGCATTATAACACTTATTATTGCACGTAGCTGCAATCACATGACTGAAACACCACAGAATTATCACGTGAAGACCACTAGTGCTTTAAGAATGGGAGTTTACTTCCACGATTCGGCATGGGCAAGATTTCGGCTGTTCTCGCGAGAAGACATGAGCACACTTAAAACTCCAAAACCCCTTAATGAAGAGAGTAAATGAACACACAAGCACTGAAACAAACCTAAAAACATGCAAACTAAAGGGGACAGTTCATAAAAAAAAGTATCCTGTGTTTGTTTTTGCATTCTCACCCAGAAGTTTTCTCGCTGAGGATTGCTCATTCATGCTGTAATCTTGTGATTACAATGAGACATGGTTTCGCACACAGTCAATAATGCGAAAAGAGTGCTATTGACGATCTATTGACAGCTTGTCCCGTGAACAAGAAAGAACAAACACTTTTTTGGAGCACAGGGTAATAACACGAGGAGGATGGCATCGTGTGATAGTGGGGCCCATTCGTGCGACCTTGATGTAATCCTGAGATTTTTGCCACGTCTGATAATGTCAGGAAGGCAAACAAATCTTGTTCAGAGGAGGTTTGCTATTGCCTTCTTCTGAGGCTGGGAGAGTGTGGCTTGCCCGGGATCATTCAGTGAGGTGTCCATGGCTAAGGGAAGATTTGAATTCTGATCTTCCAGAGTCCTGCTCCAACACTCATAGAATCATAGAATGGTAGAGTTGGAAGAGACCACGAGGGCCATCCAGTCCAACCCCCCTGACACACAGGAAATCATGATCAAAGCATCCCTGACAGATGGCCATCCAGCCTCTGTTTAAAGACCTCCAAGGAAGGAGACCCCACCACGCTCCGAGTGGTGTTCCACTGCCGAACAGCTCTTACTGTCAGAAAGTTCCTCCTAATGTTGAGGTAGAATCTCTGTTCCTGGAGCTTGCATCCATTGTTTCATGTTCTAGTCTCTGGAGCAGCAGAAAACAAGCTTGCTCCATCCTCAATGTGACACCTCTTCAAATACTTAAACAGGGCTATCATATCACCTCTTAACCATCTTTTTTCCAGGCTAAACATACCCAGCTCCCTAAGTCTTTCCTCATAAGGCATGGTTTCCAGACCTTTCACCATTTTAGTTGCCCTCCTCTGGACACGCTCCAATTTGTCAATATCCTTTTTGAACCACTACATCATACTGTCTCTATCTCAATGTGATGCACAAGTAAATTTAAAATTTAAAACATTTTAAAAGTTCACAGCAACTTCAAATTTAAAACAATTCAAGATTAAATAATTATATTGATAAAGAATTAAAGAATTTGAACAGATTCTCTCTCTCTCTCTCTCTCTCTCTCTCTGGCTTTTCTTCACAAACGAAGATTCAACAGATTGAACAGATTAAAAGCATATTAAACAATTGAACAAGGCAAAGCAGCTTAAAAAGACTGAAACAGTGAAAAGCCTGTCCATGTATATTCTAGGCATGTTGAAGCCAATGCTGTCTGTATTTGTGGTTTTGAGTCTTCCAGTTGTTTCTGACTGATGGTGATCCTAAGGTGAATTTGTCATAGGGCTCTCTTGGTAAGATTTGTTCAGAGGGGGTTTGCCATTGCCTTTCTTTGAGGCTGAGAGTACAGTCACCCCTCCATATCCATGGATTCTTTATCCATAGTTTCAACCATCCATGGCTTGAAAATATTCCCCAGTTTTCTCTCCAAAAGGCAAACCTTGCTGTTCACCATTTTATATAAAAGGACAACATTTAACTATGCCATTGTATACCATGGGACTCGAGCATCCATGGATGATGGTATCCACAGGGGGTCCTGGAACAAAACCCCAGCAGACACCAACGACCCACTGTATGAGCCATAAATGAAGAGCAAAAGGAAGAAAAACCTATCAGCTTGAATCCTGTTGTTAGTTTCAATCTGAATACACCCAGTGATGTACAGTCGGACCCTGGTATCCATGGGGGTTCAGTTCCTGGACTTACCATGTATACCGGGAATTGCAGATAATAGTGGCCCCTATTAAAATAAAGGACTTTTGGTACAAGCATACCATAGAGACACATTGGAGGACCTAGAAGACGTCTAGAGAGGATGCCTCTCTAGGCATTTTCCAGTGGGACTCTATGGTACATTTCCTTTTTTTTTCCTACCAGACACAGATAACTGAAACTGCAGGTATTGGTTCCACAGATTCGGGGGTCTGACGCCAGTGGCACTTAGATAAATGTTGACTTACCAAGTTCCCATTGATTTAATAAGTCTACTCTAGTCAGGAGTAACAGTTCAAAAATACTTCACTGTTAACATATTTCATGATCTGAGACTTCCTTATATTTAGTGCTGGATTTTGGATAAGCTGATAACTTTTTCATTAAATGAAACAGCTCTTCCTAATTAACTCATTCTTTCTAAGCCTCTGTGGCATTTCTCAATTCCCTGCATGCATAATCCTTGCAGGCAGCACTTAATATGTAAATGAGTAGGTCTCGCTTATAGTAAGGCACGAAATATTGGTACGTAGCTCAACAGTAATAACAGTGCATCTTCCGAGCTTACTTGAAGCAGCAAGGTTAAACTGACAATGTTAATGCTCCTATTTCCCGGAATCTACTATATCATTTGGGTGTTGCTTCTGCAGTTAAGTCCCAAACCATCCATCTCCTTGGGTTTATATTCTTGGAAAACAAAATAGGTCAGCTCTTTCATGGTTATGTTTCAAGATGGATAGATTAATTATAATTTAACATGTGTGTTTTATGGATGAGAGCTTTTCATTGCATCTGCTTTCATTTTAATAAAGGTGCATCTACACTGTAGCAATAATGCCATTTGATAGCACTTTAAGTGCTGTAGCTCCATCCAATGGAATCCTGGGATTAGTAGTTTTACAAGGTCTTTAGCCTTCTCTGCCCAAAAAAGTGCTGATGCCTCCCAAAACTACAAACCCCAGGATTCTGTAGGATGGCACCATGGCAATTAAAGTGACGTCAAGCTTCATTATTTCTACAACATAGATGCACCTAAGCCACCTAGAGTCCCAGGACTGAAGGTGATAAAAGGATTATTATCAGAAATCACACAGTTAGAAGGGCCCCCATGGGCTATCAAATCCAAACCCCCACTCAGTGCAGGATCTCCAGCTAGAGCATCCCCAGCAGGTAGCTATCTAGCCTCTTTTTGAAGATGTCCAGAAAAGGAGACCCCACTACCTTTCTAGACAATTGGCTCCATTGCTAAGCTGCTCTTACTTTTGGGAAGTTCCCTCTAATGTTCAATCAAAATCAGACCTCAGCTGTGGTCTGGAATACTGGAATACTGTGTCCAGTTCTGGGCACCATAATTCAAGAAGGGTATTGACAAGCTGGAACGTGTCCAGAGGAGGGCAACCAGGATGGTGGGACATCTGGAAGCCATGCCTATGAGGAACGGCTTAGGGAGCTGGGTATGTTTAGTCTGGAGAAGAGAAGGTTGAGAGTGGACATGATAGCCATGCTTAAACACTTGAAGAGACGTCATACATACTGAGGATGGAACAAGCTTGTTTTCCGTGGCTTCAGAGACTAGTCCACAGAGCAATGGACTCAAACTACAGGAAAAGAGGTTCCACCTAAACTTTAGGAGGAATGTCCTGACAATAAGAGCTGTTCGGCAGTAGAATGCATTGCCTTGGAGTGCAGTGGAGTCTCCTTCTTTGGAGGTTTTTAAATAGAGGCTGGATGCCCATCTATCAGGAATGCTTTGATTGTATATTCCTGCAGGCAGGGGGTTGGACTAGATGACCCTGTGGTCTCTTCCAACTCTATGATTCTATGGAAATCTACCCTCCTGTCACTTAAAACCATCAGACCTGGTCCTACCCTCTGGGGCAGGAAAGAACAAAGCTGCACCTTCCTCTCTGTATCAGCCCTTTAGATATTTAAGGAGGTCCATCATGTCACCCCTCAGTGATGGTGATGATGGTGATATACCTGTCAGGATCAGTCCCAAGCATTACTTTTTCCTGCCAAGCTCAGTTCTGTTGTATCATTCCATGGCTAATTGTGTTTGCATTCCTCTGTGCCTTCTCTGAGCTTGTTAACAAGTATGTAGTCTAACAGTTGAAAGGGAATATGTGCTCTGTGTCTGTAGCTGTCTGATAAAACCGACACCTGGACTCAGCTGTGGGAAAAATAGGCTGAGCCTGAGTACAATGGGAACAGAGAGTGGGGATGATGGATAGCCAATGACTGTATAGCCTGCCAGATTTGGTAGATTGTAGAATGCTTTTAATATACTGCTTGTTAGGTTTCATTCTGAGCAATGATCTTGTAGGGTTAGCTCTTTGGATTACTGTGATAATAAAGGTTTTTTTTTCTGTTTTAAACTCTGAAATTGCTGGTCATTGATTCTGAGGAAGCCAGTACATGCCAATATCAGGCTGGTGATCATAGCAAAGTGTGGCCTTCCCTCTGTATGCTTCTAGTGGTCCAGGATACTGATGCTTTCTAGTCAAGAGCAAAAAAAGCAAAGAAGTTGTCTGAGATGCAGCCATCCAGACATTTTGATGTCCATGGCTTTGTGTGTTAGGAAAAGATAGTGTGTGCGTGTGCATATTTTCCCTTTTGAGCTACCCAAAGCAGCTGCCCAGACTTTTGACAGCAGCCTTTCCACTCTCCCTGGCGTTGCTTCTTTATTTTATTCTGCCATTCTCAGTGTCAGCAGGAGGAGGAAGAGAACTGGAAAAAGAATGCTTGGGAGAGAGAAGGCATGGGAAGGGGAGTGACTTGACTTGAGAAAGGAGCCTTCCTCCCCCAATAAACACACACACTTTTTTTTTCTTTTTTTTGCATCTGGTTCTCTTGCCGGAGCAAATCTGAGCAGGTTGCAGAGCCAAGAGCCTGTCTTTGAAGCCAGAGCATCCTTGAAGTTGCTGCCTTCTTCCTTGCAACCTGGAGACTTCTGGCATCCTTTTTTTGCTTTTTTTTAAAAAAGCAGGACGACAGCTGGGATGTTAGGAAGCTGTCTTCCCAACACCGGAATATCCCATCCAGCCACCCAAAAGAAAAGAGCGCTGAGTCTGGAGAGAAGATGCTCACACCAGGAGAGCAGACCAAGGGCATCTTCTGCTGCCTGACAGGTAATGCTTTCCTCCAAATCTTTGGGATTTTAAATTCTCCAGGTGGCACCTATGGGGAATGAGCAACCAAATCTCAGCCTGAGTTTTTTTAGGGTGAGGAAGGGAGCGGAGAGATGCGGTGGAGGAAAGGGAAGACCTTTTCTTTTGGGGCAACATTTTGATTCTTGGGCTTTGGGGGGGCAGGGTTTGTTTTTTAAAAGAGTACTTCTCTTCCAAAGAGAAAGGGTTGGTTCTTAAAAGCTGTGGCTGGGAGGAGGCAGAGTTGAACAATCGGCATATAGAAAGACTGCTCACCCCGGGGAAATGTTAGCAGAGAGGTATGTGAATATAGGACAATTCGGCAAGAAAAGCATCAACTCTGTGCTTGTGGGGTGGTGGGGCAGGGGGACATTGCTTCAGTTGGATGTGGAGTATGTGTATAATCTGAAAGCCCTGGTGGCAGTGGTTAAATGCCAGTGCTGCAAATCACCACGTCGCAAGTTCAATTCCAGCGGGCTCCAAGGTTCACTCAGCCTTCCATCCTTTCGTAGGTCGGTAAAATGAGTACCCAGCTTGTGGGGGGGCAATTAGCTAACACACATTGGAAACTGCTTAACGCAGTGTAAATAGCTATTGCTTAAAAACAATTTGTAAGCCACTCTGATAGCCTTGAGGCTGAAGAGTGGGGTATAAATAAAATTAAGAGTTGGAACTGATCCCAAAGGCTATCTAGACCACCTTGGAGAGTACCCTGCAGTTCATGAGTGTGATGGCTAGGGCCCTAGCTGTATGTGATGGCTGGAGACATCGTTGCATAGGTAGGGGGTTGGAATGGATGGCCCTTGGAGTCCCTTCCAACTCTACAATTCTATAATCCTATAAAGAGTTCCAAATCTGTTCAGAGAAGCTGGAAGCTTCAATTTCTCTCACTCACTCTCACACAGAGACACCATTTAAAAAAACAGTCTTTCTCTAGATGTTACATTAAGTATAGGTATTTATTCTAGATTTATCGGCTATAAGACAAAGTCCTCTTTTCCTTGGCAGTTGGTTCCTGTGCCAACTTACCCACCCTATTAATTTTTTAAAAATGTTGTTGCTGTTGTTGTTGCTATCTCATTGAGTATCCCTTATCTGGAACGCTGAAATTCAAAATACTCCAAAATCTGAAATTGCCCACATGGGTGGCTGAGGCAGTGACACTTTTGCTTTCTGCTGCTTCAGTGTACACAAACTTTGCTTCATGCACAAAATCATTAAAAATATTGTGTATAAAATTACCTTCAGGCTATGTGTATAAGGTGTATATGAAACATAAATGAATTCCATGTTTAGACCTAGGTCCCATCTCCAAAATATCTCATTATGCATATGCAAGTATTCCAAAATCCGACGGGGGGCAGGGAATACGGAACGCTTCTGGTCCCAAGCATTTTGGATAAACCACCCAAACCAGGACAGACAGCATCCTATATGTAATATAAATATCTCCCGCTACCAGTTGTTGTGGGCTATAGATGCCAACCAGACTTCTTTGTGTCTCTTTTGTTAAAGATAGGATAAATGGTTGTTTACTGTATACTTCCAAAAGGTAAGGGTTCTGCTCGTAAGGAGCTTTCATTCTAAGTATTGGCACATAGAAAAGCCAAAAGAGAAAGCAGCAGAAAGAACAGCATGGGAGATAGATCAAGGGAAGTAATAGTGCCACTCTATTCTGCCTTGGTCAGACCTCACTTAGAATACTGTGTCCAGTTCTGGGCACCACAATTCAGAAAGGATATTGACAAATTGGAGCGTGTCCAGAGAAGGGCAACTAAAATGGTGAAAGGTCTGGAAACAATGCCTTATGAGGAGAGACTTAGGGAGCTGGGTATGTTTAGCCTGGAAAAAAGACGGTTTAGAGGCGATATGATAGCCCTGTTTAAGTATTTGAAGGGATGTCACGCTGAGGATGGAGCAGGCTTGTTTTCTGCTGCTCCAGAGACTGGAACACGGAGCAATGGGTGCAAGCTCCAGGAACAGAGATTTCACCTCAACATTAGGAGGAACTTTTTGACAGTAAGAGCTGTTCGGCAGTGGAACGCACTCCCTCGGAGCCTGGTGGGGTCTCCTTCCTTGGAGGTCTTTAAACAGAGGCTGGATGGCCATCTGTCGGGGATGCTTTGATTGTGATTTCCTGCGTGGCAGGGGGGTTGGACTGGATGGCCCTCGTGGTCTCTTCCAACTCTGCAATTCTATGATTCTATGATTCTATATGAAGGCATTTGTGTATTAGAGTAGAAGCCTCATTAGGCTGACTCAGTAATGTGAATTTCTTGGTTATTTGAATTCTTTGGCTAAATTCTGTTGTTTGTCCCAGCTAGAGAAGAAACATTGAATCAAGTGAATTTACTTATGTGTTGAGGCACCATTCAACAATTGATGTAATGGGCCGGCTTTAGTTGGGACTAACCAAAAAGATTTCAGCCTGTGCGTATATGTTTTAATTCAGCCCTTTGATTTAACCACACAAATGATTCTTTGAATATTTTAGATGTGCAGGGCTAGTTCGATCAAAGGTTGTGTGTGTGTGTGTGTGTGAGAAAGAGAGAGAGAGAGAGAGAGATGTCAATTCAAACAGGAATATTTTATGTATTAATTTCCAACATTTATACACCACTTTTCTTTTCTTTTTTAAACCCCAAAGGAATTCACAATACAGGAAGATTCAGTAATAAGTGTATGTAAAGGGATAAAATGATGGAAGAATAATACGAGTAAAATCTGCAAAACCATTCACTAAAAGCTGGGGTGTATGTGACAGATTAAACAGCTTAGGAAAGTGAACAGAAAAAAATTGCTGGGATAAACATAGAAGGCTTTGTTTGAGTTACGTTCTCCCTGAGGCAGCTATGGAAAACCCCCAGCACTGATCTTTCGGCCCTCCTAAGTTCAATGGGAATATGTTTCTGTCATACCCTCCAATATTTTGTAGATGAAACCCAGGACTCATGTGGCCAAGCAACATCAGAATTAATCACTGTGATTAATGAGCAAGAATGCACAAACTAGGAGAGGCTGCAGCAGTTTGCTTCTGCCTGGGTCTACAGGGAAGGGCAAGGTTCTGCTCCCTCCTCTCATCTCCCCCCTGCTGAGATAATGGAGTGCAAATGACTTTTGCACGTTGAGGTCAGTTTTCAGCAACTGGAGTAAGCTGAGGACAAAGAGAGAAGGGGGTGGTGGAGAGAGCAATGGGCATTTTAAAAGCAGCTGAAAAAGTCGGATGGCAGAGAATTAATCAGGACTGTCCCTGCCAAATCGGGAAGGTTCATAGAATCATAGAGTTGGAAGAGAACTCAAGGGCCATCCAGTCCAACCCCCTGCCCTGCAGGAATACACAATCAAATCATTCCCGACAGATGGCCATCCAGCCTCTGCTTAAAAACCTCCAAAGAAGGAGACTCCACCACACTCCAAGGCAGTGCGTTCCACTGTCAAACAGCTCTTACCATCAAGATGTTCTTCCTAATGTTTAGGTGGAATCTCTTTTCCTGTAGTTTGAGTCCATTGCTCCACGTCCTAGTCTTCAGAGCAGCAGAAAACAAGCTTGCTCCATCCTCAGTATGACATCCCTTCAAATATTTAAAGATGGCTATCATGTCCGCTCTCAACCTTCTCTTCTCCAGACTAAACATGCCCAACTCTCTAAGCCACTCCTCATAGGGCATGGCTTCCAGACCTCCCACCATCTTGTGGGATGGAGGTTGGAGGGTACAGGTCAACCCCCATATCCATGGATTTGGTATCCATGGTTTCACTTATCCATGTCTGGAAAAAATAAGTTCTCTCTAGGCATTTCTAGGTTCTCCAACGTGATTCTATGGTCAACTTCCAACATTCATCTCATTGACAATAGTAGAGTTCCCTATTATCCATGGTTTCTGGTATCCACGGAGGGTCTTAGAATGTATTCCCCATGGATATAGGGGTTGATCTGTATATTCTGCTGGGTGGGAGCCACAACAAAGAAATAGAAGTAAAAACTTTAAACTATAAATTAAACCCAACATTAGGTTTACTAATCCTATCCCTTCACATTCCTCCCAACAGTGGTTTATTTTCTTTTATCATATGGATGATTTTGAACCTCTGTCTTTCAAATTGCAATGTCCTATGGCAAAAGGCACAAAAGACGAGTGAGCCATCACTTGTCCATCATTTGGACAAAGGATTTTATTGCAGGGGCAGGTGTATAGCTCTGGGGTGGGTGACAGCATGGCCTCCCAAATAGGATTTCTGCCCACTCCATGAATTTTTCCTCCAGTCCTCAAATTTCCAGCATTGTAGACAGTGAGGCATTGAAAAATGTTTACAACTAGACCTCTTCTATTTGCTGCATTTCCAACCCCTTGGTCTCTTTGCCAGCACCTTCTCTTTGGATGCCTAAACTGTATTTTCAAATGTCCAGTTTTCAATTACTGCAGTGCTAGAAATGGGGGGGCTCAAGGAATATTTCAAGGGGGGGGGACAGAATTTTTAATGGAGTCAATACCCTAATGTTGCCCCCGCCCTTAGCTACACTTGTAGGGGAGGGCTAATGAAATCTGCAAGCCTCACTTCGTGACTCCCTCCAATTTTAGACAATTCTCTCCTCGCCCCACCGCCGCCATGCCTGGTCTTTCTAAGAACAGTAGTTAAGATTACTGCCACAAAAGCTTAGGGGCTTGGAGCCCCTCTATCTTCTCCCCCATTTAAACACTACTTTGTTAATAAAAATTGAGATTCTGGAAAAACAGGACTGACGTTATCTAGGCCAGTGCTTCTCAGACTATCTGATGTGGAGGACTGACATTTATTTTCCTTCTCCTAATGTGCTAGGGATGAAATCATAGACCTACAGAATTATAGAGCTGCAAACAAACAAACAAATAAGCCATTTAATCCAACTCTCCTGCCATACAGGAAGACATAACTAAAGCACTGCTGAAAGATGCCCATCCAAACTCTGTTTAAAGACCTCCAAGGATGGAGAGTCCACCACACTCCAGGGAAATCTATTCCACTGATGTATTCAGGTCTTTTATTCCAAATCTCAAGTCAAGTCTCAAGTATCTACCTTCAAGTTTCAAGTTGAATCTTAAATGCCAGCCTGCATTAGTTGCTGTGGTAAGCGGGAAATGACTTTGCCTTATAAGTAGAAGGTTGTTGGTTCAAATTCTACTTGAGGTGATTTTTTTTAACATTTAAAAATGTCTTCCCCCCTCCTTTCTCCCCCTTGCCTGTCCCAAAAGACTTATTTTTGTTATTTAAGGCACTAAACTAAGAAGCTGATACAGGATTCTGGCCCAGATGTTTTGCAAGTCTAATTCCTGTTTCAAGATGGCGTTTTTCTAAGTTCATACATTGCATTCAAATGCTTGACACCCCCCTCCCCGGATTCACCAGAATTCACCCCTTTGTCAGCAAGAAGGGATTTTAATTACATTGCCAAGTAAGAAAAGAAGGGGGGCACAAAATTCTAAAATTCTTAAAATGACAAATAGAGGAATTAAAATTTTCCCAAAGGCAGGTTTGAACTCATGATGTTCTAGAAAAATAGGTCTCTGTTTCTTTAAATGCCCAAAGCCTCCAAATTTGCATAGGTTGATAGCAGAGCCCTGGTACGAAGGGAATAGTTTTTTCAAAGCATTCGTGTATTTTACATGTATTTTAAATGGGAAGAAAACATTATGTTAAATGCATTAAGTGCAAGTATTGCTAAATGACTGCATTGGTAAATTTAGCTACTGCTAAATTTCGCTAATTTGAGGTTTAAAAGTTAGCCTGTGAATTTGCAGGGAGCGACCACTGACCACCGGAAGCTGAATGGCAGGGAAGCCGGAGGAACAAAATGTATGGGAGCTTTGGGAAGAGCAGGCATACCCCCTCCACTGATGTGTTTTTGCATCATCCAGTCACAACTCCGGTACGTGCTACTGCACAACAAACTGAGGTGGATTTGAATCGCAAAGGCTTTTATTCACGCACAATGCCTGTGAGGAGAAATAAACAGTTCAGGCCACCAAATTCAGCCAACATCGTCTAGTGATTTTCGTTTCAATTCTCTTGCTCTTACTGATGCATTCTGCTTTTAAGGCTTGTGTGGTATTCCTCCAAGTCTCAAGTCTGAGAGCCAACTTTAACAGAAAAAAGGAGTTGGTGGTGGTGGGGTGTGGAGTTTCAATAACTAGAAAATCAAGAAGATGTATACAAAGTTAGGTTTTAAAAAACGTAAATTATCAGCAAATGTGTTAGGCAATGGGTGTTGAGGTCTGTTCGGCAGCCTGTCCCCGCTGCACATTGGAGGAATCTTCTAAAGTTTTTGAAAAGCTTTACAAGGATCCTTTTGCCTCAGACCTATTGCCTAATGCATTTGCTATTACTGCTTCCATTACGCAACCGGTAGGCAAAAAGCATCATGGAAGGTTGTTCAAAGAAGGAAACCAATTTTCTTCTCCATAACATTTTCCGCTCTGTAACATTCTGGGTGAATGTATTATGTTACTGAACCAAAGCCAGCAAGTTGGTTGCTAAAAATATGCAAGTTACAAGTTGAGTTGAGTCGAGTCAGTGTGTTATTTATTGTTAAGTCGAGTCCAAGTTGAGTCATTAAAGCGACTTGAGTCTGAGTTAATCGATTTGAATCTACATCATTGATATATTCCATTGTCAAACAGCTCTTACAGTCAAAAATTCTTCCTAATGTTCAGGTGGAATCTCTTTT
Source organism: Gambelia wislizenii (assembly GCA_030847615.1). Classification (NCBI taxonomy): domain Eukaryota; kingdom Metazoa; phylum Chordata; class Lepidosauria; order Squamata; family Crotaphytidae; genus Gambelia; species Gambelia wislizenii. The sequence continues at coordinate 7,383,814 of JAUMIR010000005.1, forward strand.
CTTGTAATTTGAATCTATTATTTCTAGTCATATCCTCATCTGTGGAGCAACAGAGAACAAGCTGGCTCCATCTCCTACATGGCATCCCTGCAGATATTTAAAGGTGACTATTATATCACTTCTCTTTGGTAAAAATTATCTAACATATTGAACCCTATCTCTCAAATAGGTTCAGCACCTTAGATAATTCCTTTCAAGTTCTGACTAAAAACCAGAGTGGATTCAGCACCAATCCCTTGACATGGGGGCTACCAGAAGGAGTAAGGTCAATTGTACCTCTAATTCCCCAATCTTCCAGATTGGCTAGATGACAGTTCCCATCATCCACCAAATCAGGGGTGATGGAATATGTAGCCCAGCACATGTGGAGGACTGCCAGTTTGCACGGGGGTAGGGGAGGTCAGATCTCAAACACAGCAAGGGGGAAACCAGCTTTCCCCAGTTTCCAAGAACAGGCCCACGTGTTACTTTTGCTGACTGCTAGAAGTACGTTTCCCCCTTTTAATAACATGTTGTTAGGGCTGTGATTTTTAATTGTTTAATTGGTTAAGATTTATCCATTTAAAAACACTTTTCATCTGCTAGTGAGATCCCCCAGGCAGCAGATTTTTTTAAAAAAAAAAACCTAATTAATGTGTTTAAAGATTGCAGATGGAAGCTATGCCATCTTAAAAGAATTCTCCCCCTCTCCATCCTTTTCTTTCATGTTAGAAGGATGCCGTCTAGGAGATCCTCATTTAACAAAAGAAGATTGACTTTTGCTTCAAAAAGGTCTTTTGAAACACATCTGTAAATTTAATGCAAAGAGTATTAAATAAATAAATGCATACTTATTGAAGCAGTTAACAAAGAGAACTAAAAAGCATCACATGAGCAAAAATGTTTTAACTCCTGCCTTCTTCAGCTGCTACAGATGAAACTGAGCTGCATCTAAAGTGAAAGTTTAGAACACTCTTGCCAGAATCATATATGACCTGTTACATTACATACCTTTACATATACAGTCCGCTCTCCATATCCACAGATTCTGCATCCATGGATTCAATCATGTGGGAAGGTAATGAGTCTAAAAATAAAATTGTATTAAAAAATTCCAGGATCTAGTCCTTTTAAAAAACAACAAGAATTGTTTCCTTTAAAAAGAGTTAAAAATCATTCAGTCACTTTTGACTTCATGCTTCATGTAGAGTGCGCTTAAGATGCAGACTTGTAAGCTCAATTATCATTTAAAAGTGTATTCAAGAGATCTGGAATCCTCCCAGTTAAATTAGACTCATTACAAAACAAAGGAGTCAGTTTAAAATGCAAATCAAAGTTTACTGAAGGTATATCAATCTCAATCTACATACTAAAAACAGACTTAAGAAAAGGTCCCTAACTAAAGGTATTTAGGTAATAAAAAAAAACTCACTCAGCCTACAGCGGTGGGCTGGGTTCCGATCATCATAGCATGGTTACAGGAAAGCTTAAGATGGCTAGGATACCTCCATCCTCATGGAGAGTCAGATTCAGAAGGGACAGTTACACAAAAGCAATAAAATTCAAATTAGGTCATGTGTTAAATGACCCAGCACTCCAGTTGGCTGGAAGTGCCCAGTGAAGTAAGAGAAAGGGAATTTTGGGAAAACAAATGCATGCATGGAAAAACCCTAGACTTATCTAAGATTGTGAATGAGGTACACAAGATTGCTTTTACATTACAATGATTATTTCCCCACATACTACAAACCATCTGCAGCTTGAACAAAATTTTAAAAAATCAAACTTTGCTGTTCCCCATTTTATATAAGGGATGCCATTTTACTATGCCATTGCATACAATGAGACTTAACCATCAACAGATTTTTCTACCCACGGGGGGTGGTGGTGGTCCTGAACCAAACCCCAATGGATACCAAGAGCCCATTTTACCTGCCTGTGTAAGAGGCCCTAAGAGACCCCTTTACTGAATTTCAGAGGTGTATAAAGGGACACCAGCAAGAATGCCTGAGGCACAATCAGGACCGCTGTGCACTGGTGTGGGATGTGCATCAGTGTACAACATGCACCGGTGCATAATGCAAATTGGTGCACATCATGCACTGATCCACATTGTACTGTGATGTGCATTGCACACCAATGTGCATCATGTACAGATGTGCATTGGGCACTTTGTAAGCTCTGCTACATAATAACGTAATAGCAGCCCTCTACTGGATATGGACTGGCACAGTTCTAATTCCCATAGACATAATGTCCACTTACAAAGACATAAAGACCAATGGGATTCCAGCATCTGTTTCCAGCATTCTTCAATGGAAGATGGTATTATCTTCCAAGTTGAGGCCATGGGGTGTTAAAGCCGTTGGTCTATGGATCCAGGAATTCTCTCTTTGGTACAAAATGCCTGAAGGAGGTGGCACCTCAAAACAAAACAGGAACAAACCAGAGAGGCTGTGATGTTCTGAGCTGAAATGCCTGGCCACTGGTTGCTCTAGCTTCCTGCTCAGCATTGCAGACGTGTGGTTCCTGAAGCATGTATGCAGGTCTGTGATTATCTTTCCCAAGTGCTGCTAGTTTGCTTTTTGATCACTTATATAAATACAGTATGGCCCTCATATCCGTGGAGGAGGGGTTACGTTCCTGGACTTATGATGGAAACATGAGACTGCAGATAATAGTGAACCCTACTGAAATGAACTTCTGGCCCAAGCATACCATAGAGCACTGGAGCACCTAGAGAGAACTCCTGTCTAGGCATTTTCTAGAACCTGCAGCGTGACTCTATGGTCAACTTCTGGCAAAAGCATACCATAGAATCATGCTTGAGGACCTAGAAAATGCCTTGAGAGGGCATTTTCTTTTGGACATGGGTAAAGGAAACAGCCAGTATAATTCCTGTGGTTATGGGGTTCGTACTGTACATTCATTTACACAAATTCTGTCTAAGCAGTGGCTGAGTCAACTAAGTTAGTTTAATGTGGGGACAGGCATGTCTTTCACTGTATCTGTTCAGGACTGGATTGTCAATGGTTTACAAGGGCCTGGCTAGAGGCTCTGTGCTGAAGGCGAAAGGTGCAACTTGCTTCCTCTTCTTTCCCAGCCCCTTCCTGAACCTCCCAGTATTTCTCTTACCACCAATGGCCAAAAGTCTGCATCGCAGCCTTCCTTTCATAACTTTATGAATCCAAAGCTACTTTGTGGAAATGCAACATAACCCTGTTACTGATTTGTGAAGGTGTGTGTCCGAGCACCAGCAAGAGTGTTCCAATGTGCCTTGGGTGCTTGTGATGCACATCAGGTACTCTTGATGAGCATTGGACCCCTTTGATGTGCTTTGGCCACTTCTCATGCTCATTACAACATAGATAACTCATTAAAAAGCTAGGAAACAAATTCAGGGGTAGCCGTGTTGGCAATGCAGCAAAACAAAATCCAAAAACCACGAAAAAAGTGATACCTTTATCAGCCAACCAAATGCAAAACAAATGATGTTTTGAAGCTCTACTGGTTTCTTCATTGGGCAAAAGATGTAGAAAGAAAGAAAGAAAGAAAGAAAGAAAGAAAGAAAGAAAGAAAGAAAGAAAACGATGTTGGAATCCTAGGCCTACATACTGTTTCTGATGTTCCTTGTGTTGTTGTTCAGGTGAAGGATCTCATACAGGCGGAGGCTACCTCTACTTCCTGGCCATGTGGAGTTGAGACAAAAGACAGTGAAATTTAAATCCTTTTGCAGCAGTGAGCATTTTGTTGGCCAGTAAAGGGATCACTTTTTTGGTGGATTTTGGATTTTGTTTCATTAAAAAGCTATTTTTCCTGGGCAATTCCCCGCACATCACACTCCCTAGCTACTTCAAGGACTGTGGGTAGGCTCAGAGGAAGATAGAGACCCCAGAAAGGGACAGATGTTATTGTCATCCCTGCTAATCCAAAAATCTTGTGTCCGGAATTTTGAGACCCAACTCCACTGCATTACCAGGTACAGACGCAGAAGTATCTGAGCGACAATGGAAGGGGGGGGCAAACTCATGAATTTACATTTTTCTCTGTTTGCTTCAGCTAACTTCCAGATGCTTATTTTTCTAGCAAAAGAAGTTGACCTCAAGCCATACCTTTGGTTTACATCCGTTGTCCACACAGCAATGAGTCTGAAGGATGTTGATAAGAATTGGCCCCAGTTGGTTTTTGGAGGAGCAGCTTCCCATTGTGGAAGAGACGGAGCAAGAGTGTCCCAGCTAGAAGTCCACCCCAACTCCATTCATGACTGAAGGACCTTCTACCTCGACCCAACCAGACCTGCTGCCCACCAATGTCACCAACTTGACAGACTGTGGAGAGGATATATTGCTCTACGGGGACACAGAGAAAGTTGTCATAGGGACAGTCCTCTCCATCATCACCCTGTTGACCATCGCTGGCAACAGTTTGGTCATCATCTCTGTATGCATCGTCAAAAAACTCCGGCAGCCGTCCAACTATCTGGTGGTCTCCTTGGCTGCTGCTGACTTGTCTGTAGCCTTGGCCGTCATGCCCTTTGTTATCATCACCGACCTGGTGGGAGGGGAGTGGCTCTTTGGGGAGGTCTTCTGCAATGTCTTCATTGCCATGGATGTCATGTGCTGCACAGCTTCCATCATGACTCTCTGTGTCATCAGTGTCGACAGGTAAGGATGTGTTTGTGCTCCTGCTTATGAATCAAAAGAGCTGGATGTGACCTTGTAAGACATCTAGTTGAACCCCGCCCCCAGTGATGAAAATCCAAATTATCCCCAAATGCATTGTTCCCTCTCTGCTTTAAGACCTTTAGCGAGGGAGAATCCACCTCCACCATCATCCAAACAACCAGTTTCATTGTCGAAATGATCTTTTCATCAAGAGGTCTGTCCCAGCTGTTTAGGTTGGAGAACCCAAATCTAGGCTCCTGCAACCCATCATATCTAGGTTGAAAAACTATTCTAAAAAGCTCCCAAGCACCACTACTAACTTTAAAGAAAACTGAAAGAACCGTTACAGATATCTTATCAAAATAGATGCACAAAGACACAACTCACCCCCACACAAATCAAAAACCTTCTTTTATATACAGAGATGCAAAAGCACACACATACTCCACTCCCCCTCTTACAGGGACATGCAAACATACACTTCCCTTTGTCAAATGTACTCAGATGCAACAACACACACATACCTCTTTCTCCGGAGATTATCAGATGGGGACAAAAATAGCATCTTTGTCTTGCTACATTCTATCCCACCCTCCTCTTGACCCTGTCCCACCATGAGAACAAAATCCTTCAAACATCTACCTTTGCGGCTTCTTTCCCTCCCTGCGGCAGCCCAGCTGCATTCACTTCCTGGTTTGAAATCCCGGGCCATTCTCACGAGAGGAGAAGCACACAGGAAATTCAAACTTAAAAAGAAAAATACACTTTAAAAAATGACAGCAAGCAGAAAAGCACACTTTAAAAATACCAAGTAACCTGGGGAGCAGGGGGAAAGGGTGTCACTTTGCCTGTCATTCCATCATTGAAACAGAACGGGAAATCTATTGACAGCTTAGCCTGTCAATAGAAAGAAATGATGCAGAACAAGACTGGCATGGGAGCATAGGAACACAGGAATGGTGTCATGTGAAAATCAAGCCCTTCAGTGATCTCCTGGAGTCGTGATAACGCCATATTTAGGTCATCTGATAATCTCCTTCCTCTTCTTCCCTCCTCCCCTCCCACACACACACACTCCCCCCCCCACATGAATGCGAACACACACCTCAAGTTGCCTGGGTGACACACACACACACACACATCCAGCCTTCATGGGTTCTCTCTTTGTGCCAACTTGCTTGCTCTTGACATCTGAATGTCAGAACTTTGTAAATATACAGGAGAAATAGAAGGTCAATAAGGGAGCTGGGATAATTTAAAAAAAATTAGCTTGACTAAGGGAGATCCTGGGAAATAAGGGAGAGTTGGTCAGTCTAGCTGTAATCCAATACATTTTGATGACTCCATGTCATTGAATACTGACTGTAGTGGAGATGGACAGCTAGAAGATGCAGCCTTTACATTTTTTAAAAAAAACCAAGGAAGTGATACTTTGATACTAGTGTAACGTACAGCTTCTATGTTGGTCAAGGAATCTTTGCTCCCTAAAGACACAATGGATCTAGGCCATCCTGCTGCAACCAGGCACGATGTGTTGGAGTACAAATCCCATCATCCTCAGTCGGACAAGAAGAAGTGGGAGATGAAGCCCAATACATTGGAACAAAAGCCTCCCAGACAAGGGAGGCTATTATCCTCCATCTTCCCTCCACACATGCACCCCCTGAGACTTGAAAATGGCCCCTGAGCCCTCCTTGAGTCTTTGGGCTGCCCTTTTTTCTGGCCAAATTCCCTTTCACTGGCTGGTTACCTCAGCCATGCTTTATGGACCCCCACACACACACACACCACTCCCATCCACATGGCTTTATTCCCTGGATATATGACTTTTCTTTTAACCTTCCCTGAACAAAGGAGAGAAGTCTGAGCAAAAATAGAAAGGAGCCACTTAAAGTTAATTGCGCAAGTTACAGTGTCGTCTATGAATGCAAAGGCAGCCGGGCGGAATTCAAAGCCAATTCTAGATGGCACATATTTAATTTCTGAAGCTCCTGTTAGCAGGAGCCATAAAGTCTGAGACACGGAGATTTATTTTATTTATTCCTTTCTGAAATGTCTACGCTACCTTTCAATATAAATATGCTCAGTAATGAAAAGGAACGGCCTGTTCAACCAAAGGCACCTGGAGTATGGGGTGTGAAGCTTGCAAATTTATTTTTGCCTTTTCCCTAAATCTACTGCCTATTTTTTAAAAAGAGCAATTTATATTATAGAAATCCCATAAGGGCCAGACAGACTGGTGTTCAGTGGCTCTTTCCAACCCAGTCCAAAATTCAAAAGATCTTTAAAACAAAAGAAGAGATATGTTGGGTGAGGGGAAGTCTGTTCTGCCACTCTGTTTTGCTTTGGTCAGACCTCACCTGGAATACTATGTCCAGTTCTGGGCGCCACAATTCAAGAAGGATATTAACAAGCTGGAGTGTGTCCAGAGGAGGGCGACCAAAATGGTGGGAGGTCTGGAAGCCATGCCCTATGAGAAGCGGCTTAGGGAGCTGGGTGTGTTTAACTTGGAGAAGACTGAGAGGCAATAGGATAGTCATCTTTAAATATTCAAAGGGCTGCCATGTAGAAGATGGAGTAAGCTTGTTTTCTGCTGCTCCAGAGACTCGAACATAAGCCCCAAGTTATCCAAATGACAAGACAATAGATTCCATGGAAACATCAGGAACTTCTCAATGGTAATTGCTGTTGGACAGTGAAATAGACTGTCTTAGAGGGTGACAGACTCTTCTTTGAAGGTCTTGAAACAGAGGTTGGATGGGCATCTTTCAGGAGTACATTCCAGCATGGCAGAGGGATGGACTAGATGGCCCTTGTAGACCCTTCGAACTCCATGATTTTATGATTCTGTGAAATGAAAAGCCTATCTAATCCAACATGCTGTTTACATAATGACCACCTACGTGCCCATGGGAAGTTCACCAACAGACTTAGGTACAACTGTGCCCTCCATCATGTGTTCCCCAGTATTGGGCTGGTCGGTAGACTTCTTATATTGGGGCTTGAACCTAGCCCCCAAAGGCAGCTTTCTGAAAGTGGAGGGCATAGGCAGACTTACAGGATGGGCTATAGCGCTTCTTGTAAGGATTGAACTAACACCAAGATAAGTGTGGCTGGGAATATGATTGCATCTCAAACCCGAATTTGTGTGCAGTTGTCCAATTTAAAATCTGGAATAAAACTCAGAATGGATTCCCTGTCACCATTGAGTCCCAGGGCAAAACTCTCACACAGTCTCACCATAAGGAACTACTGAATCTGAGTTTCTTGAGGATCATGAACTTAGGTGCACCTCTTGGAGATGCAATGGGCACTTGGTGCTTTGACGTGGTATATAGTGGTGCCATGGAGCCAGGGGTGGCAGAGCTGGGGCTTTTTGGTGAACAAGGACAATGATATCCTCTTCCACCACCACCCTTTGTCTGGTTTCACAGAGGTGAGTATCCAGGAGAGGACACCTATTCTTCAAGAGGACAAGAAATTGAGGGACCAAGTCAGTCCAGAGTCATACGCAGAGCGTTCATAAGAGCAGAAATGTGGTTGATGGAGTCCAGGGTCTGAGCACAAAAAGGAGTCTAAGAAGGATCCAAAGCCAGTCAGGGAGCCACCAAAACAAACAAATACACACACACACCACAAAAAAGTTCAGGATATGAGACCAGGGAAGGTTGGTCCACCACACTCCACCACACTCCAAGGCATCTCATTCGACTGCTGAACAGCTCTTACCATCAGGCAGTTCTTTCTAATGTTTAGGTGGAATTTCATTTCCTGTAGTTTGAGTCCATTGCTCCGTGTCCTAGCCTCTGGAGCAGCAGAAAACGAGCCTGCTCCATCCTCAGTATGACATCCCTTCAAATATTTCAACATGGCTATCATGTCACCTCTTCACCTTCTCTTCTCCAGGCTAAACATACCTAGCTCCCTAAGCTGCTCCTCATAGGGCATGGCTTCCAGACCTCCCAGCATTCTGGTTGCCCTCTTCTGGACATGCTTCTGCTTGTCAAAATCCTTCTTGAATTGTGGTGCCCAGAACTGGGTGATCCAGGCTCTGCTTCCAGGGCAGGGCTGCCAGCTTCTTCTGGCTTCAACTGGCACCTGTTATCAGGGCTGTCATCTTCCTGCTCTTCCACCTCAGAGGAAGTCTCTTTCTAGTTGGATATGACACCCTTGGACCTCCCTGTTTCCTCTAAGTTTAACAAGCTTTCTTGCAGTTGCCTAAGGGCAAATACCATGTCTGTAGTACTCCTATTGGCTCTGAAGCCACATTGGCTTTCAGGGAGAAGTTCTTCTGCAATAGCAGGAACTAATCTGTTCAGGAGTATCCTTGCAAGGATTTTTCCAGCAATAGAGAGCAGTGTTATGCCTCGATAGTTTGAGCAATTGGATTTTGCTCCTTTTTTCTTGTACAGGGTGATCTCAGGCTTGGCCAAGTTGATCACCAACAGTGGTCCGCCCTGGCCTCACATCGGGAGGCATGGAGACGCACTATCCACAATGCTGCAGCCTTATTTGAGAACTCACGACAAACAAGTCTTGAAGAGAAACGACAACACAGAAAGAATCACAACCCAAAAACATCACCCAAGGAGACCTTCTGCTGTGCTTTTTGCAACCGGACCTGTTTATCTCGGATTGGCCTTTTTAGTCATCAGCACGCTTGCAGAAAGCGCGGGATGAGTCCTTCCTGAATCTTCGTTTGCGAAGAAAAGCCAGAGAGAGAGAGAACAAGCTTTCATTGCGAGCAAGAGTGGACCACCCTGGAGTAAGGTTTCTTCTCCCAACTTAATTTAGATATGTAGTTTTGTAACATTCCCATTAGCTCTTTTGTGTAAAAATAGTCTTGTACTGAAAAATATTTACAGTACGTTGTAAGATCTTCCCATCCATTCCAGTTAAAACCTAGCAGAACTGCTGAAAAATAAGACAAAGTACTCAAGCTACAATTGATTACTTTCTCTCTCTTGCTCTCTCAGTCCCACTCAGTTGTTTCTTCTTTTTTTACTCAGATATTACAAACAGATATTAAAGAATGTAAAACAGACTTTCTTCTGGATGAATTCATTAAGAAAGTGTTATTGTTAGTTTTCATTTCATTTGCCTGCCTAAATTTCTTACTTGTAAGCAAGGCACTAGCCACTAGGGATGAAAAGAATATCCATTTTAAAATTTATTTTCCTGTTGAGACAGTGTTTCTTAACCACTGAAAAACCCTGTTGGATGGAGTAATTGGGGCTGTGAGTTTCTTTCCACTTCATGAAGTCCCTTTGTGGTATTCAACTTCACCACAATTCAAGAAGGATGTTGACAAGCTGGAACGTATCCAAAGGAGGGCAACCAAAATGGTAAAAGGTCTAGAAGCCATGCCCTATGAGGAGCAGCTTAGGGAGCTGGGCATGTTTAGCCTGTAGAAGAGAAGGTGAAGAGGTAACCTGATAGCCATGTTTAAATATTTGAAGGGATGTCATACTGAGGATGGGGCAAGCTTGTTTTCTCCTGCTCCAGAGACTAGGACATGGAACAATGGGTTAAAACTATAGGAAAAGAGATTCCATCTAAACATCAGGAAGAACTTCCTGAAAATAAGAGCTGTTCAGCAGTGGAACACACAGCCTCATAGTGTGGTGGCGTCTCCTTCTTTGGAGGTTTTTAACCAGTGGATGGGTGGCCACCTGTCAGGACTGCTTTGATTGTATCTTCCTGCAAGGCAGGGGGTTGGACTTGTGGTCTCTTCCAACTCTGTGATTCTATGATTCTAAAATATGTGTGCAGTTGGGACATCATTCTCCTACACCATTGTATATAATGGGACTTGGTATCCATGGCGGAGTCCTGGAACCAACCCTAGCAGATATCAAGGGCCCACCGCAGTTATTTTGCACATAAAATATGTTTTCTGCACAGGAAACATGTTTCCTGGTCAGGTGAGAGTGCATTTTATGACAAAGAAAATGGTTTCCTTTGGAGAAATACATCTCTCTCTCTCTGGCTTTTCTTCGCAAACGAAGATTCAGGAAGGACTCATCCCGCGCTTTCTGCAAGCGCGCTGATGACTAAAAAGGCCAATCCGAGATAAACAAGTCTGGTTGCAAAAAGCATAGCAGAAGGTCTCCTTGGGTGATGTTTTTGGGTTGTGGTTCTTTCTGCGTTGTCGTTTCTCTTCAAGACTTGAAATACATAGTTCTGCATGAAAATACTATGTGTATGTCTCACTACCCAAGGTGCGCTCAAAGACTGTGCAATATATATATATATATATATATATATATATATATATCTGTAATCTAGCCCAGCAGGGATAATAGTGAGGAAATTATTCACTCCTGTTTGTGAGCGTAAGGAACCCAAAGATTTACATTTGTACTCACCACTACTCTATGCTGCCCTTTCCCCTTCTAAAAATTCTGCATATTTAAGAGAAGGGGGTAGACACTATGTCCTAACAAATCATACACCGTTCAATTATAGCAATTTATCCCATATACTTTTTGAGGATACACAAGTTATTAACACATATAGAACATAGTGTCTACCCCCTTTTCTACGTTGAGCTTATTGTAGTACCCTCCTGTTGTGGTTTCCTTTTGAATCCTGATAGTGACACTGTGATGGATCCTGTCTCCAAGCTGGCACTGTAGTTCCAACCATAGGTCTCCTATCACCCACCTTGCCCTTTTATCCTCAAAATCCTTCCCTTCATCTGGCATTTGGTCCTCAAGGTGATCTCTATTATGGACAAGCAGCTGTGTTGATCAGTGGGTTCAGTGTTGATCCGTGGGTGGTAAAGTGTGACCAGTTCTCCCTTTCAATTCTTAAATGAAAACAACCAGAAACAGTTATGGGGGGGGGGACAGTAAAGCTTTATTATATAACAATTCCCTAAACTCTGTCCATACTCCCAGATCCCAAAGCCCTATTCTGATTTTATCAATCCTTCTTCTCCTAACTGGCCTTCATTCTCTTCTGGGCTTGTCTATACAAGCACACAAACAACAGAGTCCCTTGCAGTAATGGCATTTTGCAGCAGCTACAACTTGTCTTAATGGTGTTTTTGCCTCCATAAGCTTCACATGCAAGATGGCAATTGCAAGTGATTTACTCATGTTTGTACTTACCTCAATTTGCCACCACCAAACTTAAAAAAAAAAAAGATGTCCAAGGCGCGATAGAGCCGTTTTTTGATTTAACATAAAAGCAGAAAACCAAAACAAAAAAACCACCTCGCTTTCTCACCTTAGCACTTGCTCACGAAGGCAAAAATCCAACATGGTGGCCGTGGGAGCTTGCCTTGTTAGCAAGCCCTGCCTCCCGTGCTAGCCTGGCCAATCAGCTTTGCGCTTCCTTGGAATGCGCACCCCCCTCACTGTCTTTTTTAAAACTGCAGGAAAAGCCATGAAGGCTTTTCCTATGGAGTTTTGACATTTTGGGGGCCCTTCCTTCCCAATATGGTGAAACAATGCAGAATGCCATTAAGACAGCTAGGATTCTCCTCGCATTCCATGAGGAGTATTTTCTCCATTTAGACAACCCCTCTGAGTGTCCTGACTTGTTTCCTCCTGGCCCTATCTAACTCCTTAGCAGACCAGCCTCCAGGTTATATGCTTTCCCTTTACAGCACTTGATGAGTTGTGCTTGGTTATCCCTAACCAGACTTGCCCAGCTGTTTGCTTCCCTGTAATAACCAGGGAAGGAAGGGAAGGTCTCATGCTCCTGAAATCTTCACGCCTGTCAGAATCAGCCATTGGAGAACTATGGACCCAGTTTAGCTCCATCAAAAATGTGGCCAGCCATGTTAGGGGGGAAAATGGCATGAAAAGTAATCCTCTGTTACAAGAGAACATTGGGGTTGTCTATATGGCGAAAGTATTCCTCATAGAGTTCAAGGAGAATATGACTTGTCTTAATGAGATCCCACAACAATCCTCTGTATTTGGAAGGAGGGGGACCAAAAACACCAGAAACTTCACAGGAAAAGCCTCTGCAGCTTCCCCAGAAATTTTAGAAAAGCTCTGTGGGGAATGCACATTCCCACTCATTGGGCCAACCGATTTGCTTTGCTGTGCATTTCCAATAAGAGCGGAAGTGGAAAGCTGATTGGTTGGACATGTGCAAGGGACAGAGCTTGCTAACAAGGCAAGCGCCTGAAACTGCCATGTTGGATTTTTGCCATAGCAATTGTGTGCTGAGGCAACAAGACAGCCTTATTTCTTCTTTTTTTCTGTTTATTTAAGTGGAATATTGCACTCCTGCACCTTGGATATGCTTTAAAAAAACACTGTTCAGCAGTGGCAACTGGTGACAATGAAAACACAAGCAATTCACATATGCAAACCAACTTGATTCACAGGCTTGCCCATTTAAACAACAAACACGTATAGTTTCACATACCTCCGATCTTGCAAAAAAAATCATTAAGACAAATGAAAGCTGCTGTGAATTGGCATTAGTGTGCATCAATCCACATTTTATTGCCCCATATAGACAAACCTACCAAGTTAGTGAACCACTAAAGGGAGGAGGAAGATGAAATGCTGACTCGCTGTGGTCCTACAGCAGCAATGGTGACTCACTGTTCACATGTCAGTGGGGCAAAGAATCCCTTCTGGGCTTTAGTCCCAAATTTTAAATGATTTATCCAAGGTTGTTGTTGTTAATTGCCATCAAGTTGGCTTTGACAGATGATGGCCCAGTGAATGTGGTACTGGATGAGAGTTCTACCATGCCTGCTAAAAAGACAAATGAATGGGCCTTAGAGCAAATCAAGCCTGAACTCTTACTAGAAGTGAAGGTGACTAACCTGAGGCTGTTGTATTTTGGACATATGGGCAGATATGACTCATTGGAAAAGATACTGTATTGTATTTATTTATTTGTGCAATTTCTATGCCACCTTTCTCCCAAAGCAGAACCCAAGGAGGCTCACAGAACAATGAAAATCACAGTTAAAATCAATTAAAACATACGAATTAAAAAACAGATTAAAAACAACATAAAAACACAATTATCCGTCAAAGGCCTGATTAACCAAGAATGTTTTGCCTGGCAGTGAAATGAAAACAAATAGGGGGCCAGCCTAACCTCCTGCAGGAGGGAGTTCCAAAGGGTGGGAGAGCCACCTAGAAGGCTCTCTCTCTCATGTCCTCACCAAGCAAGCCTGTGATGGTGGTGGGACTGAGAGAAAGCCTTCCCCTGATAATGCTGGGTAATGTAGAAAGCAGGACAAAAAGGGGGAGATTGCATTATATGTGCATTTATTCCCTCAAGAAAGCCATGGCTGTCATGGGTTTGCAAGACCTGAGCAGGGCAGTTGATGATGGAAGCTCTTGGAGGCCTCTCATTCATATGGTCACCATAAGTCAATGTCAGCTTGATGGCAAAGAATAACAACGCATGAATGAGAGACTACCAAAACTATCCTAGGTGCTGAATCTTATTTTGGCAATTGGGTTTAGCACCTTGGAGAGTTCCTTTGAGGTGTAGGCCAAAACCTGGTGCAGATTCTTCTCCCCACTGACATGGAAGCCACAGCCTCTATACCCTGGGATCCCCATTTAGAAGAGTCAAGGAGCCAGTGTTGTGAAAGTGTTCTTCCTAGAGCACTAGAGAGCTACTGAGCTAGATGGACAATGTGTTGAACCTACTTGGGGGATCAGAGTCCAGCAAGCCTAGAACAGATTCCCAGCCCTTCTGGTGTGAAAGCCACCAGTCACAGCTGCAAATCACCAGGAAAATGATTTGCAAATTAATCAAGAGTGAATTCAGATGCTCTTATTGTCCATAATTGACTGGGATCATCTTTAGGCTAGATCCTGCTGAGATTAGTGAGTCAAGTTAGTCATCCAAGACTAACTTAAGTCCCATTGATTTCAAAATGTTTACTCACATCACTAAATTTGGTTGTAACTTTCAATGTTGTTTGTTTGTTTGTTTGTTTAAAAAATCTTCTTTGATCCCTGTTCTTTTATTTGTTGGGGAGGTGTTTTGTTTTTGGCTTTTTGGACTGCCTTGTTAAAATTTATAGTGTAAGCTGTTGGTGCTGCGGCTCACCACCTTGTTACTCAAGGGCTTCAGAAGTTAGATATCATATTGAGAACAGGGAGGTGGTTGCATCAAATGTACACATAGGCCTAAATCCTATTGTTACTCCTGACTAGAGTATAGCCATTGAATCAGTTGTATTTGCCTATGTGTTGATTCACTGTTCAGCAACTGATTGAATAAGTCTATTCTAGCTAGGACTAACCAACAGGATCCCAGCCATAGAATCATAGAATTATATAGTTGGAAGAGACCACGAGGATCATCCAGTCCAACCCCATGTCCTGCTGGAACATATAGGCAAAGCACTCTTGACAGATGTCCATCCAGCCTCTGTTTAGAAACCTCCAAAGCAGGAGACTCCACCACATGCCAAGGCAGCGCATTTCACTGTCAAACAGCTTTTATTGTCAGGAAGTTCTTCCTAACATTTAGGTGGAGTCTCTTTTCCTGTCCATTGCTCTGTTTCCTAGTCTCAGGAGCATCAGAAAACAAGCTTGCTCCATCCTCAATATGACATCCCTTCAAATATTTAAACATGGCTGTCACCTCCTCTTCTCCGGACTAAACATGCCCAGCTCTCTAAGCTGCTCCTCAAAGGGCATGGTTTCCAGACCTTTCACCATTTTGGTTGCCCTCCTCTGTGCATGTTTCAGCTTGTCAACATCCTTCTTGAATTGTGGTGCCCAGAACTGGACACAATATTCCAAGTGAGGTCTGACCAAAGCAGAATACAGTGGCGCTATTATTTCCCTTGATCTAGACACTATGCACCTATTGATGCAGCCCAGAATCACATTGGTGATAAAATCCTATGATCTACATAACCTGCAAAATGTGGGATGAATGTATTAAAAAGAACATTAGCCACAACATATTATATTGGGGGTAACAACATTTGTTTTTCACGTTACAACATTAATTCACATTATGGTTGGGTACAACATGTAATGTTTACTTGTTACTTTCAAAACATTGGTCCAGGTCCTATTTTTAGACTCAGCTAGAGCAGATCCACTAAATCCATAAGATTTCACTAATGTGCTGGCTCACAATCCAACAATTGGTTCATTGGGTCTATTCTAACTGGGATCCACCAACAGGATTCATTAATTTTTTGGGTTATTTTTGGAGGAATTTTGGCCATTTAGGGCAATTTTGTTTGTTTTAAAGAGGTCTTTAATTTAATTTTTAAAAGCACAACATATTAATAGCACATTGAACAATGTGTAAAATAACAAGCAACAAGCACCTAAAATGTACTAAGGGTTTTTTTTTTTAAAAGTAATAGCTAATGTGATTATTTTAAAAATAACGGCTGGCATTATTTTGCTGGTATATGTTCTTCACATACACAGGTGTAAGTTCTGCTGTGGATGTTGTTTAGCATTTTTGTCCAATGCAGAATGGCCATTGTGAAGGCAGGAGCCAGGCAAGCCTGGCTGGTGCCAGCCAATCACAACTCAGGGAATGCTGTGAAGCAGGGCTAGTTTAAGGCACCAGCAGTGTCAGCATCCGCAGGGGGCCCCATCATTGTGGGGGTCTCCGTAATAACCCTCTTCCTGCAAAACATTATTAGTAATCATCTGAATATCCTGTACTGTGAATAGCTTAGGTTGAGTTAGGTTACACTGACCTGAGATAAACATATGGGGCCCCCAAAATAAAGCATTGCAGGGGCTCCTAAATTCCTTAAACTGGTCCTGCGTGAAGGAGGGCCTACAGAGGAGAAAGGATACAAAACTAAGGCTTGTCTCTGACAAAAGGCAAATAGAGGAAAGATCAGGCCTAGAGACAGGGAAAAGGATTGCAGATAGATAAGGGAAGGACGTCCTAGAGGCAGAGAAAAGATGTAATAGAGATCAGATAGTCAAGTAAGGGGAAGAATTCAATAAAGTTTTGGGGAGCTGTGAATGATCAAATTGTTCCAGGGTTAATGTTTGATCTAATTGTGCATTAATGGACTTGTACTAGTTTACTCTTTTTTTACAATTGTGTCTGGCTGTTCCTTTTAAGTTTTGATAGAGAGTCTGGACATGCTTACCAGTGAACTCACAGAACAACACATCCACCGGCCCACATAGGGATCACCTTGATGCCCCAGTATCAGATCTGGGTCGGGGGGGGGGATCTTGAGGGTCAAGGAGGCAAGGTGAGAGACAGGATCCCAAGAGCTGGAACTCTGGGGCCAGCCTGGAGATGGGATCCGTCACAGCAATATTCCGATCAAGGTTGTAGAAGCAGAATTATGCATGTGGTCACATTGTGTGTCAATGTGTGGCGCACTTTGTTGTGCATTGTGCATATCAATGCACAATGCTCATTTAGTTGCCTGTTGTTGCATTTCTCTATTGAGGTGGTATATTACAACTTAGGGATAACTCCATGATATCCTGTTACTAGCATACACAGGCATAAGTCAATTTTACACCTGCACATGTCTCTTTTTGGTCAATGCAGACCTCAGTGGAGAATGTAATCATTTTGCATCTGGCTACAGGGACATAGCCAGACACTTCTCCAATCTCCAATGCTCTCACCAGGCATGGAATGGCCATAGAGGGGGATGCAGTGACCCTACAATAGGTCAAGTGAATGTCCAGCTGTAATGTAGTGCTGCATGTGGAACTACTACACTACCCTGGGCCACACAGGCCAGTGAGCATAAAGTTACACTACATCTTCTTGATGTCAAATCTCAGTCAATGTTTCAAGCTGTTATGTATCCTGGTAGTCCCCATCTTGGAATATCGCACAGTTGTCAATATTTAATAATTTGGCTTGCTGTGGCCTTCCACATGGTTGGCAAGTAAACCAGGGAGCCCCAGATACCAAGGCTGGAGTCATGTACAACCTAGGAAGGAGCCTTAGGAAATTCTCTGGTCAGAGTTCTTCCTGAAGAACACCTGGAGACGAGTCATCCACTAATCCACTCAACAATGGCAGAATCCTCAATGGTTGCAAAATGGGGTTTTCCTCCTCTCCTCTCCTGTCCAATAGAAGTTGCCTGCTCCTATTCCATTCCAAATGTATCACCCATTAATGACTGTTAACATTTCCCTTTGACTAGACTCTTTGTCTAGTCAGGGGAAACTAGTTGGCTCTTCATGGACCTCACATAATTTGGGTAACACAGCATTGATACCATCTGTTTCAAACATTGCACCTTCCAGCATATTTTTTTTCCCATTGCTAAACTCTTGCATTTTTCTTTCACCAAAAGAGCACTCTCTTGGCTTCTAAATTGGAATGAGATGGATGATTGTTGAGTAAATGCATCCATTATGTGAAAACAAAAATGAAGATGGGGAGGGAAGGGCCTGCCTCTCAAACCAGGATGTTATATCCATGTCCTTGGTTTGTTATCAGTGAATAGTTGGGGGCTATGGGACTATGCGAAGCAACCTTTATGCCCCAGTGATTGAGTCTGAAAGAGTTTTCCCTAATTTGTGCAGACAAAAAAAAAAAAAAAAAAAAAAAAAAATGAAGATAAGCCCCAATCTCACAGCTTTTGCTTTGGCTACTTGTTTTTCAGGTACCTGGGAATAACACGACCTTTGACATACCCAGTGAGACAAGATGGGAAACTCATGGCCAAGATGGTGTTCATCGTTTGGCTTCTCTCTGCCTCCATAACTCTCCCTCCTTTGTTTGGCTGGGCTAAGAACGTCACAGTGGAACGGGTGTGCCTCATCAGCCAGGACTTTGGGTACACTGTCTACTCTACTGGAGTCGCCTTCTACATCCCCATGACAGTCATGCTGGTGATGTACAACAGGATCTACAAGGCAGCCCAGGCCAGTGCACGGAAGCATCGGTTCATGGACTTTCCAAGATCCTACGAGCAGGATGGGGCCTCCTGCATGGATGCCAGCATCCGACGCCAACCCAGCACCAAGCGCAACAAGGCAGCCGAGGAGTGTGCCACATTGTCTAAGCTTCTCTGCCAAGATCGCAAGAACATTTCCATTTTCAAGAGGGAACAGAAAGCAGCCCGGACCCTGGGTATCATCGTTGGAGCCTTCAGCTTTTGTTGGCTCCCTTTCTTCTTGATGTCCACCGCCAGGCCTTTCATTTGTGGCAACCGTTGCAGCTGCATTCCACTACGGCTGGAGAGAACATTGCTTTGGCTGGGCTACACCAACTCTCTCATCAACCCCTTGATCTACGCCTTCTTCAATCGGGACCTGAGGACTACCTTCTGGAACCTGCTACACTGCAGCTATCGCAACATCAACAGGAGACTTTCTGCGGCAAGCATGCATGAGGCCCTGAAAGCGACAGAGAAGCATGAGTGCATACTTTAAGGACCATCCAGGCTTTCATGGAGAAGGCATTAGAATTGCTACATACTCATGAAGGAAGAGAAGTCTTCCAGAACTTGCTCACCTACCAAGAAAAAAAAGGAGAACAGGGCTTCATTCACCTCATCAGGGTGGGTATTTCCAATGCCGAGCAACAATTCTTATATCATCCCCTTGGAACAGCTTTGCAAATAAATAATAAAATGCCAAACTCCCATGATATATTCTTACATTAATCATTGGTGGAAACGAGAGTCTGAATAAAAAATTAACACCAGGGCTATGATTCTATATTGCAGTCTATGTTGTGTAACTTCACACATACAGTACAACCCCTGTACCTGTGGGAGATATGTTCCTAGACTTAACGTGGATACCAAAAATAACAGATAATAATGAACACTATTAAAATGAATGACTTCCGGCCCAAGCATACCATAGAATCACACTAGAAGACCTAGCAATTCCTAGAGAGAATACCTCTCTAGACATCTCCTAGGTCCTCCAGCACAACTCTATAGTCAGCTTCTGGTAGAAGGATACCACAGAATTATGTTGGAGGACCTAGAAATGCGTAGAGATGGCATATTTTTTCAGACTTGAGTAAGTGGAACTGTAGTTACGGGTCCTGCAGATAGAATCATAGAATCATAGAGTTGGAAGAGACCACAAGGACCATCTAGTCCAACCCTCTGCCATGCAGGAATATCCAATCAAAGCATATAGAGGTCATATGGTATTTAGCTACATAGCAGAGGATCTATGGCTCCTTCGTCCTACCAAGGAGCAACAGCACTCACTAGCTGGTGTCCCAATGCACATCAGGAGTGCCAAATGTGCATCAGTCCATGTGTGCAATGGTTACTTCACTGGCCATTCACTTCACTGTGTAGTAACATCACAGCAGCCCCTGGCTCAATATGGACATTGTGAAACTGCTCAATTTGAATTTCCTTCAGATATAATTCCACGTGTGTAGATGTAAATCCCATACTGAATTCCAGCCCAAATGTTTTTTTCACCATTTGCATTGTATGGTGACTTCACTTCTCATAGCTGAGTTTCTACAAATAGGGACCCCTTGTCAGTGGAGTGGTGAATCTGTTCTGGGTTTTCATCTGAACTTTAAAGGAATTATCCAAGGTGTTAAACCCATGTTGGGAATAACACCTTAGACAACTCCTTTGAAGTTCAGACTGAAATCTGGACTAGATCCTATAACTAATGAGAGGGTGAGTCCTACCATGGTGCTGAGACCTAAAGGCAATGGAATCCAAGAAAGATAGAGGGGAAGGGGAGAGGATATGGAATGATAACAAGAAAAAGGAAGCTAGCTTGCAAGCAAAAAGAGAATTGAGTGTCATGGATAAACAAGCACCGATGATCAGTGGAAAATCTAGACACACACACCCATCACTGTATTGCAACAACTACAATAGCAACCTCCACCACCACCATAACCACGCAATTCTAGAATGTTTTCTCTCCATTCAAACTGTGTTGTGTCCAATAATATGTCAAGTCCATCTTATTGTAATTATTGGGGGCCAGCACACAGAGTGGCTAACTTAGGGTGTTCCCATAGGGTGGAGACAGCTCTCCTGATGTTCTTGTGCTGCAAGTACCAGCATTCCTAGATTACATAATCAGTTGCCCACCCCTGTTCTAGTAACACACATGCCAATGCTCACACCAAAGGCCACCAGTGCCCCAAATTCCTGCCAGTTAAAAGAACAAAGACTAGCATGTCAGGTAAGAGAGACATAGCTATCTTTCTGCCATCTGTTTGCATGTACGCATGGAACGTTTTGTTTGGAGACTCATCAAATCATGCAATAACCCTCCTCTGCAATCTGAATGTGGTAGAGTCAGAGCATGGAAAAATTACTTTTGGGGGTTAACCATACCTAATGCTTGTCTATATGAGGCAAGAAATGTGGATTGTTCCATAGTAATGGCAAATTGCAGCAACTGCTATTTGTTGTAATGTTTGGGATTTTTTGGCAGATTGTAGGCATGTGAAGGTATCTGTGTTTGCTGTGCAAACAGGCATGCCTGCGATATTCTTGTTCTGTGTGTGACATTCCTCCAGCTGTCTACCTCCTGTGTCTGTGGAGTGACCCTCTCCTCCCCAGCCAGTTCCTCTGTGCAGTCCCCGTCCAAGACTATTAGTTCTGTTCTGTCCAGGAAAACCTCTTACTCACGAATCTGTTGAAGTGTAGCTACCCATGTCTCCAGCTGCTGGACTTTCTCCTCCAAGAGGGCTACCAACTTGCACTTGGTGCATGTGAAGTTCCCCACATCTGTAGACAAGAAGACAAACATCCCACAACTGTTGCAGGTGACTGCAGCAGTCCCCTCAGTGTCCATGGTGAGAGCTTTTAGGTAATCTAAGAACTCTTAGGTAATGCTGAGAACTCTAAGCTGTACTTTTAGGTATGCTGTATTTTTGTTTGGTTACTCAAATTCGCACACCGTTAGGCAACAAGCAGCCTCTCCCAACAGTTTAAAAAAATTCAAACTCACCCACTCAAAATGGCTGTCCAGAAGCTGCTCTCCTTCTTCTTCCTGGCAGGAATCTAGTATAGTGTCTAGATCAAGGGAAGTAATAGTGCCACTCTATTCTGCCTTGGTCAGACCTCACCTAGAATACTGTGTCCAGTTCTGGGCACCACAATTCAAAAAGGATATGGACAAATTGAGCGTGTCCAGAGGAGGGTGACTAAAATGATGAAAGGTCTGGAAACCATGCCTTATGAGGAGAGGCTTAGGGAGCTGTGTATGTTTAGCCTGGAAAAAAGACGGTTAAGAGACAATATGATAGTCCTGTTTAAGTATTTGAAGGGGCGTCACGTTGAGGATGGAGCAAGCTTGTTTTCTGCTGCTCCAGAGACTGGAACACAGAGCAATGGATGCAGGAACAGAGATTCCACCTCAACATTAAGAGGAACTTTCTGACAGTAAGAGCTGTTCGGCAGTGGAACGCACTCCCTCGGAGTGTGGTGGGGTCTCCTTCCTTGGAGGTCTTTAAACAGAGGCTGGATGGCCATCTGTCGGGGATGTTTTGATCGTGATTTCCTGCATGGCAGGGGGTTGGACTGGATGGCCCTCGTGGTCTCTTCCAACTCTACAGTTCTATGATTCTATGATTCTATGAATCAAAATGGCAACCGTGAGTGAATTACTCGTGTTTTTACTTACCTCAATTTGCTGCCTCCAGACAGTATTTTTTAAAACCATATCCAAGGTGCAAAAAAGTGATTTTTTGCTTTAACAAAAAACCATTTTATCACCTTAGTGCTTGCTCATTAAGGCAAAAATCCAACATGGTGGCTCCAGGCGCTTGCCTTCTTAACAAGCTCTGTCCCCCCCCCCACAGATCTGACCAATCAGCTTTCAACTTCTGCTCATATAGGGAAAGCAAATCAAATTAAACCACTTGTTCCAATGAGCAAGAATGTCCATCCCCCCACTGTTTTTAAAAAACTTTGTGAAAAGCTGTGAAGGCTTTTCCCGTGCAGTATATGGCAGTTCCCCCGCTTTCCTTCCCAATACATTGAAATGATGTGGAATCCCATTGAGACAGATTGTATCCTCCTCGCATTCTGTGAGGTGTATTTTCACCATTTAAACAACCTGAAACTCCTCCCCAGCCATGCTAACTGGGTAATTTTGGAAGCTGTTCTCTTTAAAATGCAACTTTTAAAAATATAATGATAATTTTCATTAAAAGAGCTTTCTATCGTATAAAACTACATAGGAATGAAGAAAAAGAAAAAAGGAAACACACAACAACACAAAATTACAAAAGAATTACTAATAGACGCACATCAACAAAAACAAAGGGGAACAAAATGAACTACAGGTGCCTCCCCCCCCGTATTCGTGGAACCAATACCCACGGTTTTAGTTATCTGCAGCTGAAAAAACAGGGACACATAACCATAGGAAAATGCCTAGAGAGGTGTCCTCTCTAGGAATCACTAGGTCCTCCAATGCAACTCTATGGTAAGTTTGTACCTTTATTTTAATAGGGTTTGCTATTATCTGTGGTTTTATTTATAAACAGTAAATCTGGGAACGTATCCCCTGCAGATACAGACAGCGACCTGTAGTAACTTCCAACTTTCCTACTGATGGCTATAAGTGACACAATGTTTTACTTCCTCTATCTCAAAATATCTTAAATACTGGTAAAAAATTTATAACTTATTGAATCCTACAAATCTTCAAATCCCACTATTGATAATTTCCCCTGTTGCTCCCGCAAAAAGACCATCACCCATTCCCAATCCTTCTTAAAATGATTCAATGACTTTTCTCTAATGAAAGTACAGTAGTTAATTTAACTTTTTCAAGCTTTAATTAAGTACAAGCAAGATTCAAGTTGACCATTTCATGGAGATTGATGGCTACAGACATCCACCACAATCCTCTATGATTTTTTACATAATGTAACTTTGCATATACTTAGCTAAATAGCAGAGAAGCTAAGAAATCCAGTTACTGAATTGAGGAGATACATACTGGGACACCAATAAGAGTGCCCGATGAATATTGGTACTCAATGCTCATTGAGACCAATGTGATATGCATTGGTCTTGTTGTTCATCAGGCACAAATGCTCTTCGGGCACTTTGCTGGCTATGCTATATAGTAATGTAACAGCAGTCTTCTACTGGATATGGATGTTGTGTAACTGTGCAGTTCTAGTACCTGCAGACATAAGTCCGCTTATGAAAATGCAATGCCCCAACAGGATTCCAGCATACATTTCTTCTTCTGGCCTCTTCTCCTCTGCTGAGTATTGGGAACATTTACATATCCTATTCTCCCAACGTCATCCCAGCACAATAAATAGAATTCCATAATGTTCTGTGTTGATAAAATGTCAACAATGAAAGTACATTTTTATAGTATGCAAAGAATCAAACAATGCCCAGATCAAACTGAACAAGCAGACACACCTACTTTCTCCAGACTGGCAGGTGTGTGTGTGTGTGACTACACATCCCATAATCCCCAGTCAACAGTGGCTGTGCTGGCTGTGCATTATAGGAGCTGTAGTCCCACACTTCTGATAAATGCCAAATCTCAAAGAAATTCTACTGAACTGACAGTTGTTTAAGTTACCTTTTTATATCTTTGATAAATGCAAGCTGGAATGCATTATAGGAGCTGTAGTCCCACACTTCTGATAAATGCCAAATCTCAAAGAAATTCTACTGAACTGACAGTTGTTTAAGTTACCTTTTTATATCTTTGATAAATGCAAGCTGGAATAACTCTCTTCTGAAATCTTTTCCAGGTGGCAGTCTCAAAATATGAGTTTAATTTTTTAAAAGTCTTAATGTGGAAGTACTCTCACTGGCCATAACCAAAAGAAGTCATAAGCATGTAAAACTGCTAGTGGGAAGACTTTAAACACACGTTGGGTTTTTCTAGGCATTGCATTATTGGGCCTGGTGGACGCAGGAGACAGGTCTGCTTTCTCAAGGGTTAAAAAGTGAAGATCCACTGTAATTTAAGAGAACAAATCAAATAAAAATGTTACTAATTTACTAGTCAGTGTTCTGGTTATCTTAATTTCATGCATGCTTGTAGGAAGCAGCCGAAATGGAACCTGAGAATGATGTTCATTTGGGCGGAATGGACGTGTGCATGGAAAGTAGGGTGACACTGTTACAATAAGAACTCTCCTGCCTCTCCATTGCGTCCAGTCCATACTAGTTGATCGATTGTTTGAAAACTGGAATACTGCATCCAGTTCTAGGCACCACAATTCAGAAAGGATATTGACAAGTTGGAGCATGTCCAGGGAGGGTGATCAAAATGGTGAAAGATCTGGAAGCCATGCCCTGGGTATGTTTAGCCTGGAGAAGAGAAGGTTAAGAGGTGTCATGAGAACCATGTTTAAATATTTGAAAGACTTTTTTGGACGTTGATCTGTAGCGCAAGCAGGCTCGTCCCCATTGCGAGGCTGCTGCGTGGCAGGGGGGCCATTTCGGATGATGCTGTCCGCACACCAATACTGTTGCGGAAGAGCTGGGAGGCTGCAGCGCTATATTTGGTGGTTTTCTAATCACGGTCAACTTCCATGATTAGAAAATCGCCAAATATAGCGCTGCAGTCTCCCAGCTCTTCCGCAACACTATCGGCGCGGGGACAGCATCATCCGAAACGGCCCCCCTGCCGCGCAGCAGCCACGCAACGGGGACGAGCCTGCTTGTGCTACAGATCGACATCCGAAAAAGTCCGATGTCATGTTGAAGAGAGGAAAAGGGCTATATAGGCATGTAAGTCGAACTTACGCACATGCATGTCACTAACAGGGTGTCAACTAGGAGGGTTTTCCCCCCTTTCCCTTTTTCCAAAGCGGTCCTCTCAGCTGTGCATGCAAAAGATGAACATGTTGTGCTCCCAAAATTTTTGCAGGCAGGGAGGGAGGGATTTCTGTTCCTTGCTATGCAAATCACCCTCTCTTGGGAGGCTGATGATATATTCTTCTGTCTCCCATCTGTGCTGTAAAGGGAACAGCTCATGGCTCTATGAAGTAGCAGAGTGAAAGAATCAGAAGTGACAAAGCTGTTAGAGCCCACGGAAAGTGTTGCTGGCTCATAGAGCCAGGATGCTGCGCTTGAACCCAAGACAGTGACCAAGATTCAATGTCAGGGCTGTGTAAAGAAAATCTCTGCATGCAGAATTATTCATTGACTGGCATCCTGTTGGTGTTTTATGCATATGTATGTTCGCTTATAGATGCAGTTGTACTTTTGAGGTCTGTGGCTTAAAGGAAAAGTAGGTGTGGTGGAGGCACTGAGGAGGCAGGTGGGTCTCAATTTCTGTCGGGGTCACAAATGAGGGAAGCCAGTTCCATCATTGGAGACCAGGGGATGCATTCTGGCAGAGCCAAAGTACACACAAAGTTAGCCATTTTACTCAGCCCACCACCTATTCTAATGAGGTTTAAAGAACTGAATGTCGGAATGGACCTTTCCCAGGCTAGATGAATGTGCAGATGCTTATACGAAGGGGCCAGAGAGAGAGAGAGAGAGAGAGAGAGAGACTGCTGATGCCAAGGGGGCTTGGACTTATCAGACGAGCCCCTTAAAGTGTTATTTTGCTAGCATTAAAAAATCAATTTTTATACCAGCAAAAGAACACCTCCCACCACGCCTACCTTCTCTCCCAGCAAAGGCTTCTGCAGCAATGAAGAGGAAGTGAACAGAGCTCCGTTCACTTCCTCATTCAAAATCCTACTGATTCTCTTGAGAAGACTCTTGCGTGGGAAATTCAAATATAAAAACAAAAAGAAGAAAGTTAAAATTTTTAAAAGCACTGGAACACACTTTAAAAGTCCCAACTGGGGAGGGTCATAAAAAGTACATCACTTACCTGGATGTCACAATCTCACCCGGAAGTCTTCTGGCCAACCAGCCATTGACTTTAAATAGACCTTAGCTGTGGAGGGTGAATTTCAGCTGGGAGCCACATCCCCTTCCTCCACCTAGAAGCAGAAGAACTGCTGCTACTGCTGCTGCTGAGTGTCTGGATCTTGGCGGTGAAGGCTGAGACGCCAGCTGGGCTCCACACCCTCCTCCCTTCATCAACTGGAAGAGCATCAGACTAAGGGACAAATATACATGGCTGGGCATGATCTGAGAGCAAGAATTGAGGTGGCGCAGGGGAATGGAAGGTATGGTGGAAACAGAGTGAAAGTTTGTTACAAAGGAAGGCAGGATAGATGTCTGAAAGCTATCCCACCTTCAGTTCACTCTGTTCCCTGAAATGGATTGGAGAGCATACCAACCATGCCACAGAACCTTACCTTGCTCCTTTGCAATGCAGGTCAGTAAAAAACAAGACCCACATTATCTATGATCTTCTTTTGGAAGAGGATGTCAACCTGGATTGCTTTACTGAGACCTGGCTGGGAGAGGATAGCGCCATAACTTGGGCACAGGCCCTCCCAGCTGGGCACTCTGTCAGTGAGCAGGCAAGGGGAAGTGGACAAGGGGGTAGAGTGGCTCTGGTTCCTAAAAATAACCTTACCTTGACCAGGATACTTGTCCAGAAAATGGTCCACTTTGAGTGTATGTACCTGAGCCTGAAGACCAGGGAGAGTCTAGGGGTTCTGTTAGTATACTGTCCACCCCGTTGTCTAACAGACTCCCTAAATGAGCTGACACAACTGATCTCAGAGTTGCTGCTGGAGTGTCCAGACTGTTAGTTCTGGGTGATTTCAACATCTCACTTGAGACCAGTTTGTCAAATCAGGTGCGGCTCGGGAGTTCATGGAGTCTATGACAAACATGGGCCTATCCCAATTGGTCAACGGACCCACTCATTGTGCGGGTCATACCCTCGAAGCGGTCTTTAGTACGGAACAGGAATATCCGTGGGCAGAGGTGACTAAAACCACCGCACTGTCATGGACAGATCACTTCCTGATCAAGGCTGAACTCAGAGCCACTGTCCATCCTGTTGAGGGTGGAGGACCTATTAGAATGGTCCGCCCTCGCAGGCTAATGGAACCAATTGGATTCCAGAAAGCCTTAGAGGGTTTATTGGTTGATAACGCCGGTGATTCTGTCGAAGCCTTGGTCAATACCTAGAACACTGACCTTACCAAGGCTATTGCACTCCCAAGCATCCTCTCCAACCCGCTTCAAATGACCATCCATGGTATACTGAAGAACTTAGGAAGTTGAAGCTGGTCGGACAATGACTAGAGTACATCTGGCGAAAAACTCAGCTCTTGTCTGACAAGACTTGTCATAGGAAATTTCTTCATTCCTATAAAGAGGCAATACATGCTGCCAGGAAATCCTTCTCTTCTGCATGCCTTGCGTCTGCAGAGTCTCGCCCAGCAGAGCTGTTTAGGGTGGTGAGGGAACTGACACAGGTTCCACCTGTGCAGAACTCATTACTAAACCTGACCATGGCCTGCTGTGATGCATTTAACAACTTCTTTGCAGATAAAATCTCTCAGATAAGAGCCAATTTGGACACCGGGGTTGGAGCAGATTCAATTGACGAGGTGTCCAGTAACTCCATTGATGCGGTTATACTGGATCAGTTTCAGTCTGTAAGTACCGATGATGTGAACAAGCTCCTTCATAGAGTGAGGAAGACTACCTGCCCTCTTGACCCTTGCCCTTCATGGCTGGCTGTCCGGGAGGGTGACGCTTTGAGGAGGTTCCTTAGGGACATCATCAATGCATCCCTTAGGGAAGGTCACGTTCCATCTTGCTTGAAGGAAGCAGCGGTCAGACTACTCCTAAAAAGACCTCCCCTTGCCCCTCTAGATATGAAGAACTACAGGCCAGTCTCTTTATTACCTTTTTTGGGCAAGGTGATCAAAAAGGTGGTTGCTCTTCAACTCCAAGCTGTCTTGGAAGAAACCGAGTATCTAGATCCATTTCAAACTGGCTTTAGGACAGGATTTGGAGATGAAACAGCCATGGTTGCCTTACTTGATGACCTTCACCTGAACATCGACAGAGGTAATGTGACCCTGTTGGTGTTACTGGATCTCTCAGCAGCTTTTGATACAATAGATCACAACATCCTCTTGGATTGCCCGAGGTTAGGAATCAGAGGCACTGCACTGCAGTGGTTCCACTCCTTCCTCTCGGGTAGATTCCAGAGGGAGATGCTCAGGGATAGTTGCTCTGCAAGGAAAGAACTTAATTGTGGCATCCCACAAGGCGCCATCCTGTCCCCAATGCTATTCAACATATATAGGAAGCCTCTGGGAGAGATCATCCGGAGGCATGGGCGGGGTGTTATCAGTATGCTGATGACACACAGATATATTTCTCCATGACTCAGTCTTCGGCTCTGACTTCAGATGGTGTCTCTTCTCTCAATGATTGTCTTAGGGCAGCAATGGACTGGATGAGGGAAACCAAATTGAAGCTGAATCCAGACAAAACGGAGGTTCTCATGGTAGCAGCCCCGAACCCAGGTATTAGGATACAACCTCCAGTCCTGGATGGAGTCACACTCTCCTCCAGGGAATGTGTTCACAGTTTGGGGGTACTCCTGGACTCGTTGCTCCAGATGAAAAATCAGGTAAATGCGACAGTCAGGAGTCCCTGTTATCAGCTTCAGCTGATCCGCCAGCTGTGCCCTTTCCTGGAAGTCGGGGACCTTGAGACCGTGGTACATGCTCTGGTAACCTCCCATCTTGATTTCTGTAATGCACTCTACATGGGGCTACCCTCATGCTTGGTCCGGAAACTTCAACTAGTACAGAATATGGCAGCCAGACTGGTCTCGGGTACATCTAGAAGAGACCATATAACACCGATCTTAAGATCGCTTCACTGGCTGCCCATTAGTTTCCGGGCCCAGTACAAGGTGTTGGTTATCACCTTTAAAGCCCTAAATGGCTTGGGTCCAACCTAATCATCAGGACCGCCTCCTTCCATATAATCCTCCCCGTGCACTCAGGTCCTCTGGGAGGAATCTGTTGCAACCTTTAAAAACTAGGCTTTCCTCGACCTCCCAGAGGACCTTTTCGGCTATTGCTCCCAGATTATGGAATGGCCTGTCGGACGAGATCCGTCACATTACCACCTTAAATAGCTTTTTAAAAGCTCTTAAGATGGATCTCTTCTGGAAGGCCTTTCCTGAATAGATAACTGGCTATCAGAAGAAGAAAAAACTCTTATTGGTCCGATCCCTATTCCAGTTATGTTATTGTGTGTGTGTGTTTTAGTATTTATTAAGTATTTTTAAATGTTTAATTATTTAATTGTATTTTAAGGGGTGGGTGGGATGGAGGGGTATGTATGTATATTTTAATGCTGTAAGCTGCCCCAATTGCATTTTGTAGAGGGGCAGGATGATGATGATGATGATGATGATGATGGTGGTGGTGGTGGTGGTGTGAGGTTTCATATGCTGGCACAGCTTCAGCCATCAATAAAAAGGCACGGGTTTTGGCCAGGACATAAATGCGAAAGGGCAATGTCGTCTGATATGTGCACTCTTCCATGTTTATGTGGCATCATTATGATGCCATATTTTATGAATCTGATAAAGTCCTTAGTCTGGGGGAGCTGGCTTGTCATTGGACAACAGCTCCTCTTGAGAGGAGCACACAGAGAGCAACTGGTAAGAACAGTGTTCTTCAGCTGTACAACAGGAAGAGATGCAACACATCTCCCATTCTGCCCTTTCCACCAGGCTTGCAAAATGAAAAGGGCAGACCCCAGTTGCTCACCTGCTCCGCCCCAAGCAAACAGAGAAAACCCCTTCCAGTCATACCAAAGCTTCAAGAATCCAGTTTCTTCCTCCCCTTCATGCTTCACCTTCTAAGCAAGGAAAGGAAACCCCTTTCTTCCAGCAACAGCAAGCGTGCAATTGCTTTTGCCTATATGGCATGGCTCCAGGTTATTTGAAGGACTGCATCTCCCTGTATGAGCCCAGTAGGGCTTAAAGATCATCTGGAGATGCCTTTCTCTCTGTCCCACCACCTTCTCAGGCTCATTTGGTGAGAATATGGCCTTCTCAGTGGCCAATCCCAGACTCCTTCCTGAGAGAGGCCAGGATGGTCCCATCTTTGCTCTCCTTCTGATGGCAGGTGAAGACATTTTTATGCCACCAGGTTTTTATGAACCAACAAGGGCTGGGCTGTGTGGGGTTGTTTTTTAAAAAATTAAGAGTTTTTTAAAAGGTATTTTAATTTTTACTGTAATGTTTTTAGCTTGTAAATTGTTGAATTCTTTTTTTAAATTTTAAAATTATAATGTGATTTTAACTTTGTACTTTTTAGCTTGTATTGTTTTTATAATGATGTTAGCTGCCTTGAGTCTCATTGGTGGGAGAAAGGCAGGATAGAAATTATTATTATTATTATTATTATTATTATTATTATTTTGCCCCCACTCCACCCTCCCAGTCTAGGCAGGTAAACAGAGGAAACCAGCTCAGCCACCTTTTCTTACCAACTCAAACCGCCAAACAGCCTGGCTCTCTCACCTCACCCTCATTTTCTCCCCTCTCCTTCCTTGCTCTCCTGTCTCATTTAGCTACAAAGGAATGCTGGGAGAGGTATGTTTTGTGGGCGGGACATTTATTTATTTGTTTGTTTATGGTGGAACATTGCCAATTTGCAATGCCGTAAATTGGGGCAATGCAAATTGAGACCCCCCTGTAGTTAGGAACCATCTAAGAAGGAACAACTCCATGTGCACCAGATACACTTGTGGAACTCCACTTGCACATCTGTGCGTTGGATATAGATGTGAGATCAATATGCAACCAGTGGGGAGCACTGAGGGCAGCATATGAGCACCCAACTATTTTCCTATAGGTGGACTCAAAGCAACAAGTATCCATAGGGACCTAGAGGGATCATCTAGTCATCCCTGGGGGGTGATATCATTACTGTGTGTCCAGCTATAGGATGATAGCTGGCTGATCTCCCCTCGCCACTGGCCAGGATTTGTTTGGGAGCCTACATCTGAGAAAAGATGGGGGGGGTTGTTCCATGGTTGATAGACACAACACAACAACACAGAGGAGGGGGACCAAAACAGTGAAAGGCCTGGAAGCCCTATGAGGAGCAGCTTAGGGAGCTGGATACGTTTAGCCTGGAGAAGAGAAGGTTAAGAGGTGCCATGATGGCCATGTTGAAATATTTGAAAGGATGTCATATTGCGGATAGAGCAAGCTTGTTTTCTGCAGCTCCAGAGACTAGGACACAGAGCAATGGATTCAAACTACAGGAAAAGAGATTCCACCTAAACATTAGGAAGAACTTCCTGATGGTAAGAATTGTTCAACAGTGGAATACGCTGCTGCCTGGGAGTGTGGTGGAGTCTCCTTCTTTGGAGGTTTTTAAAGAGAGGTTGGATGGCCATCCGTCGGGAGTACTTTGGTGGTGTCTTCCTGCATGGCAGAATGAGGTAGGACTGGATGGCCCTTATTGTCCCTTCTAACTCTATGATCCTATGAACAACCAGTTAAGATGGTGTAGGTCCAATTTACACCATCATAACTCACAATCAAGATGCCAGCCCTGACGTGTCTTGGTTTTGTTGTGTAAAGTTTCTGTTCAACACAAAGGTTGTGTAGTATAGTAAATACATAACTTTGCATGCAGAGGGTTAAACTACACAAGCCAGGTGTAGATTTCATCTTTTGCCCTGCAAATTTGTAGTTTCCTTAAGTTTACTAACATCCTGGCCAACCACCTTGTGAGGGGTGGAGGGAGAATTTTCATGAGGCTCCCAAGTACAATTTTGCCCCCGCCCACCCAATCCCTTTGAAAAATTTCCAGGAACTGAAGCTTTCCCACGTGGAGGATGCTTTACATGCCCCCAACCAATGCTTTTTAGAGTATTAACCAGATGGGTGCCACATACAAAATCATTCTTCTGACTCGAGTCTTAGTGGAGATAGCAAATGAAGTGGCTAAACTTGTGGGATCTCTTCAAAAATTGATCTCTCAAGGATCTCTCTTGCAAGAGGACCTTTGAGACATAGCCGTGCTGGTCTCTGGACTTGGTAGGAGGAAGGGAAGGTTATGTTTTCGTTGACAGATGTTGGAACCAAATCGCCTCTATTTTTGAAAGTATCTCTAATGGAGTTGCTGTTCTGGGATGACAGCCAAAAAGGTAAATGTTTGAAAGGCAAATCAAACAAATGCTCGCAGCTTTAGCTGGGAAGTGGAATAATCTAGCTACATTTGAGGAAACAACAGCATCGTGTTCTTCATGCTTTGCTGAAGGCAATTCATGGAACCTCTCTTCCTCAAAATCTTGGATCCATATGGCCTACTTTTAAAAACTACATATGTTTGTTTATCAGGTTACATAAAAAATCATCTGTTCCCCACTGAGACCTCACTCTCCAGGTGACAGAACATATGTCTTTCTGCCTCAGCAAGCTGTAATGCCATCTCAGAATAAAACATTGTGGAAGGAAGACACATTCTGAAAAAAATGTGCATCTGGCAATTTGACCCAAAGGAGGATCTTCCATCTCATAGGGAAATCTATTTTCCTCTTCACCCAGAAAAACCTAATGGCCAAGATTCAGTTCACCAGGGGTGTGCTGTAAAATTATGGTTTGAATTCCATTGGTGACTTGTGCATAGCGTAAAATTATCTTGGAATCCTGTTGGTGACTTGTACATACTTAAATTTGCCTACAAAGTGGGCAGCTTCCAAACTGTTAGTGACATGTGCAGACATAAGTCCAATCTGTGTGTCTTTTCCTTGTGGGGGGACAAATTCACAGTCTCCCTCACGCAATGACCCCCATCCCCTCAAGATTCACTTTGCTCCTGCATGGCCATTTATTGGCAGGGGGAGAATGAAGGGTGTCAGAGAAGCATCTATGAGGTCTGTCTATTAAATAACAGGACTGACACAATAATCCATCTTTATTTGTATGTATTACAATTCTAATGCTTGTCCCCTTCAGTATATTCCCCATTCACACTCACACATCAATCCAGTCTTGTTTTCCACTGGTCGAAGGCGTGGAGCAGATTCTGTCAGCTGTTTCAACACGTCTGCCATTTTCTTCTTTACTGCGTTAGTTGACTCAAAACATGTTCCTTTAAACACCAGTTTCACTTTAGAGAAAAGAAAAAAGTCACAAATCTGGTGAATACGGAGGATGTTCAAGTGTAGTAATACATTTATCAGCAAAAAACTGCTTCACAGAAAGTGCTGTGTGAGCAGGCGCATTGTCTTGATGAAGAACGAAACCATTTTCCCACAGTTCTGGCTTTTTTTTCTAACTCTCAGCTTTGTCAAAACTTCCTTATAATAATGCTGGTTCACTGGTTCTGCCTTCTGGAACCCATTCTGCCAAAATTACACCCTTGATGTAAAAAAAGAAGCAAACAATGAGCATGGCTTTGAATGTGGACTTGCTCTGACATGCTTTTTTTTTTTTTTTTCATTCTTGGTGATGTTGGTGTTTTCCAGTGCATTGACTGTTGTTTTGTCTCAGGATCATACTGGAAGGTCTAGGTTTCATCACAAGTGATGATTTTTTTGAAAAAGGTTTGGGTGCGCCTCAAGTTGCTGCAGAATGTCAACGCAAATTTCCTTAAGGCACTTTTTTTTGCTCTGGTGTGAGAACCCTAGGAACCATCTTGGCACAAACTTTTCTCATGTTGAGATCCTCATGCAAAATTTTCCACACAGTCTCTTTGTCAATGTTCATGGCTTCAGCTATCATTTGGACACTGAGTCGGTGGTCTTCTCGAACAATCTGGCTGATTTATTCCACAATTTCTTCAGTGCTTGAAGTTGAAGTTCATCCAGGGTGTTCATCGTCTTCCACATCTCACGTCCTTCTCTGAATCTTTTGTGCCACTCAAACACATGTACATGAGACATGCAGTCTTTCCCATAGGCCTTGGTAAGCATTTGAAAAGATTCCATTGGTGTTTTGTTCAATTTTACTAGAAATTTCAAATTGACACGTTGCTCGACTTTTAAACTTAGCATTTTTCTGGCACACAACGGACAACACAGCTGCTTTAAACAATGACTGACAATTAACTGAATGGCCGAGAGTATTGATTTTTGTCCTGCAGGTTCAGACATGTTCAAGGTCACCACTCAAGTGTTTACAATCAGTTCTCCCTGATTTGTCTGAAAGGTAGAAACACAGTCAATTGATGAGTTTACGACAACCTAGCAAGGCTGGACAGGAAGGGGTATAGGAAGGATTTCCCTAGGAATAGATTTGGCAATGGTCACCTAATTGTTTGATTGAATGAATCATTGCTGAGGTACCCAAGGCTGGAAGAAAGGATCTGCACATACAGTAGGACCCCTGTATCTGCTGGGGATTGGTTCTGGGGGGTATGGATACCAAAAACTGTGGATAATAGCGAACACCATTAAAAATAATGGGATTTCCAGTTTAAAATACCATAGAGTTGCCTTGGAGGACCTAGAAAATGGCCAGAGAGGACACATTTTCTAGGAAGACTCTATGGTAGGTGTGCTGTTTTGTGTCCTGTGGATAATTGAATCAGTGGATAATACATCAGCGGATACAGGGGTCCTACTGTACCTTCTTAACAACTAAGTTTACTAAGGGGCTTCCTCATAATCCTGATTCGGGCTTTCCTGCCACTATATTTCTAAAACACATCCCAGGTCATTGTGACTCCAACTGACCTTTTGGGGTTGCCCCAGCCAATCT
This sequence comes from Gambelia wislizenii, assembly GCA_030847615.1. Classification (NCBI taxonomy): domain Eukaryota; kingdom Metazoa; phylum Chordata; class Lepidosauria; order Squamata; family Crotaphytidae; genus Gambelia; species Gambelia wislizenii. The sequence continues at coordinate 7,418,987 of JAUMIR010000005.1, forward strand.
CACCCCAAAAAGTGTCCAATATTTCCAATTATGAGATACTGTGGGGAGTGGGTAGCAGGGCATGGTAACAGCTATACTCAAATTACTAGATTTCAATATTGTAACATTGTTAGAGCCATTACTCAAATCTCCACTAAGGATTACAGTTATGGAATCTCTGAGTACAACTCCTTCTGCAATGACTCCGTTCTTGTGCAACCTCTGTGGAAGTGCTACTACTTGCAGAATAGCATTTACACCGGTGCAAAGCTACACCAGGCTTCTAGTCTTTCTGTTTTGTGAAGAACAAACACAGAGACTGCATAACTCTATGGGATTAGTAGGAGAGGGACTGAAAATAGAATGACAAATATACTCATGCTCTCAAGGTGTATGGGGGCAAATCTGAGATGCTCTCCAAAGGCACATGATACAGGAACTTTACTAAACTTTGCTGGGCAGCTCTGGATCAGGTCACTGAGAGGATGGGAGAGTGTGTGGGAATTCGAAGATGGATGTTCCCTTGGCTCACGCCACAAGATATAGATATGATGAATTTCTTTGGCAGATGTCTGTGCTGCGGTAACTTTTGGCATTCAGAGAGCTATTCTGAATGCCTTGTCTCAAGAAAACTTGTCATTAGAGATGGAAAAGAAGAGGAAATGAGAGCGAAAGGTCTGGGTTTTCAGCTTGTGGGGGAATCAGGTAACTTAGAAGAGAGGGGAACTTGCTTGACGTCACACAATTATGCAGTGGTGATTAGTGGCTTTCATATCAGTCAGGTGCTGAATCCGCTCTGGATTTAAGTTGGAACGTTAAAGGAGCTGTCTAAGTTGAAGACACTATTTTGGGGATTATAAGGTTCAGAATCTTGGATAGCTCCATCAGCTTGAAACCTGGCACGGACATGGAAGTGTGAAATTATGGCGAGACAGAAATACTTTGTCTTTCTCTCTGAATGATAATATACTAGAGCTCAGGAACACCCAGTGAACTGGCTAGCATTAGACTCCAAGCAAACAGAAGCATTTCTTCACATGAAATGTAATTAAATTATGGAATTTTCTGCAACACTGAGGGGTGAGATTAGCCTCCTGTTTAGATATTTTTTTAAAAGTAGATGGGGGGATTTATGGAGAACTCGTCTTTCAACAGCTACAGTGAAGTGGGGGCACTATTATCAGAGACAGGGATTGACAGCAGCAGTACACCTTGGAAAAGTTACTTTGGGGACTACAAATCCCAGAATTTCCCCAGCCAGGATGACCACTATGGGGATTTTGAGATCCATTTCCATCTGGCTTCAGCCCTGGTTATGTGACGGAAACAGCTTTGGTCGCCTTGGTGGATGACCTACGCAGGGAACTGGACAGGGGGAGTGTGTGCCTGTTGGTTCTGCTGGCCTTCTCAGCAGCTTTCAATACTATCCTTCTGAGCCGCCTCTCTGGGATGGGACTTGGGGCACCGTTACACAGTGGTTCCCATCCTTCTTGGAGGGGCAAACTCAGAAGGTGATTTTAACTGCTATTTTATGGTTTGTCCTCGTTTATGGGCTGGATGTTGCCCATATGTTTTATGATCACCAGCGTTGAGGCCATGATATTGAGAACACAGCTGTGCTAGGCAGGGCACATTTCTAGGATGGAGGACCATCGCCTCCCAAAAATAGTACTCTACGGTGAACTCGCCACGGGTCAGCGTAAGAGGGGCGCTCCAAAAAAGCGATACAAAGACTCCCTGAAACAACATCTCAGGCTTGGCCAAATTGATCACCAACAATGGTCCACCCTGGCCTCACATCGGGAGGCATGGAGACGCACTATCCACAATGCTGCAGCCTTATTTGAGAACTCATGCTGAACAAGTCTTGAAGAGAAATGACAAAGCAGAAAGAATCACAACCCGGAAACATCACCCAAGGAGACCTTCTGTTGTGCTTTCTGCAGCCAGACTTGTTTATCTCAGATTGGCCTTTTTAGTCATCAGCACGCTTGCAGAAAGCACGGGATGAGTCTTCGTTTGTGAAGAAAAGCCAGAGAAAGATATTTTATGCCATCTCACCGCTGACTTTTTAAGGTTATATTTATTGTTTTATGCCTTTAGCTCTGTGTTCCTCTTTTCCCAAGGATACTGTATGCTAAAAAGTAGCTCATATGTTCCCTAAGCAAACAACTAAACAAACTACGGCCAATAACCAGAGAGAAGTCTTCTGTTCACCATTAGATTAGAAATGCTCTACCTAGTGAAGATTGATGCTGGTGCATCAAAAACCCCTAGCTCCCTTTAAGAAAATATATGAAAAAATAAAATTTTCCAGGCAATGTTTCACCCCCCCAACCCCTCCAAAGTGACTCAAAATCACTGCAAAATGAACAGTTTTGTTCCTCATCCTCAGATACTTTAAAAAAAGAAGCAAAAAAGAAAAAAGAAAGAAAGAAAGAAAGAAAGACCCTGAGTCAGCCTATTAGAAATAGGAATTGAGTGACATCACTTCCAGTTTGGGGCAAAACTGTAGAATTTTGCAATGATTTTGATACATTGGGGAAGAATAGTGTGAAAATTTGCCTGGGAATTTTTTTTCTAAAAAAATTGTTTGGAAGATAGGGAGTGGGCTTCAGGGGGCCACACTTTAAGGCCTCAAGGGCCACACGTTGCTGACCTTCCTTCTTTAAATAAAGAAAATCGTGAGCCATCCAGTATGCTTATGCCATTCTAAGAGTACATTTAATCCTGGATAAAGCAAGAGTAAAACTAAGGTTCTCCTGCTAGGAGTGGATAATTGCAGCTGGCACAACTTATTAGAATCCACTAAATGGACCATTGCAATAAAGCTAAGCCGTGCTTTGCAGTTTCCATCATCAAATCTTGCCAAAGACTTTTCAGTTCCCTGCCAGAAAGTGAAATGTACGATCAGCAAGCTGGGGTATAATTAAGAAGATTGTCATGTGCAGTGTTCCCATTAATGTGCCTGATGGCAGAGAGATGTACCAGCTACAGAGCAGCAACCCACTCCTTGGCTAAACTGTGGGGAATTGCTAATGCAGAGGGGCGGCTGTGAAAAATACATGTCTTTTGGGTACATGACACTCACAGTGGCTCACTCAAACTGTCTTCCAAAGAACAAATAGAATACTTTCTGAGCAAAGGAGTAAAGAAGACTGTAAAATGGAAATGGAGTCCATAGAGATGGACTGGGCCTTGTTCAAGAGAGCCAGCTGGCACTGCGCCCTGGGAAAATCCCCCGCCTAATGTGGGGTGATGTTCAGAATGCCATTTCAGAATGGCAGGTATTGGAATTTGGTGGCTTCTTTGTCAGTGGGTTGTGGAATCCATTCCAGGTTTTAGCCAGATTTTAAAGGATCTGCCCAAGGTGCTGAAGCTATTTTAGGGACAGGATTTGCCCTCTCCTTGGATATCTCTTTTAAAGTTCAGAGTTAAAGCCAAAGCAGATTGACCACTCCACTCTCATAGAAGTCATTGGTTGCCAGTGTTAGTGTGGTGAAGGAAGGAGGTTCTCAGAAAGAAGAAACAGCCTGCTCATGATTACATTTTTGATTGGAAAAGAACAAATTGTGCTTTAAACAAACTTTATGAATGGCAATATTATGAGTCTGACTCTCTTGTGTGCATGCTGTCCCAATGGCTTTGCACAACCTATAACTTCATGGTTGTTGTTACGTGCCTTCAAGTCCACTCTGAACTATGGCAACACTCTCCTGGGGTTTTCTTGGCCAGATTTATTTGGAGGAGACTCACCATTGGCTTCCTCTGAGGCTGAGAGAATGTGACTTGTCCAAGTGGGTTTCCATGACTGAGTGGATATGAACCCTGCTTTCCTGGAATCCTAGACCAACACTGAAACCCCTACACTTTTTTAGCTGCTGCATTACATTGTTGACTCATGCATCTGAGGAAGTAGACCAAGTCTATGAAAGCTTATGCTACAATTTCTTTCAGGTAGTCTCAAAGGTCCCCTTGCTTACTGATATTCCAGACTAACATGGCTATGTCTTTGAATTCTACCACTGTGGATTCATGTTCATCTTAGGGTCTATTATGCCTCCTAGATCCCTTTCACATATAGGCTTGGTTAGGTCAAAACCCCATTCTTTCTCAGCTCATGCTTTGTTGCACTGTTTATTTTCGACATGCTGCTGCAACCTGAAATCCAAAAGTCTGCAACCTGACACCAAAAGTTCTCCTTCACCACCCCACAAGACCAACAATGCTAAAAAAAACCCCACCTTCCAGATAGACAGAGGACAAGAAGGAAAGGGGGGGGGGCTAGACAGGCATATGAAGACTTTGTAAAAAGGAGCATCTTTGTCAGAGACAGTCATCTTAATCTTAAGCAGACACCACTACCAAAAAGGCCCTGATCAACCACACTCTGGATGGTGGTGGGACATGGAGTAAAATCTAATCTCACAACCAAGTTGTCTGAGCAGGATAATTTGGGACGTGGAGCAGAGTCTGGAAAAGTTATATTGGGCGGGGGGAGGATTCAGTTTCCTAAATCCCCCAGCTGTGCTTTGGACATGCTGGCTGAGGAATTTGAGGAATTCTAATCCAAGAAGGAAATTTCCAAGTTCTGGATGGAAGTAGTTCATTAAATACCGCAGATTCAAACTATAAACAGTTTGAGATTGTTCATGATTGGCTGATGAACATTGTCCCTTACAGAATGTCTTTCTTGGCATGTCGTATTAATATGCCATCTACTGTATCTAGCCTGCCAGGGTGCCAGCAGTAAATACAAATCCATTTATTTTGCTGATGCTCAACCGTGTGCAAGACATTATGCAGAAACCTTAATGGACTTCTTTGTGGATAAGATCAGTTATCTTCCTTCCTCCTGTCACCTGCCGAGAGATACCTGAGGTGTCGTCATGACTACTGTGGAGAAGAATCCAACTTGGCTTAGCAGCCTTTTCTTCCTTACCAGAGTCAGACCATTTCAGTTCCTTTGTCATTGTTCATTTCTCTCAGTGACTAATATGTACATTTCTTTGGAACTGTTTCTCCTCTAAGACTCCTTCAACAAAGGAGATGGCTGCATTGTTCCATGGTGCCACATCCTTCATGGCTTAGCATAGCACAACAGTTCCATATGCACTACGCAGAGCCATTTGCCACCCCTTGGACCTATCACAAAACTGCTGAAGCCCTCCATCCATAGCCATTCATGTCTCGAGGATCACAGAAGCATCTGGCTATGTCCCTGTAGCCAGATTCAAAGTGCTTACATCACTTGCTGAGGTCTGCTGGGTTGGTCCAGAGGTCTCAGTGGCTGATGTAATAACCACACCTGGACACAGGGACACAGCCAGACACTTCCATCCATTCATCACTTTCTTTAGTTTATACCCTACCTTTCTCCCAGATTGGGATTCCAGGTGGCTTACAAAAAGGCAGAAAATACAATAGAGGCACTATAGTTAAACGTGTAAAACATTAAGCGCCTGTCTATATGAGCCCAAAAAACACAGAGTGCTTTGCAGTAAAGACAAGTCTCAGCAGCTGCGTCTTGTCTTAATGGTCTTACAGCCCTCATAAACTTTGCATGTCCTCTATTCAAGATGGCAGCCATGAGTGAATTACTTGAGTTTTTAAATCTGCCGCTGCCAAACATTTTTTAAAAAACACCCCTATCTCCATGGTATGCATAAGTGATATTTCACCTTTACACAAAAAAGAAAAAAGAGGGGGGAAAACAACACCCTGTTTTATCGCTTTAGCGATTGCTCCCTAACGTGAAAATCCAACATGGCAGCAGCGGGCACTTGCCCTGTTAGCAAGCCCCGCCCCATGCACTCATCCAGCCAATCAGTTTGCACTTCCTTTCCTATGGGAAAGCAATTCAAATCATAGAATCATAGAATCATAGAATTGCAGAGTTGGAAGAGACCACGAGGGCCATCCAGTCCAACCCCCTGCCATGCAGAAAATCATGATCAAAGCATCCCCGACAGATGGCCATCCAGCCTCTGTTTAAAGACCTCCAAGGAAGGAGACCCCACCACGCTCCGAGGGAGTGTGTTCCACTGCCAAGAAGCTCTTACTGTCAAAAAGTTCCTCCTCATGTTGAGGTGGAATCTCTGTTCCTGGAGCTTGCACCCATTGCTCCGTGTTCCAGTCTCTGGAGCAGCAGAAAACAAGCCTGCTCCATCCTCAACGTGACACCCCTTCAAATACTTAAACAGGGCTATCATATCGCCTCTTAACCATCTTTTTTCCAGGCTAAACATACCCAGCTCCCTAAGTCTCTCCTCATAAGGCATGGTTTCCAGACCTTTCACCATTTTAATCGCCCTCCTTTGGACACGCTCCAATTTGTCCATATCCTTTTTGAATTGTGGTGCCCAGAACTGGACACAGTATTCTAGGTGAGGTCTGACCAAGGCAGAATAGAGCGGCACTATTACTTCCCTTGATCTAGACACTATACTTCTATTGATACAGCCCAAAATTGCATTGGCCTTTTTAGCTGCCGCATCACACTGTTGACTCATGTTCAACTTGTGGTCTACTAGGACTCCTAGATCCCTTTCGCATGTAGTCTCATTCAGCCAGGTCTCCCCCATCCTATATCGATGCATTTCATTTTTTTGCCCTAAGTGCAGTACCTTACATTTCTCCGTATTGAATTTCATTTTGTTAGCTTTGGCCCAGCTCTCCAGTTTATCCAGGTCATCTTGAATTTTGATCCTGTCCTCCAGGGTATTAGCTACTCCTCCTAATTTGGTGTCATCTGCAAATTTGGTAAGTATGCCCCTAACCCTCATCCAAGTCATTGATAAAGATGTTGAATAGCACTGGGCCCAGGACAGAACCCTGTGGCACCCCACTGGTCACATCTTTCCAAGATGGAGAGGAGCCATTGCTGAGCACCCTTTGGGTTCAGCCGGTCAACCAATTACAAATCCATTGAACTGTTAACTTGTCTAGCCCACATTTTACAAGCTTGTTTGCAAGAATGTCATGGGGAACCTTGTCAAAGGCCTTACTGAAATCAAATTGCTTGTTCCAATTCAAATCAAATTGCTTGTTCCATTCCCAAGTGCGGGAATGTGCACTTCCTTTGAAGTTTTTAAAAAACTCCAGGGAAAACTGCAAAGGCTTTTCCTTCACATTTTTTGACGTTTTTGGCTCCCCACCTCCTGAATACAGGGAAATGACGCGGGATGCCATTAAAACAGCCCATATTCTCCTTGCATTCTGTGAGGAGTATTTTCACTGTTTACACAACCCCTAAGACTGAAATAGTATTAAATAATAACAGGAATAAAACCATTTACAATCTTACTTTAAAACAGAGATTAAAAACAATACAGCATAGTAAAGGCCCTTTTCTTGTTAAAAATCCATTCTCAAAGGCTTGATGGAAAAGAAAAACTTAACCTGTCTCTGAAAAGACAACAGAAAAGGAGCCATCCTAGCTTTCCGAGGGAGAGAGTTCCAAAGTGTGGGAGCAGCCACTCAGAAGAGCTTCTCCTCTGTTCCCACCAACTGTACATGTGAAGGCAGTGAGAAAGAATGAAGTACCTCCCCTGCAGATCTTAAAGTATGGGCAGGCTGTTATGGGAAGATATGTATGTTTGTGCCTCTAAGTCACCTGTCGACTTGTGGTGATCCCATGAATTTGATAGGGTTTTCTTAGGCAAGGAATACTCAGGGGTGGTTTTGACAGTTCCTTCCTCTGAAATAGAGCCTACAGCACCTGTTATTCATTGCAATTCTTCTGGGCTTTGGGAAGGTTCTTCTTTTTGGACTGCCACTCCCAGAATCCCCCAGCCAGCATAGCTGGCTGGGGGATTCTGAGAGTGACAGTCCAAAAAGGCACCTATTCCCATGCTCTGGAAGTTCAAATGGGATCTGATGCCTTTAGGGTATCCAGGCCCTGTGTGTGGGTATGTGCCTTCAAGTCACCTGTCGACTTATGGCGACTCCATGAATTTCATAGGGTTTTCTTAGGCAAGCAATACTCAGGGGTGCTTTTGACAGTTCCTTCCTCTGAAATAATGATGAATTATTGAAAAGGGGGGTGGTATTGAGGCAGGTAAAAATTGTAAGAGTTTGAAGAGGCCACAAGGGCCTTTTGGTCCAGCTCCCTACCATGCAGGAAGGAACTGGCAAATATGGAAGGAACTGGCAAAACCACCTCTGAGTATTCCTTACCTAAGAAAACCCTATGAAATTCATAGGCTCACACTACATCAACAGGTGACTTGAATGCATGCACACATACACACATCATATTGTCTCTCAGTCTAATTTTCTTCAAGCTAAAAATGCCCAGCTCCTTCAGTCATTCGTCAAAGGGCTTGCTTTTCATATCTTTGATGATCTTGGTCCCCCTCATCTGAACACGTTCCAGCTTCTCAATATCCCTTCTGAATTGTGGTGCCCAAACTGGACATAGTATTCCAGATGAGGTTTCAGCAAAACTAAATAAAGTGGTACTGTTATTTCCCTCGATTAAGACACTATAGTTCTGTTGATGCCACCCAGAATTGTATTGGTTTCGATGGCAGCTGCATTACAATGGTGGCTCAGTACAGGTGCTATTGCTTCTGTATTTGGGTTCATTTGGCAAAGAAATCCCTCCCTCCCTCCTACAACAACAGAAGAAGATCCATGCTTGATCAGACAAAAAGCCTATCTAGTCCAGCATTCTGTTTACACAGTAGTCTTTAGGAAGTCAGCCAGGAGGACATTAGTGCAAATGCAGCCTTCATCTTGTGGTCCCTAGCAAATTATACACAGATGCAGACTGCCTCTGATGTGGGAAGTGACCACCATCCTGGTTGTTAATCATTAATGGCCCTGACCTCCATGAATTTATCCAGTCCCATGAATTTATCAAGTCCAAGTTGAAGCTACATCTTGTAGCAGTGAGTTCCGCAGTTTAACTGTGCACTGTGTGATGAAGTCCTTCCTTTTGTTGTCGTTGTCGTTGTATGCCTTCAAGTCATTTCCAACTTATGGTGCCCCAAGGCAGTGCTGACAGTGTTTTCTTGGCAAGATTTGCTCAGAGGGGGTTTACCTTTGCAGGTGAGAGAACGTGACTTGCCCAAGGTCACCCGGTAGGTTTCCATGGCTGAGCAGAGATTTGAACCATGGGCTCCAAAGTCTTAGGAGATTATCAGACATGTCCAAAAAGTATCTTACCAGAATGCCAGGACAATGTTTCTGTCCCGCAAACGGGACCGGTATCAGACGGCACTTCAGATAGCATTCTGCTCCTGTGCTGCAGTGGTTAGTAAGGAGTTGCTTTTCATTGATGGGGAGCTCCCATCAATGAAAAGCCTCTCTTCTCTCTCTGGCTTTTCTTCACAAACGAAGATTCAGGAAGGACTCATCCTGCGCTTTCTGCAAGTGTGCTGATGACTAAAAAGGCCAATCCGAGATAAACAAGTCCGGTTGCAGAAAGCACAGCAGACGGTCTCCTTGGGTGATGTTTCCGGGTTGTGATTCTTTCTGTGTTGTCGTTTCTCTTCAAGACTTGCTCGTCGTGAGTTCTCAAATAAGGCTGCAGCATTGTGGATAGTGCGCCTCCATGCCTCCCGATGTGAGGCCAGGGCGGACCATTGTTGGTGATCAGTTTGGCCAAGCCTGAGATGTTGTTTCAGGGAGTCCTTGTATCGCTTTTTTTGAGCACCCCTCTTATGCTGACCCGTGGCGAGTTCACCATAGAGTACTATTTTTGGGAGGCGATGGTCCTCCATCCTAGCGCACCTGTGTTCTCAATATCATGGCCTCAGTGCTGGTGATCCCTGCTTGCTCAAGGACAGCAACATTCGCCACATAGTCAGTCCAGTGTATATTTAGGATTGTGTGTATACAGTGCTGATGAAAGTGTTTGAGGAGTCATGAGTGGTGGCGATAGGTGACCCATGTTTCAGACCCATAAAGGAGAATAGACAGTACAATGGCTCTATACGCACTGATTTTTATGATTCGCCTCAGGTGTTTATTACTCCAAAAGAGTCAATGAAAAGTGATGCCTTACTAGCTGCGGCAACACAGGAGCAGAATGTGATGAGGATGACGTCTGAAAATGGGTCCCGTTTGCAGGACAGTATCATTGTCCTGGCATTCTGGTAAGATACTTTTTGCTGCATCTGATAATCTTCTAAATCCAATGTTCAAACCACCAGGCCACCCTGGCTCTCCTTTTACCTTCCTTTTATGTACTGTCCTTGAATCTCTTACCCTTTGTCTCCCTACCCTACCCACTTTCTACACTCTATGCATAATTTAATACACCTCTATATTTGCCTCTTTTTCCTTCCTTCCTTCCTGATTGCTGATGCTTACCCATTCCAAGCTAATAACTTTATGATCTTGCCACTGCCGTGTTGCTTATCTAAGTGCTGCCGATCAGAGTAGGACTAGTCGTCACCATTGTATTTGGCCTGCAAAAAGGGGCTTGTGTATTTCACACTATTCCTCACCTTCAGAGCCTCTTTCTCTTAATTTTCTTCCTAGCTGGATAAAGCCTGGCTCCTCCTGAAAGATTCAAATCAGTTTCCCCCACTACCCCTCTTCATTTATGTTGCATCCTCCTGTAGACCTTTTGGCTCCAACTCACAGTTCACTAGACTGGAGAGAAAACCAGAGTCTGCTTCATCTCATCACACCTTGCATAACAATGGATCTGGCAGTCTGTCTTGTAAGATTCTTTTGGCTGTCCTTCATGGGCTGCCGCTGTACTGTTGCAGCTGGCGGTCAGGTGTTGTCCAGGGAAGGCACGGAGGTTGATTTATTCACCTGTGGGTTTTTTTATGGGCTCTTCTTTTCAGTATCAACCAAAGAGTGCACAAAGAACCACACAGCTAATTGGGGCTGGCTATATTTTAATGAGGGGAGATAGTACCCAAACTATCTATCTATCTATCTATCTATCATTATCCTATCTATCTCCAGTAAGACTGGCTCTATCATTAGGTACAGGGAAGCAGCAACTGCACAGAGACGGTTGGGCCCCAAAGCCTGTCATGAACCCAGTATATTAGCCTGCTGCCCTCCAGTGCTGTGGAGGATCTTACACGATCCCTGGCATTGAAAGAAGGCATAGTTGTTGCTGTCGTGATTGAGATTCTGTTCCAAAATCTAGGATTCAGTAATCCGGTAAGGTGGCACGTTCCAAGCAGTGTCACTTTTTGTAATCATGCTATTGCGATCCTCCTCTTTCTCTTCCTCCTCTTCTCATCTTCTTTTCCCTCTTCCTCATGATCCTCCTCTTCCTCTTCCTTCTCCTCCTGTAATGCTGATTATAATGACTAGCGGCCAAGTTCCTGCCTCAAGGAGACAGAGCATAACTTTATCTGCATGGCATTATTCAGCATCTGTGCAGCACTTTCTAGTTAGTAAATTGTGACATTGTGTAACTCAACACACATGTGCATCTGCACTGGCAACATGCACCCATACACCTCTACATGTATTGCACATCTGTATCACATGTAGTTCGGCATGGCATGCAGAACTCCACTTCCACTTCCTTGAACTGCATGTGGTTGATCTGCATCAAACAAAAGTGTCCACCTGTTTCCGTAGGGAACTTATGCACATGCCTTATGAGGAGAGACTTAGGGAGCTGGGTATGTTTAGCCTGGAAAAAAGACGGTTAAGAGGCGATATGATAGACCTGTTAAAGTATTTGAAGGGGTGTCACGTTGAGGATGGAGCAAGCTTGTTTTCTGCTGCTCCAGAGATTGGAACACGGAGCAATGGATGCAAGCTCCAGGAACAGAGATTCCACCTCAACATTAGGAGGAACTTTTTGACAGTAAGAGCTGTTCGGCAGTGGAACGCACTCCCTCGGAGGGTGGTGGGGTCTCCTTCCTTGGAAGTCTTTAAACAGAGGCTGGATGGCTATCTGTCGGGGATGCTTTGAGCAAGATTTCCTGCGTGGCAAGGGGTTGGACTGGATGGCCCTCGTGGTCTCTTCCAACTCTGCAATTCTATAATTCTATGATTCTATGTAAGACAAGCCATGATAGTTAAAGTGGTGTCAAACTGCATTATTTCTGCAGTGTGGCAGCAGCCATAGTAACTGCTTAGTTAAATATATTTTGTTACATATACGCAAGTAAGCAGCTGATGTAGAACAGTGGCCAATGTTTTTAAGATCACAGCTTCCTTATTTTTTTAAAAAAGAGTAAACTGTTCAGCAATGTTTCCAAATTATAGAATCATAGAATCGCAGCATTGGAAGAGACCAAAAGGGCCATCTAGTCCAAACCCTGCCATGCAGGAATACACAATCAAAGCATTTATCCACAACTTCAAGAGCAGCTAACAAAAGACGAAGCAAGCAGCTTACCATTCCTTGCAAACAGAGGGGCAGATTGTACAGACCTCTGGATGTTGTTAACTGCAACTCTCAGCATTCCTCACCCCTGTCTATGATAGCTAAGGATGCTGGGATGTGCACTTGCAACAACATTTGGAGGAACTCCCAATGCCCATTTATGATCTAGATTGAATTGTGCTTAAAGTAGACCCATTGGCATCAATGGGACAATCCAGTCACAACCAGTGAAAGTCCCATTGATGCCAATGACTTTGCCCTACATGACCAAGTCTGAGTTCAACCTGTCTCTCTGTGCTCTCACTTCTCACTGGAACCATTTCCAATGCAGTATCTGTGAGAAATGCCCTCTGAACACACAGTGGCCACTTTCTGCTCAGTAGTATATTTCTCTCAGTGCCTGAGGCATACAAAGGCAGGAGTGGATTTTTGGCTCAGAGGATTAAGCAGCTGGGAAAGACTTGCCCATTTCCTTTATGCATCTGAGAGTGACCAACCATGAAAGGCAGGGTGGCATTTTAAAACAATGTGCAGAAACATGATGCACAGCACACGGACGCACCAAGCAAATCAGTCCTTTGGCAACATGGCAGACAGCATGGGTTGCAGAAACCTCAGCAAGCTGATGCTATGCACCAGAGCTGCTGGGCAACCTGTGGACTTCCACATGTCCGTGAACTCCAAATCCCATCAGCCCCAGCCAGTCCTAGGCCTATAGTGAGAAATGGTTCAAATCATCATTGATTGATGAGTGAAGAAATAAATGCTCTCCGCTCCTATTTCATAGAAACGGTGATGCCCAGAACTGGTCACAGTATTCCAGGTGAGATCTGACCAAAATAGAATAGAATGGTACTACAACATCCCTCAATCTGGGCACTATATGCCTGTTGATACAACCCAGAATTGCATTAACCTTTTGGGCTGCTGCATCACATGGTTGACTCATGTTTACCTTGTGGTCTACCAAGACTCCTAGATCCTTTTCACAGGTACTGCTTTCAAGCCAGGTGTCACCCATCCTATATTTGAGCATTTACTTTTTACTGCTTAGGTGTGATACCTTATATTTGTTGTTGTTGCTGCTGCTGTTGTGTACCTTCAAATCATTTCTGACTTATGGTGACCCTGAGGTGAACCTATCACAGGATTCTCTGAGGGCTGAGAGTATGTGACTTGCCCAAGGTCACCCAGTGGGTTTCCATGTCCGAGCAGGGATTAGAGCCCTTGTCTCCAGAGTCATAGTCGAACACTCAAAGCACTATGTCACATTGGCTTCATACCTTATATTTATCACTGTTGAAATTCATTTTGTTAGTACTGGGTCATTCAGGTTTCGAATCCTGATCCTGTCCTCTGCGGCATTCACCACCCCAAATTTGGTGTCATCTGCAAGCTACATTTAAAAAAAAAAAGATGTAATGGAAAGTAATGAGTAAGGAGCAAGGAAACCAACATATAATGAAATGTATTACATTTAATAGGTGGTAGTGAGTAATGACAAAGTCTTACTTTTTAAACAGGGTGATGATTAACAAGAATGAGTTACTTCTATAAATTCATTTCCCGGGTTCTAGAACTGCCAAACTAGCCCAACCCAATCAGTGCATTTCATCTTGCCCAACCTGTGTCCCAGTTTTAAAGCGATATTGGTTGAGTTCCTATGTTGTCCTTTTGCAGTATAAATTGGCACCTACATAGTTACATGGTGGTTGCACTACACCATTCTTTTGCTGAGTACTGACATTGTGCAATTGCTGATATAGCTGCTAGTGTGCTTTCTGGTTGTCCCCTTGTGCAAGGAGGAATGAGGCATAAGGGCTGTTTTTACAACCCTGGTGAATCAAGGGAGACACTGAAGGCACCAAGAAAGACTTATCCACCATCCAAGAATGGGCAACTGCATGCCTGGAATCCTGTTGTTGATTCTCAACTAGAGGAGAGCCATTGAATCAATTGTTGAACAATGAATTAATGCCTAGGCAAATCTCATTGAGGAGAGCCAGAGTGGTGTAGTGGTTTGCCTGCTGGACAACAGCTCTGGAGATCAGGGTTCAAATCCCTGCTCAGCCATGGAAACCCACTGGCTGACCTTGGGCAAGTCACATTCTCTCAGCCTTAGGAGAAGGCAACCCCGCTGAAAGTAAATCTTGCCAAGAAAACCGTAGAATAGGATTGCCATGAGTTGGAGTCGACTTGAAGGCACATAAAAACAAATGACACTACAGCCAAGATTAGCAAAAGGACTGAAGTCCCTGTAAAATGGCTATCCTTGTGGAACTCCCCTTACACAACCATCAATATGTCCTTTGCACGATGGCCATCAAGTCCAACTGCAGGGGTAAGGGAGCTTACACAGATGTAGGACACCCACTAGATTCCAGCCATTATAAATAAAGATGCAACTCACCTGGGAGTACAACCTGGCACTAGCTGTTTGGCTAAAATGGGACAGGGAGGAGGGAGGAGAAAGAGAATGGAATCTAAGATGATTCTTCCATCCTCACACCTTTGTCCCAGACAACCTTTCTGTATTCTGAGAACAATAATAGCAACATTAATCTCAGGACATTGCTTTTCAATTTTGCTTCCATAACCGTAAACATATTTCTTTTTCTAAAATACAAGATAGCATTGTACCAGTTCCGTTCCGCTGATTTGAGGGGACACGCTCTCCCCTGGAGCCGACTCATGGAATAAAATTAATGTTCAGTCTAACCTGACCTGGAAATGTTATCAGCACTGTAATGGACAGCTTTCTTTTCTGCAAAACAACTACAACCACAACAACAAAGACAACAACTGGAACAAATGCTCTTATCTGGAAAGGTCACCATCATTTGTAAGTGATGTACCGCTCCCTCTCTATAGTGTCAATCACACTGTTTTTTCCTTCCTGCTGCATGGGTGCCTCACAAATTCATCCATGTAGTGGAGTATGGCATCCTTTGAATAAATGGAAGGCAGGATGAAATTGTTCTCTCAGCCTGCTTTTTCAGGTAAGGTTAGTGAGGAAGGTTGTTTGTCCTTGTCATTGCTGAGGCAAAGTCTCCCCCCCATCTTGGAAAAGTTCCAGTAGCCATGACATCTTATGGATTATGGGAATTATAATCTCCCAAAACTGAATTTTTCCAAGCTTCAATTTCCACCAGTCCCCCTAAAGAGATAGTCCTGGATCTTCTGAGTGTTAGTGAGATAATATAACAGGAGCTACTAACATCTACACAATTTGCATCACCCTGTGCCTTTATCTGCATCGGAGATGGGGATTAGTGGCCCTTGAAATTAGTGGTTGGACAGCAACTCTCAGCATTCCTGAACACTTGCTTTGCTGTATAGGACTGATTGGGCTTGCAGTCCAATAATATCTGGAGGGCCGCATGATGCCCACCCCAATCTACATAGTTCCACTTCAATTTCAGACTGGTAGTTTGATGAAGAAAAAAGCTGGAATTCTATATATACCACTAGGAAAATGTATCCCAGATATTCCAGCCCCAGACGCAAGTTCATACCCACAGGAAACATTTACTGTGCACACATACATATTTGAAATTATTATCTCTATCCTATATCATACACAAATATGCCTTGAATGGCTTACAAACTTAGGAAAACAAAGAAACAACCCATCATTCCACTTTAACTCATCTAGAATCATAGAGTTGGAAGAGATCACCAGGGCTATCTAGTCCAACCCATTGCCTTGCAGGAAGACACAATCAAATTATTCCTGACAGACGGCCATCCAGCCTCTGTTTAAAAACCTCCAAAGAAGGAGACTCCACCACACTCCCACACAGTATATTTTACTGTCAGGAAGTTCTTCCTAATGTTTAGATGGAATCTCTTTTCCTGTAGTCTGAGTCCATTGCTCCATGTTCTAGTCTCTGGAGCAGCAGAAAACAAGCTTGCTCCATCCCCAATATGACATCCCTTCAAATATTTAAACATTGCTATCATATCACCTCTCAACCTTCTCTTCTCCAGGCTAAACACACCCAGCTCCCTAAGCCACTCCTCATAGGGCATGGCTTCCAGACCTTCCACCATCTTGGTCACCCTCCTCTGGACACATTCCAGCTTCTCAATATCCTTTTTGAATTGTGGTGCCCAGAACTGGACACAATATTCCAGATGAGGTCTGACCAAAGCAGAATAGAGTGGCACTATTACTTCCCTTGATCTAGACACTCTATTCCTATTAATGCAGCCTAGAATTGCATTGGCTTTTTTAGCTGTCAGTGGGATGATGACTCCATTTCAGGGTTTAATCCAGGCTTTAAAGGAGTTTTCCAAAGTGCCAAACCCAGACACAAAATAGATTCAGCACCATGGATGGCTCCTTTAAACCTATCCATAGTGGATTCACTGCTCCACTGACATGGAAGTCACTAGGCACCAATACAGTGGTCTTCCCTCTCTGTCAAAGGCAAGGGTAAGTGAAAGAAAGCCTTGGGGCTGGATGGCTCTTGAGCTATTTTGTCACCCTTGGCCCCTTCACTTTCTTTTTGAGGCAAAAAAGGTGACTAGCATCTTCTGGAAACCTGCAAGAGCATCAGTTTGTCTTTTAAACAGGGTGCAAAGCCTTCTGCATTGTTTACCATTTAAAAATGCCTGCTTCTCAGAACCAGGACTGGACTTCTGGGCATTTTTGTCTTCTAATTTTGGCAGTCTGTGAAGATTCCAGTGCATGCTGGGATGCAAAAAGGGTCCATGGACCAATGATGTTACCTCTACCAACTTTTTTTTTTATATATTCATAGCATATTGAAATTATAACTCAAAAGTAATGTAAGCATTAAAACTTTTACTTCCAGGGGTGATGGAATACAGCAACTCAGCTTATGAGCATGTTGTACAGGCCAGTCAATATGGGGATAGGTGTTCTGTCAAAAGTTCCAAATCATTTGAGGATGTAGAGGTAAGCATTGTTTTTTCTGAACTAGCCAAATATGACCTCAGCAAATATGCGTCAGTCAAAAGTCTGGCTACTGTGTACTACACTTGTGTAAGCTTCCAACCCATTTTGTAAAAAACAGCCTCAAACATCACAGTAATACAATGAAATCCTTAAAGCCTTCCTATTCAAAGCACGCTCCTTGGTTTTATTAATTTAAAAAATATTTCTATTTGCTTTTCAGTACAAAATGTTCAGGAACTACCAGAATGATGAAATATACTTTAAAAAGGAAAGCAGCCTCAAAAATCAATAAGCAGTTAAACAGCAAAGCAATAATTTGGTGGAAGGATTAGGCAATGCTGATTAAAATCTTCACACAACAACAACAACAACAACAACAACAGCACATTATTATTGAAGCACTTGATTCTGGGCATTTTACAGAGTCCATGTCCTTTACCAGTCTTATTTGCATCAGCCACAAGTTATTGCAATAGAGACAGAGTACAGTCAGACCTCCATATCTGCAGAACTAATATCCATTACTTCTGCAGTGTGGCAGCAGCCCTAGTTGCTAGAGCAGCAGAAAACAAGCTTGCTCCATCCTCTAGAATATGACATCCTTTCAAATATTTAATGATGGCTATCATGTCACCTTTCACTCTTTTCTTCTCCAAGCTAAATTAGCTATATTGGGTAGATCAGATGGGCGTACAGATCAACATTTGAAACTCTGCATGGACATAATTTCCAAGTTTCATGTTTCAGTCTACCCCTTTAAAAGCCCATTAGCGAATGTTGCTGTCCTTGAGCAAGCAGGGATCACCAGTATTGAGGCCATGATATTGAGAACGCAGCTGCGCTGGGCAGGGCACGTTTCTAGGATGGAGGACCATCGCCTCCCAAAAATAGTACTCTACGGTGAACTCGCCACGGGTCAGTGTAAGGGGCCGCTCCAAAAAAGCGATACAAGGACTCCCTGAAACAACATCTCAGGTTCGGCCAAATTGATCACCAACAGTGGTCCGCCCTGGCCTCACATCGGGAGGCATGGAGACGCACGATCCACAATGCTGCAGCCTTATTTGAGAACTCACACCGAACAAGTCTTGAAGAGAAACAACGCAGAAAGAATCACAACCTGGAAACATCACCCAAGGAAACCTTCTGCTGTGCTTTCTGCAACCGGACTTGTCTATCTTGGATTGGCCTTTTTAGTCATCAGCGTGCTTGCAAAAAGCGCGGGATGAGTCTTTCCTGAATCTTCATTTGCGAAGAAAAGCCAGAGAGAGAGAGCTCTCCATACCTCAGCCTAGCTATCCCAATAGAAGAACATTCCCTCTCAGCTATCAGTAGTTGCAGGCCAAGATATTACCAGACTTGATTCACCAGGCTAGTCTGCTGTGAAAGGCAGTTTCCTATAAGGGCATCACACCATCATGATCATTTTATGGTTGGAGGTCATCTGGGCCAGTTCTATGTGCACTTCAGTAAGCAAAAGAAATCAGATTTATACACAAGGGAGACATTGTGTAAGGTGGTACAAGATATCTCCTTGCACAACAAACTTAAAAGGACATCCACACACATGCATAGGTCACCAATAGGATTCCAGCAATTTTTTATTTGGATGCTTAGGAAGGTAAAGGCAATTGAGAGAATATTTATTTATTTATTTACACCATGCTCTTCAGCCACAAAGGCTCTCAGAGTGGCTTACAAATTGTTTAGCAATAGCACTTACACATCTACACCACTTTTATAGCACTAGGCACTCTCTAAGAAGTTTACAATGTGTTAGCTAATTGCCCCCACAAGCTGGGTACTCATTTTACTGACCTACAAAAGGATGGAAGGCTGAGTCTACCTTGGAGCCCTGCACGATCGAACTCACAATGTTGTGGCTGCAGTGCTGGCATTTAATCCCTGCGCCACCAAGGCTCCTTGCCAAGAAGTGTGGCGCCCTAAGGACAGAAGTGACAAAATCAGAATTGGTCCCTTTGTGGACCCAGACTTCAAAGTCCTTTCTTTATATACAGTGGGACCCCTGTATCCACTGGGGATTGGTTCTGGGGGGCCCTGTGGATACCAAAACCTGTAGATTATAGCAAATGCCATTGAAAATAATGGGACTTCCGGTTTAAAATACCATAGAGTTGCCTTGAAGGACCTAGAAAATGGCTAGAGAGGACACATTTTCTAGGAAGACTCTATAGTAGGTGTGTTGTTTTGTGTCCCGTGGATAATTGAATCAGTAGATAATGAAGCAGTGGATACGGGGATCCTACTGTATTTATCTATTGTGTTTGATAAGGGAAGGGGAGCAAACAAGTAGGAACCAAACTAATATCTCCATCACAGGCATCTGCTCTCACTTCTCTGTTTTCTTTTGCCAACCTTCTTCCCCTCTACTGTGCTCGCTAACTAAGATGTGCCATTTCAAGTCCTGCCTATAACAATTTAATTTCACACTCCTTAAACACAACAATTATCACCACTGGATTGCTTCCTTCATCAGAGGAATCAATAGTCACATAGCTTGCATTTCCAGTCTTCCTGGGGTATTTATTTAATCAACATGGGTCTTGACCAAAACTGTTAACACTTATCATTCCCAAATATGCATAAGAAAGAAACAGTTGTGGATCTCTGGGTTCAAATCTTTGCAAGCTTTGCAAGTGACACTGTAGGCCAACATAATTGCTTTTGGGGCTCTGGTTTTGCATAAGAACCCACAGGATGCCTTTTGCTGTGGACAGAGAAGGATGCATATATTACATGTATGTACAGATAGGCCCCATATCCATGGGGAAACTGGGGATAATAGCAAATCCTATTAAAATGAATGATTCCAGCTCAAGCATACCATAGAGATGTGCTGGAGGACCTAGAAGATGCCTAGAGAAACATATATATATATATATATATATAGGATGTGGGTAAGTGAATCCATAGACATGGGTGGTCCCACAGATATGGGGGTCTATCTGTATTATAAAATGAGGTTCAGATCCTAGATCACGGAGACAGAGTATAAATTTACATTCATGGAGTTACGTAGCTATTATGCATTAGTAAATTGCAACACTTGGAGTTCTGCTTCCCGGTGATGGCTGGTGTCTCTTCTGTTGGTGGGGGCAGCAAATCCGTTCTGGATTTTAATCCATGTGAAATGTTAAAGGTGCTATCCAAGGTACCAAGCCTATTTGGGGAATAGGATTCAGGACCCTGGATAACTTTTTGAAGGTTTTAACT
The DNA here is from genome assembly GCA_030847615.1 of Gambelia wislizenii. Lineage (NCBI taxonomy): Eukaryota > Metazoa > Chordata > Lepidosauria > Squamata > Crotaphytidae > Gambelia > Gambelia wislizenii. The sequence goes on from JAUMIR010000005.1 coordinate 7,439,443, forward strand.
AGACCCCATAGCAGATCCAACACCCTGTTCACATGGAAGCCATCATCCACAGGGACTGAGCTCCCTGTGAGTGGTAATGCCTGAAGAAGCAAGTCAGAGTCCTCACATTCACAACTGCCCTTCTGTAGTAGCAGGACTCCTTAGGAGTTAAGGGCTGCTCGTGTGTAGGAGGTCTTCTTATGATGAGGACTTCTCTTGTGAGGTTCTTCTAACAGCTCCTGCTTAGAAGTTCCAGGCTGAAGGAGCTGTTGGATGTAAACAATGTACAGTAACTCTGGATCAAATAGACCTTGGCCAGAATTCTGTATCAGCTACTTAGTTAAGTATAATTTACTAAGTAACCTCTCTTGGCCCTACACCTTCCCCCACCTGCAAACCTGATGGAAATGTCATTCATGTGTGTTCCAGTTGTTAGCAGAATGGATCTCCTTCTCCCAATATAGCTGATGCCTAGTAAATGAGGTAACAGTGTCACAATTATGAGTAAGTAGCAATCAAGAATACAAAACAATTGCTTAGATTTACTCATCTGTAGTTGTTTCCTATCCATGATTACTTCTTAGTCAAGATTGTGATACTGTTGCCACAATTGTAACTCCCCCCTCCAAAAAAAAACAACCCACCCCTAGTTTACTGTGCATTAGCTGCATGGAGAAAAGGAGATATATTCCACCAGCAACTGGAGTGTGAATGATGTTTCCATTTGGTTTGAGGTGGGGAGGTTGGGCTAAGAGATGTTACTTAACTAGATGGGCCATCCCCTGTTTATGCAGGGGATACATCCCTACACTTACTGTAGATACAAGAAACCACATTTAATAATGAACTGCCATAGAATACCATAGAATCATGCTGGAGGAACTAGAAAATGCCTAGAGAGGATGCCTCTCTAGGCATCTGGCACAACTCTATGGTCAACGTCTGACAGAAGTTGACCATAGAGTCGTGCTGGAGGGCCTCCTGATGCCTAGCAAGACCCCCTAAAGAATGACTCTATGGTCCTCCAGATACCTAGAAAGACCTCCTCCCTGACCGTGGGTAAGTGAAATTGCAGGTACCGATCCTGTGTAAATGGGGGGCAACCTGTCCTTAACTAAGCAGCTGATACAGGATCCCAGCCTTTGTCTTTGCCCACCTAGTGCTCCTTTGGGTGGCCCTCCTGAAGCCAACCTTGGATTCTCCTTGGCCAGGAATTTTGTTTGATGTTTGCTGCTGCTCAGCTCTGAAACCTTTCCTAATTGTGACCCTGTCTTGCCTTGAGCTTGCTACTCCTCTTCTCCCTGGACTTTACCCAACAGAGGAAAACTTGTAGGCCAGGTGTCAGAAAGCACTGGAGGTCGAGGGGTACTTTTATGATGCCAGGACCTTGTGGGTCCACAATGGTCCCTCCATGCAAACCCAAAGCTGACCAGAAAGGAAACACAGTTGGTGGGGGGTGATTAAGGGGAACCACTCCTACTCTTTGCTAGAAGAAGGTTTGCTAGAACCAAGAACAAGAAGGTACCTTGCCCTAGAAAAGAATTTCTGCTCTTTGGAGCTTTTTCCAGCAGCAATTCTCTCTTTCTGTCCCCACAATTTGAGATGGGTGGGAGTCTAGGAGGAACCTGACCATCCAGGGCCCCCAAAAGTCACCATGGTGCAACATGCCACCACCAGTGGGCCACATGACTACCACCCCTGCTGTAGACCTTGACCTTGGTCTGTTATTTGCCGCCTGGAATCCTGTCCCAGTCATCCTGCAAACAAGAAACATACAAAAAGATCACTTGCTAGACATGAGGAGTTCATTGATATTTGTTTCCCAGCTGGATGATGGTTGTCTTGATGATCAAGAAACAATTACACAGAAGTGTGATTTTTACACTATATGCTTCCTGTATTTGCTCATCTTAGAATGTTCCAGGGAATTATTCTGCACTGACATATATGCTTTCTTTTCTGCATAAAATCTGTATTTTTGCTGTATGAGTTGTTTTGCTGCATAGTGGCCAGAATCCTGTTGTTGTCTAAAACATGTTTGTTTTCCCCAAAACAGAAGCAGTTGGACGTTTTTCTCCAATGTAGAATTTCTGCATTCAGTTCATGGTTACAGAATGGAGTTGCATATGCAGTGCACCCAAGCATGGATGTGCTTTGCACACTGTGCACTGTCATAGGATTACCCATTGGGTTGCATGACATCATAATACACCAACAAGGCAGCATTGTGCAATCACCACGTTAAGTCCATGAACATAAAGTTACACTCCCTCTCCTTGATGTGGAATCTTGGCCACATTTTCTGTTCCAGAAACACTAGACCACCTCCTACATTGTACTTGCAGCACATAAAGCCAGTGGCGTGTAACTCTGCTCCCTCCCCCCTTTTTGTGTTTTTGTGAATTCTGCAGCCAGGTTACCACCCATCCCCTTATACCAGGCAGCATCCAGCTGTGTTCCTGAAGCTAGAGTCATAAACGTGACATCCTCCTCTGGGATCTCTGAGGGCCCCAGGAAGATCCAGGAGAATGCCTGCATCTCTCTGTGCACCAAGTTGCAAGAACACAGCCAGAAACTGCCTGGCCATTCCCTCCCGCTCTCCTCCCCTCACCATTAAACTGAACTGAACATTATGCCCCTTTCCAGGAATGGTGAGGGGAGGGAAGCCCAGCTGCAAAAATTGTAAGCAAAGAATACAGAGGTTCATTGCAAATGAAGGTCCTGAATACCTCTTTTCACAGCTACTGAAAAAGGGCTTAATGTACTGTTCTGCTTGTGGGTGTCACCAACAGGATGCTAGCCACTGTTTCTGCAGATTTTTTTGCACAAAAGATGCCAGAAGCATTTCTTCACAAAACAATTCCTCAGAAAAATTCAAAGCATGTGAATAAGGAGAAAATTGTTGTTGTTGTTGTTGTGTGCCTTCAAGTCAACTCCAGCTTATGGTGACGCTATCCTTGGGTTTTCTTGACAAGATTTCTTTAGAGGAGCTTTGCCATTGTGTCACGCTGAGGTTGCTGAAAGAGTATGACTTGCCCAAGGTCACCTAGTGGGTTTCCAGGGCTGAGTGGAAATTCAAACCCTGGTCTCCCAGACTAACATTCTAACTGCTACACCATACTGGTTCTTACAGGAAGAATACAGTGCAAAAATATTCACTTTCCTCCACAGCAGGGACAAAACTTCAGACATTATTAGCACATGAGGACAAACTAGGCAATGATTTACATCTCTGTTCTCAATTGTTTTCCAGTCACTCACTTCCGGGGTGTGGGGTGGAAGTGGAGATGTGAAGCAATGCAGCAAACCCAGTCATCTTCCCATCCAGGGCATACGCCCACCCTGTACATAACATAACAGCTGATATCGAAGTGTATTCCTCTCAGGCATCATCAGCAAGGTCTCTCGAAAAGATTGAACAGGGCCAGAGAAAACCTTGAGTAGAAAGGGGAGGCAAGGCATTAGAGCCCCTCCAGGGGCTGTTTCTGAATTTGAGAGATGCCTCATGCATTATGAATAATGGCTCGATTGCATAAGAAACGCTTTCGCTAGTGTTCAACTGGGGTCATTGCCAGGGGAAGAGAAGTGCTGATGTTAATTCAGATTGTGCAACGTTCTAAAGGGAAACAGCTCAAAAAAAGAAGACGGAAAAAGCCAGCATTTCTTTTGTAAGGGAAGCAAAATATCTTATGGCACAATCTCATATCATTTGGGATAAAGATGGAATTAAAAAAAAATGGAGCAGCTAAAGATCACATATTCTCCAATTGTCCTGATTTGGCAGGGACAGTTCCAACTAATCCTCTTCCATCACACCTTTTCAGTTGCTTTTAAAATGTCCTGGTTTCTTTCTCCTCCTCCTCCTCTACCCTTCCCCCTTTCTCTACAGCTTACTTCAGTTGCTTCAAGCTGAGTTCAAAATCCAAAGGTAGTTTGCAATCAACCATTCAGGAGGGGAAAGAAGAGCACACGGGGTGGAATCTTGCCCTTCCCTGTCTGCTCAGGCAAAAGGAAATGGCTGCAGCCTCTCCTAGCTTGTGTGTTCTCCCTCAATAACTTTTGCCTGTGAAATGTTGGACAGTGTGAGAGCAAGCTGTCTGGAATCTCAGATTAACAGCCTGGTCTCAGGAGGTCTGCATGCATCCAGTACCCCTGTTAAGAACCTAAATTTCGGAGCCACTTACATAAGCTACTATCCCAAGAGTCACATCTTTCAATGTGAAGTCGAAGGCTTTCACCGCCAGCATCCATAGATTTTCCTTGGGTTTTTTCCCGGGCTGTGAGGCCGTGTTCTGGAATAGTTTCTTTCTGACGTTTCAGAGAAGATGCCAGCCACAGATGCAGGCGAAACATCAGAAAGAAACCATTCCAGAACACAGCCTCACAGCCTGGGAAAAAACCCAAGGAAAGTAACATCTTTCTTTTTTTACAAAACAACTCCCCTCCCAATTTCTAGACCAGGGTGGACAAAGTGCAGCCTGTAGACCTCATGCAGCCCCTGAACCTCACTTTTATGGCCCCTCAAGCTCCCCAATAGTCCACCCGAACCCCTCTACTCTCCCCCTTTTTAAAATTGTATGATTTTCAGGTAACTTTTGCCTCCAAATGACACAGAAAACCTTCAGACATGAGAAAACATGCCAAAATACCTCCACCTATCTTCCATAAGCACCTCAGAACTCCATGCTCCCTCCATTTTCTTTTGCAGTCCCTCTCAAAATGGCGACAGGTAACAACATGCCGTCAATTCCATGCCACCATTTTCAGAAGGACTGCAGAGGAAAATTGAGGTATTTGGGCTTGCGATATGTGGGGGGATGGATGCAGCCCATGGATGGGAAGGAACAATTGGCCATTGGATCCCACAGACTTGCCCACCCGTCTTCTGGACTACGGGGTGGCAGCCAGCAACCAGAATTCTCTTGGTGGTTTATGGACATCCTCCAACATTTCACAAATGGAAACCATGACACATATGACCAAATATGTACGTGTGTGTATGTGTGTGTAGGTCACAGCATGTTCCAACCCCCCCCCAAACAACCCAAAACAAAAAGGAAAGGTGTAAATCCAGTGTTAGTCCCACCTAAAATCAAATTAGATCAAATTATAACAATCTAAAGTTTAGCCACAGTCACCACTCATGAGACTGGTGGGCGTTTTTGCCACAGCTTCCTGATTTCCATAAACACTGCAAACGCACAGCAGTATGAAAGATTTGTCAAATTGTCAAAAAATAAAATTGTGTCTCATGTAAAAAGTGCCGTCTGGAACAGACTGCCCCCTCCACCCCACCCCCACAACTATGCCACTGCTCGATGCTATGAAATTCTGGGGTTTGTAGCATTGTGAGATAGTTAGCCGTCTATGTCAGAGAGCTCTGGTGCCGCAACAAACTACAAATCCCAGGATTACATAGGATGGAGCCAGGTTAATTAAGTGGTGTCAAACTGCATTATTTCTGCAGTGTGTCAGCAGCCTTAGTTAGGGCTATTGCTGGATTTAGCCTCAAAGCTTCAGTCTGTACTAATTATTTGAAGTCTAGAACATATTTTAGTAGCTCATGTAGCATATTAGAATACAAGGGAAAGTGTCAGAGATAAAGAAGTGGGAAAACAGTGAGACAGAGATTCAGACATGAGTATTTAAGCCTGAATAAATCCTGTATAAGCCCAACAAGAGAAAAAAAGATGTTACAATTTTAGGAGCAATCCAGGACCCTGGAGTGATTCTAGGCAGAGCAATGTGTCAGCTCCTTTGGATCATTCCCTCTAGGATTCAGTATAAGCTGCTTGTTCTGACATTCAAGGCCCTGCATAACCTAGCTCCTCCTTACCTTGCAGCTCTTATCCCTTTTTACCAGACTGTTAGAAATCTTCGCTCTGTAAATTTTGGGCTTCTTACCCAGCCAAGGGTTTCTTCCTCCTTGGCTCAACTGTCCTTTTTCTCTTGCTGCCCCTTAGTCCTAGAATAGCCACCCTGTAAACTTGCGGGCTGTTTCTTCCCTTGCTGTTTTTAAATCCAAATTGAAAACTTTTTTGTTCTCTAAAACTTTTGAAAGGTTGGATTACTACTTATATTTTTGTTATATTTGATTACATGTACTGATTATTCTGTTTTATTGTGCATTACGTGTATGTGTTTTTTTTCTTTCCTATTGTATTCTGTATTATATTTTAGTGTTTTATATTACTGGAATAGTTATACAGTTGTCCCTTCATATTCACTGGGGTTTGGTTCCAGGACCCCCCGTGGATACCAAAATCTGTGAATACTCAAGTCCCATTATATGCAATGGCATAGCAAAATAGTGTCCCTTATATAAGATGGCAAAATCAAGGTTTGCTTTTTGCATTATTATTTTTTATGACTATTTTCAAGCCGTGAATATTTAAATCCGTGGATACCAAAACCATGGATACAGAGGGACAACTGTAATTGTTTTATTCTATAACCTTCTATAAAGCACCATGTACATGGATGGTGCTATATTATTAATAATAATAATAATAATAATAATAATACTGGCATTTGGCTGACTGCAAAGAGTCACCCCTGTGACTATTCCATGAGATGGGCAAGCGGTCACCACACTTGTGCTGCATCATGGAACCTCCATGTTCCAAGGCAATGTACCCCATCTTGTGTATCAAATGTTGTTACATAGGGAAAGGCTCATGCCTTCATGATCATTTCTTGTGAGCTTTCCAAAAACAGACGGCAGGCGATTGTTGAAACAGAGAAGAGGTCTGACCTCACAAAGCTGTTCACATTTATTTGAAACCTCTGGGTAGCTGTTATCCTACTTACAACCCTGCTTTTACTAACTTGAGCTTATCCTTCAAAGGTGAGGCTGTCCTGCCTAGTCAAACACAAGGCAACCCTGCGCTTCCTCCCTCCCAACCTTCATTTCCTCCTTGGAAATTCAGTCAAATGTATTATGCACTTTACTAACCATAGCCACGCATCGAGCTGACATCTCCGCTGAACTGTCAGTGCAGACACTGAGATCTTCTGGGGAAGAGGGATATATATATATATATATATATACACACACACACACACACACACACACACACACATATATCCCCTGGAGAGTTGAGAAACTGTCAGCATGTACAAATTACCTAAATCGATCCTTTCAGCGTTCTTTACTCTTGCGCCCAGTTTAATCAACCAGTGAGCTTTCTCCATCAAGCCACACAAACTGATGGAGAATGTACCTCTTTCTGGGTCCAACTATAAGTGAATATTGCAAACACAATCACAATTTAAGTTCCAATATTCATTTATTATTATTTATTTTCTGTCTCTGGCTTTTCTTCGCAAACGAAGATTCAGGAAGGACTCATCCCACGCTTTCTGCAAGCGCGCTGATGACTAAAAAGGCCAATCCAAGATAAACAAGTCCGGTTGCAAAAAGCACAGCAGAAGGTCTCCTTGGGTGATGTTTTTGGGTTGTGATTCTTTCTGTGTTGTCGTTTCTCTTCAAGACTTGTTCATCGTGAGTTCTCAAATAAGGCTGCAGCGTTGTGGATAGTGCGTCTCCATGCCTCCCGATGTGAGGCCAGGGCGGACCACTGTTGGTGATCAATTTGGCCGAGCCTGAGATGTTGTTTCAGGGAGTCTTTGTATCGCTTTTTTGGAGCGCCCCTCTTACGCTGACCCGTGGCAAGTTCACTGTAGAGTAGTATTTTCGGGAGGCGATGGTCCTCCATCCACCTCTTTTTTTCTCTTCTCCCCCTGAGAGAGAGGATTTTCTTTGGGTTTTTTTTCTCCTTTCGTGCCGCGCTTGAACGGAGCTAGGACGGAGCTTCGTCCCCTCGTGTCCGCCGCCCTCCCACTCGCAACCGGAAGCCAGAAGAAGTTATTGATGAGGGAGAACAGACAACCTGAGAGAGGCTGCAGGAGTTTACTTTTGCCTAAGCCTGTTGGGAAAGGCAAGATTCTGCCCCCTCCTCTCTTCTCTCCTCACTGAGTTAATTGAGGAAAAACTAGTTTTGCACTTTGAACTCAATTTGCAGCTATTGAAATGAGCTGAGGACAAAAGGGCAAAGTGGGAGGGAGAGAAATTGGGACATTTTAAAAGCAGCTGAAAAAGTTAGATGACAGTGGATTAATTGGGACTGTTCCTAAAAAAAAAAAATTGAGACTATTGGAGGGTATGGGAAAGGAGGGGGGGTTGGCTAGAAAAATGTGGAGCTTTAGTACAAAAAAGGAACTTTTCCAAGCTCTGGGGAAAAAAACTATAGCTGACTGAGTTACTATCATGTTACATGCCCTAAAAACTACTGATTGCGCATAATCCTTGGGGCAATTCTTTTGGCTTAAGGCTACTTTGTTTAGCTGGAAGTATTCTCCTAGCAGGGCTAAAAAGTCTAATTCTTTGAACTAAAATTGATCACGACTTACTGCAACCAGTCCACTGGACAATTGCAAGGCAATTGCAATTCCTGGCATTTGCCAAGGCAATTGGAATGGCTGACTCAGATCTGGGAAACTTTTTCTTCTCAGGATCAAAGTGATATATCATTACATTCCTATTCATCAAGGCAACAAATGAACACTGAAAGAACTCTGGGTTGTATCCAAAGCATCCCTCCTAACAGTGGAACAATTCCTCTCACAAGATTTTAAGGCAGGAGAGGGGAAATTGTGGCTCACATGCAATCCCCAGGGTATTTTTTAAGCCATGGACCTCCAGCATCCTCCCCACCTAAAAAAATTGGGTTGGTTTTTGTTTGTTTGTTTGTTTTTGGGGTTTTTTTTGTTTTTTGTTTTTTTTTTTTGCCTCCCAGTGTTCCCTCAGTGGCATGGGGGTATAGTAGTCATAGTATCATAGAGCTGGAAGAGGCCACATTGGTAATCTAGTCCAACCCACTGCCCTCAGGAATACCCAATCAAAGCAATTCCCAACAGATGGCCATCCAGACTCAGTTTAAAAACCTCCAAAGAAGGAGACTCCACCACACTCCCAGGCACTGCGTTCCACTGCCGAACAGCTCTTGCCTTCAGGAAGTTCTTCCTAATATTTAGGTGGAATCTCTTTTCCTATAGCTTGAGTCTATTACTCCATGTAATAGTCTCTGGAGCAGCAGAAAACAAGCTTGCCCCATCCTTAGTATGACATCCCTTCATAGAATCATAGAATCATAGAATCATAGAATTGCAGAGTTGGAAGGGACCACGAGGGCCATCCAGTCCAACCCCCTGCCACGCAGGAAATCACGATCAAAGCATCCCCGACAGATGGCAATCCAGCCTCTGTTTAAAGACTTCCAAGGAAGGAGACCCCACCACGCTCCGAGAGAGTGTGTTCCACTGCCGAACAGCTCTTATTGTCAAAAAGTTCCTCCTCATGTTGAGGTGGAATCTCTGTTCCTGGAGCTTGCATCCATTGCTCTGTGTTCCAGTTGCTGGAGCAGCACAAAACAAGTCTGCTCCATCCTCAACATGACACCCCTTCAAATACTTAAACAGGGCTATCATATCGCCTCTTAACCGTCTTTTTTCCAGGCTAAACATACCCAGCTCCCTAAGTCTCTCCTCATAAGGCATTGTTTCCAGACCTTTCACCATTTTAGTTGCCCTTCACTGGACACGCTCCAATTTGTCAATATCCTTTTTGAATTGTGGTGCCCAGAACTGGACACAGTATTCTAAGTGAGGTCTGACCAAGGCAGAATAGAGTGGCACTATTACTTCCCTTGATCTAGACACTATACTTCTATTGATACAGCCCAAAATCGCATTGGCCTTTTTAGCTGCCACATCACACTGTTGACTCATGTTCAACTTGTGGTCTACTAGGACTCCTAGATCCCTTTCACACGTAGTCTCATTCAGCCAGGTCTCTCCCATCCTATATTTATGCATTTCATTTTTCCGCCCTAAATGCAGTACTTTACATTTCTCCGTATTGAATTTCATTTTGTTAGCTTTGGCCCAGCTCTCCAGTCTATCCAGGTCATTCTGAATTTTGATCCTGTCCTCTAGGGTATTAGCTACTCCTCCTAATTTGGTGTCATCTGCAAATTTGATAAGTATGCCCCTAATTCCCTCATCCAAGTCATTGATAAAGATGTTGAATAGCACTGGGCCCAGGACAGAACATGGCTATCATGTCACCTCTCAACCTTCTCTTCTGCAGACTAAACATACCCAGCTCCCTAAGCTACTCCTCATATGGCATAATGGCTTCCAGACCTCCCACCATTTTGGTCGCCATCCTCTAAACACATTCCAGCTTGTCAGTATCCTTCTTGAATTGTTGTGCCCAGAACTGGACACAGTATTCCAGGTGAGGTCTGACCAAAGCAGAACAGAGTGGTACTATTACTTCCCTTGATCTAGACACTATACTCCTATTAATGCAGCCTAGAATTGCATTGGCTTTTTTAGCTGCTGCATCACACTGCTGACTCATGTTCAGCTTGTGGGCCACTAAGACTCCTAAATCCCTTTCACATGCTCTGCTATCAAGCCAATTTTGTCACATTCCCTTCAGACCATTTTAAGTATAGGAAGGGCCTCTTTTAAAACAGGAAATGAATGTGAAGTAGACTTCTAGGTCACTTCCTGTTTTCAAAGGAGCCTGTCCTGTGCTTAAATGGCTTGGGGAAGCAGAGATCAGGCCAAAATAGCCCCTACTCATACCTTCCCATATTTCAGAGATGAAAATTGGGACAGGTGTGGCCAAGCAACATTAGAGTGTGGTCAAGATGGCAAAAGTTATTAATGAGGAAGAACACACAAGCTAGGAGATGTGGCAGCTGTTTGCTTTTGCCTGAGCCTACTGGGAAGGGCAAGACTCTACTCCTACTTTCTTCTCTGCCCACCCATGGGTTAACTGAGTACAAACTACTTTTGCACTTTGAACTCAGTTTGCAACAAAGGGAGGAAGTGGAAGAAGGAGAAACTGGAACATTTTAAAAGCAACTGAAAAACATGGGATGGTAGAGGATTGATTGGAAATGTCCCTGCTAAATCAGGACAGTTGGATGATATGCTCACCCCTTTCAGAGGGAAACAAAAAAAATTTCCAGTGGTCCCCTAGATAACTAGTATAATCCATCCCCCAATCCCTGGCAGTTGCTCAGACCTTTTAAAAGAAAAAGCCTATGTTATCCGTGTTACCCATAACAGCAAATCGTTCCCAATTGTTCTTAATTAAGGCCTGGCATAGAAAATTCCAAATGTAGTGAAAGTGTACGATGCCTGACAGTAACATGAATATTTCATTCTGCACCAATTAGTTAGTTAATTCATTAATTTCCCAGAAAGAAAGAAAGAAAGAAAGAAAGAAAGAAAGAAAGAAAGAAAGAATATAATGGCCCATGCCTTTTCTTGTGACAGAGGCTTTCAGGGGATGGAGAGTAAGGGAAACTCTTGTTTCTCAAGCAGTGACATTAGATCCCACCTTCTGTCATGACTGAAAATTGAACAAACATTCCTTGCATTTTTCTGGAAACTAAGACATGATGAAAAGACAGTGTTTTTGCTGCTCTTTTCCTCTTTTTCCTATGCCATACAACTGAAATGATGTATGCTCATTGGTTTCTTTTTAGGAAATTAATTAATCAATCAATCAATCAATCAATAATTGGTATAGAATGCTGCTAAGACCTCTGGAGTACCCTGGAGGACCTCAGCAGATGATGTAATCACTTCACATCTCAGTACTGGAACATAGCCAGACACTGCTGTTATCCCACCCCCCACTTTCCTCCAGGCACAAATGGCCATGGGTAGGGGGCTTCATTGGCTCTACAGTAGGTCCACGGGGTGGTATATGGTTCAGTGAAGTGTATTCCACATGTAGAAGTATTATGTTAGGGGTTATCTATACAGCCAAAATGTTCCTCATAGAATTCGAGGAGAATACCATTTGTCTAAATGGCATCCCGCATCAATCTGCTGTATTTGGAAGGAGGGGGGCCAAATCCACCAAAAACTCTGAAGGAAAAACCTTCACGGCTTTTCCCAGAGTTTTTAAAAGCTCTGTGGGGAATGCGTATTCCTGCTCATTGGGATGACCAATTTGCATTCATGCACATTCCCCATAAAAGCATAAGTAGAAAGCTGATTGGTCAGTCATGGGCAGGGACAGAGCTTGCTAACAAGGCAAGTGCCCGGAACCACCATCTTCGATATTCGCCCTAGCGATTGTGTGCTGAAGCAACAAAACAGCCTTTTCCTTTTCTTTCTTTTTATTTATTTAGGCGGAATATCACACTTTCGCACCTTAGATACACTTTTTTTAAAAAAACCTGTTTGGTGGCAGCAACTGGTGACAGTAAAAATTTGAGTAATTCACTCATGCCCGCCATCTTGATTCACAGGCACACCCACTGGACAGCAAAAGTGGATAGACTAGCATGCTTCCAATTTTGCCAAAAAACCATTAAGACAAACCAAAGCTGCTTTGAATTGGCATTAGTGCACATCAACCCACATTTCCCCCCTCATATAGACAAGCCTTTACTCTGAGCCATACAGGACTGCAGCCTAATTGAGCTAAACAACCTTTGAATGGCAATGTTGCACAAAAGTACCAACACACAACTAAGGGCAAATGTGCAGGCATGCCCCAGGTATATCCATGCAGAGTGGCACCTCATGCACAACTTCATGGATATCACCTTGAACTGAATGCAAGCCTTCTACATAAGATAAATAACTGTCCAGTTGCTTCCATAATGGAACTTATGCATGCGTAAATCACCAAAAGGATTCCACCCACTAGGATGCAGGCCTTTGCCTGGCACGAAGGAGTCTGTCACAGAAACCATAGCCCATTTTATCTTACTAGAATAACCTTGGTTTTACTATATCAGATTCTCCCATATATATATATATATATATCTCTGGCTTTTCTTCGCAAACGAAGATTCAGGAAGGACTCATCCCGCGCTTTCTGCAAGCGCGCTGATGACTAAAAAGGCCAATCCGAGATAAACAAGTCCGGTTGCAAAAAGCACAGCAGAAGGTCTCCTTGGGTGATGTTTTTGGGTTGTGATTCTTTCTGCGTTGTCGTTTCTCTTCAAGACTTGTTCGTCGTGAGTTCTCAAATAAGGCTGCAGCATTGTGGATAGTGCGTCTCCATGCCTCCCGATGTGAGGCCAGGGCAGACCACTGTTGGTGATCAATTTGGCCAAGCCTGAGATGTTGTTTCAGGGAGTCTTTGTATCGCTTTTTTGGAGCGCCCCTCTTACGCTGACCCGTGGTGAGTTCACCGATATATAATCACGTCTGATTGGACATTGTGAGAAAAATGATTCCAGAATATCTCTGAGGCCTATTTTCTATGAATTTGTGGGCTTTCTGGAGGAATCGGGTTGGTCATTTCGGGAAGCAGAATCCTATATTAGATATTCCCTTGGTCTGACCCAGCAGATCTCTTCTCACCTTCTTGTGAATCTGGAATTCTGTTAGAGGTAGCAGTGTTAGCATACCCATACTCAGTAGTTGCCACTTTGCATATCTGAGCTCAGACATAGCATACATTCATATCATTTCCTGTTTGTCCTGCATCAATTAGTCTGCATTTGCCCTCCATTTTGTAATCTGCAGTTCGCCCTTCCTCTCCTCCATCTTTGAAGGGCACATATCACAGAGCTTCTCATCATGAGAGGTTATCAAACCTTTAGTATTAGTAAGCAAACCTATGCCATATGTATTTACAAGGAAGACTACAGCTGCGTTAATTTTCTACTAGGTCCTGTGTGGGGGGGTGGTATGGGACTGGTTGTTGCTCACTTTCTACTCATCTCACATATTCCCCCACAAATTCCTCCCTGCTGGACAATTGCTAAAGCTCACACCTGGATTCCTTCACTGGCAGGTGGCTGGTCTAGATGGCCCTTGGGTTATTTTCCAACCCCATGACTTGATGGTCCTGTCTTTGGAAAGTACTGGATACTGTTTGGCTCTGAGTTTAGGATTGCAAGGAGTGGTTTTTAGCACATTGGTCTGTTTTTCTCACAGTTCCTTTTATACACAGGTTTCTTTTGAAATCATTATCTCTTCGGAGTGCTAGGGAACAGAAAGAACCGAAACTGAGACAATAAATATTTTAGCTCTGGGTCAAAGGCACCCTGGATCTGTCATTTCTCATTTCCACAATGTGCTCTGTTCCATTACTAGAGACTTGCAGAGTTCAAGCTCTCTAAAGTTCAAGCCCAGGAGAGCAGAAGTAAGCATTCTCTCCTGCAGTCTGTGGAAAGGATGTAGACAAGAGCCTTTCCTCATTACCATATGTTTAAATGAAAACAGCAAGGGGTGGGATGGAATGGGATGGGGGAATAAAACATTAATGGAATAAAATGATTATGAAATACTATAATCAAAACAAAGGTTGAGCTAAAATTATTCACATTCTTGGCAACATCAAAAGTCTAATCTAATTTTGCTCTCACTCTCTGCAGACTTTGTTTTCCCTCAGTGATGAAGTCGCATAACAAAATCAGATTGACTATGTAGAATAATCACAGCATCATAGTCGTTATATGACTCCTGTTATCTGGTGTCACTAATACGAGCAATACAGGGAAATTTGCCCTCACCCTGAATTGACTTTGTTTTGTTGATTTCTACTCTGCCTTCCTATCTAGAAGGATCTGTAATATGCCTTACAAATACTCTAAAGGCATCAGATCCTGTCTGATCTTGAAAGCTAAGCAGAGTCAGCCCTGGTTAGTACTTGGATGGGAGACTGCCAATGAGTTTATTTTATTTATTTTATTTTAGGTATTTATACCCCACTTTTCAAGCACAAAGGCTCCCAGATCAGCTTACAATTTGTCAAGCAATAGCAATTTACACATCTATACCGCATCAACTGGTTTCCAATGTGTGTTAGCTAATTAGCTAATTGCCCCCACAAGCTGGGTACTCATGAACCCCAGGTGCGATGGTCTATATTTCAGAGGCAAAACCATCTCTGAATACTCCTTGTCTAAGAAAAGCCTATGAAATTTGTGGGTTCACCAGGCAACTTGGAAGGCACATACACACACATAAGGGCTGGAATCCTGATGGTTAGTCAGGGCCGGTTTAAGGAATTTTGGGGCCCCCTGCAATGCTTTATTTTGGGGCCCCCATATGTTTATCTCAGGTCAATGTAACCTAACCTATTCACCGTACAGGATGTTCAGATCACAGTAGGACCCCTGTATGATAGTCCAAACTATATTAGACCCATTTAATGAATTGTTGAATGGAGAATCAACATATAGGTATATCCAATTGTTTTAAAGCCTCTACTGTAGTGGGGACTAACTGTATAGCTGGAATCCTGTTGGTGTCATATATACACATAAGTTCCCTTATACACGTGGTTGTACATTTTTTTTGTCATTGTGCAACGGATGTATTCAGTTCACTGTTGCATAAGGGGAGTTTTACTATTTTAACCACTGCAAATGAAGTTGTGCATTTTTGAATGGTGCATAACTATTTATCAGTGCTGCTGGATTCCCTAGAATTGTAGAAACAGTCCCTGTGCATTATTCCCCATTGCAGGATGCAATTGGCTACATATTGTTGGTATTCAGCTGAAAGGTGGTGTGGCACAATGGCCACTTAACTTCATGAGTGTGAATTTACATTGCGCAGAGAAGAGGTCAAACTTTGGCCTATGATTTAGGCTAATATTTGTTCTGCATCTCCTCCTTCAGTCCCATGGCATTGTTTCTGCCCAAGGGGTTTATCCTATGGGACACCATAGACATTTTGACTAGACCACTTTGGGCAGCAGATATGTGGGGAGTTTGCCTTAATTCTCCCTTGTAGGAAAAAAAAACAGACCCATCCTGGTACAAAAAGTGGCATCCCTGTCTTGGCCTTTTTCTCAAAACTATTAAGTTTCCTAAGAGGAACATGCTAGGCAGGGGATTCTGGAAACTGCAGTGCAAAAAAAACAAAAAGCATGATTCCAAACTCTGTTTTTTTGTTTTTTGTTTTTTGGTGTGTTTTTTTTTGGCCAGAAGATTTGTATTTTTTAATTGTGTGTGTGTGTGTGTGTGTGTGTGTTTATTAGTATAATATCAATAACATTAATATCAATTAACCATTGACAATAACATTTCATGTAGTCAGAGCCAGGATGTGACAGTATGCCATTTACAGCTGACAGCTGATGGTTTCCATGGTGGGATGCAGTGAATCAATGCTAGATTTTACTCTTGACTAGGAAGGATCTATCCAAGGTGCTGAACCCTATCTGCAAAACAGTTTCAGCACCTTCAACCCTTTTACATTGTGGAAGAACACTCAAGGCTTGAGTAGGTGCACGTTTTCGCTCATTCACAGCAAAATTGATTTGTCTTCACATTTGTGCACATATTCACATTTGTTCGAATTGAGTGGCTGCATGCACTCATAAATGGTAATTGAGAGAAAATGTGCAGTGATGCAAATTTGGATGTCCACATGTCAAAAAATGAATATCTATGCACATTGTTCAGGAAGCTCCAGGGAAACTGCGAATCCTTTTACAGCAAGATTTGTGGAGTTTTTCACCCCCTCCCTCTGAACACTGTGAATCCCCTTTGGATCTCGTCGGGACAAATGGAATTCTCTGCAAATTCTATGAGGAGTATTTTCATCATCTAGACAACCCCTCAAAGTGAATTCATTGCACCTCCGAGATGGAACCTACTGACCTATTGGTCATTTCTAGTACTGATTAAAAAGTATTCATCTAGAAGCCTCTCAGGAGACATTCCATCTAGATTCCATCTTGTCTGCAAAGTTAACAAAGAGATACCAAACTGATACAAGAGAGTTAAGGTAGTGTACTGGTTTCAACATTGGACTACTGGAAGAGAAACGACAACGCAGAAAGAATCACAACCCAAAAACATTGCCCAAGGAGACCTTCTGCTGTGCTTTTTGCAACCGGACTTGTTTATCTCGGATTGGCCTTTTTAGTCATCAGCGCGCTTGCAGAAAGCGCGGGATGAGTCCTTCCTGAATCTTCGTTTGCAAAGAAAAGCCAGAGAGAGAGAGACTGGAGACCAGGATTCGAATCCCCAATTAGCCATGGAAACCGACTGGATGTTAATATTACTATACAGTACATTCCTTTATTTTCTTAGATCTTAGGTGGGAATTTTGATTATTATTTTTAATAAAACTAGAGTAAATAAGAAATATGATAGTAAAATAGAGGCAGAAATAAAGAATATTGAATTAAGAAAGTAATTTGAGTATTGCAGGAAGTCCTTTTTAAGGGAGGGGTGGAGGTTGTTAAAATGTGTATGGTTCTCTTTTTTCATATGTTTTTGTATGTTTTTCTTTTTTGTTTTATCTATATTGTTTGTCTGTTTACTTGTTTGTTCTGTGTTGATGTGTTTAAGACAAATTGTTTAATAGACTGTAAGCTTGAGGACAGGGAATTGTTTTGTTATTCTTATTCTTGTAGAGCACCATGTACATTGATGGTGCTATAGAAATAAAAGAGAATAATAACATTTAAGTTATGAAAAGAAACCCACTTTGTGACCTTGGGCAAGTCACACTCTCTCAGCCTCAGAGGAAAGCAAATGGCAAGCCCCCTCTGATCAAATCTTGCCAAGAAAACCCTGTGATAGGTGCACCTTAGGGTCACTATACGTACATCAGAAATTATTTGAAGGTAGACAACAGCAAAAACAAATTGCTTCAAACTTTCTGTGTTATTCCTTCCCAAACTCTGACTTTCTTGGTCAGTTTTTCAGACTGAGGTCTACTCCAGACTCTGATTCAGAACAAACACACACACACACCACTAAGAGAACAGAATACAGGTTTCTTGGCTGTGTCAACCCAGTGCTCCCCCTCCACTCATCCCAGTTGGCTTTTAAAAGCATTTTTACCCAAAGCAGCACAATTCGCTAATAATCTCTGTTTTTGGTGGGAGCCGCTTCCTAATAGCAGGTTTCTATTTCTGTTCCTCTGTCCTGTCAGAGGCGATTGGTCCCAAGGTAGTAGTTTTCGCTGTCACCAACTCCCCACCGGGTTGACAAAGCCCTCATAAAGGGCATGGCACTGAGTTTATTACCCATCTGTCCGGCTCCGGCCCAGTTTTCCCATCCCTGGCAAGGTTGGCATCTGACAGCGATAGGGGAAAGACTGCAGCTGTTCTCTTATTGACATGCCACCAAATGTCAGATTTAAGTGGTGAGATTTCCAGCTTGGAAGGCGTGGGAGAACAGGCTTCAGCATTCCCTTTGAGGTTTATAATTAAAGGCCCTTTTGTCATAATGAATGCAAAGGGAGATTTAAAGACCCTGTGCCTAAACCTTTGGCAATAACAGGTTCTCAGATCTTTGGGTCTGGCCCTGAGTTCCAGGGCCTGGCCCCTCTCTCCTAGGTCTTAGCATAAGGGAGGAATCTCAGGGTGAGAGTGCTGTCAGTGCACTGCTCACACCCATTGCTACAGGTTGCTCCCAAAGAGATGCTATAAACTCACTTGGTAGTCCATCTGGCCACTTCTCCCCTCCCTACAAAACCACTGATTGGGTAAAAACTATCAAAATGAATTCCAACAGGGATAAATGCAAGGTAGTACATTTCAACAGGATAGAAATGCACAAATACTGTATAGGATGGGTGGCACCTGGCTTGTTCGCAGTATACATGACAAAGGATTTGAGGCCTTAGTAGATCACAAGCTAAACATGAGTCAAAAGCATGATGCTGCAGCCAAAAAAGCCAATGCAATCCTGGGCTGTATAAACAGGAATACAGTGTCCAGATCAAGGGAAATAATTGTACCACTCTATTTAGATTTGGTCAGTCCTCAGGAATACTGTGTCCAGTTCTGGGCACCACAGTTCAAGAAGGATATTGGCAAGCTGGAATGTATCCAGAGAAAGGTGACCAAAATAGTGAAAGGTTTGGAAACCAAGCCCAACCAGTAACAGTTTAGGGATCTAGGTATGTTTAGCTTGAGAAGAAAAGATTGAGAAATGGTATGATAGCCATGCCATGTAGAGAGCCAGTGTGGTGTAGTGGTTTGAGTGTTGTATTAGGACTCTGGAGACCAGGGTTCAAATCCCTGCTGGGCCATGGAAACCCACTGGGTGAGCTTGGGCAAGTTGCATTCTCTCAGCCTCAGAGGAAGGCAACAACAGCAAACCTCCTCTGAACAAATTCTTCCACAAAAAACCCATGATAGGTTTAGCTTAGGATCCCCATATGTCAGAAATGACTCAAAGGTAAACAACAACAACATGATAGCCATATTTAAATACCTTAAGGAATGCCATGTGGAAGACTGAGCCAGCTTGTTCTCTGCTGCCCCAGAGACAAGAACAGAAACCAATGGATTCAAATTACAAGAAAAGAGATTCTGCTAAAACTTTAGGAAGAGTCTCCTGATGGTAAGAGTTATTCAACACAGGAAGCAACCACTCTCCTTCTTTAAAGGTTTTTAAACAGAGGTTGGATGGCCATACTTCAGGGGTGCTTTAGTTGTATGTTCCAGTATAGCAGGGGGTTAGATTCAATGGCCCTTGGTGTCCCTTCCAGCTCTGAAATTCTATAACTCTGTGCTCATACAAAGCATGTTCAACTCCTTCCCCAGCTCCCAGGTGGGAGGATTCAACCACAAAATCATCGTGAATAAATGAAGTTGATCTGTAGCTCCTTTTGTGGGAGGAAAAAGAGGGAAAGCTAGGGAGTACATCAAATAATAAGGCTTCAAATGACTTTGCCGGTAATGACATTATGCATTTTTAGGCAAGTGCTTCTTGTCAATAGTGCTGTGGTAATAATATTTTCCACTAAGGAAGAAGAAGAAACACACCCAAGAGAACAGGTTGTCCCATATAATATTTAAAATCCTAAAGCTAAAAGGAAGCCAGCAAGCTCAACTGGTTGAACCCCTGCCCCCCCCCAACATAACAGGGTACCTTGGTTTAAACCATCCTGTCCTGATGCTCAGATGCATTCCTTACATAGGATCCACCCTGGGGTTTGGTCTCAACTTTAAAGAAGCTGTCTAAGGTGAAGGTCCATATTTCCCCAATAGGTTCAACCAGCTAAGTCCATTAAAAGCTCAGATGAAAACCAGGTGTGGATTTATTGAGCCACTGACATAGGAATGGAAAAAATATTTGAAAATATTCCCCCCAACAGCCCCAAAATATGTTTCTTGAGGATCAAAAAAAACCCGATGAGGACAATCCAAACTGGTAAGAGTCTTTGCAATTTGGGACTTATTCTGCAAAAAATTCATGCATGGGTTTTTGTGCAGGAAACAGTATTTTCTGTGCAGAAAATAATTATTTCTGGACAGAAAAAAATTATGTTCAGAAAAATGCAACCACTGGCTTCAGGGATGATTTGCAGAGACACAGAGGCACTGAGCCCTTTCACATTACATAGTTATTATAGTTCTATATTTCCACTTTAACTGTCATGGCAACATCATATGCAATCCTAGGATTTGCAGTTTAGGCTTAGGATTCTCGACCAGTGAGCTCTGATGCTTCACCAAACTACAAACCCCAGGATTCCATGGGATGCCAGCTTGGTGGTTAAGGTAGAATTGTAGCACTAGAACTGTGTAATGAGAAAGAGTCCGGTGTGTCTGTGTTATTCCTGAAGCCACTGGAAGCTCATGACATGCATGTCAATGAACAGTGAATCTTTCTGGAACTTAGTATGTATTAAGAAACTAATCTTTATTTTTTATTTTTATTGGTATAAATATATGCTATAGTTAAATAATATTAGACATAGCAACTTTTTTAATGTGGTAGTATGGACTTTGTTAAAAATTAAGCTCATTTCTATTAAGATATGATAAGAGCTTTTATTTTAGTAAGGGTTAATCACAGAGTCAAGAAAGTTTTCTGGTAAGAATAGCTCTGTAAGACTCAGTTGACTTTTAGGAGGTCCAAATGATATGGAAAATTCAGTAATAATTACTTTACCCTGTTGATCATACTGTATTGGTTTAATGTGCAGACAATTTATATTTATGTATTACATCTACATTTTTGGAAATCTATTAAAAATAAATATTTTTTTAAAAGAAACTAATCTAAGGTGCTAAACCTATTTTGGGGAGAGTGCTAAGCACCTTGGACAGCTGCTTTAAAGCTCAGATTAAGCCCTAGAGCAGATTCACTGCCCACAGACATGGGGCACCAGTTGCCACTGGCTTCAGGAGTGAGCCATCACTGCTTAAAGTTTGGGGTGGGGAAATCAGATCTGCTATGGGGGGTAATTGGGGAAACTGTTGTTTCACTCCAATCTGTCTGCTCTAGTTTAGAATTGGCCTGATCTGGTTCAGGATTAGTTAGATCCCCACCCCTGCTATATCCATTAATTTAGGATGTCATGCAATGGTGGAGTCCACAATAGTTGCAGTCCACAACTGATGGAGTGGATTGCAGTCCACATGTGTTTCTGCTATAACAAATGGCAAAACTCTTTGTCAGCTGATGGCTGCCATGTCAGTACGTTGATGCATCTGCTCCACATTTTAGTCTGCATGTTGAATGAGCTATTGAAAGTGCTAAAGCCAAAATAGGTCAAGCTCCTTGTGTAGCTCCATTAAATTTCAGACAAAAACCCAGAGCAGATTCCAGGGTGGACTGTTCTCTATTATTTTGGCTGCAGTAAGCTAACGTGGTTACCATTTGAAACTGACCTACCATGGCCAACATAATACATCAGGGTTGTGCAGTATAAATTTCTGCTTATGGAGTTATGTATTAATTGTGCTATGCAATCCATTTTCAATTGCAACTTCATGTAATTGAACCAATGCCTCAAATGTGCAACCAAACTCACATCAAATGCAATAGCAACATCATTGTAGCAATAGCACTTACACATCTACACCACTTTGTAGTGCTAGACACCCCCTAAGTGGTTTACAACGTGTTAGCTAATTGCCCCCAACAAGCTGGGTTCTCATTTTACCAACCTACGGAAGGATGGAAGGGCTGAGTCAACTTTGGAGCCCTCTGGGATCAAACTCATAACTCTGTGGCTGCAGTACCTGCATTTAACCACTGCGCCACCAGGGCTCCCAATGCACATCCATATACAAAGTATGGTGTAAACCAATGAATGTCCATCCCCAATACATATCCATGTACAAAAGCACCACATGTGCCACTCCACTTCCACAACCTGGAACAGAATGTGGCTGTTCTGCTGTGTGTGGTGGTGGTGCTGGGGGGAGACCTGTCCAGTCACTTCCACTGGGGGACATATGCATGCATAAGACACCAGAAAGTTAACTTACCTTAATAGCCAGCAGCTTCACTGAGTGACAGAGGTCAATTCTGCTGGCAATCAGGGCACAGCAGGATGATGTTTCTAGCTCCCTCCGGCCAGCAAGCAAGGCTGTGAGGAGAAGCAAGGCCCCTGTCACAATTCCTCATTGCACTGTAGCTCACTGGCAGGAGGGAGATGGAAATGTCCTCCTGCAGTGCTCCAGTCATCAGCAGAACAAACCTCCATTGCTTGGTGCGTTTGCTGGCTGCTAAAGTAGGATTGAGGGAGCATTGGCAATTATGGCAATAGTGCCATGATCATAAACATTATAAAATCATAGAGTCATAGAGTTGGAAGAGACCACAAGGGCCATCCAGTCCAACCCCCTGCCATGCAGGAATACACAATCAAATCATTCCCAACAGATGGCCATCCAGCCTCTGTTTAAAAACCTCCAAAGAAGGAGACCACCACATTCTGAGGCAGTATATTCCACTTTCAAACAGCTCTTACTGTCAGGAAGTTCTTCCTAATGTTTAGGTGGAATCTCTTTTCCTGTAATTTGAACCCATTGTGTCATGTCCTTGTCTCTGGAGCAGCAGAAAACAAGCTTGTCCCATCCTCAGTATGACATCCCTTCAGATATTTAAACATGGCCATCATGTCCCCTCTCAACCTTTCTCTTCTCCAGACTAAATATGCCCAGCTCCCTAAGTCACTCCTCCTAGGGCATGGCTTCCAGACCTTTTAACATTTTGGTGACCCTCCTCTGGACACATTCCAGCTTGTCCATATCCTTCTGGATTTGTGGTGCCCAGAACTGGACACAGTATTCCAGGTCAAGTCTGACCAAAGAAGGATAGAGTGGAACTATAACTTCCCTTGATCTAGACACTATAGTCCTATTAATACCAAACATGATGCCAGCCCAAATAAATTGTGTTCATACAGTATTGATTGATAATAGGGGAGGTTAAGAACAAAACGTCAAAACTTTTGCTGCCCACATACTTTGAGCACTGTGGCCTGAACATGAAGCTTAAAATGGAGCCCTCTAAAGCAGTGCTCAAAATGGTGGCCCGTGAACGAGTGCTAGTCTGCGAGTTATCGGCTACCAATCCGTGACAAGTTTCCAGGAAAGAAAGAAATAGTTAAGAGGACAAATATTCTGCTGGTTTCAAAATACCCTGAAGGCACTGGATCCTGTCTGATCTTGGAAGCTAAGCAGGGTCAGCTCTGGTTAGTACTTAGATGGGAGACCACCAACAAATACCAGGTGCCATAGGGTCTATTTCAGTGGAAGGAACTGGCAAATCCGCTTCTGGATTTTTTAAAAAAACCTACAAAATTCATGGGGTCACCATAAACCAACAAGCAGGTTGAAGGCACACACACACACACACACTGGTGCATTAGTAAAAAAAGATTGCTGGCTCCACACATCAGATCACTTAAGAAGCACTGCTCTAAAGCCAAGAGGATGCTGGGTGCTAGGATTGCTTCCAGCTCACCCTGCCACTGTAATTTGTTTAGATCTCAGCTGTTTTGCTTGAATTGTTCATCTTCCAATCTCCAGGGCTGAAAAATACTCAGCCAGCAATTTATTCAAATCCCTCTACTAGATGTTAAATGAGCCATAAGGGCAAAATCAAACTTGTTTCAAACCTCTGGAGGCTGCTGGTATTTCTGTGTTGTTGTTTTTAAATGGCCATAATCCTATATTGGGATTTGTTGTTATTTATTTATTTATTTGTTGTTGTTCATTACCATCAAGTTGACTTCGACTTATGGAAACTATGAATGAGAGACCTCCAAGTCACCCTATCCTCAAATCTTGCTGACTCAGGGCAGCCGTGGCTTCCTTGATTGAGTCCATTCATCTGGAATGTGGTTTCCCTCTTTTCTTACTGATTTCTACCTTAACAATCATTATTGTCTTTTCTAGCGAGTCATACCTTCTTGTGATATGGCTGAAATATGACAGTCTCAGTTTAAATCCATAGCATAAATCTCTACATGCAGAGCTATGCGTTGATTGTCCTGATTGAATAGCAACATTCTGCAACTAGATGCATAACTGAGGGAGTACTATTTCAGCAGGGCCAGGCACAAATACATTGGTCATGAATGCACATGAGCTGCCTGCAACCTTGAACTGAATGCTGACACTGTGCATCAGACAAATTCTGTCCAGCTGTACATTTCTTTAGGGAAACATACATATGCATAAGACACCAACAGGATTCTGGACATTTTCATCATCATGGTCATCATCATCTCATCATCACCATCACTATCACTGTTGTTATGTAAAAGTTGCTGTTTTAGGTTTTCACATCTACCAGTGTGGCCAGTGGCTTTCATGTCAGTGGAGTGGTGAATCCACATTTTACTCTGAATTTTAAACAAGCTATTGAAGGTACTGAACCCTTTGTTGTTGTTGTTGTTGTTGGTGGTGGTGGTGGTGGTGGAGGTAGTGGAGGTGGTGGTGTTTGCCATCAAGTCAACTTCAGCTTATGGTGACCCTATCAATGAAAGACCTCCAATGATCCCAGTCATCCACTGCCCTGCGCAGACCTTGCAAACTCTGGGCCATGGCTTCCTTGACTGAATCAACCCCCCTGTCATGTGGTCTCCCTCTTTTCCTACCGGCTTCCACGTTACCAAGCATTATAACCTTTTCTAATGAGCCACACCATCTCATGGTTATGTCCAAAGTACAACCATCTCAGTTCAGTCATCTTGGCTCCTAGAGAGGGTTTCAGCTTGATTTGCTCTTGGACCCATTCATTGGTCTTTTTGGCAGCCTATAGTATCCATAGAGCTCTCCTCCAACACCACATCTCAAAGGGTTTGATTCTCCTCCTTATCAGCTTTCTGGGTAGAAGGATATTGACAAGCTAGAGTATGTCCAGAGGAGGGTAACCCAAGTGGTGAGAGGTCTGGAAGCCATGCCCTAGGAGAAGCAGCTTAGGGAGCTGGGTATGTTTAGCCTTGAGAAGAGAAGGTGAAGAGGGGACGTGATAGCCATGTTTAAATATTTGAAGGGATATCATACTGAGGATGGAGCAAGCTTGTTTTCTGCGCCTCCACTGACATGGAACAATGGACTCAAACTGCAGGAAAAGAGATTCCATCTAAAATTAGGAAGAACTTCCTGACAGTAAGAGCTGTTCATCAGTGGAATGCACTGCCTGGGAGTGTGGTGGAGTCTCCTTCTTTGGAGGTCTTTAAACAGAGGCTGGATGGCCATCTGTCGGGAATGCTTTGATTGTTCATTCCTGCATGGCAGGGGGTTGGACTGGACAGCCCTTGGGGTCTCTTCCAACTCCATGATTCTATGATTCACAGTCCAGCTTTCACAACCATACATAGAAATTCCTTCAGCTGAACCCTATCCCTGCCAAATAAGTTCACCATCTTGGAAAGCTCCTTTAAAGCTTAAACTACACCTGGAATGGATTTTGCTGCCCCAGTGACACAGGAACCACCTGCTGCCATTTCATTTCTCTCTTACCCTCATCTCTTAGGAGATTATCATACGGGAATGAAGAAAGCATTTCCATCCCACAATCTCCTCCCCTGCGTCTCTCCCATCCCTGTAACAGGACAATACACTAAAAGTTTCAGACCTACCTTTAGCAGCATCTCAGGGCAGCCCAGGAGTGAACAGAGCTCTAACAGACACAAAAAAGTATGTCAGTTACCTTGCTGTCCTAGGAGATTTTCAGACAACACTGTTATAGTGTTACTATTCCTAGGCTGTCTACGCACAATCCTAAATATACACTGGACTGACTATGTGACGAATCTTGCTGTCCTTGAGCAAGCAGGGATCACCAGCATTGAGGCCATGATATTGAGAACGCAGCTGCGCTGGGCAGGGCACGTTTCTAGGATGGAAGACCACCGCCGCCCAAAAATACTACTCTACGGTGAACTCGCCACAGGTCAGCGTAAGAGGGGCGCTCCAAAAAAGCGATACAAAGACTCCCTGAAACAACATCTCAGGCTCAGCCAAATTGATCACCAACAATGGTCCGCCCTGGCCTCACATCGGGAGGCATGGAGACGCATTGTCCACAATGCTGCAGCCTTATTTGAGAACTCACGCCGAACAAGTCTTGACGAGAAACGACAACGCAGAAAGAATCACAACCCAAAAACATCACCCAAGGAGACCTTCTGCTGTGCTTTCTGCAACTGGACTTGTTTATCTCGGATTGGCCTTTTTAGTCATCAGCGCGCTTGCAGAAAGCACGGGATGTGTCCTTCCTGAATCTTTGTTTGCGAAGAAAAGCCAGAGAGAGGATTCCACTTTATTTGCTATCGCTGCCTCCTCTTGAATCCTGGGATTTGTAGTTTAGGGAGGAGCATTTACAACTCTCAGCCAGAGAGATCTTAGGCTTCACTAAACTACAAGCCCCAGAATTCCACAGGTGGAAGCCAGAGCAGTTAAAGTGGAATAGTAACACTATAACAGTGTAGTCTGAAAATCTCCCTAATCTCACCACGAAGTGTTCTGACAGGGACTTCCCACTGAGGATGGGATTGCGCCAGCATAACGGGGCATCTTTTCACACGCAGGACATTCCATGACAGAAACAGAACAGGGGATCCATTGACGGCTTAGCCCATGAATAAAAATCAGCACCAGCATAACAACAGCCGAACGGGAGCATTACAAGAGGGGAATGACATCATGTGAAAGGGAAGCGCTTTAGCGATCTCCTGGTGTCGTGGTAACACCATATTTAGAGCATATGATAATCTCCTTACTATGCTTTGCTGTTACCAGCATTAAAGATGTTACACTCAACTGACTTTGCAGCTTCTTTTTTGAATTGTATTTTCCTCTGTGGCAGTTCAACAGAATCACTTTGTTTAATAAGCCATATATATGTCATTAATTATTGTTTACGTGCTCTGTCCCGTTTGCCAAAATTAGTAATGAACACAGAGTTCTGTTATGCTGAATAAGCATTGACTGTTTCATCATGCTGCTCACAGCGGAAGCAGGTTCTTCTGAGTCCTGCATTTCAAGGCATTTCCACTCGTCCATTTAGCCGAGAACATTTCACTGGGTGAGCTCTCTGCCCCTTTTCTGAGTGGGAACTGGCTGGAATTCTTCCCCAAGATTTTGGTACCAAATGCTGACACACATCATGGCTATAAAATAAGTTCTATTGGTGGTAAATGATGCAGAAGGTGGCCTAAAGCAGAGAAAAGCATCCCCGTTCTTTAGTTCAGCTATCGTTGGAAAAAGTTTTGGCCATGGTTTAGTGAGACGACCCCAGCAATAACATAAAATGATATTTTAAATAAATATTTTATTAATTTTGTATTATTTTGTATTATTATTTTTAATTAATATTTTAATGGTTTTTTTCCATTTCTAAGTAGGTATAATTATAATGTGTAAATATAATGTGATTATAGTGTGTTTAGATTAAAGGGAAAAATACATTAGTGTTAGGATAGATTTACCTTTGTATTAGTAAGAAAAGAGGAAAATAATTAGTATTGTTTTTGTATTATTGTTATGGCCTTTTGCGGTCGGGTGTATTTTTTAGTAGAATGGTCTTACTCCAATAAAAAATTCCCTAAAAATTCCCATTCTTTAGTTCAGTGCTACTCCCTCCCTGGACCAGTGCTAGTCCCTGAGTCATTGACTCCTACTCCCTGATGACCTTCCAGAAAAGAAAGAAACAATCCTAGCCAATGGGCACAAATATGGTGCTGGTCCCTGGCATGCTGGAAAAAAATAATAATTGCCAGTCCTCCACATTGGATACTCTGAGAAGCACTGCTTTATTGGATGATTTCAGCCTCCCCTTGCAGCAAGTGGTAAGAAATTGAAGAGGGAGCAAGCTTGCCTTCTGCTGCTCCAGAGACTAGGATATGGAGCGGTGGACTCAAACTACAGGAAAAGAGATTCCACCTAAACATTAGGAAGAACTTCCTGATGGTAAAAGCTGTTCAACAATGGAATGTGCTGCCACAGAGTGTGGTGGAGTCTCCTTCCTTGGAGATTTCTAAACAGAGGCTGGATGGCCATCTGTTGAGAGTGCTTCAATTGTGTCTTCATGGAGGTCCTCTTAATGCTCTCCACTGGAAGCTGAATTATGTGTTCTTGTTGGGAATGGGGAGGGGAAAAGAGGGAAGAATGCCCACTCACACTATAATATCGGAACTACAGCAGGAATGAATTATCGCACGCTCATCGATACTGGGAAAATAGCAATATTGTCAGCTATTCACGGGTTTTGCCCATGAATGCAAAGGTGAGCCACCAGCCATGATATAAAGACGATGCCATGTGATAATGGGAAGCTATTACCACTACTATCCCAGCGTAATTCCATGATTTCAACTTTGTGTGATAAAGTCACAGGACATCAAATGTGGGGATGCCTTTGTGGTTCCTGTGCAAGAATTTATTCATACAATCTCCCCACTGGACACCATTGCCCTTGAATTACTGCTGCCACCACAGACACCATGTGTCCGAACTCAACCATCCCAATACCCCTTATCCAGCATTCTCAGAAGCACAAGTATACAATACGAAAATAATTGATTTAACACAAGTTTAAGGCTACTTGTATAACACATCTAAATCCTGACTGACCCTAACAAACTGTCTTACATCTCTCACTCATATTCCTAAAGTCTTGTCTACACAAGGGGGAAAAATGTGGATTGATGTGCACTAATGCCAACTTGCAGCCGTTTCTATTCATCTTAACAGTTTATTGACAATATCGTAGGTATGCAAAGCTATCCACTTTCACTGTTCCAATGGACATGCCTGTGAATCAAGATGGTGGACACAAGTGAATTACTCATGTTTTTATTGTCACCAGTTGCTGCCGCGAACAGCATTTTTAAAAAAGCAAATCTAAGGTGCAAAAATGCGATATTCCTCCTAAATAATAGAAAAAAGACAAAAGGCTGTTTCATCGCCTCAGCACATGATCGCTACAGCAAAAATCCAATATGGCAGTTTCGGACACTTACCTTGTTAGAAAGCTCCTCCCCCTGCACACGTCTGGCCAATCAGCTTTCCACTTCAGCTCTTATTAAGAATGCACATAGAATCATAGAATCATAGAATCATAGAATTGCAGAGTTGGAAGAGACCACGAGGGCCATCCAGTCCAACCCCCTGCCACGCAGGAAAAGTCTCAGTTATACATGAGGCCATATTATCGCTTGACTTATTTCATCTCCAGTTCCCAGAGCAACATTTCATGAAAATAAGACCTCTTTCCAGTCATCCTTTCAAGCTCGAAAACGAGAAACATAGCAAAGAAAATTTTGGACCTAAAGCTTGAGAGAGGTACTCACTTTTGATCAAAGGGATCTTGCAGAGTATTTGAAACTAAGGGCTTGTCTACTCTGACCAGAATACACTGGCTTCCTACCAATGTAGTCTGACCCCAGATCAAGCCACCCCCACCCCCAGTACTTGAACAGAATAGGAGGAAGTCTGCATGGACCCGTTGACATCAAAGCAAATTGGTTGTCCCAATGAGCAGGAATGAGCATTCCCCACAGACCTTTAAAAAAAATATGGAGGAAGCTGCAAAGGCTTTTTTCAGAGGAGTTTTGGGTGGATTTGACTCCCCCTTCTTCTAAATACAGTGGATTGATGCAGGATGCGCTTTAGACAAACTGTATTCTCCCCAAATTCTATGAGGAGTATTTTTGCCTTTTAGACAATCCCTGTGTTCAACACTCATATCTCTCCCTTTTTCTCTGACTAAATGACCTGAATATCTAATCCTTTTTCCTGACCTTGACTAACCCACCTAACATCTCTAACTCCTATTCCTAACTGACCAACTGTCATAAATACATCAGCGTTTTAAAAATCCCATTCACTCAATCACCAATCACTCCCAACATCCCATGCTCTCAGCCCCTCCCAACAGATCACTTCTTGTTGTTGTTGTTGTGTGTCTTCAAGTTATTTCTGACTTACGGCAACTGTAAGGTGAACCTATCACTGGGTTTTCTTGGCAAGATTTGTTCAGAGAGAGTTTGCCTTTGCCTTCCTCGGGGGCCTTTTCCAAGGTCACCCAGTGGGTTTCCATGGCTGAGCAGGGATTTGAACCCTGGTCTCCAGAGTCGTCATCCAACGCTCAAACCACTACACCACACTGGGTCTCCGACACATCACTTACTGCATTTCATTTACTATATATTGCATGAGGAGCCAGTGTGGTATAGTGGTCTGAGCGTGAGACTAGGAGTCTGGAGACCAGGGTTTGAATCCCTGCTCAGTCATGGAAACCCACTTGGTGACCCTGGGCAAAGCACACTGTCTCAACCTCAGAGGAAGGTGAGAGCAACCCCCCTCTGAACAAATTCTGCCAAGAAAACCCTGTGATACGTTCACTTTAGGATCACCATAAGTCAGAAATGACTTGAAGACACTCAACAACAACAACAACATATTACATTCAGAACTATGTTTAATGTGTGTATACCTTCAAGTCACCTGTTGACTAAAGGCAACCCCATGGATTTCTTTTCTTTCTTTCTTTTTATAATTTATTTTTATGCACATGAAAATCCAAAGACAAAGTAAAAATAAACAAAACAGAAACAAAACCAACCACAACACAAAGACATTTCAGTATTAAAATACACCACAAACATAATTATATCCTACACTGTTCCAAAGTTCCGCATCTTCCCATTGCCAGACTGCCTTGTGGTCTGGCAGGAAGGATTCCCTACCTTGACAGTTATGAAAATATTTACATAAATGTCTGTGTAAAATGTTGCCCTGCTTTCTGAAAGTGACGGAAAACAATGAAAGAGATACAAAGCAAACAGAAGGGTGCAGAAGCACATTTTTGCATATACAAGTAGGTATAAGTGGCTTAGTATGAGTGCATCTTGAAGGAAAATGTGCATTATTTTCTGCCCAAAATCTGTTAGAACTGGGATGATCATCTTTTGAGAATGCTTCATTTGTATATTCCTGCATGGTAGGGGTTGGGCTAGATGGCCCCTGTGGCCCCTTCCAACTCTAAGATTGTATGAAAACATCTGGAGTGCCTGTTGCCCATTTTTTCATTAGTTACTTTGTTAAAACCTAGAAATGATCACTAGATGGCAGCAGAATCCAAGTCTGGAAAGAGAAGGGCTGTTCTTCATATCCAATTCTTATTTCAGAGAACTAGAGCCCTACTGAGAGATGTCCATCCAACCTCTGTTTAAAGATCTCCAAAGAAGGAGAATCCACCCCCTCCAAGGCAGCCTGTTCCACTATTGAACAGCTGTTATAGTTAAAAAAGGAAAAAGAAAAAAGGACTTCCTGGGAAAAAAGATAGAGGATTAATCTGGACGGTCCCTGCAAATTGGGACAGATAGAAGAAACGGGGTAGCACTGTGCTAAACCTTGCAGGGATATCCCAAATGTAGGGTTGCCCAGTAAGGCCTATTTCAGGACTAACACCTGAGACTTAGGACTTTATCAGACCATCCTCCTTTCCTGTTCTTTTACCGGCATATTTTGTGGTGTTTTTATGCCAGCAAAAGAACCCCTTTATCACACCTACCTTCTCCAGTGTTAAAAGGCAGCCCTGGCATTCATGGAGGAGTGAATGGAGCTTTCTGGAATGAAACCTCATGGATTCTCACGAGAAGATGTGAGCGTGGGAAATTTAAAAAATAAAACAAAAATAACACACAAAAAGTGCTTTTTAAAACACACTTTTAAAATTACAAGTAAACCAGGGAGGTTCTTAAAAAGAGGGTCACCTGCCTGGATGTCGCGATCTTACCTGGACGTGTTCTGGCTGGACCGGCCATTGACACTGTAATTACGCAGGGGGAAAGGTGCAAGGATTCAAATGCCGGCAATAAATCACCACAGCTGATCTAGTGATGGCTTGTCCCATCAATAAAATAGAATGCCTTTTTTACAAGACATAAATATGAAAGGATGACGTCATCTGATATATGTGCTCTTTCACGTTTTGTGGCGTTGTTATGACGCCTTATTTAGTGTGTATGATAAAGTCCTTAGGGACTTGTGATGTCACAGGGAATGGGCCTTGTTGATGTTGCGCAGTTGATGTTACAAGGAGCAGCCCCGGTGATGTCATTAAGTAGGATCCATTAAACACCACTATGACTGCTCAGAGTATAGCACTGAAAGCGAAAACAGCATGCATAACACATGTAGAAAATACATAGACACACACTTTTCAAGGCAGCCCTCCTGCCCTGAGATTCCTCCCCCTTGCCTGTAGGGCGCAGAAATGGGGCCAAGCCCTGGGATTCAGGGCTAGGCCCTGAGATCTGGCATCCCTACCCAGATCCATTGAAAGCAATGACCAGAGAGTGTGCTGTGCCAATTCCTGTGGGATGCTATGAGATTCGCCTGACAATAATCCCTCCCCTTTGCAATGTGTTAGCGTCCTTCCGGCTGTTCCCATATGCTTGGATGCTGCTGGCTTGCTTAATTAAAACCACATTTTCCAAATGTAGTGCAACAGAAAGTAATTAACTTTGCATGTCTGCAGACAGATCTTGACAAGATTGGGAGTGTGTTGGGGGAGGGAGATTGATGAATGGGGGAGGCACATTAGGCTGGGAGCACAGTAGGGGGGTTTCTCCCAAATATGTTCAAAGCTAAACAGAAGAAAAGCGATTCCAGCTAGGGACAACTTGCTGGCAATAAAGTCTGTTAGACAGTGAAATAGCCTACCTCAGAAGATGATGGACCCTCCACACTTGAGGTTCTTTAACAAAGGGTTGGAAGCGATGACCTTGAAGTTCCCTGCCAAGTCTAAAAGGATCACAGAATTATAGATGAGAGAGAATTATAGAAAAACACCCCCAAGGCTCTCATCAAGACAGAGACATTTTCCTTAAATCCCTCAACCACCAAACAATTCACTCTCACAGATTTTCCTTGGGTTTTTTCCAGGCGTGTTCTGGAAAGGCCTGGAAAAAAACCAAGGAAAATCGATGGATGCCGGCTGTGAAAGCCTTCGACTTCACAAATTCACTCTCATCATAACCAAACAGAGCTTGGAAATGTTCCTTTTTTTCTCTTCTTCTTCTTCTTCTTCTTCTTCTTCTTCTTCTTCTTCTTCTTTTTTGGTACTGTCACTCCCAGCATTCCCCACTGGTCATACTGGCTAAGGGATTCTGAGACCTTTAGTCCAAAAAGTAACTTTTCCAAGTTTGGTAACTAAAGATAAGGCGACAGGGGCCCAATTCTTGGACAGGGGCAGAAAACATGTGTAAAAAGTTTCTATAACAGATTTGTAATTATTAAAAGAATGCTAAGTTTATATCAATGATTCTTTTTTCAGCATGGAGTAACTAAAGAGGTTTCTATAAGGCTGGTGATGGTTAGGCATCTCTTTGTTCAGACATTTAGCAGTGGGACAAGCTTCTGTTGGGCTCCTCTGTCTATGGCGTTCCATACCAATGACACTAAAATACAGGTCCCTCCCCCCCGTATCCACGGTATCGGCAACTGTGGTTTCATTTAACTGCAGTCAGGAGGAAGGTGTCTTCTAGGCATTTGGAGGGTCTTTCTAGGCATCTGGAGGCCCTCCAGCATGACTGTATGGTCAATTTCTGATAGACATTGACCATGGAATTGCATCCTCTCCATGCATTTTCTATGTCCTCCAGCATGATTCTATGGTATTCTCTGGAGGGTCTCTGTTATCCACAGTTTCATTTATAAATGTTAAGTCTGGGAATGTAACCCCCGTAGATAGGGGGGGGCAACCCGCAATACTGAAGGGAGAGGGAGAAATGGAGGCAAGGCATTGGGCAACAGGTATCAGACCAATTTTTATTGTCTACCCACCCACACAACACCATTAAGCAAGAGAAATCTACCTGATCAATGAACCACTAAAAGGAGTATTCTAAAAGGTCCTTAACCATTCTTAACTTACCCCAAATGCAAATTCAGCTTATGTGCAGACTATCTAACAAACCATATCTTCTGATATGAGCCCGTCCAGGCCCTAAAACCCTCAGGAGAGCTCCTTCTCTCAGTTCTCTCTCAGAAGACAAGGTGAAGAGTTGACATGATAGCCATGTTTAAATATCTGAAGGGATGTCATACTGAGAATGGAGCAAGCTTGTTTTCTGCTGTTCCAGAAACTAGGACATGGAGCAATGGACTCAAACTTCAGGAAAAGAGATTCTGCCTAAATGTTAGGAAGAACTTCCTGATAATAAGAGCTGTTTGACAGTGGAATGTGCTGCCTCAGAGTGTGGTGGAGTCTCCTTCTGTGAAAGTTTTTAAAGAGAGACTGGATGGTAATGCATATGCTGGTAACCTCAAGGTTGGACTTCTGCAATGTGCTGTACATTGGGCTACCTCTGTACCAAGTTCAGAAACTTCAGTTAGTTCAAAATATGGCAGCCAGATGGGTTACAGGAACATCCAGGAGTGAGCATATTACACCGATATTAAAATCACTCCATGGGCTGCCAATTAGTTTCCAGGCAAAGTACAAAGTGTTGGTTATTACCTTTAAAGCCCTACACAGTTTGGATCCAGGTTACCTTCAGAATCACCTCCTCCTGTACAATCCACCACATACACTCACGTCCTCTGGGGGACATTTATTTCAGCCAGCCAGGACTAGACTGGCAACTGTCACCCAGAGAACCTTTTCATCAGTCACCCCTCGACTGTGGAACAACCTGCCAACAGCTAAACATGCTAAACAGCTAAACATGCTGTCAGGATTTAAAACATTATGTGTTTTTATTTGTGTGTTGTAATGGTTTTATGTTATATATTGTATTTTAATTCATATTTAATTCATATTGTACCTTGCCTCGAGCCTTGGGGAGAGGTGGGTAATAAATATATTATTATTATTATTATTATTACTACTACTACTACTACTATTACTATTTGATTGTGTCTGCTTTCAGGGCACAGCAAGGGGTTGGACTGGATGGCCCTTGTGGTCTCTTCCAGCTCTATGATTCTTTGATTTCTATTATTTTACCACCTTTACCAGGCACATCTGGTGTGAATATGAGCCTACTTGGTGGCTGCTTCTAGGTTTTGGAACTCCCTTCCTAGGGAGGCTAACATGGCCCCTTTCTTGTATCCTTTAATTGGCAAATGAGTGCTTCTCCTAAATTCTGAAAACTAGATGGGTTTGCCAGTTGAGAATCATTCCCAAGACCTCAGGTTTCTGTGCCAAAACCTGAGACCTAGGAATAGCCCCTGGTGATGACTTTAAGCATTATGCATTAAGTACCAAGCCTACTGAAATCCCCTCTTCTGCTCAACCATTAAGTCCTCTCCAGTTTTCACTCTGGCAACCTCACCAGGAACAGCAGCCTAGCTAACACAAAATGGCTGACCTATGGGAATACAGCATGGTCAGAAGGCAATGACAAAATGCCTGACCCGAATCTAAACTATGCACACAAGTAAAGGTTTCTTGTGAGGAAAGTTATGACCAGAAAGGGAAGGAATATACAAGGGCTTTGGAAGAAACTTTTTGTCTTAGGACTTTTTCGGACAAAGAAAAAACAACACTAGCAGCCTCGTCACGTTGCGAGGCTGCAGCGCTGCAGGGCGTCCATGATGCCCGTCCTAGCGGTACTGTTGCAGTACCACTGGGACATTTGAGCGTTATATTTAGCAGATTTTTACTCACGATCAACAATCATGAGTAAAAATCACCGAAATATAACGCTCAAATGTCCCAGCAGTACTGCAACAGTACCGCTAGGGACGGGCGTCATGCGAAACGGACGCCCTGCAGCGCTGCAGCCTCGCAACGTGGCGAGGCTGCTAGCGTTGTTTTTTCTTTGTCCGAAAAAGTCCTTAGAGAAGAACTATGGATAAAAGTCAGTGTTGATCCCTTCCTCCCCAATTGCCACCAAAAAGTTTCCTTCAAAAGGGTTTCTGGAGCACCATCTTGCTTTTAGGACTTTATCAGACTAGCATCCATAAATGCTGTAATCCTGCGATTGAGGAAAGCAGAAACATAGTGGCATTATTACGCTCATTACTGCATGTCACTATAATCGCATGATATAACCCCCAAGGAATTATTGCACAACCACCACTAGCAATTTAAGAACGGGATTCTACTTTCATGATTTAGCATGGGCGAGATTTCAACAGTTCTCACAAGAAGATGTGAGCATGGTTAAAAACTGCAAAAACCCCTAATTTTAAAAAGTAAATGAACACACAAACACTTTAACAAACCTAAAAATGTGCAAACAAAATGGGACAGTTCATAAAAAGACCATCTTGTGGATAGTTTTCACGTTCTCACCCAGAAGTTTTCTTGCTTGGGAATGGGGGAGGGGGAAGAGGACCTCCCATTCACGCTGTAATCTCGCAATTACAGCAGGACATAGTTTCTCACACTCTTCAATACCTTGAAAAAAAGCGATATTGAGAGTTATTGATAGCTTGTCCCATCAATAAAAGCAGACACCTTATTCATGGCTGGAGCACAGACTGACCACACAAAAATGACAGTGTTGTGCAATAGCAGGATCTGTTCACATTATTGTGATGTTGTAATTGTGCAATTTTTGTCATGTCTGATAAAGCCCTTAGAAGACAAGAGAAGGAAGAGAAGCTCATTAACTGGAAGCAAACGAAGAGAAATGGGAGAATGGTGGTAAAAAGGGCAGCAATGAACATAAGGCTAAGGACAAGGACTAACAATTTATGTAACCCACTCTGGGAGCCTTTTTGGGCATACAAAGCAGAGCAAAAAAATGTATGTTCAAATAATGCATAACTAACAGAAGAATCTTCCTGGGCTCAACTTTCTGCTTAGCCGTTAAGTTCACAGTGTTATCTTTGACAACTCTCTCTCTCTCCCCATATACTCTTTTAAAAAATTCTTATTCAATATAGGTTATTGGAGAAATTTATCAGTGAAAATAATTAAACCTGTCCACGACTAATGACAAATTACTGGGGTATTGTGCCCTTGCATCAATGGCTGGATGACGTCAGCTCTTTACTGGAAGTTACTCTCTGCATAAAGGCAGCCAAGCTCTGTAGATTTCCCAACAACCAAGAACAAAGAAGCCAGCCTGTTTCCAAGAGATGTCCTGGATGTTTCTTCAGTAGCCAGCTGTGTGTTCTCATTGTATCTGTCTATAGGAAACGACCAAAAAAATGGCCAAGTTGAGCAAACCAATACTGCAGACGCTCACTGAAACCACCAGCAAAACCGTGGACATACAACACACCGTATACCATGTTCACAGGCACTGGCTACAAGGGAAGCCGGACTATGCTTCATATTAAAGACCTAATGTCAAGTTGTTGTTGTCGTTTTAAGGAAGGGAAACAGTGTTGGAGAGTGACATCGAAAAGGGATCTTGTACCTTTGAGACCAAGGCTGAATCCACACTACACATATAAGCCAGTTTGAAACTGGATTATTTGCCATGACTCCTTCCTATTGAATCCTGGGATTTGTAGCTTTAACAGGTCTTGCGCCTTCTCTGCCAAAGCATGCTGGTGCCTCGCCAAACTACAAGTCCTAGGATTCCATACGAAGGAGCCATGGCAAATAATCCAGTTGCAAACTGGATTATTTGTGTGGTGTGGATTTGGCTTTAAGGGTGCATCTACACTGTAGAAATAATGCAGTTTGACACCACTTTAACTGCCACGGCTCCATCGCACAAAATCCTGGGATTTGCAGTTGTGAGAAGCACCAGCACACTTTGGCAGAGAAGGCTAAAGACCATGTAAAACTACAAATCCCAGGATTCCATAGGATGGAGCTACAGCACTTAAAGGACTATCAACTGGCTTTATTTCTACAGTGTAGACGCACCCTAAGAGGGCAGTTTGTAGCATAAGCTTTCATAGGCTTGGTCTACTTCATCGGTTGCATCTGAAGAAATAGACCCAATCTATGAAAGTTTATGCTGTTGTTGTTATTTACTGAATTTATACCCCTCCTTTCTCCTGGGATGGGATCCCAGGCAACTTCCAGACATTTAAAACAAGATTAAATTTTTATTTTTTAAAAGTTTTTAAAAAGAATTACATAACAATGTTATATAAAACCATGACTGAAACAGTTAAAGCACATTTAAAACATAATTCCTAATAAAAGATGAAAAGAAATCAAATACAGCACACCATGTCACACACACTATGACTATATAATTTAAAATTCAAAGGCCTGCCTGAATAAAAAGGTGGAAAGAGAACTAACATGGCTATGGGGCTTACCGCATTCGGAAGAAGAGAAGTGGCAAAGCAGAAGCAACATTCTGTCTTCTGTGCTGCCTTACCACATGACGTCAGCGTACTTTTGTTCCAGTCCAGTGGGGGACAGAGGTAAAACTGCATCTTTTTGCTAACTAGAAAAACCTGTTAAAAAAAGACATGGTTTTAGCTCGGTCTCCCATGGGACCGGAACGAAAGGATGCCAGAATAACATCAACATCATGCCATAAGGCAGCAGGGAAGATGGAACGTTCCTGATGCTTTGCCGCTTTTCTTCGGAATGTGGTAAGCCCCTATGTCTTTGACCTGAAAAAAGAAAGACGTGACATGGAGGGTGTGTATTTAACCCACTCCCCATCTGCCACTTCTCATCCTCTCATTC
Organism: Gambelia wislizenii; assembly: GCA_030847615.1. Classification (NCBI taxonomy): domain Eukaryota; kingdom Metazoa; phylum Chordata; class Lepidosauria; order Squamata; family Crotaphytidae; genus Gambelia; species Gambelia wislizenii. Next base: position 7,478,268 of record JAUMIR010000005.1, read on the forward strand.
CTTTGTTTATACCCCACCACTCATCCAGTAATGGGGACACTTTCAAATTACACAGGTATAGCACTATGATTCTGCTTTAACTGTAATGGAATCCTGGGATATATAGTTTGGTGAGGCTCTAGAGGGTCAGCATAAGAGGGGTGCTCTAAAAAAGAGATACAAGGACTCCCTGAAACAACATCTCAGACTCGGCCAAATTGATCACCAACAATGATCTGCCCTGGCCTCACATTGGGAGGTATGGAGACGCATTGTCCACAATGCTGCAGTCTTATTTGAGAACTCACACCGAACAAGTCTTGAAGAGAAACGACAATGCAGAAAGAATCACAACCCAGAAACATCACCCAAGGAGACCTGCTGCTGTGCTTTCTGCAACTGGACTTGTTTATCTCGGACTGGCCTTTTTAGTCAGCAGCGTGCTTGCAGAAAGCACAGGATGAGTCCTTCCTGAATCTTCGTTTGCGAAGAAAAGCCAGAGAGAGAGCTCTCTAGTTGAAAATTTTAAAGGACCCCCTCTAAACGTAATCAACTTAATGGCAGCAGTCCAGTGGGTTAATCCCCAACTAGAGTAGACCCATAGAATCAACTGATGGAAGGTAAATCAACACAGACAAATCCAACCAGCTCTCTGCAGGGAGGAGGGGGTGGACTAAATAGCCCTTGTGGGCTCTTCCAACTCTATAATTCTACATCTCAGTGGTTCTGCTTTCTGTGTGCTTGTGCCTTCAAATTGCCTGTTGATTTATGGTGACCCAATGAATTTCGTAGAGTTTTCCTAGGCAAGGAATACTCAGAAGTGGTTTCACCAGTTCCTTCCATAGAAATAGAGCCTACAGCAGCTGGGTTTCTTTGGCAGCCCTTCTGGGCTTGGGGAAGGTTCTTCTTTTTGGTCTGCCTAGCTTTTTGGACCACATAGCTGGCTGAGAGATTCTGGCAGTGGTAGTACAAAAAGGTGTCTTTTTCCAAGCTCTGGAAGTTCTAATTGCAGCATTTGGGGGAAAGAGAGCAAGGTCAGATCTTGTGCCTTCAAGTCACCTGTCAGCTTATGATGACCCCATGAATTTCATAGGGTTTTCTTAGGCAGGATACTCTGAGGTGGTTTTACCAGCTCCTTCCTCTGAAATAGAGCCGACAGCCCTGGTATTTGTTGGTGGTCTCCCATCCAAGTACTAACCAGACCTGTTTAGCTTCCAAGATCAGACAGGATCTGATGCCTTTAGGGCATTTCTACTCCAGTTGGGACTAATAGGATTTAGGCCCATTTTTTAACCTATTTTTTTAAATTAAATTCTTTATACAGGCTGAGTCTCCCTTATCCAAAATGCTTGGGATGAGAGGCATTTTGGATTTTGGAATATTTTGGATTTTGGAATACTTGCCTATATATAATGAGATATCTTGGAGATGGGACCCAGATCTAAACACGAAATTCATTTATGTTTCATATACACCTGAAGAAAGTAATTTTATACATAATATTTTTAATAATTTTGTGCATGAAATAAGGTTTTTGTACATTGAACCATCAGAAAGCACAGGTGTCCCTGTTTCAACCAGCCATGTGGAAAATTTTGGATCCTGGAATATTTTGAAATTTTCAACCTGTGTCATCTTTCAATTGCAGGATGATATGGGCTATACATTCAAAAAAGAAGGGAGAGATTTTATCCAATACAGGTTCATCTGAGGGTTGTTTTCATCATATCTTTAGTCTTGGGTTCCCTCCCTCACTTCTCTCTGTTTTAGCACATTGGCTGATGAATCATCATCGGCTAATCTGCTTTACACCTGACCCTTTTCAGCAAGGGAAGATAACAATGCTTAGACAAATAACAGAGTAATTATGGCCTCTGAGTAACTCAAGGGGTGTGAGTGTGCTGAGAGAAAAGGTGGTGTATAAAGGAGCTCATGAGCCACAGCTCTGGCGGGAAGCCTTCTGGAGCTTCGAAAGCCTCCGCAGGAGCAATCATGTCACATTCGTGCTACGGAAATAAAATCATCCAAAGAGGGACAGCACTTGCAATCCAGTCAGGAGATACATAAAAGAAGACTTGTGCCACCATGGTGCACAACCTCATGCTCACTACGTCCATCCTCCTATGCCTGTCATCTTTCATTGGTATGATTGGCAATCTCATTGTCCTCTTTGCCTTCATCAGCAACGCCATCCGAAATAGAGCACTTCAGCCTTTGGACCGGATCATTATCAACATGGCTCTGGTGAACTTCTTCCTCTGCTGCTACAAGACCATTCCTGGCTTACTCTTTTATACCAAGACCAAAATTTTGGGTGAGCTGGGATGCAGGATCCTTTCCTATTCATACCATACATTGCGGCTGATCAGCATCTGGTCTGTAGAGAATCTGAGTTTTCTCCACCTCATCAAGATCCGAAGGCCCAGCCACCGGTGGTCAAAGTTTATCTATCGGCACCAGGGACGATATGTCAACAGCACCCTTGCCGGTTGTTGGATATTCAGTATCCTCTTACAAATCCCCTATTTGCAGTACGAGAAAACAGAAGTCAGGGACAACGAAACCATCATCTTCCTGACAACTTCAACCTGCCTAGGATCCACAGAGAGTTTTCCCATGAAATTCACCACATATGCATCTATCAGTTTGGACCTCGTTTTGATTGTGTTAGTCATTGCCCTCAATGGCTTCATTATTGACCTCCTCTGCAAGCACAATAGGAAGGTGGAGACAACTACTTCGGTCACCAGCAGTGGTTGGAACAAGCATACAGCCCAGGCCACAAAAGTCCTGCTCTCCTTACTCTGCATATATGTGGTCTGTTGGATCTCCAACGACATGGTGTGGATAGCCATCATGTCCGGGTACATCAAGAGCAATTTTGAAAACAGCATCCTCAATGAGCTCTACGGCATCCTGTCTTCTGTTTATTACTCAGCCAGTTCATACGTCGTGGTGTTTGGCTACAGAAAAGTCAGAGAGTACCTGATGGAAGCCTGCTGGTGCTTCAGATATATGAAGACCGCCGTGGTGGTTCAAAGCACACCTTAGGAGGCTGCAGCCCTTATCAAACTCTCATTTATATGGCAATGCTAATCCTAGCCACAAAATCCTGGTTCCTGCTAGAGAAAACCACAACCTAAGAAGAAATGGTTTACCCTCCTAGAGTCAGTATTTCCTCAAGTGACCAATGCCTGGGGTTTTTTTGGATACTGATTGGTGGACACATTCTGCTTCCTTATTGGTGGAAAAAGATATAAGAAGTCTCTGCAAGGAGGGCAATAATCAGACTTGTTTAGAATGCATAGCTGCTGCAGGTGACCTTAGCTTTCTTTTCTCCTGTGGTTTTTCTTCCCATGTTGCCACCTTTGGGGATATCTCACCTGCAACTTTCAAGTTCCACCTCAGCTTTAACTGAAATAAGGCTACTGGTGCCTCCCCATCTGGCTTGTTTCAGGTAGTCCTATGAATGGGCTTTGTAGAGGGAGAGGGTACTGTAGAATCAAAATACTATAGATTCTACAACTATCGTAGAATCAAAAAGCAGGGCAGAAGGAAAACAATCCAGGGCAGGGAAAGAAAGGAGGAAAGGAGACTTTAGTGTAAAGCAAGAGTAGAAAAAATGAAGTGCACAGGCTGTGGGGGAGCTTGGTCTCCAAGGGGCCCCCAGCCTCCTGATGAAAGAAAGGCCACTTCTGGGCCTAAAACACCCCAGGGAATTGCAAAGATATGGTGAAATTGTCCATGACACTCCCAAGGGCAGTGTTACTCAGAGCAGTGGTTTGTGGACCCGTGCTGGTGTGTGAACTGGTTGCCAGCGTGTGATGAGTTTCTAGGAAAGAAAGAAACAGTTGTAGTTAATGGGAAGAAATATGGTACAATTCCTGGCACATTGGGGGTGGGACCCTGCCAGTCTTTCACATCACATAGCTTAAGAAGTACCACCTGAAGAGAGGGAGGGGCATTTTTAGTTTTGAAAAAAGAAAAATAATTCTGAGAGGGTGTGGCAGGGGGTGAGGGGCATGCTGAGGTGGCACGGTGGCCCTCCAACTCTTGGCAATTTCCCACCCTGATGTAGAGGCAAAGAACGACAAGACTCAAAGGCAGCTCAGGAGTATTAGACAGGGAAGCAGCGTGGGTTGGTGTGCTTTGTGGCTCTGTGGGAGACATGACCACAAAGGGAGGTATGGATCAAATTCATAACCTGGGAAAGAGGTATATTAGATGGAGTCTTATTTCATCTGATTGCAAGAAGGTAAACAGTTAGGAGAGCTAGTGTTTTTCCAACACAGAATCTCAGCCTGGTGTAGAATCAGTTGCATCCAGATATGATCTGATAGGGCAGAGTGGTATTTGTTCCTTTGGCAGATGCAGCCTCGATGGCAAGCCGCATTTGTATTTCCATTCCCTGAAGGTAAGATGTGTGTGTGTGGCCCAACCCCTTCCATATTTGACTACACACAGAGTTAACAAGGGCAGGGATGGTCTAAGCCGGGTAGCCAGCTGGATTTGCACCGAGTTCCCAGATGAAGCAGCACATGACTGACTTTTTCCCCCTATCAGTGTGGGAAGCTACCCTCACATCTCCTTCCTTGGTGCCTGCTTCTACAGCTTTCTCTTTGAAGGGTGGGAGAATGGTGTGACATATTTTCTCCTTCTTTGTGAAAATGCTGGGAGGCATTCCATATTTCTATGTACTCTGTTGTGATGGCCCTGGCAATAAACAAGAGTTACAGAACATAAGGAGGGATCCCACCACCACCACCACCACCACTTTACCTATTACAAAGGATGATGGAACAGACATTGCATTTCTTGCCTGCCTGTGGTCAAAGCTAAAAATAAATGTAGTTTGTTCCCTACTGAACAGGGGCCAAACCGTACAAAAATAAACTCTTTTACCACTGAGGTAAATGGCTGGCATCCTGTTGGTGTTTTATATAGCTGTAAGTTCCCTTCCACATCTGGTTGGTTATACCTTAACATCCCTATTCAATTCACAGTTGCATCAGCAGAGTTCTGCAAATGCAACCGTTGCACATGGCATTGTGTATTCCATACTCTCTAACATGTCATAGGTGAAAACTGGGGCATATCTGGCCAAGCAACATCAGAGTGTGGTCAAGATGGCAAAAGTTATTAATGAAGACGAACACACAAGCTAGTAGAGGCTGCAGCAGTTTGTTGTTGCCTGAGTCTACAGGGAAAGGTAAGATTCTGCCTCCCTCCTCTCCCCCTGCTGAGTTAATTGAGAGCAAAATAAGTCGCCCCTCCACATTTTCGGGTTTAACTTTTGTAGATTTGATTAGTTGCAGGTTATTTGCTGCCGCTGCTGCCCTACACCATTTTTAATAGGGGCTGTAAGCCTCAAGAGACTGCGAGAGACGACAAATGCATGAGAAGGCTCTTAAGTCTGTACTAGAAATGGCATAGGCCATCAGCAGAAATAGCTGCAAGCCCTGCCAGCTACGTGCATCTGCCTTGCAAAGGAACCCCACCACTTTGAAGGTATCCGCGGTAGGTTGAATCAGCGGATTGTACTTTTGTGTGTGTGCGTCTGTATTAAATATGGCTTGGGAGGCCTAGAGATATTTCTAGTCTTTCCACTTTTGTGGAGGTCCTGTACCCTTAACCCCCGCGAATGTGGATGACCGACTGTAACTTTTGCACTTTGAACTCAGTTTGCAGCAATCGAAGTAAGCTGAGAATGAAGGGGGAAAGCACAAGGAGGAGAAAGAAATTGTGGGAATTTAAAAGCAGCTGAAAATGAGGGATGACAGAGGAGTTATTGGGACTGTCCCTGCAAAGTCAGGACAGTTGAAGGATATGGCATTCTTGGATGGTACATAATTATTTCTCAGTGCCTTCGATGTCCACTTAATTCACAAGGCCTGAAGAAACAATATTGCACCATGGAGCAATAAGCAGGCAAATTTGCAGCTATGCAATTGGTTGCACAATGAGAGTACTGTATTCAGTAAAACGGTGGTGCAACACTGCCACCACTTAACTACGTGAGTGTAGATTTACATTAACCAAGCATTGTGTAGGATCTCAGCCAATGACCATTTGTCAGTGGTAGCACAAGACGTTTTGCTGTCTGAACCAGAGGACAAAATAGCATTCTCTTCCATTCCGTGCTCAGAAGCTGGATGGGCGAGCAGATGAATCTCCTTTAACAACGCCAAGAAGACTGCATCCCTTCACCTTACCTGAGAGCAGCAGACTAGTTGAAGAGTTGTAGGGGAAACGTAACTAAGACAAGTGTGGCCAAGCAACATCAGTATGTAGTCAAGATGAGAAAAGTTATTAAAGAGGAAGAACTTACAGGTGAAAAGAGGCTGAAGCAATTTGCTTTTGCCTGACCCTACTGGGAAGGCCATGATTTCACACACCCCTCCTCTCCTCTTTCTTCTTCTGATGAGTTAATGGAGAGAAAATTACTTTTGCACTTTGAACTGAGTTTGCAGGAATTGAAGTAAGCTGAAGACAAAGGAGGAAGGGGAGAGGAGGAAAGAGAAACTAGGACATTTTAAAAACAGCTCATAAAGTGGAATGACACGGGATTTATCAGGACTCTTCCTGCCTAATCAGAACAGTTGAAGGGTAAAAGGCCAAAACCTGAGATTTAGGGTGAGCTCTTGGGATATCAAGGAAATGGGTGCTGGGGATGTTACAAGGATGTTGTTAACCATGATGTCATTAAGCATCAACCACAGTTCTGCAGAGTATTTGTTGTTTCTGTATGCCTTCAAGTAATTTCCAACTTAAAGCAACCACAAGGCAAAACTATCCTGGGGTTTTCTTGGCAAGATTTGTTCAGAGGGGGTTTGCCATTGCCCTCCTCTGAGGCTGAGAGAATGTGACTTACCCAAGGTCACCCGGTGAGTTTTCATGGCCAAGGGGGGATTTGAACCCTAGTCTCCAGAGTCATAGTCCAACACTCAAACTACTACACAATGCTAGCTCTCATCTATACCATTCAAATAACAAACACCAAGTCTAAGTAATGTGGAAAAAATATACAGCGAGAGATTTTTCAAGGCAATGCTCTCACCCAGAGATTCCTCCCCCTCATCCTGAGAACTGGAGAGGAGGGGCCAGGCTCCGAGTGAGATGTGCTTAAACTCCAGTCCCCAGCATTCCTCACCATTGGCTATGCCAGTTATTGCTGATGGGAGATGTGGTCCAGCAAAACATCTTCAAATCACAAGATTCTTTGCATCTTTAAAAATGCCCTCACACTCCTGGACTTGAAATCATGCCTTTGAGATTTTAAATCAAGCCTCTGTTTGAATTTTGTGTGTATTATTTTGTTTTTGTTTTTATTTTGTTTTTTTGCCTTGGTGTCAGCAAGCAACACAGACAACTAACTAAGCCACTCTTAGTGACTGTGCAGTGTATACTTTGGAAAAGCAGGCTTCTTTCCCAAGGCAAATGGCTGGTAAACATTAGCTACCAAGCATTACCATCTCTGGCTGGAACAAAAGCTCAATGCATAGATGACCTTTGAGCACTGAAATCTTCTGTTTATGTGATCCTACAAAGCAAAATGAAAGGCTCCCCCACCTCCCCATCCACACTGCTGTGAGTGGAGAATAAAAATTAATACTGCAAGCCAGCTGGGTGTTCTTATGAAACTGTCACATATGTGGGTGCAAAGAAACTTTAGAAATTAAATGGATCATAGAATTACAGTACAGTGTTGGAAAGGGTCTCTCAGCATGCAAATCCACCCCCACCAAGATTGATGCAGGAACTCCAGCTACAACATCCCTAGCAGGTAGCTAGATGTCCAGCCCCTTTTTGAAAAGGTGCGTGAAAAAGAGACCTCACCATCTCTCTAGGCAATTGGTTCCACTGCCGGACTGCTCTCGCTGTCAAGAAGTTCCTTCTAATGTTCAGTCAAAATCTACCCTTCTGTAATTTCAAACCATTAGACCTTGTTCTCCCCTCTGGGGCAGTAGAGAACAATCCTGCCCCTGCTTCTCTGTGACACTCCTTGAGGTATTTAAAGAGTGAAATCATGTAACCGCGCAGTCCTGTCTTCACCAAGCTGAACATATCCATCTCCTTCCGCCTCTCCTGAGATGTTTTGTTCTCCATACCTTTTATCATCCTCATTGCCTTTCTTTGAACTCGCTCCAACTTGTCTATATTATTTTAAGGGGTGGGTGGGCTAGGGTATTGTGACTATGGGGTTTTTATATTGTAAGCCGCCCCGATTGCGTTGCAGAGGGGCGGGATATAAATAAAATTTTATTATTATTATTATATATATATCCTTCTTAAAATGAGGTGCCCAGAACTGAATGCAGTGCCCCAGATGAGGCCTGACTAGCACAGAATGTACAATGGGGCTATTACTTCCCTTGACATAGAAACTATGGTTCTGTTAATGCAGGCAAAAAGATTACAGTAGCACCCCTGTATCCACTGATTCACCATCCGGTGATTCAATTATCCGTGGATGGCGACAGTGGAGATGTAGATGGAAGAAGGGAGGGGGGGAGAAGAGCTCACCTCCCCTTCCCTTCTCCGTGGGGCTTCCAGCAGCGCGACAGAGCTGGTGGGGGGTTGGATGGGAGAGGGAGGTAGGCGGTGACCTCCCCTTCCCCTCCCTTCTCTGCGGGGCTTCCGGCGGCACGGGAGTGCTGGCGGAAGATTGGATGGGGAAGGAAGGTGAGCTTGCCTCACCCCTCCTTCACCCCAGGAGGGTTCCGATGGCGCACAATGCTGGCAGGGGGGATGGATGGGGAGGGAGAGAAGGAGGGAGGAGGTGAGCTCACCTCCTTTCCCCCTTCTCCGTGGGGTGGGGGTGTTCCAGTGGTGGCTGCAAGGGAAGTTGGGCATTTTTCATTATCCACGGTTGGGCTCAGAACCAATCCCCTATGGATACAGGGGCCCTACTGTATTTGCTTTCTTTGCTGCAGAATCACGTTGCTAGCTCATGTTCAATTTATGAGCAAAAGTAATCTCAAAGTCCTTTTCACATGTTTTACTGCTGAACCAAATATCCCCCTTACGATATCTGTGCATTTGTTTTTTGGAGCCTAAATGTACAATTTTGCATTTATCTCTGTTGAATTTCATACTATTAGTTTCAGCCCAATTTTCTAGTTTATCTAGTTTTGAATTCTGTTCCTGTCTTCCAATGTGTTAATCACCCCTCCCAGTTTTGTATCGACTGCAACCTTGGTAAGGATCCCCTCTACCCCACCATCTTCTAAGGGGTTGTCTAAATGGTGAAAATATCCCTCATGGAATTTGCTGGGACTACGTCCTGTGTAAATGGGATCCTGCATCAATCCACTGTATTCGGAAGAAGATGGGCGCAAAACAGCAAAAACAACACAGGAAAAACCTTTGCGGCTTTTCCCAGAGTTTTTAAAAAACAGCAAGACGGTGCGCATTCCTGCTCATTGGGACAAACGATTCACTTTGAATTGCTTTGCCATAGGAAAGGAAATGCAAAGCTGATTAGCCAGGTGAGCATGGGGGGCAGGGCTTGCTAACAGGGCAAGTGACCACTACCGCCATGTGGGATTTTCACCTTAGTAAGAAATCACTAAGGTGATAAAATGGGCTGTGGTTTTTGTTTTGTTTTGTTTCGTTTTTTAGCTGTCCTGTTTAATTGAAAAATTGCTCTAGCACTCTAGCCCACCTTGGACATCTTTTTTTTTTTTAAGAAATATTTGTGGCATGGGTCAAAATGTCAGGGTTTTTTTTTAAAAAAAATAACACACTCATTTGATTTTCCCCACTCTGGAAGAGTGACAGGGTGCAGGAAGCGAGAAGAATATGGTCTGATGAAACGTATGGCACTCTGCTGATCTCCAAACCATTTATGCTTAATCGGCCCAAGATGAAGCGCAAACACATAATGAAATGCAGAATCATAGAGTTGGAAGAGACCACAAGGGCCATCCAGTCCAACCTAATGGTAGTCTGCCATTTTGTTTAGCTGTAAGCAAAGGGGAATAACACCTGTGGTGTTACTAAGGCCGGTGTCACCTCTCCCTCCAACAGTGTCACCTGGTGCAGTTCGGCCTCTCCGCACACCCCTAGTGCCGCCAGTGGGGCGACCTCTCAGCATTAAGAACCTCATTCAAACAGAGAGGAAGGAAAGTGCTCAGCAAAGGGACATATTAGGGCTTAACAGTGCTCTTATCAGTAGATAGCATTCTCCATCCCACTTCTGACTTGCTCACCATATACTGCGCTTCATGTCCCCACATCAATCACACTATTGTAATATCATCAGTTTCCCTGCACAAGCATAACTGTCAGTTGTGCATATATTCAGAAGAAAGACTAATACAGCTATGCAAACATATGGGTTTTTTCTCCATTTCAGGCTAGAAGATAGCCAAGTGCAGATGCAAGCAGATTACACATAGCAGAGGAAATTATTGTTTGCTGTACCACCAAAACACCTGATAGGATGGTTTACAGCTGTGCCAGAGCCTGGTCACCATTGACCATGCAGGCTGGGGGATACTGGGTGTTCTAATCCAACAAAGTAACATTCCCAAGCCCTGATTTTGTCTGACCTATCCAAAGGGGTCTAGCTAGTCCCAAATTTCTAACACTGCAATAATTTGGTTGAAACATCATAAGAAAAGGAGGAGGCAAAGTGACCAAGGGAAAATGAATACCGCAAATAGAAGAGTGCCAAATGTGAATGGTTTTCAATGTTTCAATCTCTGCAATGGTAGAAATTTGCAAACTGAGAACATTTCACTTGGGAAGGCCGAATTCTTACTGGGAAGAGAATGCCTTTATTTTGGAACCCTCAACAGAGCTGTACCCCTGCCTATCCATACCACACAGTTACAGCATTTTGATCCCAATGTAATTGTCATGGCACCAACCTATAGAATCCCAGGATGTGTAGTTTGATAAAGCATTGGAGCTCTCTGGCTGGAAATTCTTAATACTCCTCACTGAATATTCCTCACACAAATCCCAGGATCCTACAGGATGTTGTCATAGCAATTAAAGAGGAATCATATTGCTATAATTGTGTAGTGTGAAAGGGCCCTTGGATGTCCTTAAAGACAGATTGCAAGGAGGAAGCCATTACTATTAATATTAGGATTGTCACCTAATAATAGAATAGTCATTTAATTAATAAAGGGGAGCAGGATTAATCCATCCTGAGTGACCAACTTACTTTCACCTTCCTTTAACAATAAACTCCTGAATCAACCTGAAAGAGCCATGTTTGTTGTTTAAAACATCATTTCACAATCTAGTGCCCTCCAGGTAATACAGTATTTATATGATATTAGTTAAGAAGAGAAGTACTAAAAAAAAAAAGGAACACAGAAAAGAAAGGCAGATTGTAAAGAGGATGTATTTGAGCAATTCCAACTAATGCAGGATGGAAGTATGAATTACATCTAGTGGGGGACATACACTTGAATAGTATTGTATCCTTTTTTGTATATGTTTCTTTTAGGAGAATAGAAAATGTTATTTTTGGTAAAGAGAGAATATTTAATTTAATTGTATGATAAGATGTATGATATATGATTATATGTCATGTTGATGCATTGTAGCCTTACTATAAAAAATAAAATAAAACTAAAATACACACACACACACACACACACACACACACAAAGTGAGGGATAGCTAGTGAAGTAGTCTTATTTGCTTTATCTTTTTCTCTGTTTTGTTGTTCAAAATGTGTTTCTCTTTCTATCCTTCACCATGTTCCTAATAGCAATGCTGGTAAAACAAACAAACCTACCTTCCAGCTTGCTAGAAGACAAAAGAGGAAGACTGGGGAGGCTGGCTTTGTAAAAAAAGACTTCATAAAAAGAGGCTTCATCAGAGACTTTGTTAACTGAGGTATGCCTATATAATAGTTTTATGTTTATTGTGGAGTTATTGCAAAGCATCCTAAAAAATTAGCTTCAGAATATTTTTATATTTTAAACCAATCTTTTCCAACACAGCACCCTTTAGATGTGCAGGACTACACTCCCATCATCCCCAGCAAACATGGTTAATTAGGATGATAGGGTTTGTGATCCAGCATCTCTTCTTAACTAATATCATATAAATTTCCTAGAAATAATGTATGCCTATTTTAACTTCTATTTGTTGCTTTATAGGTTTAGATCTCTTAAGTTTTTCCACCTCTTTTGCCAGTGTAGTGTTATTGGTTTCCATTCTTAAAAAGCATATTTCTACTTCTTCAAGGATGAATTTGCTGGGCAAGTTCTGAACCCCAGAATTTCTCCAGGCTCCCCTTGCTCTGGGAATGTGGACTTGCCATTGGGCCCTGAATTAACCAAGGAAAGTAAACCACTCTTGAATTATCTTTGATCAAAGGATTCCTCCTATCCACAAGCTGAACATGAGTCAACAGTGTGATGCAGCAGCTGAAAAAGCCAATGCAATTCTAGGCTGCATCAATAGGAGTACAGCATCTAGATCAAGGGAAGTAATAGTGCCACTCTATTCTGCTTTGGTCTGACCTCACCTGGAATACTGTGTCCAGTTCTGGGCACCATAATTCAAGAAGGATATTGACAAGCTTGCACGTGACCAGAGGAGGGCGACCAAAATGGTGGGAGGTCTGGAAGCCATGCCCTATGAGAAACAGCTTAGGGAGCTGGGTATGTTTAGCCTGGAGAAGAGAAGGTGAAGAGGGGACATGATAGCCATGTTTACATATTTGAAGAGATGTCATATTGAAGATGGAGGAGCTTATTTTCTGCTGCTCCAGAGCCTAGGGCATGGAGCAACGGACTCAAACTACAGGAAAAGAGATTCCATCTAAACATTAGGAGGAACTTCCTGATGGTAAGAGCTGTTTGGCAGTGAAATGTACTGTCTTGTAGTGTGGTGGAGTCTCCTTCTCTGGGTTTTTTTTTAAACAGAGGCTGGATGGCCATCTGTCAGGTGTGCTTTGATTCCTGCAGGGCATGGGGTTGGACTAGATGGCCCTTGGGATCTCTTCCAACTCTATGATTCTATGAGTCTATGATTCTACCCCATGAGAAGAACAGCACTTGTCATGAGCAAAGAGGAACACTTTATTGTGAAAAGCATTACTTTCTATAAATGCAGATTAGCATGATCTCATATTAGGCAACAGTGTACATGCAGAGTGAAGTCTGCAGTTTCTCACAATAGATAAGCAAGGCAATTGCAAATACCATTTTGTCCAGCTGGTCTGCTAGGAACGCTGCAAAGAGAAAACAAAAGGGGTCTATTAGGGAAGACCTCAAGAAGTTAGAGCCTTACCACACTCAGAAGAAAAGTGGCAAAGCAGCAGGAATGTTCTGTCTTTCCTCCTGCGTTATCACATGACATTGGCATTCTTTCATTCCAGTCCCATGGGAAACTGAAGTAAAACTGCATCTTTTTGCTGACCAGAAAAATGTTTGCAAAAAGACATGGTTTTACCTTGGTCCCCCACGGGACCAGAACCAAAGAATGCCAGAAGAATGCCAACACCATGTAGTAAAACAGCAGGAAAGACAGAACATTCCTGCTGCTTTGCTGATTTTCTTCGGAGTGCGGTAAGGCTCTTAAGCCAGACATAGAGGTATATCAGTAACGCTGGAACATGGAATTCATTTCCCAGCTAGGGTCAGCCAAACTAATCCTTTGTCTATTTTTAAAGGGGGGGGGCAGAGTGGATCAAAGAAGAAAGATCAAGACAGCTGTGTAATAGTTCACCACAGAAAATCCTCCAAGTCCCAAGCTACAAACCTGAGTTAGAACAGGAAAGTCACATCCAGATTGTAGGTCTGCTGTCCAGGGTCCTGAATATTTGCCATTGAATTATATGACAGAGGGTTCCCTTTTAGTCCTGTTGGACAAATCAGGCTAATTACCATCCACCCTTCAACCTGACCTGATTGTTTCATTTCACTTTATTTATTATTTATTTATTTATTTATTTAGCACCATCAATGTACATGGCACTTTACAAAAGATTACAAAATAAAACAATTTTTCCTGTACATATCGCTAATGTTGAATAAAAAGTTTGGTGGAACAAATTGAACTGCTCCTCTTTTCTGTGGCGTAGGAACCTAGCCGTCTTCTCTCCATGTTATTTCTGCCTCTGGTTATCATCGATTTCATTAACTTAGGTATATCTGTAATCAGTGAATTAACAATAAAAGGCCGTGGTAAATGCAACGCCAGCTGGAATTAAATTATGTTGAGTAGCATCAAAGGATTGCCAGTTTGTTTCTTGAATCCCCATTGAATACAAAAGTTTCCTTAAACACAGTTCTCAGTTTGTTGCCAAGTGTGTTCCTAGCTGAAATCTTTTGTGGCTAGCGTATTTTGTTTGTTTGTCAGTATCTGCAAGAAATTTTGGAGAAGTAAATAAACAGAGGACCCTGAATACTGACAGAAAATAAATAAATTTGCTAGACCTCCTTGACCATAAGAGATCTAAGAATGGATAGACGCAGAAAAAATGAAATTGTGACATTATATCTCTCTTAGCCTTAATACTCCAGACTTGGAGCTCTCTAGATATATGGGACTTCACATCCCATCATCCTTAGCCAGCATGGGAATTGCAGTCCATCACATCTGTAGAGCACATATTTGGAGGAAGTCGGTCTCCTTTGCACATCATCTTAAGAACTATAGTGACATCTGGTGGTAAAATGAAAAATCCCATGAAAACCTTCTTTAGGATGACCTAACTAACTAGATCTCTTTTACATTACACAGTTACAGTCAGTCCTCCATATCCATGGGTTTGCATCCACAGATTCAACCAACCACAGCTTGAAAATATTCAGGTGGGGGGGAAGTTCCAAAAGCAAATTCTGCTGTTTACCATTTTATATAAATGACACCATTTTACTATGCCATTGTATATAATGGAACTTAAGCATATATGGATTTCAGTATCCACGGGGAAGAGGTGGTCCTGGAACTAAACCCCAGGAGATACTGAAGGCCCACTGTATAGAATTTTGTACTTCTTTTAATTTCCATGACTGCATCCTATGGAATTTTGGGACTTGTAGTGCATAGAGGCACATTAGTGTTCTGCAGAGAGAGCACTTGGAAAAGCACACATTCTGGGATACTATAGGATGGAGAGATGAATTAAAGTGGAATGCTAGGAGCTGTAGTTTGGTGATGTCCTTAGAATTCACTGGTAGAGAGCTCTAGTATACTTTAGTGGAGAATTCTATGTACGGTTGGACCCCGGTTCAATTCCTGGACTTACCATGAATACCGGAAACCGCAGATAACAGCGAATGTCATTGAAAATAATGGGATTTCCAGTTACACTTAGCATAGAGTTGCCTTGAATAACCTAGAAAATGAATAGAGAAAACACTTCTCTAGGCATTTTCTAGTAAGACTCTATGGTATGTGTTCCTCTTTTTCTCACTAAACTGCAGCCCTCAGGAATCTATAGGATGGAGCCATGGCAGTTAAAGTGATATGAAGCTGCTGTAATTGTTTAATGTGAAAGAGACCCTAAAAGCCAAGCATACTAGGCTTAACATAATACAATCAGAGAATCCTATCCACCATTCCATTTTAATAAAATCTGTAGGCCTTTTCATCCTTCTCTCTGGGTTCTTCCAGATTACACTCTTATTGGGAAGTACCCTTCCTCAAACATGGAATTTTCCAAGTAAAACTGAAAAGGATTCATTTGTAATCCTCCTGTGTTTGCCCACTGCTTCTTCAAGTTTTTTTACTTACTATAGAAAGGCCCAGAATTGTGGACTTTTAGTGGACAACTTAAGGCAAAACATTGATTCCATGGGCTATTGCTATTAGAAAGGTAGATTTCATGGTATGTATCATTAGAATGGGAATAGAAAAGCAAGCTGCTAATATTATACGGCCACTGCATAAATCTATGCTATCACGTCATTTGCAATATGGTGCACTGTTCACTCCACTTGGAAAGGATATTACAGAGCTGGGCAAAGTGCAGAAAAGGCCAACCTAAATAACAAATGGGCTAGAGCAACTTCTCCTTATGAGGAATATTGGGAAATTTTCAGATAAGAAAAAGGGCAAGGAATGCAAGGAAGAGGGTAGAGGTGCATAAAATTATGCAAGGTATGGAGAAAGAGGATAAGGAAACTTCTCCCACTCTTAAAATGACCAGAGGAACATAGAGTCATCTAGTGTAAGACATGCCCTCCAACTGTCCCGATTTCATAGGCACAGTCCTGATTACTCCTCTGTCACCCTACTTTTTAATCTGCTTTTAAAATGTCCACGTTTCTCATTCCTTCTCTCACTTTCTCCTTTGTCTTCAACTTACTTCAATTGCTGCAAAATCACTTCAAAGTGCAAAAGCAGTTTGCACTCCATTAACACAGCACAAGGAAGAGGAGAGGGCAGAATCTTGCCCTTCCCAGTAGGTTCAGGCAAAAGCAAACTTCTTAGCCTCACCTAGCTTGTGTGTTCTTTCTTATTAAATCAGATTTTTCTTAACATAAAAAGCAAATGATAATTAGTGCAGAGAGTGAGTGAATTTCCTGCCATTTTACCTCAGCAAAATAAAGTTAAACTGCTGAAGAAAGGCATGCCAGGTACCATTCTCTTTAGGTTTGTTGCTGTTAGGTTCCTTCAAATCAATGCCAACTTTGACAACTCTATCCTAAAGTGTCCTTGGCAATATTTATTCAGAGGAGATGTGCCATTTTCTTTGGAGGTTTTTAAACAGAGGCTGGATGGCCATCTGTTGGGAATGATTTGATTGGGTATTCCTGCATGGCTGGAAGTCTCTTCCAACTCTATGATTCAATTATTCTTCTAAGGCTGATAGTATGTGACTTTCCTAAGGTCACTTGGTGGGTTTCCATAGCTGTGCAGGGATTTGAACTTTTTTGTCCCAAAGTCCTAGTCAAACGACTACACCACACTGGCTCTTATTTACCTGCTTGCTTTCTTTAGCTATGTGCCCTAAAATGTAGTTTTCTTTCAAGTGTAATCATTTTTGGCTAAATATAAGGGAAGCATAACCAATTCTCTTTACATTATTGCATCTTTTCCAATAAAGGTATTTCAACATAAATGTCTGAATATGTTGGAAAATAACATTAAAACCATATGTTCTAAATGAGATAACATTATTTAGAACACTGATAATTTTTCCAGTTTGGATCTTTCTGAAAAATCTACATCATTGGTCCATATGTGAATCAAGACATCAACTGAATTTTCAGTCCCATTAGCCAGGAAGTCCCCTAGAGCCTTTATGGACCCTTTGGACTTCATAGTTCTATGGAGGAGATCATCTGAATTGGTCCAGCAATGCTACAGGGGAAGATTAACTACTGTCAAGGTAAACAGCACAAGGAAATTATCTGCATATGACATACTTACCAGTATTTCACAGATGAAAACCAGGACACTTCCAGCCAAGCAACATCAAGAGTGTGGTCAAGATGGCAAAAGATATTAACGAGGAAGAACAGCCAAGCTAGGAAAGTCTGCAACAGTTGGCTTTTGCCTGAGCCTACTGGGAAGAGCCCCCTTCTCCTCTTCCCCCCTTTTGAGCTAAGTGCAAACTACTTTTGCACTTTGAACTCAGTTTGCAGCAACTGGAGTACAGCTAAGGAAAAAGGAAGAAAGTGTGAGGAGGAAAGGGAAACTGGGATGTTTTAAAAGCAGCTGAAAAAGTCAGATGACAGAGGAATAATCAGGGCTGTCCCTGCCAAATTGGGACAGTTGGAGGGTATGACATGATAATGGGGATAAAGGGACATACACCCCCTTAACACTGATCATCTTCTCTTTGCCCAACAGCAAAACCCAGATGCAAGGGATGAATTGCTACGGCTCAGACCAGTGATGCATTAAAGCAGCACCATCTAGACTGTGAAGTTGAAGGCTTTCACGGCTGGCATCCATAGATTTTTCTTGGGTTTCTTCCGGGCTGTGAGGCCATGTTCTGGAAGAGTTTACTTCTGATATTCCGGTGTGGCTGGCATCCTCAGAGAATGGTTGGGTAGGAGTGTGTGTGGGGTTTATATACTGTGAACTCCTGTTGGGGAGGATATGTAAATTTGTGTATTTGGATGGCTAGTTTCTGGGAGGAGGATTAGTGTCTGTTTGGCATATCTCCACCCAGAAACTACCCATTCAAATTCACAAATTGACATATCCTCCCCAACAGGGGTTCACAGTATATAAACCCCACACACACTCCTACCCAACCATTCTCTGAAGATGCCAGCCACTGATGCAGGCGAAATGTCTGGAATAGACTCTTCCAGCACACAGCCTCACAGCCTGGAAAAACACCAGAAAAATCCATCTAGACTGACCAGTTCTCCCTTATTTCCTAGGATCTCCCTTATTCAGACAAATTGTTTTGGATCCTTCTAGCTCCATTATTGACCTTCTGTTTCTCCCATATATTGAGGAAGGTCTGACATTCAGAAGTCAAGGGCAAGGAAGTCGAGCACAGAGGGAACCCAAATCTGGATATGTGTGGGGGTGGGTGGGAGAGGATCATCAAAAAGCAAGCCAGGAAACTCTGGCAGGCTTGAGGTGTGTGTTTGCATTTATGTCAGAGAGGGGGGAGTGTGTGTGTGTGTGTTGTTGTTGTTGTTGTTGCATCTGTGTGCATGTGAGAAAGAGAAGTGTATGTTTGCATGTCCCTGTAGGAGGGGGGAATGGGGTACATGTGTGCCTTTGCATCTCTGCATATAAAAAGTTTTTGATTTGCTTGGGGGTGAGTGTGTGTCTTTGTGCATCTATTTTGATAAGATATCTGTAATGGTTCTTTCAGTTTTCTTTAAAGTTAGTCGTGGCGCTTGGCATCATTTTGTTGCTGCTGCTGCTGCTGTTTAAGTTCCCTGGATAATGCATACAGACACAAACACACAAAGCCAATCCAAATATGAAACAATATAACCTGGCCATTAAAGATGTAATCCTATACCAATGAACATTTGCTGGAGTGATGCCACACCACTAAAAATGCACAACTAAATGTCGCAACTAAATCTCCCTTAAATTCACGGCAGAATGCTGGTCATCCTCCATTACTGCTGGGGCGGGGGGTCCTCAGAGCAGTGAAATAAAGCAAAAGCATCTTAATAATAATAATAATATTTATTTGTGTCCCGCCTCCCATCAGGATTGGGGCAACAAACATGATTTAAAACATTAAACCGTCATCCACCACAAACATGAAAATAATTTCATTAAAATAACTACAGTTGTCCCTTCATATTTGCTGGGGTTTGGTTCCAGGACACTCCGTGGATACCAAAACCTGTGAATACTCAAGTCCCATTATATGCAATGGCACAGCAAAATGGTGTCCCTTATATAAGATGGTAAAATCAAGGTTTGCTTTTTGGATTATTATTTTTTAAAGAATATTTCAAGCCGTGAATACTTAAATCTGTGCATACTAAATCCGTGGATATGGAGGGACAACTGTATACAGTAATAATTGATTCAGATTTTAAATATAAAATACACATATTAAAATAACTTAAAATGGAAAAAGACATAAAATGGAGTATTCAAATAGCAGAATGGAAATCTTGCCCTAATATTTCTGTTTTGTTAAACGCAAAAGCATCTTGCCCTAATATTTCTGTTTTGTTAAAAACAAAAGCATCTTGCCCTAATTTTTCTGTTTTGTTAAAAGCAAAAGCATCTTGCTTGCCCTAATATTGCTGTTTTGTTAAAAGCAAAAGCATCTTGCCCTAATATTTCTGTTTTGTTAAAAGCAAAAGCATCTTGCCCTAATATTGCTGTTTTGTTAAACACACCTATAAATATATACTCTTATAATTCCTCTTTCTGGAATTCATAACTCAGGAGTCACTTATTTGAGTCATGTTTTAAAAAAATCTCTCTCTTAATTCATAAATAAAAATTTCAGAAGTTGTGTGTTTGTGAATGGGGGAGAAACATTACAGATCAGGGCACCTAACGGGTTGCTTCCTTAACGTCAAGCCTGCAAAAATTCATTATTGCTTAGCACAAGCCTGCAGGCAGCAGATTAGCCAGACCCCCCCAAGTAAAGCCCGCTTCAGTAAATATAGAGAATAGGAAAAAAGGACCCATTATAAATTTGAATAATCTGGAAGTTTTATTATAAATATCTTTAAAAAAGAAACAGCAACAGTCCCTCTTACTCATAAAAACCTCGTCCTCTTTTAATGTCCTCTTAAAAAAAGACAGCTTTTCCCAAACAGGCACATCACTAGTCAGCCATACACCACAGAGGTGTGGCGAGTATCAAGATGGGGGGGGCTTTCTGGTTGCTACGCAACGACACAAGGGACCGTACCAAACGTGCCTGCCATGGCTCCCCCTCTTTCTTGGTCTGTATTGGTGCCGCCTGCTCTGACTCGAGTAAAGAAGTGGGCGTGGTTTTCTTTCCTGACGGGGTGTCTCCCCCCCCCCGCCACTCTCCCGCTCCTCACTCCAAGGCTCGCTCTGGATTGGTCGGGTAAACCCTGCCGGCTAAAGCGAAGGGGCGTGGCTTGAAAGAAAGGGGCGGAGCCAGGTGGGGTTGAGAGCCCCGTCATCAAGATGGACCCCGTGCTTTACCTCTTGGCGGCGGCGCTCTTGGCGGCGCTTCTTTTCTTCGTCAGCCGCGTCCGGGGACAGGCGCGCGCCGGTAGGAGTGACGCGGAAGTGGGGGGCTACCACCAAGGGGGCCACTAACCTCTCTTTGGAGCAGGGGGAGAAGGGGCTGTGGCTACCCCAGGACCTTTTTTTTTGCCTTCTAGGGTAGCCTCCTCAGCCCTCAACCTGTTGCCCTCCCAATTTGGGACTACAAATCCCACAATCCCTCCAGCCAGCTGTGCTGCAGCCCAACAAGTCGGGCGGGGGAGGCAAGAGGTTGAGGAAGCTCATCTAATTTTTATTCCCAGAAGCTGAAGAATCTCAGGGCTTTCCAAACTTTGGTCCTCCAGATGTTTTGGACTTCAGCTCCCAGAATTCCTGGATGCTGGCCAAGCTGGCTGGGGCTTCTGGGAGATGAAGTCCAAAACAGCTGGAGGACCAAAGTTTGGAAAGCCCTGAGATCCTGCAGCTTCTGGGAGAATGTACAGCAATGGTTCCCAAACTTTTGGTCCTCCAGATGTTTTGGACTTCAGCTCCCAGAATTCCTGGCTGTTGGCCAAGCTGGCTGGGGCTTCTGGGAGATGAAGTCCAAAACACCTGGAGGACCAAAGTTTGGAAAGCCCTGAAATTCTGCAGCTTCTGGGGGAATCTACAGCAATGGTTCCCAAACTTTGGTCCTCCAGATGTTTTGGACTTCAGCTCCCAGAATTCCTGACTGTTGGCCAAGCTGGCTGGGGTTTCTGAGAACTGGAGTCCAAAACACCTGGAGAGCCAAAGTTTGGAAAGCCCTGAAATTCTGCAGCTTCTGGGAGAATCTACAGCAATCGTTCCCAAACTTTGGTCCTCCAGATATTTTGGACTTCAGCTCCCAGAATTCCTGGCTGATGGCCAAGCTGTCTTTGGCTTCTGGGAGTTAAAGTCCAAAAGACCTGGAGGACCAAAGTTTGGAAAGCCCTGAGATTCTACAGGTTCTGTGAGAACTTGCCAACATGACTGTCTCTGTGGACTTGCAGAGTGCCTTCCCACGAGGGGTCCCCTTTCTCAATGTATAAAAGTACAGGTAAATGGAAAGGCACTCTGTACATGGTCTGGGGTGCTTTAGTTTTTGATACATTATCAGAACCTCAGGACCTGTAAACTGGCCTTCTCCAAACTGGTGGTGTCCAGATGTATTGGGCAGCTGTTTCCCAAACCCATTTTTTCAATGGGCAAGGACTTTAGCTCTTAGAACCTATGGGAATAAGGGAGTGCTTCTGAGCATATGCAGAATGTTTTCCTTCGGTGGAATCAATTTATCTTGGTTTTAACCTCTTACACCAAGAGGCAGTAGCTTTCTAAGGCGGCAGGCAGTCCTACCTGTGGATTAGTGTGCAAAGGGATATTGTAGTACCTTTGAGACAAGTTTGTAGCATTAGCTTTCATAGACTGAGGGCCTGTCTGTATAGGGGAGGGAAATGTGGATTGATGCACACTAATGCCAATTGGAACCAGCTTCTATTTGTCTTAACGGTTTTCTGGAAAATCGCAGGCGTGCAAAGCTATCCACTTTCACTATCCCAACAGGCATGCCTGCAAATCAAGATGGTGGGTGTGAGTGAATTAGTCGCATTTTTATTGTCGTTGCCGAACAGTATTTTTTTTCCAAAAAATATCTATGGTCAAAAGTGCAATATTCCACCTAAATCAATTTTTAAAAGAAAAGAAAAAGGCTGTTTCATCTCCTGAGCTCACAATCACTAAAGCGAAAATCCAAGATGGCAATTCAGGCACTTGCCTTGTTAGCAAGCTCTGCCCCCTGCCCATGTCTGACCAATCAGCTTCCACTTCTGCTCTAATTCAGAATGTGAATGAATGCTAATCCAATTGCCCAAACGACCAACAATGCACATTCTCTACAGAGCTTTTTAAAAACTTCAGGGAAAGCTGTGAACACTTTCCTGGTGGAGTTCATGGTAAATTTGCCCCCCCCTCCCGAATACTGTCATCTGATGCAGAATGTCATTAGGACAGTTAGGATTACCATCAAATTCCATGAAGATTATTTTGACCGTTAAGACAACCCATGAGTCTAATTCCTCAGATGCAGTAGACCCAGTCAATGAAAGTTTATGCTACAAATTTCTTTCTCTCGTCTGAAAGGTGTTACAAACTACTGTATTTGTATACTGATCCAGCTTAATATGTCTATGTCTTCAAATTCTACCTAAGGACTATAATTGAGAATGTGTATGTATAAAGCATATGCTCAGCCACTGAGCCACAGCTATTACTTTTCACATTGGGGTTGCTTGTAAGTCCATTGCCTACCAGCTAGGAATCTTGCTTCCCAAAAATCAACTTTAAAAGGGGTGGGTGGCAATATGTCTATTTTATGCAGAGTGCCTTTCTTTGAAATATCCTAAAGGCCCAGATCCCGCTAAGTAGGGTTAGTACTGGTTAATTCTTGGATGGGAGGCCACCAAGGAATACCAGGTGCTGTTGGCTGTGTTTCAGAGGAAGGCAGTGGCAAACCACCTCTTGAGTATTGCCTAAGAAAACACTATGAAATGTATGGGTTCGCCATAAGTCAACAGGGAACTTGAAAGCATATACACACACATACGGGGGGGGGGGTAGTGACAGCCAGGCTTTCACCTTTCATGTGGCTTTACAAGAGCAAGAGTGGAAGAACAGGGGAACTTTCTGTGTCTTAAAACTTGTAATTGCAAAATTCTAAACATTTGCGTGGAGAGGTTCTCTAACATGTGCAGAGTTGTGTCAGTTTTCAATCTAAACTGACCCAGAATATATGTTGTCACCGCTTCCTGTAGTCATACTTGAGCCTAGAAGCACAAAGCTATTGTTGTTGCATGGAACAGATCGCCATCTCTTGCTCCATGTTAGTTTCTCTGGGTGTGTACAGAAGAGGAATGTGGCTATTTTGGATTAAAAGAATTCCCATTGTAAGCCTATATGGAGGTGCTGTGGGTGTTGCTAAGCTCCAAAGGGCATTAATAAGTAGAAAGTGTCTGCCTAGCCACCCATGGGGTGATCTTGCATGAACATTTTCATCTTGGAGTTTGGGTTCCTGCCACAATGAAATTGAGTTATATACCAGGCCCAAGAATGCAGAATGGGACTTTATGCCCCACTTAAATAGGACACAGAATGGAAAAGAGCACATTTGGCCTTCTCTGTGGTCTTTACCATACATTGAGCACTTCTTTTCTCTTGCTATGTGTTGTCCACAACTGAACATTGATTACATCTTTCTCTCCAACCATTCTGTCACATGTCAGTCTTGACATTTCACAAGCTAAGAACATCTGAGCAGTGCTAGTAGTTAAATTGTGGGCATTGCAGGCCTCCCAGGATGTGGTACAGCAGCAAGTTAGATTGCTTTTAAACGTAGTTGCACAATGCAGTGTCTCTCACTCTTGTGTGCCTCCTCCTTCTCTACTTAGAATTATAAAGCTGGAAGGAATTCTCAACCATCTATTCAAACTGCCTATCTGGGCAGGAATCATTGCAGAGTTTTGCCCCAACTTTGTTACAGAACCCCCCTCCATTTTAAAAAGTATTCTCAAAGAATAAATTTTTACCTTTAAAAAGAAAAAAGAAAAATGGGGTTATATGACCACCACCACCCTTATTTTCTTTACCACTGAATCTACGAAAGAGTTCTGTGCAACTCAAAAACTTACTGTCTTTTTAGTTGGTCCTAATAAAGATATTTTGACAACATTGCCTATCTGGAGATACCTAGATAAACTGATATATTAGGGACAATTTGTCTGCATTTTATACAAAGTAGGCCGAATGTAAGCAAGCAGTCTCTTTAGTAATATATAGGGTCCCAAAGTTAGCCGCAGTATTCTAACGATTTGTGTGGTGGATGACTTCCTGTCATGTATTGCTATCATTATTGCAGCAACTTGATCTAATATGGGGCTAGCAAGAGAGAGAGAAAAGATGCACCAGCCACTGGTAATCCTATTCAATTTGCCTTTTATTGATTCGGTAGAGTGTGCCATCTTAAAACTAGTCTGCACTGTAGCAGCATTTTCTCTTTCCATTTTGTTCTTCAAAATATTTCTATCTCATCCAATGTCATAAAAACCCCTGGTGGCTTACAATGAAATCAGTCTAAACAATTTTAAAATAGAACAAAAACAATTTAAACGTTCTAATCAACGCTGTTTCTTCTGCTCTTACTTTAATGGTGGTGTGAGTTCCAGTTACTGTTTGAGGCAGACTCAAATGACTGATCGCTTTTTTTATTTTCAAAAGGACAGTGACTACTGCCTCTTTGGCCACTGCCTTTGGCATAGGGCACGAGCTAATAACCAATCTTTAAAATTGTTTCTTGAATCAGCACCTTAAAACTATAATGTATTACATACAGGGCCCATACCACCTACCCTCCCAACGGTACCTTCTCTTTCCCTTGTAATGTCAAACCTTTGGGAAAAAAATTGTTAAACTCAAAAGCTAGCTCACGTCTTTGTAACTTTAAGGGATGAGTGTGGTAATAAAGTTCCTGCGGTACTGACTGTTCTTATCTGGATAGTTCTGTCGTAAGACACATAGAAAAACGTGGTGACTTGACTCCTGTCAAGTAGGTCTATGGCCCATTATTTATTTGACTGGATTGCATGTTTGGGACATCTGCATGCACTAGCATGCAAGACTAAGGAACTGGCAAAACCACCTCTGAGTATCCCTTGCCTAGGAAAACCCTATGAAATTCACGGGGTCACCATAAACTGACAGGCAACTAGAAGGCACATATACAAGCATAGGTCTAAATACCTAAAAAGTGCCAGATTCTATCTGATCTTGAAAACTAAAAAGAGTCGGCCCTGGTTAGTACCTGGATGGAAGACCACCAACAAATACCAGATGCTGTAGGCTATATTTCAGAGAAAGGAACTGGCAAAACCACCTCTGAGTATTCCTTGCCTAAGAAAACACTACATGGAGTCACCATAAGTCATCAGGTGACTTCAAGGCACATACATACGCAATGGAATTTCACTTTTTTCAGCTAACTTTTTCATGCCATTTTGACAACTGATTCTAGCTGTTTTGTAATATCAGCCAATGAGTCTAAAATGTCACCACATCCCTAAAATAAATACAGAATTTCAAATATAAATATACATCAAATTTTTAAAAATACTGTTTAAACTACCATGAAAATGAATTTGTGCTGCCATAATCACAACATGTATTTGTATTGCCTTGGAAATAATAATAAAAAAAATTATTAAGAGTCTAAGGCTTTCACGGCCAGCATCCATAGATTTTCCTTGGTTTTTTTTCCGGGCTGTGTTCTGGAAGAGTTTATTTCTGATGTTTCGCCTGCATCTGTGGCTAGCATCTTCAGAGAATGGAAGATGCCAGCCACAGATGCAGGTGAAACGTCAGAAATAAACTCTTCCAGAACACAGCCTCACAACCCGGAAAAAAACCAAGGAAAATCTATTAAGAGTCCCTCTCAATTTTAGATACAGGCTTAGGGTAACAAGCTTTTTCATTGCTAAAGGCCCATTTATGAAGTTCCCTGACGAGGGAAGCTTATCTCGTGCGTATGCTATTGCCTTTAGCATGTTAAGACATTTTATTCTCGCAAGGACTTTAAGTTGCATCACTTTCTTTAATCTGTGAAGTAAAGAAAGTTGTACTGTATTTTTAAACATTAGCTGATCTTAAGGCAGAAGCTGGCAAAAGCCTGTGAAATTCGTGGGGTCGCTATAAGTCAACAGGTAACTTGAAGGTACATACACACTGAGAAGGTTACCAGATTGAAAACTGGTGAGGGTTCCTGTATGTATATAACAAGATGATTGTTATATATGGTATATGGGTCATATATGTGATGATATATATGCATATGTTATACAGTATATTTGAATCCTTCTTCATGTTTGTCTGTTTATTTTTTTAAGAGAAGAAAAATGTTACATCTGATAAGAGAATTATGTAATTGCATGGTTTATATTTTTAAGCATGATAACATAATACAAATATTAATAAAAACAAAAATGTTTGTGCAGGTAGAAGATGGAATTTTTGCAGAAGTTGTTACCTTTTTGCATGATAAGCAACCGTAAAGGAGCTCTCTCCAGTTTCCAAGCTGGCAATCCTACTTAAGCCATCTCTTCTGTTCTCACAAATGATTTTGAAGTTGTGGTGCGTTGGGAAAGTGATTTTGTTTTAATTGTAGTTTTGTAATATTTTAATTTCTTACTGTAACCAGTTTGGGATATACTTGTATGAGGGTAGTTAACAGTCCTGTGGAAACCTATAAAAGTATGTCTGCAAAAACACACAACCCATTATTTAGAATCTAAGGTTCAGAAAAGAGAGCAACTCAAATCAGAACAGAAAGTGTCCCTGATAGCTCCAAAGCAAGGGAAATTTGGTGCACTGAATAGCAAGGTGAATATTATACCATCACCCTCTAGCAAATTTATATGCAATGTACTGAGGCCCTTTTTGCATTGTTTTATGAGGGTTTTTTTTATAGAATGATTACATTTAAGTAGCTCTTTAGATAAAAAACAGTGCCTGTGGAGAGGGAAAAATCCAAAAGGTCTTCCACTTTTTCCAAACTTTTTTTTTAATGACAATGAAATAAAGTAACTTCAGTCTTGCTGGACTTTTTCAGTAGTACTCTTCAATTACCGTAGCTTTCAGCGGTGTGTTCAAAACTATTTTACATATATTATCCCAGTAATTAGGTCTTCAAAGTATTGATGTTAATTTTCACTGTCCTAAATTTCTTGTATTCTGAATTTCTAAGCTAGTGTCTACTCTTAAAATGTGGAGAAACGCTTCAAGTGTTTGGCTTTTTTAAAAGCACCAGTAGGAAATATTTGCCATACAGGCTCATCTGTACAAAGTAATAAAATGTGGGCTGATGAACACTAACGTCAATTCACAGCAGCTTTCATTTGTCTCCACAGTTTTTTCCCAAGATCGCAGGCATGTGAAGCCATATGCGTTTGTTGTTCAAACAGGCATGCCTGCGAATCAAAATGGCGGGCACGAGTGAATTATTTGCGCTTTATTGTCACCAGTTGCTGCCACCTAACAGTATTTTTTTAAAGAAAATCCAAGGTACTGAAGTGCAATCTTCCACTTAAATAAACCAGAGAGTGAGTGGGGGGAGGCTGTTTCGTCACCTCAGCGCACGATCACTACGGCGTAAAATTCAACATGGCAATTCCAGGTGCTTGCCCTGCTGGTGAGCTCCACCCCCTGCACATGTCCGACCAGTCAACTTTCCACTTCCACTCTTATCAGTAATGCGCAGCAAAGGTTGTCCCAACAGGTGGGAATGCACATTTCCTTCAGAGATTTTTTAAAAAAAATACAGGGAAAGCCCCCTCCTTCCGGATACGGCAGATTGATGTGGGATCCCATTTAGACAAAATGAATTCTCAAATTCTATAAGGAGTATTTTCACTGTTTAGACAAGCCCCAGCTCTCCATTACTGTATTTTGTCTTCTGCAGAACCATAGCTGGAAGGTAAAATCCAGTCGTTAAAGGCAGTGCCATCTTTAGTTTATGTTGAATATGTGCCATTGCTTTTTTTCAGGCTTGGGAAAAAAACAATTTTTTAAAGTGGTTTTTTAAAAAGGTATTTGAGTTTTTTTGTTTAAGCCATTTTTTAAAAACCAGTTTGTTTGTTTGTTTTTTGCATTAAAACCAATATAGGACAAAATCATAAAACTAAGTAGCAAAATGCAGTTATGTTGTTATGGCCACCAGCTTAAATAATAATTGTTCTTTAAAAAGTGCTCTTTTAAAGCAAGTTGTTTTGGTTGCACTTATGTTAATTGAAGGGTTTTTTCCCCCTGAATGGCATTTCTTGCACTATAAAGTGACTAAAAAGAAGCAACTGACACTGGATACTTGTCCAAAAGGAACAGCTGCCAATAAACTGTTAAAGTTAAAATGCTTAAATTCAAACAGTCATTGTTGTTCCAGTAAGAGGGTTGGAAAATAGGAATAATAGCCACTTTTTTAAAAATGAATAATCAGTTTCAAAAACCAGGGCTGTTTTTTTAAAAAAGTCATTTGATTTAAACCAACCTGATTAAAACCAGCCAAACCTGCTTTATTGTGCTTTTAAAACTGCAATCTAATAGGAGCTCTCTCCTGAATAGATACGCATAGGGATGCCTTAGTTATATATTTATTTCATTTGCATGCTACCTTTCTCCCAAAATGGGACCCAAAGCAGCTTCCATAAAACAACAGATTAAAAATGCAATATATACAATTAAAATTTACAAAATCCGTTTAAAACTTATAAAATCTAAATATTGTCTGAGCCACATGCCCCTATCCTATCTCATCCCCTCCCCCACGCTTTTCCCAAAGTTGGGACTCAAGGTAGGATTTCAAAATAAAACAATGTCAATATTTTTTAAAAAAATACATGTAGAAAAAATATAGAGCATTATGATTAAAATCATGTTATAAAATCTACACAATCAAAGCTGTTTAAAACCCAGATTTAAAGGTGAAGAATAAAAGTAGCACAGCACACCAAAAAGCCCTAATTTGCGGGGCTGGGGGGTTAATATTAAAGTGCAGCAAATCCTCTGGATAGTACCCACGAACCCTGGTGGTGCAGTGGTTAAATGCCAGTACTGCAAGTCACCACGTTGCAAGTTCGATTCCAGCGGGCTCCAAGGTTCACTCAGCCTTCCATCCTTTTGTAGGTCGGTAAACTGAGGACCTGGCTTGTGGGGGCAATTAGCTAACACACATTGGAAACTGCTTAATGCAGTGTAGATGTGTACATTGCTATTGTTTAAAACAATTTGTAAACCGCTCTGATAGCTTTGTGGCTGAAGAGCGGGGTATAAATAAATAAACAAATATACCAGTGAATATTTTGCTACATGTTTAGTAACAGCTAAAACATCAAACTAATGTGGAATCAATATGGGGGGGATTGTTTTGTTTTTTAGTTGACAATAAGTAATTCAATGGATTTTGACTCCATCATTTTATTTTTCCTCTTTGGATTTCATTTTATATTCTCCAACTTGTCCTTTAATCAGGATATCTTTTTATCTCAACCAGTTATCCGTAGATTCCCATCTGCTTTAAAAGGTCTCTTGCGGTGTCATCCATAAATTTGTAATGGAATATTCATGTAGTATTTTTTTTTCTTCAATTTAAGCCAGATTTTGTTTTGTTTTGTTTTCTTAGCTAAGCCTGGAAATCTAGCCTTAGCACTTCAGTTGTTTTTTTTTTAATTTTCAGTGGCACCATTTGAAGAGAAAAAACCTCACAGGTGAAAAAGCCAACTGGGGCTTGAGGCAGGCTAAAATAATCTGTCCTTTCTCTAGATGATGAGGCGCACCATCAGCAAGTTGTGGCCGCTGCAGCAGCCAGGCCTCAGCCCCTTGTCGGAGAGCGAGGTGATGGGATGCTCAGGCGCCGAAGGAACATGGGAAGCAGGTTGCTGGCCCAAAGACGGCAGCAGGCAGAGGAGGCATTGGAAGGTAACCCCGTGCAAACAACTTTGCTTTGTCAGATTAGTTTCACTTTGTGCGATGGTTCATTTGTAGAATGTACATCCTGTCTTTTAGTATTCAAGAGGTCTTGGGGCAGCAATGAAAACCATAAAAAACAAGAAAAATGTACTGCTAGGTGCAGTACCAAATGGCAGGGAAATCACAAACAGAGCTGGGCCAGAGAACAAACAAGTTGAAGATAGTTCTTGGAATGCTGCCTCCCAATCCATTAAGGATCATTAAGATTCTCGTGCCGATTTGGTGGCATTTCATGGTTTGTTTTGGACTATGTGGGAGGTTAGGATTTGCATTGAGATATACTTGACAGGGCAAGGACTCTGTCTAGTCCATTGCACATGTATCAGGCTG
Organism: Gambelia wislizenii; assembly: GCA_030847615.1. NCBI lineage: Eukaryota > Metazoa > Chordata > Lepidosauria > Squamata > Crotaphytidae > Gambelia > Gambelia wislizenii. The sequence continues at coordinate 7,508,706 of JAUMIR010000005.1, forward strand.
GCTTGAAGAGTTGCATGGTACAGGGATAGTCCAATAGTTGAATCTGGGAAAGACAAAGGTAGAGTGAAGGTGTCCGCTGACTTGAAGTGTTAGGTGAACAAGCACCCCTCCTCTTGACCGAGACTCCAGCTCAAGACACAACCCTCAGAGCACCCTCAGGTTATAAACGGGAGAAACCAGGTGCTTCTGTAGATCAGGAATGCTGGGATATGTCAGTGCAGCTGGTACCATGCTGGCCAAAAGCCTTGAAGATAATGCATATGCCTTCTTTGAATCATAGAACTGGAAGAGACTAGAAGGGCCATCCAGTCCAATCCCATTCTGCCATGCAGGAATACACAATCAAAGCGCTCCTGAGAAAGGTCATCCAGCCTCTGTTTAAAAACTTCCAGAGAAGGAGACTCCGCCACACTCCCAGACAGCGTATTCCACTGTCAAACAGCTCCTTACGATCAGGAAATTCTCCCTAATGTTTAGGTGGACCACAAGCTGAACATGTGTCAGCAGTGCGATGCAGCAGCCAGAATAGACATCCTAAGAATGCAGAGCTGCAGGTTGAGTTTATCTTCTGATTTCTAAAGGTTTTGTGGAAGCCTTTTGAATCTCTAAGCATATGAAATTTATTATTGTAATTTAGGCCAATGACCTCTTATCCCATGCCAAGTATTCTTTCCTCCCCAGAGATCCTCCCAACTATGCTGCCTGCATTAGTTTGGGGAGAGAATGAACCTAGGGCCTTCTGCATGAAGTTTGTGACTTGATTGCTTTGCTGTAATCCCACAATATGTCTGGCTTCTCAGACTCTCTAGTTCAGCCCTTAAGCTAAGCTGTGCCCTTCATATGACCTGCAAACTCTCTCCCGTCAGGTGGAATTTTCTACCTGCTGAAACCAAGAATGTTTCTTTGCTGGGAAATAGGAAGTACATAATGAGCCAGCAACCCCTGGATGCCTTCCTTTTTGATAGGGCGCTACACTTTTCCACTTTGAAAATTGTAGAACTTTTCCCTTTGTTCTGTCATAAGAGCACGCCAGCTGAATTCATGATTACATTTAGCGGTGTGCAGATGATAAATTGACAGCCCTGAACTTTTCAACTTAAGGTGTATCTCTTTGAAGTGTGAAGGCATTTCAAAAAGAATGAAATCAGAAAAATGCTTTTGATGTTTTCAGGCCGGGCTGCTTATAATTTCTGTCAAATTACTGAACCCCCTTGAAGTAATCTCAAAGGCACGGTACTGCTTTCATTGAATCTTCCATTGCGGCAAAGGAGTGCAGTTTAGGTGAACAAGTCACAGTTATATTGGGCTACATACGCTTTTTGATTGACCAGTCAAGTATTGTCTGTCAACTGCCACTTAGCAATTTGAAATGGCCAAATGTCCCAGAAACACTGTGTGATTGTATTCAGGTATTACACTAAACTGTGGCTTATTACACTATGGTTTATTACACTAAGGTATGGTTTAGTGTAGTCTCCATTGCACTGTCCTCTCTGGCTGAGCTCCAAAAAGAATATTAGAAGTGTTTATTTTATCTTCCTCAGCCATGGTTTGTCATTACATTAAAACTAACTGGTTAGTTCTACCACTGATTTGTTCAGACTAGTCAGCTTTAAACTGCTGTGTCTGATCCTAGCTTGTTTGGATAGTTAAAAGTAATGATAGTTCCCCGTGAGAACCTAGTGATAGACTGCACTGAGTTGAGAACAGAAGCCAGTGCTTCCAAGTGCTTCAGAGCAAGTCCAGAAGGAAAAAAAATAAGGAGGGCAAGACTCATACGCATAATGCAGCTAAACTATGGTTTAGCACTACAGTTGTCCCTCCGTATCCACGGATTTGGTATACACAGATTTAAGTATTCACAGCTTGAAAATGTTCTTTAAAAAATAATAATCCAAAAAGCAAACCTTGATTTTGCCATCTTATAAAAGGGACACCATTTTGCTATGCCATTGCATATAATGGGATTTGAGTATTCATGGATTTTAGTATCCACGGGGGGTCCTGGAACCAAACCCCAGCGAATATGAAGGGACAACTGTATGTAAGAATGAGGTCTTTGATATCTGAAACTATGGTTTAATGTAATGTAAGAATGAGGTCTATGATACCCTAAATTTTGGTTGTGTCATGGAATTATCTGATGGTAGAAGTGGCAGTGGACTAATATGGTCCTTAGTGAGAAACAAACACACACACACACACACACAGAGAGAGAGAGAGAGAGAGAAAGAGAGAGAATATTAAATAGCACATTGTTCTTGCATTGTAACTGCCAGCATCTCTGAACTGGAGTGACAACACACAGCCAGATTTGGCAAGAAGCACAAAGCAAATGTATTTCAAATAACTTCATTGGGCAGGTAATTCAGTCTGTGAACTCTCTCAGTTTGGAAAACCACACCCCATTTTGAATAGGCTCCAAACTCTCATGAATTCAGGTCAAGCCCTCCACCTCCAACCCATTTTACCTTTAAGAATCATAGAGTTGGAAGAGACCTCAAGGGTCATCCAGTCCAACCCCCTACCATGCAAGAATACACAACCAAATCATTCCCAACAGATGGCCATCCAGCCTCTGTTTAAAAACCTCCAAAGAAGGAGACTTCACCACACTACAAGGCAGTGCATTCCAGGAGTAGGAGTGCAAAGAAGGCAGCTGAAGGCTGAAGCGGGTTTATAGGCCCCTTTTGAATTAGCCCTAGTTCTCCTGAGCATGCCTTTGACTTACTAGCAAGGTACATGGGACTGATAGTTTGCTGTGCCTAATCAGAGAATCACAGAGTTGGAAGAGACCACAAGGGTCATCTAGTCCAACCCCCTGCCATGCAGGAATACGCAATAAAAGCATTCCTGGCAGATGGCCACTCAGCCTCTGTTTAAAAACCTCCAAAGGAGGAGATTCCACCACACTCTGAGGCAATGCATTCCACTGCTGAACAACTCTTACCTTCAGGAAGTTCTTCCTAATGGGAAGTAGAATCTCTTTTCCTGTAGTTTGAGTCCATTGCTCTGTGTCCTAGTCTCTGGAGCAGCAGAAAACAAGCTTGTTCCATCCTCAATATGACATTGTTTCAAATATATAAACATGGCTATCATGTTATTTCTTAACTTTCTCTTCTCACATTCATTTATGATTTAAAAATTCATGATTTCTATCTTATCTGAAGTCCGTTGTCTTCTGACTTTCAAGTTTGTGTCCCATCGCCAATCTTTTTATTTTTTAAATTCATTTCTCAAACAAGAACCCCACCTGACTAATATTAACAACTGTCAATTGAAACTTACACTTTAAAAAACAACAGCCAAAGTGTGCTAAATAGGACAGATGTTTGATAACTGCTATACTTGCATTTCCATTTAAAATCCAGCCATGATTGTTTTCATGGATAACACTAGATTCTAGCTTCCCTCTCTCAAACGTTCTCCTGAGCTGGAAAAACATAAGAAGTTTCCTGAAAGATTAATGATGGAGCCAGCCGGACTGGCCCCCTGTGGTGTGATCACTTTGATAATGAGCTCCTGCTCATCTTCATCTCTTTTTCTTTTTTCTCTTAAAACTTTTTATAACATAACCTAGAGGAGAATGATGGCACTGAAGCTGCTGAGATCCAGTTTTCTGGGAAAGTTGGAGCAAAAAAACAGCGGAAGTTAGAGGAGAAGCAAGCAAGAAAAGCCCAGCGAGAGGTGAGTGTTATCAAAGAGAGATAGGCAAGTTTGGTGGGTGGGTGAGAGCAGTTTTGTTTCCCCACAAGTATGGGCTGCCTCTACTGCCAAAAGAGGTGGTGTGGTTTTTTGCATATTTTTTTTTTCAGTACCAGGAATGGCCAGAATTTCATGTGTGGTTAAAAGAAAAGCTCCCCACCCCAATATATACACACATTAATGCAGGGTCCTGTGCCTTGCTTTCAAGGACAATCATTGAGCAGAATTGGTTCTAATTACTAGCATGTTAACATTGCCGAAGAAAGTCTCTGCAGACTAATGGCTTTACCAGGAGAAATACTCAAAACCAATCAAGGTCCACAGCAAGTCAAATTACCCAGGGGGATGCTGAATGAAGGATGCATTTTATGGTGATGAAACAGTACAATAAAAATAATAGAATCTTAAGAGTTGGAAGTCACCACAAGGGCCATGTAGCCCAACCCCATTCTGCCATGCAGGAATACACAAGTACAGCCCTCCTGAAAGATGCCCACCCAACCTCTGTATTAAGACCTCCAAAGATGGAGAGACCGCCACCCTCTGAGGCTGTATCTCTCCAGTAAGGATAGATAAGTACATTTAGACCCCTGTATCCACAGGGATTCGGTTCCCGGACTCACTGCAGATGCAGGAAACCACAGGTAATAGTGAGCCCTATTAAAAGTAATGGACTTGCAGTAAAAAATAACATAGAGTTGCCTTGGAGGCCCTAGAAGATGTCTAGAGAGGATGCTTCTCTAGGCATTTTTAGGATGACTCTATAGGTATGTGTTCCTGTTTTGGGTCCCATGGATAACTGAAACGGCAGACTTTGTGTACCATTCATCCTACCTCTCCTGTTTACATTCTTTCCTTGCCTTCTCAGCCTGCCTCGGAAAAGTAGTGAAAAAACTGTACCATTCTAGCCATCTGATAATTTTTATGATGGTCTGAAGCTGGGTTTTTGTTTTGTTTTTGTGCATACCTCTGAGTGAAACATTTGTGTTTTCTGCTGTACATTTTTATTTTATTTTTTCCTTCTGTGTATACATGGGGAAAAAACCTGTTTAAAGCTCTTACTAACATAAGTTCAGTACAGATATTCTTAGTAATAAGCAATATTTTTCAAAAAAACAACAACACAGGAACATGTGGTATTTTTTGAAATGTATAACCCTCTGAAGAGTAATATTTGACTTCTTTCCCACCTCCTGAATTATCAAAGGCTGAAGAAGCAGAACGGGAGGAACGAAAGAAACTCGAGCAGAAGAGAGAAGAAGAGAGGCGTAAAGAAGAAGAGCGGCTGCGGCAGGAGGAGGAAAAACAGGTGGGCTTCAGAGTGGGCCTAGAAAAGGATGGGGAACATTTTTTGGCCTACATTTCCTCCAGGGGAAACTTTGTGGTAGCTGCATGTCAGTAGTGGGTAGGATCGGTAGAGACACCCAGTGCTTGCTTTCTTTCACATTCACAGTCTTCTCCCATCAATTCCTGTTCCTCCTTTTCCCTTTTTTTTCTCTCTCTCTCTTACTCTCCTCTTTTCCCCTTCTCTCTGCACCCCCCCCCAAAAAAAACCTCTCTGCTTTCCCTCCATGAGTTGAGCAGGGAGGCTGAGAGGGCAGGCTGTGGGTAGAGGGAGAAGAGCTCATGAAAGTCTAGTTTTCAGTTTCCCCGCCTTGGACTAGAAGACTGGTACACAAAAGGGAAGTGCTTAAAATTTAGAAAAATTCCACATTGGAGAATCTGGCTCAGGGGCACTCAATCCATAATACTGCAGCCTTCCTAAACAGATACGTGCTGGTCAGTGCCTACACGAGAAACCCTTCAAAGAAGCCAGCATGAGCTTTCAAGAAAAAAGGCAGAACATCAGTGGAATAAATTGGTAGTTTTAAAAGCTACAGACATATCTCTGCTAACCAAGGAGATATGTTCCTGGGCCTTACTATTTTAACAGAAACTTTCATACCAGAGCAGAAATAAGATGGAAAGAATCAGGATAGGTCCCTACATCACAAAAAAAGAAGAGTAGTTCAGCATGTTTCAGCAAATCTTTTCTTCAAAACTACCAGTATACACATGAGAAATAAAACAATCAGGTCAGATAAGCCTTGGATGAATAAACAATATTTTGATGCTTCTAGAGACCACTTGAAGGCTTCTTCCAAAACGTTTCTTTCACCAACCTGCACTTTTCTTCTGATTTCCATTTTGGTGGTCAAACTTATAGATCTATTGATGCTGGGGCTAGCTTATCTATTCTCCCTTTTTCTCTCTGTTTTGCTGTTCATGCATACTCAGTAGGGGATTCTGGGGCAGCTACTGTTTACCTTGCCCATTGTGGGCAGGTACACACATGTATACAGGGATTAATTAGAATAGAGTCATTCTGTTTCCCAGATCAAACTTCATTGCATTGTTTACTGCAGACATGCTGCTGCAACCCAATGCCAAAAATGTGTTTCTCCAGCCTCCTCCCCCATCTTCCCAATGCCAAGGCTGCTAGAAAAACTTTCAGCTAGATATAGAGGAGGAATAATGGGGGCTGGGTAGGCATAAAAAGACTTTGTAAAAAGGAACGTCACTGTGAGAGGCTTTGTTAATTGAGCTATATCTGTATATGCAGCAAGTGGTACAGTCTTACAAGCATCTCCTCACCTCTTTGTCAGTAGCAGGTATTTTGGGGCCCAGGGTATTTGCTGGGGTTGGTTCCAGGACCTCCCATGGATACCAAAATCCATGGATGCTCAAGTCCTATTACATACAGTGGCATAGTAAAATGGTGTTCCATATATAAAATGGTGAACAGCAAGGCTTGCTTTTTGGAATTCCCCCCACCCAATATTTTCAAGCCATGGTTGGTTGAATCCATGGATGCAGAACCCATGGATACGGAGGGCCAACTATATAACAGTATCCTCCAGATAAGAAAAGGCTGCTGTTGTGAATGCCTGTGAACGACATACCTAGAGCTCCTCTGCTTCCATTTGCAATGCATATCTGCTTCTGCTCCTAACTGTTTCTGTAGAGTTCTGTTGATTTAAGATAAGAGGGTTGTTTTATTTATTTCTTTTGAAGATCTGCACCCTGGGTTTTGATCAAACGTTTCTCAAGGCAGCTTGTAACAGAATGCAGTAGTACAAAATGAAAGGCACGCACAGTATTCCCTTGGTTAGTAGAAGAGGCCAGTTGCATGCTTGCTTTCATTATGGTAGTCTCAGGGCAGTTGATGGTGGTGTTGTGGGTTCTCTGGAAAAAGTAGAACTGGAAAATTTCCTGGAAATATTCCCAATACTCTAAATATTGTTATCCAATTTAACGTGTTGTTGTTGTTGTTGTTGTTGTCGATTGCCATCAAGCTGACGATTTACGGCGACCCTATGAATGAGAGACCTCCAAGTCACCCTGTTATCAACAGTCCTGCTCAGGTCTTGCAAACTCAAGACCGTGGCTTCCTAGAATGATCAGTCCACTTGTAGTGCAATCTCGGCTAGCCTTTTTCTACTGCCTTCTGCCTGACCAAGCATTATTGTCTTTTCTAAAGAGTCCTGTCTTCTCTTGATATGTTCAAAGTACAATAGCATCAGTTTAGTCATTATGGCTCCTAGGGAGAATTCAAGCTTTAGGACACATTTATTGGTTGTTTTGGCAGTCAGTAACTTCTCTTCCTGTCAGCTTTCTTCACTGTCCAACTTTCACACACCCGCACATAAAAATTGGAAATGTTATGGCATGAACAATCTTGACCTTGATATTCAATGGCTATATTTTCACTTGTGGATCTTGTCTAGTTCTTTCCTTGCTGCCCTTCCAAATCCTACTCTTCTTCTGATTTCTTGAATGCAGTCGCCATTCTTATTAATGACTGAGCCAAGGTATAGAAAATCATTAACTATTTCAGGATATTGTCTACTTTAAAATGACGTACTGATCCTCCCTGCAGCACTGGTGGGCCAAGTTAGAGAGTCCATTTCCTAGCCCTCTAGAGACCAAAAAATCTTCCTGGATGATCAGGCTGGAGATTTATTTCGAGGCTTTGGTCTTTCTATGGACCAGTGATGTGTGTTTTTTTCAGAAAAAGACAAAATGGAAAATTTGGGTGGGGGGTGGAATCAGTGCTCTAAATAATGTTACTTGGTTTAGCCTGTGTGCTTCAAATGTTATATCAAAACATATTCAAAGTTTTATATGGAAATTATTCTATTGGAATATTGGTAATACTGTAAAGAGAACAACATATACTTCCCTTCTTTTAAAAAATTTACTACACCTGAAAGAACCCTACCTTTTAGGATACATACCGAAAGAAAGCCAGTAGATAAATGTGTTACCATGGCCTGTTACCCCCTCCCTGTAATATCTCATAATTGGAAATATAGTATTGGACACTTTGAAAGGGTCTAGTAGACCGGGGTGATCCAAAAAGCGGTTAGATGGAGGTCATAAGGACCTGGGAAGGTGTCTTAGAAATATTTTTAGCAAATCAGCCCAAATTAGAATTATGCAAAAGCTCCTACTAAACAAAACCATTAAGGAGGCATCTGCTAATCCCTTCTTGGGCACCTCAGCACTGAGTCATCCAGCCAAACAGTCAAGTGATCTATACAACCCAAATCCTCAGGAAATATTCCTTGGAACCCCACTTCTATCCTGCAATGCGAGATTTTCATAAACCCATCAATTCCTATCTCCCAGCTATCTAAGACAGTCAGTGGAGTCTCACTATCCTTTGTTCCTCCTGTGGGAGAATCATTTAGCCATTGTTGTATCCAAAATGCACCTTCAAGGTACGAAACGGGTTATAAATATCCCAGCCAAGACAATAGCAAAGTGTGCCACTGTGGATGAACTCAGCCACTCTCTTTCTCGATGCACCCCTGGAACTTCCAGTGCCACCCTCAGACTTCTGTCTGAGTACTTCGCTCTTCAGAACTGGTAACAGTTGCCCTATCTCCTGATTCTATTCCTCTCTAACCTTTCTGCCTTAACTCTTTGATAGTGTTGTGTGGTTCTTGTGAGTGTGTGCACATTTTTTTTATGTTATTCCCAATAAAGACATTTTATTTCACCTTAATTTGGAGTTCTCTGCAGTTAGTACTGGTATACACAGGTGAAAAGATCCTGAAGTTACCTGCCTCTTGCAGCATTCCATTTGAGCTGATAATAATTCCCCCAGCTAATGACATAAATCTTCCATCTTTCCACAGCCATATGGGCACTGTCTATCTGTGTTGGGTATGCCATCATATTGCCCCTTTGACTTCCATTAGGTGTAAAGTTGATAATACTGGGCTGTAGGAACCAAGGGTCCAATTCACTATAAAGCAGGTTCCTGTGTTTCCTCCCTTCCTGTACAGGAGATGGAATACCTAGGAGAGGGGAGAATCACTCCTAGCATGTGTGAACACACAAAACCAGTTTGTACAAAATCAAAGAGGAGAGCCAGCATGGTGTAGTGGTTTGAGTGCCAGAGTGGAGCTCCGGGAGATTAGGTTTCAAATCCACCGTTATTCATGCAAACCCACTGGGTGACCTTGGACAAGTCACACTCTTTCAGCCTCAGAGGAAGGCAATGGCAAACCCCCTCATGCCAAGAAAACTCCATTATAGGTTCATCTTAGGGTTGCCATAAGTCACTTGAAATGACTTGAAAGCACACCACAACAATGAAATCAGAGAATTGGTCCTTTTTTTTTATACAGGATTATCTTCTGCATATGACAAATGGCTCTTGGGCAGAGAGGTCTTCTCAAGACCAGCACCAGAGGTTAGGTTGACGTGTAGGATGTCCTGCAGCATTCTACACTTTTCATCAAATAAGTAACTTAGCAGAGTGCAAACTAGACAAGGTGGTTAGAGAGGAGAGAAACTATTAGGTAGCTGATTATAAAGTGAAGCAACCTTTCATCTGGCAAGGGTCTTTGTTTTGCCAGAGTTTCATACCCTCCAGACTTTCACCGGGGCACATGGAGCCGAACAACATCAGAGAGTGGTCAAGAGTGGAAAAGGTATTAATGAGGAAGAGGACACTAGCTAGGAGAGGCTGCAGCAGTTTACTTTTGCCTAAATACCCTAAAGGCACCAGATCTGATATTGGAAACCAAGCAAGGTCAGCTCTGGTTAGTACTTGGGAGGCTGCCAACAAAAACCAGGTAGAATCATAGAATTGTAGAGCTGGAAGAGACCACAAGGGCCATCCAGTCCAACCCCCCGCCACACAGGAAATGATGATCAAAGCATCCCTGACAGATGGCCATCCAGCCTCTGTTTAAAGACCTCCAAGGAAGGAAACCCTGTCACACTCTGAGGGAGTGTGTTCTACTGCCGAACAGCTCTTACTGTCAGAAAGTTCCTCCTCATGTTGAGGTGGAATCTCTCTTCCTGGAGCCTGCATCCATTGTTTCATGTTCTAGTCTCTGGAGCAGCAGAAAACAAGTTTGCTTCAACCTCAATGTGACACCCCTTCAAATACTTAAACAGGGCTATCATATCACCCCTTAACCATATTTTTTCCACGCTAAACATACCCAGCTCCCTAAGTCTTTCCTCATAAGGCATGGTTTCCAGACCTTTCACCATTTTCGTCGACCTCCTCTGGACACGCTCCAATTTGCCAATATCCTTTTTGAATTGTGGTGCACAGAACTGGACACAGTATTCTAGGTGAGGCCTGACCAAGGCAGAATAGAGTGGCTCTATTACTTCCCTTGATCTAGACACTATACTTCTGTTGATGCAGCCCAAACTCGCATTGGCCTTTTTAGCTGCCACATCACACTGTTGACTCATGTTCAACTTGTGGTCTACTAAGACTCCTAGATCCCTTTCGCACATAGTCTCGTTCAGCCAGGTGCTGTAGGCTATATTGTTTCAGAGGAACGAACTGGTAAAACCACCTCTTGAGTATTCCTTGCCTAAGAAAACCCTATGAAATTCATGGGCTCACCGTAAGTCAACAGACAACTTGAAGGCACATAAGCGCACACGCCCCACATACACACACACTGGGAAGGGCAAGACTCTGCTGACTCCTGTCCTCTGTTCCCTACAGAGTTAATAAACGCAAACTACTTTTGCAACAATTGAAGTACAGGTTGACCCCCTGTATCTGCAGGGGAGTCATTCCAGTACCCCCTGTGGATACTTGAAACTGTGAATAATTGGTAACCCTATTGTTTTCATTGAGACGAATGCCAGAAGTTGACCACAGGATTGCTCTGGAGAGCCTATAGGGAACATATTTTCTCAGATGTGGATAGGTGAAACCATGGATTCTGACTCCATGGATACAGGGGTAGACCTGTACATTGAGAATAAAGGTGGAAAATGGGAGGAAGAGAGAGCAACTGTGACATTTTAAAAAGAGCTGAAAAATTGGACCAACAGAGAATTAATTGGGACTGTCCCTGTCAAATTGGGAATATTTGAGGGTGTGGCGTTTTTGCTGGAGATAGCAATTATTTTATTTTATTTGTACCCAAGCTGTCCTGCTGCTTCACATTTGGTAGTGAGGGAGACGGGGGTTGTTCTGATATTTTTCTTTTGCCAGAGTTTTCACTGGAGATAGCAGGATTTTATTTTTATTTTTATTTTGCTGCTAGTTGAACCATTCTCCTGCTGAGGTTATTTTTCTTAGAATACTAAAAGAAACCTCAGTCTATTGTGCAAAACAAAAGAAAACACCTGGTTGCCAAACCAAACAAAGGCGTTTCTAGGTCCCTCTCTCTGTTAAGTTTCACAAAAGCATCTAACAAACTGTTAACTGTCTATACTACCAAATTTAGACACATTGCTGCTTCCAACCAAAAAGAGGGAGAGGTAGCTAATAGCACGATAGAAGGGGTGTTCAGTTTTTTACCAGCTGAACTGAAATGTTTTTCCCTTCCTTATTTTTAATAATGCTGTAATCCAAGAATAGTGGCAAAAGGTTTGGTGTCAGCAGAAAAATAGAAGAGTGATCTTGGAAAAGCGGAAACAAATTGTAGGATCTCCTTAATGGGGAAAGAGATTTGCCCAATTAAAATCTCAAAAGCAAGGGATCTTTTATCTTAGGTATAGTTATATTTTACCCCCGCCAAAAAAAAAAAAATAATAGTTACCCCATGGGATTACAGTCTGAAATTCAGTCTGAAAGGAAAGGAAGGTAAAGAATATGTTCCCTTAGTAAACTGAGGAATAAAAATTATGGGGTTTATTGAAAAAAGTCATGGAGAAGGTAGGTTTTAAAAGACTGCTTTTAAAAAGGGACAAGAGGTGGTGGTATGATTTAGACATTCTGGGAGAGAATGTCAAGGCATAACGGGCAGCAAGATATTTTAAAAATTGACATTTAAAAGAACAGGAGATCCTAAGACAGCTGAAATTGATGAAGGAGTGAAGGTCAAGGTATCCTATTCCCATGGAAGGTACATTTAATTTTTTGTGAGACTAAAAACTCTCACAAATTGTGAGATCTATCTGTCCTAAAGACGAGCAGTTCTCACCTTTTTCATCCTCTGAAATGAAAACACGTTTGTCTATTTATGTGCCATATTCCAGAAATTTCAGAACATTTATTTAAATGTAAATGTAAATATATTTTCTCCCATTGTTGCAACTGTAGATTAGATCTGAAATGTTGCACCCACTTTATCATGCAATCTTTAATTTGTTCCTCTTCCAACTCTATTTTTAACAGACGTTTATACATCTTACCGATCAGATGTTCATCATCTGTACATAACTGCAACTCAAATTCAGACTGGTTCTTTTCAAAACCATACTTTTTAAATATCCATTTTAAATCTCTCAAATATTTGTCTGTAAGAATACCATTCGACCATTTAGCCAGTTCTTTAATGATTATTTTTTAAAATCCCCACCTTTGCAACACTTGACCAGTATTTGGGCGTCTGTGTTTGTGTACATGGGGTTTTTTTAAATGTTGGAGCTAAATTTTTACATTTTTAGGAGTACATATGTGGCAATTGCATGGTCATAATTTTAGGGAGGGCTCCAATTAAGTGCCCCGATTACTTCTGACATTTGACACTAGAATTTTTTTTTTTAATTACTTCGTTTCCTCTCAAAAGTCCCCAGTGACTCCCAGCCTGCACCAGCTCTTTGCTTCAGCATTGCACAGCCTGGGAATTACCCTTTTTGCCCCTGGAGTTTTTTGGGGGGAAGGAAATGGTTTACCACAGACATTCTATCAGTGAGAGAACAAATATCTCACCTACTTCTGTTTGCAAGGAGCTCACGATGTCTTGCTGCCGCAAAACTCCCGCCTTTTGTATGGCACTTCCTTCACCTTGCATGCTGTCTCCGTTTACAAGCCTATCCTATTTTAAACCAACAGTTTAAAATATGACTTTAAGAGATCAAGGGAAGACTTCTTACAACTTCACTTATGCTTCCCCACCTACAAAAAAAGAAAAGAAAATTGTAAAATATTTTCTGCCTAGGATTCTGTGGCCTGAAACCTGTTGGTAGATAACAACTTGAGTAGAGCCATTGAATTAGTAGTATTTGCCTATGTGTTGATTCACCATTCAACAAACTGATAGGATTCAGGCCATTGTGAGTAACCAGGATGTTTAAGTTGTTCTGTGTACTGTACTTGCCATTGTTTTCTTGTCATTTACAAGTGGGTAGTGTTCAAAACTTTGGATAGTTATTTGAAAGTTTGGACTAAAACCTGGGACTTGTCTACACTAGGACAAAAAAATCCCTATCTACCTCAAATCTGGTGCTATAGGAACGCATGTTGTAAGTGCCTTTGCATAACTGAAGCACCTTTTTTAGCCTTCAGTGCAATTTTTAAAAATTCGCCTCTTGCTCCACAGTTTCCAGGAAAATCCAGTCATTCCTGAGCTTTTATACATATGGCCATCAGGATTGGGGTTGCATCAGATATTTGAATGGCAAGCGTCTTTTGTTGGATGTCAGTGGTAGTTGCTGTGTTCTTTTAGCAGTAACGATCCATGGCTGCCATCCACTGCCCAGCTGAGCCCAGCCATGAAAAATAAAGGCCCTCCCCCCCCTCCCGGGTTGCACCACTTCATTCATTACTGCTGATGTGACTTTCTCCTCGGGTACACCGTCACTGTCTTACTGGCCAAGCACCGAGCCCCACTGGCATGCAGTCGCTCGCTCTGAGGTCAGAATGAGGCACCCAGCCATGAGATCAACTGTGAGGAGGTCAATCGGGCAATGGTGAGGAGATCAAATGGGCTGGGCAGCTCATTTTGACCTCAGAGCAAGCAGCTGCACACCAGGAAGGTTGTTGGCCAGGAAGGCAGCAGTGGCAGACCTGAGAAGGGGACATCAGTGGCAACAAAGTGGTGCAGATTCGGGCTCCAGCCAGGATATGTGTGGACACCTATATAGTGTCTGTCCCTTCAGTATAAACCAAGGAGGTGTGACACTTAACGGGGTGCATCCAGGGCGGCTCCAGCCCAGAGCAGCCCGAATTTCATCCAGATTTTTGCCCCTAGTGTAGACACGATCCTAGAGTGGATTCACTGCCCCAGTGACATGAAAGCCGCCAGCCTCCAATAATGCAGGTTTCTTCCTCTGCCCAGGGGTATACAGTAGCTGGTGCGGGGGCGGGGGCAAGATTAGAATATTGGGAAAAAAAACCCATAAGAATTCTACCCCAAATTGTCCTCCACTCCCCAAATTTCTAGCATTACAGAGAGCAAGTCACTGAAAATGCTTCATGCTTATAGATCTATTTGCTGTTTTCGCATTCCCTTGGTTACTTTGTCTGCCCCTCTTCTTTGGATGTCTAACCTGTATTTTTAAATGTTCAGCTGAAGTTTTAAGTTACTGCAATGCTAGAAATTTGGGGACTGAAGGAAGATGTCATGTTGGGGGGTGGGAGTAGAACTCATTTTTCCTCCCCATAACTACATCCTGGGGTTAGAGCCAGACTTTGTCATACTTAGGGTAGACTTGCTAAGATCAGTAGGGATCAAGTGAGTCAAGACTAACTTTGGTTCTGTTGATTCAAGTGGATCTGCTTTAAGTGTGATTAAACCCATCCAGTGAGGAATGCTCTTCTTGCCTTTAAATTTCTGTCATCTAGGTGTTTTGTTCTTTAAAAAAAATCTTTTGAAATTTGGACAGTTTCTCCACTTCACCAATTAAGGTTCTCCATACCAAATGTCATATTTTTTAGGGGAAAATGTACCCATTTCAGAGTTTAGTAAAGTTAGTTTTTGACCTGAATCTCAAGAGGCACGACCATGCTGCTTTCCAAAAAAGTCAAAAAAGTTTAGAAACAAATATTTGGTAAGGTAATGGAGAAAAGAGGGTAACTTTCTTTTCAGTGCTTCCCATGGCTAGTCCTGGGGTGCATCTACCATACCACCTTTTTACCATCCAGAAAACAAAACCTCGGTCCCTTTTTCTCTTTCCTTTCTGCAGATGTGATTGTGGGCTTCTGCAAGACAACCCCACATCATTTTCATTTCCTTCCCATTCAACTTAGTTTGTTTCTCTTGTTATTTGTATAAAAAGCTGCTTTGCCTTAAGCAGTTGCCTTTTGCTTCTTTCCCTGCAGCTCACTCCTTCTCCTGGAATTCGGCAGCAACTCCCATCATCCACCTCTCCCCTTGAGAGTATATTCTTTCAAAACATCAACCTGTTTCTATGCAGCTTCATTCCAGCTGCAGGTAGATGTTCTTTTAAGAACAAGGAGAGTTTGCTTTATAAATTGATCAGTCAAATTTGATATATCCTGTTCAGTCAAAGTACACTTTTATTCCCCTTGTTTTGTCCTTCTAAAGCTGTTAAAAACATATGAAATCAGTGAACAAGGCTGGGCTGTGGAGGGGAGCTGCTTTAGTTCAGGGAAAGAAACTAAAACCGGAGGTGGATTTCATTGGGAAAGAGGGAAAGACTCTGTCATCTAGCTTTTATAACCCTGGTTTTGAAAACAGGTGCTGTGTTGGAATTGCCTGGGAAGTTATGGTAAATATTTAAGTTTCAGAAAGATTCCTGCAAGAGTCAGGCATATGGGGAACAATGCCATGTATGCTATTACCCTTTGCAATTTTGTGAGGGGGACATGCTCTTGTTACCCGAATCACGGGTCCATTGGGACCCTCTAAAATGCCAATATTAATTTGAGGAATTAATATACTCAACTTGGCAATACAAAAGGCGGGCAATGAGCAGGATCTTGAAACCTAAGTATACTGGTACTAAGGAGGAGACATTAAACTAGATAGTACAATTCATTGGTCTTTATTAAGGAAATAATAATAACATTCTCACACACACTCAGGCTTCAAGCACTCACACAAGGCTAATGAAATAAGTAGGAAGTATTTGGATAGAGGAATAGAGTAAGGGGTAGTTTTGGGGTGAAACTGTACCAATCAAAGGAGTTGCGATCATGGAGAAAACCGGCAGAGAAGGGATCTGGAAGCAGGAACAGCTACACAGTCTGATGTGGAGTCAAGAGGAAGATGAACTTTGTGCACTTGAGTAGAGTTTTAAAGGAGTTTAATATTACCCTTCAGGGGATGGGATTTAGAGTGAAAGTCAATGCTTCTCAGAGGTTCCCAAGATAAGACAATGGACATTCCGGATATGTTAACTACCCTTAATGTGCTAACACTTTGCAACTGAATGAAGCAAGCAGCCCTCTTTGGTTGTGGTGAGGGGAGAAGGGAAACTCTTTACAAACCTTGAGTACCTCAGCTATGCTTGATTGGATTAGCCAGATGTTCAGGCAAGAAGTTGCCTTTCAAGTTATCTTTCTTTGGAATTTGTAATGGCCCCTCCCTAGTGAATATGTGATTTAGTCTCAGCGCTAGTCTTTGGGATTCCTGGGTTTTGGAAGTTCTTGGTTTACTGGCCACACCCGTGGAAGGCCACAGTTAGTCAAATTATTAAATATTGCCAAGTATTATATAAAAAGATGCTGGGGGCTATCAGGGCTGGTAACACTACCATTTGTTAGATGGAAAGGTACTTTGAGCATGTTCAGAGCCTCTTCTGTTTTATTCTAACTGGCTAGTAGAATAGCTCTTTACTACTAAGCCTGAACATGATTTGAACACTGTTGCTGATGTACATCAATTAATTCTCTAAGGAACTAACTAAAAAAAAAAAATTAAAATTATCTGTATTGATCCTCACAATGTATCTCAAAGGTTAATTGTATGAGTTAAGTCACATCAGACTCACAGTAGGAAGCAAGATTACATCTTTGTGGGGTATAGAAATATAACTCCTCATCTTGTACCAGATCACAGTCAAATCTGATCACTGAAAAAGGATATCTTGGGGGGTTTGGGGGGCAGGCGGCAGGAACTTCCTGCTCTATGCAGGATGTCAGAAATGGCCTTATGCAAATTGAGAAAACTGTTTTGCTGTACTGTTGATCTTCCCTTCTATAAAAGCCAGCCCACATTAAAGAGTATTGGCTCCTTTTGCTTAGCAAGTCTTAAAACAGAAGAACTGGAAGGGGCAGCTTGTAAATGGTACAGTGTAAACCAGAGGTGCATTCTCATTATTTTGCTCCTTCTCCTGCCTAATTTAAGTACTGCCTCCATAGCAAGGTGAGTAAGGTTTTTATTAACAGTGAATGAACTTGATATGCTAGACAGTAAATGTTAGGAATGTGCCTTACACTGAAGTTAGACGACTGATCCATATTGCTGAATATTATCTGTTCTGTCTGACAGCATCTCTCCAGGGTTTTCCTTCTTGGTCCTAACTGTAGATGCCCAGGATTGAATCTGGGACCTTCTGCATACAGAGCATCTGCCCAGGAGCAAACCTGGGACCTTTTGCATACAGAACATCTGCTCTACCATTGTATTCTGTCCCCTCCAATGGCTTGAGTACTTTTTTTTTTCTTTGAAAGGGAAGCCGCCCTGATTTTTACTGACTTGCAGCTGCTGAATATTGAAAACAAAAGTGTTGATGTTTTCACCTTTAAGAAAAAACAAAAATCTAACATTGTCAATAGCTTCTTAGGGCTTTTAAAATTTGTTTTATTATGCCATCTGTTGATGGAGCAGAAGCTGCCCTGCGACACATCCAACTGACCAGATATGTGTTGCAGGAATTAAATAATAATGCCATTCTTACCCCACTCTTCTTTCTTTCAGGAGGAAGAAAAGAAGAAGGCAAAAGAAGAAGAAGAACAGCGGGAGTACGAGGAATATCTCAAACTCAAGGAGAGCTTTGTGGTGGAAGAGGAAGGGGTGGATGAAGCCTTGACAGAGGAAGAGGTAGGGCCTGCTACGTTGACATACAGGGCTTGAGAAAGGGTTGCTCTAGTCCTGGAACAGAATGCAGGAAAGTTCAGCCTGAGAATGTTCATTTCCAAGTGACATGGAACTGAAATAAGCGGGTGAGAGAAGGAATGGTGCGGGAAGAAAGCTCAGTGCAGCTGTAGGACTGGAAGAGGCCCGGAACAATTAGATCAAAGGCTGTCGCATCTCTCTCTCTGGCTTTTCTTCGCAAACGAAGATTCAGGAAGGACTCATCCCGCGCTTTCCGCAAGCATGCTGATGACTAAAAAGGCCAATCCGAGATAAACAAATCCGGTTGCAGAAAGCACAGCAGAAGATCTCCTTGGGTGATGTTTTTGGGTTGTGATTCTTTCTGCATTGTCATTTCTCTTCCAGACTTGTTCGGCGTGAGTTCTCAAATAAGGCTGCAGCATTGTGGATAGTGTGTCTCCATGCCTCCCGATGTGAGGCCAGGGCGGACCACTGTTGGTGATCAATTTGGCCAAGCCTGAGATGTTGTTTCAGGGAGTCTTTGTATCGCTTTTTTGGAGCGCCCCTCTTACACTGACCCATGGCGAGTTCACCGTAGAGTAGTATTTTTGGGAGGCGATGGTCCTCCATCCTAGAAACGTGCCCTGCCCAGCGCAGTTACGTTCTCAATATCATGGCCTCAATGCTGGTGCTCCCTCCTTGCTCAAGGACAGCAACATTCATCACATAGTCAGCCCAGTGTATATTTAGGATTGTGCGTAGACAGCGCTGAGTCGCATAGTGTTGTGGAAAAAAGAAGTGCTTAAGAGCAAACCATCTACAAATACAGCAATGGTGCTTCTTAGCTTTATTTGACTGATTAGCTGGCTGGTATGCCCATCCTAGCTGATTCTCAGCTAAAATGGGCATACCAGCCAGTTGATCAGTCAAATATAGTTAGTTCACTGCTCAGCATTTGACTATATTTAAAATATTTCCACTGTGAAAATGGTAATGTACTTTATTTATTTTCCTGTGGTATCATAGACTAGCAAAGGCAGAAGTGAGGACAACTTTCTCCCTAGTCCTGCAGCAGTCAGGGACAACCCTAGCAGCCTTGTGTGTCCCACCTAGCTATCTTTGTAGCAGTAGATCAGTAGTTTTGATCTTTCCAGATGTTTTCAACTCTATGATTCTGTGATTCCAATCTTCAACTCCCAGAAGTCCCAGCTGGTCTGGCCAATGGTCAGGGATTGTGGGAGCTGAAGTCCAGAACTTCTGGAGGCCCAAAGATTTATAATCACTGTGGTAGATGCCTCTAAACAGGGACACAATGAATGTTCAGTGGCTACTTTGCAGTTGGAATGAAGTGTCTTAAGGCCTGAAAAAACCATGTTCAGCACTTCACTCATGCTGCTGATGATGATAATTTATTAGAATCATAGAGTTGGAAGAGACCACAGGGACCATCTAGTCCAACCCCCTGCCCTGCAGGAATACCCAATCAAAGCCTTCCCAACAGATAGCCATCCAGCCTCTGTTTCAAAACCTCCAAAGAAGGAGACTCCACCACACTCCCAGGCAGTGTGTTCCACTGCCGAACAGCTCTTACTTCTACCCTGCCCAACATTGAAAAGATCTCAGAGCAGCTTACAAATAACATTAAAACAGCAGGTTAAGCAGTTTGAAATAATAATAATAATAATAATAATAATAATAATAATAATAGCTAATTTCATTTTTGTAATTAGCGCAGGTATTGAACCTTTTTGATGATCGCCTTTTATTGTGACCGTGCCTTTAATGCTTTAATAATACTTGACCTTAACTCCCCACACACACACACACTGACCACAACTTCTTTAACCCTATTCTGAACCAGCTTCTGCTTTGGGTATATGTTAGTCTAAAAAAGTATCAGAAGCACCATATGTTTAGAATTCAACACCCACACTCCGTGGGGCCTTAGTTATTCTGCAGACACCTCTGCTGAATCATTGAACAAAAGGTGTAATTTTAGCCAAGTCCTCTTTTATGTTGATCATTGCAGCTCATTAATATTGCAGGCTAAATTTTGCCCTTGGGTGCAAGACAAGCAAAATGTACTGGAAGGCAGGGTGTGAAATTGTGTCCTCAATAAAAGAGTGAAGCACAGTCGTGAATGTGTGAAAATTTTGCAAGGTCACTTGATATAAAGTGCCACCTTGCCCTAAATCAAAATGTTTGTGCTTCCCATCTTTTTATGGCATGCTTATTGGTCAAGTGGTGGTCCTTTTCCCATAGTATATTTAGAAGGGTATTTTTTTTAAAAAAAAATAGAAATAATTTCAATAGAGGACATGTCTCATTATCTTATTTGTCTTTCCAAAAGTCCAGGAAACACGAGCAGTTAACACCCACATCCCCACTCTTAGAAAAGAGAAGCATTTTTGCATAGGGGATCTGAAAGGATGCCCCAACCTTAAGTTTGAACAATCTTTTTAAATGTAGTATAGTTTCACATCTGTGAGTCAGATCAGGGTCTGATTTCATGGCATATCATGGCAGTGGGCGGACAGCTATCTAAGCTACTTCAGAAAAAAACTGCAAGAAACTGATGAGTGAGTTGTTGGATGTTTTTCCAAAACAGGAGAAATATCCAGTCATGCCTAACCAGCACAGGTTGAGTCTCCCTTATCCAAAATGCTTGGGAACAGAGGTATTTTGGATTTTGGAATATTCTGGATTTTGGAATACTTGCATATACGTAATAAGATATCACAGAGATGGGACCCAAGTCTAAACACGAAATGCATTTATGTTCATATAAACCTTATTATACACATAGCCTGAAGGTCATTTTATACATAATATTTTTAATAATTTTGTGCATGAAACAAAGCTTGTGTACATTGAACCATCAGAAAGCAATGCTATCTCAGCCACTCATGTGGACAATTTGGAATATTTCAGATTTTGGCATTCCGGATAAGGGAGACTCAACCTGTACTGGAAACCTATAGTTATAGTCAGTCAAGGACGGATAATACTTAAATGTGAGAAACTTCTTTTAGTGTGTCTTATCCTTTCTGTTTACAAACAGAACAGGATTTTCTCATTTGCTTTATCACAATTGAAAAGTTGATTTCTTGTGGTTCTCCTTTTAACTTATAACTGTTTCATTTTAACTTATAAACTGATCAATATACAGTACCTCACCCCAATAAGAATTAGTAAACTCTACAGAATAAAAGAAAATAAATGCTGGAAATGTGACAAAGAACCAGGTTCAATAATAGACATGTGGTAGAATTGCCACATACTGAAAAGATACTAAACTAAGATTCACAATACAATACAGAAAAAATTAAAAATACAATACTCAGTGGACACCAAGTTATACTTACCCACCATGACTTCAGTTCTTAACAAGATAGATGAAAGAAAACACTGGCAAATAATACTCTATATGATTATTGCCTCAAGAATACATTTAGCCCACAAATGGAAATTAAAAGGTCCTTCCTCTGTAGATGACTGGTTATTGAAATTAAATTAAATGAAAGAACTAGATAAACTGACACATATACTAAAGAATTTTTTTTATTAACAAATAAAGTGGAAACAGACTAGGTACCATTATTAAAATACTGGGAAGAAAAATGGAATATTAAACAAGATTTATTGACTGAATAATGTATAAGGATATGTGTAGATCAAACATTATATGTGTAGATCAAACATTGTGTAAATACAAAAGGTCGGTTGGGTGTAACAATACTGTTGAAAATATATTGGTATGAAATGTGGAATGTTGTTTTAACAACAAGGAAAATGTTGGAAAATTTGAAATGAAGTTGAATTTCAAAAAAACCTTAAATGATTCTTATAAGGTAGCAAAACATGGGAAGTCACAAAATAGAAGCTATGAGGAAAAATTGTCTAATCTTTGATTTGAATGCTGTTTTTGGAAATTTTATAGCTTTATTCTTTTTTTCTGTTTAAATTATATTTTAAGTTGTTTACTTAGATAACTTAACTATATTATATAACTGTTACTAGCCTCCCCGATTGTTTTTAACAGAGGGGCGGGGTAAAAATAAATATTATTATTATTATTATTATTATTATTATTAAAATATATATTTAAAACAATAACTGTTTCTCTTGCTCTGCCCAGTCCCGTAGCTTTCTAACAGAGCTTCTCGAATACATCAAGGTAAGTTATTCTCCCTTATTTTACTCTTTCCCTAGGATCTGCTTTTAAAGAAGCAAGTATTTTCCACCCCCCTGGTGCTGTAGGCCTAGCACTTAAAACAATCAAAACATCTTGCTATAAATCCAAAGAGTATAAGCAGCTATCAGGTATAGGAAGCCTCTGTAGAGCAGATTGCTGATATTTACACATCAGCTTGGTCACAGTTGTGGGCTCTGTGGCAGCATTGCTTTAGACGTGGCACCTTCATCCACCTTGCTTCCTGTGCAACAGTAGAATGGAGATCAGCCTCTGTAGATTACAACCCCTCTGAGCTGAAACTGTAGCTTTAGAGTATATACTTAGTAGTCCACGCTGTTAGATTTGTCACCTGGAGTCTTCTCAGTAGTGCATACATGCATGCTGGGAGGATCAAAAAATGGAAATGGCAGGAATCTAAGACCATGTGTAGGGACTGTCGGCTTGTGGGGAGATGTAGTTGGAAAGAGAATTGACAGGTGTGTCCAGATATATAGTCGGACCCCTGTGCCCGCAGTGGTTTGGTTCCTGGACTTACCGTGGATACCGGAAACCATGGATAACAGCGAACCATATTAAAATAATGGGACTTTGGTTAAAAACACCATAGATTTACATTGGAGGACCTAGAAGATGTCTAGAAAGAATGCCTCTCTAGGCATTTTCTAGAAAGACTCTTTGGTGTGTGTTCCTGATTTGTGTCCTGCAGATAACTGAAACTGCAGATACTGGTTCTGCAGATATGGGGGTCTGACTGTATAAACTCTGTACAGTAAGAAACAATTTTTTGGTCAGCTTTCTCTTAGCCTTTAAACTGATATGACAGCCATCTTTAAATATCTGAAAGGATGTCATGTAGAAGATGGCATGAGCTAGTTTTTTGCTGCTTTTCCAGAGGGAAAAGTGGAAGCATCTCCTATACTTTTAATGGTTGTATAAAAGAGGGAATTTCAGCAGGAGTTGCTTGGTACCTAGTTGCATGAAAAGTAACACCTGTTGAAATTACCTCTTTGACACAGTGATTAAGGGTACAGGAGCCAACTTCAGTTTTCACTCTCGCAACCCTATGACCTACTCTAAAGTCTAGAACATGAAGCAGTGGATGCAGATTACTAGAAGTAGATGCTACCTATACATTAGGAAGAATTTCTTTAAGAGCTGTTCAAGAGTTACCCAATCAGGTAACATGCAACACTTGCTGAAATTCCCTCTTCTACACAGCCATTCAAGGTATAGGAGCCGCCTTCGGTTTTCACTCTGGCAACCCTATAGTTGTGGTTCCCCCATCACTTACAAAGGATTTCTTTCCCTTCCCCAGGCTTGTGGGATTCTCTGTTCTCATAGAGGTCTCCTGAGATTATAATGGCTATTTAGGGGTTTCACATCCTAAAGGAGCTGGTGCTGCAGGTATCAGTGGTTGTTCTGCTAACCACTCGACCTTCCCCTCTTGCCAGGACTGTAGGTCCTGCCTCCCTTCTTCACAGGGTACCTGAAGATGTTCAAGACAGGTTAGGAGGACATTATTCCTGCGTGTTGATTGGTGCTTTCGCTGTACAGGGATGGGCAGGGCATTAACAGAGGGCAATGTCAGGATTGGCTCCCTGCCTGAGATTTCTGTTTCTCTTTCAACGGCCCCTGTTGCCCGTTCTGTGGGTGGGGTTGCCTAGGTTCTGGACTACATTAGGCTAGTGCTTGTG